>OU026155.1:88517836-89909315 GCA_907269105.1 Volucella inanis | reverse complement strand
GTTACTCGGCACTGTAACGAACTATAATAGTTCCTTGTCTGAGTGCTTTATTTTGACCGAAAAAAAAAAACAAAAAACTGTATGCAGATTTTATCGCACAGATTAGTAGTAGAATGTTCTAAAGTCACTTCGAAAAGTATTTATTTGATTTCATTTCATCCTGGAATGCGAGTCTGTAATTGTGCTAAAGCGAAATCAAACCGGCAATAGAATCCTTGATAGAGAGCACTGGTAGGCTTAAAAGGAGTTCATTCTAGAAATCGAACGGAAAGTCTTGTTAAGCGCACTTTCTCACCAGTGGTTTAGTAAGGGTTAAGTCTTCTTAGGGGTGAAGTCTAAGGTTATGACCACCACGAATACGTCAGCATTATTCACTTGGTTCGCTAAATTGCATTTCAACAATGTTTTCGACGTTGCGTTCTAATTTGTATGCCCGTGTTAGAAAAGAAATCACATATTTACGATAGGAGGCAGTTTTATCCTTAAACAGTTTTCAAATCTATTGTCCACAATGATATGAGAAATTATTTTGGTTCAGACTTGATACAAATCTTACATTTACTATATTCACATATATGATGTTTGTTTTTCAAGCATTGCACGTATTTATTTGTATGAGCTATAGTCTGCTTTGCAGTTACACAGTTGCGTTATATGCGTATATATCAAAATGCCATGGAATACTGAAATTCATCTGAATAATTTCGGAGGAGGAGGATGACATCGATTCATCGCGAGAGTTTTTATAGAAAAACATTCTACCCGTTTTAGTATTACTATTCCAACTGATAAACCCTTGTCTAGGTCCATAAATATCCCGAAACGTTTACTTCTCTAACTTCTTTAGCTCAGTCAGATGAATGTATACAAGTTCTCTTCGAATGGGCATTTAAAGTTGGCTGAGGTCTCCTTTCACTTATGCGCGCTATTTAAAACGAGGCCTTTTCTTATATCATTATTATTTCTGGTATCATTAAAATATATTGTAGATGAATTAACTTAGATGGGAAACTCTTCTAATACTTTTACAAACACTCAATCCACACACAGACACACTGTTAGTGAGTTACCAATGCATTGTACATCTCTATAACTTGCTAGAATTTGCTAGAATAGGAGCAATTGAAAGGTGTAATGTGGTTGACGATTTTTTGAGTATAATAGGAGAGAAATTGTGTTGATGACAATTCACACGTTTTCACAGACAGGGTCATACGGATAGAGGCAATCAGTGGAATTTACGATTTCCAATTTCTGGAAAGTTTGCAATCTATGTTAGCTCATCTACGCATTGGATTGCGTTAGCTTTCTCCAGGATCTTTTGTATCGCCAGTATCTGATGAATCGTGAGTTAACTGGGCCTAAAACTGGCTTAATATGGGTCAATAAAATCTTTGACAAAATCTTCAGGCGTTTTCTTGGATATTGAACGTGATGTCAAAGATACTGATGTAACTATAGTTGGCGCAGTTTCGAGGGCATGCTTTCTTGGAGATCGGGCAAATAATGCTGAGGTTCCATTCATTATACAATTGTACTTACTTTCTTTCGGCTTAATCTTGAACTTGAATTGATGTATGCTTTATTCCAAGTCAACTGTTTGGTTATATAGAAATTGTCAAGATGCGATTAATAAAGGTTTGTCGCGATTACAGCCATATCGACGTTGTTGAACTGCAGCTGGAATCCAAAATTGTCACTGACTGGCTTGCAGAACATGCCGAGTATTTTCTCTGCCTCCGAAGATATCCACAAATTCATCTATCATACTTAGCGCTAGTCTGTTTTAACTTTTACGGCATAAGGCGAACACGCAGTTTCAAATGTCATGACAACCATTTTATACAAATCCGGCTGTTTTGAATCGTCACTATTACGCCAAGAAAAAGTTTCCAGATCACTCTCCTCCTGTTGAATTACGATAGAATTTGGTGACTTGATTTTTCTACAAATGGCGACGGGTCCTTCATGAAAGTGGAATAATATTGATGGCAACGTTTAGGTTTCACCACTCCAGAATGTTTAAAATACCATGATTTCAGGCCAACTATGACGGCTTCCGATGGCAGTAGTTTACAGGCGTAGCTTTTCTCGATGTAAGATACGATGATGGAACTAAAAGCGGCGGTAAACTTTTCATCTCGTTTTATCTTTAGCTCTATCCCACAGACGCGGTTGACTGCCATGTAATAGCTGTCAGGTAGCTGCATGTTATTTGCTTTTCACAACAGTGATGGTTTTGCTCCAAAGCCTTGTACTCAAAGTACTCTTCTTCATACTCTCTGCTTCATATGGTATGTATTTATCTAAGGAAAACTAAGAAATTGAACAGAGTTAAACACAACCTTTCGTGGATATGATATGTCGACCGTGCAGACATAGCTCCTTCACTAAATCGGCATCTAACATGGTAATTAATGATCACTCTTCTAAGGCTGCGGCTACGCAGTGAGCGACGAGCGACTGCGCGACGTGTCGAACACATGAAATGGTATGGGGGTGGGCATGCAATAGCTGAGCGATGAGCGATGTCGCTCTACAATCAAATCTGTTTTAATTTTTTAGTTCATCGCTGAGCGACGAAATAAGAACATGGAGAAAATAAGTGAAAAAAAAAATAAGCCAAATCTTCGTTTTCTCGATCTAACAATTGCTATATAAATATGAACGCGACTTTCAAGTAAATGACTACGACGAACTGCACTTGACTGTTATTTTTACCCAACATCCTGCATGGCTAGCAATGTGCTTCTAGATATAATTGGAACTGGTTCCATGGGTACGAGTATTTCCCCCTCTGGTTGTCGGTCCTGTGGGGTAAAAGTCGAACATTATGGTACATCATGGAGTAGCTCGTAATGTTGTCTCTAACAACAATCAATGGAGCAACGGCTTTTGCTACGAATGAGACAAAAAATAATGGCCAATCCTCCAGCTGCCCACCAAATATGTATAACATTGTCTGAAGGTTAATTGGTGAACCGGTATAAATGAGCTGGCAGAAGTCAACGAGAAAACTGACTGAAATGATGGCGCTATCTCGTGTACTATTGTAGTGAGTGCGACTGAGGCAACTAGTTGCAATTGACTTTGTGCTTACTTGGTTTTCGGTGTAGGTAACTCTAATTCCACTAAATGCAGTGGAATTTCTTTTGTTCATGTAGACTTTTCCAGCGGAGATGTTGCCAGCAATTTATTTTTGAAAATGTTTACTTCTTAGGGGCGGAGGCGGTGGCGTACGTTGGATTCGTATATCGGTAGTTGGCTTATTTCAGGATAAATCTTATTGCTAAATAAAATCTTCTGCTGCAACATCAGTAATTGCGTGAAAAATTAAAAAATTCTTCCTCAGTAGCAATGGCGGTTATTTTACACTATGTTAAGTGCGAATTAAAGAATTGTCGCAACTGACGACTTGAAGGGATGCGAATTTAACTTCAAACAACTGACGAATCAATGAATTGGTGACGATTGAATGGGTAAGTGACCAATGAATGTTTAGGTCTGTTGCTGCGAGATTTTTGTAACCATTTGTAAAAGAGAATTGTTTGCTTAAATTTGAGGAGTAGGAATAAATTCTTTCTTAAAGCCAAAATCTCGCGGGAACACGTTTTTATAAATTGCGTTTTAAGCGTCATACCGATCAAGTAAAAGTAAAACAAAAAGAAATTGCAAAGCAAAAGGATTTGTGATTATTTCTATTTTATTGATGCGATATGCGTTTAATGAGTTTTGTTGCTTAGGCGAACAATTCGCTTCAATATGAAGCTTATTTTCTTCTATTTGTCCATGTCCAAGTCAAGCATCAAGACCTAAAGAGCCACCGTAAACATAATCACATGGATTTCTTATGTGTGGTTAGCAAAATTTGAAATTGAGGAGGTCATTAATGTTTCTTTGTAGTATATATTGTGTTGTTCTGCTTACTTTTAATGGAAGTCAGGCCATATATATGTTCGACTATGTGGATCACTTGTGTCGGGGGAATTTACCTTTAGAGGAACCCATACATTTAGGCCGACATAAAGTCAGAAGACAACAAATGGAATTCTGAAATTCGAGTAATGAGACTGGAACTCACAGACCTGAACACGTGCAGACACTTTAAAGGCTTAAAGATGTATAAAATATCACAATATTTTCTAGGCGAATGTGAAAATGTGGCATCCCTCTTTCATTTATCGGATACTCCTGTTTTGACAAATGAAGAAAGTGGCCTGCGTTTGCGCGTGTTCAATTGTGCAATTAGTGTAAGGAGAGCGAAATCATAATGTCAGAAAAAGAAACGTATGTTAAAGTGCCTTATGCTAACATTGATGAAAAAGGAAGATTTTTCCAAATGAACCTTATACACCTTATTTTCTAGTCTATAATTCTAGAGTATCAACTACTGAATAGTTGTATTCATTCATTCTTTCCAACTCATTCAATCATTCCAATTCCTTCATTCATTCTAATTCATTCGTTTTGTCAAACGCGTAACAATTAATGCTAATTTCAAACATATTTAATATTCGACAGTCTCAGGTCAAAACCAGTGAAAAAAATCATTCATTCAAATTTAACATTAGAACATTTCTTTCAACCAACCGATAGTCCAAAGTCCAACGACTGAATGTTTTTTTTATTCGACTGCTTCGCATGAATGATTTCTAAAAAAATTGTAATAGAACGATTTTTTGAACGATTATGGTAGTTCCCAAAACTATACAAAGCTGCAGATGTGTATTTGCTACTTAAAAATGGTCAAGTTTTATTGTTAAAATTAGTGTAGCATCTTCCTTACCTGAATTTTATTTTTTTTTTTGCAAAATTCAATTTTTTGCCGCGAAAGATGTCATTTTCATTAACCTTATAGGAGATAAATTTATTCGGTATGAGGTTTCAGTGCATAAATCCTATTTCCGTTTTTGTGTACGACACTTTTTATTTTCTAAGATACTCACTTAGCAAAACACGTGCTTTCAAAGTGTCATGTATGAATTTGAATAAATCGAAAAAGGATATGAGGAAAAATTGCCATCCGTATATGTATACGCACCTGAATGAGCATATGAGCAGATTTAAGTGTAGGGATGAATATATCGTCAATGCATCTAAAGTCCTTATTCTCCGTTAAACAGTTGCCTCCTACTTGAAAATTTTGCTGATAGTCACGTGTATTTGTTGACTATTTGTACAGGGCACATGCCCATCAATTTTGCAGCTGTCTTTTAAATAACTTGGGAATATTATTTCACTAGAATGAATTCGTTGAAATCCACACGTGTACCGCTAAATTGGCTACACGTATAAATACACATGTTCCATTAAATAACTACGTAAAGTGTCACATACATCCACTGAGTAGGTGCGAGCATTTCATATCCCAAAGGTATATCATATACATATGTACTTAATCTGTAACACGTGAAATTGCGCTTTTTGTAAACGAATAAAAAGTCACATATATAGAATGCGATACATTGAAGTGCTCTCTTGTAGGATATTTTATACGCGTCGCATACAAAAATGTACTCGTCAGATATAATAAAAAAAATAGAACCAATCAGCGTGATAAGTCAATTGGCATGATTATAAAGTGTTTGGCAACATGATAATAGCGTGAGAAAAATTCGGGTCCTGCGGAGGTATCAGTTAAAGGTCCATTGTCATGTGCAGCTCTTTCGCAAGAATTTGGATTTCCAAAAACTTAATTAAAAGACCTTTGCAATGTATAATCTCCTAGGACTATAGGTCTGCACTAGGCCATAGGTGTGCGGAAGGAGTGTGGGTGTCTGTTTCGATTGCAACATTGACAGGCAAGGATGTATGTTTACCATATTGTATAAGTTGGGTTGGGTACAGCAACCAAGTAACAATCAGTAAACTCGCGTTTGAAATTTGAATGACAATGGCAGAGATATGCATCTTAAAATTGATGGAATATTTACTTAAGAATATGAAGCTTTAGAAAGTCTCGAACGGGGGTTGTATACTCGTATGTACTTGTATTTCCCATTTTTGTCATAAAGAACAATCGAGACCAAAATCGAAACGAATAAAAAAAGGCAAACCCAAACTTTCCTTTTTTGGTTGTGCTTAGAATTGCTATCATGGGATTTCGATATTTCATGCAAAAGTGAGGGCCCTTGAGAACATTGTTGGGTTTGAGCAGATTGCTTTAATGAAATTTTTGGTCTGATGCAGAGTGTTGACTCTTGTGAGGAAAGCGAGATATGCTCTTTATTTACAAAGATAAAGGGACTTTGGCTTTACCAAAAAGTAAAGAGAAACGCTTGATCTAGAGAATATATGTAGATGTGCAACTGTAAATCTGTAGGAGGAATACTCGAATATGTTTTAAGGTAGTGATAAGGATGGGTAAAAATTTATCTATAAAATATACATAGAAGTTCATTCGATGATGATTTTTCTAGCTATCAAGATTCGTTTTCGGATATTCCAAACACCAGAAGAACGAAAAATTACTCCGAAAAACAGACGGTTACGACTGACAGACTGACAGAAATTTGTTGGACGAGTAACATCCCAATCTTTAGATGGGCAGTTAAAGCTTGGCAGCTCTGGTAAACAGAGAATGCTCTTACCAAAGTCCAGTAAGTCCACGATAAGAAACCATGTGTTTAAGCTAAATGGCTAAATATTTTGTCGCTTAGTGGTTGCAAAAATTTGTAAATGGTATGTCATATAGGGTTTTCTAATAACGACTTGATAACTTTTTTTTTAAATAAAAGGCAAACCATTTGAGATATTTCAAAAACTTTATTATTGGCTTGAAGTACAATCAAAACATTTATGAATGAAACTCGACTTCGTTCATATGGCCACCGCGGGCACATTTATAGCGATCGATTCGTTGGACCCAATTTTCAACGACTCGGCCACACATTTCGGCCGAAACGGCCGCTATTTCGTGTTCAATGTTGGCTCTGAGCGCTTCCAACGTCGTCGGCGTGTTGGCATAAACCAATGACTTAACGTAGCCCCACAGAAAATAGTCAAGCGGCGTTAAATCGCACGAACGCGGCGGCCAATCGACAGGCCCATGTCTTGAGATAACACGCTCACAATACTTAATCTTCAATAAATCGATTGTAGCTTGTGCTGTGTGGCTTGTGGCACAATCCTGTTGAAACCACATGTCGTCCAAGTCCATATCTTCCAATTCGGGTCATGGCGCGATAACGCTGACCATTCACAGTAACGTGACGATCGTTATCGTCGATGAAAAAATATGGTCCAAAAACGCCGCCGGCATGCAAACCGCACCAAACAGTTATTTTTTGTGGATGAAGTGGTGATTCATGAAGCACATGTGGGTTTTCACCCGACCAATAACGCATATTTTGCTTATTGACAACCCATTGAGCCAAAAATGAGCTTCGTCACTGAAGATGATTTTGCGATGAAATTCATCATCTTGGCGCATCTTCTCCAGAACCCAATCGGAGAACGTACGTCGATTCAAATGGTCCATCGGCTTCAATTCTTGAGTCAGCTTGATCTTGTATGGGTGTAAACCAAGACGCAAAATACGCCATAGTGTGGTATGAGCGATGCCCAATTCTTGAGAACGCCGTGAAATTGACTGATTTGGATCGTTTGCTACGGACGTCTGAACGGCAGCGATATTTTCGACATTCGACCAACCCGTTGTCTCACTGATACGGCAACATCACACAACGAATATGTAGACTCAAATTTTTGCACTAAACTTGTTATTGCCTGTCTACTAGGGCGAGAATTACGACAGAAAATTGGAGTTAACGCTTTTAAAGTTGCAGTCACCGACTCCGAATATCTGTAGAAAAATTTTTATAATTTGCAGACGTTGCTCGTTTGTATACCTTACCATGATGAAAATGTTGAGTTTACTGAATAAATTAACAGTGACAGTTTGATGATTAGTGGAAGAGTGCGTTCACAAATTAAATTCAAAGTTGTCAAGTCCCTATTGGAAAACCCTATATGTGAATGTCCGTGGGTAAGTGATCGTGTATTGACTTCCCAATCTGACGGTTAGGGGTTGAATACCAGCTGCGACCAAAAGACTTTTTTTCAGGCAACTAAAATCACGTGGGATGAATGGTTGGCTAAATTTACACAAATAATTAAGTCACCCCATTAAATGTTGGATTCCACCCATGGAGCGAAATAACCACTGAGCCCAAAACTCTTTCTTTCTCTTTCTGTGACATTTTCTTTAAAATAAACATTTACACTTTAAGTGTAGTCATAGCCACTTGTTGTGTGTTAAGTTCTTTAAAAAAAAAACTTCAACTGTCGATTGGTTTTACCTAAACATTTTTTTGGTTTGTTGACCAGTGCTCCAGAATCTGCAACAATACCTCCTGTATTCGAGTATATACTCGACACATACATAACAATCCCAGAGTTTTAATAGATATCCTTGCGTATTTAATTCGCCTGTCCTCTTTATTTATACTTCAGAATCCCATTTCCAAAAAATGACTTAGGAACAGCTCTTCTAACTCCTTGATGATAAATATCACACACGGCCTCATCCAAGTACACCTGATGTTTTATTTCTATCGTCTTAAATTCATGGCAGATCGTTGTTAATTACAAGTTTATAAGCTATGAAGCAGACCCTTAGATAAATAGCTTTATCTCTGAGGCAGTTGTTAAGCATCGAGGGTCTGACTCAATAACCTAAGTAAGCTCTATATATATTCTCATCGGATATTCACTATGCGGAACATTATACGAAAAGATTTCGGCCTTCACTCGTATAAAATCCAGCTGGTGTAGGAAACAAAACCACAAGACCTTGGCTTACGACAGGAGTTTGTAGGTTGGTCTCTTGAGCATCTTGAAGTCGATCCTTATTTTTATATAAAAAGATAAAGTGTTTTGTTAGGAGGCTCATTTCAGAATGAACAAAATTGGCATATCAAGAGTGCGGCAAGTTCGGAGAAGACTAATGAGACTGGATTACATCTACAAAAGTTAACTTTTTCGTATTGTTTTCATATTGCTGGCATTACTGGACCGAATTTTTCCAAAAATGACATCGGAACTCGTTATTATTTATTCGAAAATATGTAGTTCAATTAAACACCATTCGACTACTTCTTGTGGAGATATGTAAGGTCTTGTTGAATGCTAAAAAAACCTGTTTAGGCCTCAAAATCAATACCTAATGCGTTATTGGTGGGATTGAGTCCCAAATGCTAGACGAAGTGAATCTAAGCCTGTCCGACGGGATGCGCTCCGTCGAAAATAGCCGGTGTTCAAATGATTATCACTTAACCACGGGTGGGGGGATAATAATCATTGAAAGCGATAAAACCTAGGCGAGAATTGAAGTTATTCTGATTTTTTTACGAATTCTTAAGTTTATTTATACAGTTCTATTTGATTACTATACAATAACAATAAGTGCTTGCTTACTACATAGTTACAGTAAGTGCTTAATAATAAATTGCAAGGAAAGGTGCTTCGTCAGTATTATACAGTTTCGTGCATACGAAAATAAATATAATTCAAAGTGCATTACCAATCATTGACCGCAAGTTGCTTAGTGGCAGGGTAAATTACCCCTTATATGAAGATTCGTTATAAATGATTGTTTCTTACTCAGCCGGGAAATTGATGTGGAGTCATGATCACAATTTTTTTTTGATTTTATAAAAAAGCTTTATAAGTTTAAGAAAAAACCAAACTTTGGAAAAGAATTTCCACCAAATTGGAACAGCCATCTGCTAGAACTTGGTTTAAATATTAAGGGAACAAGGACCTTAGAATTGACTCCAACATACATTTTTTTATTTCAATCTTTTAATATAGATTGAACATGGATTTGAATGCGACCTCTAGAAGTGGTTTAAAAATTAAGTCAAGGTGGTGGAGTAACGCTTGAGACCACGAATGACGCGCTGGGCTGTGCTATCTTGCAGACCGCGGATTCCATTACCGCCTCATTAGTTCTCTTCCAAGATATGCCTATTTCCGTTCATTGAACTTATTATATTTATTTTTTTATTTATTAATTGTATAAACAAATTTAATTAATAAAAAGTTTTTAATTCTTTTTCAGTAACAAAAAAATACCCCTTTAGTTTTTTACGTTGCCTGAAAAATGTACTTTTTTTGCAAATTTGCCAAGATATCTTCAAAAATACAATTCCATAATTCTGATTTTATCTTATGTTGGTAGAATTACTGGGAAATTACTCTGTGAAGGGAATTTTAATGTGTAAAGCACTTTTTATTCTACGGTAAAAAGTGTTCGTAAGAAATGTTGAAACAAGTTAAAAAAGGAAAAAATTAAAGCGTTTTGTGCAATGTATCTTTTATTTTCTTAAAACACTGCACCTTAAATGTAAAATGGTCTAAAAAATGTGTATTAAAATTTTGATTGAGGTCGGTCCAGCCGTTTCTGAAATAATGTGTCGTTTGTCTTCCATAAAAAATATATATAAACGTGTTTCAGGTCCTCACTCCCTTAAGCATCAGTTCTAAATAACGTTTCCCATATGGTTGGGGTTTTCCACTTTTTGAAAAGTCATTTATAGTTTGACTATCTCTAAAACAATTATTCACTTTGAAGTCTAAATACCTAAGAGCTAAAAGTGACCGAGGATATCTTTATCCGCTTTCGAAAGAGTCTAAAATTGAGCGCCATAAAGTAGGACCGGGATGATCAAGGTTGGACATAGTGGTCTCAATTACTTTCGTTGCCAAAAGAAACAGCGATTGACAAAAGTGATTCATCGTTTATTTTTTACTAAAATGTTGGGGTTATTGATATTTGAGCCAAGATAGACAAAGCCCCTTATATCTCAAAGTTATAGCCGTCGACTGTAACGTTCTCTTCAATTCGTCCAAGTGGTGCGTTCTTTCTTGTTGACAGCATATACTTGGTTTTATCCTCATTTACAGCTAAACCCATTTTGCCAGCTTCCATTTCAAGTTCCTCCAATCATGTCAATATCATCGTAGTTCTCGAGTAGTTGTACCGACTTTCAAAAGATTGTACCTTCAGTGTTCGGTTGTGAGTTCTCCACAATTCTTTCAAGTATAACGTTCTCTCAAGTATTTTTATTGGTACATGACACCGCGCCACTTTGTCTTAAACCATTTTTGACATTGAAAGTTGCGATTAAATCGTCAACAAACTTGTCGGACCTGCGAGTGTTTTATATCGTCACTCTACAGAAGAAGTAGTTTGGCAGGGATACCAAAACTAGACATGGGTCTGTATAGGTCGTATGGTGGGTTTCGATTTGGACATCTTGCAGTTTTTCCAAGATCTGCGAGAGTCTAATAATCTGGTGGATTGTGTACTTCCATGGATAAGTGCCAACCAGGTTGTTGATGATGGGTTTAAGCATTCAAACAATATAGAAGATAACATCTTGTACGTAATGTTGAGGAGAATGTGTTGAAAATGTTGAGTTTGTGTAGTTGAGGGGGTCTTTTTGTTTATTGACCGGACAAACCATGCAGATATTCCATTCACCAGTCATATGCTCTTTTCACCAGATCTTAGAAATGAGTTGATGTTTGTTCTTTACCAACTTACTGTGAATAGATCGGCCGGTAGGCCATCAGTTTCAGAATTTGTTTTGGATTTGTACTTAGGGAGCACTTACTAGAGGAAATTATCTTAAGTGGTTCAAAATTCGTAATCTATAGCAAAAGAATTAAAATTGATTGAAGAACTTAAAGAGTATTTTGTTGCCAGGATCTAATGGATAATTGAGGATTTAATCGTAGTATTTTAGAGTTGAATTTTTTGTTGCAGTACTAACCATAGGCCATCAACAACAATCGACTTACATTAAAATTTTCAGAAACAATTTTTCAACGAAGTTTACTGTACAATTTATTTTCTTCGCGTCTTTTACTTACTAAGCCTCCTATTCGATAAAGCGCGTAACCAAGCGCAAATAAGCAAATTTTACTTAAACCTAAAATAACAATTACATCGACTAAATACAACTGGTACCAAGGAATGTCGGTGCCAATTGTTTTTAAGTGTGACACACTTTTGTGCCTCAGAACATGTTCAATCCAAAAGATAGCTGTTTGAACAGCGCCCAATGGTCGATCTCGGAATTTTAACGAAATTTCTCGTACATTCGTAAGGTAAGATGGATCTGTGAAAAGCTTTTGTAGAGCCCAAATTAAACTAGCCTCCGTCAGGTTAGAATAGTCCAATTTGATTCCAATTCCTAAGTTTTCGATTATCTGAATGTTGAGAAGCTGAAAACGTTTGAAATACATATATTAGATGCGAAACTGATTAAAAAATAATGGGGCTACCTGATCTCTGAATACAGGAATTCCAAGTATGGGCACATTTCGGAAGATTGCTTCTTGTAAACCCAAAATGCCTCCGCTAGTAATGAAATACTTCACATGTGGATGAGCCAATACATCGCTAGAATACACGATTTTTTGTAAGAGAATATTTTTTGATAGATTTTCGATCTTTTCTATATCACAGTGCCAAAGAATTTTCTGCTTTTGTTTCCCTAGTACATTGACCAATAAAGTTAGTTTATCTTTGGGCAGATCTGAACATTTAAGGGTAGTGCCTAGACTAAAGAAGATTGCTCCATCTCGTGCATCGTCTAGGAACCTTTTGATAAACCACTGAATATCTTGAGTCGGCTTGATGTGAAGTCCTCCAACAGGAATAATATTCGCTAGAGTAGGTCTCGATGTTAAAAGTGGTGAATAGTTGTTCAGCAACATAACCGAAATCCGACCTTGAAGATGGGCAACTGGTGGTAGATAACCTAGAATAATACTTTAATATATTAATAAAATATTGCAGATAGTGAATGCTATTGTAGTTCACCTTTAAATTTGGAAAAGTGCTTCTTGACAACTTTGTCTTGTGCTATAAAATCCTTTTGTCGCTGACTTCTACGTTCTGCGCAATCAAATAGGTTGGACAATCGATTTGCAAAAGATGCATGATGTGAGAATGTCTCGAAATCAATAGGAGAACAGGCACTTGGCACAGTGTAGTCCACCAAAGTGGTCATGTAGTTTTCAAAATTTGACGAGCTTATGGCAATTATGGGCTTGTTAAAAATTTCACCAATCATAAGAAGACCTTCTGTGTGAAATAAGTCCACAATAATGAGATCATAACTAAATGTATCAATGGCACGGAGAAGTTCCTTAAGTCTGGGTTGCTGAAGAAAGTTGTCTGTTAGCGCAGCGCCAGCAGTTCGTAATGCCTTGTGCATGTTGCTTAGTGAAGCACGTCCTGCTTCAAACATATGCTTGGATCGCAGTTCTTGCTGCACTGAAATAAAAAATAAATCCAATAAAATTTATTAAAAAAAAAGAAAGTTGCAAATAGCAACTAATACGGGTACCCGGTGTCTAAATTTGATGTATACCGCTTTTTATATGAGTATCGTTTCGCATCTTCCAAGGTAATACACTCCCTGTACTATGTATGCGATAACAGCGGTGTACCAAATAGCGAAGCAGGATTTAAGAGAAGCTGTGAAAATCAATCCCAAATAAGAGGGGTTAAGAATTATTACCGTACGTTCAACTTATCTAGGAAACAAAAATATGGAAAGGAACACGAGAATTACAGTTGACTAAGTCTGCTCTATAGTAAGTGACATCATATTTTATTTTGTAGCGTAGGTGATCCTATGTAAACGGCTTTCATGCAGCAGGTGGATATAGCAGCAAGAATTAAGGTAAGGCTCAGCGGAATAAGGCTTAAACTTTAGTAAATGTGGTGTCGGTTTCGCTTGCATATAAGAGCAAACAGGTGCTAGACATGATCGGAAAGTTAGAATCTTTGAGTCTTCAAAAAAAAGAGAACAGTGAGCTCATCAAGCTCATATTAGGGGACAACGAACACTATGTATAGTAAGAAAATGGAAGAAAAAAACAACTGGCTTACACAGATAAGTTCATAGCTATATTATGTAAAAAGTGGCAGGTTAAACGTCTCAATATAAGAGAAAAAGTTATAAAATAATTTTGAGCAGATGTCTTAGTTAGAGGATCAAACTTGAACAAATAGGTCGGATTTATAAAGTGTAATAAAGGCCTAGTAATAAAGTATTAAAGCTTTTAAGGTAATTAAGTAAAGTATTTATCTATAGTCTACTGAACATCTGTTACAAAATACTATCTACTATATTATTTGAACGCCTTAAAATACTTGTTGACAACCTAATACGGGCTGAAAAGTCAGTGCCGTTTGTAAGAGAGGGCACCACATGAATTAAATCCATACCATTTTCAGTTAGTACCAACTTTCAAAAGATATGTGTATAAATTTGACAGCTGTCGGATGATTAGTTCTCGAGATATAGCGTTGTGAGTGAAGCAACTTTTGTTATTGTGAAAAAAAAAAATAGATTCAAAGCAATTTCGTGTGTTGATTTATCATTGCTTTTTGATGGGAAAAAATGCAGCCGATGCAAAGAAATGGCTTAATAAGTATTACCCGGACTCTGCACCAGCCGAACGAACCATTCGCAAGTGGATTGAAAAATTTAAAAGTGGTCATACAAGCACCGAAGATGATGCACGCAGTGGACGTTCAAAAGAGGCTGTTTCAGATGAAAACATCAAAAAAGTCCACAAAATGATTACAAATGACCGTAAAGTGAAGTTGATCGAGATAGCTGAGGCTCTGAAGATATCAAAAAAGCGTGGTAGATATATCATACACGAATATTTGGACATGCGAAAGCTCTGTTAAAAGTGGGTGCCGCGTTTGCTCACAGTCGACCAAAAACAACAACGTGTTGATGATTCAGAGGAGTGTTTAAAGCTGTTCAACCGCAATAAAGCCGAATTTGTGCTTCGGTATGTGACAATGGATGAAACTTGGCTCCATCACTTCACACCAGAGTCAAGTCGGCAGTCAGCTGAGTGGCGAGCGGGGACGAACCTCGTCCAAAACGACCAAAAACACAACAGTCGGCTGGCAAGGCTATGGCATCCGTATTTTACGATATACATCGACTATCTAAAAAAGGGTCAGACTATCAATAGCGACTATTACATTGCGTTGTTGGAGTGTTTGAAGGACGAAATCGCAGAAAAACGGCCGCATTTGAAGAAAAAGAAAGTGCTGTTTCATCAAGACAATGCACCGTGTCACAAGTCGATGAAAACGATCGCAAAATTGAATGAATTCGGCTACGAATTGCTTCCCCAGCCATCGTATTCTCCAGATTTGTTCCTCAGCGAATATTTCCTGTTCGCAGACCTCAAAAGAATGCTCACCGGAAAGAGATTTAAGACCGATGAAGAATTAATCGCCGAAACAGAGGCCTATTTTGAGGCTAAACGGAAATCGTACTACAAAACTGGTATCGAAAGATTGAAAAATCGTTTCAATCAGTGTATCGCTCTCGAAGGCAACTATATTGATAACTAAAGATGAATTTTGCAAAAATTTTGTGTTTTACTATAAAACGGCACTGACTTTTCACCCCACAATAGAATTTGAACTTAAATTCCTAGCGAACCATTTTTCTAATCGTATTAGTCTAATCCATCTCGAAGAGACAAGGCGGCAAGGTAAGATCTCGCTTTAATTGGTTCGTTGAAGTTGAAAGGTGTGCGCAACTGTAAACTATTTCCTGCAGTTCCTTGCTTTATGAAATGGATCATGGAGAAGATAAAATATTCGCAGATTGGGTACTCGAACCATAGGCGACTGATGATAATTTTAGAAAAAAAATTCGGAGTTGTAAAATCGGCATTAAACGCAACAGTTTGAACTTTTATCGTCCAATATGTTGAGTATTTTGAAAAGAGATCTTGGCTTAGACCTTGGATCCAGCTTCTGCAGGACCTTAAGCCACAAGCAAATGTAGTATTACCATCGGTCAGTTATTTTATAAAAACGTAGTCGGACATCAGGTTACGGTCAATGGCCAACGGCTCAAAGTAGGATCCACAGGAAGGAAGAATATACTCGTATGTACCTGAATTTGTGTTTGAAATTCATATAATAATTAGTACCACAAACCATTCTTCATATTGAATAAAGCTTTTTGATTCTAACACTATTCCTGTAGTTATTGTTTAAAAGCAAACTTTCTATAGCTCAACAACCTTGTTGAATAATCGTTCTACTGCGCCAAAATTTTAATTTTCGCTCAATTTCAAGATTTGACATAGAATATCGTGGACTGAAAAAAAGAAAGAGTCCAAACGCTCTATTTTGATGGCCTTTACGTGTAGCTTTCCTTTAGACAAGCATTAAGTTACTTAATTTTCCAACACTAACACTAGTGATAGTATAGATTTATATACAATATGGTATTTAGGTCAGGGTTAAAACTTTGTTTCACACAGGATGTAGCAAATATTGAAATAAAATGCTTACAAAAATTGAACTTAATTAATTTGATATCAATGTTTGAACAATTGCTACAGCTTGACTAAAGTTCACAATATTTTTTCATCTTTTAATTCATTAAAGAACACCCGTGGCCTTTTGCCGGATATGGTACTAAACAACAACTGAGGAAATCTCTAGCCTAGAAGCACTTAATTGTATTTAGGGTAGATTTTCCTGTAGTGCAATAAACGATTTCGCTTTTTCTAATTGCCCCTTATTTAAAATTGCACTTTAAACAGACAAATGATTCAATTAAGGTTTGAAAAGTAGATGCAAAAATACGATTTATTTCTTACCATTGGCCCAGAAATCAAATGGTGGTATAATAACTTCCTCATAATTCTCCAGTTTCTCTCCCAATCGATAACTACTTATTGATGTTACCTTTTGTTTGGGGAAGAAATATAATTTTTTTTTTTTTAAATTCAGAACTATCAAAAATATTACTTACATTATGATTCTTCTTCGCAAGCCCCGTCATAAGTGCTTGTATGGCATTAAAGTGACTTTGACTAGGAAAGGCAAAAAGACCCAAAATTCTTGCAGCATCTATGTGGCTAGCTAGTAAGCCTAATAAGACTCCGGATATTAAAAGATACCTCATTCTACACTAAAATAAAAAAGATAAGTATTTAAAAATCTGAAGCGAACGTTTAAAAAATTAAATGAATGTAAATCTAAAAATAGAAAAAATTTAAAAAAGTCTCTAATTTATGATAAAATGTTTTGATTCAGTACGAAGTTATATATATAGCCCCAAAAATGTTGATGAAGTTCACGAGGGTGATTCATCGTAAGGTTTGATTTTTAATAGGCTTTTTTGACAGATCATGCGTGACTTCTCTCAAACTACTTCATCATTTTTGTTAAGTATCGTTTGGCAAGTCATCGTAGTAAGACTCACACCACAACAGTGTCTCCAAATTGTTCAGTTGTATTACGAAAATCAGAGTTCTGAGAGAATTGTTTTTCGTGCGATTCAATTAACTTACGGTGCGCATAATTGACCTACTGAAACCATTATTGCCAATACCATTCGCAAATTTGATTATAGTAGCTGTAGCTAGCTGAGAGTGTACGCGAAGACCGTGACGAATCGATTCGTCGTCATTCTCAGCAGTTTGGCTTGGCGTATTCGACAACTTGGCGTATTTTACGCGAGGATCTCAGCCTAAAAGCGTACAAAAATCAACTTGTGCAAGAATTGAAGCCGGGCGACTTGAATTTGCGTCAAATTTTCAGTGAATGGGCTCTGAAAAAACTCAATGAAAATCCGGTGTTGTATCGTGAAATTTTGTTCAGTGATGAAGCCCAATGAAGCGAAATGGACACGTTAATAAAAAAATTTGCCGTATTTGGGCTGATGAGCAACCCGAAGAGTACCAAGAGCTACCATTACATCCATTAAAAACAACGGTATGGTGTGGTCTATAGGCTGGTGGAATCATTGGCCCATATTTTTTCAAAAATGAGGCAAATCAGAATGTTACCGTCAGTGGTAACCATTATCGCGCCATGTTAACGGGCTATGTGCTTCCTAAAATTCAAGAAAATGTGTCTCGGCGAGCTCTGGTTTCAACAAGACGGTGGTACGAGCCATACAGCGCGTGAAACAATGGACTTGTTGAGAAATCATTTTGGTGAGCACTTTATTTCACGTAGGTTGTGCGATATCACACCTTTGGACTATTCTCTCTGGTGATATATAAAGTCTCAGGTCTTTAGGAATAAGCCAGCTACGATTGACGTTTTGGAAGCCAACTTTACTCATGTTATCCGCGAGATACAAGTCGCTGTGCTCTAACGAGTGGCAAAAAATTGGACCTTCCGAATGGACCACCTTAGACGGTTTCTTGTAAGGTCTTCTAAATATCAAACAGTAAGAGGGTTGTTCGATGAATACTCGGATTAGAAATGACAACGCAACCTTTTTAGGTTTTGACAATTTATTTTTCAATATAATCCCCTTTCAACTCGATACACTTTTCCTAGCGGGACTGCAACTTTTTTAACCCCTGCGTATAGTACGACTTTTGTTGGCCTACAAAATACTCCTCCGCGGCGGAGATGACTTCCTCGTTCGACTTGTACTTCTCTCCGGCGAGTGATCTTTTAAGGTTTGAGAACAAAAAGAAGTCGCAGGGAGCCAAATCCGGAGAACTCGGGAAATAGGGGAGTAATTCGTAGTACAATTCGACCGATTTGGCTTTGCCGACTGCGGAGGTGTGAGCCGGTGCGTTATCGTGGTGGAAGAGCACATTTTTCTTCGCCAAATGTGGTCGTTTTTTCTTTAAATCGGCATTTAATTGACCTAATAAATCGACTTTGTATGCTCCTGTGATTGCTCTTCTCTTCCTTCGGGAAGCACGGTATTCGCTTTCTTTGGAGCACGTTCACCAGATAAAACCCATTGTTTCTTTGGTCTCTGGTATTTACCAAGGATTCCATGTCTTATCGATGGTCACGAAACGACGAAAAAACTCTTATGGATTTCGATTAAACAGGACCAAGCACGTCTTTGAAGTGGTCTCGTGATTGCGTTTGTTTTTCGGTGTGAACAAACCCGGCACCCATCGCGTAGACAGCTTTCTCATTCCCAAAATCTCGTGCAGGATATGGCTAACGCGTTCAGTTGAGATCTGAACCTACTCGAGAATTTTGTGATGAATACACCTCATCGAGAATGGGCTTGATTTTCACGCAGGTTTTGCCACTCAAAACAAGAATCGCAACACGGCGCGATACTGCTCTTATTCCATGGTCGCAAAAAATACTAACACGATGTTTTGAAATGGGTGTCAAAACAAAACTAAACCTCGGATTGTCACCAAATTTTGAAAGGCGGGCTAAAAAATGTTATACTAAATATTGGTACACTCGTTTTGCCTCAGTAGTGCCATCTATCTTCCAATCCGGGTACTCCTCAAACAGGCCTCGCACTCACAGACAGTTTTAAGATTGGTAAATAAATTTGAAGGTATTTTTATTTTTTCCGATAATAATATAATGTGACGTGATACTTAAGAGTTAATTCCCTTGAGAAATCTGTACCTTCATAACTAACAACTGTGACTCAATTGACGTCAACAATTCCTGGAATTCTTCTTATCCGAATTATTGCGGATTAGTTATCTATGTAATCCCAATTGATTTCATCTTCACTTTTCCACGTAATATTAATTTAGAACGAAATACATTTCTGGTTGATTAAATGAGAGATGTTATGGAAGGGTATATGGTTTATAACACAAAAGCATTTCTCTCGATCGAACTATTAAAATCTACTTCATCGCATGGTTTTGGCTTGATTTCTGATTTCATGAGGAGCTGTTTGCTTAAGGCACAATTTGCGTAGAAAAACATTTGAGAATACGAGTATATGGTATATATGTGGTGCTCAATTTTTTTGTAGAGATGAACATATTTAAAAAAAAAAAAACAAAAAGAAAAAATGTATCGGTGAAATGGTACAAGTACATAATTATTAAACAAAAAAAAAAAATTATTAAGAAAAGCTTTGGATTGGCCCCTTTTACCTCTGACTGAACATTGATCTTTGAAATTCATGCTTGTGTGGTAGCAATTAGGAGAGGTTTAATTTTCAAAACAGATAGTTGTGTGATTCCTTTAAGAGCAAATTTTTTCTTTAAAAAAAAAATTAAATAATTCTCTTAGAAAAGAGTATATGTAGAATGATTAGAGTCTGATTTCAAGGAATCAAAAAAGAAGTTTATTTAAAAGTAATCAAGTGAGATTTGAATATCTGAGAAGATATCTTAAAAGAACTATACCAACTTTCAGGTTGAGAGTTTGTGAATCAACGTTAAAATTGAGCAAAACGCACAATGATTTATGTACATGCTGCAAAGACGGAAAGAGTTCAACAAAAGAGTTCAACTAGTTGAATATTACGTCAAAAATCATCCATTTGCCAGCTTTTGACAATCAAGCAGATATATATATATATATATATATATATATATAGACGGTATACGTCTTTTTCACCACAGGCCAGTACAGAAGCTATAAAGTTTCACCTACTCACGAAACAGAGCCATTTAACACAAGTTCAGCAGATATGTAATCGGACACTTCCTTAAAAGACTAATTCGAAACTTTGCTTGCAGTTTTTGAGGAGTTATCGGAACTTCGATGAGATTGATTCCGACGTTATTATGAAAATTGGTGGATAGGGCGAAGTGGACCCATTATAGGGTCTCTAATATCTCCTAACCTAATCGCAAAGAATTTATGTTTATGAAGAGGAATAATGGATATTCTTTGTTCCTCTGTAATAACAACATTAGAGGACATGATCCATTGAATTGATGAGAAAACAAGTGAAAGGAAACACGAGCTCTGGCGAGTATTCAAAGCATTTGTTTGTAATTTGAACATTTAAACATTTATGAAAGAGGAAGTTAACACCATTGTCTCGCGAAAACCATCTAAATCTAGCTGCCTACATATTTTGATGTGAGTTTTTTAGCCGAACTGTAGCTCGTAAAATGTTTAACGAAAACGGGGTGGAAATCGTTAGATATCACAATATGTCGCATAATGTAATCAATCAGGCAGAAAAGCCAATCACCTAAAGCGGCGAGAAGCGCAATAAATAAAGCGCAGACATAGTAATATTTGAATTGATGGGCCAAGAAGGTAGTAGTAGTAGTAGGAGTGAAGGTCCCTACGTGGCTCTAATCATCGCTTGTTTGGGATGCAAAGTGTACGAGTATGGGACATGTCTGCGACTGAACAGAATACTAGAGTTTGAGAACATGAAATATTATTCAGATAAAGTTTTTTTTACAATAAAACTGGATTAAACAGTCCAGATCATTTTTTCATTAAGATTTTTCCAAATTACGTCGCAAAACTGATGTCCATCGAGAATATACTGATCTGTAGATTTTTAGAGTGCATTTCAGTTTGGTTTCTTACCACCGCTTTACCGGTATTGAATCATCGTCACTGAGATGCGAGAGAAGCAGCTCATTTACGATGTGTGACCTTAGAGTTCTTAGTTCTTAGATTCATTCCGTCTTAGTTTCATGATTGCAGGCAGGAAAATAATTTTAGCGGAGAGTTCTAGCTTCTTACCATGAAACGTTGCATCCTAGAGGTAATTTGCGCGTTACAGCCTCGGTCAAGTCTCGGCGGTGTGTTCACCATGTTGACAACTGTTGGGCGTCCGAAAACACTATCCGCATGTGGTAGAATTCGCATAAAGAGCTTAGAAAATGCAGGAAAATGCTTAGAATGCAAGAAAAAGTGCGTAACTCTTTTTCTGTAAAAGTCATCACTGGAGCTTATTTCTTTTAAAACCAAGCGAATGTGGCTGTTATCGCGAACAGATAGCGCTTTCGAAGCATGATTAATATTTTTTTATGACCGGAACTTGAAGGCATGAATGAAAGCAGTTTTTATTTTCAACAAGATGGCGCTATGAGTCATACATGTGGCGAAATCATTGTCCTTTAAAAAGAAGAAAGTTCCTTGGCCGTATCAATCAATCAATTGTGATCAAAATTGGCCGCTCATATTATGCAATTTAATATAGGGCGACATTTTTATTGAGACTATATGAAAGAGAAGACTTATATCACTCAATTGACGTACTCAAAGTCAATATTCCTGGTGTTAACGAATGAAATAGAGTCCTAAATATACATATTAAAATGAGATAAGCAATTTTATAAAAAAGAGTCAGGACGTGTAGCAGAGGTAGTGGGAATAATTTGGCTGATACTGTTTTTCATTATTAATGGGAGATTCAAGATAAAAAAGTAATAGCTAAATCTAATTTTATAAAAAAATACTTGTTTTCTTGATAAATCCTTCTTTCGTTTCGAGCGCTCTGTAAGAGTCGTTAAAATAGACTAAGACTTTCTTTGTTGACTAATTACATTTAAACATTTTTATCTATCATGTTAGGTCATATTGATAGAACGAATAGTAATGAATTTAGAAGTAAAAGGCGTTGGTCATTTGTCCTTGGTCTTGAATATCTGTACGTTACAATGATTACGAAAATAAACGAGTTCGATGGGCTATTCCAGATATTTCAGAGCACGATTCTGAATTCCATCTAGCAAGTGCAAAGAGTTTCAGGAGCACCTGACCAGATGTAAATAGTAATTTCACTGTGGAACCATTTTCTATTCGAGTCTATATAAAGCGAATAAATTCTTTATATATAGTATATTGAAGCCGTATCAAATGGAGGAAAGTATTTCTTACATCATTTGACGCATTTCAAAGCATATTACGATATTAAATATGTAGTCATCCAGATGTAGGTTGTCACTAAAACACATGCTCGAAAGTTTTTCAGCTTTGATGATGTTGCTACAAAATCTGTACTGCAGGCAATTTAGAAATATAAATAATATTGTATTTAGAATTTAGAAGTGTTCGTGTCCTGAGATATATCATGAGCTGATGATTTGTCAGTTCCATGGCCTTGGAAAAAACAGGCATAACTGCAATGGGTCTGAAGAAGGAGTGAGGGAACGATTCACATGTTTTTAGGGACGGGCTGGACAAATGCTGTTTTTGTTCTACTCTAGGAAAATCCGGAAATTTTCAAATAATATGATAACATCTATCACATTGAATAAAACCCAGTAAAAAGGTGGAGAAAGTTGTACAAAACAAGGTTCGGTAAATAGTTTGTAGAATTCTTTCACGTTTTAAAAAATTCGAGTATCTATAATACCAGAAAATCACTATTTAAAGTCGTTACATTATTGCGAAAAAAAAATGACACATGAAGAAGAAATTTTGAAATGAAATTTTGTTTTTTTAACACCTTTGATTGGTGTAGTAGTCGAAGTGTTAATATCGTTTCACTCAAAAAATTTATACTTAAAAAATATGTAAACCTCCTTCGCGAGTAAATTTTCCAAATTCCAGCTCGATTAAAAAACATATATAGGGTTTTCCAATAGAGACTTGACAACTTTGAATTTAATTTGTGAACGCACTCTTTCACTAATTATCAAACTGTCTACGTCAATTTATTCAGTAAACTCAACATTTTCATCATGGTAAAGTACACTAACGAGCAACGTCTGCAAATTATAAAAATTTTCTAAAGATATTCGGAGTCGGTGACTGCAACTTTAATACATGGGCTGAAAAGTCAATGCTGTTTCTAAGAGAGGGCAGCACTTGAATTAAATCCATACCATTTTCAGTTAGTATCAACCTTACCAAAGATACGTGTATAAATTAGTTTGTTCTATATAGCGTTGTGAGTGAAGCAACTTTTGTCATTGTGAAAAAAATGGATTCAAAGCAATTTCGTGTGTTGATTTATCATTGCTTTTTGATTAGAAAAAATGCAGCCGATGCAAAGGCTTGATAAGTGTTACATCATTATGTGATGTTGCCGTGTCAGTTGGTCGAAGTGTCGAAAATATCGCTGCCGTTCAGACGTCCGTAGCAAACGATCCAAATCAGTCAATTCCACAGCGTTCTCAAGAATTGGGCATCGCTCAGACCACATTATGGCGTATTTCGCGTAAGAATCTTGGTTTACACCCATACAAGATCAAGCTGACTCAAGAATTGAAGCCGATGGACCATTTGAAGATCGTTTTTGGCTCAATGGGTTCGTCAATAAGCAAAATATGCGTTATTGGTCGGGTGAAAACCGGCGGCGCTATTGGGCTATATATTTTCGTCGACGATAACGATCGTCACGTTACTGTGAATGGTCAGCGTTATCGCGCCATGATCACCGATTATTTTTGGCCCGAATTGGAAGATATGGACTTGGACGACATGTGGTTTCAACAGGATAGTGCCACAAGCCACACAGCACACGCTACAATCGATTTATTGAAGAGTAAGTATGGTGAGCGTGTTATCTCAAGACATGGGCCAGTCGATTGGCCGCCTTGTTCGTGCGATTTAACGATGCTTGACTATTTTCTGTGGGGCCACGTTAAGTCATTAGCTTATGACAACACGCCAATGACGTTGGAAGAGTTCAGAGCCAACATTGAACGCGAAATAGCGGCCGTTTCGGCCGAAATATGTGGCCGAGTTGTTGAAAATTGGGTTCAACGAATCGACCGCTGCAAACGTGCCCGCGGTGGCCATATGAACGAAGTCGAGTTCCAATTATAAATGTTTTGATTGTACTTCCAATAATAAAGTTTTTGAAATATCTCAAATGGTTTGCCTTTTATTAAAAAAAAGTTGTCAAGTCGTTATTAGAAAACCCTATATTATGGAAAATAATGCAAACATAGCTTTAATATCGGAACTAACTGTATTCACAAAAAGCGTGACGAGGTTTAGGATTTCAAGACAAAGAATAGATGTACTTTTTTTTAATTTGCTATAGTAACAATGCGCGAAATAATTATCACGTATTCAGCTTTTTATTTTTTCAAATTTTCTCCTGGTCTTGTATATTTTTTAATTTGACCTATGAGCTATGTACTCGTTTGTATGTTATATCTGTAGTCCCAAATCACAATAGCGTAAGTAATTTTTTAGTCAGAAGAATAATTTCAAATTTCAGTTAAGCTCTATACTTCTGATAATGAAGTAAAATTAAAATAACATACACAATACGACACAGTAAATATGCTTTGCTACTCATAATCTTAGTTCAAATTTTAAATAATACCTGGAGCTGAAGAAATTTATAAAAATTTCAAAAATTTCAAAAGACTTATATATATACATATGTATAATTCCGTACATACATTTATATATTCCGATCTTCTCCGCAAATTAGAAGTTTTGCTGTCTCCAATTAAAAAATGTACGATTGCATGGCATCAAAACATTGACCTAAGATAAACAAACTGAAATTCCTACAACACTCGTTGGAGGAAAACTGAATTCATGCTGTTAAAAACGTATCTACGACTCTTATCACTTCTTCGTTTATGCACTGTTTTATTTTTTATATTTTAAATTCTTTTGTATAATTTTCCAGAAAACCGAGATTATTTCATTTAGGGAAAATATATGCTTACGTGTGTAATATTTACTTGAATGCCTAAAAATCGAAATAAAATCGGCAGCGCTCTTCCGGTATCTATCACTATCACAATCAGTCTAATTATTTTTCCAGGCTGTTCTAATTTAAGCATCAACCACGCCACCGAATCCGATAGTTTCAACGTTCATACTGATGACACATGTTTAGGCAGAGGCTGCACAATTGTGGAAGATCACTTGTGTGCCTCTGGAATGTCAGCATGTTTTAAAACGACATAAAAGTGTGCTTCATGTGGTCGCTAACTGTGGGGAATTTCCAAATGCTTATAACGATGGAACTGCATGATAATTGATAGACAGAAATACCAAACGTATAAGTATACAAAATTAGAAAAATTTTGTTGTTCTGTCGGAAAAGAAATAATATCGCTGAGCTAGTCATTATACACCTTTTCCTTCTTACAGGAATTATTCGCCCCGTTACTATGCCAGTAAAAGTATGCAGTTCTTGCGGCAGTAGGATAGTGACTGACCCCTCAGACAGGTCGGGAAGGTTTTTTTGGTCTGCAACCATCCTAAGTCATACCAGAGCCATACCATATGCTGCTATGTTCACATTAAACTTAACGGTCAATGAGAGTTCTAACCAAAGATTCTGAGACTTGTCTAGCAAGTTCGTCGGCGATTTAGTTTTCCGTGAATACAAACGGACATATGAACCAAATAAGATTTAAAAAATTCAGCTTTCAGGCTTCAAACAGAGAAGTTTACACTCTCAAACTAGCTTGAAAGTAGAAGTGAGAAGCAGAAATACGGCATCAAGCGTAGCTCGCCTGTCGCTCCATTATTCTTCACTAGTACCGCATTCTAGATTGCTCGTGGAACAATCCAGGGTTGGCCATGGCTCAAGTGGTAGTGTATTTGCATTTAAATCGGATGGTTCGGGGCTTAGTATCAGCCGTGCCCGAAAGATATTCTTTTTCTCAGGCAACTAAAATCTCGTGAGATGAATGGTTGCCTAAAATACAAAAACAATTCAATTTATGCTTATAATTTGGTCTCCCCATTAGATGTTGGATGCCACCCATGGTGCGAAATAACCACTGAGCCTAAATATCTTTCTCTCTCTCTCTATCCAATTTTCCAAAAAAAAAAAAACTTAAAACGTGCTCCGGCATTTTAGGAGTAGTAATACCCTCTTGAGTATAAAGTTCTTTCAAAATAAACAAAAAACAAAAAAGGAAGGGTCACTTACATTTTTTCCTAAATCATCCCTGGATACATGTAAAGTCTATTTCGTATTTTTAAGTTAACAGGAGTTTTGGTATCATTGTAGCAGTCTGAAATCAAAACATAGTCGACGGGCATGGTTGTTAAACTCCAGTGCGACCATTTCTTTAAACCGAAGTTGGCTTTGAAAGTGTAGTCAAATTCATTAATGTTTCAGTGGTGGAGCTAGGTGGGCTATGGAAATCCAGCATGCACTCAAGGCAGACTTTCCTTTGGATATTTGTAAAAGAGCAGTAGGTTATTTTCGCTAAAGTTTGTTCCCTTTTTTTATAGCTGTGTATATTTAAAGGACATAAACCCGGTAGCGCTTGTAGGTTTTCGAGGTGACATGCTTAGTCTTAAGAAATTTGTTATCCAGAATTATTCAGGTGTCATTCTGGATAATTTCATTTCTAGAACATCAATTGTCGATCACGTGTAGGGCTGCCTGTCTATTGAGAGGGTAGAGCAGTGGAGTATAATGGAAACAGTATGCTTTAGAGGCAACCCCTGTTTGCTCCTGCCATCATATTTTGTTCGCACTTAGCATCCGCAATCATTGTCAGAAGCACGCGTATTCTATCTTGTCGAGTGCGCCTTCAATTTAACCATCAGATTTGTTTTACTTATTTCATCTCCAGAAATGAATTGTGTTGCGTTCAGGTTCAATGTATTGTCTCTTATTCTAGCTACATCATCCATTATCGCTGCTTTCGTTTGTAATTGCATTAAAAAATTTGAAATATTTCGAATTGATTCATTTCGGATTCATTGATGCCTGTAATATTTAAAATTTTTTTAGATTAAATAAATATCTACGGTTAAGATCCATCCAATTGAAAAATGCCACAAGGAATGCTCCTAATCTATGCTGTTATTGTATTTCTTGTATTTAAGAATTGCCTCAAACCTTTGGGAAGATAGGAAAAAAAAACACAAAGAGCACTGGAATTGTATCCCTTAAATACAAATTCACCACGTTGTTGTTCGCTTATTTATTTTAATTCTGAAAGAGAATGCCATACACGCTTTGATCGTGTGGCTCAACAAAAGCAATACACGATCATAAAGTTCTGAGCACAAATGGATTGCACAACATACCGTATCCAAAGAATGAAATGGGTATATAAATATCTCGATTGCCATTGTCAGGAGTAACCATGAGGCCTCATCGTTTATGCATATGTATGTATGTAAGTGGATGCTTATGTTTAAAATATCAAATTTCATAGATCATTTATACAATAATACGAGTGCGAATGTACCGTATACTTGTATTTATGCAATCGGTTGTGTAGTGCGAAAGGATCCCTCTTAACTGGATTAGATTGCAAATTTTGTTAGTGGTAATGTTATTTATGAAACTTGCATAGCTTCACTGAATTTTCTTCAAAGAGAGCAAAAATTTTGATTTTTCCATCAAGATTGCGTTAAGGATTATTATTTAAATTAAACTAACCACCTAGTTAAAAAGCAAAAAAGCAATTACATCTATCATTCTTTTTTATTCATGTAGATCCAGTAGAATATTGAGGTCTAACAAGTTTATTTAATACGTACTAGTGAATCGTAATCATCTAGTTTCCGAATTTTTGTTTAGCCTTAAAGAATTAGTGAAGACTAATATTTGAATCGCATGATAAAAAATTGGAACAATGAGCGGGTGCCTTTTTAGAGGTGGGAGAGGCCAGCTACCTTGAGAGATAAGGTCGTAAAAATAGGCTTTTTTGTGATTTTTTTTCCAGGAAAAATATAAAATTAATTGAGTTTACAAAGTTAGAAGCTTATTGTACATATAATTAATAAAAATAATTTATTTTCGTTTCTCAGATGACATCATCTGAAGCCGTACCAACCGCTTCTGTCAATTTTATATTATTATGAGTCACTAATTTTTTTATTGTACATAATAACAGCTAAGGAAGTAGATAGGAATTTTTTTTGATGTATTGACTTTTGGCCGAATGGTGCACTACCACAGTCAAAGTTGCAAAATTCGCAGAAAAATCGCTATCTAAAAACTATAAAAAAAAACTACATAAAAAAATTCTACGTACTTATTTAGATAATATACGAGGGCTATTCCAAAATCAACCTCCGATGTGTTACAATTAATTACATGCGTGCACTCTAATAATATGCCAAGTTTCGACCGTTTTAGTTCAGTATTTTTCCAACAGTTGCCGTTTTAACATGGAGAATACAATTTTATCTCCCGCCGCCTGTGAGATACGAAGTGTAATTCGTTTTTTGCAAGCCGAAAGGAATGGCGCAGCTCAAATTCATCGTCGGTTATGTGCTGTTAACGGCAATACAATGATGAGTGATGGTTCGGTACATGATTGGTGTAGATAATTTAAAAACGAACGCACAGATATGCATAATAAAGGAGCCCAAGGGCGCAAATTGATCATGACCGAAGATGTGGTTCACTAAGTTGAATAATTTGTTTGAGAAAACATGTGTTTTACGGTTTTAGATCTTGCGACAAGACTTTTCCGAAATTTCTTGAACTACTCTATGCAGAATCGTGTCTGAAAACTAAGGTTACTACAAGTTCTGTGCCCGTTGGGTCCAAAACAGCTCGTAGATGTCCACAACACCCAACGTGTCAATTCAGGAAAAGCATTCCTCGAACGTTTGGAAATGGAAGGTGAAGAATTTTTACAGCCAATTGTGACTGGAGATGATATTTGGGTCGAGTATGTAAACTTAGAAAGCAAAGAACAGTCAAAGCAATGGATGCACACTCATTCCCCAAACAATTCAAAAAAATTCAAACCAACTTTTTCCGATCGAAAAATGGCATATTTTTGACCAAGTTTATGGAACCTGGAAACACAATAAATGTAGTGGCTTATTATGAAACTCTACGTAATTTGAGAAGAGCAATCCAGAACAGAAGACGAGGAATGCTGACCAAAGGTGTGGTGCTTCTGCATGACAACACACAACCCCAAACTATGTAGTATAATAATTTAATAATAATGTAAATAAAACTATTTTTTTTAAAAAAATATTTTTCACTTCGGAGGTTGATTTTGAAATAGCCCTCGTATGTCTAAAAATCTAGTAAATTGGTTGAAAAATGTTCAAGTTATGAGTGCGGCCAAGTTGAAAAATGCAGTTTTGAGGTTAATACGTTTAAAATTTTAAGTTATATAAAGTGATGAAAAATTGTGCATTACTTTTAGGCCGCTATGCCTGCACCTTATAATTGGCCTTCTAGATTACTGTTCTGCTCTTCTATTTTTTTCTATTGGATTTTAATGCAATCTTCACTCTTTTGAAGCTTCAGACAGCGATCTTTCTGCAAGCTCTATGCACTCTTGTCAAACTTCAAGTACATTTCGTAGCTTTTCGGGCTGATTTCTAAATCCTTCGCATTCATTATGTGCAAAATTGAAGCAAAGCCGTCATTGTACACGCAAAACGCAATATCCATATCTATATCCACTACAGTTTTACCACTATAAATGGATTGTGGGGCCAATGCCCACATAGTCGAATTAAAACTTTAATTACAGTTTTGAGTATAACCACCGATGCATCGAATAAAAATATCATCTCCGGTCAACTCTTCGTAGAGTTCCTTGATAGCTACATACACTTCAATTGGAAGAGCTGGCTTATGTTTGTACTGCAGCTTTAGCCAGTTTTGTCATGAGCACCCTGAATTCTCTCCTATCGAACATTTATCGTGCTGCGGTTTTGCATCAGAAGATAATTTATGACTGATACTGTTTCTCATGTTTTCAAATCTATAAAGGGCTAATCCATAATAAATAAAGAGTTCGTCTTTTAGATTTTACGTCAATTGTGCCCCAATTTCTCTCACATCTGAAGTCCTCGTGCAATTTATTAAATTTTGACAAGCACTTTTAAAAAACAATTTTAAAATATTATAAAAACACAGATGCCTTAAAGGAAAAATACCGAGGTTAATGAACAAGGCAAAACTGGGTGTTCTACGGGTTACTTTAGAAATAATGCGAATCGAATGTTTCTGTTTAATAAGCAGCTGACTGATTTTACAGGAATGAGTACCACCCCAGCAACAAATTCTATATTGAAGCTTTGATTGCAATAGGCCACTGTAAGCTAGTTTTAAAATTAATTGAGGGCAGTAAAGATTAAGGTGGTAGATCTGCCTGATAACTTTGTTAAGATAAAAAGATAAAAAAGCCTTTTATCAAGTGTAATACCTAGGTAATTAAAATAATCAACACATTTAATTTCAAAACAGTCCTCACTACAATGTAGAGGCAGACCGAAACATTGGCAAGAAAAGGTCGAACCTAGAGCAGCAAGGTGCATGATAAGCCTTCAGGAACTATTCCCATAGATTAAAGGGCATGAACTTAGTTTTGCTGCTAGTAACTGTCCTATGAAACCTGAACCAATGAAGGAAAATTTCTAAATCATGGTTCATGTTCGCAAACGTTTCAAAATGGTTTCTATTGAAGTAAGAAAGAGGAGTATCATCAGCAAATGCGATGACTGAAGAAAAAGAGAATTAACGAATATCAAAAATAAGATAGGACCTAATACAAAACCTTGAGGAATACCCATTTTTAAATAGCATATCGAAATTAGACTATTCCATTTGTTAAGTAGGAGCAGAATCAATCATAAACAAAGCCTCTTAATCTTGCTTTAGAAACTTTTCTCTGCAACAATTTATGATCAAGCATATCAAAAGCTTTTGTTATTTTAACGAATAAAGCTGCTAGAATATTAGATTCATTAGTTGATTTCTAAATTTTGCTGCAGAATTTCTATATAGCATCTTCTGTTTCTGTTTCTCCATTTCTGAAACCGAACTGAAAATTACTGAAGAAGTCAGTTCTATTTAGAAATGTCATAGTTCATACAAATACTTTCTAAAATACTAGGTAGGGTGAAAAATAACCCTAAAGGTAATGGTGCCTTGAAGTCCGTTCATATTTAGGCAGACATGCCAAATTTCAGTGCGTGTTTGGCATCATGTTGAGTATGGACAAAAACAATTTTCGTTCTTTCATAAAACATTATTTTTTGAGCGTCAAAACGGCGAAGGAAACAAAAGAAAAGTTGGATAAATATTATGGGGCTAATGCTCCGTCATATTACACCGTTAAATATTGGTTTCGAGAGTTTCGTGGTAGCCGCAACTCCACTACCAATCAAATCCGCAGTGGCAGGCCCTCCGATTTGGGTACAGAGGACAATGTCAAAAAAATACATGAAATGGTGTTGGCTGAACGGAAAGTGAAGGTGTGCGAGCTATCAGATACCACAAAGATTACTACTGAGCGTTCATACCATAATTTGGGCAATATTCTGCATATGAAAAAGTTATCCTGCCGCTGGGTGCCGCGCAAACTCACTCGAAAGAGTGTTTGGACTTGCTGATGCGAAATCGGTCGATTGGTAACTGTTGATCCACTATTACACACCAGAGAACATAATGCGTGTCCGGCAATGGACTGAAACCGGCGCGAGTGCTCCGGAGTGGCCGAGGGAGGCTCGATGGGTTGAAAAGGTTATGGCGTTGGTTTTCTGGGATTGTCATGGCATACTCTTCGTGAACTACCTCAAAAAAGGAAAAATCATCAACAGTGAGTATTACTGTGCATTATTGGAGCGATTGAAGGCCAAAACCAAAATCGCTGCAAAACGGCCTCACATGAAACGAAAAAAAAATTGTTTTTGCAAGACAGTGCACCGGAGCACAAGAGCATCGCAACCGCGGCTAAAACCAATTACTTACGGCTTGGTTAAGTAATAATACTTAATACTTAATACTTACCTCGGACTATTATCTCTTCCCAAACCTCAAAAGATGGCTCATCAATAAAAAATTCAGCTCACGCGAGGAAATCATCGACGCCACGGAGGAGTATTTTGCAGACCTTCCTGAAAATTCTTGATCGGACGGGATCAAGAAGTTGGAAAATCGCTGGAATAAGTGTATCAAACTAAAAGGGACTATATTGAATAAAATAAAAAAACATTTAAAATTTTTTTTTTTCATTCCCACTTAGTACTGGCATAAGAGAAATAGGTCTATGGTTATTTTAATCCAGAGCATCTTCTTTTTTATGTAATGGGATTACCATAACTGTTTTCAGTGGATCAGGAAACATGCCCTTTCTAACACTTAGATTGATAATGTAACATAAAACATCTGCAATTAATAACAAAATATTTTTGAGTAATTGACTTGAAAATCAATTTATAAATTTTAAAGGCAGAAAAAAAACAAAACAGAAACTACTCGGTATATGAAGATATCATGCCGAATGATGTCATCATAGGAAGCTAAATTATCCACCTAAAAACATTGGCTATTTTATAAAAATATTCATTAAAAGTATTAGGTACATCGATAGAATTAGAGATAACTGTATTTTTATTTTTAATTTTTAGATCAACATATGATGCATTACGATACCAAATTTCATTCACGAATCTCTCACTCTTTCTTGAGTACAGTGATATTTTCATAGGGCTTAGCATCAGTAATGCCCTTAAAAGTCTTAGAATCATCGTCGCCAATATAATGGGGGCATAGTGGTGCAAAGCTTCGGATTGCTGAAACATCTCAACAACACATCTCACATCCCACTTATCCTTATGATTTTGTGCGCATTTCGTATATTCTTCGTTATCTTCTTTATTTTTCCAGCACTCACATGCACTTTTGCACTGTAATTGCTAGCAAGAGTTACTAAGATAAATAAGGACGTTAACCCAAGTTTTTTCTACGAACCATCGCCTTATACCATAATTCCATTTTCGCCTTTTTTAATAAAAATAGTTGTCTCATCTTTCGCTGCTTTCATTCTTTTGACAACCTTATCATAGAAAGAGTGAAACATAGGCCGAGGTAATTCAATAAATGCACAAAGCTTTTTAATTCCGTGCAAACCAATTCCAAGTAATCGCATTGAAATGACAATTAAACTGTTTATTTCATAGCCTTTTTCAATAAATGGTATCTCAGTTACCTCAGTCTGCCCACATTTTTTACAGGTCACTACTATTTTGAATCCCAAACCGCGTTTACAATTTTCCGTAAATATCACATACGATTTGTACACTTTACAATCGACAACGTTTGAAATAGCTGAAAAAACTGCAATAAAGTTTATCATACCGTAAAAAAAACCTGGTTTCATTTCAATATCGTACATATCTAGGGACTTGACAACTTTGAATTTAATTTGTGAACGCACTCTTTCAGTAATCATCAAACTGTCATTTTCAATTTATTCAGTAAATTCAATATTTTCATCATGGTAAAGTACACTAACGAGCAACGTTAGTGCTTCAGCGACGAAGCTCATTTTTGGTTCAACAGGCTCGTCAATAAGCAAAATATGCGTTATTGTTCGGGTGAAAATCCACATGTGCTTCATAAATCACCACTCCATTCAAAAATAACGCCGGCGGCGTTATTGGGCCATATTTTTTCGTCGACGATAACGATCGTCACGTTACTGTGAATGGTCAGCGTTATCGCGCCATGATCACCGATTATTTTTGGCCCGAATTGGAAGATATGGACTTGGACGACATGTGTTTTCAACAGGATGGTGCCACAAGCCACACAACACACGCTACAATCGATTTATTGAAGAGTAAGTATGGTGAGCGTGTTATCTCAAGACATGGGCCAGTCGATTGGCCCTATTAACTATTTTCTGTGGGACTACGTTAAGTCATTGGTTTATACCAACACACCGACGACGTTGAAAGAGCTCAGAGCCAACATTGAACGCGAAATAGCGAAGTGTGTGGCCAAGTCGTTGAAAATTGGGTACAACGAATCGACCGCTGCAAACGTGCCCGCGGTGGCCATATGAACGAAGTCGAGTTCCATTCATAAATGTTTCGATTGTACTTCAAGCCAATAATAAAGTTTCTGAAATATCTCAAATTGTTTGCCTTTTATTTAAAAAAAAAGTTGTCAAGTCGTTTTTTGAAAACCCTATACAAGCATTCACTTAACTTGGTGCCTCTAACTCGTGTCGATTCAGTGGACTTCTTTTATATATTTTTGATGTCACGAACCAATAACACTCACAAAACAAAAAACAAGTTAGCACAATTGTCGACAAAAAAAAAAAAAAAAACAAACGTTCCTCAAATAGCGTCCTTCTCAAATGTTTCACGTAACTGACTGAAACCGACGTTTCTAAAGACAAAACAAGCAATAGCTTCAAAAACATCTGCCTGGGTATATGGTAAATCCCTTAAAATACCGTCCCTCGTTTCGGTCTTCCTCGATGCTTGCTGCTTACCTGGCGGTTTTGTACTATATTTTGAAAAACAAGTACTTCGAGATGTGAGGTCCTAAGAGACCATTGAAAACAATAAAAAAACCCGATTTTTTGAAAACCTTATCAATTTTTGAATATTCATTTTATTTATTTATGATGAAAACGTGAATGCAATCCTGCTGCTGCTTGAAACTAAGATTTATATTGCATTTTGTGCACATTATTTGAGTTTTTAATGTGCAGCCGGGAAACTCACATGTCCGCTTCGCAGTGCGAGGACAAAAATTGTGGAAAATGATCAACTCCATCGAAACGCATGTCCGCGGGTGGCAAGAGCTTATATATATCTGATGCGGTTTTCATCGAGACACCTAAGCCTAAACGTCCAGGAGTTCTGGGCACTTCCGGTCCCTGATATGTGCACATATATTTTGTCATGTGGATTTGATCTATTAATTTGTGTGTTTTGGTGTCCTTAAACGGATTTTATATCGACCAATGAGCGCATTCATGAGCTCTACTCTACCCATATTTTCCCTAATTATGTTAATGCATTCGACGTCTAAAAAATTTTTTTTTTGGATCGTTTATATATGGTATACTGTTGGTTGTATATTCTTTGAACTCCTAACGGTTGTACACCAACATAGGTTGAATATAATCGAACAGCTTTGTTGTCTTTTCATACAGACGTCGAGATTTCGACACCAAAAGCAGAGCTACAAATTTCAGTGGAGTGGTATCCGCGTTCTTTCGATTTTAGTTCGCTTTCGCAGCGAGTTTATAGTTAACAATGTGATTTGTGCAAATCGTCCCCAAAAAATAAATACCCCGAGATCGTAAATATTCAACTAAGGGCAATAATGCATATAAATTATCGGAGTATATTATGTAATTTTTGAAATTGACCACAATTTGCAACAGGCGAGTGACGACAAAAGAGGAAGCTCCTAAATCAGATGTATCTGGCTGCCCTAGGTTTTCACCTGCGCCGCGATATACTTCGAAGCCAATGCCAAGCGATAACCTATTCCCAAAAACATCTAGTCCCCCTCAAAGAAATTACTTCATCTGCGATTATCCTATTCCTTCCACTACCGAAGTACGGGATCTAGGAATAAATTGTGATAGAAAATTTAATTTCGACTCACATATTGACAGCATTATAGATAAAACAAACAACGCTGGTCATTACATTACTTTTTTAATGCCTCTTCTCGAATATTGAAGCCAAGTTTGATCACCTTATAAACAAATTTACATTCAAAGAATTGAAGCAGTCTAACGCAGGTTTATCCATTTCGTACTTCGTGCTCTACTTCAGGCCAATCTGTATGTATTACTTTCCTATGAAAATAAGCTAAAACTAAATAGCATTTATACCCTAAAAGATGTCGTGAAGTTATTGACTGGAACCATCGATTGCCCGAGAATAACGCAAAATATTTCATTTACTTCCAATCGCCGTAATCTACACGTAAGATCTGTTAAACTCCTCTTGATCCGAACTCACCAATTACGGCCACGTTGAACCAATATCTAGAATGTTGCGTATAACAAACAATCACACTGAGGTCTTTGACCTTAATATCAGCAAATTCGAAATCAAAAAAGCACTGCTCAATATGCCACTCCCTTGACATCTCCCCTGACCAACATTTCTCCTTGCCTTGATACGAAAATCCTTGCAAACCTGACAACACGAAAAGCTTGATGCCCCATTTGTGTGGCTTATTCGGCATGTATTGTCGAAGGAACGTACTCATCTTTTTACCACACATTTGTTTACCTACGCAAATGCGCTGTGTCTTTGGGACTGATTTAAACTTACTATTGCTCGATAATAGGCCGAAATTTATACAGCTGACCTGGTATCTCTTTATTAGACATTTTACTGTTGTCGTTTAAATGCAGATTGCTCCAAATATATAGTATAGCTTGAAAAGCATATTCGTTAAAGTATGAGCGAACATTGGGGTATCTATATGGTGATTAATCATGAGGTTTGATTTATAATGTAAACTAAAACACATAGATTTGAAAGCGAACTTGAAATTTTTATTGTCGGTTAAAAGAACTATTCATGACATTTGTTTTTTGAAAATGATATTATGTAAATGTTGGTTATGACTACGTCTGAGATGGTCCATTCGGAAGGTCCAATTTTGAGCGACTCGTTCGAGCATAGCGACATTACACGAGTAATGTTGGCTTACAAAGCGACAATCATCAATGGTTTATTCCTGAAGATCTGAGACTTTACATATCCCCAGAGAAAATAGTTCAAAGGAGTGATGTCGCACGATCTAGGCAGCCAATTTACCGTAGCAAAACGTGAAATTAAGTGCTCACCAAAATGATTTCTCAACAAGTCCATTGTTTCACGCGCTGTATGGATCGTACCACCGTCTTGTTGAAACCAGAGCTCACCGAGACGAATTTTAGGAAGTACATAGTCCGTTAACATGGCGAGATATTGGTTACCACTGACGGTAACATTCTGATTTGCCTCATTTTTGAAAAAATATGGTTCAATGATTCTACCAGCCCATAAACCACACCATACCGTTGTTTTTAATGGATACTCTTCGGGTTGTTCATCAGCCCAAATACGAAAATTTTGTTTATTACTGAAAATATGACGCAAATTCAAGTTGCCTGGCTTTAATTCTTGCACAAGTTGAATTTTGTACCCTTTTAAGCCGAGATCCTCACGTAAAATACGCCATGTTGTCGAATACGTCAAGCCAAGCTGCTGAGAACGACGACCAATCGATTCGTCACGGTCTTCGCGTACACTCTCAGCTACAGCTAAGACCACTACTTGCTGGATGTGATCTAATGTAAAATAATATAAACTGGAACTCAAATTTGCGAATGGAATTGGCAATAGTGGTTTCAGTAAGTTCCTCGAATCGCACGAAAAACATTTCTAACAGGACGCTAGTTTTCGTAAGACAGCTGGAAAATTTGGGGAGCTGTTGTAGTGTGAGTCTTTCCACGATAATTTGCCAAATGATACTGAATAAAAATTGCAAAGCAGTTTGATGGGAGTCACATGCGATCTGTCCAAAAAAGCCTATTGAAAATCAAAGCTTACGATGAATCACCTCTTAAAAGCCGACATGAAAAACAAGATGATAACATACGAAGTTTCTGGCCGAATAATAAAACCTCGCTGTTAAGGACCAGGTAGAAGTATGAACAAATTCTTAAATTCCAATCCTTAAAGGAACCTCTTCTATCAACATGCCTTTGCAGCTGTAGCTGAAAATTTCTAGAAGAATTTGAACTCCGTTCTAATGAGGCAATCGCAATTGTACATTATAAGCTGGTGTCGTTTTTTCACTCATCAAGCATAATACTGAAGCAGTGTTTATAACGAATAAAAAGATTTGAAAAACGATTAGAATTGGATGCCACAAATTGTTCGTTTAAGTTCCAAACACTATGTAGAATATACCCCCTTCCAACACTGGAGGCCTTAAGCAAGATAAAATACTTTTCTTTACACATAAGCTAAGTCCTAGGTGGTAAAAGTGAAATTCTTTCACACCATTAGATTCAGCCTTTAGTTCGCAAACGGGCCTCTAGACCGCCTACAACCGTAGATTGCATAAGTTCTTCTTTCATATGCATTTTCACAGCAGTGTCTAGAGGAATTTGTATTTAGTTAAAGAAGTTTCCAATTGTATTGGGTAAACTGACGCTGATAGCAGTCAATGTTGAAGTTTTGCGAAAAAGCAAGGAAATAATTATTTTGTAGATTCTGACTAAAGAAATAACGATAATGTAATAGCGCTCGTAGTTACATTACAAAATTATCAGTGAGTAGCTGCGAATACGTTTTTTAGTAAAAGTGTTTGTACGAAGAAAAGATAGATTTCGCAAGTATCAAAACTGACCAACAAGCTGGACGGTCTACAGACAGTCTTAGGATGAAAAGCGTAAAAAACTGTGATGTAAGAAAAGAGTCATTGTGTGATATGCCTTCTACTTCTAGCGCTGGTTCTACCTCTACTGACTTACCACCACTTAGGCGTACGTGGTTTGAGCCTGCTGAACAAATATCGAATTAACAAGCGGCTATTGATGAAAATGTGAATCACTCTTTACAAGTGGTAGTGGAAGGCTCACAAACGTTTGCTGGATACGTTTAGATATAAACTCAAAATCGAGGGAGTTTACGAAGTTGTTGTGGAGACCGAAAAACCTGTCTTAACAAATCTGCTTTGGCATTTCGAGATACGGAGTTAGGAGATAAGTTCAAGGCACTAAATAGTCCATACAAGTTCTTCACTTATTTTTTAGACGATGTCATAGTTGAACATATCGCCCATAAGACTAATCTTTATGCAGCTCAAAAACATGTCACGACTTTTTTCTGCGTGAATCTTTACAAATATGGCAATATAATACATGAGCTGCCGTTTGTAAGAGAGGGCACCACTTGAATTAAATCCATACCATTTTTAGTTAGTACCAACCTTCAAAAGACACGTGTATAAATTTGACAGCTGACGGACGATTAGTTCTCGAGATATAGCGTTGTGAGTGAAGCAACTTTTGTTATTGTAAAAAAATGGATGCAAAGCAATTTCGTGTGTTGATTTATCATTGCTTTTTGATGGGAAAAATGCAGCCGATGCAAAGAAATGGCTTGATAAGTGTTACCCGGACTCTGCACCAGTCGAACGAACCATTTGCAAGTGATGATGCACGCTGTGGACGTCCAAATGAGGCTTTTTCAGATGAAAACATCAAAAAAGTCCACAAAGTGATTACGAATGACCGTAAAGTGAAGTTGATCGAGATAGCTGAGGCTCTGAAGATATCAAAAGAGCATGTTGGATATATAATACACGAATATTTGGACATGCGAAAGCTCTGTTCAAAGTGGATGCCGCGTTTGCTCACAGTCGACCAAAAACAACAACATGTTGATGATTCAGAGGAATGTTTAAAGATGTTCAACCGGAATAAAGCCAAATTTTTGCGTCGGTATATGACAATGGATGAAACTTGGCTCCATCACTTCACACCAGAGTCAAGTCGGCAGTCAGCTGAGTGGCGAGCAGGTGTTGAACCTCGTCTAAAACGACCAAAAACTCAACAGTCGGCTGTCAAGGTTATGGCATTCGTATTTTGGGATACACATGGAATAATTTTCATCGACTATCTTCAAAAGGGGCAGACTATCAACAGCGACTATTACATTGCGTTGTTAAAGCGTTTGAAAGACGAAATCGCAGAAAAACGGCCGGATTTGAAGAAAAAGAAAGTGCTGTTTCATCAAGGCAATGCACCGTGTCACAAGTCGATGAAAACGATGGCAAAATTGAATTTATTCGGCTACGAATTGCTTTCCCACCCACCGTATTCTTCAGATTTGGCCCCCAGCGACTATTTCCTGTTCGCAGACCTCGCCGGAAAGAGATTTAAGACCGATGAAAAAGTAATCGCCCAAACAGAGGCCTATTTTAAGGATAAACCGAAATCGTACTACAAAACTGGTATTGAAAGAGTGAAAAATCGTTTCAATCGGTGTATCGCCCTCGAAGGTAACTATATTGATAACTAAAGATGAATTTTGCAAAAATTTTGTGTTTAACTATAAAACGGCACTGACTTTTCAGCCTATGTGTTATAGTAATATATTTCATCTCACACTGAATAATTGCTAATTTAAAGTAAATAGGAAATCTATTAAAGAAAAGAAAAAAAAAATTCTTAAATACTCGTATGAACGAGAATATGTCTACACCTGGCAAAAGATGGATAAACTAAGAAACTTCATTGGTTTCCGTATTTTCTTTTCAAAGTTGTTTACAACTTTAAAACTTTATTCAGAGTTTGTTTTGAAAACTCACTCTGCAAAAATCTTATACACAGGTAACCTCACGTATCCCCGTATCCGTAAGTTTGTTTTTAAATTTGCATTTTGTTGGTCAACCTTTAACAGCTTTTCCAATGGAAGCAACTAAGCTGATGAACAGCTTTATACACACTTCAGTCAAAGGATTTGAGGATATATGGTATATAGTAGTATCCTTAAAAAAAAAAAAGAAAAAAAAAAATCAGGGCGTGTGATGATTTCGTATTATACTCATAATTTATGCACAATGATGACATGTTTATGTCACGCATGTTTTATTTTTTTATAACGTAGTGTTAAAATTAATTTCTTGTGTGGATTCTTCAGTATATGTATAAATTAATTTCATAACTCTTAAAAAAAAAAGTATAATGCCACTTTACCACCTCAACACAATGGAGAAAAATAATTTATGTAGTGAAAGATACGAGTAATGTTAGCTCCCTCGAGCTTTTCAAAAGAGAGTTTTCATTGTGGAATTAGAAGGAAATAACCCCCTTAATTCTAAAATTACTTGTTCGTAGGAAATCATATTGTAGTTTCGGTTATTTATTTTATTTCGATTACATTATATTACAAAGATTATGATTACCTGTGAAACTTAAGGGGTTAAAAACCATATTTTACACTTTATAGATTTTTGGTTTGGAAATTTATGTAGTTAAGAAATTTAAAAGGATGGCAAAATTATCTTAGATGAAGCAAATTCAATGATTGCAATTCAAAAATATTAACGATTTGTAAAAATATCGATCTGGTGTGCTCCTGCAGACGATCTCTTAAAGGTCCTTCCCAAAAAGGCGTTCATCTGAAATCAAAAAACCCGAAAATTCTTTTAGTGGGCAGATGTTGTGTTTTTTTGGAAATCTTGATCACCGGCTTCGAAAACACAGTTTTGAGAAAAATGCGTTTAAAGTTTCGGAAAAAATTTTCACATAGATAAATTTTTTTTTACTTACATGAAGACATCTATTCCAGGGCTATAAGATGTAACCTCCGTGGCATCAGCATCTTCTAGTACCTCGAGTTGATATTGTCTACAAGCCATTCTTTTTTTATCGCGTACTCCCATGTGCTCTCAAGTCAGATCACCTACTCCGATTTGCACTTCGCCTACTTTTTTAACATTCTGAGACGTCTTTACAAATACCATATGCGTATATCTATTAGAAAAGTAATTACCGGATAAATTTAATTTTTAGGGAATATAGTCAGATATACAAGCGTCTGAACTCATCTTCTTTTACTTAGATTGTAGTCATCATCATAGTACTCAAGGATAGCTGTAATCTTCAATACATTGTTAACGTCGAGAACATTTAATAAATAAGCATTGATAGTGTGATATTCAGTTAAAATATGAATGGCTATATATATATTTGAAAAGCTGGAGACTCATCTAATGCTAAAGTCCCCGAGTCTTGTCTGAGTCTCAGGGAATAATGGAATTACCGGAATTGAAATCGTCAATGGGCTTGCTAGGCATGGCTTAGAGAAGAGTTTTTCAGCACCCGAGCCTACATTAGGTCTGCCTGTATCCTCGGTAAGGGTTTCCATTGATAGTTGGATTTTATATGAGCATAACTACAGATGACGTGACTCTCAAGGTTGCCGGCAAACCAAACGAATGCTTTCCGACGCCACTTTTAGGTCAGCAGCTTTCTCGCTGTACTTCAGTGGGAAAGTCTGCAGGCTGCTTACTGGTATCGCGACGGGGCGCTACAGATTTGCTAACCATTTATATGTGCTGGGTTTAAGTGATACTACAACTTGCGACGCTTTCTGTCAAATTGATGATGACACCGTCGTGCACTATCTCTGTTAATATCCGGCTTACGCTCGCATCAGATTGTATATACATATGTATGCGACGTTGGCATGGTGGGTTCTGGTACTGTACGCAATTTATCATTGAAACGCTTACTTATATTTCTTCAAAAGACTGAAATCAATTAAACGAGAGTTTAATTTTTTAAACAGAAAAAAAAATCTGAAAACCGAATAATTTTAAAAAGGTCGCCTTAAGATAAAAGGTTTTAAGAAGCTTATTTGGATTTCGAAGAATTCGGCGCTTTTGAAGAATTTCCGAAAAAATCGAAACACTTGATATGGCCGCAAAATGAAACTGGTTCCCTTCACGAGAAGAATCAAATACCAGTATCATATAGTCGGATTTAATCTAATCTAACGATTGTTTGCTTCAGTGCGTAGGCAATCCTAAATAAAAGCGGCGTTAATTAACTTGCCGTTACTCCTTTCAGAACTGATTTTGTTTTCTCCACGAAAAGAACGAAGCTGACTTATTAAATTCATCTGGTGCTAAAGGGCGTCAGCATCCATTTCTCGGATCAAACTTTGGTGTCATCCTGGAAACTAAACTTTTTTAGATCAAACATGATGCGTCGAAGACTTCCAAGGTGGTGTCGGGTTTTTGACAGTGTACGGGATATTTCGGCAAGATATGGGCTTGTCATCCAGGAGACTGCTCTGGTTCTGTCTGATTATAGCAAGAGCAACTTTATCATGATGGAGTAGGCTTTTATGAGGATTTAACTAGACCCCAACCAGTTTGTCTTGGTAGCATGGTGAACTCTTCTCTGCTCTGGAAGCTATATCCTGAGCTGCACTTTTCAAAAAAAGAACTCCAGTAAATTAAAGTTGGCTTGGGTTAGAATCTGAGTCAGCAAGCTATTGCATGAATAGTGCCCCAAAAATATGGGGCGTTTTTGGAGCAAGAAATCAATATTCGATAAAGGCTTTAACATTAGCTATTACTATCCACTGATAGTAGGTGTCAAAGTAAGTCAAAGTAAGGACTGTGAATTGCTAACTCTTAAGTACCTGAGTGCTATAGTGACATCAGCTTTTTCAATGTTTGCTGCTAAGGTGTGAATCCGATTCATTTGTCCGTTTCCGTTTCATTTGTTAAAAAACTATTGTATCCTCTAAAGAATATAAAACGGATGTATAGGAAAATCGAAAATAGGGGAGGACTGAAGAAGACGAGCTGATAAAGTTTGTGTGCTTTAAGGAATGAATACACAGTACGCATGATAAGCTTCGCATGCCAACTTAGCTGTATGACTTTGATTTGAAAATGCAAAAGTTTATCCTTCTTTGGATAGCCGAAGAGTTCCACGGATAGAATCAACGGTAGCGTGAGCAGTTACATTCAGTACGATGAACTTTGTGAATATTAAATCTTTTTGAAAACATGTGGATAACGATTTTTTTGTAGCGCGATGTTCTTACCTGCCATGCAAATTTAATCCCATAGTTGGGTAGTTGGAGTTTTCTGTATTCGAACAAACAAGTGTAGACCAATAAAATCTTATATTTTTAGAAAATTGATGTTATTCACTCTCTGTTTTTTTTTTTCCTTTAAAATTTCAAAACTGCATACTGCAGACTATTGTCCTATACTGCCTATTAAGGAGTATCTATGAGTATCAAGATAATCCAATGTCAATGTCATTCACTTGTGGTAACCAAAATTTGGTTATAAAAAAGCTATTACAAAGTATAAACTTCATATATCCGGACTTACAATAAGTGACAAAAAAAAAAAAAACGTCTAAAAACAACCAAGATACAATACAAAGGTACATTATCTCAGTTATACAGACGGTTAAAGCGGGTTAGATAGAGGTCAATGAATTAGCTACCCGCCACCGTATACGATTTCCTAAAGAGAAAGAGCGTTCACCGCAAAATTGTGTGTGTGTTTTTTTTCGTTTGTGCCATTGTGAAATTTGCTATACATAAAAGTATTTACAAAGTGTTTTCGTAGTCGTACATCGTCATTCCAAATCAACGAATATGAAAGACCATCGTAAAATTGCAGAACTGGAAATGTATACGCTTTGGGTATAAAGGAATCATTTTCAAACTCATCATCAAACGGTCATTATTCCCTTAACTGGAAATTTAAACACTTATGTTGTTTTTCGTATTCCATTTGGACAGATGTAAGCCTCAGTTTCCGATTAAGAATACCTAGCTGAGCAATTAAGTACATTTAAGTGAGAAACATATAATTTACGTCGATTAACAACGACTAAGGGCGCCTTGCGACGATTTTCGAAAAGGAACTCGATTTCGAGATACTCGTACTTATGGAATGGGTCATGTTGATGTCTCGAAGTTACTAAAACTCTTGAGGGTTATGATTATGGCAGAGTTTATTGTACCCAGCTTTTGTTCTCTTCGATGAGGGGAAGTTTTAAGACAAATAAGCTTTAAGATGTTGACATATAATACCGTATACATTGTCATATTCTTTAAATCGAGTCCTTTTGTGATAATGGTCTTGTGTTTTAGAACATCTTCAAACAGGAATTACTGAATTTGCAATTTAATACTTGTGTGTGTGTTTTGGGTGTCAAGTTAAAAGGCAATGTTAGATAAAGGGATTGTGATTTTAAATTGTGCAATTATGCAGACATTTAACATTTTAGAGACTGATAAAGCTTCCAAATGAGCTCACATAAGACATCTACAGGATACTCGTATCTGAATATTTGCACTGGAAATTTGTGGTGATCTACTTTGTATTACTTCAGACAGAAGTTATTTTTTTTGAGGTTTGTCGAATCAAATTAATTTGTACACACAGATATGTGTTGAAGTATTTTATCTTCCCCGTGCTCACCAAAATAATTAAGACCGCTAAGTTGAAATAGGCTAAATATATTTTTTCGCTAAATAAAAATTATAATTATAAAAAATAATTGCTAAAAAAAGGTTCATTTTTAATTTTCTACACGTCGCCTAACCATGATGTGTTTGTCTTTCAGAGCACTATTTTATGCAATAAATAATCACAAATAAGTATAATTTTAGAAACGCAACTATTATAGCTAAAATATGAGTGCTGCGATTTCACTGAACGCCACTGTAGCTGTTATCTTTAATCCTAATTAATCCTAATTAAAATACTAATTAAAAAAAAAACTTAGGAATGCAGAATTTTTTATATATAGAAGGAGGGCCGAAATGTGGTGTTAGTTTTTTGGACCATAATAACTTGCGAACGAATAGTATTATCGATTTCAGATGATGCGATTTCATATGAAATCACGGCCGCCGATGAATTTTTTAGTTATTAAAAAAAAAAAACATACAAAATCCAATTATTTTTTGTTTTTTAGAAATAGATGACTCATTCGAAATATTTGCAGTATTAATTGCAATAAATCGCGCCGCAACCATCTGAGTTATGCAAGGAATTTTAACAATTTAATGTTAAGCCTACAGCCTACAATTCCCAGACCTGACCCTAACTTCTTAACAAAATTTAACTATTTTTTTTCTTAAATAGAGCAAGAACTGCTTAGGGGTGGCCGTGGTGTAGTGGTATATGCATAGACTTCTCAAGCAGAGGGTCGCGGGTTCGAATCACGTGCGAGGCAATTCTCCGAATTTCTTTTCATGGAATTTGTATGTAGTTATATGTAAATCCCGTCGGCGTCAACTCTGACATGAAGGCATAACACTGATGTTGGAGTGGTTGCTGGCTGGTTGAGGATGCACTGGCTCCAGTTTGACAACCACCTCTGGAAATATAACACCTAAATTTCAAAACTACTACACCACCCGCCCGCGTCCTGGTGAAAAGCCAGTAAAAGGGTATTCATATCCCCTTGGTGCGCGCGCGGAATTATAAAAAAAAAAAAAAATACAAGGGGATACATCACTTAAATACCAGACTAATGGTTATTTCATTTTTAAGCCTACAAGTAAGGTTATCAAGATTAAGTACAAGCCTTACAATCGTCCATACATTCTATTTACCAAAAGGAAATTGAGAAAAGTTAATCTACATAAACCATGGGCTAGCTTTCCAAAACAAGCTGAAACCCATACACTTATTGGGTCTATAACGTGCGGTTTGCTATGAGATGCCGTAACTTGTATTAATCCATTGGAAAATGCATTGGAAAGCTACTGTCATTGTACGTCATTTCAGTATATGTCATTCATTTGAAGCGTAAACAACAATAATTTTTTTTTTTTCACTCAAATATGTCGAACTTTGTGCCTAAAAAAGTGTTTTTGCGGGGAGTTCTTCTTCATTACTTTAATATGAAGAAAACTGCTGCCGAAAGTCATCGTATTTTGGTGGAAGTTTATGGTGAACATGCGCTAGCTGAGCGAAAGTACCAAAAGTGGTTTGCACGATTTAAAAGTGGTGATTTTGACTTGGAAGACGATGAACGTCCTGGGCAGCCAAAAAAAATTGAAGATGAAGAACTGGAAGCATTACTCTATGAAGATTGTTGTCAAACACAAGAAGAGTTCGCGGAATCTTTGGGTGTCACTCAAGCAGCCATTTCAAAACATTTAAAAGCAGCTGGATATATTCAAAAGCAGGGAAATTGTTTTCCAGATGAACTCAAGCCGAGAGACGTCGAAAGGCGGTTTTGCATGTCCGAAATGCTGTTGGAACGCCACAAAAGGAAATCATTTTTGCATCGGATAATTATTGGTGATTAAAAATTGATCCATTACGACAACCCCAAGGGCAAAAAATCATATGTGAAACCCGGCCAACCAGCCAATGGATGGGAAGTCTTACCCCACCCGCCTTATAGCCCAGACGTTGCCCCTTCTGACTACCATTTGTTCCGGTAGATGCAGAACGCCCTCACTGAAATACGGTTCACATCAGAGCAGAATATCAAAAATTGGCTTGATTCATTCTTGGCGGCCAAGCCGGCGCAGTTATTTTGGGATGTGATCCACAAATTGCCAGAAAGATGGGAAAAAGTCAGAGCTTCAGATGGGCAATATTTTGAATAATATTATTGTACATGTTTTTCTTAAGCAAACGTTCAAAACCGCACGAATTAAATTACATACCCAATATTACGTATCAAAATAAATGTATTCAGCTTGGGTTATTAATTGAAGCTTTTGTCTAAAGTCCTGTAACTTTTTTTCAATTCACTTCAGGTACGAATTTGTATTCAACTCTTTCATGATCAGCGGAAAGTTGAGATAAATTCACCTGCTACACTTTTTTTATCTTTAATAAAACCTTTCAAGCCGGTTAGGAGAAAACCATAAGTTCTCTCTATCAAGAAGTTACTGACGTGACATATCATTAAAACTTTGAAAATGACATCGCCTAAGTGGTTTTCTTCAGAGTTTCGGACGATATGTTACTGACGAATGTTTTACTTGATGACTGTCAGAGTTTGTCGCTTGTTCAAATAAAATCGTGACTTTAAATAAACCATAGAAAGAAGTCTAGGCGGTAAAATCGGATGATTTAGAATGTCAGTTATGGCTGGTGTAGTACCTATGCATCATTGCTTTGTCCTGGTGAAATCACATGTTCTACAGTCCTAATTCATCCAGTGGAGATTAGCACACCAACATTAATTTTGTGGTTATCAGACTTGAAGACAACTTGAATTGAACGTTCCGAAAGGTATTTTGTAACTTATTGAAGGAGAGATTCATCGATGCCAAATGCACACATTTTCGACAAAAGAGCCTGGTGCTTCCTCGCATGTAGTGTCCCTCTCCTTCGTCTGACACATGATATTCTTCATCTGACCTAGCGTTTACATTCGCGAGTTAAACTTGTAGAGCTTACGTGTTCTAGTGAAAGAGCGAACTGGTAGCCAACTAGTATCTTAGGTGAGGTTAGGTTAGGTGAGAGTGGCAGTTGGAAAACCAACCCACTGGCCCGTTGTGCTGTTTGTAAAAGCGCCAAGCTTTTAATTAGAATCAGACTCTTAGAGCGATTCAGATCCAGCTTTGGCCAGTTCTGTATAGTCGCTAGACATGTTGGCCCACCGGTACTTCTAAGGTCTGTTCTTTTATTAGCATTCAGCTTAAATAATAACTTGCACGTAGCGATTGGTATACCTATGTTGTCCTTTTCCGGTAGAATAGGTAGAGTGGTTCCAATTTTGGCGAGTTCGTCGGCCCTACAATTCCCTCGAATGGTTGAAATGCTCTGCCTTGATAGCGGCCTTTCTATTCGAAAAGATGCGGTATCCTTTACTTCAGTCAAGACAGAGCGTCCTTAATCGCTAAAATTTCTGTTTGGAACACTCTACAGTGATTTGGAATGCGGAAGGAGAGGCTGAGATTTGGCTTACCTGAGAAAACACCGCTACCAATCCCGCTATCGGTTTTATATCCATCTGTATAGAAGTGGATAGACTTGTTCTCCAAGAAAACAATAGCTCAGTCACAGCTACTTGCCTGTTGAAGATGTCGATAGGTGTCAAGTGAAACAGAATGTCTAGCACCGCGGAGGGAGTGGAGCGTAGAGCTCAGCTTATGTATAGACATGCTGTTCTTTGGATTTGGCTTAGTTTTTTGCAGTTGACTGCAATGTATAAGGCCGTCCACCAGACGACCACACCTTAAGTGAGTATCGATCTTATGACCGAGATGTATATATAAATGGAGCCTCCATTTGTTTCCAATGGATTTCTTGAAAGAGAATAAAGGTACTGTAGCTTTCTTTCTTGAATGTTAGGTTTCCAGTTTAGTTTGATATCAAAAATGAGACCCAGGTATTTTGCTGTTTCGGAAAACACTAAACTGGTGTCATTTGTTGTGGGAGGGTCTATAGTTGGAATTTTATATTTCCTAGAAAAGAGGACAAGATCAGTTTAATGGGGGTTAACTGCCAATTCACAGCGATCCGCTTAACAAGTTATCCTGTTAAGATTTAGTTGAAGGAGTTCTTTTATGGTACTAAGATGCTTACCTGAGTCGTCCGCATAGGCAATCACGGTCCCTATCCCTCCCGCTTCCAAGTATATCAGCAGTTCAGTTACCGCTAAGTTCGCAAGAAGGGGAGAAAGGACACAACCTTGCAATGGGCCTCTACTTACACACCTTTTAGCAGAAGTCCCACCCAGTTTGGAGTTGATTATCCTGCTATTTAGCATAAGACTGATCAACTTCAAAAGTGAGTAGTCTTTCTGCAGATATGATAGCACAGCAGTGATTGCGGATGTGTCGACGTTGTTAAAGTCGCCCTCTATGTCTAGGAAAGCAACCCTATTGTACTCTTTGTATTATAGGGATCGTTCGATGTGGCTAGTCTACAAATGCAGAGCCGTTTCCACTGATTTAGTTCCTTTAGAATACATATACGCGAAGCTCTTTCTTGGACCCCTAACTTGTCCTAATATTACTTACTGGCCATGGTTCGACACATAAAGGAAGAAGGCATCTCCGAATGTCACTGAACTAAGGAATAAGTTGTTAGTCATGTTAGTTATGTTGTGAATCATCAATAAGTCTTTACCATGTTAATTTTGAAATCATCGATATCATTGGTGAAATCATCTTGATTAGTCATCAGTACTGACTACGGCCAGTTAATTTGTAACTTTCAGAATTTTAATGTGGTTTTCTCAATTTTCTCAAAATTCGCTGAGTTTTTTTTACTCGCCAGGTCACAATGCAATTACAGGAAATGAAATCGGTATTGAACTTACTGGGCAAAGCTTAGAGAAGATTTTTTCACTACCCGAATCTGCGTTTGTTAGGGCTGTATGTTTCCGTTGACAATTGAGCTTCATGTGAGCATAACTGGAGACATGAGCATGACATTTAAGGCTGCCGGCAAATAAAACCAGAGACTTTCCTTCTATTCCTCATTCTCCTGTTGGACAATACGAATTCAGCGCTTTCTTATACTGTTCACAACGATGAAAATATAGCCGCTGTAAGCAATAGTGTGACCGAAGACCCGATTTGATAGTTCGCCACCATTCACAATAACGTGGCCTCTGCCCATACACAACTTGAATAGTTTTGCAAAAAGATCTTAGCCTAAACTCCCGATTCAATTAATGGAGGAATCAAAGTCACACAAACTTAGAACAAGTCGTTCGTTTGCTTATTGAGCGAAAAATTGTGTGCAGTTACAAGGTTTTGTGGCTTAAGGGGGGCTATATTACCAAAATTGCCAAGTTTGGAGTGAATAGAATTCTGAAATGGTTATTGAAACATCACTTTATACAGAAATATGCACAGTTTGATGCAATTTGCATGTCTATTTCAAAACATGAATTCCATCAAAATGAAGTCTCTTTGTACTGCAGAGTATTGTAAACCATCGATTTATTGAAATCAGATGCCTCCGATGAGACTGATTTACTTCAAAAATCTGACAGAATGACCTTCGTAAAACAAAGTCGAGGTGACCATATATCAAAAATTGCATTTATATATTGTATAAGAACCCAATAATTTGTCAATCAAATATAAGAACAAGTTCTCAAGCTCCAAACAAAACACACTTAATAATTATTTATGTAAGTTTCTGTTGGGTTTTCTCTGTATATACTACCCTTCGACTCAATATCTTTCTTTAACTGCAAACCAAATAGTTAAAAACAAATTGAACGTTTGTATTTTAATAGACTCACATGTTCGAAAACAATGTTTTCAACTTCTATTTCTATTTTCCATAGAAGCAAGCTTTATTCTAGTATTCCGGAGGACTTTAATGTGTAATTTATACACTTATAAGGGGTTACGGCTAAAATGGAGGTTTCCATTATTTTAGGCTATCTACTGCAAATTCGCAAATTTCTTACTGAAAAGCTAAAAAAAAGTAAAAGACTTTGTATGTATATGAAAATACATGATTTGAATGGAAAATCAATGGGATCAATAAACTCTTTTTGGAAAAATTATTTTTACCTAAAAACAATAGATCCTTGAAAGGAAAAATGGAAATCTAACGAAAATTCAGGGGCCGGCGGCAATGAAAACATTAACATCCCTCTGGACATCAGCTAAAATGCCTAGAGGAGGGTGAAATCATCGTTTAAAATTTACTTCATTGAGCTAATTAAATGTATGTATAGTTGAAAAGTAAACCAGTAGATGAATTTAAAAATACTACGTAACGGTTGTTGGAAAATATAATAAAATATCATATTCGTAGATAGATAGGAATAATATTGATTTATTTTAAATTAAGTCCAGTAGCATTATATATAGTGCGAACAACCCTAGGCCTAAGAAATTAAAAAGATCTGATGAACCAACTAATAGCTTTGGATAAAAATAGACTCACTGATGACGACCCTAGAAAACCCTAAACGACCCTAAATGACAATAGCCTTCGGATTGGTACGGTTGGTCAGGCCGGACATAAGGAGGATGAAAAACTCTGATATTGTATATACTAAGGTGATTGCTATAGCGAAAACAAACTGCACTTATTCGGATTTTCTATATGTGGAGACTTAGGCAAAAAGACTTTTGCGTCCAATATGTGGCGAGCGTCCTATAACAATCTGCACCAAGACTAAATTAGCTAATATAAGTCTCCTCAGCAAGATATATAAGTATAAGGATCGTACTAGATAGTTAGTAAGCATATCCAACGCAAAACCATGTCTGGCAACGGACTTAGGCTTTGACTTTGTGGGACGAAATATCACTATAGCAAGCACGTGGTTTCTTCACTTTAATATACACAAGGGGATATAACTGTCTACGGATCATCAAACGCCAAATCAAATTAATCATTTTGCGATAGACGTAAGTCATGCCTCCAGTTTTCTGGACGACCAAACCCTCCGGCAGCCAACATTGACTTGGATCACCACCTTGTTATAGCCAAGGTGAGAAAGCGCACCTTTCAGGCCTCACAAAAAAAAGAACTTCTGTGAGAAGATATAACGTAGAAAATCTGCAATCGCAAGAAACCGTCAGAATGTTTATCGAACATGTAAAGAAAAAAGAGTTATTGAAGTTATTGAGAGGTTGTGTTCCAGAAAGTTCCAACAGCTAAAAAGAACATGTCAAAATGAAGAAGGTAACCTTGTAATGAGCCATAGTTAGTTCTGAAACTGTATAATGGTGAAGAAGCCCAACATCCCGCCGCCAGGTAGAATAGACCATTCAACTTAGACGATGATCGCCAAAAATGTCGTCCACCTTGACTAAAACGAAGTAAGGATAGCTGTATCTAAGCTAAAATCCAAAAAATCAGCTGGACCTGATTGCTTACCGGCTTAGAAAAAACTCAAAAAGTCCTAATCGATACTTACCATTTTTTTATCGATTTAAGGGACGCATATGACTGCCTTTATAGAGACGAGTTATATTTATATAGCCATGTCGAGTCTTAGCATCTCTGCCAAACTCGTCCATCTGTGCAGAATGACGATTGAGAACGCTCGCTGCTCCGTTAAGGTTGGTAACGACTTAACCGAGACCTCATGTCACTTCTTTAACATCATACTTGAAAGAATTGTGCAGAATTCATAAGTAAACACTGGAGGTATAATATTTCAAAAGACATACAACATCGATCATTAGGACTGAATGGCACAATCGATAGCTATGATTTAGAGATAGTGAAGGGCTTTGTGCACCTTGACTCTGCTGTAAATTCTGCCAACAACAAATCAGCAAAAATAAAACGAAGAATCACTCTTGCCAAATGCTGTTCCTTTATTTTATGTCCTGATTTATGGCGCTGGAGCATGTACCATATCGCAAGCGGAATAAGATATCCTCAGTCGTTTCGAGAGAAAAATCCTTTGAAAAATATTTAGTCCCGTTTGCGTTGATGGGCTTTAGAGGGTAAGATTCAACGACGAACTTCACGAACATGGCTAGAGAAACGGTAGAGCGAATGAACAGCAATGCTTATGCCCAGAGTCTTCGAATCTAACCCGAAGTAGTTTACCTCAACCGACTTAGAGCCGGTTAGAAAGTTAGCTAACGGCCGGACTAACTAGAAAGAAAAGAGGTAAATCAGTCGACCTATTAATTGAATTATTTTTCATTTCGGCCGCTTCTGCTTTGTGGACTGGATTTCCCGACTGTTATTTTTCTTTACCATATACTTCTCGTAGTTGGTCCAACGTTGAGATGCATGTGTTAGAGCTGGACAAACAACTGCCATGTATATCAAAACTTAAAGTTTAAGCTGCACTTTTCTGCCTCGGAATAGTGCGGAGTTTTAGTGTTAAATAAGCCACCCAAAACTTATCCTATGCGGAAGACGTCAATTCCTTAGTGTTCAACGACAGAGCTTAAGTATATAAATTTGTTACACTCTATCCCATTATTGAGCAGTTGCCTGAAGGAAGGACAGAAATCACTGTCTTGGTGACATCTTTTTGTTGCTGCGCTAACTTTAGCTTCCTTTAAATGCTTTGATGCTGTATTCCAAAAGCTCCTTTATACTTCGATGTGACTTGTTCTATCAGAATTTTCTTAAATAGGAGAAATACTCAGTTTTGCAGGAGAGGGTGTGGTGATTCCTTTGGGTACACCATAGTTCCAGCCACGATACCTATCAGCATCTTTCTTGTCGTAAAGAGAACAATTTCAGTTTTGAGAGATTTAACGAAAACCTATCACCAACGAATGGGACATTAATATTGCTTTTGTCCGCAAACCTTGTGATTAGTGTATGCTGTATTGTGTGGCCCAATTAAAACTTCCGTTAAGAGATGTGTTGTCGAAAGTACTCTCGAAGTCGATGAAAATGCCCAGCGCATATTCGTTTTTGTCGAGTGCATCTTTAATTCTGTCTACAAGATTTTGAACCGCAGTCTCGCAGGATATTCCACATTGATAAGCATGTTACATCTTGGAGAGAGGATGCATTCGCAAAGCAATTTTATGCACATCAAGCTCAGATATTCTCTTCGTGCTCTTTAACAGTTACAAACTCAGTCGGATCGTTTGAAGCTCTTAGCGAGCGTGTCTGTCTGTCTGCTCTTACTGGGCATCAGTTGTTTGTTATATATGCCAGTGATACACTAGCAATGAAGGATCTTCTGAAGTAAATTATAACTAATACATAAGAAAATAAGAAACTGTTGAAAAGTTAATGTTTCTATTGTATACCAAAGTACAATACAATATATTCACCATTAAATTGTTGAGTTCTGAATTATACAACACATTGTGATAAGTCATTTACTTATCTAATTTAATGGCATATTACGTGGTAATTGATTGAAAATCTTGCGAGCTGAGACAATGAAAAAAAAAATTATATTGTAGGTTCTATTTGAATCTGACTCATCCCAAATTATTTCTGCTTGAATGTCTGTCAATTAGGATATAAAGGGATAAACATTTGCGTATAATGTACAACAACTCATATGTACTTTTAAATTCCCAAGGATAAGGGATCAATCAGGATTATAAACACATCGGCATAGAAGATTATTTTCATTTTCATTTCTTTGGATTAATAGTGCTGTTCTGTTGCACCCAAAGTGGGTGCTAGAAGACTACCGTAACTTCATCTAAAATTTATCACATTATTCCAGCGCTGTTTCTTAACAAAAGATCCTATATCAGCATTCCTGACAGGAATGAATGTGAGGAGTAAATGAATTATTAACACAGAAGGACTGGTTTTCAATGATACACTGATGGTTATACAATGGATATCGACTAGAGACTTGCGTTTTCTAAACCGAGGTATCTTAATTTAGAATGATATCGCTGCAAGGTGAACAGCTAGGCAGGTGTAAGTGATTGCTGCTCATGGTAATCAGTTCAATAATTGCAGAAACCTGCAGGAATCTCTTAAATGAAAATAGAGTATAAAAATAATAAATTTTAAACCGTGTGTAGGATGATTTTACTGGCGTATAAAATTTAGTTTTCCCGCCATCTAGTGTGTAGATATCCTGCCCACTCTCTGAATGAAGAGAGCTAACTTCTTCTTTTTTGACTATATTGAGCTAATAAATCTCTAGGGATTCATATCAGTATCTGCGTCATTAAGAACTAGAATTAGAATTTCCCAGGAAACTAGATGTCCCAACCAGCATGAGGAATAATCTAAGGCAACACCATATTAGAAAATAAGTGTTGAATATCTATGCAAACAAAATAAAGACAACGATTTATTAGAATTAAAGTTTTCTTCATACAACGTGCAGCTAATTAACTAGCGGAATCCTAAGACTATTGCGAGGCCCATATAACCATTACTGAATCCACTACTTGGACAAGAAAAGTATGTAAAACTGCAACACTACTTCATACTACGGCTGTTGTTTAATATAGGGTGATTCATCGTAAGGTTTGATTCTCAATAGGCTTTTTTTGACAGATTACGCGTAACTCCTATCAAACTGCTTTATTATTTTTGTTCACTATCGTTTGCCAAGTCATCATGGACAGACTCACACCACAACAGCGTCTCCAAATTGTTCAGCTGTATTACGAAAATCAGCGTTCTATGGGAAATGTTTTTTGTGCGATTCGAGGACGCACCTACTGAAATAACTATTGCCAATACCATTCGCAAATTTGAGTCCCAGTTTACATAAATGGATGATACTCGAATGGTTAGACCACATCCAGCACGTAGTGAAGATACTATAGCAACTCTAGCTGACAGTGTACGCGAAGACCGTGACGAATCGATTCATCGTCGTTCTCAGCGGCTTGAATTGGCATATTCGACAACTTGGCGTATTTTACGTGAGGAACTCGGCCTTAAAGCGTACAAAATTCCACTTGTGCAAGATTTGAAGCCAGGCGACTTGAATTTGTGTCATAATAACGGACTATGTGCTTCCTGAAATTTAAGCTTTTTGAGAAATCATTTTGGTGAGCACTTAATTTCACGTTTTGCTACGGTAAATTGGCCACCTAGATCGTGCGATATCACACCTTTGGACTATTTTCTCTGGGGATATGTAAAGTCTCAGGTCCTTAGGAATAAGCCAGCTAAGATTGATGGTTTGGAAGCCATTACAGTCGATATGCTCGAACGAGTCGTCCAAAATTAGACATTCCGAATGGACCACCTCAGACGTAGTCATGGGCAACATTTACATAATATCATTTCTAAAAAGTAAATGCCATGAATTGTTCTTTGAAACAGTAATAAAAATTTTAAGTTTACTTTCAAATTTATGTGTTTTATTTTACATTATAAATTAAACCTAATGATGAATCACTCTTTACAATAACGTTGCAATTTTGATGGGAACTAGACTAAGGCAGGAAGTCTTGAGTTTTTAAAATGTGGACAAACGCCTCATGACATTTCATGTCGACCAAATGCGGATTTCTTACAGAAAATAAAAACTTTCGAGTCCTAAGAATGAATGAAAAAACTGTTGCACTGCCTAACATCTGCAACTTCAGAAGGGTAATAGAAAACTCCCAATCAAACAACCGTTAATCAGATTTTTCACATTTCGATGGACGTAAAGAAATTCTCCAATATGATTAATGATAGAGGAGACGGGGATTGACTTGGACCATTACCTTGTTGTAGGCAGGGTACCATGTATAAATCCTCAAGATCGGAACGACAGAAACACTTTGTTAATAAGTTTAACGTTGGCCGTCACATACTGCAATTGTTCATGTGGCATAAGCCATTGTTGACTGGGTGCTCCTTAATCTCTTTAAAGTTACTGGAAGACTAGTGGTAGTGGCGTAAACAATTTTACAGAAATGTGGCCTCTGATGTGCTCAATTTTTCCCATCACAGCAAAATACGAGTAGGATCAGAGTTGCTTGCAAGCTCTACAGGTAAGAAAGCGCATGAAAGTTGGTTTCATGGTAAACGAACATGTCAAGTATAGAAAGCTAGACCTCAAGCCTTCAGAGGTGGACATAATAATAATATAGTCGGTACTGCGGAAAAACGGAATTATGATAAAAACATCTCAAAATATACATATTGTAATAGTATCTCGGAAAATGTGGAACACCTGTCCACGAAACGAAACCGAGAGGATAACCTTAGGGAAACAGTTTGGAGGCTGGATCATTCCTGGATGCTTGTCAGTAATATTAGTGTATATAGCAAGAGGCCTTAAAAAGTTAGAGCGAACAGGTAAATCAATCAAATCATACAGATTAAGCTCAGTATTCAAGACGACTTACTTCTTGTGGTTTGTTCAGGTAAAATTGGCCTTAGCGGGTAAGAATTCTGCAATACCAAGGAGCGTCGGTGGTTCAGGTATTGCTATACATTACCAACAAAATTAGATCCCAAACTGAAATTTAGGGAACGTGACAGAGAGAAAGAGAGAGAGAGAGAGTAAAGTGAATAAACCAAATGCATCAGTAAGAGAGTGAACATGAACGTGTGTATCTCATACTCGTAAAAATCTAAGGAACTTCAAAAAGTCTTTCGAAAAGTCGACAAACATTATTGACATATTTGAAAAAAATTTTTTTCTTTCATTAGCTTCTAAAAATGAGATTGCTTTCTTAATTGAAACTGAAAAGGTTCTACATCCTTTATCTTAACACTAATCAAAGTCTTCCCATTTGGTAGACTAAAAAAATAAATTTCCTTAGTTCCAAGCCAGTCAGTCAAATATGCTTTTGTTTTAATTAACCATTCCATCGGTATTATTCAGTGATTCCCTGATTCAGTGATTACTTTGGACAAATTTTTACTGTAATTAAAAAAGAAAAAGGTGAATAGAAAAAAAGTAAGAATATGATAGCGATCAAAGGCTCATCATAACACTCATGCATAAATTCCATTTAGTATCCAATCCAGTGAAATCAAAAATAAAATAAAAATTGTGGAGAAAATAGGCACAGCCAGGCAAAGTGGCCCAAGACCTTAGCTAAAGCGTCCAATGTTAGTGAATTCTACTGAATCTATTGAATCCATGGATCCCATCTACATCGTTGTCATCCCATAAAGCCGTGGCTGTGTGTTCACGTCGTGACAAAGGTTTTAAAAAGTTATAATATTGTACAAAAAAGAAATACGTATACATACTTGTACATACTCGTGCATAGGTACATCTATCAGTACGCGTACGAGTACGAGTACGAGTATCCTCACCCTTGAAAAGGAACCTATTCCTTTAGTCGTTTTATGTCATCGTGCCAATCTCCGACTAAGCACAGTACGATGGTGTGTTGATTTTGTTTTTATTTTGTGCTACGCGCATGTTCTAAGTATCTGAACTTGGTAAATTCATACTGTGTGTCATAAAAAGGTTGTTGTGTATAGAAAACTATAGCATTCGGTTTTTAACATTCAATTCGAACGGATGCGTTGGAGATATTTTTTTCCAGTGTACCTATAGATACAAATAGTAATTTTTTTTAAGAAAATAACGTTCGGAAGTTTTTTCACTCTCTTTTTGGGTACTAAAGTTCGAGAACTTGTTACAAAAAAAGAAAAAAAAAAATAAAATAAAAAAAAAATAAATAAATAAATAAATAAATTCTAACGCATCATTTTTAACTAACTGTTTCAATTTAAAAGTGAAAAATCGGCAACATCCGAGAATGTTTTGTTCTTGTAGCCGGCAATGAAGGAGCTGGAAACTTTTAAATTATTTTAATTCCAAAGGATACGATACAAATACAACGGCTTTCAGTGTCTGGTAACGTTCTTTTGCCCGTATTCGCATCTTAGAATTGCAGAATCTCAGTGAGTATTAAATATCTTTGCACTCCTTGTGAGTGGTTTTGATTTTACTTTAAGAGTCGACTTATAAAGTGAACTGCGGATTGTATTACCTCATAATACCCGTATTAACTTTGATTCTATCATTGTTTTTCTGTTACTTACTACATACTTTCAACTTACGAGTACTCTATAATAAGCACGAGTACTGACGGCGCACTAAATAAATTAGGCATAATCTAAAGGCTGATAATTATCAGATACACTACATATATGTATTATGTTAAGTTGTCAGCGACAAAGGTGTCGCAGGGAGTTCAGGTACAGTGTTTTTGAATGTAATTAGAAGATGTTGAATTCTTTGTCATTTTGATCATAATGTCGGTACTTAACGGGGTAGAAAATCTATTAATTATAATGAAAGATTCCCCGTTCTGGATACAGGCAGCATAAATTGGAAATTTATTGCATTGTCAAGGCAAAGTGGTTTTTTTTTTTCTCTTATTTCAAGGAAATATGGTACAAAATGAGAAGTTAAAAGGCTTCATCTTTGAGGCAACGAGCATGCTGGGGTGTTTTTCGTAATAAGAAGGGAACGCAGTTGGGAGGATAAATGAATTTTATCCTAAATTACGAGTTGTAGTAAGTGGTGTTTCCTAATTAGATAGTCATTAGATGGTGCGCATATTAAATGATAAGGTAATATACAACAGATGACATATTTGTGTTTGGCCATATCATTTTTCAGTTGACGATGCCATATATAATCGTATTTATCAAGGTCTATATTATCTACTTACGAACATACTTGCACTTATGGTTTCGGCTTTGCATTCGCAATCGAATTGAATCCGGAATCTGGTTCGAAAAAATGTTTTTTACTGGGAGAGGGTTTGGTAATACAATGTTTATGTGAATTCTACTTATAGACACAATTAGAAAGATCTTTAATATATATTATTGAATTAACTCATTGACCTTGAAGTGAAAGGTTATGTATATGTATAAAGGGTATTGTTGTCCAGACTTTAGATATTATAGTCTGACCCATGCAATTAAAATCTTTAATTAACTCTAAAGGAATTAATTTAAAAGAGTAAAACCTTATGTCTGACCGTTACAGTCATCCTTTTAATCACAAACTCGCTGTGGTTATGTCTTTTCCTTCAAAAGTCATACCGTGTATAGGTTAAAGTCTTCTGGCCCTAATAAGATTTATTTCTTTTTATAAAAATGTTTTTAGCTATTGTTTCCAACTTCATTTATATAATCTCTTTTATGTATTGTAATATTGGTTTTTTAATTTACTTTAGAAAGAAAATTAGGAATGAAAAATTACGGTAAATTTAGTAAATTCTATTTGTGGAAAAAGGGGGAAATTACTTTAGATTTCCACTCCCCGAGGTACCAAAGTCTGCAGTAGCAAGAACAAAGCTCACACTTTATTGCATGAACGATCACATGATATTAATACAGGAAATTATTTTATGAACCACGTTGCATAGGCTTAGAGAAGTCTCTAATTCCGTTTTTTTTTCTTTTTCTGAAGATGTTAAACTTGTTTTGAGTTGCCTTTAAAATCGAGCATCATTCGACTTTATAATCAACGAGAGAAATAATGTTTTATACAGTCATTCTACACCCTGCCTGACTCGAACTGCAACTTCTTAAAATGCTATAATTTTTTTATTTTTTGATAAATTTTATTGTACCAAAGCAAAAAATGTTGGAAAATACATCAATTTTCAAATTGTATCAGTAGTTTTCATTATGTCTACCTTTGGCGCAAATAATGGCCTTGAGGCGACTGCACGCAAGTCGCTCTGCGGTAATTTGGCCCATTCCCGGCGAGGTGCTTGTTTGAGGTGGTCTAAGCTTTGGTATTTTTTAGTGCCAATTTTAGTGCCTTTAAAATACCTCAGACAGAGAAATCCAACGGATTTGCATCTGGAGAATTTGCAATCCATTGTGTTGAAGAAATGAAGTGTGGAACATTGTTTTTTAACCAATCTTGGTTGACGCGCGCTTGGTGAGGCGGTGCCGAGTCTTGTTGAAATGATTGTTTGCCCAAACTTCTATACTGTCTCTAAGATAGTTTCACGGTATACGATCACATTAATTTTGATGCCACGGTCCAAAAATACGAGCGGAGAGCTAAAATCGGCGGTTATGACGGCCCAAACCATCACCATCGGTGCTACCTGCTTTCTGGTGGCCGTCCGAAGGTGTAAATTTTCGAAGGACCTCTCTGGTAAGTAAACTCGGTCATTTTGTTTGTTGACATATTGCTCTATAACAAATAGCGACTCATCGGAAAAAACCAAATTCGGCAACTCACCACTTTCGTGCACGAGTAGCAACTCCTTCGCTATTTCGACTTTAATTTTTTTTTGTGCTGTGGTGTAAGATCGTGTGCTTTTTGAAATTTCAATGGATTGAGCCCCATGGTTAGAGACACAAATGATTTATTCACGTTGAGGTGCTGGAGGACTCTACCGATAGCTACTTGTGGTTTTCCAGCCAAATATGAAGCAATCACACTTCCACGTTTGAATTCCATCGCGGGAAAAAATTTTTCATCACAACTGAGAGCAAATCGTTTATTCTGTAAATAATAAAATTATCTGTTATGTGTCAAAATATGAGCTCACTGTCATGAATGGTTTAGAAATTATAGCAGTCTGAAGTTGGTTGCAGTTCGAGTCAGGCAGGGTGTAGATATTTTCATAAATTTCTTCGCAACTTCAACTCTTTAAATTTGTAAAGTATTATAGAATAGTCAAGATCCCATAGTAACTGGTGGTAGTGAACTCTGACTTTATGGTCTATTGTGACCCCTACTTATACCTTGTAGGTTTATTCTCTCTTTCGCATCATTGAAATTATATTTGAGAGTTTATGCTTTGACTCACACTTGGGAGGGATATACATTATACATCTTAGAGATCTTCCAAACCAAGATTTTTTTAGAACCAGAGAATGAGTAGAGAATTCATGGTGTACAAACCATCCTGTTAAAATTTTTTAGAATGTCTCAGATCTTGAAGGTTTTAGAAGGTTCTACTATCTTTTCTGTATTTTTTTGAAATCCTTCGAAGGATCCCGCTTCCTTATCACCTATAATACTTATTTGGTAGGTTATCCAACAGAGCTATTCTGTTATTCTAGTCTTATTTATTTAGTCTGTGTTGGCATACCCAGAAAAGCATTGACTTTAAAAGATAGGCATCAAGCGTCTCAAAAGCCGCTTGACCAACTGACATTATTTCTTGATTGCATATTTTGAAATTCTGAGATTGATTCTAATACATATGGTATGTCTATTTCAGCCTTAATTATTCTTATACCTTTATCCATGAATACAAATTGTTTAGTTCTTTGCCCGAATAGCCCTGCACTAGTTCTTTTAATAGTGATGTGTAGCATATTCTTGTGTAGTTTTCCAATCTATAACTATGTATTTATTATTGATAAGCCTTGTTAGGGAAATGTTTGAAAAATTGGATTTTTAATGCTTTCATGTTTGGGGATATCCAGAAGTTGAAGTCTTACCTAGTAATGCATCATTTCTTTTCATCCGGTTTCTCCCTTTCGACCCCTATTACTTTTCTCATCTAAAGAATAGTTTTGTTTGTGATACCTATATCCGTGAGGTATGAAAGAATCAACCACAGGAGCACTTCCATGGAGGTTGAGAGCATTGCGCATTGCATAGTTTTTGCACTTTGTTGGATATTCAATTCATTGCAGCATGGAAAGACTATATTCAAAATTTCACTAGACTGAGATATTTTGCATTGTTGAGGTGAGATTGCTATCTGGTTGTGTTAGATACCTTGCATTATTTATTAGTCACAATGTAACGCCTGAGTTTTTTTTTTTCTTCTTGGGAATGTTACTACTTTTATTTTTGTCGGATTCATATTGAGTGCAGCCGTTTGGAATCACTTTTGTGTTGCTTTAGGTCCCCTCTGTTTGATGTCGCATGAAATGTTTTTTAAACTTTTTCCAGGCAATTGATACTACAGATATGATATGCCTGACAGTTGATGCTTAGATTGGATGTTCCTTTCTGTGGACATCCTCTTCTTTTAATAATAGTTCTAAATAATGTTTGAGTCTGCATTAATCACACTCGCACCTACTGTGCAGCTTATAGTGTATAGCTGTATGCTGCACGCTTACTGCTTTTTCATTCCAGAGATTGGTTGATGATTAAACGGCTCTTTATACACGGTGCACTCAGCGCACCTTAAATTATTTCCCCCAACTAATCTGATACACAGTGTTCTATACCGACCTGCTCATTCGTTATGCATGTTGAAAATGGTTTAGGGGCGATTAGTTCTATGCTTCCTTCTTCATTTAGCAGTCGACAGCCTTTCAATCACCTTGATTTCGGCTGTGTCTAATTTTTTTTCCAACTTTTGGTATAAGCATAACGCTCGTAAATCCGAGTGTTAGGTCAGGTACTTTGTCTCAAACCCTAGTTACAAAAGTGCGGATATTTCCAACATTTTAAACATCGAGGAACAAATTTAGAATACAATTTAGAGTGTATGATATGTATGGTATCACCATTTGTGTCGGTGCTGCCCATATGACATTGAATGGGTTTGCCTATAAGTAATACCATGCGAAGGTTATTGATTAATACAACAGTCGATGAAGATGGTAGACATTTGTAGACCCATTCAAATTCTCTCTAGAACGACCTATATTTGCACCAAGTCTTGGGTTTTGTATTTTGAGTGTAGAGTACTTCTATATTTCTGGTTTATTAGAATCCATGACATTTTCTAATCCAGTGGTCCAAATTACCTCCGCATATTTACCAGATATTTGTTTGCCTTGTCGCATAAGTATCCGTGGTTCCTGAATCAATATTTTAGGTATCGCAGCTGAAGCTATTACCTATATATTGTAGTATGGTGAGTATTTACCTGAGCTACTTTACACTTTCTAACAGTGTTTATAGAGCCATTGCCTGCATATGTATTCATGCCTGTATCTCATTGGTGACCTTAGAGTCAAAATATTGCCTAAGTGCCATTGTGTGCCATTTGCGTTTAACAGCGTACGAGTAGTTCAAAATTTACGTTAAATGATACTTTAATGTTTTGATTTCTCTTACTATTCTGCATCATATATAAATTTTTCACTGTTCGTCCATTCTGGGTAAGAGAATTCTATATATTACATGACAATAAGATAGTTCAAAATATTTGGTAAACCTTCTTTAGGTTCTAAGCAGCTTTACCTGTATTCTGCCATGTTCTGAACTTAGAAGTTTGATGGAATTACCAATTTTTTTCTTTAAGCGTTCCATATTAGTTTTTCTTGAACGAAACTTCGAATCCGATTCAAACTCCGTTGTACCGATATGTTCCAGTGATCTATTGGAATAGATTAAGCTGGTTATCTACCTACTGTCTTCTTTTTTCAACAAATTTGTCTGATCACCCAGTCGGACAATAAAAGATTGCCTCCCAAGTTGCACTTCCCACTATGACTGCATTCAATGATGTTAGCTACTGCCTTTGGTGTTGCGATAGTACCAAATCTTAGGAAAAATAAGCTGAAGACAAACTTGAGCCATTCCTTGTTTGTTTCACATTTTTTAACAGCGATTAATACGTGTTTTCAGAATTTCTCAAGTTCAGCACAATAAGACAAGATCGACCACTTTGACACATGTCTATCCACTAAAATTGCAGACTTGTTTCATCCGGACATATTACTGGAAACCTATTTTATTTTATTCCTCTTAGAAGCAATTCACAGGATGTTGATTTTAGTGTGGAAATATTAGTCGGTTTCAGTTTCCTGATTCCCTTAATTGTCGCTGTTGGAGGGAGGGAGAGAGATTAGCGTCTAAATCGGTGAAGGGTTGTGAATGTAAGTCGGTTACGGCGTCCAGAGTCCGTATCCTGACCGTGTTCGACAAAAATAAAGGAAGATTGTATGCATATACTCGAATACCAGTTGCACAAGTTATTTTAAAGCCAAATATATAGGGTGATTCATCGTAAAGTTTGATATATAATGTAAAATAAAACACATAAATTTGAAAGTAAACTTAAATTTTTTATACTTGGTTACAAGAACAATTCATGGCATTTATTTTTCAAAAATGATATCATGTAAATGTTGGCCACGACTAAGTCTGAGGTAGTCCATTCGGAAGGTCCAATCTTGAGCGAATCGTTCGAGCATAGCGACTGGTTTCTTGCGGATAACACGAGTAATTTTGGATTCTAAAGCGTCAATCGGAGCTGACTTGTTCCTGAAGACCTGAGACTTTACATATCCCCAGAGCAAATAGTCTTAAGGTTTGATACCGCATGATCTAGGCGACCAATTTACTGTAGCAAAACGTGAAATTAAGTGCTCACCAAAATGATTTCTCAACAAGTCTAGTGTTTCGCGCGCTGTATGGCTCGTAGCGCCGTCTTGTTGGAACCAGAGCTCACCGAGACCATGTGCTTAATTTCAGGAAGCACAAAGTCCGTTAACATGGCGCGATAACGGTTACCATTAACGGTAACATTCTGACTCAAATTTGCGAATGGTGTTGGCAATAGTGGTTTCAGTATTTCAGTAGTTCAGTAGTTCAGTAGTTTCAGTAGTCGTTTCTCGAATCGCACGAAATACATTTCTCTTCAGAACAGCTGAACAATTTGGAGATGCTGTTATGGTGTGAGTCTTTCCAGAATGACTTGCCAAACAATGCTGAACAAAAATGATAAAGCAGTTTGATAGGAGTCATACGTGATTTATCAAAAAAGGCCTATTAAAAATCAAAGCACACGATGAATCACTCTATATTTATTTAGAATATATGTACTCGTTTATTGTACAAAATGTTTAATTGCTCGACCAAGGATCTACAAACTTTTGCTGTTTCAATCGTTTATTTTATTTATTTATTATTCATTACATACAAACGAATTAAATAACCGAACTACTCGTATACGACTATTATGTTTGATAGAATACATCTATCTTTACACCTTTACTTTTCAACGTAAGGAAAATATTTTTCCTAGTACGAATATTTCCAATACGCAAAAGCCTTAATTGTTGAAGTGGAATAGCCCTCTTTAAGTGTTCCTGTCATAAAGTCATAAATTGTGTGTTGATGTCTATACCTATTGGGATAGCCTTTATACCACGAAGTACATTTTTTTATTTTCATTATTTTGGATATGTACTTCAAATTGGCAGTATGATGCCCTCTTAATTCATTTTGGACTTGAAGGACCTGGACAAAGTCTGGATATAATAAATGTGATTTATGAGGTTGAGAACTGTGAAGTAATATTTTCTAAAATTTACTTGTGGCATGGGATGGTAGATAGTTACAAATCTAATTATTTTGACTTTAATTTGTCACTTAGGTCAAGTGTGTAAACTTTTGTATTTTATAAAATTTTTAAATTGTACATTGAAGTGAGGATGCTGAAGTCTTCAATGCTCCAAGAGCAGTATCCATCATAGAAGACCGATATAATTACAATTCAAAACATGTGTACCATATAATAAAAAACGAGTTTAGTATACCATACGTATTACGAGTACATGCCAAAAAAACGGTAGCCGCTTCATATTTTGTGCTTCCCAGCAAATGAATAGGCGTCCTGTGTATACATATGTATATGTATAAATGATTAATCGATTTGATTTTTTTATTGACTTACAATTCGATATATTACAGTTTGACCTTAGAGCATTAATCTGACGCCTATCGTGTTCTATTCCTGCGATGTTTTTTTACTCCACCCTGCTCTCCCTTGTTGCTTTTCGATCGTTCTAGGGCGGTTTGTCGTACGAGAATATTACTGTAATTGCTCTTGTTGAGTCAGCCGCAGCTGTGACCAATCCATTGTGCTTTTCTATAATCACGTCCTGAACCGTTCTCTCATGAATTTGTTTGAAATGGGATTGTGTCAAAAGAAGAGCAATTTATTTCTCAGACATCGGTTCATAGGAATTTAGAGCTTGTTTTTATGACGGTCACTTTCCAGGTACTGCAGCAATATATATGGAATAGCAACAACTTCGTACAGACTCAGATTGGTGTTTCATATTTTTGGCAATATGCCGAAAGCAGCCTTAGCTTTTGGTATAGGGCTGTTAAAGTTTTCTTTGTATACCGCCGTTAGTGGGTACTTTCAAGATAACGAAAATTATTGATTTTTTCGACATATTGATCTGCAATGTTGAAATGAATTCTTGAGAAGTTAGAGGGCAACCAAAGGACTTTATTTTTTAGCGGATTTAAACCTTAGATCTACCAAATTGGTTTGCAAAGTTGCATGTAAAACATTTTCTGCAGTAATTGGGAAATATCGTTTGCATAATGAAGGTGTTCAAGATAGCTTGTAAGGCTCCATAGAATTCCTTCACTTCATGTTGACAGGGCGCCTAGGAAAATGTCACCAATCATAGTTTCGATTATTTGTCATTTGTTATTTACCTTGTTTGCTACCTTCTCGGATCTCAATTTCCTCTGATATCTACTTCTATGCAATATACATTTTCATAACTTCCTGACAGAGATATTAAAAGTAGATATAGGCCTATATAAATTCGAAAGTTTCCATACACACTGTTGCATGCGATTTTTAATGCGGTGAATAGAAAGTGTTCGCTTTTAAGAACTGGACAAAGCTGCTGAGATATTGTACAATTTATCTAACATTGTTTCAAACAGTTCTAATGTTTTATGTTAGAAGTTGCTGCTTGTTACAATTCAAAGCCGACTATCAGCCAACCTTTTTCTTATTTCCACTAACTAAAATTGCTCTCTTCTTTCTATCACCCTCCATGAGGTAAGACGTCGAGCTCTATTATATCTAAAAAAGACCAAAAGTCTCAACTCTGTCTTTTTTTCTTTTTGATATAATTCCTCCAAGAGGAAAATCTCCCAACCAGCGCCTATCCCAGGGTCTACTCGAAAGCACCCGCACAGGACTCATGATTTCTCTGGTTGCAAAACGATTGTCCATTCGATTGATGTCCTCGAGCCAGACCGGGAACTATGGAGGTTATGTTTCTCAGACGCGCTGTAACATTTAACGTTTAGTCCCCATACGTTCACAGAATTGAAAGTGTGCAGCATTCAGAATGCTAGACGTGTGTTTCGGATTCCTTCGAAGGTTCCACCATTTAATTTCAAAAAGCTTGTCTTAGACTGCTACCACGCAGATATTTCCGCCATTCAGGAAGTGCGATGGGATGGGTTGGACATAAATAGGAAAAAAACTGTGATATATACTATGGTGATTGCGATAGGGAAAAGAATAAGCGCTTATTCGGATGTGGATTTGCCATATGCGATACGTGAGCGAGCATCTTTTGACAATCAGCATACAAGCTAACGACGAAGAAGTCTAACAATGCACCGTCAGGCAGAATTGACCATCTAACTTAGACGATGATAGCTAAAACTTCCGTTGACCTTGACCAAAACAAAGTAAGGAAAGCAGTATCTAAGTTAAAATTTAATAAATCAGCTGGATATTTTTGACAAGTATGTAATATTAGGAAAATAAATTTTAAACTTAACAAAAAAAAAAAAAAAAAAAAAAAAAAAAAAAAAAAGAAATGAAGAAGAATTTAGTAAAATGTATAACCTCCTTTGGCTTCAATAACTTTTTGAATGCGTTTCATTACTGAATCCAGTAAATTTTAAAGAATCTCTGGAGATATCTCTTTCCAAAAGAAAGTGACCTCAGAAATTGTCTCCTCATTGATTTTGTTTAACGAAAGTGTTCTTTTGCTTTTTAAAAGAGACCAGACGTTTTCTATAATATTTAAATCTGGACTTTGAGAAGGCCAGTTACCATCCGCGCTTTGTGGCATGGGACATTATCCGGTTGCAGGATAAATGATTACCCAATAAGTCTATCTCTCGAAGGAAAGACATAATCATTTAGGGTACTAACATATTGACATTGGTTCATTGAGCCGGTGATACGAACTAAATCATCCATCCCATTATAAGCAACACATCCCGAGAACATGACAGATCCTCCACCATGGCTCACTTTTTCACAAATGGGCCTTTTTTTGCCTTACTACCTTTGGCAAAAAAATAGTTTTTTGATGAGAAATACTCAGATAAGCTTTTATCTGTCCATACAACGCTTCTCCAGAACTCCATTGGTGTGTGCAGATGTTCATTTGCGAAGGCAAGTCTTTTAAGCGTGTTTGCCTTTGATATGATTTTTTTTTATTTATTTATTTACATTTTAAATTAAATTAAATTAATTAATGTCCTTAAATTTTATTGTCTTAAAATCTCCTTCCATTTAACGTCGTCGGACAGTTTGCTCTCTGATTGGATTCTTAGCCATTAAATTCCATTCATCTGCAGCAGATTGCGGATTCACAAAAATTTATTTTTTAAATTCCTGCAGAAGGACTCGATTCAGTGGGTTTTATTTTGCTCTTAGCACCTGACCTCGTTTAGTTTGTTATGTCATCATGTCTGGCACACATTTATACCATTTGCAATGTCTTTTACTGCCGTTCCAGCGTTAAACTATGTTACCATTGAAGATCTGATAGCCAAACTCAACTCAGCCGTCTTACCCATAGTTTTTAATAACTTTTAATAAGTTTTTATTTTTTTATCAATATCAATTAAAGTTTAATACAAAAGTTGCTTGGTTTTCACGTGCTCAAAAATGTAAAAACATTTACACAAAGGTTCCGTCAAAATACTTATACCACTCAATAATTCGTTGTCTACAAGCATTCTTATCAGCAGAAAGTGAATGCAAATGGTAAACAATATAAAATTTGGCATGCATAGAACTTAAAATAGGTTCTTTGTTAAGCGCATCATTTTCGCAGCATTATTTAACGATACTTAGCAAAGCTAGGTTCAATAGTCACAAAAAGGTCAAAATACTTATGCCGACTAGTGTCGACCAAATCATCATACACCGTCAGTTCCTGGAAAAATCTCAAGAAGTTCAAATCGATATCCAGTATCTTTTTATCGATCTTAAGGTCGCATACGACAGCATTTTTAGAGTTTAATTTTGGTATCCCTGCTAAAAGCGTCCACCTGTGCAGAAGAATGGTCGCTGCTCGCTCCAGGTCGATAACGATTTAACTGAGACCTTTGATGTCTGAAAATGTTTTTGACAAGGTGACGTCCCGTCATGTGGTTTTCTTTAAACATCATACTTGAAAGAATTGTGCAAAACTCAAAAGTGAACACTGGAGGCACAATCTTTCAAAAGTCTGTGCAACTACTAGAGTACACCAATGTCGAAATAATTGGGAGAATTCAGCGGGCTGTCCCCGTTGCGTTCGTTAGTATTGAAACGGAAGCCTTCACAATAGGTTCAGTGATAAATGAGGACAAAACCAATGTGTGCTATCAACAAGAAGGGACACTGGTAATTGAGTAGTAAGGGACTACCCCAAAAAAACTAAGCAGATTCTTGATCATCCCAGTCCTAGTTTATGGCGTCGAAGCATGAGACCTAACGAAAGCGGATAAAGATATCCTTAGTCGTTTCGAGAGAAAAATTCTTTAAAAAATATTTGGTCCTGTATGCGTTGACGGGCTTTGGAGAAGAAGATTCAACGACGAACTATACGAGGTGTACAGTGACAACAACCAAGTTAGAAAACTGTGTATCATTCGCCATGTCTCCGGGCCGCAGATTCTTCGAATCTAACCAGGAGGGACAACGCAGTAGGGGCAGACTTCAGTTTAAGCGGCGCGCACAATAAGAAGCGGACCTCAACCGACTTGGATTGTGCAACTAGAGGTAGTAAGCTAAAGAGGACTATAGAGGACTTACTGGAGAGTCTTGTTAGTTGACACCGGGGTGCACTCTGAACTATAGCGCGACCTAAGTAAGCTTGTCATTTCATCAATACAAATTTTGCATATGTTTTACCTACAACACAAGTACAATATTCGCATCCCAATGGATGCGAATCACAATGGCGGGTGACAACAGTCATATTGTAGCATTCCTATTAATTTTTAAGATTTATTCACGTCTTTTATGAAAGTATCACCTGAGCAGTGTGCAATAAATTTCTCTAACTGTAATGCAACACCATATGTCGTTGTTGGAATGTTCTCTAATTCATAAAATTAATTGTCTGCTTAATATCTTCCAAGGTACGAAACGAACAGGACGTTATTGGCCTCTGTAAAGGGTGCTCTTGCTATGGAACGTGTGCGTTTACAAAGTATACCGATGGCAGTTTTGGTGATTGCGAAGGTTGTGTTACATTTTCCCACATCTTAAAACGGTGACATAAATTAAGATCTACCTAGCCGTGTTATTTTGTGGTAAAATCTTTATGACTTTTCGTTAAACAAGTCAAATTGTCTTTGTAGAAGTGAATTTACTTCCAAATAAAGGTAATGATTTACTCGTAAGTACATACTCGTACTCATACTCGTATGTAGGTGTGCCGTACGTCTATATACAATATTACAAATGTTTACCACAAAACAAAATGATATTTATACTTATTCACATACATGTGTTACTCGAAGGTATAACAACTATTTTGAGAGAAACAAAAATGTGAAAATATTTAGAATTAGTAGTTTTGGCGTCTCTGAAATAATTTTCAGCTCTCAGATATCTGAATTTAGAGTCTGTGTTAAATAACAGAGATGATTGGTGTTTGTCCAGGCCTTAAAGTATTCTCTAGCAACATGCATATGTGTATAATTTTGTAATATTTGTTTTCCATTCTGTGCACTTTAATATTAATTCATCGGTCCGACATTCCTGCTCAGATATTACTCTATATAGATGGTAGTATGAGCAACTTTAAAATCGATGAGAGTATTGAGTATAGATCTGGCAGATCAGGCAGACAGATTGAACAGACTTGCAATGTATAAAAACGCATTGGCGTGGAACTATCAAGGTTTTTTTATAATCGATTTTAGACCTCAACAAGGCAATTTCCCTGTCTTTTCTGGAGGCAACATTTCATGTAAATAAGGTTATTCTATGATGTAACTGGATAGATGTGGTTTTATCATTGATATGTAGATCCATTTAACCCTACTTCATGAAAAGCCATATTCAACCAAAAGTCCTTTACACTGCCAAAAATCCAATAGCACCGATGCAACATATTTAGTTCAAAATATGTAATTTTTTTCCAGGATGATACCCAGATATTTAGTTACGTTGAACAGATGGCCTGAGTCAGCACTTTCCATCTCGGAAAGAAATTAACCTCAGTTTTGAGAGGATCGACTCGATCGACAGTGCATCAATTTTGTATAGCTTCATCATCTGCATACTCTTATGCCTGAGTGTAAGCTTAAGAACTGAAGGGTATTTGAGCAGAGTGTCAGCTGACAAGCACCATAGCAGTGGCAGATAGGACACAGAAGTTCCCATCTCGAAAACTCATTTAATCCCTATGAAAATGCCCAAATTTTGATTGTCTCACCATTTATGTTATGAAACGTTTTCCCTATTTTTTCCCTTGTTCTGAGCCTAAGCGGGCTTGGCTATAGAATTGTCTGAGTTCGAATACTGAGAGTAAATTCGGCAGAACGAAAGAAGTTAATGGTCTTTCAGATTGCTCATCATAAAGTGTTGTGAAACGGCGGAAACATTCAAGACCTGAGCTTCGGTTATTATGCTAATTTGATTTCGCAACCATCCGTGAAGACTCGACTACATTTACTTCCTGGCTCAGGTTCTGGCCGAAACCAGTCTTGGACACAGTAAAAGTCGATTTCGTACTTTTTCTGCAGCAGGAATCATCAAAGATCCAATTCATATTGCATCAAAGACTACTTCTTTTTAAATGAAAAATGGCTTTGAGGGTGCAGCTTATGATATGAATATCAAGGAGAGGGAGATTCGTCAGTGCGTCTCGGGCGGACCCAAGCATGTTGTGGAAAGCTCCAATGGGACCGAGACAGACCGTAGTTGAAGCAGTAATAACTAATTTTCGTGAGAGTTTGTCCCACCAGACAAGCAACGCATGTGATAAATTTGGCCTTAATTTGGCCTTATCATAATCGTGCAAATCGAATGGATCCTTCTTAGTGACAGAGCCCATGTCTTGCCGACAGCTCTTTGCATGTCAGAAGACCTATAGCGCCTTAAGAAGTTTCTTATACACAATGACACCCAACGAATTGGGGAATTGTATAGTCATTCTTTTAAGCAGTCAGTCCAGTTAACTTCCTCTTTCTCGTAAAGAGAAAAACCTCATTCTCGACAGGATTGACTGAAAATTCTGCGCTTTACAGCAGACAGTCGCTAGACACAATCTAACAGACAGTACAGCTGCATCATCCGGGTATGCTTGTGCAGTAATGTAAGAACTATTGAGCTCATGGAGTTCGGTCATTTTCTTCATGCTCTTTAACATGAAGGAAGTCAAACTTATAGTTCTCTTTTCCGATTTTCGGTTCAAAAGCTACTCTCACTGTTCGCTAGGCTTTCGGTATGTATCCCAGTGCCAGGCTAGCAGTTAAGCTTCTCTTCAAAGTTACCAGAAGCTAGTTTATGTAACATAGCCCTCGCTGATACTCGACTTGAAATCATCAATAGCATCTTTAATGGCCCCATCTTTTCGCAAAAATCATAGTCACTGTTCGAACTCTAGCTTCGATCAGTAAAAACTCCAGTCATCCTTTAAATTAGTCTTAAGTAACCTGTTTAGAATTTTTCTGGTTTCTCTACATAGTCGCTACAGATCTGCATTCCATAAGAAAATGGGCAATTTGCAGGATTGCTTTCTATATGGACATGTCAGTTCTAAATACTTGGTGAGGGTACCGTTCGGGCTCTAAACAGCTTCGTCTAGCTCTTGCTTTGTCCTGAATTTAGAGCGAGCGCTGTTTGTTTGTTTGTCTATTTGAGCCTCTCCTTAAGACGTATCCAGTTGGATTGCTCCTCTTCAACAAACTCGAGATCTCGCATCCGATTTTAAAGTCAATGTAACTTTTGTCTGACATGGAGACCTCCTATAGTACTTTCCGGCGGTAATCTCTGCCATACCTTTTGGATAACATCAAGTCCCTTACTTGCTGTCTTACTCTTGTAGTAACAAAAGTTGGCTGTGAGGCAACATTATTACAAACAAGCTAGATGATTGTGTGAAATCCAGGAGATGATTGCCTTTTACATTTATTTGGTACCGGTCCAAAGAATATTCTGAGCATAAGCATCGCAGCATATGATAAATTCCATCTTCTTGAAATCATTAGTAAAATAAGCAGACGAAACATCAGAGATACTTCTATTAACTGACATCTAATAGATGTATATTTTCAAAATATTTAATGGTTTTTACGGTATACAATATTTATTTACTATTTAATAATATAGTGTGCAATATACAAGCAGATATACTTTTATCATAAATTGATTTTCTGTTAACCCTTTAAAGCGCAAATGGCTTTTTGAAATTTAAAAAACGTCAGCAACGGTTAATGCATGTTAAAAGAGACCAAATTTGGTTTCAGTTTTAATCCGAATAAAACAAGTTAAGTCCTCTGCTAACCTAATAAAAGGCAATTTAAGGGAGATTTTTGAGATATGTTGAGCACATTATCTAAAGGTCACGGCCATTTCTTATAATGATTTTTCGATTTCATACGTTTTTGAATATGTGTTTATTTATTCCGTTTGAATTTTTGGAATACTTTAGAAATATACATATGAATATATTTTTTGGAGTAGAAAATTGAAGACAGCACTTTTCGATTCTGAATTGAAATAGAATAGAAGCAGAAGAAGAATAAAAAGCTCTTTCATCTTTGACACATTAAACAAGATTTCCGGGAGGTGACATCACTATAGCTAACACTAGCCCAATGTTTATGGCGGTCAATTAGTTAAACTCTCTCTAGGGCAATCCTCTGTTATACAATAATACACATACATGTCAGAATAATCTGAAGGATCAGTATATGTATGTATAATTTACGGACATTTCAAAGGATAACAAAATGAACAAATACCATAAGAGCACTAAAGGTTGAACGGCTGCCATTGTTTTTAACACACTACCAGAACTTTCGGCCAAAAACCATAAAAGTGTTTGGTGAAGTAAGGCCATCTAAACTGCAACAGCTATGGAGTCTTCAGTCTGATCTGATTCACTCCGGTAAGGTCACAATTGACCAAATATTTGCACTAATAAATTCTGAAAAAAACCCAAAAACCAAAAATTTATCATCACTGTATTAATTTAAAAGACACACATGACACTATGTCATGTCTATGTTATATGTAGCATTTGAGAAAATTGTTTGAGCAATATGCATACACGAGTATCATACTACTAGCATAGACATGATGGAGAGACCTCAACAAATTATTACTGAGCAGACACCAAGTTTTGGAACAGATGGATATGCTATCAACTCGAGAAGATACATAACAACGAACGTCACAATAAACAGCTTTAGCTTTAAGGTAGTTACGGACTCAGTCTAATTTGGCTCCGCTATTAACTCTAGTAATGACACCTGATAAGAATTCCACTTGCCATTCGCTGTTTCTTTTGATAAATGGGTAATAACGTCTAGTTAATAAAAGAAAAAATACTAAGGAGATTCTATACGCCTTAGTCCTGGCACTAAAGCATAAATGCAAGAGTTGAAAATGTCATTGTAAATCAGTCGTTTAGGATGGCTAAAATGTGTATGGCGAAGGACTACCGTGCCGAAGAGTCTTCAGCATTAGGGGAAGCCCTCAGGTTAGGTGGCGCAGATAATAGGAATGGTACCACAGCGACCACGACCAAAACGAGCTTACTGGAGATAGTTTTTTATTGAGAGCCATATATTATTCCTCTTTCCTGTTTTTATCCATCTTGACATTTTATAGTATCTTTTTCATTGTATGTACATTTTTTTATGAGCATATCTATATACTACTCGACATAGTGATAAGGCCAACTTTTATTCTCATTTTATGTTATATGTATAGTTTGTATAAAATCAAGATTTAATATTTTGTGTTTGATCCTTTGTTGCTAATGCTAATCCGAATAAAATTGCAAATATTTTCAATTGGATTCAAATCAGGGCTGCAGGCGAGCGAGTCCAATAGTGGAATGTCTTCGGTCTTAAGGAACCCTTTTGTCAAGTTATATGCGTGGATAGCTGCGCTATTTTGTTGAAATATGCAGTCGCTGCCGAATAAATCATCTCCAACAAATAGGTGATTTTCCAGAGCAGCTTATAGCACCCCAAACCTTTAACGTGCCTCCTCCAATATGGCGAACATGCCTATGATGCCTTTTAGCTCGTTTATCATGCCAATATTTCTGACAACCATCTGGCTCACACACGTAAAATTCATCAGAATTTTTCATCAGAAAATATCACTTTCAGCGAAAATCAACCTGTTCACTTTGTAACGTGTGGTTTTGGATGCGTTTAACGTATTCAATGGTATTATCTGACTTTAAAAGTTGTTGCATGCGCCTTTTTGACACATTTAGCTCTAAAGTATTTACAATTTCAGAAGGACTGATCGGCTTATTTACAGCAAGGAGTTTAATTTCTCGAATTTTCCTAGGTATTAACGTTTTCTACCTGTACTTTGCTTAACTTCATAATTTTCCACAAGTTCTACGTAATTTGCAATTACAGTTTTACTTTTTGTAGGATAACTGCGATTTACCTTGTTGTTTACCCTTGTTCCCTGTAAAATGCCGCACTTGCTTTCCACGAGGTATAACAATTATGTAAATTGTGCAACAATCTACGGAATCGTATTTTTTTTTATGGAAATTTGGGAAAAATTTTCCACTAACAAACCCTTTTTAATCGAATCTCAGTACAATATTTCGTATTACAATGAAGATCACTCACCGATGTACAATAAAACAGACGCAACAACAAAAACAAAATTACAATAACATTACTGTTATGGTGCGATTAGACCAAATGAAACTGTTGCCACATTCTATTAACTATTTTTCGTGAACACAGGGGGAATATTGTCTTTATCATTATTTCTTGGAGTGTAACTAGGTAGTTGACTTTTAGTTAAACTTTTCCGGAATAATGTACTCGTATATAGGATTTTTAATGATACATTAAAACAAAGAAATTTAAGCTTTAGGTTTTCCAATAGGGACTTGACAACTTTGAATTTAATTTGTGAACGTACTCTTTCACTAATCATCAAACTGTCACTGTCAATTTATTCAGAAAACTTAACATTTTCATCATGGTAAAGTACACTAACAAGCAACGTCTGCAAATTATAAAAATTTTCAAAAGATATTCGGAGTCGGTGACTGCAACTTTAAGAGCGTTAACTCCAATTTTCGGTCGTAGACAGGCAAAAATTTGAGTCTACATATTCCTTGTGTGATGTTGCCGTGTCAGTGAGACAACGGGTTGGTCCAAGTGTCGAAAATATCGCTGTCGTTCAGACGTCCGTAGCAAACGATCCAAATCAGTCAATTCCACGGCGTTCTCAAGAATTGGGCAGCGCTCAGACCACATTTTGGCGTATTTTGCGTAAGGATCTTGGTTTACACCCACACAAGATCAAGCTGACTCAAGAACTGAAGCCGATGGACCATTTGAAGCGACATACGTTCTCCGATTGGGTTCTGGAGAAGATGCGCCAAGATGATGAATTTCATCGCAAAATCATCTTCAGTGACGAAGTTCATTTTTGGCTCAATGGTCAATAAGCAAAATATGCGTTATTGGTCGGGTGAAAACCCACATGTGCTTCATGAGTTACCACTTCATCCACAAAAAATAACTGTTTGGTGCGGTTTGCATGCCGGCCGCGTTATTGGGCCATATTTTTTCGTCGATGATAACGATCGTTACGTTACTGTGAATGGTCAGCGTTATAGCGCCATGATTACCGATTATTTTTGGCCCGAATTGGAAGATATGGACTTGGACGACATGTGGTTTCAACAGGATGGTACCACAAGCCACACAGCACACGCTACAATCGATTTATTAAAGAGTAAGTATGGTAAGCGTGTTATCTCAAGACATGGGCCAGTCAATTGGCCGCCTCGTTCGTGCGATTTAACGCCGGTTGACTAATTTCTGTGAGGCTACGTTAAGTCATTGGTTTATGCCAACACGCCGACGACGTTGGAAGAGCTCAGAGCTAACATTGAAGGCGAAATAGCTGCCGTTTCGGCCGAAATGTGTGGCCGAGTCGTTGAAAATTGGGTCCAAAGAATCGACCTCTGCAAACGTGCCCGCGGTGGCCATATGAACGAATTCGAGTTCAATTCATAAATGTTTTGATTGTACTTCAAGCCAATAATAAAGTTTTTGAAATATCTCAAATGGTTTGCCTTTTATTTAAATAAAAAGTTGTCAAGTCGTTATTAGAAAACACTATATATTTTTACTTTAACAAATAGACAGATTTTCTTTTCGGCAGTCGGAAACCAAGTCTACGTTTTTTCCCATGCAACAGCCATGAATTGTTTTTCCACAATTCCGGACGTTTTTTTTTTTGTATTACTTCTCGAAAACGGCTCATAACTTCAAGATAATATTCCTGTAAAAACTCCTGATGTACTACGTTACGGTAATCGAAAAAACTAGCGATGAAAACTTTAACCTTTGATGAAATTTGTCGTGCTTTTTCGGTCTTGGGTCTCCTGGGTGTTTCCATTGGGACGGTTGGGTTTTGGTTTCGACGTCATAACCATATATCCATGATTCTTCTCCAGTTATGACCCATTTGAGCAAGCCACGACGTTATCGAGACGTTGTTTAAAAGCTCCTGAGCGGTGCTTATGCGACGGTTCTTCTGATCAAAATTAAAACGTTTCGGAACAAACTTCGCTGACACATGTCTCATTCCCAAAACATAAGAAAAAATTGCATGACACGAGCCGACCGATATGCTAACATCCTCAGCAACTTCTCTTATGGTAATTCGACGATTTTCCTCATAGCTTCAACGTTATCATTTTTTGTGCTGGGGCTTCCAGTACGAGGTTCGTCATTGGCATCTTCTCGGCTATATTGGAAGAGCTTGTATCAGTTGTAAATATTTTTTTTTTTACTCAGAGTAGACTCACCGTATGCCACTGTCAACATTTCAAGTTTTTTAGAGCACTTGATTCCATCTTTTACACAAAATTTGATGCAAAGTCCTTGCTCCATTTCTTAAAATAATTGAAAATCTGTCAAAAACAAAATAAGTATGCTATATACTTGAAACTGTTATCATATGTTCGGCACATGTAAACCAATACAGCAAAAAACGAAAATCGATAATAGAATGTACACACGTTACCCGCGAAATTTCATCAATCATCTTACTTTTTGAACACACCTTGTATGTAATCTATTTAACATTATACATTTCTCTAATACATTTCATTTTGCATTTCAATATATCAATTAGTCACCGCTTATTCGAAAACTTTTGCCACGATCTGTTATTGTTATTACCATTTCGAGGTTCATTAAATGAAATTTCAAAAGGAATTCTAATTTATTTTTTTTTTATCGTTAATAAAAAAAATATAGGTACTCGAAGCATAATGACTCCATGTTTCAAATTGTATCTGTAATCCTAGTTTTTAAATATTTTTGTGTAACAAAGCAGACGTTTTTCTCAAACCCGTTACTAGCCCATTTTTGTGCAGTAGATTGTAGATTGTTGTGAGAATCAGAAGCATGTTGTGTTTTTTATCCACGTGATATTCAGTACCGCATACTGAATTTACACGTTCACTTTACCTATTATTATAATTGCATGTAAGTTTTATAAACTATTTTGAATAAAATGGCAGTAGGAGCTTGCGAAAAATGACTGCAGAGAAAAATCCTAGCTATATTTGAAGAACTGGAGAATAACGAAAGTGGAGAGAAAGATGCTGATCATAGTGAATCTGAGGAAGAATCGCTATTTGAAGGTTATGATAGTGACAAAGACTCCGATTATTTGCTAAGTGACGATGAAGCATACGATGGAGGTGTAGACAACGTTTACAGACACGTAAAAAAAAGAGTTTACTTTTGACCTCAGATTGGAAAAGAATGGCTATAAGTATTGGTTATATATTTTAATTCGTGCGGTTTTTCTTTCTTCAAAATTTGAACGTTTATTTAAGAAAAACATGTGCAATAGTATTATTCAAAGTATTGCCAATCTGAAGCTATGACTTTTTCCCATCTTTCTGGCAATTTGTGGATCCCATCCCAAAAGAACTGTGCCGTCTTGGCAGCCAAGAATGAATCAAGTCAAATTTTGATATTCTGCTCTGATGTGATATAAGGCAAATGGGGTAAGACTTTCAATCAACTGTTTTCCAAATATTTCATAACCGGAATAGCAACGTGGGGCCGAGCGTTGTCACGATGGAAAATTATTGCCTCGTGTCTGGTCGCATATTCCGGGCGTTTTTCGGCTACTGCTCTCTTCAAACGGATTAATTGTATTCGGTAGCGTTGTCCATTGATGGTTTCACCCGGTTTTAGCAGCTCATAATACAGCACACCCATCTGATCCCACCAAATACAGAGCATCACCTTCGTGCCATGGATAATCGGCTTTGCCGTTAATTTGGTTGGTTGGCCGGGTTTCACATATAGGGTTGGCGTAATGGATCCATTTTTCATCCCAGTAACAATCCGATAACTTCCTTTTGTGGCGTTCCAGCAGAATTTCGGACATGCAAAACCGCGTTTCGACGTCTCTCGGCTTGAGTTCATGTGGAACCCAATTTCCTTGCTTTTGAATATATCCAGCTGCTTTTAAACATTTTGAAATGGCTGCTTGAGTGACACCCAAAGATTCTGCGAGCTCTTCTTGTGTTTGGCAACAATATTCATAGAGTAATGCTTCCAGTTCTTCATCTTCAAACTTTTTTGGCTGCCCAGGACGTTCATCGCCTTCAAAGCCAAAATCACCACTTTTAAATCGTGAAAACTACTTTTGGCACTTCGCTCAGCTAGCGCATGTTCACCATAAACTTCCATCAAAATACGATGACTTTCGGCAGCAGTTTTCTTTATATTAAAGTAATGAAGAAGAACTCCAAAAACACTTTTTCATGCACAAAGTTCGACATATTTGAGTGAAAAAAAATTATTGTTGTTTACGCTTCAAATGAATGACATGTACTCAAATGACGTACAATAACAGTAGCTTTCCAACGCATGTTCCAATGGAATAATACTAGTTACGCCATCTCTTAGCAAACCGCATGAATTAAGTGACGAGACGAGCTGACGAGCAAAGTGCAACAACAAATAGAAACATAGTTCATATTAGACATGGACCTACCAAAAATACAGATGTTGATCCACTTAAATGCTTCGATTTGTTTTTTGATAATAAATAAGGACATTTCTTTTCTAAGGCAATTTTATTCCAAGTTTTACGCTACCGTTACTAACTTGTCCCTAGATGAGTTAAAAGCATTGACTGGTTTACTTATACTCTCTGCCATTCTGAAAGACAATCAATTGCTCACTCAAATTATGTTTGACGATTCCTTTTCCGGATTTAGGTATAGATCAACTATGATCAAGGAGAGGTTTAATCAACTGTCTCAGATTTGATGACAAAAAACCAGAGAATAAAGGAAGAAAGAAGGCAAGCTTATCACCAGTCAAAGAAATTGGAAATAGATTTACCTTTAATTACAGACCTGGTTGGTACTGTACAATTGACGAACAATTGGTAGGTTTCAAGGGAAGATGACCTTTTCGTGTTTACATGAGTATTAAACCAAGTTAGTACGGAATAAAAATTTCAATGTTATGTGCGAATGAAACATAACATATTACATGGGCAATAATATAGAGTGACAAGATAAGAACGGCTTTGTCGGCAGTGCTTCAAGCGGTCGCTTAAATTTTTGATGACTCCGTTTGGCGTTATTGCTGCAATAGCGTGTCGAATGTTGACCTCAAGCTCGTCCAAAGTGGTTGGCTTGTTAGCCTAGACTAAGGACTTGACGTAGCCCCAGAGAATAATCGAGTATGATCGCGGCGGCCAATTGATGAACGCTCACCGTGAGATGATCCAGCCGACAACTTTCTGGTATGGCATGAAGCGCCACAGCTCGGATATATCGATGTTGTCAAGCTCTGACCACATAAAGCTCTATATCTGAGAGCACTGACGGTAGCGGTGTCTCCTTCCATTTTAATAATTTCCGCCCGTTTTTCAAGCGTAAAACAATGCATGCTAAAATGGCAAACCTTAATGGATGGCATTGGTAATTTTGACAGCTGCTAAAACATGGTAACAATTGGAAAACTATTATTGCCATTAGTATTAAGGGTGGAGTTGATACCTTTGTTCAAATGTGTCAATTGACGAACTGTGAAAGGAAAACATAAAGGCGGTCGTTATGTTTTTTTTTAACAATATGCTTAACGGCTACATAATTTATTCGCATAATTTTTTTAAGCAAAGTAAAGACTTGCAAACAGCTCCCACAAAAATATTTAATTTTTGCTAGAGCTGCCAAAACGTTAGTGGCTCCTTAGTAAGAGAGAACCGCTGGTTCCGAATTAGGGAAAGTGCTGAAAGTAATAAAAAGTGTTTTCGGAACGAGTGAGAAGATGCCAGGAAACTTAAATACTCCAAGCTGCAGAAAATATCGCTCTGAATGCCACCATGTAGCAAAAAAGGATGCCTACTACTTAGTGTGGCAGGCGAAGACAAAAGACCGGTCTTAAACAAGGAATGAATTCATCAATATCAGAATTTCAATGCTACCGAAAGAATCGAATGGATCGTAGAGGTGGAGATGTTGCGAAACTTATTAGAAAATCAATTGAGCGTTTGCCCTTACCTGTCATAAATAGACATAACTAAATATCAAAATTAAGTTAAAAAATCAAAAATAATTAAAATTATTCTGTGTCTACTTTCTTGGATGCGCCACATCAGCTGAAAGAAAATTAAGATTCCAAAAATAATTTAAGCAAAATCTTAACAATGACTGATGATTTTTTAATTGCAGGACACATTAATTGTCGTCATAGGGGTTTAGGCTGTATAAGAGCAAATTCTTAAGGAAACATACTTTCCAGTCTGTTTTCTATGTTGTCGATTTCTGTCGTTATCTCCTTTTTCATCCTATTTTTCAGCTAGTTCTCGTGGCATTCCTTCTGTCCTTGACTTATTTATTACCGATGTGCCTAGTCTAATTAATCAACCATTATCTTTAAATGTACCTCATATGTATGGTCAGGTGAAAAAAGGCACAGTACATACAAGATTTTAAAAATTCTAACGGGACATACTTCAGGTCTCGATTAAAACATAGGTTGCGTTATGTTCCAATGAATATTGATAATGTTTTGTGGAAGGAAGATATTGATTCCATTGTCAAAAATTTTTCTGATAATATATTAAGCTCTTTTGACCATCTGTGCCAAAAACTCTTGGAGTTAATTTAATTACGGAACATTAGCAGAAACTAATTTCAAATATCGACAGCCCATATTTCGGAACCAAATGCGTTTTCTAAAAAACAGGTTTCCCCTGAAATTTTGCTGCACCGAAACGCTGAATGGAATTACAAACTCAGTTGCTTGGACAAAAATGCAAAAACCTTTCTGGAACATTGTGAAGGTTTTAAAAACCAAAAAATAGACAGTTACCGTCTCTTAAAAATGCATCCAGTATCTACAGGGTGACTGACTCGAACTGTAACTTTTTAAAATGCTATAATTTTTTTATTTTTTGATAAATTTTATTGTGCCAAAGCAAAAAATGTTGGAAAATACATCAATTTTCAAATTGTATCAGTAGTTTTCAATATGTCTACCTTTGGCGCGAATAATGGCCTTGAGACGGCCGAAGAAAGCATCGCACGCTGTACGCAAGTGGCTCTGCGGTATTTTGGCCCATTCCCGGCGAAGTGCTTGGTTGAGCTGGTCCAAACTTTGGCATTTTTTACTGCCAATTTTAGTGCCTTCAAAATACCTCAGACAGAGAAATCCAAGGGATTTGCATCCGGAGAATTTGCAATCCATTGTGTCGATGAAATGAAGTCTGGAACATTGTTTTTTAACCAATCTTGGTTGACGTGCGCTTCGTGAGACGGTGCCGAGTCTTGATGAAATGATTCTTTGCCCAAGGCTTCAATACTGCCTCAGTTTCACGGTATACGATCACATTAATTCTGATGCCACAATCCACAAATACGAGCGGAGAGCGACCATCGGCGGTCACAGTAATGAACGGTTTGGAAATAATAGCAGTCTGAAGTTGGTTGCAGTTCGAGTCAGTCAGGGTGTATTTTACGGACATTGAAAAGACAAATGCACTTGCCTCCAGTTTTGCAAATAATCATCTTGTTTCTCAATATTTAGGTGATGCATATACGAATAATCTGGTGAGAAACACTGTTCATACTTTCACTTCAGCAAATCAATCGCGTATCAGATGTGTTTTTGAACGGGAAGGATATGGAATTTATTGTTAACAGCCTGCGCATTAAAAAAGTAGGAGCCACTAAATATATACGAAATATATATCTCAAACAACTGCCTAAAATAGATATAACATTTATTACCTTTAAAATAAACGCCTGTATTAAATTACAATACTTTCCTGATGCCTGGGGAAAAGTTAAGCTAATTAGTAGTACCAGTACTAAAAGCTGGTAAACCACAGAAAGGGCCTATAAGTTTATTAAGCAACTTAAGTAAAATATATGAGAAGATTATAAGGGAAAATATATTAAAATTTATTCAGGAATATGATATTTATCCCAACGAACAATTTGGCTTAATACGTTTTCATAATACTTCACATCAATTATTAAGAATTTGTAATCCTTTTAAAAGTAATATTTTTCAAGGTAAATCTACTGAGATGACATAGTAAATTTTAATGCAGGTGTATCACAAGGTCCAGTTCTCGGACCTGAGCTTTATAATATTTATACGTTCGATTTTGCTGATGTACCAAACTGTGATGTAGCTATTTTTGCAGATGACACTGCCATATATCCATCCAACTAAATTCGCTTTCAATAAAAGATGCAATGGATGTACTGCAGCAACCATCATTCATTTCATTTTAAATGCATTTTTATTAAGTTAATTCATTAATTCTTACATGCTAGACAAAAAAAAAATACTTAAAAATTAGCTTAATTAATTTAATATTATCTTATTCTAACTTACTGGCCCCCATTTTTTTTTCTTAAATCTACCCTAAACCTAAACCAAGGTATCAAAGGTAAACCAAGGTTTAGCAAAGGCGTCCTAAACAGAATGGTTTATGACTTCTGAAAGTTGATTTTTAACTTCCAGTCGTCGCTATATCGCTTGCGTACGCTATGGCATGGTGAAGTGAACCTATCAGATCACTTGTGTAAATGTTGAATAGGATCGGCGAATTTACCGCAGACCGTTTTAAATGTAAAATGTACCAGCAGAAGTCACATCGCCATTTTTCGCGATGAACTACCTATCTGTGAGCATATTCAAAAGAATATACAGAAGTGGTTTACTAATGCCCAGCCTGTCCAACTTGAAGAAAAGTCCTTCTAAACATACGGTATCAAAGGTTTTTTCCAAATCAATCAGGCTGGCACCAGTGCACTGGTGCTTGCCTTTGAAACCAAATTGATTATAACTGACTATGTGATTGTTCTCAACCCACTTAGTCAGAACTCTACTAGGTGGGGTGAAAAGTAACCTCCTTGGGAATGAAAAAAAAGTTTTTTTTTAAATATTTTTTTATTTTATTCAATATTGTCCCCTTTTAGTTTGATAAACCTATTCTAGCGATTTTCCAACTTCTTGATCCCTTCCGAAAAGTAATTTTCCGGAAGGTTTGTAAAATACTCCTCCGTGGCGTCAATGATTTCCTCGCATGAGCTGATTTCCTTGATGAGCCATCTTTGAGGTTTGGAAGAGATAATAGTCCGAGGGAGCCAAATCGGGCGAATACGGTGGATGCGACAGCAATTGGAGCCGTAAGTCATTAATTTTGGCCATGGTTGCGATGCTCTTGTGCGCCGGTGCATTGTCTTGCAAAAACAAATTTTTTTCGCTTCATGTGAGACCGTTTTGCAGCGATTTCGGCCTTCAATCGCTCCAATAATGCACAGTAATACTCGCTGTTGATGGCATTTCCTTTTTCGAGGTAGTCCATGAAGAGTATGCCATGACAATCGCAGAAAACCGACGCCATAACCTTTCCGACGCATCGAGACTCCCTCGGCCGCTTCGGAGCACTCGTGCTGGCTTCAGTCCATTGCCGGGCACTCATTCTGTTCTCTGGTGCTCTCAGTTACCAATCGACGAAAAAAGTCCGCCCGATTCCGCATCAGCAAGTCCAAACACTCTTTCGAAGTGCTCTCGCGTTCGTGTTTTTGGTCAGGAGTGAGTATGCGCGGCACCCAGCGGCAGGATAACTTTTTTATATGCAGTACTAAATCTTTATACGCTTAGTACTAATCTTTGTGGTATCTGCTAGCTTTCCGGTCAGACAACACCATTTCATGTATTTTTTTGACATTGTCCTCTGTAACCGCATCGGAGGGCCTACCGCTGCGGACTTGATCGGTAGTGAAGTTGCGGCCACCAGGAAACTCTCAAAACCAATATTTGACTGTGTAATCTGACGGAGCATTAGCCCCATAATATATATCCAACTTTTCTTTTGTTTCTTTCGCCATTTTGCCCCTCCAAAAATAATGTTTTATGAGAGAACGAAAATCGTTTTTGTCCATACTCAACATGATGCCAAACACGTCAACAACAATCAGCTGTCAAAATAAAACTAAAGACAGTATCGCACTGAAATTTGGCATGTCTGCCTAATATGAACGGACTTCGAGGCACCATAACCTTTTTTTGCGTAGGCAGCGCATTCTAGCGGTCAAGGAGGCTACTTTTCACTCCACCTAGTATTGATCACCTTTTCGAAAACCTTATTGATGTTTGGAAGAAAGCTGATCGACCGGAGATTCGCCGGATTAGATCCCTTTTGAGAATTGGTGGTACATTTTTCAATGCGCTGGATAATGGGCATTATTCATTGCATTGTGATTTCTTACTTCTAAGTGATTCAAAGATCGTTTGGAGTTCTTCTTTCAAAATGAACGAGGGTAATGAACTGGGTGAAACCCGAGCTCTGGAATCGCCAGTTCACTATTTCACTGCAGCAACCAACCTTAGGTAAATGAGAGAAATATAAATTGGGTGCCTAGGGTAAAGTACTTGGGTATTTATTTGGACACTTAACTCACTTTTAAAGAATTTAAAGGCCGAGTGTTGAATTGATTTTTCGTGGGATTCAAAAACTAAAATATGCGTTCCTATAAAGATGTAGTTTTTCTGACAATTCTCTCATTAACCAATTGCATAACTAATCTAAATATTTATCTATTATTATTCTGTTTTTATATATTCTTATTTGATAAGAATCCTTTTTTTATCTATGTATCACATCTTCTTATAATTTATTTAAATGTTAATTTTTAATTTATTTTCACATTTATTCTTGAACATTAATTTATTCACTTACCTATTTATTTATTTATTTATTTATGTTTTTTTTTGTATTCTGTTATTATTATGTTATTTTGTATTTTCCTTCAAAGTCGATTTCATATCCTAATTTCATATTAAAATATAAGTATATTAGCACATAAGCATATAAGCAGATAGAGATAATTACCATTATATAATTATTATATTGTACAATATGCGGTTACAAACTACCTTTGTAAATTTATATATACGACATAAAAATATCTATCTATCTATCTATCTATAAAAGTACCGCATCCAGTTCTCCAAAAATATGAAACCAACAGAAGCCAAACTAATAGAGTTCAGGACAAAAATAGACTTGCGGATAATCAATTAGGATTTTTTATAGTTCAGACTCTACATGTACCACAAAAACTGGCGGCCAACACGAGCAGCCACTTTCTGGTTGAAATCTATACAACCAGATACATTGAGATTTAGCTTGATTAATATCTACATTTTAACAAACGTATTGAGATATCCGTTTGAATGTGAGCAGCGTCACCTATATTTAAAATGCAGAAGATTTCCATGTTTAAATATCAGAAGACTCAACCATTGGTGAATGGTTGAATGAAATCGAATTTTCTAGCAAAATGGAAAATTGTATGGATCGCTGGATAGTACAGAACAACATCGAAAGATGTCAGCGGAGTATAAATATCAGCATCCTCCAATATATGCAAGTCAGTTCTAAAGTGGAATTTAAAATGTGAATTAGTTTCTATCCTATTGGGCTATCCCCAAACCGTTTCCTGTACATAAGCCACATAATATTTATGCTTTTTGATGTCTATTGTTTGCAACAATTCTGATGCAGAATAGTGTAAGGAAATTGCTAGGGCAAGACATTTCTCTTCATTGTACAAGTGGTTCGCAAAAGCAGCCATTTCGAACTGCTCTTATACGCAGACAATGAGGTCTGCCCATCGAATGAAAAGGGCTTCAACTTTTCCCTCTTTTTGGACCGTTTAAAGAAAATTTCGAAGTTTCCGTTTTTGCATTGTGTCGAGCTATAATATTTTGCCGTTTGCTAAACTTTGCTCTCCATTTGTCAACTCTGCTACCAGAATTCTCTTTTATTTGCTCGAATTTGCTATCGATTTATTCGAACTTTTGTTGTAGAATGTTGTTTTGTTCTAGAGAACAACCGCAATCGAGAGTTCAAAGATGTGCCTGGCCCTGTTTAATCGAAGTCTGGAGGAGTTTCTGTGTTGTTTTGTAACCGTCGGTGAACGTGATCCAAAGAAGGAGAAGACCGTGCCTTCGGCCGAAAGGTGATGGAAACCGTTTTTTTGGGACAGGCGAGGTGTGATCTACGTTGACTCTTTTGAAAAGAGTCGATATATTGGGTCGATTCAACGCCGATTTGCTCTTCCATCGCGATAACACACCGTTAGACAAATTAGTGGAATTGCACTACGAATTGCTCCCCTATCCTCAGTATTCTCTGGATTATGCTCCCTGCGACTTATTTTTGTTACCAAAATTAAAAGATCGCTCGGCAGAAAGAAGTACGGGTCCATCGCGGAAGTCAGGAGTATTTTGCAGTGCAACAAAAGTCTTAGCTGTTGTACCGTTGGTATAGAGTTGAAAGGGGATTACCATATATGATTTTCGACTAAATGTGAACACTGTACCACTTAGGATAACACTCCTGGCTAACGGCAGAATCTACAAGCTTTACAGATCCTGTACAAAACTAGAAAACGGTGCATTCCTACATGCATATTTGATGCACTTTCTTAGCACTTTCCTGCTAAGAAATACATTTCACCTGATCCATAAAGAAAACCGAAGCTGAGTTTCGAGATTAAGCATCAAGCATGTACCCTAAAAAGTACTTAATAAAGAATTTGCATGCATCGAGCGCCTTTTTAAAAATAAGCGTTATAGATTGTTCTCATTTTAAATCCCACCTTTCTTTAGATATGGCAGTAAAAAATCATTTTTAGTTGTTTGCGATACTGGTTGAGGAATATTGCATAATCGGATGTGTTGATTTTATAGCCCACTCTATGTACATACCCAAAGATAACAAATTGAATGTCCCTATGACATTGACAGGACTCATCCATAGATTCGAAATTCAAATTTCGCTCTTTACTATATATTCTCTGAATAAGAAAATGTATGCATAGACAGATTAACATAAATTTGTCTCTGTAAGATTTGGCTTCCGTTTTAAATTGTACATGACATTGTAGGCGCAGTCATTCAATTAACTTGAGAAGGCTAATATACATATCGTTCTTACACTCGTCGTAAGCATAAACTGCTGATACAACTATCACAGAGAATTTCAGTCTAGATACAATGAATCGACTAAATACTAATTTTTCCCATCTAACGAATCTGACTTGATTAAATTTATTTTACTTAGTAAATTATTCATTAGCTAAACCTGGCTAAGTTATTATCTTGACATTCAACATGTACGAGTATTTCTTTTTAACTCTTACATCTCCACGTTGAGCCTTTGTGTTTGTTAATTTTAAAAAGTTAATTTGTAGTGTCGGGAAATTTTGCAACGTTTGCCTAACAAGGGCACAAAGTCAACCTCTAATAACGAGATTATAATACCATGGACATTTTTGCAACATGACAATACCATCATGGAAAGTACCGCGCTTCGACAATTTCATATTCTTTTATTATGTTGTTTTCATTATTTTTTTTTTCTTTGTGTGTCAATTAAAAAAGAATGCCATTTGCCTTTTCGTTGTGGGGACAATAAAAATGTTGCTAACGATGTGCCGTACTACAGCTACTTCATGTCGGCTTACCGCGGAACAAGTATTGTGCCACAAATACTTATAAGCTTTTTACTAGGAAAATACTTGTGGATACGCCTCTGTCTTGGAGACATCATTTAATTGTGATTTAAGCTTTGAGTCTCTTCGTAATTTTCCCATTTTTTACTTTCAAAAAGTACACGCTCAATTACGAGTACATTACCATTGTAAACGTACCATGTAAGGCTGAAAAAATACCGGATCAGTCAAAATGATTTATTTTGACTAATCAAACAACAATACATTGATTCTTATGAGCCAATGCACACCAAAGCAGGCGAAACAAAATAATAAGGCCAAACAGAAAAATATGCTTTGTTGTCGATAGGTCGATAGATGAAAAGTTGTTTTTCAGAATCAAAATTTTCATTGTTGTTTTTTGTTTTATTTTTACTTACCGTTGTGTAATAAACAGTCTCTTGTACTTTGTTTAGAAATTGCATTTTCAATTAATGTAAGCAAATGTTTAAATCTTTATTCTTGTGAAGTTTTTAAGGTTATCAGGATAAGTCCTTAGATCTGGCTTCAGGTTTTTAATGGTGTCCTCCACATCTCGTTTTTATGTTAATTGGCACAACTTCATCATTCGCCTGAACCGGACCACATGTTGAACAAGCAGCAACACTAAAAACAAGTCGCAAATTCAGTTTTGTTTTTCCTTAGAGCACACCAAACGAGTGTTCCGGTTGCAGAGTGTTGAAATAAAAAAAAAACGATGTTTTCCTGTCAATGAAACAAAAAATGTTTTGACTGATCCGATGTGTTTTCGGCCTTAGAATGATAGTTTAATTTGAAAAAAACGGCAAAGCATAGATATGATTATTTGCTTCTCAACAGACTATGATGTAGTTTTTCGTTGAGGGAAGTACTCGTATATGCTAAAAAGGATTAACAGGTTAATTAAGTTTTGCACTGCTAAGTGGGGTAACTACAACATTTGCCAGAGAGAAATTGAAACTGAAACTTAAAAGAAAAAGTCAAGAGTAAAAAGTAAATGGAAACGTATACGTAAAAGTGTATTCTTGTTCCTAAATATTAAATTTACGTGCATGCGTATATATGCTTGCTAAATTGATATACCAAAGGATGATCCAACAGCTAGTTTGGAAGTTGTGAAATCAATGTAGAATTTTATTGGTTAATAATGTTCCGTCCATGGCAATTATGAACGGAACTCAATATCGTTTATGTGACCACCCAAGCTTCTGTTGCAAGCAACCATCCAAAGTTCAATGGCCGCAATTTCAGTTTGAATGTTATGTTTGAGATTACTCTTCAAATAATTCCACTGGAAGAAGTCTAAGGGTGTCAAATCGTATGACCTTGGAGGCCAATCAACTTCTCCTCTAACCGAAATAATACGATCTTCAAACTTGATTGATGGCTAGTGAGAACATTAACACCATCCTGTTGAGACCAGAGATCGTCCTGACCCAATTCATATAATTTTGGAAAAAATAGCCAGTTAACATGTTGCGGTAAATTTCTCCATTCACTGTAACTGTTTCTTCAGCCTTATCTTCGAAAGAGAAAACGCCAATGATGTGGCCAACCCATAATCTGCACCAAACAGTGACTTTTTTGCAATGCATGGTTTTTCGTATATAGTATGGGTTATAGAACCTATCCACTCAAAAATGGGCTTCATCAGAAAATCATAATCATCATGGCGATCCAATATCCAGTTAAAAGATCGACGACGTCGTAGATGGTGCAAAGGCTTCAATTGTTGTGTAATTTAGATTTTATAGGCGAGCAAATGATGATCAACTGATAAAGTTGATAGGCACGCCATAAAGTGCCATAAGTGAGTGTTGACTTCGGTGACGAATTGAGGTGCCTGACTGGTTTTGAAAACTTTCTCTCACAGCGGTGATGTTTTGGCTTGAATTTTCTGAAATATTGCTTTGAATATGATTGAATATCAAAAATGTGTTGTTGCGTGGTAAGTAACTCCATAAATAAAATTGCCAAAGATTGTATGACATCTGTGAAAAAGAATTCAGTTAATGACATTAATTGACAGCCAACATCCACACCATCTGTTGGCTGTTTTTAGGTTGAATAGCAGGCTACTAGTGCTGCATCCTATAAATCGCAGTAGGTGCAGTCGAAAAATTTTTGGATGGAATAAAATGCACAAGGGAACTTCATTTATGTTGGTTGAGCACTTAATAAAAATTTATCATATTTTTTATGATATTTATTACTAAGTTACTTACTTTGATGGTGCTTAAGGTGGACCTGCACCTTAAACGATAAGCCTTTCCAGTTAGTGTGGCCTTATGTAAATTGCTTTCAAAATTGAAGTCCTCGTCCATTTGTGCATACCATCATATACGAGATAATCCTCTATTGCATCATAGGAATTAAGAATTAAGAATTTCAAAAGCATCACATTTCAGCGCATGTACTTGTCCAACCTCTATTTAGACATCAATTGTCTCGGTGAGATTGCCTTTGATCTTTTCGGAGCTGACGAGTGTGGCAGGGATACTAAAACTAGATATGGGTCTATATAGCTTGTTCTAATAGATGCTGTCATACACGGTTTTGAAATCGATAAAGAAGTAATGTATATTGATTTTGAGTTTTCTCTAGGATCTGCGACAATGGGTCAATTTTGGACTCATTCAAACCGAAACCAGACTAATACGGACCAATTAGGTTGTTGAAAAACAGTAAGTTTTTATGCGATGCTAAGGAGACTGACGTCTTTATAGTTCCCGCAGTTCAGGATTTCCCGATTGATCGGGGAATTGCTGAGTGTTCTATAACTTGAATTGGGCTAGCAGCACAGCAATCAAATTCGTAGCGAAAGAGTAAACTCTTATCCAAGCTAAGAGAGCAAGGATTATATATATGGAAGAGATTAAAATATATTCAATGTTGCCAAAAATGGCCACATTTGGTCAGGTGCCCCTAATACCTCTTTGCACTTGCTAGATAGGATCCAAAAGCGTGCGATAAAACTCGTAGGTGATGCCAATATTACACAGTCATTCGACACCCTCGAACACTATCGTAACGTCTTCTGTCTCATCTTGTTGTATCGCTATTTTCACTTCCAGAGCTCCACTAAAGCCGACAGTAGAATTCCTGCGGTTAAACTTTTAACCGTAACACCCGTTTCGCTATGAATACTCATCAGTATACCCTTAAGCCAACCTTCGCATGTGTATTGTAATCGTAAAATATCGTGAATCAAGCTCTTTATTTCGTAGCCAGTATAACTTACAAACATTTAAAACCAACGCACATCGGTATCTTATTTTTTCTTTCCTTAACTTCCTTAACATATAACAGTATTTTTTTGCTAATATACATACTTTAATACTTTAAATATAGCAAATGCTTCTGAAGTGAATATTGATGAGAACTTGGGAGTAGTCCTTTGGGGCAAACTAAACTATTTTCGTCAACAACTGCAAATGACTTGTGGTTATCAGTTTTAGAGGCATCAGTAAAAAGAAGACTCTAACTAAGGGATTTGTATTTGTTTGCAATGCTAACGAATGAAGCCTTGTAGATGGCTAAATCATTGGCTGTATATTAGGCATAGTTACAAAGTTAAATATTCATGACAGTGCTTGGAAGTTTCCAAGGTGGTTGCCTGTTTCTTTTGAGGTTTTGAATAACAATAGGAATATTGAAATCTCTTGCGGACGTTAATAGGTGATTGGTGTGGTGAGTTTATTTTTCCAATTATGTTTGAAGGTAAATAACAGATTCTATCAGCCAACTGGAGGATATTGTTGTTGATTGGAGTTGAACCGAAAGCTGTTATACTTTTCTCACGGCAGCGTGATAAGGTGCTGTGATGAGTTGTAAAGAAGATTTGGAGCATTTCCGTATATCTGTAGAACTTAATAAAATTTCGATAATATGACAGACTTGAATATAATAACAGTATTGACATTTGAACAACTGTCTTTTGAAAATAAATGCTTAGTTATGTTAACCCTGGTAGTGAACTTTTTCTAATGTAAGTACAGTGATTTTTATAAGTAAACTTAGGATCAAAAATAAGTCCAAGAATTAAGGTTTATCACTTTTACAAAAGTTTCATTACATTTGTGTTTTTTGCAAATACGGACTTTGAGCATGAATTAATAGAGTCTGCGAATTCACTCCAATTTAGCAGGACTTCGATAATGGGGGAACAAGTATTTCTCAATACATGAAGATCTTTGCAATTAGAAAAAATAATGAGATCGGCGGCATAGAGTGTATATCCTATCTTTTAGGAGCTTTCTGTTATTTTGCTAACTCCATTAAAAGCTGTGGTAAATAAAACGATTATTAATAGTGGTGTTCCTTAGATGATATAATTTTTTAAATATATGAAGTTTGAAGTAGATGACCACAAGGGATTTGTGTAACCTAAAAATTTTTTGTACACAGCGCGGGCGAGAGAAACTTCGGGGGGAAGAAAAGAGAGGTACTGATGTACATTGGTCTTAAATGTTTGCAAGTTATAACTATTAGGAAGTAGAGAGCTCGGCAGAGCATTTTATATGCGAGTTGTACGGCCGTACGAATCACGATATTTCAGAGTACGTGCGAAGTGACTGGAGCATTCATAGCGAAACGGGTGTTACTGTCGAAGGTTAAAAGGGTCGAAATGCCACTAGCGATTTCAATGGAGCACTGGTGAGAGTGAGACAGGAAATATTGCGCCGGTGTTCGAGGGTGTTAATTGACTAAATGCTTTAAGTTACATCTATGAGTTTCATCGCACGGTTTTGAATCCTATCTAGGTTTTGAATCCCTAGTGCAGGGATATTTTAGGAGCACCCGACTAGATGCGGGAATTGTACTCCAATTTTGGGCAGATGAATGGCTTATATATTGAGGTGAACTTATTCTTACATCGCTTGAGAAAACCTAAATATTTCGTTGCATTTTTAGCGACATCAAATATGTGGTCATTCCAACGTAAGATGACATTGACATACATACCGAGAACGGAAAGTTCTTCGGTTTCAACGATTCAAGTCTCATCCAACGACAGTAGACCGCATTGTGTTTTGGAAGCATTAAATTTCACTCTGTTAATAGTTCCCGAATTGGTTATGCTGTTAATATCGGAATTTAATGAGCTTAACATACGCTGCCGTTCATGTTCTACAGCCAAAGAGCAGGGATGTGAGTCCGGGAACGAATATAAAAAGCAAAGGGTACTGTCGTCAGCAAAGGTATATATTGGATTAGAATTAGGAGACAAGAGATCATTAATGAGCTCTGGGGCACACCAACATTTATTTGTTGTGAATATTAGACTTCAACCCATCCAAGACAAACCAAATTGAATGTAATTTCTAGTCCATTACAGATGAGAGTCGTCGGTCCCAAAAACACGCATTTTCTACAAAAGAGCCTGATGCCAAACTCTGTCAAATAAGACAGAATTATCAAGTGCAGCTATCTTGCTTGCACCAGATTGATGTACGCCTTGGTTACACTTTACGCTTTTCGATGAGACATGCCATCAAATCACCAGTGGGCCTGTTGCTGCGAAAACCAAACTGCCGGTCATTGAGAAGTTTTTAAGTTTGGATATATTTCATAAGCTGAAAAAAGAGACGTAAGTGCAATGGGTCTGTAGGAAGAGAGAGAAAAAGATTCGCCTTTTAAGGGATGGACTGGACAAATGCTGTTTTTTATCTACTCGGAAAGATTGATGAAAAACCTTACGCAGTGATTTTGGCAGCGAGGAAGAACACCTTTTCAGAAGAATGGGAGGTATACTATCTGGACTAGCGGATTTGTGTATATTAAAAAAAAGGAAAGACTTCATGAAGCCAACAATTTTTGGAGCGATGACCTATTTTAAAAGTTCTTTGAAGAAATCGTGAGCGCCCATCCTGTCAAATGCTTTGTTAAAGTTTAAAAGAACCGGAAGAAATGAGATGAGGTCTACCTTTTTGAAACACGACTTGCCGATTATATACTAAGTTGTACTTACAAGAAACCAAAACGGGCGGTTGTTGATAATTTCTTTCAGAGTTTTTTTTTTTTCTATGCAAAGAAGAAGTGAGATTGGTCGGTAATTATTGGTGGAGGTAAAATCTTTTTTTTTGGCCTGGGTAATGGGATTACTTTCGCAACTTTCCAGGAATGCGGAATTGTTCCAGTGTTCAAGATGTTGTTGTACAATAACAAAAGGCGAGTTTTTAAAAGAATTAAGAAGGTTTCTAACATTTCGTAGGAGATCGGGTCAAAACCCTGTGTCTTAACTTTTGCCGTATGTGAACAGGAGACGAACGCTGACGTGCTTATATTGGATTGAATTACTGGATCAAAAGATAGATTTGAGTCGTTTAAGATTTTTATATTTTCGTTGATAAAAACAGAGTTGATTTGTGAGTCATCTGCAGATTGTTCTCAGGTCTGAGCAAAATGTTCGACTATTTCTATAGAGCAGGTCATTGATTTGGTCTCTGTTTTTATTATTTTAAATGTGTTTGGTGCATATGTGCCTGTTAACGTTTTAATGTCAGCCCAAAGTAACTGGCACATGGAGTTTGACCTAAAGTTTACAGTGAATTTTTTTTTTTTTTGTAATCTTTGCTGTTATCCAGAACATAGCGTTTAGCTTCCGGTAGAGGTTAAGAGTTGAGTCAGTGGGTGATTTCTTAAAATTGTACCAAGCTTATTATCTTTGTTTGGACAGGAAGCTAATTTCGTTATTTTACCAAGCAACATTTTTTGTAGGTATTTTGTTGCTTATTTGAGGGATGACTGGATTTGCTGCAGTACGTATAAATTTATGAATTTGTGCAGATTCTTTGTTGATGGTGGAGGAGTTTATCTTCGTGAATAATTCACTTGAGATAATGCTTTTAAAAAAATCTCAGTTTGTTTTGTCAAGCACAAATTGTTTTGAAGTTTCAGTTATTAATTGAAGGGACCAGATGAGAATAGGAAAATGATCGCTCCCAGAAAGGTTATTGGAAATATTCCTAGTAGAGTAAGAGAGGAGTGAAGGTGAAATGAGGAAATGAGTTAATGTTTTATGGGTGGATAGGTTAGCTGGCCGCCTTTTATTAAGAATCGCTAACCCTGAATTACCATTTGTTTGATTCCCTAGAACCCGAAGAAGGGCACCATAAATTGAAGTCGCCTGTTATTAATATTCCAATATTTATTCCATCTGTAACACCTTCAGGGTCTTATATTGAAAAATTGTGATGTATAGTAGAGAGAGATGTATGTTAATCAATCTTAATCAATCAACTATTTTTGATATATTTGAATTTCTTGTGCTAGAGGTATGGAGGATGGATTTGTATTTTTGGGGTTCATACATCTTGATTAGAAGTTGTGATAAAGTCAGAATTATGAAAATAAGAATAATAATTATATTGTTTAGGTGAGAATGGTTTGGAATCGAATGGGTTTCTTGTAGGGGAAAAAATTTTGCATTTCTATCATTTTCTATTTGCATATCTATAGTTGGTGTAAATTAGAGTGGGCATTCCTTTGTAGGACTCTGAGAAATTGGAGAATACTTTATGAATGTAGGTCTAGCTGATTTGCGGTAGCTCAGCCTCAGACTCAAATTTAATCTCCGAACGGCTAAGTCGTGGCTTTGGATAAATTTTAGATTTTTAGATTGATTCTTCGTCACTATTTTTATCAGTTATGTCGTAGTTATTGTTTAAAAGAGGAGTATTAGTTATATTTGTGAAAGGAGATGAAAAGTGGGAAAGTGTTTTTGATTGAATTGTTTCATTAGGTGCAAGTGAGTTCGACGCTGTTAAATAAATATAAAGATTGATTTGTAGGAGATAAGATGATAGACGAGTCAAAGATTGTATTGTTAATGTTAGTTCTTGTGTAATTAAGATTGCAAGGGTCATTTATTGATTTAAGCGACCCAAGGTGGTATAGATGGAGAGGAAGTGAGCGTTTTTGGCAAATTTTCGTTGGTATCATGTTTGGGTAAACGATTTTGTTTTATACGTCTGTTCGAAATAGCAGAACCTTGTGCAACTGTTTTACAATATAACGAGCTTGTGCATATTTTTGTGGTATGATCATGGAGTTGGCATTTGCGGCAGTTCATAGGACTAGGGAAATATTCTTATACTTTTCAAACTATTATACTTCTCTAAACTTGTTTATTATGATCACCTATCATTTTAGGTTGTCAGTTTTTGTAAATACAGTAGTTTTCAGCAGATGCGTTACTTTATAGAATGTTCAAAAGACGAAAAGTAAAATAAGTTCAATCATCCTATCTTGCTAGGTTGTGAATAAGTTTAGACCAAATATTCTTTATAAAGCCCCCACATTAATGTTGGCTCATCATCTTCATCCTGTAGACCAGAAAAGTCGCAATGAGTTCATTTGCCATAAGCAGATTGCAGAATGAAAAGTAGATGTTCTTACAATTGCAGTTGTGGTGTGGCACTAAACTCTTGTTTTGTGGAGTATTTGTTGTCAATGAAAGAGCAAAGTCACTTTCAGCTAAGACTGATGAGTAACATAGCCAAAAACCAAATTTCTTGAAACCGTCTAAAGTTTTTGCCATCAAAGATTTGTGCACGAAAGTTTTCCCAAAAATTTTTGCATATGCCAGATTTAACTATTTTTCTTGGATTGTAGCTCTTTTGGGTATCCATACTCCATCTTGTCCCCTCATAACAAAAAGAATAATTATCGCAACTGATACACAAAATCAGTTTTATTTTTTTTAATAAAATAAACACGTAATTTCGCTAATGTTTTTTTTTTCAAAATTTGAATGTTTATTTAAGAAAAACATGTATAATAGTATTATTCAAAGTATTGCCCACCTGAAGCTATGACTTTTTCCCATTTTTCTGGTAATTTGTGGATCCCATCCCAAAAGAACTGCGCCGGCTTGGTAGCCAAGAATGAATCAAGCCAATTTTTGATATTCTGCTCTGATGTGAACCGTATTTCAGTGAGGGCGTTCTGCATCGACCGGAACAAATGGTAGTCAGAAAGGGCAAATTCTGGGCTATAAGGCGGGTGGGGTAAGACTTCCCATCCACTGTTTTCCAAATAGTTCTTAACCAGAATAGCAACGTGGGGCCGAGCGTTGTCATGATGGAAAATTATTGCTTCGTGCCTGGTCGCATATTCCGGGCGTTTTTCGGCTCTTGCTTTCTTCAAACGGATTAATTGTGTTCGGTAGCGTTGTCCATTGATGGTTTCACCCGATTTTAGCAGCTCATAATACAGCACACCCATCTGATCCCACCAAATACAGAGCATTACCTTGACGCCATGGATATTCGGCTTTGCCGTTGTTTTGCCTGGTTTGCCAGGTTTCACATATGATTTTTTGCGCTTTGGGGTTGTCGTAATGGATCCATTTTTCACCACTAGTAACAATCCGATGCAAAAATGACTTCCTTTTGTGGCGTTCCAGCAGCATTTCGGACATGCAAAACCGCCGTTCGACGTCTCTCGGCTTGAGTTCATGTAGAACCCAATTTCCTTGCTTTTGATTATATCCAGCTGCTTTTAAACGTTTTAAAATGGCTGCTTGAGTGACATCCAAAGATTCTGCGAGCTTTTTTTGTGTTTGGCAACAATCTTCATAGAGTAATGCTTCCAGTTCTTCATCTTCAAACTTTTTTGGCTGCCCAGGACGTTCATCGTCTTCCAAGCCAAAATCACCTCTTTTAAATCGTGTAAACCACTTTTGGTACGTTCGCTTAGCTGGCGCATATTCACTATAAACTTCCACCAAAATACGATGACTTTCGGCAGCAGTTTTCTTCATATTAAAGTAATGAAGAAGAACTCCCCGCAAAAACACTTTTTCAGGCACAAAGTTCGACATATTTGAGTGAAAAAAAATTATTGTTGTTTACGCTTCAAATGAATGACATATACTGAAATGACGTACAATGTCAGCAGCTTTCCAACGCATGTTCCAATGGAATAATACAAGTTACGCCATCTCTTAGCAAACCGCACGTTTACGCAATTAAGTTATAGACCCAATATATTAACCGACTTTCTGTGGCTCGACAACATCGATATATCCTTGCTGCGGTTCAATCAAGATGGTGCGACATGCCATATAAGCGACGCAACAATCGAAGTTGTGAAGGAGAAAATTGGCGACTGGGTCACCTAACGGCGAGTGTTCATTAATTGGCCGCCGCGATCATGCGATTTGATATTTCTTGATTATTTTCCCTGGGGCCACGTCAAGTCCTTGGTCTATGCTAACAAGCCAACTACTTTGGACGAGCTCGAGGACAAATTTGACATGTTATTGCCGGAATAACGCCGCACATATTGGAACGACCGCTTGAAGCACTGCCAGCGAAACCGAGTCGGCCATTTAAATGATGCGGTATTCCACACATAATAGTATGAACGTAGTTTCAAAATAAAGCCAGAAACAATTTTTTCTACCTATCCTTCTTATCGTCACCCAGACTTGAGTAGAACTTTTTTATCCAAATGCGAAACGACATAACTGCGAACATCAGCTTGTGTCACTGGTTGTGGTATAGTGAATACCAAGGTATTAATACCACACAAGACATCAGCACCCGATTGTATTTTTACCTGCACAATTGCTAAATAGTTTTCGGGATGTAAAAGACTTCCTATTACGCCTTTTTGGGGCATACTTAGCTCTCGGTATAATATCCAATAACTGGACTAAGGTAAATGTAGTTTTAATATTCAAAGTAGACACAATTTTATCAAAAGTCTCGCAACTACGTGCGAGATGATATTGGTATCGTAAGGTAGAACGCAGGGTAAGCAGAACAGCCTGCTGGTTGTGAATGCGGGCAAAACAACGTATGTATATACTGTCAATAAGAAGGGACTAATCGGTATTTCTTTTGCATAGAATGACACTGAGGAGACTTAATACAAGTCCCTAATCATTCCAGCCCTGATTTTTGATATCGAACACGGCTGCATGAAAGGTGCATGAAGATGTCCTCTGTCGTTTTCAACTAAGTCCTGTTTGAATTGCTTGAATTTGGATGAGAAGATATTACAGCAAGCTGTTCAGAGAGATCAATCTGGTTAGAAAAATCGAATACTAATACTCCGCCCTGAAAAGCGTTCAGTTTTCAGGACAACACAGTAGTGGAAAACATTGCCATACAAGTTGAAGGTGTCTTAACCATATTGAAGTTCGTTATCGGAGGCAGTTGACGAAATACAGCTTTGAAGACATCTGTAGTTTATTTTCCACAAACTCTGCTCTTAGATTGAGGGATACTCAGCAATGCTGAGTACAGCGACATCCTCTAACCTACTTCAAAATAGACTTCAATTACCAGGGTTAGCAAGTGGTGATCCTTACCACTGATGGGGTAACTTCATTGATTCCATTGATTTATTATTAAACAAATCAAAGTAGTAATTAATTAGACAGTAAGCTGATAAGTCTGAATTAGTTCACGGCTTATATATTACATTTCGGTAATATCTAATATCAAAAGTAGTTTGATATTAGCACGTATAGCTTAACGAATCTGCACGGAATCACGATCTAAAGGTTTCTAAATGGGCAAACTCCAATAACACGCTTGACTTTATCAATCATCGGAGTGCAATTCCTAGGCAGCTACCAGTTTCGGAGTCTAAATGATCACTGCCTAATAAAAATCACCGACTTTGAAATCTTCGTCAAAAATAGACAGACAATAACGGATTTTATATACTGAAAGAATATTTTATAATTTCATAGGAACCTAGTAAATTTTCTTGTGCATTTGAAGAACAAAGTATACAATTATAAGTTATTCCCATCATGCTGTTTCATCATGTTCTTACGTTAGAAGGCTTTGAAATGCCTTAGATCAAGCGATCCATTTTATATCTATGACTTTCATACATAAAAGGTGATCCAACGGATGGTGTAAATGTTGGCTGTCAATAACTGTAATATACTGAATTTAATGTGGTTGATCTTTTAGATACGTGTCAAACAATCCTTGCCAATTTAAGTCATGGAGTCGTTTACTACGGCTTCGGTCAAAATAATCGCCCTAGTGAGTCCGAAATTCGTGCAATGGTGAAACGTTTTGAAGAAACTGGTTTTTTATCGGGTGAAACTCTATATCAGCATGCTCGGTCAGCACGAACACGCCAATCTTCACTACTGTGAGCGAAAGTATTCAAAACCAGCCAGGAATCTTAATTTGTTGCTGAATTGAACAACTGGGACTCACTCATGGCACTTCACGGTAAATTTTAGAAGTTGATCTTCATTTGCATGATTATGATGTACAATATTACCACGCACACTGAAAGATATTCTGACGACGATGCAACGTCACTGGCTAAAGCAATCGCTATTGGTCAATGAGAACACCTCAAAATATCTACTACCCCGACTTGCCAGCCACCCTGTTTTACAATGCATTCCCTTACCAAACAATGTTGATTGTAGTAAAAGGACAGAAACGATAAAAGAAAAGAGAAAAAGGCCAGTAGCTCGAAGATTGTTACCAGATGTTGTTGTTTTTTTTTTTTTTTTTTAATTTATAAACTTCTGTTACTCCTTGGGTTTTCATTTCCTGTATAATCGCGTATTAAGGCGCGTGTATTAAACAAAGGACGTATACAGTACCTTTGCAAGAGTTTAAGTTTAATAGAAATTGGGCAAAGGCTCGGAGTTGCTACTAGCTTGTTGTTTTGATGTTTTATCCAAAGGAAAAAAGGGAAGTCAATGTTGAAAATCTTTAAGACTATTTAACGGTGAAGCGGTGAATTTTCAGCTTCCAGACAAAATAAACTATCTAACGCAAAACAGTCGACAGTTATTTTAAGCATCAGGAGTTGATTTAATAAGGAGCATACCCCAACCCAGCCTTTAACATATTTAAAATATATTCTCAAGAAAGACTACCTTTGACCTGATGCCAATTATAAAGGAAACAGTCCCCTTATCATGGCGTAAGGGATCCTATTTACCAAATTGTGTGAATGCCTTAAACCCTATATCAACAATCTGGTAGGTACTTTTACTCGTATGTGTATACAGATCTTTGGAAAACCAAGAAATCTAAAATAGATACACACCAGCTGTTAACTAATTTTAAGAGCGCATAAGACTACATCTTTGCCAAAATGGTCTGCCTAAGCATAATGAAAATAAAGAATGCAGTATTAGAAAAATCTATCAAATCACTGAGATATTTGATGCCGAAGAAGGATTTTAACAAGGTAATATATAGTATATATTGTTATGTGATTTCTTTAACGGCTTACTCCTAAGAACTGTCCAAGGCTCACATGACATGGAAATTAAAACAACGACATCACCGTGGTGGTCTAGAAAAGAACCACTTTTGGGGTTCGCTGTTTCTTCGGGATAAGTATTTAACTGGAAAATGAGTTCCCCCATAAAAAATAACAAACGTATATTTTATTAATAATATCCAACTATTTAAGAATTATAGACATTATGAAAAGCAGGTCAAAATATCCTTACTTACTTCGAGTCGATACAATAGCCCTTCGAGTGATTTCGTCTTCATTTGCATAAAATAAATTTCCAGAAGAAAATATAAAATCTGTATGGGTTTTATAGCAATATTAAATTTGCTAGAAGCGCCAGAATTGGAAAGGTGGGAAACGGAAAATGAATTAAGACTACCAGTGAAGAACGCAGTATCTTCTAATCCACGCATGAATGATAACAAGACGAAGGAAGATCTCGACTTGAGTGAATAAAGAAATGAATACAACAAAACACCCTTAAAGGCAATTTCACGCTTAAAGTCCTTAAACCAAAGAAGTGTATAATATATAAGAATATCTAATCCAAAACATATACGTTGAACTTAAAAGAGTGTATATCAAGTTCACACGACTAAGATACATAAATTTACGTACCCAAAGGGCATGGACAACACTTGTTGAAAATGGTTCCATATAATATATTAAACAGGCAACTGGCATAAGGGTAAATATTCATAAGGTCCTCATTATGATAAGTACGGATAGCAAAAAAATAATGTCCTGCCAGTCCCCTCGCAGCTCACGAAATTCGATCATCGATAAATTGGTATCGATTCAAAACGTATTGCCTCCCTGCTCATGTTGCATATATCTTTTTTCTCAGAATAACCATAAAGATAAACGTCATAGTATTACACGTGTTGTAACAATAAAAAGTCATATCGTATCGTATTCAAATATTTTCGCTAGCTACGATAACAAGACACACCTTTCCCACCAGCACATCTGTTTGATTGATAACACGCCAACTGAATTAGAATCGACTCGCCCGTGGATGACTGCATTTTTATTTAAAAAAGAGAATATACATATACAAATTTGCATGTATATTTATGGTATACACTCTTTTATACAATTAATGTTTTTTAAACTACTAGTGAACGTTTGATAGTGAGGTTAGGCTATTGACTGAAATTAGGTAAAGGCTGGGAATACTTATTTACTTTTAAATTGTAGATACTGCATACTTACAGTTCAGCGATATCAGTAGATATCAGACAAGTAACCTCCCGAATCAGCATGGTTTTTGGCCAATTGCCTCCAGTAATCCACCGAAGATGGTCGAGATTACCTTTAAAATATAAGGTGATTCATCGTGAGGTTTGATTTTTAATAGGCTTTTTTTGACAGATTACTCGTGACTCCTATCAAACTGTTTCATCATTTTTGTTCAGTATTTTTTGGCAAATTATAATAAAAAGACTCACACCACAACAGCGTCTCGAAATTGTTTAGCTGTATTACGAAAATCAGCGTTCTGTGAGAAATGTTTTTCGTGCGGTTCGAGGAGCTTACGGAGCGCATAATCGACCTACTGAAACCACTACTGCCAATGCCATTCACAAATTTGAGTCCCAGCTTACATAAGTGAACGAAACACGACCGATTAGACCACGTCCAGCACGTGGTGAAGAGACTATAGCAGCTGTAGATGATAGTGACCGCAAAGACTGTGACGAATCGATTTTTGCTTGTTCAGGAATCGAAGCCTTGAATTTGCTTCATATATTCAGTGAATGGGCTCTGGAAAAACTCAATGAAAATCCGGTGTTCTATCGTGAAATTTTGTTCAGTGATGAAGCTCATTTCTGGCTTAATGGATACGTTAATAAACAAAATTGCCGTATTTGGGCTGATGAGCAACCCGAAGAGTACCAAGAGCTACCATTACATCCATTAAAAACAACGGTATGGTGTGTTTTATTGGCTGGTGGAATCATTGGTCCATATTTCTTCAATGGTATACGTTATCGCGCCATGTTAACGGACTTGTGTGCTTCCTGAAATTCAAGTACATGGTTTTGGTGAGTTTCAACAAGACGATGCTACGAGCCATACAGTGGACCATGGACTTGTTGAGAAATCAGGACTTTATTTCAAGTTTTTTTATGATAAATTGGCCGATTAGATCGTGCGATATTACACCTTTGGACTATTTTTTCTGGGGATATGTAAAGTCTCAGGTCTTCAGTAATAAGCAAACTATGATTGACGCTTTGGAAGTCAACATTACTTGTGTTATCCGTGAGAAACCACCTCAGACGTAGTCGTGGCCAACATTTACATGAGTCTTTTCATTTTTGCGTTTTTCCACCGAAGAGTGTCCTATCCATCTATTTTCATATCCGACCCATTCCAGGATATCTATTCGCTCTTTTTCGACCAGATGTAGCTACAAAACTTTTAGAAATAAAAATTTAACTCTCTTCTCAATGCCAGATAAAATATATTCTAAATCACTCAAATAAACGGCCAAAGATACATATTTATCTTTATTAACCATAGCTGGCTCCAATACTTCTGAAACGTAGAGCAACACTGTAGTAATAAGTCTCCTTGACAAAGTCTCATTTCTTTCCAAGGCCGAGTAATAATTAAAGTCTTCACATCTGATTTCTGATGAGGAGTCATAATCAGAGTTCTTTTTTTTTAAGGTATGCATACTAATAAGTTTTAGCCTATTTTCATAGGTAGGTAATATATATGGATCGTCACAATGTAGACCACGAAGTACAAGACGAATAAACCTCCGTTGAACTGCTTCAACTCTTTGAATATGGATTTGTTTATAGGGGGACCAAAGTTGGTTTCAAAAGTAATGTATAGGGACCTTGTAACGTAAGGATTGGAAAATTCTTTTGACCAGTGTTTGATAAAATCAAGTGCAGAGTTAGCTTTATTTATAAATGTGAGTCGAAATTCAATTCTCTGTCACAAATTATTCCTAGATCCCGTACTTCGCTGGTGGAAAGAATCGACTCATCACAGATGAAGTATTTTCTTGCGGAAAGGGCTAAACGTTTGCGGGAATAGATTATCGCTTGGCATTTGTTGACATTAAGCTCAAAAATGTTTTACTTGCACTATACCGAAAACTTATTTAAGCCATCTTGCTGGCAATGTGAGTCCGGAGGCAGTGAAATGATTTCGGAAATTCCCATGTCATCAGAGAAAATAGAAAGACTAGAATTCGTTTATATGTATAAGATTTATATTATAATTCATTTCATTTTATATAAGATAAAGATGTCTGGTCCAAGGTGGCTACCCTGAGGGTCTTCATATGTTGTTTTCATGCGGTCGGATATTGAAAATCTGAAGATGGCTCTGTATTTTCGGTCTTCCAAATTGGATTTGGTCCATGACACAAAATGAGGGGAAAAAACAATTTTTTTTTTTTTTATTTTAAAGATGATAAGTTGGTGAGAAATTTCATCGAATGCCTTGCTGTGGAAATTGAATCGACTTCATCACAAGTTTTTCTAAGGGCCTATAAGTATCAACTTCGGCCTTACTTCTTTTTTTATGAGTAGGGATGATATAAGATTCCTCCATAGAAAAGTTAAAGTACCTATTGGGATGGGACCAAGACGGGTTACACACTTTTTTGTTACAATAGCAGAAAGGCCATCAGGGCCAGACGAAAAATCACATTTAAATTTAGTAATGTTTCTAGATACCAAAGATGTTGTTTTATTTAGCAAGATGGATGGCGGCTTAGGAGAGTTTCTCATTAAGCGAAAGTAGCTAGGATCGGGTTCAGCTGTTTGGTTAAAATAGGATTTGTTAAAATGACAGACCAAGAAAGTTGCAATGGTTTTTGGATCGACAGAAGATTCACTAAGAAATTTGGGAGTAGACTTTCTTTTTGTATTAACAAACTCGTAGAATCCGAGATCAAGGCGGTCTAGGGTGGAAAGAAAATGATCACTTCTATAAACGACGCAGTTATCCGAATCGGATGTGAAGATGAAATCGAGTTGTCTGTTCTTTGTATAGGATTTTCTAATAACGACTTGACAACTTTCTTTTTAAATAAAAGGCAAACCATTTGAGATATTTCAAAAACTTTATTATTGGCTTGAAGTACAATCAAAACATTTATGAATGGAACTCGACTTCGTTCATATGGCCACCGCGGGCACGTTTGCACGTTTTCAACGACTCGATCACACATTTCGGCCGGAACGGCTGCTATTTCGCGTTCAATGTTGGCTCTGAGCTCTTCCAACGTCGTCGGCGTGCTCTCATAAACCAATGATTTAACGTAGCCCCACAGAAAATAGTCAAGCGGCGTTAAGTCGCACGAACGAGGCGGCCAATCGACTGGTCCATGTCTTGAGATAACACGCTCACCAAACTTACTCTTAAATAAATCGATTGTAGCGTGTGCTGTGTCGCCTGTGGCACCATCCTGTTGTAACCATATGTCGTCCAAGTCCATATCTTCCAATTCGGGCCAAAAATAATCGGTGATCATGGCGCGAAAACGCTGATCATTCACAGTAAATTGACGATCGTTATCGTCGACGAAAAAATATGGCCCAATAAATTGTAATTTTTTATGGATGACGTGGTGATTCATGATGCACACGTGGGTTTTCACCCGACCAATAACGCATATTTTGCTTATTGACAAACTCATTGAGCCAAAAATGAGCTTCGTCATTGAAGATGATTTTGCGATGAAATTCATCATCTTGGCACATCTTCTCTTGAACCCAATCGGAGAACGTACATCGCTTCAAATGGTCCATCGGCTTCAATTCTGACAAGAGTCAGCTTGATCTTGTGTGGGTGTAAACCAAGATCCTTTCGCAAAATACGCCATAATGTGGTCTGAGCGATGCCCATTTCTTGAGAACGCCGCGGAATTGACTGATTTGGATCGTTTGCTACGGACGTTTCGACACTTCGACCCACCCGTTGTCTCACTGACACGGCAACAAAAATATGTAGACTCAAATTTTTGCACTAAACTTGTTATTGCCTGTCTACTAGGGCGAGAATTACTACCGAAAATTGGAGTTAACGCTCTTAAAGTTGCAGTCACCGACTCCGGATATCTGTAGAAAATTTTTATAATTTGCAGACGTTACTCGTTAGTGCACAATACTTTACCATGATGAAGATGTTGAGTTTACTGAATAAACTGACAGTGACAGTTTGATGACTAGTGAACGAGCGCGTTCACAAATTAAATTCAAAGTTGTCAAGTCCCTATTGGAAAACCCTATATTATACACTAATCTAATATTTGGTAGACTTGAGTTGATTAGGTAGTCCGCCATCAGTATTTCTATTTTAAAGGATGAATTAGGAGATGTGAAATGAGAGGAATCGTCGGAAAACGCCCATTTTAGGTGAGGGAAGTTTAAATCACCTACTAAAATAATAATATTGTTAGGTTGTGTATCGTTAATCAAAAAATCCAATGTGTGAACTACAGCACGATAAGACTAAATTGGTTAAGATGGGTGAATGTAACAACAAAATACGTAAAGGCAGCGTTTGTGGAGCTTAATTTTGAAACCTACTAACTCAAAGTTGTCAACAGAAGTTGTATGAAAACAGTTCCGGATTGCTAGTAAAACACCACTGTCATAGGGATTATCAGCTCCTTCAGATCTTAGAGTGCAAATCTCTTAGATCATGGTAGTAAATGGACAGGCATTTTGAACTGGAGAATACAAAGTTCAGTAGAAAAATTATTATGAACTTAGTTGGAAAACTTAGAAGACCTCTCGTTGAATTGAAACCATAATACTGGTTTTGGTTATGCCATCAATGTCAACGGAGTTGGGATTGCCGTATCAACGAGCACGTTAAAAATTCTCGGGACTAATTAGTTAAACGATTCCGATCAGTCGAGAGTCCGAGAATGAACTGCAAAACTAGGTGACATTTTTGAAGATGGTCGTAAACTACAATGCATGAATGTGTAACGGATTAAAAGTTATCCTACTTTATCTGTCGAAGGTAATACATCCATTGATTATGGACCATATTCTATCTAGCTGTCAGTTGAACGAATGGATGAACAAATTTTATGGGTTCATAAAATTGACATGAAGAAATCTGAAAAATTAGCGGATTTGTCGACTTTAATTGAAGTGAAAGTTGTACGAGTACCTTATTATTTATTTGTTTGACAAATTGTTTTTTTTTTTTTTTTTGTAAAATTTAAAATGTAAATTTTGGGGGAGTGGACTATGAATTGGGTGAACCCGAATGATAAATGGTAAGATATCGTATTGACAGTGAAAATTAAAAAAAAAATTAGCTTATTTTCACCAAATTACAGATCACAATGATACCTTGCAAAGGTGAAGCACGGAAACAGACGTGGACAGATGAACGTAGGGTCGCCTGCGTGTCTTTCTAAGGGTAGCTTAACTGTAAACGATAGCATTGCCAATGGAAGTGATGGTGGAAGTGTTGACGGAATCGGTGATGAAGGTAATTTGGAGATTCACTTCCATAAAATATTAAACAACTTAAAAAAAAATAACCTCTACTGGAAGGGGGGAAATGAGGAAATGAGTTTCATTTATGAGGAGAAAGTGCGTGTACGGGATTGTCCTACGTTCGCCTCATTTGCTGCCGAATCGTATACGCAACCACTTTCAGCATTAAATCTGACGAATTATTTAAAATCAACACCATTATCTCAACCATCAACACCCCCATCTCAACCATCAACCCCCAGAGGTAATGAAAACAAAATCTAAAAAGCCCGAAGAGAACTAATTTAACTAGAAGAAAGGAAAGTTAAAGTAGCGGAAGCTTTGTTGGAGGAGATCTTTGAACTAAACAAAATAAAAAAAAGAGAAGAGGAAATAAAAGAAGAACACAACTGGCCTTGGAGCGACAAAAATTAAAAGAACGACGTTAAATTTGTTATTTTTTATATTTTACCTTTTAACATTTATTATGGGAAGTGAATTCAGTTTAATTTTTTTGTTGTTTCTTTTTATGTTAACTGTTATGATTTGTGATATTATTTTGTATTTGTTTCTGTTTAATAATTTTTTTTTTTTTTTTGTAAATTAAATACTCGTAAGTTATGCTAAATACATTTTTTGAAAAAAAAGAAGTACAAAGAACATTTCTTCTCAAATTAAAATAAGGAAAGCAAAAAGTTTCGTTTGTGGATACCGCGTTGACCATCTCGGCTTGAATTTCTACTTTTAGGTTCGTTTTCGATATTATTACTTTGGTGTGTATTGGATTCCTCTTGAACAAACTCTTTGATGTTTTCTTCTACAAATATGTGAGCGTAGTTGTGTTGTACTATGCAAGCCATATTAGGATGGCTGCACCGATATATGTATGTACATATTCAAGTCAACGATCGTTATCCTCGCACTACTGAGACGTGGTTTAAACTGGCTCTGCTGTCTGTAAAAAGTCAGTTCTTTAAAAGGCGGTAGGCCGCATCATTCATAGATGGTTCTCGGATGGTATTACCTCATCAATCTTGACTTGAAGAGGAATCGTTTTGAAAAACCAAGCATCGTGCAATCGACCTAGTGTTCCAAAGAATATATGGTATGAGGTGTGCTCAAAAATTAAGGGAATTTTTCAAATTTCGCGGCAACGTACATACGATTTTCCGTTTTTTTTTTTCTATGTTGGTACACGTGTCCCGAACATATGTTCACAGTTTCAAGTATATAGCATACTTAGTTTGTTTTGCATCAAATTTTGTGTAAAAGATGGAATCAAGGGCTTTAAAACACTTGAAATGTTGACAGTGGTATACGGTGAGTCTGTTCTAAGTGAAAAAAAAGTTTACAAGTGGTACAAGGTCTTCCAAGATGATCGACAAGATACCAATGACGTACCTCGCTGTGGACGTCCCCAGCACATCAACAAAAGATAATAATTTCGAAGCTGTGAAGAAAATTGTTTTGGAAAATCTTCGAATTACTATAAGAGAAGTTGCTGAGAATGTTGGCATATCGGCCGGCTTGTGTTATGCAATTTTTTTACTTTCAATTTGATATTTGACCACTGTTTTTTTTTTTTCGATTACAGTGGGGTAGTGCATCAGGAGATTTTACCTCAAGGTCGTACGATCAGTATTACATTGTCGTTATACGCCAGTTGCGAGAAGAAATACGAAAAAAACGTCTGGAATTGTGAAAGAACAATAATTGGCTTTTGCATCACGATAATTCACCTGTGCATTCATCGTTGCTTGAGACAGATTTTTTGGCCAAAAACAAAACAACAATCATGTCTCAGCTACCATATTCAACAGATTTGGCCCCATGCGACTTTTTCCTTTTCCCAAAACTGAAGAGACCTATAAAAGGACGGAGATTTGCAACGATTGAAAAAATTAAAATGGGCATTGCTGTAAGAGCTCAAGGCTAAATTGAAAGGTGCTTATGAGAAGCACTATATCTAAGTTGGATTACTTTGAAGAGGACAACATTAATATTGATGAATATTACCTTTTGAACACACCACGTATATGGGAAAATTCTCCGATGATAACACACTCCTTGAAAAAAATTTAAAAGCCTTTTGTGTACTAAATAATTTATACTATTGTACATACCACCATCATCAATTATTATTCAAAATTTACTCAGAAAATTAAAAATTCAAGTTTATTCATCTAAACCTATATTGTCCATTTCAAAGTAATTCCCATCGACTGCAACACAGCGCTTGATCTAATCCTCGAAACATTTTTTGTATTTGGTTTTCGGTTTGTCCATTAGTGCTTCCTGCGATTTTTTCAATACTTCCTCTTGGCTGCTGAAACGCGTTCCCCGTAGTGGGTTCTTAGCTCGATTGAACAGAAAGAAGTCACAGGGAGCCAAATCAGGTGAATTCGGTGGCTGTTGGATGGTATTTGTTTCATTTTTCGTCAAAAAATTACGAGTAATGATGGCACTGTGCGACGGTGCGTTATTATGGTACAAGATCCACGAGTTTTCTTTACACAATTCTGGTCTCTTTCGTCGAATTACTTCATGCAAACGTCTCATAACGCCCAAATAATACTCTTTGTTTACTCTTTGGGCTTCTGGCAAATGCCAGAAACAAATGCACTACACCGTTGTAATCCATGAAAACCGTGAGAATTGACTTCCTTTTTGACTGAAAACGATTTGGTTTTTTTTGGTCATTTGGTGAACGCCATTCATTTGCCTGATGTCTGGATTGAGTGTCGTTCTCATAAACCCACGTGTCGTCTCCAGTAATGATCCTTTTGATGAATGTGGGATCGGATTCAGCATTTTGCGAAGTCAACATGGTCTCTTTTTTGCATGAAATTCAGCTCTTTTGGCACCAACTTTGCTGCTGCACGACGGAAACCCAAATCATTAACCAAAATGTCTTGGGCGGAGCCATAGGCAAGTCAAGTTCTCCGCTATCTATCTGTTGGTTAATTTGCGGTTATCCAACATTTCTTTTACTTCATCAATGTTTTCGTCGGTTTTCGATGTCGATGGTCTGCCACTGCATTCATCATCTTCGATTGACTCACGACCACTTTTGAACCGCTCGTGCCACTGGTAAACGACTGTTTTGTTTAGGGAATCGTTGACGAAACGTTTTTCCAACATTTCCAATGTTCGCGCACCATTAAATCCGTTTTTTACACAAAATTTAATACAAGTTCGTAGTTGCAAATTTAAATTCATTTCTAAAAGTGTAAAAGATCTCCAACACACACAGAGATATATGTACTCTTGGCTACGCAAATTTTGCAATTGTCAAGCTATGATGCTAAGATTTAGAGGGAATGTGAACAACAAATGTACCGTTTTTTTTTTTTTTGTCAAGGTGGTACTTCCCTTATATAAAAGTTATATAAAAGAGTGTATGTTATTTCTGTTGTAAAAGTTAATGGAGTTTCTTGATGGCTGTTTGAATTTGGATGGATTTGCAACTTGATATCCATCAGTTGCATCAGGTTCTGGGAATATGTCCACAAGTTGGGAGTCCCAGCCGGCTGCTCGTAGTCTGTGCATTTGCTCTAGAGGCCTATTTTTTAAAAGGCCGTTCAATATTGTGCCATTGGGTTCTATCCCGGTTGTGGGTCACAACGTTTAAGGAAACTGATTCTATGCAGAAGAGAAGAACTGGAGACGCCCGTCCCGTAAGAATCTTAAGAGCATGGCAGGCACGTTCACACAATTTGACCTCTTCTGACTTCTTTTTCTGAGGGTATTTAAAATCCCGTGTCAATACCAACCAACCACAGACTCTGGACGACCTGAAAAGAAACGGTCAACATTTTCATCAATATGCTGGATAGAATGATAAAAAATAGCAAAGCTCGGTTCAACCAGTGTAACGAAAGTGAGGGGCATCATTTATCCAATATAAATTACAAAATGGTTAAACTTTTCGAAATATTAAATCGATTACCAGTCGATAAAAAATGTTCCTTCTAACTGAACATCCGTACTGAAAACAGTAGCTTCTGTTAAATATTTTCGATGTGCCTGGTATCCAACTCATCCTGAAGTGGGCAAGCAATTCATCCAAGAAAGAAATACGATTTCTTGTTGGCTGGTCATGTAAATCGTTTTTGAATTTTGCAAGATTCAAGAACTTAGTAAATGGTTTGTAACAAAAAGCATAGCTTGGCCTTTAATGTAAATCTTAAATTAAAGTCGAGCCCCTTGTATTCACTTTCATGTTTTATACAATTCTCTCAAGTATTAAGTAAAATAAGTCATATCAGAGTACATCACCTATCATGTTTGAGATTGTTTCCGATATTTAAGGATCAGCAAGCATTCTTGCAAAATCTGATGTCCATACACCGACTAAATATGAACTTGGATCTGTATAATTCTCTTTATCTCTATAGATACTGCGATATTTAGCCTATATATATCCTATGTATATCCTAGGTTTTGCCATATTGATAACATTTGTTGTGGTCTTACCAGACCCAAAACCACACTCTTAGAGATCAATTAAAACGTTGACAAGTGGTTTCAGGCACTCACATTATACATTGAACAATCTCTTATAAGCGATGTTAAGGAGGCTGATGCCTCTGTTGTTGGCGCAGTTAAGAAAATTTTATTTTTGTCGACCGGACAAACAATGCTGCAGCTTAATTCACCAAGCTTAAAATTGAGTTAGTGTATTGGCCTCTGTTAAATATTTCTTGTTGTCCTAAATAACTCGGCACGTTATGCTTAAATTCAGAAATTGCTAAGTTTGTTTTTTTTTTTACGGTGGGATGCACAATTCTTGGTTTTCATCCCCTAAGTTGAATAGTTAGTTCTGCCTGTAAGCGAGATTTAGCCTACACTATTTAACAGCCTCCAGGAGTTTCTTCCTAGCCTTAGCACCAACTTCTTAATATTTGTATTCATTTCTCTTTGGGCCTTGTCAGATTGAAACAATATTTTCACCTTCTATTTAAACTTACTGAACCCGGTTTCTGAGCTAGTTTCTCTTCATTTCCACGACCGCCTGATTTGCAAGAAGATATTCTTACATATATAGGGTGATTCATCGTGAGGTTTGATTTTTAATAAGCTTTTTTGATAGATCACGTCTGACTCTTATCAAATTGCTCTATCAGTTTTATTCAGTATCACTTGGCAAGTCATCATAAAAAGAACACTACAACAGCGTCTCCCAATTGTTCAGTTGTATTACGAAAATCAGCGTTCTGTGAGAAATGTTTTTCGTGCGATTCGAGGAACTTACGGTGCTACTGAAACCACTATTGCCGATACTATTTGCAAATTTGAGTCCCAGTTTACAGTAGTGGATGATACTCGACCGGTTAGACAAAATCCAGCACGTAGTGGAGAGACTATAGCAACTGTAGCTGAGAGTGTACGCCAATACCGTGACGAATCGATTCGTCGTCGTTCTAAGCAGCTTGGTTTGGCGTATTCGACAACTTGGCATATTTTACGTGATGATCTCGGCCTAAAAGTATACAAAATTCAACTTGTGCAAGAATTGAAGCCAGCCGACTTGAATTTGCATCATATTTTCAGTGAATGGGCTCTGATAAAACTCAATGAAAATCCGGTGTTTTATCGTGAAATCGCGCTATGTTAACGGACTATGTGCTTTCTGAAATTTAAGTACATTCGGTGAGCTCCGGTTACAACAAGACAGCGCTACAAGCCATACAGCGCGTGAAACAATAGACTTGTTGAGAAATCATTTTTGTGAGCACTTAATTTCATGTTTTGCTACGGTAAAATCGTGCGATATCACACCTTTGGACTATCTTCTCTGGGGATATGTAGATATGTAGAGTCTTAGGTCTTCAGGAATAAGCCAGCTACGATTGACGCTTTGGAAGTCAACAATACTCATGTTATCCGCGAGATAATAGTCGCTATGCTCGAACGAGTCGCCCATAATATCATTTTCAAAAAGTAAAAGTTCACTTTCAAATTTATGTGTTTTATTTTACATTATAAATCAAACCTTACGATGAATCACCCTATATACAATATATTAAATTAAATCTTGTATATAATCCATAATTTTAAGTACTTCAAGATATTACATCTTATTTGTACAACTTAAATTGAATAAATTGAAATTAGACCTCGCAATATTCAAGTGAAACCTGATAAAATCTCAATATTCTCCGAGTGTTATTTTCAAGTGGTGTAATTGTAATTGTATGTATTTCGGCTACTTTTTAGGGATCGTAGGTTTACTTTCACAGAAGATATTGAATTGAAATAAATTTTACTCAAAGAAATCATAAACTGACATGCAAAAGAACTTTCTTTCCGAAGCAGTAATTCAAATGGCCAAATTTTCAGATTTTACGCATCAAACAAATACCTTGAAAGTACTCATAATAGAAAAAGTATTGATTATGGATAAAAAACGAACCATGATTGTAAAGGAGGCATTTCTTTTCATGCACGTTCTATCCGCTCATATTTTATGACTTGCTATTGTGAATTGTTTTTTTTTTTTTTTTTTTTAAACTCTTGGGAAATAATACACATGTCTCGTTAAAAAAGAAATAATATTCACGTTTTGGTATTTAGTATTTTGATATGAAATTGCTTTCAAAAGTGAATAAGTGGGTTTTGATGGCTTCTAATATTATTTTTTAGTAGATCAAATAGACAGGCTTAAGTATTTATATTATCACCAAGAAAATACTACTCGTAAGTCGTGTCCCCTAAAAGTTTGAGTTTCATTATTACATCACATTATTGGAAGAGGTTCGTTTTGTTTTATATTTTGACATGTCCTTGTTCATCTTTTATTGCTACTCAACATTCTCGAGTTATCGCGTACAAGCGGATAATGATATCCTTCCTTACTTGTGTATATCACTTGTCATATATACAAGACAGGTGCAGGATATGAGTATCACTTCAGTTCAAGTGGATATGTTTTGTGTCTGTCACCTTACTCACTTACCTATGCGTTTCTCTCTCTACATGTTAACGAAACAAATTTTCCAGAAAAAAATGAAAAATAAAAATATTCTCTTGCTTATTTCATTTTGTAGATAGCTTGTGAAATGTTTTCGTTCTCATAAGTGTCCTTTTCATTCAGGTACTATTCGTATAATAAGACGTGGGCTCATTTCAGTGCGCAGTCTTTCGATATTTTGTATGGTACTTATTTTTGCTCATGGTACTTCAAGGTGAATTCTATTTCAAGAGCTTTAAAAATGTTTTCAGTTTCACAGTGGAATAAAGTTTATTAAAAACTTCACTATCAATACATTTTATTTTGATGCTTCGATCTTGAACTCTTCAATTTGTATGCGATAATCGAATGCTACTTTGTAAATGTATGAAGACCTTAAAATGAAAGCTATATCAGTTGATAAAAGATATTAAAATGTATAGTTTGGATTGTCTTGTTCTTTTGAAACCTTAAGAACACTAAACTGCTGTTAACTATACCCTTCAAAACATTTCTGAACAAAATTCTCTCAAGCGCTTTAGACTCGGAAGTGCTAAGGGTATTAAAAAGTAACTGAGAGGCTCATAATTACTGAAAAGGTATCTGCTTACCCTCAACGACTACTAGCACCCGTGTCCACAGTCTATTTGTCATAGATTAGGAGTTTTCGGTAAGGTCAACAACTCTTCTAAAGGGAGGCACACGCAAGGACCAAAAAAGGGGAACAACACAAGGCTAAGAAAAATGTTGACCGTTTCTTTTTAGGTCGTCCAGAGTCTATGGACGGTTTTTATATACACGGGATATTAAATACCCCCCCCCCCCCCACCAAAAAGAAGTCAGAAGAGGTCAAATTGTGTGAACGTGCCTGCCATGTTCTTAAGATTCTTACGGGACGGGCGTCTCCAGTTCTTCTCTTCTGCATAGAATCAGATTCCTTAAACGTTGTGACCCACAACCGGGATAGAACCCAATGACACCATATTGAACGACCTTTTAAAAAATAGACCTCTAGAGCAAATGCACAGCAACGAGCAGCCGGCTGGGACTCCCAACTTGTGGACATATTCCCAGAACCTGATGCAACTGATGGATATCAAATCTAATTCAAACAGCCATGAAGAAACTCCATTAACTTTTACAACAGAAATAACATACACTCTTTTATATAACAAGGGAAATACCACCTTGACAAAAAAAAAAAAAAAAACGGTACATTTATTGTTGACATTCCCTCTAAATCTTAGCATCATAGCTTGACAATTGCGTAGTCAAGAGTACATCTATCTCTGTGTGTGTTGGCGATTTTTTATAATTTGAGAAATAGATTTAAATTTGCAACAACGAACTTGTATTCAATTTTGCGTAAAAAACGAATTTAATGGTGCGCGAACATTGGAAATGTTGGAAAATTGTTTCGGCAACGATTCCCTAAACAAAACGGTCGTTTACCAGTGGCACGAGCGATTCAAAAGAATTCGTGAGTCAATCGAAAATGATGAATGCAGTGGCAGTCCATCGACATCGAAAACCGACGAAAACATTGATGAAGTAAAAGAAATGTTGGATAACCGCAAGTTAACCATCAGAGAGATAGCGGAGGACTTGAACATTGCCTATGAATCCGCCCAAGACATTTTGGTTAATGATTTGGGTTTCCGTCGTGTAGCAGCAAAGTTGGTGCCAAAAAAGAGACCGTGTTGACGTCGCAAAAGAGATGATTTGTGAGGCTGAATCCGATCCCACATTCATCAAAAGGCTCATTATTGGAGACGAGACGTGGGTTTATGAGTACGACAAGCAATCCAGACAAATGAATGGCTTTCACCAAAATAGTCGAGATCAAAAAAACCACGTCGTTTTCAGTAAAAGAAGGCAATGCTCACGGTTTTCATGGATTACAACGGTGTAGTGCAAGTGTTTCTGGCATTTCTCGACAGTAAGCAAAGAGTATTATTTTGGCGTTATGAGACGTTTGCGTGAAGCAATTCGCCGAAAGAGACCAGAATTGTGTGAAGAAAACTCGTGGATTTTGCACCATGATAACGCACCGTCGCACAGTGCCATCATTATTCGTAATTTTTTGACGAAAAATGCAACAAACACCATCCAACAGCCACCGAATTCACATTTCTGTTCACTTGGGTTAAAAACCCGCTACGGGGAACGCGTTTCAGCAGCCGAGAGGAAGTAATGGACAAATCGCAGAAGGCACTGATGTACAACCGAAAACCGAATATAAAATATGTTTCCAGGATTGGATCAAGCGCTGGCATCAGTGTGTTGCAGTCGATGGGGATTACTCTGAAGCGGACAATGTATGTAGATTTAGATGAATAAACTTGTATTTTTTATTTTCTGAATAACTTTTTGATCAAGGTGGTAGGATATTATGTCCTTATAGTCCAGTATCAGGTTGTAATGAAAATTCTTGATAGAATTTGCTGCAGCTGGTGCATACCTTGAACTTGAGGTTATCGAAGGAGGCAGCAGTTTGTCAATGACCTCATTCGTCATGAAAAATGTCCAGAAAAATGTATTATTTGTGTTTCTAGTGATAGAAAATTGTTTCGAGCGAGTCGGTGTTGACAACGTCAAAGTGTTTCTGAATTACGATTAATACACTTGCAATGAGAATTCCGAATCAATTTTACCAAAATTTCGATTTTTCGCAAACGTTTTTAAATAGAGCACATTTATTTGGTATTTAAAATAGACACAACGGTTTTCAAATAGCTTCTCTTAAGAGTTAGGGAAATGAATGAGTAATGGTCCTTTTAGTCTTGAAAATAAGGTTGGTTATTATGAGCAAATGTGTATCTCTGTTGAGTACTTCCAGCTGTGGGTATTTTTATTTATGTTTGTCCTGGTGGTTATTTTACAATACAACGGCACCTCAGCTGGCTTACTTCTCTCCTTTTCGAAACATATGCGTTGGTTATTAATGCCCATAATACCATATGATACGGGTACATAAAAAAAATTATTATTATTTGTATATCTTACATAAGTACGTAATATGTGTACCACATGCATATATATGAATATGTTTACCGACTTTTGTTGTATAAAAAATTGTTTGTTTTGCATAAAATTTGTTACTTAAATATAGTGTCAATAAATCCGTTCCCCATGTCAAGAAGAGCAGCAGCACTGGACCGAAATCCTCACTTATCTCATAAAATAAACTCACCGACAGCTTTTACTATTGTCAGCACTCAATTACAAATTTTTGCGAATTCCCTGAACTACGAAGGTTGATGGGGAATTAATGCTTTCTTCATTACGATGTGATGTGCCTACCAATTTTCGCACTTAAATTAAAACACAACATTGCTGAAGTTTTCATTTTTATTTAGCTTTACGAGTATGATAAAATCTCAAAGGTGAGCACGTTTTTAATTTTGCCAAGTAGGAGATTTAAATTCGCGCTGGTCCATAGGACTTTTAGGTGTCACCACGTTGCTGGTAATAAATGTAATTCGTTGGAATTTCTGAAGTTATTGGAGTACTGTGTCTATTTAGTGTCCACTTTTTGAATAATTAAAATACATGCAGACAATTTTAACTCAATCGTCACTAACTATAAATGTGAGTCTATTCGAATTAAAGAATGTGTTTCATTAAATTTGAAAATGAAATTACGAGGAACTACAATAGATAAAAATATATACGGAGTATTAGTTGATTAAATTAGTCATTGATAATTGTAAGGATTTTGATCGTATTAAATATTTTGTGTTACCACTGTCAGTGGTGTACCCGCGTGAATATTATGCTTTCTTTTAGTGGTCCGATGTATCATATAACATCAATGTTGATTTTTTCTCAGTCAGTTGTTTACCGAATATCACGAAAGTGCTCTTTCTTCTTCTCTTGTCATTGTTACAATTTTGTGGCTTAACGTTGTCAAGCTAGCTGTTATTTGATCCTGGTCTGGTCAGTTTATAAGCGAAAAAGTTATATTACATATGACATTCGAATATCGACAGAGATAGTCGGCATTCTTTAACCACCCTAGATGTGTTCGAAGCAAGAGATCCGATCTAACTGCTAGACTGCTTAGGTACAATGTGAGCCTGACGGATAGCTGAGACTTTGGCTTGAAAGATGGCTCTCTAAGGTGAAGGATTTTTATTTTCAGCGGTCTAAGAAAATTTCTGTGCCAACAAATTCGGCTGTCTTAGGGTCATCTATGAAAATGGAAACTGAATTTCTAAGAATTATCTTTCCAGATAGTTGAAGGTCGGTTGATTGGAAGAGGCCGAGATGTAGTGTAAGTAGAGTGGTATGCGCTTAGCTTCTTTCATTGCAATCTGCATGCCGAATATTTCTTAAAGTAGCAAAAATTGGATAGCCGTCGGCCGTTGGAAAGGTTCTTAGCGCGCTCGTGTCGTTTTGTCTTACAGGTTGAAATAAGTTCGCCTTTCGAATTTAATTGCAATACAATAAGTGAGAATTGATCTTACGAACGTGTCATTTTACTTGGGTCGGATGATTCAGGCTGTAATTACTTATCTCATCTCCGTTTCGGTCGGATGTACGTTAAGGCCAGTGTCCAAGATGCAATTACAGAACAGTGTATTGTAGTTGAGTGTCTATGGCTGTTTGCCTGAGTAATGAAGAGTGACGTTATTGCCGACCAGAGCACATCCTGGGTTATCTAATTTATTTGGTAAGCATCCCATTGAGGATTAGGTTCCATAATATCGGGGTAAGAGAGTACACCTCCTGGGGGGGAACTCTCATTGAAGTGGATCCATTTATTGAAGAGAGTTACAGTTCGAGAAGATGTTAACGTTATTGCAGCTCGCTCTATATAAAAAAAACGCCAATTTTGAAGAGAGAGAAAGAGAGAGAGGGAGGGAGAGAGAGAGAGGAAACGAGAGACTGACAAAGAAGAAGAAAGAAAGAGATATCTTTTTAAGACTCGTAAGGTTCAATCTTTCTTCTTTTTGATAAAGATACTGCCAATTTAATAGCCTTTTGTGAGTGCAACGCAGTTGAGGTGGAGATCGAAGATTCTCTCGAAGGTCCTTGTGAGAGAAATGTTTTGTATACTTTCGATATAAACTGTATATACTACCGTTACCTCAATATTCTGCGTTTCCGGAATCCATAGCTAGATGTTTCTGACATCCAGAAAAGCAGTTTATGTAGGGAAGAAACCATTGGCTCCTGGTGGCTATTTTTTTGTCGGAACAGGGCTCTCAGACAAAGAACTACTATAGTGTACTTTTTGTATGCTTCTTTTACTGGAATTTGTAAGTCTTTCGTAGGGAGATGAGCACCCACCACCTCGTCGCTGTGAGAATCCTGTTATGATCTGGAATTTAAAAAAGACTCTGTGAGTTTGGTCTTCCGATTAGTTTCAGAGAAGCCTTGCATTCTCGAAAGTGCTTGCAGGCCTGGGGAGAATTCAGCAAGGCTTTAATCGCAGCATAGGATATAGTTTGTGTTGTTATGGGGGTGTAGGACTCTCCTCGGTAACTAATCTCATATTTTGCTAAAAGCTCCTTCACTTTGCCAGAAAGCGAAAGTACCTTGGAAGTTTTCGACATGACATGTTTAGTCCGGGACATGCTATCCAGGATGTGGTTGGCGGTGGCTCAAATGGTAGTGTTTTGGCTTCCCAATCGGACGGTCCGGGGTTGAATATTAGCAGTGCCCGAAAGACCTTTTTTCCGGCAACTAAAATCATGTCAAATGAATGGTTGCCTAAATACAACATCAAGTCAATCTATCCATCTAATCGATCTATCAATCGATCTACACTAATAATTTAGTCTCCCCATTAAATGTTGGAAGCCACTAATGGAGCGAAATATTTTTCTCTCCCTCTCTATCCAATTTTCCGAAAAACTTAATACGTGCTTCGGTATTTTAAAGTAAAAAAAAAAAAACCACTCAAACACGAGTACTTAGTTTCGTTGAGGAACGGATTAAGAGTTTTTTCACGTGTTAACCTTTTCAAAGTTAGTTGGAATGAATTATTAAAATACAATTACAAACGACGACTTGTAAGTTTCTCAGTCACCTTCTGACTTAGATATTATTTCTGCTTATGCAGTGCAGTTCTTGGAGATCCATAGTCTACCACTGCAAGTGCTTACTCTCTGACGTCCTTACTGTAGAGCAACACAATGTAAAGGCAAGATTTAGAGAGAAAATGAGTACGTTGAGATCATTTGAGACAAAAACTTTTTTAAATTTAAAAGTGCGACGATTAAAGATATTTTCCTCGAAACTTTTCATAACTCTATCAACACGGGATTTTAGATACATCATCCTTAGCTTGCGTTGTAATGTATCTTCTGAAATCGCATCAAAGAGATGTTGCAAGTTTTCCGCCTTATCATTACTAATTACTTCGAAAATGGCAGATGGACCGCTACATGTATTGCTAAGAAACTTTTGCTTTACAACTATAAGATTCTAGTTTAATATGTGCAAATACTGCATAAGCTCTAGACCTTAAGTTGCCTTATCAACTTATGTACTTAGATACCGCTATAGTGCGCGGTAAATTTGCTAGCATGATCTCTCGCCAGTTGTTTTCACTGCCGCCATCCAAGTTGTTTGAGGTCCTTTTCCACCTGTGTGTACAACATTAGATGCGGTTGTCCTCTGGTGCGCCATTGCTCAGAGCCGGCTCATACTGTTCGTAGTTTATTCTTCTTCTCGATTCCTTGTCAATACAAACGGGACCGAAAATCACACGGAGTGTCTTTGTCTCGAAATGGTCTAATGTTTCTTCATCCGCTTTTGCCAAGATCCACGTCGCAGAACTAAACTGGGATGATAAGGTTCTTGTACAAAGTCAGTTTGGTGTTTGTTTTGATGTCGTTGCTGATTATAACTGCGAAGGTAAGCTAGACTCCTTAACTACCTCGAAGTTACAATTGTGATGTTCTCTCTGCCTTCGTTTACCGACAAATCCATTTTGACAGCTTCCTTCTTGATAGTCGTGAAAGCTTTATTGACTACTCGCCGTGTATATCCTCATACTGAAATCGTGATTATGTGCGATTTCAATATACACCGTTCTGGTTGGCTTCGACATTCTGGACAGATAACACCCGAAGGACGGCATGTTGAGATCTTCGCTGCGGAACATAATTTAACCCGGCTTGTGAATGAGCCCACACAAATACCAGACATTGATAGTCATACCGCCAACACCCTTTACTTGTTTTAACCTCTCACCCTGACAAGTATTGCGTTTATGGGCTGTCCCCTCTAGGCTCGTCAGACCACTGTGTCATATCTGCTAATTTCTCGTACACCCACAACACAGTTAGAAAAAAGATTCCTAAAAGAACCGTATGGCAATACAAAAATGCCAATTGGAGCGGACTTATTACTTTCTTAAGGAATTCGAACTGGTCGTTTTGTTTCCTCGATAGCAACGTGGATGCCGCTGTTTATATGATCACAGAAACTATTCTCTTTGAAATGAGATGATTTATCCCTTATCGGATGAAGAGTATCAAACAAAAAGAAAAGGAATGGTACGACTTGAGCTGTAAGGAGGCTGTCAGGGTTAGATAATTTTTTTTTTCGGTCCTACAAGACCAACCCGACAGAGGAAAACCGAAAAAAGTTTAAACGAGCCAGAAATGACTGCTACGTCTTTCATAAACGGGTGAAATTCCAACATGACCAAAAACTGAAACAAAAAATACTGCAATGTCCCAAAGGCAGTAAAAATTTTTGGTCATTCGTGAAAAACATTAGAAATTCTGCCTCATCCTCCATCCCAACGCTCATTTACAATAACATTCATGCTGTCAGCTCTTTGGACAAGGCTAATCTGCTTGCGGGTAGCTCAACACTCCCAGATTGTGCTTTGTCCCCGCCAACACTTGAGTGCGTCGAATCTACGATGGGACGAATCCACTTTCGCACTCATGTAGTAGCAAGAGTACTCAAAGATCTTAACATGCATAGATCCGTTGGTCCAGATGGTATATTTTTCCTTCTTTTGAAGAGTTGTTCTTCCACGCTGGCAAAACCATTGCGTAAGATTTTTCATCAATCCTACTCTCTCTCCGACACTCTTTTTAATTTTCATTAATGATCTCTTGTCTGCTACTTCTTATGTAATATATTCCTTTGCTGATGACAGTACTCTTTGCGGGAACGGCAGCGTATGTTAGGCTCATTAAATTCCGATATTAACAGCATAACCAATTGGGGAACTATCAACTGAGTGAAATTTAATGCTTCCAAAACTCAATGCTGTCTGCTGTCATTAAAGCGAAATTCAAATACCCAGCCATTATCCATGATGACTTGCATCGTCGCAACCGATAAATTTTGCATTTTCGGTATGTGTGTCAGTGACAACTTTAGCTGGAATGACCACATACTCGATGTCGCCAAAAATTCTGCGAAATGTCTAGGTTTTCTCAAGCAATGTAAGAAATATTTTATCCTCTCTGATTTGGCCACAATATATAAGGCATTCATCAGCCCAAAATTGGAGTACAATGCCCACGTCTGGTCAGGTGCTAAGAAAACATCTCTGTACCTGCTAGATATGATTCAAAACCGTGCGATAAAACTACATGGTGATACTTATATCAGTTAATCAATTGACACCCTCGAACACGTAATATCTCTTGTCTCACTTTGCCAAAATGCCAGTAGCATTCCGCCCATTAAAACTTTCAACCGTAACACCCGTCTCGCTAGGAGTGTTCATCAGTATACCCTCAAGTCCATTTTCGGACGTACTCTAAAATATCGTGATTCTTTCCTAAGCCGTACAACTCGCTTAAAAAAGGGTAAATATTTGAGCGATTATGGGCTTTCGTCATTACACCTTGCCTGACTCGAACTGCAACTTTTTAAAATGTTTAAAATCAATTTTCAAATTGTATCAGTAGTTTTCAATATGTTCACCTTTGGTGCGAATAATGGCCTTGAGAAGGCCAAAGAAAGCATCACACGCTGCACCAAAGTGGCTCTGTGATATTTTGGCCCATTCCCGGCGAAGTGCTTGAGGTGGTCCAAAATTTGGTATTTTTTAGTGCATTAATTTTGACGCCACGGTCCAAAAATACAAGCGGAGAGCGACCATCGGCGGTTATAGCGGCCTAAACCATCACCTTCGGTGCTACCTGCTTTCTGGTGGCCACCCGAAGGTGTAAATTTTCGAAGGACATCTCTGGCAAGTAAACTCGGTGATTTTGTTTGTTGACATATTGCTCTATAACAAATAGCGACTCATCGGAAAAAACCAAATTCCGCAACTCACCACTTTCGTGAAAGCGTAGCAACTCGTTCGCTCTTTCGACTCTAACTTTTTTCTGTTGCATTGTAAGATCGTGTGTTTTTTGGAACTTTAATGGCTTGAGCCCAAGCTCATTTTTCAGTATGTGTTGCATCCGTTCCAACGATATGTTGAACTCACGAGCCATTTTTCTTCCACTTCGATGTGGATTTCGCTCAATTGGACCCTTCACTTTCTGAACCATTTCTGTCGATGTTGCTGTTTTTTTATGACCACCTCCATGGCGTTTTGCAACGCTGCCAGTATCACGGTAACGAGCTATGGTTCGAGACACAAATAATTTATTCACGTTGAGGTGCTGGAGGGCTTTAACGATAGTTACTTGTGGTTTTCCAGCCCACAATCACAAAGCAATCACACTATCAAGTTTGAATTCTATCGCTGATAAACATTGTTCAACGCAACTGAGACGCTTGTAAATAATAAAATTATCTGTCATGTGTCAAAATTTGAGCTCACTGTCATGAACAGTATGGAATCTATAGCAGTCTGAAGTTGGTTGCAGTTCGAGTCAATATGTACCAACTAGATTGTTCATGAATGATTTAAGATGCTCCCATAATAGAAAAGATTTTATAAGCAATTGTTAGGAGACTTATTTCTCCTGGTGCAGTCAAAAGTTTCCTATTTCTTGTGGGTTAGCGGGTTAGCACTCAAAAAGATGTGTTGCAATGCAGTAGAATAAAAGTTCAAAGCTAGTATGTTACCAATTTAATGAAGTGTTATAAAAGGTTATAACTCTATTAGTTTTAGGCTGTTGAGATAGGGTGGTAGCTTTAAACTATCAATTTAATGATATATTAGTGGCGGAACTGGAAATGCTATGCATGCCAGCAGGTTGAATCCCGCGCATACGCAGAAATTTTCACATCAAGAAAACGATATCCGAAAAACTTCGCGCTGACCAAATTAGTTGATTTTACCTTGTTCAACAGAAAATCTCAAGTTTCAGTTGGAGTTCGAAAAAAAAAAACTACGTGGATCACCGGAATGGAAAAACATCAGCAAACCGTTGCGGTTCTCGTCAACGAGGTGATCCAAAATAGAACAGCCTGTAGAATCGTTCTATGGGCCGCGAATTTAGCCAACCTTTTAAGCGGCGCAATAGTAATACAAAAACCATGGAGAAATGTATATGTAACATTATTTGTAGTTATGCGCGAAAAATATTTCAATGTTACGTATGAGAAGAAGAATGAATAGATATATGGTAGGGTGAGCCAACAGATGGTGGTAATGTTAGCTGTCAATTACTGAATTTAATGTGGTTGATCTTTTTGACAGGTGTCATACAATCTTTGGCAATTATAGTCATGGAGTCGTTTACCACGCAACAACGCATTTTTGATATTGAATTTTATTATGAAAATCAGAGCGTCTCTGGAAAGTAACATTTTGTAAAACTCGTGAATTTTTCGGTCAACATAACCGGCCTAGTGAGTCCGGAATTCGTATAATGGTGGGACGTTTTGACGAAACTGGTTTGGTATCGGGTGAAACTCCATTGCAGCATGCTCGGCCTACACGTACACGCTGAAACATCGCCACTGTGAGCGAAAGTGTTGATCTTCATTTGCATGCCTATAAAATCCAAATTACACAACAATCGAAGCCTTTAGACCATATACGACGTCGCCGATTTGTTAACTGGATATTGGATTGCCAGGACAATTTGTCATCGAATTTGATTTTTTTCGATAAAGCCCATTCACACAAAAACCAATGGATCCAAAAAAAACGTCACTGTATAGTGCAGATTATGGGATGGCGTTATCATTGGCCCGTACTTTTTCGAAGATGAGGCTGGAGAGACACAGTGAATGGAACACGTTGCGTAACGTTTTTCCAAAATTGAATGAATTGAGTCTGAACGATCTCTGGTTTCAACCACACAAGCTATCAATCAATCAATTAATTGCGTACGAAATTTGGAGATCGCATTATTTCGGTTAGAAGTTGATTGGGCTCCAAGTCCATGCGATCTGACAGTTTTAGACTTCTTCCTGTGAGGTAATTTGAAGAGAAAGATCTATAGCAATAACTCAGTGTTAATTTAGGATCTCAAAGGTAACATTCAAACTAAAATTGCGTCCATTGACCCACTAATTCTTCAAGAAGTCATCGATAATTTTGATTTCACAACTTCCAAACCAGCTGTTGGATCACGCTTTGGTATATCAATTTAGCAAGCATATATACGCATGCACGTAAATTTAATATTTAGAAACAAGAATACACTTTTGCGTATACGTTTCCATTTACTTTTTACACTTGACGTTTTCTTTTAAGTTTCAGTTTCAATTTCTCTCTGGCAAATGCAGAAGCCGGGGTAGTCACATAAGCAATGTTGTACTTTATTTATAATTGACATAGATTGAGTTTTATTAATCAATAAAATTCTATATTGATTTTACAATAAATGTGTCTTTAATTTAATAAAACTTCCACACGAGCTGTTGGCTCACCCTTTAGTTTTTGTTAATTTATGAATAAATTATTTGGCTGCTGCTCAACAATTATCCTTATGTCACTATGTATCTTAATTATGTTTCTATAATTTGAGTGTACGTTACAGTCACACTTTATGGACCGTTAATTTAAGGGAAAACACTTTACCCAGCATATATTTTCCACAATTATAGATACATATGTGTACAATTTGGTTACCTGATATGAGCCAGCTGATACTTAGCCATTTCAGAAGTTTCCTTAAATAATTCCTCTGTTCGCACCTCTGTGAGTTATATTGATAGCCGACAATGGCAACGGTCGGATTTGAGATTAATCGCCTTCATCATTATCCGTTACGATGAAAGCTTTAACGTTTCAAATAATTCTCCTTCTGTTGTGATTCGACACAATCTACCACCACATCACGTGTGTCATTAATCACCTGATTCCGTTTACGTATATCAAATTCGTCGCATAATGAAAACGGTAAGTCTGATACACATTGTATCAACATCAATATGATGCATATGACGTTGTACACGACATTCTGTTCTCTTAATTAGAAAACACATCCAGCCATTCTGTCAGGCACATGAAATCCAGAAAGGGTTCTACAACTAATTGGTGGTTTCGTAGGGGTTTTACGTAATACCTTTTCCTGGTTAGCTACGAGTATATTGGTTTATCATTTGTGTCAGAATCAGAATCTGAAAGAAGGTAAAGGTCAATGGGGAGTAAGTAAAAATAAAAATAAATAAAAATAAATAAAAAAAAAAAAAGAGAATTGCATCATTGGCGCCCTGTTGTGTTGAAAGGTCGCGACCCAGAGATTTCATTACGCAATATCTCAATAAGTGATTATTTTTTTTTTATGTTTTTTAATCAGACACTGTCCACCATGATGATGTTCATTTCGTCCCGTCTTCCTTTCCGGTTTCGCTGTCGGTATCGTTCTCTGTTGTGGTGTGCAATTTTGCAATGAAACTCATATACATGGATAAATTGGAAAAGCGATAAACCTTTTCACGTTCTTGGTAATCGAAGTACTCTCTAGGGGTTCGGTTGTTCGAATGGCTGGTCCTAACGAGGCATGCATACCACAGCCCACCCATCGGGCCAGACAAGGCTATGATTTCTTCTTTTTTTTTATTTTTTTTTTAAGTTGGTGAAGCAATTTGCGGTTTTATGCCATTTTGCTACAAACCGGCATTTAACCATCGTAAATTGTGATTACAAGGTAATTGGACACTTTTTAGTTTATGAACAGGTGAGCTCTTGTTGTAGCGTATATTTAGAATATTAGAGGTGTGCCTCGAATAATAAATTGAGATAATTTGATTGACCTGGAGATAGAAATTATGAATTCGTTCGAATATTATAATTCGTTTATCACAAAGTGACCTCAAAGTTAAAAATTAGCAGGGGTAAGAAAAATGGGACAGGCTTGGAAATTGGGTATCTGAAGATTCACACAAGATATCAACTTTATTTAAACGCAGTTATTATTATTATTTTCTTCCATACTCCATTAGGAGCTTAAGGATACAACAAATGATTTCCATCTATCGCTATTCTGTGAGATTTGTCTTAGCTCTTAAGTTTTAAGCAGTGTATGGCTATTTTATATATATAAATTTTCTCTTTTGGATTTAAGTATTTATAACATAGACGTTTGACCAGTTTGCTTTAAAAGCTCTTCATTTGTCATCTTTCTCAGCCACCATATCTTCATTATATTTCGTAAGCAACGATTGAAGATTTTAATTTTGTATTTGTGCGGATGTTATGTGCACGCTAGGTATACTATACTAAGTGGGGTGAAAAGTAACCTCCTTGGGAATGAAAAAAAAAATGTTTTTAAATGTTTTTTTTATTTTATTCAATATAGTCTTCTTTTAAGGTTTGGGAAGTGATAATAGTCTGAGTAAGTCATTGATTTTAGCAGTGGTTGCGATGCTCTTGTGCGCCGGTGCACTGTTTTGCAAAAACAAATTTTTTTCGCTTCATGTGAGACCGTTTTGCAGCGATTTCGGCCTTCAATCGCTCCAATAATGCACAATAATACTCGCTGTTGATGGCATTTCCTTTTTCGAGGTAGTCCATGAAGAGTATGCCATGACAATCGCAGAAAACCGACGCCATAACCTTTCCGACGCATCGACCCTCCCTCGGCCGCTTCAGAGCACTCGTGCTGGCTTCAGTCCATTGCCGGGCACTCATTCTGTTCTCTGGTGTTCAACAGTTACCAATCGACGCCAAAAGTCCGCCCGATTCCTCATCAACAAGTCCAAACACTCTTTCGAAGTGCTCTCGCGTTCGTGTTTTTGGTCAGGAGTGAGTATGCGCGGCACCCAGCGACAGGATAACTTTTTCATATCCAGAATATTGCACAAAATATGACGTGTGCGCTCAGTACTAATCTTTGTGGTATCTGCTAGCTCACGCACCTTCACTTTCCGGTCAGCCAACAACATTTCATGTATTTTTTTGACATTGTCCTCTGCAACCGCATCGGAGGGTCTGCCTCTGCGGACTTGATCGGTAGTGGAGTTGCCGCCACTACGAAATTCTCGAAACTAATATTTGACGGTGTAATCTGACGGAGCATTAGCCCCATAATATTTATCAAACTTTTCTTTTGTTTCCTTCGCCGTTTTGCCTCTCAAAAAATAATGTTTTATGACAAAACGAAAATCGTTTTTGTCCATAATTAACATGATGCCAAACACGTCAAAAATAATCAGCTGTCAAAATAAAAATAAAGACAGTATCGCATTGAAATTCGGCATGTCTGCCTAAATATAAACGGACTTCCAGGCACCATAACATTTTTTGCAGTAGCATCGCATTCTGGCGGGCTGGTTATTTTTTACTCTACCTAGTATATTATGTAGCCACGAAGAAGTAACGAAGGCTCCTCTTGCTTTTTTAATTCGATTATAGTATTTCTGCCCTGTTTTCACCTTCATCCACGGAGAGAATACTTCCCAAGTATGTTAAACATTCTTTACATCTTCGTTACCAATTATGAAGCATGTTGTATTATTAGATTTTATGCGCATAGCTTCGGTTTTCCTTATATTTATCTTAAAGCCAACTTTCGAGTATTTAATATCCAATTCGGTAAGCTTTGACTGCATATGTTGATGGATGTGCGAGAGCAGGACGTAGTCATCTGAATACCTGTACTTTGCAAAATAAAAATTTCAAGAACCCAGTCTAAAATAACAATTAATACCAGAGGTGACAAAACGTACCTTGTTTGAGACCTGTGGTGGAGTCAAAGAAGTCCCTTACTTTCCACTACGATTGTTCGTAACTTTTTCTTATGATGTTTACAGGCTTACCAAAGTAAGCTCTTTCTTAAATCCTCGATAAATGATGTCAACATTGGAGATAAATCCTTACTGTAGAACGATTTTTTTCTTAGAGTATTACCCAAAAATATACGTCTGTATATTTCATATACAGACGCCCTGTATATACATATAATATACTCGTATTTACAGGCACGCTAATCCTTTGTATGTGTCCGATGTCTATGTTGTGCTTAAGTTGAAGGCGTTTATCAGAATTATGATTTGATTGGGAAATTGATTTAAGATACCAAATTTCCAAACCAGTTGATGAAGGGATTAAATAAATCCTTAAATAGATGAGGTGTTGATATTTTCGTATTATACTTTGTATCATGTATTTGGGTTAAATTTTATGTATTCAATCATTTCTTGACACCTTGGATAACAGAAGTTCTGGCATGTTTATTTAGGATGTTAAATATCCTTTTTCTCTGATTAAATGAAAATTAAGAAAGGAGAAAACGTAATTGGATCCTGAGCAGATAAATCGATACTTTTGTAAACGGAAACGGATGTTATTGTTTTTTCTTTTGTTTGTTTTGTTTGCCATTTTATTTTTGACCTGAAAAATGCTTATATGTACATCTGTTGGAATCATAAAATGCAGTCATCAAAGAAGAAAAGGTTGAATCTTCAGAATAAATATTAAACGAAATTTCATAAATTTCGTAAACTGATTGTATAAAATCCAAAAAAAAAAAAAAACAAGGCGGACATAAACACACGTTCGTTATACCATATAATATTTTATAACGATATCAAAAGTCGTATTTTAATTAAATTTTGTACAGATTATAGTTTGAGGTTTGCGGTTTGCTAGTGACAGTTTTCCAACAGTTTTTCAATAGATAGATAGATAGGTAGATAGATAGATTTTTTATTTTCGTTAATAATATTATAAAGGTTTGCCACCACACAATTTACAATACAGTGATATGATATGACATTTATATCTTTCAACTGTGATAATTTAATTGGCTTTAGTAAATATATATTAAAACAATTTTGAGTGTTGAAGGGAAATAACAAAAAACACCCTTTATTTAATGCAAAAAAAAAACAAGATTTAATAAATGAGTAAATTAATAAATAACTGATTAAATAAATATATAATTAAATAAATAAACAAATAAACCAATAAATAAGTTAATAAATACATAAAGAACAAATATTTAAATTTATTGTAACAGAAATTGATTAGCGGATACAAAGCAATAAAAATGATAAGTAAATTTTTAATAAATGAACAAATAGAAAATTGACATAACAAAACTTTTCGTTATTGAATCATTAAAATTAGCATGTTGAAACTAATCATGAAGTGCAACATTTAATTGATTTATTAAATAGTCATTAGAGAAATTACAACGTGTGGTAAACGTTTCATTAAGCGTGCGTATTCTACACCCTGACTTCAGACTGCCATAATCTCCAAACTGTTCATTACTGTGAGCTCAAATTTTGGCAATTTTTATTATTTACAAGCCTTTAAAACGATTTGCGTCTCAGTTGTGTTAAAAAAAATTTATCCGCGATGGAGTTCAAACGTGATAGTGTGATTGCTTTATATTGGGCTGGAAAACCACAAGTAGCTATCGTTAAAGCCCTCCAGCACCTCAACGTGAATAAATCATTTGTGTCTCGAACCATAGCTCGTTACCGTGATACGATACATGGTCATGAAAAAACAACAACATCAGCAGAAATAGTTCGGAAAGTGAAGGCTCGAATTGAGCGAAATCCGCGTCGAAGTGGAAGAAAGATGGCTCGTGAGCTCAACATATCGTTGGAACGGGTGCAAAACATACTGAAAAATGAGTTTTGGCTCAAGCCATTGAAGTTCCAAAAAGCACACGATCTTACACCGCAACAGAAAAAAGTTAGAGTCGAAAGAGCGAAGGAGTTGCTACGCTTGCACGAAAGTGGTGAGTTGCCGAATTTGTCAATATGTCAACAAACAAAATGACCGAGTTTACTTGCCAGAGAGGTCCTTCGAGAATTTACACGTTCGGATGGCTACCAGAAAGCAGGCAGCACCGATGGTGATGGCCGCCATAACCGCCGATGGTCGCTCTCCGCTCGTATTTTTGAACCGTGGCGTCAAAATTAATGCGAACGTAAACCGCAAAACTGTCTTAGAGACAGTATTGAAGCCTTGGGCAAACAATCATTTCGGTCGGAGACCTTGGACATTTCAACAAGACTCGGCACCGTCTCACAAAGCTCGCGTCAACCAAGATTGGTTAAAAAACAATGTTCCACACTTCTTTTCTTCGACACAATGGATTGCAATTTCTCCGAATGCAAATCCGTTGAATTTCTTTGTCTGAATTTCTTTTTTGAAGGCGAAGGTTGGCACTAAAATATTAAAGTTTGGACCACCTCAAACAAGCACTTCGCCGGGAATGGGACAAAATACCGCAGAGCCACTTGCGTGCAGGGTGTGATGCTTTCTTCGGCTATCTCAAGGTCATTATTCGCGCCAAACATAACATAGACATATTGAAAACTACTGATACAATTTGAAAATTAATGTATTTTTAAATATTTTTTGCTTTGGCACAATAAAATTTATCAAAAAATAATGGCATTTTAAAAAGTTGCAGTTCGAGTCAGTCACCCTGTTTAGGAAATCAATTCAACATCGGCCTTCAGGTGAAGATCGGAAGTTGAGTAATGCCAAGGTAGATTCAGCATCATTTTAAGGAGCTTATTTTGTTGAATTTGTAATTTTTTTATGTGGTAATTACTACATTTACCCCATACTTGACACCCATATAACAGAATTGCCTGAAAGATTACTTTATGTAATTATAGTTCATTTTATATTTATGATATAACATCCTAATGCCAATACTAATTTTATTTAAAGTTGTTGTTATATGTTCCTTGAAAGTTAATTTGTCATCAAGGTAAACACCTAAGTATATGACATGTTGTTTTCAGTCAACCTGATGACCATTTAGGACTAGTTGATTAGACGGCAAGAAACAATTCTTTCTTTTGCTTTTGAAGAAAATAGCTTGAATCTTTCCGCGTTTACTTTTATCTTCCATTTACTATAATAACAAACTATGATTTCGATCGCATTTCGAAGAATAATTTCAATGTTGAGACCAAACAAATGTGACGAAAAAATCACTGTGTCGTCAGCATGCATAGCTTGTTCATACTGAGGTAAACCTGGTACATATGATGTATGCAAGTCATATAATATAGGTTCAAGTACAGAACCTTGCGGAACTCCAGAAATTATCTTTTTTAAACAAAAGGGACTATTATTGACATAAACTCTGAACAAACAATTGTCGCAAAAAGCTTTGGACAATTTTACATAGGTACAGTGGGAAATTAAAATTAATCATTTTGTATAATAAGCCATTGTGCCAAACGCTGTCAAAGGCTTTTTCAATATCTAAAAGCATCATTTCCCTTGAGACGATTTTCCTTAATAATATTTAACAATTTCATTTTTAATACCCTCTCATAAATTTTGCTTAAGCTGTTGAGCAAACTAATAGGCCTATAACTTTCTGGTTCATCGGGAAGTTTTCCGACTTTCAGTATAGGAACTATTTTGGCTTCTTTCCAGGAATTGGGGAATTTATTAAAAACGTTACGTATTTATACCAACTTTTCGGCATGTTTCTAAGATATACATTTTTTATATTGTCTAATCCACTGGCTTTCTTAATAGCTAGTTTATGTATTATATATTTTATATCTGATTCAGTATGATTTAGTTGATTCAGTATTTGCATCACTAAGGTGTTGCGAAACAGTATGATTTTTTTACAAATTGTTCACACAGAAAATTGGCTTTTTGTGTGTCAGTGTAAGAAACATTTCTAAGTCTGTGGATAAATTTCGCAGTTTAAGTTTCATTGCTCTACGAGAAACTTCCTAATTAGCATTCTTCAGACCAAGGGAGTATTGCACAATTTTATTTACGGAACACGGAAGTTGACAAAAAACTGGGTTGTGATCCGACGGTAAATCATTTATAGATATTGGCTGAGAGAGATGACTAGATAAGTTAGTAAAAAATAAATCAAGAACAGATGGACGACCACGAATATCATCTATTAGATAGCATGAAATTCGATAGGAACTGTCTAACCAGGTCGCTGTGACTAACGCAACATCAACATTGTGCACATTTAGAAAATTGAAGAATTCAACATGTTTTTGTCTAATACCTCTTGCATTCCATGTTACAATATTTAAGTTATTATTTACTAAATAACTTAACATTAGAGTACAGAAACTGAGTAGCTAATTGTGCTATGGCAGTAAATTGTTCTTGTTTAGTTTTACAAGCACCTTATTTATTTATCATTTCCATAACAAGAATGTTCAATTCTTCCATTGAGAATAAATCATTCTTGACGATGTGTTGAGTGCTGTTGTTTATAGAAGATGGTGAAACTACATGCTGCCAAGAATGCTGCTGGGAAACATTGCAACGTTCTAATTCCACCTGGTTCGCAGCAACTACATTTGGAAGAGCAGGAAAATCACTCATCGATTGAAGCGAAATAAAGTTGGGGTTTCTCATGCTTTGATTCAACTTTGACGTATGGGTTGTAGAGCGACTGTTTTTTGTCTAATCTCCAAGAACTTATTTCTACTTACGCATGAACTGTCAGTGGATTAACGTTCCCCTTGCAGTTTGCGCACTTCACTTTAATGTTGTTAATGTTACATACCTCAGTCTTGTGTGGACCAGCACAGATACTACAATATGTTTTAATGTGGCCAAACATTTGGCAGTTACGGCATTGTGTCACCCGATTATTGTTTTTGCTGTAATAGCTCCAGTTCACTTGCATGTGAAAAATAGTTCTGAATTTTTTCTTTAGATCATTAAGCTTTACACTGCCATTTTCAAAATAAATTATATAAAAAGTATCTTTATAATGATCGTAGGTTTTACTTATTGGTTTTAAGTCCTTGCACTTAAGCCCGAGTTTTATTAATTCACTTTTCAATGAATTAAGCCATTTAAAACAGGTTTAAAAGCTTTATCGCTTTAATATCGTGTGTGAAGAACTGACAATTGTCTTTTTGCAGTTTAGTTAGAACACTAAATCCATACTGTTACACAAAATTTTTATTCCGATGGTCATTTTTTTGAAAGCATAATCAGAGATATTATGTGAACTATTGGGTCTATAACTTCGTGCGGTTTGCTAAGAGATGGCGTAACTTGTATTATTTCATTGTTATTATTCCATTGGAACATGCGTTGGAAAGCTACTGTCATTGTACGTCATTTCAGTATATGTCATTCATTTGAAGCGTAAACAACAATAATTTTTTTTCACTCTTTTGCGGGGAGTTCTTCTTCATTACTTTAAATAATATGAAGAAAACTGCTGCTGAAAGTCATCGTATTTTGGTGGAAGTTTATGGTGAGCATGCGCTAGCTGAGCGAACGTGTCAAAAGTGGTTTGCACGATTTAAAAGTGGTGATTTTGGCTTCGAAGACGATGAACGTCCTAGGCAGCCAAAAAAGTTTGAAGATGAAGAACTGGACGCATTACTCTATGAAGATTGTTGCCAAACACAAGAAGAGCTCGCAGAATCTTTGGGTGTCACTCAAGCAGCCATTTCAAAATGTTTAAAAGCAGCTGGATATATTCAAAAGCAAGGAAATTGGGTTCCACATGAACTCAAGCCGAGAGACGTCGAAACACGGTTTTGCATGTCCGAAATGCTGCTGGAACGCCACAAAATGAAGTCATTTTTGCATCGGATTGTTACTGGTGATGAAAAATGGATCCATTACGACAACCCCAAGCGCAAAAAATCATATGTGAAACCCGGCCAACCAGCCAAATCAACGGCAAAGCCGAATATCCATGGCGCGAATGTAATGCTCTGTAATTGGTGGGATCAGATGGGTGTGCTTTATTATGAGCTGCTAAAACCGGGTGAAACCATCAATGGACAACGTTACCGAACACAATTATTCCGTTTGAAGAGAGCAGTAGCCGAAAAACGTCCGGAATATGCGACCAGACACGAGGCAATAATTTTCCATCATGACAACGCTCGGCCCCGCGTTGCTATTCCGGTTAAGAACTATTTGGAAAACAGTGGATGGGAAGTCTTACCCCACCCGCCTTATAGCCCAGACCTTGCCCCTTCTGACTACCATTTGTTCCGGTCGATGCAGAACGCCCTCACTGAAATACGGTTCACACCAGAGAAGAATATCAAAAATTGGCTTGATTCATTCTTGGCTGCCAAGCCGGCGCAGTTCTTTTAGGATGGGATCCACAAATTACCAGAAAGATGGGAAAAAGTCATAGCTTCAGATGGGCAATACTTTGAATAATACTATTGTATATATTTTTCTTAAATAAACGTTCAAATTTTGAAAATTAATATTGGGTATATATATTATATTTTATATATTAGTTTTAAATTTGTAATAATATTATACAATACATCTTAACTTAAAATATTAACTATTAAAAAAGATGATATCTTAATGTACAAACTATTTGAATGAAATAGATGAAATGAAAGCCTTGTAGCTCGATGATATATATATATTAAATTAGTCCCATGCCCAACAAGGCCTATGAAAAAGTTTTGGGTGGATGCCAGAAGTAGACGAGACTTCGTCTAGTTGTCTTTGCCCGTTGATACTGCCATACGCTGCCTTGAAATCGATGAAGGTGTTGAAAGCATTGATCTGAATTTTTACACTACCTGCTGTAGTGTAGTCCGTTGTAGAGTCACCGAGGCTTAAACCTCTTTAAAGTTTAATTTATCAGGCATATATTTTCTGACCACATCTTGGATATAAGTTCGTATATGACCTTTACATAATAATCTGGGCAGATTTCCGGGATGGACATCTTGACTTTTATCCCCCAAGTCGGATGGTCCATGCTGCTTGACAGCGAAATATGGGTTGTCGTTCCTGATCCTCAGCACCAAGTTTGACTTCATTCCTAATATGTCTTGCTCACTCCATCCGGTTTCTGTTCGAGTCTTATTGCTTTAACATCTTAACTTTTTGATAAAACTTCCACACGATGTGCTTGCACTGGTTTGCATATTCATCAAAGCACATCACATTGTTGCGGGTTATAACCACTGATATTAAGCCCTTGACTAAGGTGGAAAGGTCGTTGGTTTGAAAGATATGCGATCTGCAGAGCTTTTGACGGTTTTTTGCGATTGCGGGTCTTTAACGTTAAATTTCCTCATAGCATTCTTGTGGCATCTGAGATTTCGGGTAAGTACTTTGGCCTCATTTTCGAAGTCGTCCGAGTCTATTGTGAATATCCGGAACTGAACGTCCTAGAACATATGTATGTCCAAGTTTAGATAGGCAAAATATTGCTACAAATATTCAGACTTATTTCTTACGGGTTTTAGGTATTTTCAAGTTAACTTTCTTTTGTAGTGCCACGCTCTGGCCGTGAAAACTTCCACTGAATAAATTAGATTTGAATACAAAAAGGAAACATTTAATAATAAGTAGGCAAATTGTTTTCTCTTTCAAACTTAGATTCATTTCTCATAAAAAAAAAAGAAAAAAAAAAAAAATTGCCCACCAAATTGAATGGACTTTTGGCACTTAAAAGAAACCAAAAACTTACAAAAGTATACATTTTCTCTGAAATTAGAGAATAATTCGTCTTAAGGGAACAATAATGGTAATGAGGTTGCAACAAGGCAACTGCAATAATAAGAAAAACCTTACATCACTGTCAATCTAAAATGCTCTTGGGATAGATCAGCACTTCTAGAAGTGAAGAAATAATAAAATCCCATTTGACAAGCCATTTGGATCAGAGGAGGAATCCTCTTATCCAATGAACAAACGTAAAAGTTCGTTTCCTTGGTTCGAGTTGTACAGGAAATTCACACAAGTAAGTACGAACAGATGGACGAAATAGGGAAATTTTTCCATGTGCTTGCGTTTCATCCTGTAAAGGAATACCTGCTTTCTTTTCCGTCCTAAGACGAAAGTAAAGAGAAATTTTTTATTATGAGGATTTGTATGCATTAAACTCTTATTATTATGCTTCATGGTCCGCATTTATTTTTATTTTAATTTATTTTAAATTTGGGACAGTACATATTGTATAATGGAACTAGTGCTGATATGGTTCTATAGAATTGTCAGATGTCTTTAGGTGTTTAAATTTCAAAGTATTTAAAGAAAAGAGAAGACGGTAAACGGGTATACCTATGTAAGTAGCATTAATATTTCGCCAGAAATTATTTCTTCTATAACATATACCTAGGAATAACTTACTTTCCTTTAATTAGGTGTCTCACAATCCTAGATAAGCCTGGCTCTTAATTAACAGTCCTTCCAATTAATTCGTTTATTAGCTAGCAGTTTTCAAGTTATAAGTCGTCGGGTGACCTTCTATATTTTCAAAGTCCTCATGCGAGGTTGTAGTCCTGCGTTGGCACTGAGTTGATTTGGAAATCTTTCTGGTATACGAGTATACCTGGTGCGAAAACATTGTACTGGAAACGGTAACATTTGTATCCACTGTGGTGCCCTTTTCTATAAATATGACTACATCATATTGTGGTTATTTTACTTTGTAAACAAAAGTACTCGAAAAAACTCTGTCGGAATATTGGAAAATATTTTTGGGACTACTCATAGTGTTGAAATAGGAATGGTGGCGGATGAACTATTATAGGAAGTCCTACCGCTCTGGATTTTGAATATGGACGGCTCACTGTTGGCGATCTAGCAATAAAAAAATGCAACAACGTACAGATCTACGTAGTACGTAGTAGAGTCTTTTGACTGCTTTAAAGCAGATACAATTGGTTCATTCCATGAAGGATCGACCGACGTTTTGAACGACATCCCTCTGAAAAGTGGTGGAAATACTCATTGGAGTTGTACGAATCATAAGACAAAAAAAGTTTTGCAGAATTCGATATAGTTTGCGTCTAACGAAACTTTAAAAATTGGCAAAAAATCAGAATGTATGCTTTCTTTTATATTTAAAAAAAATCATAACTTTGGCTCTGCTTATCAGAATCTGATAAAATATACCTTGTTGAATTCAGGAAAAGGTAAACTTTCAAAAATTTGGAATAACTTTTATTTTCAACAAAAAAGGATATTCCAGAATACCATTTTTACATTTTTTTTATTTTTTTATATATTATAGAGAGATTATAGAGAGATTCCATTTAAAATTTCAAGTTTGTATCTCTATGGGCTCGGTCAAAATAATATTTTAAAGGCGGCTAAATATTCTGTAATAAATATTTTCATTAAAAAAAAAAAGTCACACTGGGGCCTTTGTATCCCAAGGCCTTAAAAACTAAAAGAATCATTATTATCTTTTAAGAGTATATACATATTCTTCCGATGAAATGGAAAAATATTTTCCTTTAATTACTCCTTGTGAAACAGATGAAATATGATGAAGTTTTCTTGTTTCCGGCACAATTCTTAAATTAGAAAATCTCGATTCCATCAATAATTTTTCTTCATTATACTTCTGTGTGGTTACGTAGGAGAAATCCGTATTCTTTATATTTTCAGTTGCCCAGTTATATAACTGTAAGGGATTTGTTATGTGTTCCCTATGCGATCTTTGTAAGCTAGCTATGGCAGCCAGTATTTTTATTTTACCACCAAATCCATCGCATGCGCTCTTACCATGAGAGGTCGCAAAGAAGTTCCATTCAGCATTCACTCTAAGAGCCTGTTCATGCAATGTTAAATAAAAGAAATTCATTTTGTTTTTGTACTGCGCAGCAGATCCATCGGAAAAATAAATAGTTTTCTTAAAATGTTGGCATTTTTTGTACAGGAACTCTAAGAGATGGCGCTGAAATAATTGTATTGCAGTCACTGTTTATAACAAAACCTTCAATTTTAATATCATCCATCTGGTTCCGGTAATATATTGCGAAAGGGTGAATCGTCGCCTATTCGTCCAGTGGTATCCCTGCACTGCATCTTGCACAACAAAACCATAATTTTCGGAAAAGTCCATAAAAACAAGTATGGCCGTTTTCGTTAAGAGAGTTCTGACTTCCTTTATGTACCTGTTTTGTTGATCAGTTATAAAAACCTGACGAATGAAAACACCAAGCCGTTTCGAAAAGCTCTGAATGATATCCTCAGAGTTTTCAATTCTCACTTCCAATTTTGATCGGTCTGTGTGGGTCCACTGATAGTATGTTACGTCTTCTATGAAGTGATTACTAAAAGCAGTGTCAAAGATTTTTCTTAATTTAGAATAGTTTGGGAATTTAAGGCACTTGCCCAAGTACCAATTTATATCAGGAGGGTTACAAATTACCAAAGCTAAGCAGGCTCTTGATGAACCTTTGAGTTTGGTATTTTGATGGATGGTGCAAACACACACGGAATGAGCTCCTGATGCTCCAGCCAAAATGACACCAAGTGAGTGCAAATAAATTAAGCCTAACTTCTAAAATCCTCGAAAACGGGAAATGTGCAGTTACTAGTCATTGAAGAAATAAAACAAGTACAGTGACGTTTTGTTTTCTAAAAAAAAAAAAAAAAAAAACAGCTATGTACGTAGGGAGTAACGAGTACGAGGAGTAAAGTAATAAATATTTAGTTTTTTCATTTAGCCGCCTAAAAACATTATTTTGGCCGAACCCATAGAGATCCCAACTTGAAATTTGAAATGGAGATAGAGGACAAATCTCTCTATAATATATAAAAAAAAATAAAAAATAAATAATACCATTTTTTGAGTTATTCAAGGATATATGAAAAAGGATATTCTGGAATATCCTTCGTATTTGAAAATAAAAATAATTCCAAATTTTGAAAGTTCACTTTTTTCTGAATTCAACAAGATACATTTTATCAAATTCCAATGAGCAGAGCCAAAGTTATGATTTTTTTAAATATAGGGTTTTCCAATAGGGACTTGAAAACTTTGAATTTAATTTGTGAACGCACTCTTTCACTAATCATCAAACTGTCACTGTCAATTTATTCAGTATCACTCAACATTTATCATGGTAAAGTACGCTAACGAGCAACGTCTGCAAATTATAAAAATTTTCTACAGATATTCGGAGTTGGTCACTGCAACTTTAAGAGCGTTAAGTCCAGTTTTCGGTCGTAATCCTCGCCCTAGTAGACAGGCAATAATAAGTTTAGTGCAAAAATCTGAGTCTAAATATTCGTTGTATGGTGTTGCCGTGTCAGTGAGACAACGGGTTGGTCGAAGTGTCGAAATTATCGCTGCCGTCCGTAACAAACGATCCAAATCAGTCAATTCCACGGCGTTCTCAAGAATTGGGCATCGCTCAGATCATATTATAGCGTATTTTGCGTAAGGAACTTAGTTTACACCCATACAAGATCAAGCTGACTCAAGAATTGAAGCCGATGGACCATTTGAAGCGACGTACGTTCTCCGATTGCTCCGAAGCTCATTTTTGGCTCAATGCGTTATTGATCGGTAGAAAACCCACATGTGCCACTTCGTCCACAAAAAATAACTGTTTGGTGCAGTTTGCATTCCGGCGGCGTTATTGGGCCATATTTTTTCGTCGACGATAACTATCGTTACGTTACTGTGAATGGTCAGCATTATCGCGCCATGATCACCGATTATTTTTGGCCTAAATTGGAAGATATAGACTTGGACGACATTTGGTTTCAACAGGATGGTGCCACAAGCCACACAGCACACGCTACAATCGATTTATTGAAGAGTAAGTATGGTGAGCGTGTTATCTCAAGACAAGGGCCAGTCGATTGGCCGCCTCGATCGTGCGATTTAACGCCGCTTGACTATTTTCTGTGGGGCTACTTTAAGTCATTGGTTTATGCCCGCCGACGACGTTGGAAGAGCTCAGAGCCAACATTGAACGCGAAATAGCGACCGTTTAGGTCGAAATGTGTGGCCGAGTCGTTGAAAATTGGGTCCAGCAAATCGACCGCTGCAAACGTGCCCGCGGTGGCCATATGAACAAAGTCGAGTTCCATTCATAAATGTTTTGATTGTACTTCAAGCCAATAATAAAGTTCTTTAAATATCTCAAATGGTTTGCCTTTTATTTAAAAAAAAGTTGTCAAGTCTTTATTAGAAAACCCTATATAAAAGAAAGCATAAATTTTAATTTTTTGCCAATTTTTGAAGTTCCGTTACACGCAAAACTTTTTTTGCCTTATGATTCGTAGCACTCCAATGCGTATTTCTACCACTTTTCAGTTAAATCGGAGTGATGTCGTTCAGAGCTCCCCATATAGCTTCGGCGATTTATCTTGGAATGACCCAATTGTGATTTAGGAAGTGTGATCAGACAAACACAAATGGGGGTGAATAACCTAACTATGACATTTACTACTATTAGGACTACAGATGCTTTGCGCTTTGTAACAAGCCCCATTTTAACGCGCATCTAGATCGTGGGAAGTGAGATAACTGATGAAGTTTATAAATGAGACTCAGAGGGGACTTCCTAGCATCTGAATCTACATTGGGCGTGCTTTCTTCCTCGACAATTCATAGTTAGGTTTATTATGGGTACAACTGTAGGTGGCATGACTCCCCATTTTGCAGACAGGTTGAATAAATACTTCAGAGTATCACTTAAAAGTATAGCCTTTCTATTGTTTGTCTCCCTGAATGAGAGGCTAGTGATACCATCCTCTGTATATGTTATGTTCCGATTATGCTTGCATTGGGCTGCAGGTACTAGGCGCCGTTCGTGTAGATGCCAGTTCTGTAGGTATTTTATCACTAAAGTATCACTAAATGAGTCCTTAAATCTTAATTATCATCCTGGGTAGAAAACGTGTAAATGAATGGAACCTGAGAATCGTTAGCCTGAGGAGAGCCTTTGAATTGTGTCAATATAGAGGCAATAGTTTCGTTAAAAACGCGTTCAATTTGTTCGATTGACCTCTATTCACATTTACGATCGATTGATAAAGATTTAAAAAACAAAAAAAAAAAAAAAAAATTCAAAAACCTTTGATGTGTCTTCTTCAAAATTATATTTGAGAAAATAGTCTAAAATCAACAAGCTGGTATCAGAGGTGCAGTTTGCAAACATCTGTACAACAACTTATATATACAAGAAAAATAAAGAATAGCCTGGGAGGCTTATCATCCCAGTCAGGTTTTGTGGTAAGCGAAGACGGATTAAGATATCTTTCATCATTTAAACTAAAGTAATTATAGCGAATGAACTGCTACCTTCAGTCTGAGGAAGCTGTAGAACGTTTTTGCATCCATCTAATCCACAACACAGCTACTACCTCTACAAGGATGACACAAGGTCTTAATCGAAAAGAACGCCACTGATCTGTACACGAAGAACAGAACTTCCGACAACTTTCCAAATACACTGTTAATACTTATATGTAAACTTTTTGCATATTCGTGTGAATTGTAAAACAATTTGAATACTTCATTTTTATATGTAAATACTAACAATTGCGTATTGTATCCGTTCGAGGTGCTAGGTCTATTCAGATCTGCCTGAAACTGTCGTAACCTCAGTACACAAATGATATCAAATGAACATAACCTTTGGCATCTTTAAAGATTCAAACATCTTCTAGATTTGGGTAAAATATTAAATATTTCAAATTTATACAAAACCCTGTCTACAAGTTTAGATAGGATTGAGGCTTTTATAAAGCATGAACAATTTTATTTTTATTCTTTCCATTGATTGCATATCGGCGCACACCCTTTAGAGAGCCTAGAAACGTTTGCTTATACGTATCTAACTACGCATCCAATCTGGCCAGGATGTGTAAATCTAAACATCTTAACATTCATGTCGGTTTACTGAACATTGAATACGTTCATAAAAATGAGTACAAAGGTCTAAGATATGAAGAACATGGTAGAATCAATCTGAAAATGCTTTCGTCATGAATTCAAATTAATTTACGATAATTTCCTTTGAAGCAAATCTAATTTGTTGTGTCGTAGGAATGGTTGTGTGCGTATGGGTTGCGTATGTTTGGTATCATGTCGCTTCGTTCCTTGAAGGACCTGAAAAGGACATTTATCTCTGTGTAGGTATTACGAGGTCCTTTCAGGGATTCATTGATTCGATTTATCTACCAACAATTCTTCGAACAATAGATATCTTCTCTTCATTTATTGGTGAGGTTTTTTTCTCCCATTTTTCTCTGACTCTGGGTGATGAACGTTTTGAATGTCGTAATTGCAAAAAAAGGATGAACAACTTTTTTTTTTTTTTTTTTTTTGCGGATGTCAGACACTTTTTCGTCCTTTCGATAGATTTCATATCTCCTATTGAGTTACAAGAATTCTTCTGTAATCTAAAAATAGCTTTCGTAATTTTTCTAAAGGATGAGAGATACTATGATGTGTTAACCCCAAGTATCAAATGTACCCTAAACCTCACGAATTTCCAGCCCTCGTGTACTGCTAATCGATTTGACCTTTAACTATTTCCATTTTCTTCTCTCATTTCAGATTTCAAGGAAATTCTAACAACAAATTTGAATTTGAATAGCAACATCCATATAAAATAGAAATTTTTGTGGGGAGAATTTTTGAGGAAATCAACAGAAGTCGTAGTCATATCCAAAATGCCCGGGCCATGTCAACGACTGCGATTGCCCTCATTAGCAACCGTCATACGAACTTCTAGAGCAGATTATGCCAGCAACACAATCCGCAAAGAACATAGACGTGTGGTTGTAATGGGATCAGCTCGGGTTGGCAAAACCTGTATCATATCACAATTCCTATACGATAAGTACATTGCACGCTACCGTCAGACTGTGGAGGAGCTCCATCGCGGTGATTATAATCTCCCAGATGGCTCATCTTTAACACTGGATATTCTGGACACATCGGGTGCATTTGAATTTCCCGCCATGAGAACGCTTTCAATCTCAACCGCTGGTGCTTTCATATTGGTTTTTGCCGTTGATGATATGATGTCTTGGAGGGAAGTTGAACGACTCAGAAAGGAGGTAATATGATAACAAATTCAGTATTCAATTTCAGCAATTTAAATATAAATAAAGTCTGTGGTGTTTGAAAGGTGGATTGTTCGACTTTGTGAGACTTGTTTTCATACATACTTTGTACTGTACGGAGATATAAAATGATTTTCTGCGAAAATGTCTCCTTTGGCCCTTTGTTAAAATTGAATATTTTACTTTGTAGCCGCAGTTTGAAATTTGAAGTTTGAATTCGTTTATTCTGATAGGGGGTATTTTGTTTTGGTATTACATGTAATCAGAGTTGTGCTTGTATTGAATATATGTTAGATCTCTCGTCTCTCCGACTTTGTTGTTCGTCACATGAAGAAAATCTTTCCCAGAAAAAATGTACTTATGACTTCTTAAGAACTGTAAGCCATAATACGGTGCCTAATTTAGAATTGGTGATTAACAACCTAAAATTAAAATCATTTTTGGTTACAACTTAAATGTACAATATCTTTCACATCTGTAGATACATATAAGGCTCTATCGGATAAGCCGATGGGTTAATCAAAATACCATATCTGCCACACTAAATCAACTAAAGTGGTGTCTTACAACTATCGCTGTATTCTCTGCGAAATATTATATTGTGAAGCTCGTTAGTAGAAATAATAAAAAGCAGAGACTCTAACTTTGATCCTGGTGGCACCCCGAGGGAAAGCACTTATCTCATCACTGAGTGCTCTTTTCGATTTAAACTTTCGCTCAGTTTAAAGAATTCGTCAGTTCAATATTTAAAAGCTTTTCGTGATTAAGTGTATTCAATATTTTAGTTTTCTTCAGAATTGTTTGTACTATGTTTTGTATGACTTATTCAATAAGCTGTTCTTTTATCTCCAGTAGAGTTCTGCTTCTTGTTTTCATTCGATTTAATCCGAACATCGGATTAAATGCTTTGCAATTTTGTTGCGCATTCGATAAGAATTTAGTCATCCAGCAGTGTTTTCCAGTCTCAGGTATTTTTTCTCATGCACCAAGTTCATATAAATATAAAGCACTCAGCAGATAATGGTTAGAAATGCCACTTTTAATATACGCTAGGAGGATTGTCCGTTAGGTTACCTGCAAAATGATCAATTAACTTGGATGTTTCTCTGTTTAGATTAACTCAATTATTTTCTTTAATTATGGCTTTCTTTTATTATGGCAATTGCAATTTTTACCAAACAAAGAGTTTTGTTAATTTAAAAATCAGTCCTTTTTTGTGTTAACCTAACGTATCTATAGAAGAAAATATCGCGGTTTGAGAAAGCCAGCAGCAAAAATAATTAAGCATTTAGTGACCAAATTTAATGAAAGTGATAGTGTAGCAACATCAAAGCCAACGATTAGGTGCAGATGCTGTGAAAGCCGACGTTGACCAACATCCAGAAACGTAGCAGTTTGCCTTCCATTTATCGCTCAGTGTGACGGCCACGTCTGGGAAAAATATCGAAACCTAATACACCTGAGTTTTAAACTACTATAACACACGCCCGCGCCCTGGTGAAAATCTTGTAAAAGGGTATTCATATATTCTTGGTGCGTGCGCGGGACTATATAAAAAAAAATTGAATATTTGTATATCTAATAAAAGATGCAAATGGTGCAAGAATTATTGCCGTTTCGTGTTCAATACTTCAGAAACCTAGAAAAAACGTTCTTGATGGTGAACTTGGCTTATGGAACTGTTTAATCATGACCAACGTAACTTATTTTAAGCGTTTTTAACTTCACCAAAAGTTACGGGATAGTGCGGTTTTTGCTCTGGAAGAGTCATTGGCTCTTGCTTTTTCGAAGATGGTAATGGCGAAACAACGGTCAACAGAGTGCGATATAGAGTAAGATACACAGTTTTTAGGCTGAACACCACGATCACTTGGTGTGATTTGCCTGGTCATGCTTTATTGTTTCTTACAAAAGTTGGAGTTAATTTCACAAAAAAAAAGAACTCTTCAAAAAGTGATCCAAAATGCCGAAAAAAGATAGATCTTTGCGTGGCCGTAAATCTTGTCCATTTGCAACACATAATTTTCTAAGTTGTAGAGCTTCAAGTTAATACATTATAAAAAAAAAGATTAATTAAGTTTTATCTAAATTATTGAGAAGAGAAAAAAGGTACCACAAAATATCACCATGCATTTAAATTTTTGAAATCAATTTGTAGCAAAACGTTTTCTTTACTTTTTATAAAAATGGGTCGTTGAATTCACTGGACACCAGAGAGAAGCAAATTAGGCTTGTAATTAAAATCAATTCAAGAACTCCTGCGGTAGAAAAAAAATATTGCATTCATCAGTGACCAAAAGTTAGGTACCACCCACATTGATGATGGTTGTACTCTTGTGTTCACATAGTTAATATTTATTTATTTATTTATTTTTTTTTGCTATTTTTAAAGTCATTGTTGGTAAAAAGAGCTTATGTATGTTTAGTTTAATAAAACCGGAAATAAATGTTCCTAATATAAGAAAATATTCCTGCCAGTAAAATGTTTCTTCGGTGTTTTTCTCTTTTTTTATCAAGCTAAATATTTAGCTTTGACTCCTTTCGCCCTTTAATTCCCCAAGCCAATTTTTAAGGACCTATAAATTGTTTTTAAGGATTAACAGAATGAATTGAGTTTGAATTAAAATTTTTTATTTACTATAAGAATGGTTCATGGCTTCATGGTTCAATGGCTTATGGATTCTGTTTGTCAGTCAGACAAATAGTTATAAGGTTGCATTTAAGTAGAAGTATATTAAAAATGTGCACTTATGTATAAATGTACATACAGTAAGTTACTTTCGGGGTAGGATATAATAATTATTGATCTCGTTCCTTAATATACTGCAATTTCTTCTAGTCCTTTGTACCAAGAAAGAAAGAAGTCTTTCATCTGACAATTAAAAACCGTTCAATAAATAATCTACAAGTATCTTTAAACTTTTAACAAAAGAAGGAGATAATCCTGTTTCGAAGTGTATCATATAATTTGGTGTATTTCTGGGTAGATGGAAGCATCAACCTAAGTAATATCTTAAAAGCTATTTAACGGTTTCATGTTTAGCATAGCGTAGGTTTCATAGCTCCAGACACAAAAGTTATCATCTTGAAGCGTTGGGGCTTCTTTATCCCAAATTCGTGTTATGTGGTTTTAATCTTGATATTGTAAGAGAGAAAAATAAGCAATTTCGTGACACAGTAAATTCGCTGGGCTTCCAATTTATTAATGACGTCAACCCTACTCATTTTCTACCTAACAAAATACCCTCTTTGATCGATGTTTTTCTTATTACCCAAATGACCAAATTTCCTCCCCAAAATTCTTCTACCATGATATGATTATTTTGTTTTTAAATGTTGTATCTCCTTATTCAAATGAAACAATCTTTCAGTTCCGTAAATTTTCTTTCATTTATTGTACAATATATCTCTGCTTTTTTCAATGACTGTTATAATCTTGATTGTTAACCAATATATTGCTCGTCAGATGTAAATATGATATCTCCCGATTGTCTGACGTCCCTCCCATAACTAAAAAAATTTAAAATAGAAATATCCCTTGGTTCACCCAATAGATTCAATTAATCAAAAATTAATAAACAGGCATAATTGAATTCTCCTTTAAGATGCCATCACAGCGTAAAGCACACGTTCTATTGTTTTTTTTTTTTCAATGTGCCAATGAGAAAACCGTTAGCGAGGCTGTTCTCTTTGTAAAGTCTAACGCTGTAGGTTTGGATAATAACCACCCAAAAAACTGTACCACAGCTTTGTTCAAAATTATTGATGATAAACGCTCTACCATCGATTAAAATATGATGGCACTTCTGATTTTTATTGAATTCTTAAAGGAATTTGATCCAGTTAACCAGCACATTCTCCTGTATAAATTAAGAAATCATGGTTCTTACAATCGGAACCAAGCTTTTAATCACGGTGACAAAAAATCGTTTACTCTGTCAATAACTTTTGGTGTGCCCCAAGGATATGTTCTAGGCCCTCATTTATTTACGTTGTTTATGAATGATATTTATAAAAGTATAATGCACTGTGATTATCATATTTACGTGGATGATATTCAATTATATAAAAAAGTATCCAAGTCTTTCGTGTCCTCCAGTGTAACTAAATTTATTACAGACCATCACTCTATATTCGTTTGGTCACAAAAAAATTGCTTAAACCTTAATCCATCCAAAACCAAGTCGCTTGGTTATGTTAATCATGATTCTGTGGTATTTCTAACTAAAACTAAAAGCCTTGGAATCGATTTCAGTCAACATCTTTGTCTCTAAGATATTGTGTATGGCATTATTAGGGGATTAAGCCCAACAAAACAGTACTTGCCTAGCAAAGTAAAAATGAAAGTAATCAAAACTTTCGTTCTACCCATCATATTGTATGGATGTGATGTCTTTGGAAGTTTAGATTATAACACTGAGTATAAGGTTCGTTTGCTCTCAAAGAACCTTTAAAATAATGCCTCCTAGGCACAAATTCCTGATGAGCAGTCTTCAATTTTTTCGTGCACGCAGTTCGCCTTTGGGACAATCTTCCCATTAATATCAAAAAGATGAGCATGGAACGCCATTGTTATTATTCTTTTTTGTTTTTGCTGTACCTATAAAATATCTGTTATTTCTTTTATACCTAAAGCCTGTGAGTTATAAATTTTTGTAAACTTCATAACTGTTCAATACAAAAATTGTCATAACTTAAATATGTACAGAGATACTATGAATTAAATAAATAAATAAGTACATCATGATACATTCGGCCACTCCTAGGAAAACTCTGTATTTGATACTATGCGAAATTAGTTTGTTTGAAACATACATTGCTTCTTTTGCTTAGCTTAACTCTCAACGGCATTTCAATATTTATAAAGATTGCTTGATAACGTTTCTTCAAGTTATTTTAAACTTTAGCTGTGTTCATACTTATTTTATCGTTCATCATACTTAGATTTACTGGGTAATTCCACAGTCGAGTTGCTTCATCGTAAATTTCCATGTCGCGCATTTGAATATATGAGAAAAAAACCACATCGTAGGCAAATGAAAGGGAGTTAATTAAAACTTTGGTAATTTCTATTCCATCAGGAAGAGTATTTTTCTATATCATCGATATGTGATACAAGACAAGAAGTTACGGACGTGGTGTGCATCCTTAGGTGTTGGGTGTAGGACCTAACTTTAGCTCCGAGGTCGATCCTATGATGAATTAAGTTAAGAATTCGCAAAGATTTAAACGAATTTGAATACTCGTTCACAATACATCCAAACTTCACTGGCTGGCTCATTTGAATTCGGTAAAGTGAAACAAACCGATGTCGTTGGGTCGTATTGAAAATCAAATCTAAATCTGTTGGTTACAACATTTTATTAAAATAATATTACCATATGTACTTCCAGTAATTACATATGGTATATTTACAACAATATTACAACGAAATCAATTTTTTCGAGTGTTTGGAACCAGGCAAGGATTATACCAATCCCAAAAAGTAAAAGAGCAATGAAATACAGACCCATTGCTATTCTTTCGTACTTATTAAAAGTTTCCGAAAAAAGCATATACTAACAAATTTCTAATTTTCTGCAGCGTGAACGAATTCTTAGTGCTTATCAATCAGGATTCCGAAATCACCACACGTTTACATCAACTCTTGTTAAGGTGTATGACGACATTGTTACAATTAACAAAGTTACAATTGACAAAAAATTAGTAACACTCCTTGGCCTTCTAGATTTTTCTAAGGCTTTTGACACCGTGGATTACGAGTTACTTATATTCAAGCCGGTAATCCCATGCGCTCGTGTCTAGTTGAAAAAAAAAAAGCAGTTTTCGAGTTGAAATTTCAGAAGGTGTACACAGGGATCAGTTCTAGTACCCTTGCTTTTTGCAATTTTCATAAACGATCTCCCTAATGTAATTAAGAACTGCAATTTTCACTTTCCAATTAAATCATGACCTTAAGCGAATTCAAAGCTGGGCAGTGTAAAACTACTTGCAATTCAATCCGACAAAAACAATCCGTATATTATCAGAAAAATATACGGCTGCCTTAGAAATTTATCTCAATCTCAAAGTTTCACACCAGTTAAAACGAAGATACTGTTGGTGAAAACCTTAATAATTCTTTTGATACCGTACGGCTGCGAGATTTTTTGTTATACTGGTGCTCTTATTGTACGAAACGCTACTCTCATGTGTCAGCGTACATCAAAAATATCCTTGAATGTACAGTTGATATTTATATGAACTACTGCATGATTAAATACTTAATAAAGATAAAAACCAGCAAAAGTCTTCAATATCTTGCAATCTAATCGTTTGTTAAGTTCAGTTCAGTTGCGGATTGGCATTTTTTTGTTCATGCTATTCGTCTCTGGAATCCACTCCATCTTAACATATGTTAAGACAGCTTTATCATACGAGTAGTTTTAGTGATGCCCTTTTTCGACACCAAGCGGATAATTATTAAGAATGCATTATTTGTAATACTAACATTTCCCACTCCTTACTAAAATTAAAATTATATTTTTTCAACTTATAATAATCAATTTGGAATTATTATACTTGATTATAGCTTTAGTAGGATCACTTTTTAATTCAATTTATTTTTATAAACTTATCCAACATATTGTAAAATCCATATAATGCGAAATCCATCCATCTACCATACTATATCACATTTATAGATTAAAGATTGAAAAGTCTTTTATAAATGTTTTTTTTTTTTTTTTTTTTACTTTAATACGAGTAAATACCAAATAACAAATACCTTGTCGCACTACTATATTCGTTTCAAGTCATTTTGAAATATTAGCTTGATCACAAATAGCTGATTACTTTTGTAAATTTGCATAATATACCAATGATTGACAACCTGTAAAATAAGGTTTTACTATTAGTGATATCCAAAGCTATTTTGAAATAAATGAAAAAAGCGTACAAATAATTTTTTTTTGGTCAATAAACGATCTGGCGATACTTTGTTGTACAAAAATATTAACTACGGTCGAATAACCGCTGCAAAAGCCAACTTGACAGTCATTAAGTAATTTTCATGTGCAGATCTAATGCGATAATCTGTGGTTTAGTATTTTTTTCAATAATTTGTAGGAAGCATTAAGAAAGGATATTCCTCGATTGTTCTGTGCTTCCTTAAACTGTTATGGTATAATGCCAGTTTCAAGTATTTTATTAAAGACTATAATCAGAGTACTTGTGAAGCTATCTGTGGAGTACTTCGAAAATACTACAGGAATACTATCCACACTAGGCGGATCTCCGTCATTTAGTTTCCTTATGCCCGATAAAAACTCTTTTTGCTAAATGGGCGCATCCAAGATTTCATCATAATATAGTGGTGTTGCATTCTGCATGGGCACTACATGACTAATGGGATTCGGAATTCTCGAACATGGCCCCGAAACTCATTGGTGCTAAGTTAATCGCAGATTTTACGGCAAAATAATTTCATACAATATTTTTTTATCGATTCAATTTAATTGATTACTTTATCAATTCTTAACAATTTAAAATAAATTGAACAAGTTAGCAATTTTTGAGTGTAATGGAGTCACAATACGTTCCTAACTCTTTTTCTATTATTGGGTCTATAACTTAATTCTTTCGGTTTGCTAAGAGATGGCGTAACTTCTATTATTCCATTTTTATTATTCCATGGGAATATGCGTTGGAAAGCTACTGTCATTGTACGTCATTTCAGTATATGTCATTTATTTGAAGCGTAAACAACAATAATTTTTTTCCACTCAAATATGTCGAACTTTGTGCCTGAAAAAGTGTTTTTGCGGGGAGTTCTTCTTCATTACTTTAAATAATATGAAGAAAACTGCTGCTGAAAGTCATCGTATTTTGGTGGAAATTTATGGTGAGCATGCGCTAGCTGAGCGAACGTGCCAAAAGTGGTTTGCACGATTTAAAAGTGGTGATTTTGGCTTCGAAGACGATGAACGTCCTAGTTCATGGGTTCCACATGAACTAAAGCCGAGCAAAGTCGAAAGGCGGTTTTGCATGTCAAAAATGCTGCTGAAACAATACAAAAGGAAGCCATTTTTGCATCGGATTGTTACTGGTGATGAAAAATGGATCCATAACGACAACCCCAAACGTAAAACCAGCCAAATCAACAGCAAAGTCGAATATCCATGGCGCGAAGGTAATGCTCTGTAGTTCCTGGGATCAGCTGGGTGTGCTGTATTATGAGCTGCTAAAACCGGGTGAAACCACGGTTTCACCAACACGACTACGTCTGAGTTGGTCCATTCGGAAGGTCCAATTTAGGGCGACTCATTCGAGCATAGCGAGTGGTATCTTGCGAATAACACGTGTAATGTTGGCTTCCAAAGCGTCAATCATAGCTGGCTTATTACTGAAGACCTGAGACTTTACATATCCTCAGAAAAAATAGTCAAAAGGTGTAATATCGCACGATCTAGGCATTAAATTTACCGTAGCAAAACGTGAAATTAAGTGCTCACCAAAATAATTTCTCAAGAAGTCCATTGTTTCACGCGCTGCAAGGCTCGTAGTGCCGTCTTGTTCAAACCTGAGCTCATCGAGACCATTTGCTTGAATTTCAGGAAGCACATAGTCTGTTAACATGGCGCGATAAGGAAAACCATTGATGGTGACGTTCTAGTTTGCCTCATTTTTGTAGAAATATGGACCATTGATTCCACCAGCCCATAAACCACATCATACCGTTTTTTTTAATGGATGTAATGGTAGCTCTTGGTACTCTTCGGGTTGCTCATCAGCCCAAATACGGAAAACCTGTTTATTATTCATCACTGAACACAATTTCACGATAAAACACCGGATTTTCATTGAGTTTTCCCAGAGCACATTCACTGAAAATATAAGGCAAAGCAAAAGTTAAATTTTGTACGCTTTAAGGCCGAGACCCTGACGTAAAATACACCAAGTTGTCGAATACGTCAAGTTGTCGAATATGCCAAGCCAAGCTGCTGAGAACGACGACAAATCGATTCGTCACGATCTTCGCGTACACTCTTAGCTAGAGCTGCTATAATCTCTTCACTACGTGCTGGATGTAGTCTAACTGGTCGAGTATTATTCACTGTGTAAACTGGGCCTCATATTTGCGAATGGTATTGGCAATAGTGGTTTCAGTAGGTCGATTATACGCACCGTTAGTTTCTCGAATTGCATGAAAAATATTTCTCACAGAACGCTGATTTTCGTAATACAGCTGAACAATTTGGAGATACTGGTGTGATGTGAGTTCTCCATGATGATTTGTCAAACGATACTAAACAAAAATGACAAAACAGTTTGATAGGAGTCAAGCGCGATCTGTCGAAAAAAAGCCTATTGAAAATCAAACCTCACGATGAATACTTATTATACATTATTGTTCGAAACCTAAGCAACTTTTTCTTCCAAATTATTCAAAGTCGAATATTTATGTATTCGTTATTATTTTTAGAACTTAGATAATTTTTTAATTTTTATTTATGTTATTAAAGTAAGTACCTAAATAGATTTGGAAAAAACAAAAATAAAAAATCAATTCATTCAATGAAAAAAAAAAAAAAATAAATAAATAAATAAAAAATAATGCAGCTGGTTTTGTATTGTGGACGTTGGTATCGATTTCTTTTCCATTTTCAAACAGGTCATGAGCTCATCCTTATTTTTGAAGCGTTGATTCCCAACAAACAGATTTTCAATAGGATTCACGTCGGGGGATTGGGCTGGCCAATCCAGAATATGAATCCCATTGGTCGACAGCCATTTTTTGACCAGCTTCGATGAATGCTTCGGATCATTGTCATGCTGAAACACCCATCGAAGTGGCATATTCCATTCGGCGTATGGTAGCATTTGATCTTGCAAGATGTCATGGTAGACAAATCGATCCATTATAGTGTTTACTTGGCAAAAAGATTCAAGTCCATTCGCAGAGCAGCAAGTCTACACCATTACACTCCCCCCTCTATGCTTAACTGTGCCCTTGTAATACCGGGGATTCAGTTTTTGACCCTTTCTTCTCCGAACGTGACAGATGCCATCAGAGTTGAACAGGTTGAACTTTGATTCATCACTAAAAAGAACCGTCTTCCACTTGTCTACGGACCAATTTATATGCGCTTTTGTAAAATCTAATCTGAAAGTGTTTTAAAATCTTAACATTTGAGACAAGAAACTTAAGTTCTTTTAGGTATAGCTTTTCTTAAAATGTATCTTTGTTAATTAGGGTTTTTAGATGGCTAATAACTTTTTAAGCCGTTTTCCAGTGCACGTATTCTAACAGTGCTGAAACTAAAGTTGAGTTGCAATTCATTTGCAATGTCTCTTGATGACATAAAAGGATTCTTTGTGATCAAACGGAGAATTTTTTTATCGATCCGACGTGTTGTTTTGCGAGGACGTTCACCGAAATTCACTTTCTCGGTTGTTCCAATTGTTCTATATTTCTTAATAAGCCGTGAAATAATAGATAGATTTGTTGATATTGAACTTTTTAGCTATTGATATTTGTGATTCTCCATTTTTATAATACTCAATTATTTTATTTTTAATCGTTTGTCCATACTATACTCTGAACGCGCCATAATTAATTAATATATCAGTTGAAAAAACGGGTGTGAACTCGAACCTTTTTATACAACAAATGCTTTCAACTAATTTAACCCTGGACCCGTGTACTGGGCACTGAGTTCCCAGAGGAAATTTCAAATCGAATTGACATGCAAAAAAGGGATGATTTCCTAAAGAATACGATGAAGTGATGTTGTATTTAGTTTTCATATCTCGGAGCTATAAAAAAAAGAGCGTTATTGTGTACCTGGGCGCACACACGTGTCCAGGATTTCTCAGTGTAGTGATTTTCGAGATTTGCTGGCAAATTTTTGATAAAAAAGGATATTCACAACAACAAATATACAAAAATAATCGCTGAAATAGAAAAAAAAACGAAATAGGACCTGCACACCCATTAATTTTTATTACCTGACTCTCTCTTCGCATGTGGCGGCAGGCAAATTATTTTGAATATCACTATACATCTTTATTGAAACCGTTAGCTTTTTAACATTCTCAGAGATTTTGCTTGTCACGTTGAACAAAATTATGTTGTAAATGGAAGATTTTACCAGCAGAAACGATTTAGTGATTACTTGTGTTTTTGAAGTGTTACTGCAAATACCTATTAGTAAAAGTATTATTTATCGTTTTTGATTGATTTTGTTTTTTTTTATGGTTTTTTGGTAAGTAATAGCTGAATCTGTTTTTTTTTTTTTTTTTTGTGGAATGTGAATAGTGTTTTTGGTTTGCTCTAGAAAAATGGATCGAAATGATGTGTTAGAACGTGTTGCATATCAATTGAACATTGAATGATGTTGAACAGGAGTTTTTAGATAACAATGCACTTGATTAGCAAAGTGCTTATTGAGAGGATTCTGAAGATTCTGAAGCAGATATTGATGATGGAGAGCTTTCTGATTTGCGCGTTGAACAAGTAGGCGATGACTTGTGCCAAGAAGAAGAAATATATATGCAGATTCAATCTGGTGAACGGCGTCAGGAGGATTTTCTTGAGGATGAACCTGTTGGACCAAACAGAGGAATGCGCTACACAGCTAGGAACGTCCGTCATTCTGATATTTGGTGGTCTATTTCAGATGAATTTCAGAAATCCAGGGCAATAAATGATCAAAACGAACGAAAGAGGCATGAGCCAAAATGCAAAACAATATTTTCAAAAAAAGCCGATGCTTTTAGATGTTTGATAAGCCCATAAATTGTTTGTACTATGGTTTTTGACACAAACAGGAAAACGAAGAGGGCCTATGAAGACAATCGTTTGTCAGCTACACCAAAGATACTTCGTCGATGGTATGATACGGATGCAGATGAGATGTATGCATATATTGCAGTGTTACTGTATGCAGGTGCTGAAAAATAGTCAAAAGAAAAAGCTAAGGACTTATTTGATTAACACAATATGCCTTTTTATAGAGCTACCATGTCTTTAGAACGATTTGAACAAATATCCCGTTTCGTTCGGTTCGACGATTCAAGAACTAGAGCATTCCACATGCAAACTGATAAGCTGGCAGCTTTTAGATATACTTGAGACGTATTTCAATCAAATCTCACTGCACTCTATCATCCATCAAAAGAGCTTACTATAGACGAACAACTAGTAGCTACCAGAGGCAGATGCTCATTTCGGCAATATATGCCTAATAAACCTGGCAGATATGGTTTAAAAATATTTTGGGTTGTAGATGGCAAAACCAATTATTCTGGTTTGCATAGCACACGGCCTTCTGATGCATCTTTTGGAAGGTTTTTTGGATGACAATTTTAACGTTACCACCGACAATTTTTTTGCATCTGTGCCATTGGCTTTAGAGCTAGCAAGTAGAAAGACTATACTAGTGGGCACAATAAGAGGCAACAAACCACAATTACCAATGGAGTTTACAAAAAATGACAGGGAATTCAAGAGAATTTGGGAAAAATTTAGTTCAATTTTTTGTTTCTCACGGTGCATGCAGCATGTGAGTAACACAAAAAATAACGTTCTTTTGTTGTCAACTTCACACCACAATGAGGACATTGATGAGGAATCGCAGAAGCCTGTTATTATTATAGACTATAATCGAAGTAAGGGAGGCGTTTGACACTTTTGACCAAATGGTTACACTCTATGAACCAGTCACCGACCTGAACAATCAACTATACAAAATATATTTATATTTATGTACTTTGATCACATATAAAAAATGCAAACTTACATACTTATTTTATAGGGCACGAGTGCCCAAGTACACGATAACTTAAAATTTTACAGTACACGGGTCGAGGGTTAAACGAAATGCATGAAAAATTGGAAAAAAGTCGCAAAAAAGCGTAAGGAAGCGTTTTTCGCTGAACAGTTGTATAGGGTTCTCTAATAACGAATTGACAATTTTTTTTTTAAATAAAAGGCAAACCATTCGAGATATTTCAAAAACTTTATTATTGGCTTGAAGTACAATCAACACATTTATGAATGGCACTCGACTTCGTTCATATGGCCACTACGGGCACGTTTGCAGCGGTTGATTCGTTGGACCCAATTTTCAACGACTCGGCCACACATTTCGGCCGAAACGGCCGCTATTTCGCGTTCAATGTTGGCTCTGAGCTCTTCCAACGTCGTCGGCGTGTTGGAATAAACCAATGACTTAACGTAACCCTACAGCCAATCGACTGGCCTATGTCTTGAGAAAACACGCTCACCATACTTACTCTTCAATAAATCGATTGTAGCGTGTGCTGTGTAGCACTATCCTGTTGAAACCACATGTTGTCCAAGTCCATATCTTCCAATTCGGGACAAAAATAATCGGTGATCATGGCGCGATAGCGCTGAACATTCACAGTAACGTGACGATGGTGTAAACCAAGATCCTTACGCAAAATACGCCATAATGTGGTCTGAGCGATGCCCAATTCTTGAGAACGCCGTGGAATTGACTGATTTGGATCGTTTGCTACGGACTGAACGGCAGCGATATTTTCGACACTTCGACCAATTCGTTGTCTCACTGACACAGCAACATCACACAACGAATATGTAGACTCAAATTTTTGCACTAAACTTGTTATTGCCTGTCTAATAGGGCTAGAATTACGACCGAAAATTGGAATTAACGCTCTTAAAGTTGCAGTCACCGACTCCGAATATAGAAAATTTTTATAATTTGCAGACGTTGCTCGTTAGTGTACTTTACCATGATGAATGTTGAGCTTACTGAATAAATTGACAGTGACAGTTTGATGATTAGTGAAAGAGTGCGTTCACAAATTAAATTCAAAGTTGTCAAGTCCCTATTGGAAAACCCTATATTTACGTAGAAGTTGCTTAGGTTTCGAACAGCTGCATTTTGAGAGGAGTTTGCATTTTTTTTTTTTTTTAATTCTTTTTAAGTAATTACTTTAATAAGTTAAAATTATCTAAGTACTAAAAATTATAACGAATACATAAATATTCGACTTCGAATAATTTGGAAGAATAAGTTTCTTAGGTTTCGAACAATACTGTATATACATATAAACAATACAGTTTAAGAGTCAAAAATCATCAAAATTAAATTGGAATTATTAAGCAGTTATGCATAGTGGATTAGAAATATCATTATTATTAAGTTGCAAAAGCCATTGTTTTAAGAAGAATGTATATACTTATATCTTATGATTTTTATTCCATGAGGAAGTGTGTTAAAGGGTCTTGGCGCTGTAGAAATAAAAAAAAATGCAAATTGTGATGTGGTACTGATTATTGATTCTTAGGTTGTAGCTAGCAGAAGATCGATTTAATACCTAGGTCTGACGAAGAATATTTTTAATACTTTGTAAAATATAGTACCAATGTTTTAAAGGAATAATTTTAAGTACGTGTTTTCAACAGAAAAGAAGTGGGATTATTTTGTTGTTGTGTGTACCGTCCCAGAAAACAATGTCATACTAAAGCTTAGGATGAACTAACCCATAGGAAATACATTTATAAAGAATCTGTGAGCAATATTGTTTTTTTTTTTTTGCTAAAAGAATATATTATATATTTGCTATATATAGCTATGGGATATACGAGTATTTAAGTACATTGATACGGGCAGGTCGACTTGACTTCCAGTCAAGTAAAACAGATATATGAAGGTTATAACATTTTCAATTTCAAAACATTTATCAGAGCATATACGAGAGTCAAAAAATGTCTGAGGGTCTATTTCCAAATTACATGTTACATGTGTTTGTTATGTTTACGTTTATTAAATTTTACGCATTTTTTATCACATACACTAAAAAACCTAGTTTTTGTTTTTTCACTTACAAACATTTTACGTATTTTGAATTATCAGCGAAGGTTCGAAAGGACCCCTTCAGTTAAAAAAAACCAGAACGGAAGCTAAATTGAAACTCACTAAAAAATTGTTTTTTTTTCTAAAAAAAAGTGTCATAATTCTATTCTTAGTAAATACAATAGATTTTTTGAAAAAATCTGTGAAAATACCGAGAGTAAAGAAATAGATAGGTCTACAATTATTGATACATGATTTTTTGTCCTTTTTAGGCAAGGGCATTATTTTAGTATGCTATCTTCTGTTCTTGTCATAAATGTGACACAAAATTACTATTTAGTTAGATATTCTAATTTTTTGTAAAGTATGAGTATTGATTACTAAGCTCTTAGAAATAATTTAAGACAATTTAAAGATATTTGCCTTGTGGGTTAGCGCTCGTCATCAAACAATTGTTCTTACTTTTTGTTAATTTTTGTTTCTGGGCTGGGTGTGTGGCTTTCAGTGTCGCTGATGTAAAGCTCTTTTCCTGTTTTCACGTTGCGTTCTAAAATGGTACGCTGCATACACATGACTTCAGATACAGCATGTCCGTTGGCAGACTTATGTTATTAAATGCTAACAAAACAAAAACTATGGAACATATTGTTTAATTATTTAGTTTAGCATGCAGAGAAAGAAAGCGGAATCTATAACACATGAGCTGAAAACTCAGTGCCGTTTTATAGTAAAAAACAAAATTTTTCCAAAATTCAACTTTATTTATCAATATAGTGGCCTTCGAGGGCGATACACTGATTTAAACGATTTTTAAATTTTTCGATACCAGTTTTGTATTACTATTTCGGTTTAGCCTCAAAATAGGCCTCTGTTTCGGCGATTACTTCCTCATCGGTCTTAAATCTCTTTCCGGTGAGCATTCTTTTGAGGTCTGCGAACAGGAAATAGTAGCTGGGGGCCAAACCTGGAGAATGCGGTGGGTGGGGAAGCAATTCGTAGCCGAATTCATTCAATTTTGCCATCGTTTTCATCGACTTGTGACACGGTGCATTGTCTTGATGAAACAGAACTTTCTTCTTCTTTCTGTGATTTCGTCCTTCAAACGCTCCAACAACACAATGTAATAGTCGCTGTTGATAGTCTGCCGCTTTTGGAGATAGTCGATGAAAATTATTCCATTTGTATCCCAAAATACGGATGCCATAACCTTGCCAGCGACTGTTGAGTTTTCGGTCGTTTTGGACGAGGTTCGTCGCCTGCTCGCCACTCAGCTGACTGCCAGTTTGAATCTGATGTGAAGCGATGGAGCCAAGTTTCATCCGTTTCATTGCGGTTGAACAACTTTAAACACTCCTCTGAATCATCAACACGTTGTTGTTTTTGGTCGACTGTGAACAAACGCGGCACCCACTTTGAACAGAGCTTTCGCATGTCCAAATATTCGTGTATGATATATCCAACACGCTCTTTTCATATCTTCCGAGCCTCAGCTCTCTCGATCAACTTTACTTTACGGTCATTCGTAATCATTTTGTGGACTTTTTTGATGTTTTCATCTGAAACAACCTCTTTTGGACGTCCACTGCGTGCATCATCTCCGGTGCTTGTATGATCACTTTTAAATTTTTCAATCCACTTGCGAATGGTTCGCTCGGCTGGTGCAGAGTCCGGGTAACACTTATCAAGCCAGTTCTTTGCACCGGCTGCATTTTTTCCCATCAAAAAGCAATGATAAATCAACACACGAAATTGCTTTGAATCCATTTTTTTTCACAATAACAAAAGTTGCTTCACTCACAACGCTATATCTCGGGAACTAATCATCCGACAGCTGTCAAATTTATACACGTATCTTTTGAAAGTTGGTACTAACTGAAAATAGTATGGATTTTTTAATTCAAGTGGTGCCCTCTCTTAGAAACGGCACGGAGCCGTGTATTATCAGTGGATATTCATGGGGCACGACTGTCACAAGGGTATTCTCCTAAACTAAATATCACACTGCGAATTCGGAATTAATTTTTCTACTGCGTTCAGACAAACTTTACATTGTTAGAGGATTCAACAAGGCTCCAATCGCAACTTGATGGTGTCATTGCATTAGGCGACATATGTATAAGATCAAAGTCAAAAGACAGCCATCAAAGCTCCAGCTTATGTTGTACCAAAGACCACTTATTTTTAAACTGGAGATGGGTTTGGTAGTGTAGCTCATCATATAAATATATATATATAACGACTTGACAATTTTTTTTAAAATAAAAGGTAAACCATTTGAGATATTTCAAAAACTTTATTATTGGCTTGAAGTACAATCAAAACATTTATGAATGGAACTCGACTTCGTTCATATGGCAACCGCGAGCACGTTTGCAGCGGTCGATTCGTTGGACCCAATTTTCAACTAGTTGGCCACACATTTCGGCCGAAACGGCCGCTATTTCGCGTTCAATGTTGGCTCTGAGCTCATTCAACGTCGTCGGCGTGTTGGCATAAACCAATGTCTTAACGTAGCCCCACAGAAAATAGTCAAGCGGCGTTAAATCGCACGAACGAGGCGGCCAATCGACTGGCCCATGTCTTGAGATAACACAACTTTAGTAGCCACTTAGCCACTCAAAAAAAAAAAACCTCCTCGATATAGAACGATGCTTGACCACTGTGATACTGTGACTGACAAAGCTTAACATTCGATGATTAACCCTTTATAACTTTTAAGACACGCACATTTCAAACATAAATCTGTCACCGGAAAATCTATACATGGCTTCTTTGCTTGATTTTTACGAGGCCTATTGCAGCACCAACCTACTTGAATCCCATTTTAAAATAATGACTCGTCACAGTCTTCTGGTATCGTCGCTATTGAGGTTAAGAGATGATTTAATGTATTTTGGAAATGTTTTGTAGATCTTTTAGTCTGTCAGATACGCGGTATATTTTCCCGATAGGATGGACACAACTTGTTCTCCGTACTTTTATTGCTCAATACGGGATGCTGCAAAAAATCTCAGAGCCAATGAAGTGATCGGCTTAACCTTTTTTAGACAGTTCATTGGCTTTTTCATTACCTTAAATACCCGTTTGCTCTGGTACTCAAGCCTGACATTGTATTGTAGCATAACGGTTTGAACTTAACGGTTTCAGTGCTGCTTATCTGTGTATGAGTGTATGTATAGATGGGGGTGCCTTCCATTCCGGTTCAAAGAATTATATTGACAAGCTAAGCTTGATGGATCCTGCTGAGACTTTGTCCCATTGGCCTTGCAACGTTTGATTTTGAATCAAGGATACCTGCACCTATTCCTCAATCCGTTTTTCTTTGTATACTACCGGAATGGTATTGATTTGAGGTTTGGAAGTCCCATGCTTGTCGATTTGGGATCAATATGTATATTAAACTGCCTGTCGAAGCATAAAATTTTCTAGGAGATAAAGCTTGCAGATAAAAATTACGTTTACCTCCCTCTAGATTTGTGAAATGTATCCTAGATTGAAACTACACTTAAATAAGGCACATACATATACAAAATATACAAAATGTGGGGAATCTGACCATTTGAATCAGGGCTGGAAAAAATCCGTCAGTTATCGGTGCCCTGAAAGGCTTAAATCCATTACACTTTGTCTTGAATGAACATTTTTCCAGACAGACTGCTATCGTTTTGGCAGGTACCAGAATTCCAACTAACGTTTGGTTTATATGAAATAAGAGTCGAGCCTGAGAAATGTATATTAAGCAAAGTTCCATGCTGTTAGAAAGATCAGCTAGAAAAGAGCGGTAGCAGCAAATCTTACAGTCTTCCTCAATTTTCTATTGTATTTGATTAATGTGAACCTGTAAATGTCTTCTGTACTGATGCGTTTTGTTTGATGATAACGACTTCATACAGGAGATTCCTTGGATAAGGGATCTATAGCGATAGTATTTTTTTCTCTTGGTAGTCGCGCTTATAATTTTACTAGTTCAATAATTCCAGGAAGGCATTATCCGATGGCTACTACTTGGTTATAAAATAAATACAGTTTCTGTGAAATCACGGTTAAATTTATATGCATGGTCGGTTTAGTATCTTACAGAATATAATCTGAAAGGTCAAATTCATAGAGATTAAATTTTAGCAACCCGCAATACTAAAAAGAAAACTATAGAACTTGTTTTTACAGATTATTACCGCCAGAGGATATAAAGTCCCAATTGTAGTAGTTGGCAACAAAAGCGATATAAACGAGGATGACAAGAAACTACAAAGAGAATCCGTTGAGGCAGTCGTCACAGAGAATTGGAAGGCAGGATATGTTGAATGCTCAGCTAAGGAAAACATTGGCATTGTTGAAATATTCAAAGAGCTCCTAGTCCAAGCCAACATTCGATATAATTTAAGTCCAGCAGTTCGAAGAAGACGTCAGTCTTTACCCTCATACACCTCGCATACCAATAAATCAGCATCAAACAAATTCTCCTTTAAACGTCATTCATGCACGGTAACATAAACGCCAGACAAAGATCCATTTGAGTTGGAAATTTGAAGAAAAAGCACACCAAGAACTCCAAAATTTTGTAATTAATTTGTAATTTTTTATTAATTCCATGCAGGTGATATTTTTATATGTACGAGTATTTATTCATAAATTATTAACTTATGTATTATATGTGCGAGTATGTGTTAAGGTATTTGTAAAATTATAATGGTGTAAGTGCAAATTTTGAAACAGAAAAACAAACAAAAAAATTATTGTAACAGTTGTAGAAATATACAATTCAATTTAATTGATGAAATTTGTGTTTTGTGTGATTTTTTTCCAAATAAGGTTTGTATAAGTTTTATATATGAATTTTATTAATACAAACCTTGATTCAAAAATATATTGAAATAAAAATTCGAATAATTTTTTTTTTTTTTTTTTTCAAAATAATAATTGTATTTGAATTAGTATTTAAAGTATGTATAAAAGACAACTCAACGGATACAAAACTACGAGGACATACTCTGCAGCATTTCAAACATCCTTTCGATTTTATCTTCAATTCTCTTCATTCGGGTTTCTTGACTGTTAATACGACTTTTTTCCTGAATGATTGCATTCTTTCGTTCAATGACAGCTATTGCCATTTTGACAGTCTTTGAATCCATTTCAGAACATCTACCAGTGATGCAACTACAACAGCATGGCAAAAATTGCACTGGTGGATCTAGTATTCTCTTCTCATGGTCACTAAAGTCACGGAGGGGTAGGAAGTTTTTGTTTGCATTATTTTCCTGGAGCTCTTTTAATTCAATTGAATTGGCAATCGGGATGAGAACTTTATTCCTGTCATTTGGTAATATCGATATATGGGTACCGCCAATGTAGTGGGGGAATATATTAATCAGTCTTCGGCAGATTGTGAGGAATGGTTGATGATTGACGATGACATTAGTTCTGTGATTTTGACCAGTTAAAAGACGTTCATAGCAGATGAGTAGATTGGCACGGCAAATTGAACCGTTTAGTTCGGCTTGTTCTTTGATTGCCTACAAATAAAAATAAAGTCACAAATTAAATATTTGGACAATACTAAATGTCTTTTTTTTTTAACTTTAACATATCGTAGACGTTCATAGTTCATATTTCATAACAGGTATTTTTTTAAAAGGTTTATTAAGGACCCGAATGAGTCGATTCATCATCAATTGCACAGCAATTGGTGCGGTGTCCATCCATTTTTTGGAGTGACATTTAATATCTACAAAAAAGTAATTGTTTGGTGTGCCTTTAGAGCTGGTGGATTCACTGGTCTATATTTTTTCAAAAATGATGCCGACCACAACGTTGCAATCAATGGTGATCACTAAAGATCTACGATTGCTGACTTTTTCCTTACCCAGTTAAATACTATTAAAGTGGAAAAACAATAAAACGAGCTAGCATGCCGCTCAGCGGACGCCACTATGAATTTATTGAAGGAAACCTTCGATGAGCGCATAATTTTGCATTATGAAACTGCGATTGTCTCATTTAACACATTTGGACTGTTTTCTGTGGTGATATGTGCAGTCCCTATTCTACGCCGATAAAACAGAGGTGATGCATGATTTGAAGCCAATATTTACTGCATTATTTTCGATATACGGCTTCAGCAGCTCAAAGAAAGGTCGAAAATTAGATTTCTAAATAGAGCTTTATTCGAACCAGTCCGATCATATCTAAGGACTAATTTTAAAGTTTATACCTTTTAAAACCCACCCTTACTTACCCTTAACAGATCAGTTCTATTCTTTATCCTCACAATAAAAAAGAAAAGTCCTCTGGCCTTGGCTGCCACAAATATAACTAAAAGTTAGGTTTGTCTATGTGGAATCAGTTTGGAAAGCCACTCCATCGTATTTGAGTGGGAAAGGATTGAACAATCATTCGTTGAAAAGGGTACCCAACTGTTTTTTTAAAAATGAAATTTTATATTTTTGAACACCCACTAAAAAACTAAAAAACACTTTATAAGATACGGTTGCCCAGGTAAGTACTTTATCTGGTAAATGGTAAATTAAGGCGGCCAAATTTGTAGGCAATAATAATTCCCTTAATTTAATCAAGAATTGGCAGTATGACGGACGACTTCAGCAAAGACTGCTAAAGCTGTATAATCTTCGAAGGGGACGACTATACTAAAAAGCAATTAACTTGATTCCAGTGGTTCTGTGAATATTAGATAACGTTGCCAATCTGAGGAAACGGCTTACTATAACCAGCACTTTCGTGAATCAGAATAATAGATAAATTTGTTTTTGAAAAATGCATATATCATTTAACGACCCTAGATACTGACTCGATGTAATCCAACTGACTTTTTAACTGGCATTGGCAAAACCGGCGATCATATAGTCTTCGATTGAAAAGGAGAATTATATTCTCATCGTTATTCCAGCAGAACCAATTGAAATGAGAAGTTCAAAAGAATATCTAAACCCGAGTTTTTCTACAAAAAGAAGTATTTTTCTGAAACATTCTTTCGGTTTTGTAATACTACCTCACATTCCTATAAGTTCCGCACAACCTCCAAATGCGCATTTCTGGCAAACTGAGCCTTCTATAAGGTCACATTAGGATACAAGGTCTTACAAGGATTCCAATCCAGATCAAATAGAGACCACATTGTCTTACATACCACATGCCCACATAAATTTGACCATCGCAGGTTGGACTCCTTTGAAAATATACTCTTAATTGAAATAGTTTCACATCTACAAGTACAAGGGGTGACCGTGGTGTAGTGGTATATGCATAGACTCCTCAAGCAGAGAGTTGCGGGTTCGAATCGCGTGCGAGGCAATTCTGTGAAAAAGTCTCTTCATATAATTTGTATGTAGTTATATGAAAACCCCGTCAGCGTCAACTCTGACATGAAGGCATAACACTGATGTTGGAGTGGTTGTTGGCTGTGTTTAATGTAACGAACTAACAACTAGGAAGTACATAAGACCCACTTATTCAGAATGTACTAGCTCGTCTCGTCCAGTTTGGCAACCACCTCTGGGAAAAATATCGAAACCTAATACACCTGAGTTTCAAACTACTACACCACCCACCCGCGCCCAGGAGAAAAAGCCAGTAAAAGGGTATTCATATCCTCTTGGTGCGCGTACGGTTTTATAAAAAAAAAATAAATCTCACTTTATTCTGGTAGCTTTCTTCAGCTTCTCACAAGCCCATCAGCTACGAGCGCTTTATATATCACACTGTTCTGTAACGATCATTGTGTCACTCGGTTCTGTCTGCATAATGCCTTGGGTATTGCCCCACAGATTCTAAATTTTTCAAAACTGATATTATAAGCCTCGAGTGCAGATTGACTATCGTTATATTGTATCAAATATTGATCTCTTCCGGCTTAGCTCTGTCGTCCTGAGAGCATATCAAACTTCCGATTAAAAACACTTCTTCTTTTAGGTCTAGATCTGAAGAAAAGATGCCAGAGCCCCTATCCTCCGTTATTTAAATCGCATTCGCGTACATTGAGTACAGAATGTCGAAGTGGACTTCACCCTACAGTAACTCTGTTCAAATCATGCACTATCCAATTCTGCAACTCTTAGGAGAGCTCAAATTACTGAGGAGTATCGCATTGCGAAATGCTTGATGCAGAAAAGAGTTCGTGTTTAAGGTGACAAACTTCAAAATCAGAAGTGTAACATTAGCGGAGCAACTACCAACTTATCCCACTAACGAGGTATACAATTTTTGATATTTACCATACTGCTCAAATGGTTTCGAAAGAAAATATAGAATTTTCTAATAACGATTTGACAATTTTTTTTTAAATAAAATGCAAACCATTTGAGATATTTCAAAAACTTTATTATTGGCTTGAAGTACAATCAAAACATTTATGAATGGAACTCGACTTCGTTCATATGGAAACCGCGTGCACGTTTGCAGCGGTCAATTCGTTGGACCCAATTTTCAACGACTCGGCCACACATTTCGGCCGAAACGGCCGCTATTTCGCTTTCAATGTTGGCTCTGAGCTCTTCCAACGTCGTCGGCGTGTTGGCATAAACCAATGACTTAACGTAGCCCCACAGAAAATAGTCAAGCGGCGTTAAATCGCACGAACGAGGCGGCCAATCGACTGGCCCATGTCTTGAGATAACACACTTACCATACTTACTCTTCAACAGATTGATTGTAGCGTGTGTTGTGTGGCTTGTGGTACCATCCTGTTGAAACCACATGTCGTCCAAGTTCATATCTTCCAATTCGGGCCAAAAATAATCGGTGATCATGGCGCTATAATGCTAACCATTCACAGTAACGTGACGATCGTTATCGTCGACGAAAAAATATTGCTTGTATGGGTGTAAACCAAGATCCTTACGCAAAATACGCCATAATGTGGTCTGAGCGATGACGAATTCTTGAGAACGCCGTGGAATTGACTGATTTGGATCGTTTGCTACGGACGTCTGAACGGCAGCGATATTTTCGACACTTCGACCAACCCGTTATCTCACTGACACGGCAACATCACGCAACGAATATGTAGACTGAAATTTTTGCACTAAACTTTTTATTGCCTGTCTACTAGGGTGAGAATTACGACCGAAAATTGGAGTTAATGCTCTTAAAGTTGCAGTCACCGACTCCGAATATCTGTAGAAAATTATTATAATTTGCAGACGTTGCTCTTTAGTGTACCTTACCATGATGAAAATGTGAGTTTACTGAATAAATTGACAGTGACAGTTTGATGATTAATGAAAGAGTGCGTTCACAAATTAAATTCGAAGTTGTCAAGTCCCTATTGGAAAACCTTATATTTGTAAAAATTTATTACTGAGCAAGGACAATTAGCTTGGGATCGTGTGAAAATGATATACTTATTGAAAATGTAAGAAATAAGTCAAAGGTCTGTACCAACTGCAAGCTGATAGACTCTGAGAAAATGATGTACACCCTAACTGACTCGAACTGCAACCAACTTCAGACTGCTATAATTTCCAAACCGTTCATTATGTGAGCTCAAATTTTGACAAATGACAGATAATTTTATTATAATCGCCTTTTAAACGATATGCGTCTCAGTTGCATTGAAAAGATTTTATCCGTGATGGAATTCAAACGTGATAGTGTGATTGCTTCATATTTGGCTGGAAAACCACAAGTAGCTATCATTAGAGCCCTCCAGCACCTCAACGTGAATAAAACATTTGTGTCTCGAACCATAGCTCGTTACCGTGATACTGGCAGCGTTGTAAAACGCCATAGAGATGGTCATAAAAAAACAGCAACATCGGCAGAAATGGTTCGGAAAGTGAAGGCTCGAATTGAGCGAAATCCGCGTCGAGGTGGAAGAAAAATGGCTCGTGAGCTCAACATATCATTAGAAAATAGAAAAATGTTATAGGGCAATATTTCAACAAACAAAATGACCGAGTTTATTTGCCAGAGAACTCCTTCGAAATTTTACACCTTCGGATGGCTACCAGAAACAGACAGCACCGACGGTGATGGTTTGGGCCGCCATAACCGCCGATGGTCGCTATCCGCTCGTATTTTTGGACCGTGGCGTCAAAATTAATGCGATCGTATACCGTGAAACTGTCTTAGAGACAGTATTAAAGCCTTGGGCACACAATCATTTCGGTCGGCGACCTTGGACATTTCAACAAGACTCGGCACCGTCTCACAAAGCGCGCGTCAACCAAGATTAGTTAAAAAACAATGGTTCACACTTCATTTCTTCGACACAATGGATTGCTTATTGATGAGTGGTGTTTGTTTCGACCTTGTGGTATTATTGTAAAATAGTGATATAAAAGGTCCAAGGTTTTTAGGTATACCAAACAATAAAAACAACTTATTTCTATGTACTTGTATTACATACTTACATGAGTATCATTAACAGCCAATCCATTAAGTAAATTGAATAGAACTATCGACATGAAGATGACAAAAAATAGGAAAAGGCAGTAACCGTAGATCGTTTCAAATTCAATATCGCCTGCATCAAATTCACCCGTCAACATGACAATTATTTTAATAACTGTTGTGAATGGATTTGAGAACTTATTGAAATCTCCTTCTCCCGAAGTGACTCCATCCTCTGGTTTCTCCTTTCCGAAAAGAATATAAAAGCACAAGCTAAACGTTATGACAAAAATCGAATATAGTGCAAAACTTTTCATGAAACTATTCAACACGGCTCTCAACATAAGCATGTGCGTTGAAATTGACAAAACTGGCAACGATCCCACAAGGAGACACAACTCAACTGATAAGAGTAACATTGTCAACACAGCCACAACTCTCTGAGTTTGCTGGTCATAGCTTTGTTCGCAAACAGTCACTATGCAAAGCACTATTAGAAGAATTTCCAAATAATTGACAGGAGCTTTAAGGTATCCAATAGGTGATATAACGATCTGTAGTAATTCCCGAATTATAAGATATCCGATTCCGATAAATGACAGTAACCCGAATAGTCCTAGTGCAGCTTGGTTTTCGCTTTCTCTAAATTTCAAAACCGTATGGGTGACGATGGAAATGCAAAACAAACCGTAGATGATGAGATTGATGTAGAAAATAAGTGACAATCGGTGCCATTTTAGGAATAGGAAGCTTGTAATGAGCGGATGTTTAAGCAAATGTCTCATCTCTTTTGACTCGGCTATGTGCTTGATTGGGGTCATTTCGTCGCGTAGGCTGAGTTGTGGAGATTTTCCCAAAACTGGTTGACTCGGTATCAGATTACTGTAGTTGATGATGATTTCAAAGCCTTCATCGCCTGGTTTGAAATTATTCGTGGTGATACATGAGTCAAAGTATTCTCCCAGCAGGTCGGGATCCATTTCATCGATCGGGATGTCATTGAATTTACTCTTCGCTCCGATGTAGGCTCCTCGCTTAAGCAGCTCATTGATAGCTAATTTGTTGCGATATTTCACCGCGTAGTGCAGTGGTGTTGATCCCGATGTATCGGCTTCGTTTATATTGATTTTATTTGATTCTAAGAGGATGTAGAAGCATTTTCTATAATCACAAAAACTCCAAAATGATTCTTCTTCCATCTTTTTGATAACAATGATAAGGAGGTTTTCTTGAAGTCGTAGTTTTAGATCTTCTCGGTCTAATAATTTCTCCAGAGCCATCCAATTGCCCCAGATACAAGCGATCTCAATGGCACTGTTATCATTATGAAGGACGTTGATATTCGACATGGTGTTTAGAATTGCATCGAATGCTTTGTGTAAGCCTCTCTTGATGGACTCGATAAGAAGTTCCAGATTCTGTTCTTGGACGGTATTCATCATGTTATCCTTTTCGGATATATTCAGTTGATAGTTGTCGAAACTTTGCAGAAACTTCTCCTCATTCCCGTTGCGTATCAGGGTAACCAATGTGTTTAAGTTCACTTCGGCGGATGTAGCCATTGGTAATTCTAAATCTGGGAAATCACTTTCCAACCGAAGTCTAGCTTCACCATCACGGCATGTATCTAGATCTATCTCTGGTAAGTTTAGGAATTTGATAAGGAGTTGGCGTTTTCTCTCCTTGGACAGTTGTTTGTTTTTGACTACGTACATGATGGGGGTCATTTCTCGCTGGTCCGGAATATTCGGAGAGGCGCCGTATCGGAGAAGCAAATCTATGCAAGCCGTAACATCGTCAAAGTTTTCTGTGGTAAGGTTTTTCGTCAAGCTATTGAGAGGTGTTAGATTGGCATACGTGCTATCTAGTTCTATGTTTTTTTGGGAAAGGAGGTTTTCCAAAATGCATGGGTCTTTTGAGTCAGCTGCATAGCTAAGGGCAGATTTATTTTTGCGACGATTGATCTAAAAATTGAAATTATAAAAACATTTCACTCAGTATCATACGAATGTCTGCTTACATTTGATGGATTACAGCCATGTCTGAGGCACTCTTTAACAAATTCACCACATCCGTGCGTCTGTAGTGCCATCTCGAATATACTTAAATGTTTGTCATCCTCCCGATTCGGATTAGCCCCCATATCAAGGGCAACTTTGAATTCTCGTATATTTCGCGCCTCTAATGCTATACTGAGAAGAGCCTATAACAATGAAAATGAATTTTTTTATATTATTTTTGTATTTTCCAGTGAATATTTCTTGATGTCAGAGATTACCTGAGGGTCAGCGAAACCACAATTGCCCAAGTCTGGCATATTTATGGAGTGATGCTTTTCTGTCATGTCTGTGAGTATGACCGTTCAAATATGCGTTGATATTATTGTATATCTGAAAGGAAAAGAAAATTGAAATCCATTAGCAATGTTATTCGTTCCACTATAAGCCAGAGCATTGATAGATTGATGAATGATATTTGACTGTGAGACAGACAGTTGGAGTTTTTTTTTTTTCTCGTCTATAATGTGTTCAATAAGTGGGTTATCTCAAATGGGCTGTACTGGAAATTGAATTCAACCAATTAATGGAAATAATTGAGAGTGCTGGATTAATGGGTAGTGTAGGGGATCGAAATTAGTTTTCTTCAAGTGGAAGTTGTAGATAAAACTAGATAAAAAGTAAACTAAAATATCGTCACAAAATTGTGCCAATAAATGTCACCTGTCAATGTTATCTTACGTCTTAATTGGGCTTGGGCATATCCAAAGACAATGTTATTTCTGACCTTTGGGTTTGAAGGTTCGAGTATAGAAATGGATATACGATATTTTGAAATCCATTTTCAGAAAATGCAAAAAAAGTGTAGGTATCTCATTCAACTTAGACGTTAATTGCAGGTGCAAATAATTTTTCGATGACGTATACGCGACTATCTTATTGCTTGATTAACTCTCAGGAGATGGGTATACACAAATTATTGAACGGGTACTTCTTGCATGACAGATTCCTTAAATGAATTACATCAACGTTAGAATCAGGGGCCAAAACCAGCTCTCATATTCACGAAGTAGTATAGTGACTTAGAAATATCCGGCATCTTTCGCCTAAGTAGTCATTTAAACGGTCTGACCTTTAAAATTGAGTGTTGTGCGTAAAGGACAAGACGAGGGAACCAAGAGCCTCGGAATAGAACAAGCATGTAAGACGAAAAAAGGACATCCCCATCCAGGAAGTACAGTGGGAAAATGGAATGAAAAAACTGTGGCATATGTATTTTTTTTTTTATATTGTAATACCACGCGCGCACCAAGGGGATATGAATACCCTTTTACTGTCTTTTTCTCCAGGGCGCGGGAGAATGGTGTAGTAGTTTGAAACTCAAGTGTATTAGGTTCCGATATTTTTTCCAGAGGTGGTTGTCAAACTGGACCCTCAACCAGTGGGTCTTAAGCACGTGCTAGTTGTTAGTTAGTTACATTTAGCCCAGCCAGCAACCACTCCAACATCAGTGTTACGCCTTCATGTCAGAGTTGACGCCGACGGGATTTTCATATAACTACATACAAATTCTAAGAAAAGACTTTTTGAGAGAATTGCCTCTGCTTGAGGATTCTATGCATATACCACTACACCACGGCCACCTCCGTGGTAGTGTGTAGTACGATTGGACATATTTGGATGCGGGTTTACTGTAAGCGATATACTAACACAAGAAGTCTTATGTTTGCACTTTATAACAATCTACATAAATGCTTTATTCGCAAAAAGTATGATATGTATTTGCGCCACCAGAGAAGAAGTAGACGATGTCACTAAGAAATATTTTTGTAAGCTCTTTGACAAAACCTACGAGCAATGTTCTAATTAAAACATAAAAATCAGAAAGTCAGAAAGCAGGAAAGCATAGTTTGTACGACATGTCTGGAAACAGAATAAAGAAATCGATTTTACTCCTCATCTTAATGTTCACAAAGGAGCATGGCGGTCAGCGGATCATGAAATTGATCATGTTCTGAACGATGTGAAGCTCTCTTCCATTATTATAGATGTCTGAATATTTCAAACGGCCAATAAAGATTAGGATCACTACCAAGGTACGTTTACGGACGTCGCAGCTGCCATAGCAATGAAACAATATTATGATAAAACGGTTTAAATGGTTGCAACCGCATTAAAAAGACAACACTGTTGACGGGTGTGTATTCATCGCACTACGACAGACCCTGCAAAAACCCAAGAATGCTAACTATCTTTTAAGATATTTTAAGGCCACAATTGACATTCTCTAATGAATACAGTTACTAAGGTAATGCGGTTGCAGAGTCGTTCTATTGTCCTCTTTATCATTTTTTATTTCTCAGCCTCAGATAGATTCAGCTAAGTCTCGTAGGGTAGCTTTTGACCATCTGATTTTTTGTACTCGCGATCGCAATTACCGTAAGTGATTCTAACCAAATTCAGGTAGAAATTGTCAACTCTATAGATGACCAGTCTGCGCCACTTTGTCAAAAAATTTTATAGATCCTTGGTTACTGATATCCCTAGCAGATATTAAGCAAAAATTATGCTAGTAAATCACAGTGCTAGTTGCTCGGAGAATACACTGCCGACCATTCTCTGTTCAATTTTGAACCATTCATATAGGAGAAGAAATGTCCTTTCTTAGGCTCATCCAGTTCTTCCTGTTCAGGATCGTGCCATTGGAGCTTTAGTGATATGGGGCAAGAAATATTGTAATTGACTGCTCAATCGCTTTTATTTTTATTTATTTATTTTTTGAATATTAAAGGGAGGCCAAAACTAGATATAGACCTGTGTAGTTCGTTCCTATACACAGATGCTGTAATATGCGGACTTTTAATCTATAAAGCGGTGATAAATTCTGATACAAGCTTCTTTGATTTTCTCTAGGATCTGCCGTAGTGTAGAATTCTACTGGAGATAAATCAAATCGCTGAGAAATTGGATACATGGTTGCTACAATTAAATTCATTTCAATAAAAGAGTCTCAGTGTTGAAGACACATTGCTTTTAGACTTTAGTTTTTTTTTTTTTTTTTGCCGATTCTTCTACCTAAATCAAGTTTGGTCCATCTTTATTCTTATTTTATTTTCCATAAATTTTTAATCTTAGGTCATCGGATGAAGGTTTATAGCCACATGTGTGGACTTACGGATATCGTTAGCATAGAGTTGATATTTAAGATAAGACGTCATTATCTATTAAATGACTTTGCTTGCTTTCAGATGCGTAACGCGGAAAGGCTACCCTTTTTTTTAAGGTTGAGGAACATGAATAGAATGCAGCCCTATTGCAAACAGCTTTAGACTTTAAAACTATCTTACTGTTCTCAGTTTCGAGGAATATCTATCTACAAGTGTAGATTTTAATGATATGATATGATATGAACTCACAACTCACTCACTCATATAGACTACAATCAATTCAATGATAGATCTAGTTCGGATACCTGTTTGTTTCACATAACAGAGTTGAATTTATATTGCATTTTGAGGGAACACATATATACCGTACATATGTGCACTTCTTAGTTTTCGCAGTCCATCATATTGCCCCTCCGTGACAACTTTACAACTTCAGAAACATATCTTTATTCCGCGCTGTAAGAGAGTCCGCATGATGAATTTTAACAGCTCAGTTTGTATTGAGACGATTAGGGACAATGCTTTTGGTACAACCCGGGAAAAATGTTGGCAGGCATACCATTAATACTAATCGTCTCAACGTTTCAACCTTCATATTTCATAGACAGAGTTTAGGGCTCCTGGTAAATCCGATCAAGCTATTCAATCTGCCTAATATCTGTCACGTTCAGATAAAGCTGTGTATTAGATTGTTGTACAGTTAATTTGCTTGGAGAGAAATAGCTTCCTCGATATGTCGTCGATTCATCCATAAAGATGCTCTGCTACGATCTGAAGTCCAGTGCATTTGCGTACACAGTTCTAATTATTGTTTCGATTCAAGTTTAAGGTAAGGGATTCCATTGTCTCTTGATTTATGCCGGGCATTATATAGTGTTTTCTAATAACGACTTGACAACTTTTTTTTTAAATAAAAGGCAGACCATTTGAGATATTTCAAAAAATTTATTATTGGCTTGAAGTACAATCAAAACATTTATGAATGGAACTCGACTTCGTTCATATGGCCACCGCTGGCACGTTTGCAGCGGTCGATTCGTTGGACCCAATTTTCAACGACTCGGCCACACATTTCGACCTAAACGGCCGCTATTTCGCGTTCAATGTTGGCTCTGAGCTCATTCAACGTCGTCGGCGTGTTCGCATAAACCAATGACTTAACGTAGCCCCACAGAAAATAGTCAAGCGGCGTCAAATCGCACGAACGAGGCGGCCAATCGTCTGGCCCATGTCTTGAGATAACACGCTAACCATACTTACTCTTCAATAAATCGATTGTAGCATGTGCTGTGTGGCTTGTGGCACCATCCTGTTGAAACCACATATCGTCCAAGTCCATATCTTCCAATTCGGGCCAAAAATAATAGGTGATCATGGCGCCATAACGTTGACCATTCACAGTAACGCGACGATCGTTATCGTCGACGAAAAAATATGGCCCAATAATGCCGCCGGCATGCAAACCGCACCAAACAGTTATTTTTTGTAGATGAAGTGGAGATTCATGAAGCACATGTGGGTTTTCACCCGACCATTACGCCATAATGTGGTCTGAGCGATGCCCAATTCTTGAGAACGCCGTGGAATTGACTGATTTGGACCGTTTGCTACGGACGTCTGAACGGCAGCGATATTTTCAACACTTCGACCAACCCGTTGTCTCACTGACATGGCAACATCACACAACGAATATGTAGACTCAAAGTTTTGCACTAAACTTGTTATTGCCTGTCTACTAGGGCGAAAATTACGACCGTAAACTGGAGTTAACGCTCTTAAAGTTGCAGTCACCGACTCCGAATAGCTGTAGAAAATTTTTATAATTTGCAGACGTTGCTCGTTAGTGTACTTTACCATGATGAAAATGTTGAGTGAATAAATTGACAGTGACAGTTTGATGATTAGTGGAAAAGTGCGTTCACAAATTAAATTTAAAGTTGTCAAGTCCCTATTAGAAAACCCTATATTTGCACCTTGACACGTATGATATTGATGAGTGTAGTGCGGAATCGTACTTGTACTACTAAAGACTCGTTTATTTGTTTATTTGCTTACCTCAAACATAGTTCTACGGGAATATTTCTTCAAATATTGTGCAAAACTGTCTTGTTGCATTTAAAAAAGAATATTCTTGAGTTCAATGCTTCCTTCAACGTATTAACGCGTCCATTGCTAAACCATTTTATGACATACCATACTTTTCTATATATGCCTCGAAAACATAGTGTCTTGTACGACGACTGCTTTTTAGGTGCCATGTGGCATTTCTATTCTCGAGTTGAGTTTTGATCGATTTTCTCTTAACAGCATTGGATAGACATTTAAAGAGTCTTATCATTTTTGACGGTCTTATCATATTTTGTGACTATTTGCGAAAAAACACAGTTGACTTTCATCATCCTCAAGTACGCTTTGGGGTATGTTTATCTTAAATTTTCCTTAACTTTATTTTATATTTGATTTTCAAGAGTTCTATTGTAGTTTTGTACGGAATACTTTGAGGATTTTGCTTTTCCTCCTCCTAATCAGTGTTCCAATCTCTCTCTGTTTAATGAAATGTTCTCTCCGCGTCCCTTCAAAATCGTTTTGGCTGCTGAATCTAGCTTTTGGTTGACATCTCCGCAGTTTAAGGCCATCATGCTCTTAGATTCACAATATTTTCATTTTACAGACTCCCGTTTATACTTACTTGCCTGTTGCATTAACGAGGATGCTCCAAATTCTTGGTGTGACTAAAACATGTGCGGTTAAACAGCGATTTAGGTTGACTATGAGTTCCTTTCAAGTTCTTGTATCATATTTCGTTAATATATTCTGAATTTCTCGTCATGTGATCGTTTCCTGCTTAAGTGAGAGGGTGAAATACGACAAGCATCAATTCTGGTAAATGTATCATCATTTTAAAATTATAAATTTGGAAATCAAATAGGAATATCAGGATGAAAATCATGTGAATCAGTATTATTATTCTTCACACCATTTCAAACCTATGACAGGACATTGTTTAGATTTACATTTTAATTTTTGCTTACACCTCACAAGGTCTGCCCATATTTCTGCAAGTGCCTGACAATGTAAACAAATTAGAGTCCGCATGATTTATGATTGAAGCAACAAATTTCCTCACCGGAAAAAGAAAATAATCAATCTGTAAGTATCTTAATGCAGTCATTGACTTCAATTCCGTGCTCAGAATCAGTAAATACACTTTTGTATCTTTTCAATTGAATGAGTGTTCTGATGTTCTGATATTAATGTGCCGGTAAAATCGCAGACATTCACCGGTGCGAGTACATCGTACGGATACCTCGTACCTGACATAGCAAGTACACAAGCTAGTGCAGTGCTCGTACTCGTAACGAGTTGAATAAGCAAATAATTCTTGTTGCCAGCAGACAAAGGAGTCATCGATTAATTAAAATGCGAAAATTTATAAACTTTACGATGATCACGGAAAAAGAAAAGAAAACGAAAAGACTTTTAATGGCTGAGTGGCACCAGAGCACGGGTCTGTTTATATCAACTGACTGGTCACTTTGCATATTTTCCTCATTAATTTAAACTAACCCATTTTCTCCATTGTATCTAGATATCAAGCCTAGCTAACCGAAACATTCCTCTAATAGTTGTACTGTACGAGTGCTTTTATCTGTTACTTGTACATGTATCAGTATGTTTTATACGCTAAACAAGTACTTGCACTCAAACAAGTGAACAAAAAGCCTGATGTGTGGATTTAGTTTTTTTTTTTTTTAATTTTTACTTTTTGACTTAACAGTTTTTCAGAACCTTTGTCATTTGGCATTTTGACCTAACCAAACGAACCCGTCATGTGGTTCATGGTTCAAATGTAACTAGATATCCAAATACGAGCACAGAGTAAAAGTCAGATAGCACGTTTTTCATGTCCATTAAAATTTGGAGCATGATGAGTGTCCATAAATCATTACTAAAATGTGTTGCTTCATAGGGCAGCGAGGTCAAGTGATGTTCGAATAAACCAGCACACGGAATTCGGGTAAATTTATACATCGCCATCCGTTTGCTGTTCCTCTAGTGGCTTCGGTTTCCTCTGAATAGGAGAAATTTAAAGCTTCATTGGAAAAGTGCTTGAGATTTTATCATTAGCCTCCCACGAACATATAATTTGGGCTACGATTTATGTTTAATAAACCTTATTCAACGTGTCGGGCAGAGGCTTGACTCGAGTTACTTAAATGGAGATACGAAGAGCTGAAGCATTTAAAATTTGACACGTACTTTTAGTATCTGCGGGTATCTGCAAAAGTTGATTTATTTTGAAACAATTCAATACACGAATAGATTGTAGCACAGTGTGCAGAGAATTCTTAAGTTGAAATGCAAATATGTATTTAACATGCATACTTGTTGGATAATTATTACACTACGTGTCTAGGTTGCATCGATTGAATGCAATTATTGACCAGGGCTTACAATTAAATCAGTAACATTATTGAAACGTGTTTTACTTCAAGGTGCAGGTAGCTCCATGTCTCATTCTTAAAGCACTTACTTTGAAAAATGAAAAGTATTTATTGCTTTAAAAAAATATGGCTGATAAAAAAAGAAGCAATCATATGCTGCTTTAGTTTTTTGATTGATAAGGGGATCAAACAAGAATTTCTGGCAAAGTCTTAGGTTGAGGACAACAGCCAAACCAAATATTCAGCAAAGTAATAATTTCGCCCTTTTGTGAACATAGAAACTGAAATTTACGAAGCTTGTAGTACCGCATCCCGAAATTTTGGATAACGCACCACTGCTTGCGTTGAATCGTTTAATCGAGTAGGTATAGTTGTCCAGTACCCTCTTCGGTTGGATCAATATTTGATTGATTTGGCTGGAAAGGTCACAGGTGCGAATATATCAGAAACGAGCTAAGCAACTAAATGGCATAAAAAAAGCAACAATAAGAATTTATCCGTGGTTTCATATGTTGCTACTAGGCGCTAAGAAACATATTTCCAAATCCTTAGCACATGCCCAGAAGTCCCTGGTATCTTCCGATACCAATAACTCACTTCAAGACCTTCAGTAAATTAAGCTGGGACTGCGCTTGCATCGTTTGATGTCCGCTGAGCTCTTTCGTACTACCGAATCAAGCCATCAGAAGTAGCGTTTAGAAGTCCCACCTCCCTTTTCAGTAAAGTTCTGGGGGACGGAAACCGGTCAAATCGGATCAAAGTTAGACTAAAATTGATGTTGTATCAGAAAAGACTGCAGTACCAGCAGACAAAAATCAAATTCCAAGGAATATGTGGTCACAAATTGTGGTCGCTTGAAATCACATGTAATTTTGTATATGTGAAGTTCTTCAAGGATACAAAAGAATTTCGAGACTACCGAAGATCTGGCCGTCCACATATTGTACGGGCCCTAGGCGCTACTAAAATATAGAACAAATAAGTAGATATTAACAAAAAGGATGTGGAAATGGAATATTGGCAGAACGATTTCATCGCTTAGCTGAGAGTTGTGTTCATCAGAATGCGAAAACATTAGAATAACGCAGTACAAAGAAATAGAAAATAGGAAAAACTCAGAGAAAATATTGTCAGTATTCGTAAGAAAGAAAAGTGAGAAAAAGTTAAAGTGAAACATTTGTACTGAGTGAAGACCTACAACATACTCTGAATGAAAATGCATTAAAAATTGCAATGAAAAGGCTGAAATTAGGCACTCTCATGCATACAATAATCAGCCCGAGATTTGGGAGAGAAATAGAATATAAGACAGAGGCTCTCGATATCTTCTAAACCCGATGGATTGTGTCTTTTCCATTGCTTCATCTTAAAAGGTGATAAAACTACAGAGCAACTATCGTCGTATAGACGAACACTTCCACTAAAAGATCATTTCCAAAACACTGGAGCAGTACATTGATCAGTCCAATTAACATCACGGCTCTAGGCCAATTTAGAGTTGGTGTAAATGAGACTGAAGCTACGAATTCAGAAGATATTAGAATTCAGAGTTAAGTTTTGATATAGTATAGTACTGTAGGGAGTTTTCAAGTTGAATGCCTGAAATAGCAAAAGGTTACCAGAACTTTTTTTGTTAGAGTCTTTTAGGGTTTCTCAGTGTTTCCAAATTTCATGAGCTAATTTTCACCCGACTATCCCAATGAAGCTGCTCCGATGACGCTACAGAAAAGGATAAGAGCTCCTCGAACAATCTAAGGACGAAAGTGATGAAATCACTAGCCACAACAAATGAATAAATTCATGGCGCAATAGTGCTGTGTGAAGAAAGCCCCTGTCACTTCACTCCTTTTGTTCATTGCTTTGCCTTTAGAAGGAGCTATGTTTCTCTTACCAATTGTAACCGGCGAAAAAATCAGAAAGTTGTTCATAAGAGCTAAAAATTGTGTCCAAAACTTCTCCGCAGTATATTAATCATTGTGCCACTTCAACCACCATCGACTTCGCCGAGAAAAGAAATGTTTGAGAAGTATTTGATTGAGTCTCTTGCTTTTTGTTGCTTTGAAAAAAAGTTTTTGAAATGATGTTCGATTTGGTTTGCATTGGCGGAATGTAAAAACCAAATGGAATAATATGAGCTGAACGAATTATGAAGATAGACTGAACCGATCAAAATAGTACGAATCCATTGGCCCTAAAGTCTAGTACATATTGAGGAAATGAAATGTTTTGGTTTAGAGCTTTCGAATCCCTTTCGGATGGGCAACGCAGTAAAGTAGGACTCCTCCTTAGGCAGCAGCTTCGAGTGGACTTCAACCAACTTAGTGTGTACAGCAATGTTTAGCACAAAATCAGGCTAAATGGATAAAATTGTTGTAAGGAAGGAGACCTAGACTAAATAGTAAACTGAGTTGGAAGCAACGACCACCTTCTACGATAAACTTGGAGTTAGGTCCCATTTTTTCTTAGAAATAAAGCTACAAGTATTTTTAAGAAAAAATGGAACCTAACTCAAGTTTATCCTATCGATGTACACGACTATCGAACTATCTTAACCTTTGGTATACAAAGAATTGCATGCATAGACATGACTCATGTCATGAGAACGACGGGACTAGATAATATATTTTGCCTCCTTTCACTAGATCTATACAAGCAAAAAACTACAGCGAAAAGCGCTTTAAGATTGAGTCAGATTAATGGGTAGAAATCATACCCGAAAGGTTACGGCTCGATCATTACAGGTGAACTAGATTTGTGCTCCAATACGGACACATAATACTCTATCATGATATAGAAACACGCATCGCCTGCATTTTTCCAAGCTGAGAGGAATGGGACAGGAACCAAATCGTAAAAGACTCGATATCCATTTTCACCGATAAATAAAAGATAGAGATAGCAACCGGCGTCAGAGTCATCTACGATCAACAATAATCTTCTGGAAGCGCACGTAATAAATCTGCACCTTACCGACGACGACCTCTGCAGAGGCTATGGAGAGAGGTTCACGGGAGGATATCCTCCACATTTTGTGCCACTGTCACAGCCTCAGTAATTTGAGGCAAAGAACTTTAGGAAGTTATTACTTCCACTACCTCTCAGAACTATCTGCTGCTCCACTTATATCTCTTTTCAGATTCGCGGACACAACAAAATGGCTTAGAACCGCTCAAGGTCAAAACGACTACGAACTCGAGACGACAAGCATAAACCAGAACTCAGAACCCGGGACTCTGCTTCAGATACCTTATCTATTGGCCAATTTACCTAACCTAACCTAAGGAGACCTACCCTCTGTCTCTGCTGCTGGGATATACCTACACTACGCGGTTTTGACATCAATTCGGGTATCAAAAGCAATGTCTAAGTGAGAGACCACAATAAGCCAATGTGTAGCCGCGGTATTATTTTTGCTTTGTAGATAATGAATGCTTCTATCTAAATCTTGGCTTCTTTCAGACTAGTTAAAGTGATGTCAATCCGAATTTGTGGCGGATCTGACTTCAGCCGTATCTAGTAAAAGCAAGATTTAAAATTTCTGCCATCTTATTTCTTCCCAAATGACTCGTTAATCCTTTCTAAAATTTTGTTAAATATAAAACACCATTAACAATTTATCTTGTTGCAAAACATGCTGCTACTAATTGTGCGGCTAATTTTTCCCACAATTTTTTAACGATCAAATTCTTTTAAAGGGCCGTAAACAAACAACGTCATTGTGTCGAACAATAGAAGAGTTTTGTAAAGAAATATTGCGTCACTTGGGCAAGAATGTGATTTCCACGCTAGCTGGCCAGTCTCGTACTCATAGTCATGGCATCATGTTACTGTGAGAAAGTGTCCACTGATTCTGTGACTCTAATTATTCCCAACAGCCAGAGTTACGATTATTCACTCGGACTGTAGGACCAACAAAAACAAAAAAAAAAAACGGTCGTATGTTTGTTTTATCTCCATTAGCAAATAGTATTCTTTTTTTTTTGTCGTACGAGTATAGTCAAATTCAACATGAACAATTTAGAAAATGATGTAATATGTTAATTAGATTCGCGTTGTTTTAAACGCCGAATTGTCGCTTTGAGTGACGCTCAGTGTTGACACAGATGAAGTGTGACACGACAACTTAGGCCAGATCCATTGGTATATACAGTAAAATACATTAAATCACGATGCGGCAATAAAAGCTAGTTAATGTTTAAGGCTTAAATAAATTGCCCTCGATTTATTTTTCACACCGAGCTAAAAGTCTTCGATTTTATATTTTTATTTCTCTAATAAATTGTTATGCGTGAACATTCAGCACTTTATTGGTGCTCTTATAGAAATTGCTCTGTTGATATGAGATTGATTGATTTTGAGTTTGGGATTCAAGTGATATTAAATTGCCTATGGAAAATTGATTCTTGTACAATCTTCATATGTAAACATTTGAAGCAATTTAAGTGATAAGTCTAGAAATGCTGAAACGAAGAAACATAAAGGCACCGGCAACAAAAAAAAGGGGGGGGGGGGGGAAACAGTGGTGAGAATATGTTATGTTATGTAAATTGACCTACAATGTGATACGAATTCAACAAATCAAGTCAAAATAGGCAGGTACTTCTCAAACTTAAAAAAGAAAATCTCAAATCCAAAACGAAAAGGATTTGTGGTCTAGCACTGTGACTTTTAACGAGACTTTCCAATCATGGATGATGGACGAATTTAATTTGATTAAATGGCACTAACACTATAGTGTTAAGTGGCAATATAATTTAGGTAAAGATTTAATTAGTGTCTTAACTCTAGTGAAGTGTTATCATGCTTCCTTGGATTCGTCGAGTAAATGTAAATGTGTTGGTTGTCGCTTTTCCCATTCCCGCCAGCCGCGAAATTATCCTGAGTATTGATGTGCTGCAAACCACAAAGAGGGTTTTTGACTTTTCCTTCTATCAAATCAAGATTGGTGGTTATCGTATTAAATTGATCTGTGAAGGCACTATTCCAGTCATTGATTCTTCATATATACTTGCGAAGGGAATAGTCACTTCTATAGGAAATGATCTCCTAATTGGGAAATTATTAAACCAAGTCAATAATGGGACTGTCTCGTACGAGAAGACAATCTAGCAGTTGACGGTTCAAAACGGTTTAGTTTAACAATCCTAAGATGATATTAAGAGTTTGCCCTAAACTTGATTCAGATTGGGATGCAACTTAACCGATATTAACTATCAAAATACAAAAAAACACCGCTATCCAAAGCTAAGTTTATGCTGATCGATCGTCTTGCGAGTTACCGAGAAACCTACTTGAGTGCCTGGCCTTAGGAGAGACTTTCGAGGGAAATCGCTTTTAAGGATTACACCCACATACTTACTTTTGTTGTAGAAACTGATGGTACTAAAGGAGTAGGACCTCCCAATGTAAATGTATTATAACAACCTCAAGAATATGTGTTCTCTGCTCTGCTTCCAAGTTATTATTCATCAATTGTTTCAAATAAGAATAAGTAAAGGACCCCCTATATAGATATTAGTTGAAAGAGATTAGAAAGGGCTTTTAAAGAGGCAAACTAAAAAGGACTGATAGATCTACAAACAAATCAAAATCGTCTTTCATACTGGGTGAATAGGGTTTTCGGTTTTCCTCACCATTGTCCAGATACCCTTCGGTACTTGTACGACTCCTTTGCTTTTGTTTTTCCTTTATAAAGACATTTGGAACATCCTAATTATCACTTGAACAGGACCACCATGATCTGATTTCGAAGCACCAGAGAACACCATCAGTTAACGATTTAATTATCCATTTTTAGATGTCTCCTCTCACATATATCTACAAGAACATTGTGCTATACAGAAAACAAGCTAAAATATTGAGTTCTGGAAAGAGTTCGCATCGTTTCTCTAGCAAAATTCAGTTGGCTTTCTTAACGTGTACATATCAATTTATTTAAACCCAACCTATTCTATAGGGTGATTCATGGTAAGGTTTGATTTTCAATAGGGTTTTTTGCTTTATTATTTTTGTTCAATATCATTTGGCAAATTATCATGGTATGAGTCTTTATACCACAACAGCGTCTAAAAATTGTTCAGCTGTATAACGAAAATCAGCGTACTAAAAAAAGTATTGCCAATACCATTCGCAAATTTGAGTCCCAGTTTACATTAGTGGATGATACTCGACCAATTAGATCACATCCAGCAGGTAGTGAAGAGACTAAAGCAGCTGTACGCGAAAACCGTGACGAATTGATTCGTCGTCGTTCTCAGCATCTTGGCTACGTGAGGATATCGGCCAAAAAGCGTAAAAAATTCAACTTGTGCAAGAATTGAAACCAGGCGACATGAATTTACGTCATATTTTCAGTGAATGGGCTCTGGAAAAACTCAATGTAAATCCGGTATTTTATCGTGAAATTTTGTTCAGTGATGAAGCCCATTTCTGGCTCAATAGATACGTTAATAAGCAAAAGTTTTTGGGCTGATGAGCATTACATCCATTAAAAACAACGTTATGGTGTGGTTTATGGGCTTGTGGAATCATTGGTCCACATTTCTTCAAAAATGAGACAAATCAGAATGTTACGGTCAATGGTAACCGTTATCGCCCCATGTTAACGGACTATGTGCTTCCTGAAATTCACTTAATTTCACGTTTTGCTGCGGTAAACTGGCCGCCGATCGTGCGATAATACACCTTTGGGCTATTTTTTCTGGGGATGTGTAAGGTCTCAGGTCTTTAGGAATAAGCCAGCTACGATTAACGCATTGGAAGCCAACATTACTCGTGTTATCCACGAGAATCGCCCAAAATTGGACCTTCCGAATGGACTACCTCAGACGTAGTCGTGGCCAGAATTTACATAATATCATTTTTAAGAAGTAAATGTCATGAACTGTTTTTTTAACCGGTATTAAAAATTTTGAGTTAACTTTCAAATTTATGTATTTTATTTTACATTATAAATTAATCCTCACGATGAATCACCCTATATTATTATTGACAATGTTTCTGGGTAAAACCATGACGCCCGCCATCGGTGAAGCACTCCTGTGGTTTTCGGTTGAAACAGTGAATCAAGTGGTTTTTATAGGCTTGTCTTGAAGCCAGCTTAATCTCCATTGAGAAGGTTTTGCATAGACTAAAACTATTGATAGTACGCAAAGAGTGTTATGTCTGGATTATGCGGTGGGTGCATCACGGTTATCGTGATAGAAGGCAACACATTTCCTATTGGATAATTCGGCTGTTTTCTTTCAATTGCCTAACGTTAGTAGTCTCTGAAGTTGCCTATAGCAGAATTCAGAGTTAACCATTTGAGCATTTGAAAGTACCTAAAGGTGGACCATTTCATTCCAGCCTCACCACACACATAGCATTACCTTCAGTGCTGATAAATCCGGGAAATGCCTGTGATAGCTCAGCGTTCTGTGTCCAATTCCCTGACGGGTCTGATTGTCGGATATGTGACCCATTTTTAATTCACAGTTATGACTAGCTTCAGAAATGACTCGAGTTTATTGCGTTTCAACAACGGGTCGCAAATATTAAGTCTGCCCATCATGTCTTTCACAGTTTACTCATGAGAAACCCATGAACCCTTACTTTGTATTCAGCTTTCTGTAAATGGTTTACAAACATTTTTATAGTCAATGCCTAGTTAGATACCGTACATCGACAGTGCTGATATGCCTGTGTTGCTCGAATATTTGAAGAATAATTCATAAGCTTTTTGGGTCACTGAATGATCTGTGCGTGGCCCATCCTTGACATTTACGCCATTTAACACCAAAGAACGCATTCAATACGTACATACGAGCAAGTAAAGGTGATGATATCAAAGGTGAAGCCAAATAATACTTCAATTCATAACTGAATTAAGAAATTTCGTAAAGAACAGCGCCAAACAAATCCTGTAGAAAAAAAAAAAACATGTCTGTTTCTGAAGAAACCATAAAGCAGCGTTCATCTAAAACAAGATAAGACTGAAAGCCAAATTTACTTTCTAACTTCTTCCAATGCAAAGCCATCTATCTTGTATTTGTTTTCCAATTTTTCGCTATTATCGTATTTTATTAAAATTTTTAAACTTGAAAGATATTGATATGGATTTAAATATTTATAATTGTAAAGAAGTTCCCACAATGATTTATTTATTTTCGAAACTATTTACATTCTATTGCATTGTAAAAATTCTACAATCTAAACTTTCAATGCAACTAATTAAACTTGAACACTATTTTATGATTATAAATTCGTTTGCTTGTAAAACAAAACTATCGCAATCTAAATGACAAAAGAAACCCATAAATCTATTAATACTTAAAACGTTTTTAAACTCCATCAATTTCAGCCGTTTTCAATAAACTAAGTCCCGTACCTAATTACATATTAAGATACTAAATCAGCTACCAGACGCACTACCTCTTTATGCAAATACCAATGAAAGATTTACGAGAATTAACTACCACGTAGAGCTCACGTATGAGTATCTTCAGTTGATTATCGCTATTTAAGCGTCTCAGATACGATTTTATGGAATAGCCCAATCACTTACTTCCTATTGAGGAGAACGACAAGAGAGTATCATAACAAATTAACTTTAATGGCCTGTCAAAACACCACAAAAATTATGTTAATTAATTAATAAGGAAACTGTTCGGTTTCATGCCTTTTTCTTGTGAGAATTATCCAGAAAGACCTTTTTTCACGGACTGACATATGTCGGATAGATAAAAGCTATCGCACCTTAGGTGATATTTAAAAATAGGTATGCACAATCTTCGGTTAAATGTAGTGGAATTGGATATTTGCCATTGGCCTTTATAACATGAATTCTGATAAAGTTTTTAGAGCTTATCAATAGAAACAATCTCAAACATCATGTATGGTATAACCCGATTTGTTCCATTAAAATAAATTGTCTTTGTGTTATCGTTGTCGTTAATAGGTTACTAGTGAACTTCTTTGAATATTCTCAAGGAAGACATGTCGATAAAATATCGCAGGATTAGAGATTTAACGATGTATCAACTAATTTAAATTTAAAAGCGGGCTAAAATGTCAAACGACTTCATAAGTTAGGGAGTATACATATAGTAGAACTACTTTTTCCTTTCTTGTGAGAAATCGTTAGATTGGCCATTTGAGGATTACCATATACTTTATTTGTTTTTCAGTATTCTTATAATATTGCCGCGAAATAAATCATCTGATACAGTGAAATCTCCTTCTTACTTCTAAGAAATCATAGTAGCCTTCTTGTGTTGCTGCATATCATAGCCGCAAGCTTTTAATTTTTTTTTCTTACAACAGAGAACAAAATACTAGGTGGGGTGAAAAGTAATCTCCTTGGGAATGAAAAAAAAAATTTTTTTTAAAGGTTTTTTTTATTTTATTCAATATAGTCCCCTTTTAGTTTCATACACTTATTCTAGCGATTTTCCAACTTCTTGATCTCGTACGAAAAGTAATTTTCCGGAAGGTCTGCAAAATACTCCTCCGTGGCGTCGTTGATTTCCTCGCGTGAGTTGAATTTTTCATTGATGAGCCATCTTTTGAGGTTTGTGAAGAGATAATAGTCCGAGGGAGCCAAATCAAGTGAATATTGTGGATGCCATAAGTCACTGATTTTAGCCATGCTTCATGTGAGGCCATTTTGCAGCGTTTTCGGACTTCAATCGCTCTGATAATGCACAGTAATACTCGCTGTGGATGGTTTTTAATTTTCGAGGCAGTCCCCGAGTATGAGAGTATGCCATGACAAACCCAGAAAACCGACGCCATAACCTTTTCGACCCATCGAGCCCCCTTCGGCCGTTTCGGAGCACTCGTGCCGGCTTCAGTCGGTTGCCGGGCACTCATTCTGTTCTTTGGTGTTCAACAGTTACCAATCGATGCCAAAAGTCCGCCCGATTCCGCATCAGCAAGTTCAAATACTCTTTCGAAGTGCTCTCGCGTTCGTGTTTTTGGTCAAAAGTGCAAATATGCAGAATATTGCCCAAAATATGGCGTGTGCGCTCAGTACTAATCTTAGCAGTATCTGCTAGTATAATATTTATCCAACTTTTCTTTTTTTTCCTTCGCCGTTTTGCCTTTCAATCAGCGGTCAAAACAAAACTAAAGAGAATATCGCACTGAAATTTAGCATGTCTGCCTAAATATGAACGCATTACAAGGCACCATAACTTTTTTTGCAGTAGCAGCGCATTCTAGCGGTCGAGGAGGTTACTTTTCACCCCACCTAGTATTTCTAATTTAGGGTCATTCGAAAAGAGGTATTATTTTAAAAATAGTATAAAAGGGAAACATTTTTATGTAAAGTGATGATATTTTTATTTCAATCAAAAGTATAAGCCTGAGGTTAATAATAAAGTACAATATCGGTCAAATATTAGCCTCAGTTCTGCCTATAATAGTTATTTTTTGAAACAATTTCAATTTCTCATAACGTGTTCATTCGAACTTCGGCTGTATTTCAAAAATAAAAGTCTTGATATTTTTTTAGTGCATGAATTGTTTTTATATTATTAACTTTATCTTTAACATATCCTCAAATGGAAAAGTATAATGGAGTTAAATCGCATGATCTCAGAAGCCAATTGAAGTCTTCATTTCGAGAAATCACACCTCCAGAAATAATGACATTTTTACACCAGTTATGTGGCATGTGGCACCGCGCTTTAGTTTTTAGACTTAAGTTTTATATTATATGAAAAAATGTTAATTTACTAAGTTTTTAAATTAAAAAAAATAAATTTTTTAGTTTTAATTATATTTAATGCAAAAAAAAAAAATATCTGTACGGCACGTCGAAAAACAAAAAACGGTTTAACTTAGAGTGTCCGTTAGTAAGTGTAAGTTAAAATAAGATAGTTTTTTTTTAAGTAATTTTAGCTATTTTTTAAGAGTTTTTTTGTATAGCATATAAGAATAAATAAATTACGCTAAATAAAAATGCATTGAAAAAATGTGGCTCCGCACATTGGTGTATTTGGAGCAGTATTTCTGGTGTATTTTAGGTGTTTGGGTACATACTTGAACGCAGCGTCAGTTGAAAGTCAGAAGGTCAACAAGAAACACAAAAGTTGTCCGAGAATTCGCCAAAGTTAAATATTGTTTTTTTTTTTCTGTTTTTCAATAAGTGTGTGATAACTTTTATTATGGATAATGCAGTTCCAGGTAAGTACTTTACTACAAACATATTCTGATAACCCGTAAAGCATTTTTTATACAGAAATTTTTATATTATAATAACACGAAAATCAATTTTTTTTTGTAAATAAATTATTCGCCAAAAATTTCGGCATTGCCTGAAAGAAAAAGATTTCAAGTATCTATTTTTGCCTTTTTGGACTTACAAAAAATTTTGGGCACTTGTGCGTCCGTTACTTATGTATGTGTTCTCTGTCGTAAGTGTTTAGCAGTATTTTACAGACTCCTTTGGTTTGAAGGATCATCCGTCTTTAATATTTTCACAAAAGAACTTTTATATGATGTAATGCGAGATAATAAAGGGAATTACTTTGATGCGAAATTAGAACATCTTGAAATATATTTGGACGATGGACTTAAAAATTGAATGGTCTAAGCTAAAAGTTTATGGTATTTTAGTACTAAACTAAATTTATAATTTGCAACATAAAATTAAGATTTTTTACTTTTGACTTAACGTTTAAGACATGAATTTAAGGTTAGATGCAATATTTAGAAAAAAAAGAGGTTTGGCTTGAGGGAGGTTTTGAAATACCAATAGCTACAGTTAGACGAGGTCGGCCAAAAAATCTCTCGAAGAGCTTAGCGTGCACAGCAAAGAAGAAGAACGGAAGTCCGACGTCGCAGTATTATTGCGGAAGAGCTTACGTAGGTCACTCAGATGAAGTTCAACAAATTTTTGTTGAATCTGATTTATTGCAGGCAGTAGGAGATAATAAGGGCCAGCAACAAAGAACTTCTTCCTGGCTACAGTATATTGCAAGAAGAAAAGAAAAAATGCTACTCTGTCCCGGAGTCATACACTGTTACAGAAACATCGAATGAAGTTAACTTGCAGGACTTATTAAAACATATTTACCTACTTACTTAAGGTGGCACTACAGTGCGGGGTGAACCTGGGCCTCAACCAACAAGCGTTTCCAGCCAGCGTGATCTTTGGTCAGCTGTCTCCAATTACTCACACTAAATTGGTTAAGGTTCCCTTCCACAGTCGTTGAACCTTCACTTTTCTGGCTAGATCGATGTCGCTATAAAGCCCGTACAGTTCGTCGTTGTATATCCTCCTTCGTTCACCGTCTATGCAAACGTGACCGAAAATTACTCGTAGAATTTTCCTCTCAAAAGTCACCTCATCCGCTTTTGATAGAGTCCATGCCTCTGCACCATAGAGAAGGACTGGAATGATTAGAGTCTTATAAAGGGTCTCTTTAGTTGTTCGAGAGAGGGCTTTACAACTTAATCGTTTTATTAGCCCAAAGAAACAGCGATTGGCAAGCGTTATTCTTCGTTTAATCTCGGCGCTGGTGTCATTGTCTGAGTTCATAGCGAGCCTAGGTACCATAGACAAAGTCCTTAACCACCTCAAAGTTATAGCTGTCTAAAGTGACATTCTGTGTTGGGTGTCCTTTTTTGATGACAGCATATACTTCGTCTTGCCCTCATTGACCTCTAGGCCCAACTTCGCTGCCTCCGTCTCAATACTCACGAACGCGCCAGTGATATCCCGCTTCGTTCTGCCGATTATGTCGATTTCGTCTGCATAGGCGAGTAGATGGACGGACTTTTGAAAGATAGTGCCTCTGGTGTTAGCGTTTGAGTTCTGCACTATTCTTTCAAGAAAGATGTTGAATAAATCACATGACAGTGCATCGCCTTGTCTAAATCCTTTTTTGAAATCGAAGGTCTCGAGGAGTTCTTTACCGACCTTAATGGAGAAGCGTGAATCCTCCATTGTTATTCTGCACAAGCGGACAAACCCATTTATGGCTCTGTACAGTTGGTCTCTATAAATGTTGTCATAGGCAGCGTTAAAATCGATGAAAAGGTGGTGAGTATCGATTTGAACTTCCTGGGTTTTCTCTAAGATCAGCCGCAGTCTGAATATTTGATCGATGGTGGACTTTCCTGCCCTAAAACTACACTGATAGGGACCAATCCTGTTGTTGACGAAAAGCTTCAGGCGTTCACACAACACGGCAGATAAGTTTTATAAGCCATGTTAAGAAGGCTAATATATATGTAGCTGGCGCAGTTCAGAGGGTCTTCTTTCTTGAGGATTCCTGAGGTGCCATTCATCGGGCATACTATCTGCTCCAGCCGGTATTTGTCTCTTCTTTTCTGCGCGTAGAGCTCACAAGCAGCTTTGGTCCTTCCTTGCAGTGCCGCTTTGTATGCCTCTTGTTTCGCTGCATGTACTTGCCGGCACTTGTCGTCGAACCAGGGGTTTCGTTGTGGCGATCGAGTGAAACCAAGCACCTCAGAGACGGCGTTTCTGATGGTTTTTTGGTAGTGTTGCCACTGGTCTTCAATGCTTGATGCTGGCTGCATAGAACCTGTTGAGAGATTGAGAGAGGCTCGATCTGAGAAGGATCTGGTGATCTCTTGTGATTTAAGAAATCTGACGTCAAACTTCCTCACAGTATTTACTTATCTTGGCAGTGTTCGGGATATCCGAAGCCGTACCTTGACTACAACAAGGTAGTGGTCCTAGTCAATGTTGACCCCTCGGATTGTTCGGGCATCAATAATACTGGAGGAGTACCTTGCGTCGATCACAATGTACTCAATCTGGTTGACTTCTTCCCTAAGTTTGAATCCACATCCAAATAAACGCCTTTTTTGTTGACGATAGCAGTCGCTATAATAAATATGGTATTGCAGTTTTTCATCCTCTTTTTGCCCGGTCCATCCCATCGTATTTCTGACTGCTTTATAGCAGTTCAGGTCCTCCGCCAGCTGTTCGTCTGCACGCGATATGTTAAGGGATCTAACATTTCACGTACAGATCCGAAATTCATTATTCTTCTTTCGTTTGCATAGTTATCCGTATCCGGCTTGCTGTTGCTTCACAACTATATATATTTACGCAGTCGGGTAGTTACCCCGGCGTACAACCACCGATGATTCCGGTGCATATGTCGATCATTTAAAATAAATTTTGCCAAGGAATCTATAGATTATACGCAAAACAAAGTAATCTATTTTGAATTCAAGATCAATTCACTTACAAAAACGCGAATAGAAGGCAGATGCATGGAAGTTAAGCATACCATACGTTGACCTTTACAATAGTTGATGGCAAAGCTTCTAAAACAATGTCAACTCTAAAATGTTACATCTGTGGAGCTACATCAAAGAATTTTAATGATTTTACCAAATCCAAAGAAATTAATAGAGGCACTTTAAAATATTTTTTATCAATTCTACAATTTGAATGATGGCAATACCAGTCGAAATTTTTTTATGAATCCAGAAGAAGTTGCCGAAATAACAGGTGTTGATGTGAAATTAATTTTGCGAAACAAAGTACTATACTGAGCTATACCTTTGCTATGCACAAAATTCTTTTGTACGGATCTGAAGTTATCGATACTTGTATTCTGCCAATAGGGCAGTTATCTGAAGAAGCAGCAAAAGCGCGCAATAAGCATCTTCGGTTATACAGTTAAATTAAAAATAAATATCAAATATCAATAATTAATAATAGTATCAACTTCTCCTTTTTTTTGAAACAGATTACTATTTACATCTGATCCTCTTATATCAGGTTTAAGACCTTTCCATAAGGAGAAATCAAATCAATTTAACAAGGAGGCACTTGAAATGTTCATTTTCAAGCCTCTTGGGCATGATTTCAACAGGAATTTTCTATCAGATGACTAAGAATAATCGCATGAAGAATCCTTTGATGAAGCAGAATTTTCCGCAGAATCATTTGAATTAATTAAATGCGTAGCGAATTATGCATTTGCATTATATGTTAAGATGAACAGAAAAGTATAACCAACACAAGTTTTTATGCTTTTAACCAAGGTCAAATAGCGTCTAAGCTTTAAAAATAGTTTTTTTTTTTTTAAATATATACTATTTCATTAAACCAAAAAAAAAAAAAAATAATAAAAAAAAATACAATACAATAGCCCAATGTGCGCCGTCTTGCTGAAAATAAACATCGTCTACGTCCACAGAATCAATGTCAATCAAGATCGTCCGGTAATGCAATCCCTTCACTGAAACGGTCGCACCAGCATTATTTTCAGAAAAATACGGCCAGCGCAAAAACTGCACCAAACTGTTACTCGTTGTAAATGGGGAGGTTGTTCCACTATTTCTCTTGGGTTTTCGAAGCCCTAGATCCAACATTTTTACTTGCTTACGTACATATGGTATACAAATGGAAAGGAGCCTCGTTACTCAGAATAATTTTGTGTGAAAGATAATGTTCTTATCCTTTCATTCGCAGCACCCAATCAGCGAAAGTACGGCACTATGCAATGTCTTCTGGCTTTAATTCTTGTTTTAACTGATCTGATAGGCCAGGATGCAAAATGCAGTGCAAAGTGGTTTCGCTAAATGTTTCCACAATATTTCCACAGTTTTTTATGGTGAATTTTCCCTATTTCAACATATTGTGTGAGTGTGTATTAAATCATATTTAATAACCTCCCAATTTTTACTTACCAAAATTTATCGCAATGTAACAATAGCTGAATAAAAACGGCTTAACAACGGCGTGAAATTTCAAATGATGGATGATCCCCCACATTCTTCTAAAGGGGTGGCCGTGGTGTAGTGGTACATGCATAGAATCCTCAAGCAGAGGCTCGCAGGTTCGAATCCCGTGCCAGGCAATTCTGTGAAAAAGTCTTTTCATGAAATTTGTATGTAGTTATATGTAAATCCCGTCGGCGTCAACTCTGACATGAAGACATAACACTGATGTTGGAGTGGTTGCTGGCTGGGCTAAATGTAACGAACTAACAACTAGCACGTACTTAAGACCCACTGGTTGAGAAGGATGTACTAGCTCGTCCCGTCTAATTTGACAACCACCTCTGGGAAAAATATCAAAACCTAATACACCTGAGTTTCAAACTACTACACCACCCGCCCGCGCTCTGGAGAAAAAGCCTGTAAAAGGGTATTCATATCCCCTTGGTGCGCGTGCGGTATTATAAAAAAAATAAAGAAAATGTATTTTTCAATTTTCGGGTAATGGAAGAATGCAAGTTGAAAACTCACAAAGGTACTGATTCCTGATTTCGTCGTCACCCTCACATCAAATGACCCAGGAGATGATGTCATGAGCAGCACATTAAGATATTTATTGAAGTCCCCCTAGTATACAGTCTGAAGTCTTTCTGTTGGGTCGCTATAGAAAGCTCCAGTCGTAGGCATTTTCATTCATTTAGCTGTACATGGATCGAGCAGATCTCATCTGAGCCTGAACTAGTTAATCGGCTGAATGTCGGTTCAAGATCCACTGAAATTAGGCTTGCTATTATGCTTGCGATACATTTTTAAAGTAGTTTGACCGTGATTGAGGATTAAACAGGGCCTTAACACTAGCTTGGTGTTGGAGGATAAAGGCATATTAACTTTTAGAGAATGGAAATTCGTTTCGTGTGTCGAAAGATGACATAACGAGCCCTAAGGCATCAGTGAAGAAAATTTTGCACTAATTTCTCGGCTCAGATTCCGGCCAGAGCTGATCCTGATAGTTTTAGCATCATCTTCTTATACGGTCAAAGTCAAAAAGACAGTCCGCGATAAGGTAAATTTTTTTCTTAAAAACAATTATTTTCAATAAAATGATGTTTATTAACATTCCTCATCGTAAAAAAGCAACCTCAGCTGTATATCTATAATTAGATGTAGGAAGCGCAGGTACTTGGAGAGAATTGCTTGGTATTATTAGACCAGCCATATGGCTAAACTGAACTACAAAAACTATAACACTGTTGATAATGACAAGCAAAGAATACATAAGTCCATAGTAGTAGAGCAGGACACCGTTTAAATACAGCACACTGTATAGCATATATTTTCTGTCGAGCGATCTTTCAAGGTTTGGGAACAAAGGATGGGGGAGCATTTCGTCGTGCAATTCGACCAATTTGGCGGAGGTGTGAGCCGGTGCGATATCGTGGTGGATATCGTGGTGCTCCTGATTGTTTTTCTCTTCTCCAAATAGTCAATATGGATCACACCTAGCTCGTCCTAAAAAATGGGAGCTACAACCTTCACGGTCTTCGCCTTTGGAGCATGTTCACCGTGGTGTATAGACACCACGGAATTCCGTTACGACCTCTCTAGGCTAAGGGATAAAAAGATATACGAAAATATACGTCTCTTTCTCGCATATCTTTACGACAAATCCAACTCTGTTTGCTTTGAAGGAAAAACAAAAACAAGTGTCATGGTCTCCATCCAACAGGAAGGCCTTCCTACAGATATAATTAATCTCAGAAAGCCTTACAACATGTACCACGAAATCTTTGACACACTTCCTCAAAAGGTTGCGGATGAACTAGCTGCTTTCCGCAGCTATGTTATCCATCTAAAAAGTTTCTCACCTTCAGCGCAGCCGAGCTTACCATGATAAATTTTTTCATTCCTAATTTGCCTTCTTTGCCTCTCCCTACTCCTCCACGCAACAAACTACCTCTTACATTTTACTACCAAAACGTAAGAGGCTTGCGCTCTAAAACTCGGGCTGTATTGTCTAAATCACACAGTTTCTCTTTCGACGTCTATGCTATTACAGAAACCAATCTGATCCTCTCGCTATGGTTAATGACCCTGCTATTCCTAAAGTTGATTCTCCATGTAGAGGTGTCCTACTTGCTATTCACAATAACCTCAACTCTTCTTTCATAGCTTCTTCTGCTAAAATTGACTTTGTCTTAATTAAAATAACACTTCCCAATAGGTCCCTGTACGTTATGTGCTGCTACATTTTCCCAGCTCAACCTATCGAATCCTACATCCTTGCTATTAAAGCAATTGACCAAGTAATTGACCTAAGTGATTCCATCGACGATATTCTTATCTTTTGAGACTTCAATCTGCCCCTGTTGAAGTGGGTTCCATCGAATGATCACTTATTTTTTACCGCGTCAAATGCCAGTTCATCCAAGGAATGTCTTTACATTGACAGTATAACTGACTCAAGCCTGTGCCAAGTAAGTGGCGTCCCTAACTCTATCGGTAGGCAACTAGACCTTATTTTCACTAGTGATCCTATAAACTCCACAGTAACGTTTTGTCCCTTTATCCTATCAACTGTCGACAACCTTCACTTCTTCTCTCATTTTTCCATAACTCTCCATCCCAGCCCACTTCTTCAACTACCATCTCTTCTTACAACTTCCATAAAGCTTATTTTCGCAAAATCAATACCTATCTTAGCAAATGTTCTTTTGATTTTACTAACCTATCCTTATCTGATGCTGTCTCCATTTTCTACAGCAAAATATTTAATTCTATTACTCTCTACGTCCCCTTTTCACGGCATAAAACATCATCTATTTCCCCTCCATGGTACAACAGAAGACTTCGCTCTTAAAGTAATAAAAGAAACAAATTATGGGCAGCTTTTCTTCGCACCAACTCTTTTTACGACTACTCTAACTATCTTGGAACTTACCTGCAATTCACCCAGCTCTATAACTGCCTTTATTAGCGCTTTCTCGACACAGCGCAGATCAACCTTATCAATGATCCTAAGACATTTTATCAATTCGTCAACTACAAAAGAAAATCAGACGGATGCCCCCCCCCCCCCTCTCTCGTTCGATAAGATATCATCGACCGACCCACACATGTATTATTGCCAACTATTTTGCAAACTTTTTTAAGCAATCATTTGCAGACAACCCCTTCGTACTCGACCCCATGTATTTCAAGTACCTTCCCAATTTCTCCTTTTGATCCCACCCTTATCGAAGAAAAGTTACAAAATCTCAATGATGAATTTTTATCCGGTCCAGATGGGCTCTCAGCAATATTTCTCAAAAAGTGTGCCACCAATCTTTCGTACCCACTTTTCTCCCTATTTCATCTGTCCCTCACACAAGGGGAATTCCCCCAAGACCTCTGAAGACCTCTTTTATAACCCCGGTTCACAAAAAGGGATCAAAGAATGAAGTAACCAACTACAGTTCTCACATACCTAAAATGTTCGAAAGTTTTTTATATGATGTTCTAAGCTTTCAGTGCAAGTCACTTTAGGTCAGCCTTCTTAACCCCGTTTTTAGCCACTTCTGGTGTCCCACAAGACAGCCATCTTGGTCCCTTCCTTTTCATTCTAACTATAAACGATCTTGAGAGGATTATCAAACACTGCTCCGTATCCATCAACGCTGATGACATTAAGTTCTCCGAAACTATTTCCTCACCCCAAGACTCTATTCTCCTTCAAGAAGACCTCGTTAGGTTTTCCACCTGGTGTCTAAAAAATTGCTTTGAGCTTAACGTCTCCAAATGCCAATCTATGACTTTGTCTCGTAAGTCCTATCAATCCGCCTATAGACTTTATTTTCTGCATGACCAACCTGTACCCCAGGTGCAATCCCTTAACAACCTCGGAATTTTATACGATAGAGAGTTAAACTTCCGTTCGCATATTGATAAAATAATCCTTAAAGCCAACTCATCGCTCGGTTTTATCAATCGTTGGTCTAAAGAATTAAGCAACCCTTATGTGACAAGGTCACTTTACATTACGCTTATCCGCCCCTTTTTTGAATATGCCAGCCAAGTCTGGTCCCCTTTCAGCGAACTCATATATCCCGAATCGAGAACATTCAATGTCGTTTACTTCGTTTTGCTCTTCGTGGACTACCCTGGAGTGACCCATTTATCTAACCCCCCTATCGCAACCGCCTCAAGCTTCTTAACCAGAGTACCCTCGAAAAACGCAGAGACGTAGCTGATATTCTCTTCATTCATCGACTGCTCTCCGGTTCTGTGGACTGCGCTTCCCTTTACAACTCTATTTCCTGCAACACTAATTCGCTGCCCTCGTCTCTTCTATATCCCAACACATCGCACCTCTTATGGCTCTAACGAACCAATCTCCCGCATGCTCCGTAAGGTCAACTCAAACCTCCCCCTTTTTTATTTTAACCTGAGCACTTCTCGCCTTAAACTTGATCTCTTTCACCACTCCCTTACTCCCTAACCCTAAAGTTAGTCTTAGTTTTTAAGTTAGCTTTTTAAGTCCTAGTTTTTTAAGTTAGTTTACGCTTGCATTAAGCGTAAAAAACCCATTGTTTCGATTGTACTTTGGTGTCTGGTGTATGCCAATGAATCCATGTCACGAAACAATACACAAACTCCTCCGGATATCGATTAAACAGGGCCAAGCACGTCTTTGAAGTGATCTCACGATTGCGCTTTTTGGTGTGAGCAAACATTTCACCCATCGCGCGGACAGGTTTCTTATGACAAAAATCTCGTGCAGGATATGTTTAACGCGTTCAGTTGAGATACCTGCTATCTCAGCCAAGGAGCGAATTTTCACTCTGCGGTCCGCCAATACGAGATCATGAATTTTGTTCTCGGTTTTCTCTATGGTAAACGTTTTTGGGCCACCTAGAAGCGGTTCATCAAATACAGATGTGCGACCAGGAAAACGGTTGTACGGGAAAGTGAATGGTTCCAATACACACCACCGAGGATTGTTTTGATTTCCTCGCAAAAACCACTTAAAAACAAGAATCGGATCACGGAGTGATACTGCTCTTTTTCCATGGTCGCAAAAAACACTAACACGATGTTTTGAAATGGGTGTCAAAACAAAACTAAGCGTCTGATTGTCACCAAATTTTGACATGCGAGCCAAAAGATGATATACGCATCATGGCTCAGTAGTGCCATCTATCTTATAATATGGGCACTCATCATTCAGCCCTCGTATATAGCCTGAGTTGACTGAGTTGCCGTCAAAAGTTGCGTTGTTGAAGGCATCCTCAATGTTGATTACACATTTTATTCTATGTAGTAGATTTTGAAGCGCTGGCTTTATGGTTTTTTGCAGGAAGAAAATCGGATCTTAATGGGTCTTAAGCTCTTTGCGTGTGGCAAGTTATCTGTACCGATTTTTTGCTTAAATCTATCTTTACCATTCTCCAGGGACTTATTATATACGACTATATACTGATGATCACCTTTAAAGTTAATAATAACTCGTCTACATCTTTTAGCAGCATTTCTAGATATTACGCACGTATAAGGATACAACTTAAAATAAAGTTTCTCGGTGCTGAAAATGAACATCTTCTAAATATGGTTGTCGGACAATAGTTTAACTAGTTTTGTTAGTTAATTGCTAACGACATTGAATTACATTTCTTAAAAAATCTATGCGTACTCGATCGGTTTTGTAGAAGGAAGTCAATAGGATAATGATATCTGGGATTATAAAATGATGGACGGAACTGTCGCTCACCGTTGACAACTAGTGAATAACATCTGACAATAAAGAGAGCAATTAATCACCATCTCAGCTAATTGTTGAAGATAGTAAAACAGTCCTTTCCTTAAGGTTACAGACCATTGCCACGAAACGTTCACTTTGATGCCAGAAACTCAAAATTTTTTCGTTTTTTCTGAATTTACAAAAATTAAAATCTTAAATTGTGATTCATCAATTACATTTTAGGCAACGTTTTAAGCTAATAGTAAAAATAATTCGTCACTTTCCAATTGAAATTCAAATGAACTCGGTTACAGTTTTGATAAATGAAGTTCTGCTATCTGCAAACCCTAGATGCAAACGAAAATTACAAAATTTGTCATAAAAATTTGTCAAAAACCAAACAAAAATCGTGCGTCATATATAAAATTTTTAAAAGTGTGTCACCAATTCAGACAGATTTGAATACATATCTGAATTTGCTTCACTACTCACAAATGAACTCATTCACTTTCATCCTAATTTGCTGTCCTGATATAGACGATTTTGCACAATTCAACGTTTTGAAATAAATTAAATCAACCTCAGCCTACACCACAATATTTAACCGAATGTCAAAACGAGGCGCATCTGACGCGCTACCCAAGCACGTAGTTATGTATATACCCACATTAAATCGTGTCTCCAATTTTAGAGCTAGAATGTACGAATAGCTCGTAAGGTAACCAACGCCAACCTAATTGAGATTGCGGCCGGCAAACATGTTGAATATAATTATTGTCATCTCTTTGTTATTGTTTTTTACTGCCATATCCGCAGTAAGAATGGAAACCCAGCAACGAACATCCGGTAGAGTTAAGTAGCTGACATACGAATACACACATACGAGTCTCGTACTATTGTAATTCAACTTCTTTTTTTTTTTTCAAAAACCAAATCTAAAAGGTATCTACAAATAAGCTTTCCTGTCAGACTCATTGTTGCATGAAACGTCACTAAAGCTTTGAAGTATACTATCTACCCATATATTTATCGTGTTTGTCACACTGTGATGTGCAGCCGTACAAACGTTGTTTGTGGCTGAGGCAGATCTATTCGAATGTATCTGTTTTGTGGATTTAATAGTATTGAGCTTGCTGTAAAAGAGGGAGAGATGTATCTTATACAAATCTTAATCAACACCCAATCAAAACGAATGATTCTTCTTTTTGAATTGTATGGTATTCTTCCCTACTACTTAAAAAAATAAAACTATCAAAAACCAATTTGTTACGCGTACCATATTATTAATCATTCGTTGTTATAACTAATTTAATTTTTATTTGCTTTGGAATAATTGAGAAAATTAACCGTGTAATGTCTCTGTATCCACACAGACCACACCTCGGTGATGATTCAAAAAAGATGAATGCAACAAATTGTCTTCTCTTCTGCACGCTTAGGTATGTATGTTATGTATAGTATACGTAAGTCTGAAAAGCCTTTGTTGTTTTTTGAGAGAATTTCGAATAAATTTGAAATGAAAGTTATTTAATAAATTTCGGTTGAAAAGGTCTAATAAACATGAATGCATTACTCGTAATTTATATTCATTCAGCCTTCATTAAACTCCCTTTCTCCCAGAAATGTTGTTTTTAATACGGGCTTTCGTCATTTATATTTATGATTTAATAATTATTTCAGATAGTTTTATAACTATAAATGACTGCTCATCGATTGATCGTGCTTATTATACTGTCAAGTGAAAGACTCGCTAAACTTATAAGCGAGAATGCTGAGCAAGAGGCAAAAGTAATGAATTTATAAATAAGTCAGAGCAGGAACTTGCTAGTTTTTCAACGTCTTAACAGGATTACCTCGGCATATTGAGAGCTCAGACCGGTTAAGACCTGCAAAACTTAGCCAGTTTCTTAGAAAAGACATCGTTGGCTACTGGCATCAGTTTGGTGAAAATGTTGCTGAAATACTTTGATAAGATAGACGTCTTCTCGGTAAACCAACTTCTCGCCTTACACTTGTTGAATTTATTCAAAGCTAATAAAGCCAGTTAGTGATGTGAAAAACCGAAATACTGTAGTTCGAAGTGTAGCCGAAACCCAAGTTTGTCGATTCCACGTTGATCTCACAATTTGAGCATATCACAAGCAAACCTCCAAAGAATTTTGCATAAAGACTTGGATCATGAAGCGAATAAGGTTCAATTGATATCTCTGCAACCATAAGTAGTATCGTAACTTGATCAATTGGGTTTTGAAAATGCCTAAAAATCATTTTAAGAAATATTGCTCAAATGCTTCCTCAAGGCCTTATAATAAGCAGAATTGCTTGGACAACCCTTTAGCTTCCTCGAAAGGCATCACATGTTGAGATGCGAATTCGTGGTAGGAAACTCAAGGTAAAATTAATTGGCTTTGTATATAACACAACAATAGAAACAGGCAGGTAGTAATATGGAGAACAGAATATGGCTACCTTCAGATGGTCATCGTGCCGTTTGTATGAAGATGTCTATGTTCAAAACGTTAGGTACCTTTATATTTTTATAAAAAATATTTTTTATTCATCAATATTGATATTAATGTTGTTCACTTCAAAGTAATCCCCCTCAGATATAATACACTTGTGCCAACGCTTTTTTAAATCTTCGAAGCTCTCTCATAAGCACTTTTTGATATAGCCTTGAACTCTTTCAGCGTTGCCGTTTTCATTTCCTCAATCTTTGCAAATCTCCATTCTATCATAAGTATTTTCAGTTTTGGGAACCAAAAACCCGCATGGGGCCAAATCCGGTGAATATGGTGGCTGAGGCATGATTCTCGTGTTGTTTTGGCCAAAAAAATCGCTCACAAGCAACGATGAAGTATCAGATGCATTATCGTGATGCAAAAGTCATGAATTGTTTTTCCACAGTTCCGGACGTTATTTCGTATTGCTTTTCACAAACGTTGTATAACTTCAAGGTAATACTCCTTATTGAGCGTACGACCTTGAGATAAAAACTCTTGATACACTACGTCACGGTTATAAAAAAAACAGTGCTCAGAACTTTGACATTTGATCGAACTTGGCGTGCTTTAGGGTCTTGGCTGTCCTGGGTGCTTCCACCGGGACGATTCGTTTCGACGTCATAACAATATACCCATGAATCCTCAATTGCTATGACACTTCTGATCAAAATTAAGAAGTTTCAGAAAAGACTTCGCTGACACACGTCTCATGCCCAAAACATCTGAAAAAATTTCATGACACGAGCCGACCGATATGCCTCATCCTCATCCTCAGCAACTTCTCTTATGGCAATTCAATGATTTTTCAAAGCAATTTTCTTCACGGCTTCGACGTTATCATCTTTTGTTGATGTGCTGGGGCGTCTAGAGCGAGGTTCGTCATTGACTTGTTAACAGTCAAAAACAAACTGAGTGTGCTATATACTTAAAACTGTGGACATACCATCGGGTGGCGCTCCCGATTTGAGTTCTTGTTTTTTTGTTAAGTTGGTATGTCTGTTGTTGATATTCCCTCTAAATCTAAGCGTCATAACTTGATATTTGCAAAAGTTACGTAGCCAAGGGTACATCTACTTATCTCTGTAGAAATGGATTTAAATTTGCAACAACGAACTTGTATTAAATTTTGCGTAAAAAACGGATTTAATGGTGCGCGAACGTTGGAAATTTTGGAAAAGTATTTCGGCAACTATTCTCTAAAGAAAACGGTCGTTTACCAGTGGCACGAGCGGTTTAAAAGTGGTCGAGAGTCAATCGAAGTTGATGAACGCAGCAGCAGACCTTCGACATCGAAAACCGACGAAAACATTGATGAAGTAAAAGAAATGTCTGTCAATAACAACAAATTAACCATCAGAGAGATAGCGGAGGACTTGGAAATTGCCTATTAAACCGTCCAAGACATTTTGGTTAATGTTTTGGGTTTCCGTCGTGTAGCAGCAAAGTTAGTGCCAAAAAACCTCAATTTCATGCAAAAAAGAGACCGTGTTGACGTCGAAAACGAGATGATTTGCGAAGGTGAATCCGATCACACATTTTTCAAAAGGATCATTACTGGAGACAAGACGTGTGTTTATGAGTACGACACGCAATCCAAACATCATGCAAGTGAATGGCGTTCACTAAATGAGCCAAGACCAAAAAAACCATGTCGTTTTCAGTCAAAAGGATTACAACGGTGTAGTGGATCATGAATTTTTGCCAGAAGGCCAGAGAGTAAACAAAGAGTATTATTTGGGCGTTATGAGACGTTTGCGTGAAGCAATTCGCCAAAAGGTATCACAATTGTGGGCAGAAAACTCGTGGATTTTGCACCATCATTATTCGTAATTTTTTGACGAAAAATGCAACAAATAGCATCCAACAGTCACCGAATTCACTTGATTTGGCTCCCTGTGACTTCTTTCTGTTCAGTCCAGTTTAAAAACCACAACGGGGAACGCGTTTTAGCAACCGAGAGGAAGTAATGGAAAAAACGCAGGAAGCACTGATAGACATACCGAAAACCGAATATAAAAAATGTTTCGAGGATTGCATCAAGCGCTGGTGTAAGTGTGTTCCAGTCGATGGGAATTACTTTGAAGGCTACAATATAGATATAAACTTGTATTATTTATTGTATTTTTAATTTTCTGAATAAATTCCGAATTTTTTTTGATCAAGGTGGTATGTTCGGACATATGTACCAACACAGCAAAAAAAAAAAATCGATAATCAAATATACTATACGTTGCCCGCGAACAACGTATAGTATATACTTTTGGAACACACCTCGTTCAATTAAAGCAGCAAAACGCAGCGTAGGAGCTAAAAGAAGAAAAGAGAAGAAAACTCAACAAAAAAAGAAGTAATCGGTTTAACAGTACGAGGAAGTCGAAGAAAAAACTCAATCTAGCAACTGGTCCTAAGGTCCGCGAAAAATCTCTTTGAAACGAGGAAGGAAACCTTATCATTCTGGACCTTGTTCAAATGGCACTTTTCTTTTGAGGAAGTGATAACAAAAGAAGAGCGACTGCTTTCAACAAATCTGCCCAGCTGCATAGGAATTGGTTCCAAAGTTGTTTGTGGGCAGCTATTTAAGTAGCAGCTATAAAGTAGGAAAAGTAAGAGTGGTTGGGCTTTGGGATATGGATGGTAAATGGTAGGCTAAAAAAAATTGGGAAGGGATTTGCAATAATTTGTTAATTACCCGGGGAATTATAAAGAAAATTCAGATATGATGATTCCAATTTGCTTTTAGTATTGACGAAATGAAAAAATCGTTTTGGGGTCGGTTTAAGTAATTGTCATAGAGAGTTTGGCAAGTACGAGTATTTAAAATTTATTGGGAAGACTGGTAGTAGAAGATATCGGTTTCGGAACGCGATTTTAAGTAAGTGTGCCAGAGCTTATTATTCTTGTTACGAAGATATCGCAGCTCTTTATTATACCAGGGTGGTGAATGTGGGTAGATATGGTAGCGATTGGTAGATAGATTTGAAAATTTTGGTACTAAGAGATGCGAGATAAAGTTTAAATTGACCATGCTGAAGAAGTTGTAGTTGGTTGCTTATAAAAATAAAACTGTAAGATCACTCATTTGAAACGGAATTAAGAATATTGTCATATGACAACGAAGATAAAGGTGAGGGTGGTATCTATTGAACTTGGAGAGAAGATGTCCACTTTCTAAAACGACGTAGTTATCTGTATCAGTAACAATTTGGCAATGTTATTAATTGATGCAGACCAGAACCAGTAAGGAAGTCAACCAAAGATTTTCTTTATCAGAGGTGGGATTTCTTTGCAGTAAAAAAGATCTAGTCAGTCTGGGCCCATAGAAGCTTAGGTAGAATAAAATCACCTACAAAAATAACGTCGTTGGGGTCAGCAGCATTAGAAATACAATCGAATGCATCAACAGCTAGCTAATAACCTTGAATTCGTTAAGAGGGGCGAATACAGCAGAAACAAATATATCGGTTGCTTTGTATATAGGAGCGCAAGAAAACTAAAAAAATGCAGTAGACGATTGTTTAAAGACTCGTAACGAGACTGCACAGCTAAAAGTACACCACAGCAATATAAATTCTCCTCCTTATCTAGACTATCGTTACGTTGTAAATCGAAGTTTTTGGAAAATAGTTCGTTATTCTTATGAATAGTGGAGAGACCTTCCTGAAGAATAGAAACAATTGCATTGGCTTTTGTTATACCTACAGACAGAGTCCGGCCTATAATGTAGATAGACGAGATATAAACGAGCATTATTATCATATAATACAGTGTGACTGACTCGAACAGCAACTTTTTAAAAATTTTATTGTGCCAAAGCAAAAAATGTTGGAAAATACATCAATTTTCAAACTGTATGAGTAGTTTTTAATATGTCCACCTTCGGCGCGAATAATGGCCTTAAAACGGCCGAAGAAAGCATCGCACGCTGCACGCAAGTGGCTCTGCGGTATTTTGGCCCATTCCCGGCGAAGTGCTTGTTTGAGGTGGTTCACATATTGGTATTTTTTAGTGCCAACCTTCGCCTTCAAAATACCCCAGACAAAGAAATCCAACGGATTTGCATCCGGAGAATTCACAATCCATTGTGTCGAAGAAATGAAATGTGGAACATTGTTTTTTAACCAATCTTGGTTAACGCGCATTTTGTGAGACGGTGCCGAGTCTTGTTGAAATGTCCAAGGTCTCCGACCCAAATGATTGTTTGACCAAAGCTTCAATACTGTCTCTAAGACAGTTTCACGGTATACGATCGCATTAATTTTGACGCCACGGTACAAAAAAACGAGCGGAGAGCGACCATGGGCGGTTATGGCGGCCCAAACCATCACCGTCGGTGCTGCCTGCTTTCTGGTGACCGTCCGGCGAGCGTGTAAATTTTCGAAGGACCTCTCTGGCAAGCAAGCTTGGTCATTTTTTTTGTTGACATATTGCTCTATAACAAATGGCGACTCATCGGAAAAAACAAAATTCGGCAACTCACCACTTTCGTGCAAGCAACTCCTTCGCTCTTTAGACTCTAACTTTTTTCTGTTGCAGGATAAGATCGTGTGTTTTTTAGAACTTCAATGGCTTGAGCCCAAGCTCATTTTTCAGTATGTGTTGTATCTGTTCCAACGAAATATTGAGCTCACGGACCATTTTTCTTCTACCTCCGGCCAGCTCGGAGGTGGCCGTGGTGTAGTGGTATATGCATAGACGCCTCAAGTAGAGGGTCGCGGGTTCGAATCCCGTGCGAGGCAATTCTCTCAAAAAGTCTTTTCTTAGAATTTGTATGTAGTTATATGTAAATCCCATCAGCGTCAATTCTGACATGAAGACATAACTCTTTGTTGGAGTGGTTGCTGGCTGGGCTAAATGTAACGAACTAACAACTAGTACGTACTAAGACCCACTGGCTCCAGTTTGACAACCACCTCTGGAAAAATATCGAAACCTAACACCTGATTTTCAAAACTACTACACCACCTGCCCGCGCCCTGGTGAAAAGCCAGTAAAAGGGTATTCATATACCCTTGGTGCGCGCGCGGAATTATATAAAAAAAAAAAAAAACTTCGACGCGGATTTCGCTCAATTCGAGCCTTCACTTTCCGAACCATTTCTGCCGATGCTGCTGTTTTTTTATGACCACCTCCATGGCGTTTTACAACGCTGCCAGTATCACGGTAACGAGCTATGGTTCAGGACACAAATGATTTATTCACGTTGAGGTGCTACTTGTAGTTTTCCAGCCAAATATAAAGCAATCACACTATCACGTTTGAATTCCATCGCGTTTAAATCGTTAAAAAGGCTTTTAAATAATAAAATTATCTGTCATGTGTCAAAATTTGAGCTCACAGTAATGAACGGTTTGGAAATTATAGAAGTCTGAAGTTGGTTGCAGTTCGAGTCAGTCAGGGTGTATGCGGTCTCTTAATCGAAAACGCCATCCTCTCTTGAATCGGTAAGGTGCTTGGATAATTTTGCTTTGCGAAGTATGGGGTGAGGTATAAGGAAGGAATCTGGTGTATAAGATGAAGAGGGATTTAAAATATGTGATCTGCAATTTCGTTTAACAACGGGCCTGATTCGGTACTCTCGTTGCTTAACTCACTTATTTGACACACGATATTTATGAACAACTTATCATTATTTGGTGGAGAGGGAATGCTGTTTTTGGATAGACCTTAAAGGTGAAATCATATAAATAAATATTTAGAATTATTTGCATAGATATTTTTCTAAATTGACTCTTTTTACAGATCGCAGATTGCTCGGGGAAAATTGATTAACATTCAACAGATTTAAAAGTGTCACCATGTTTGGTGAATTGACTTTGAGTTATTTTCTAGGTATGGTTGTTTTGTGACGTAAAGTTATTGACCAAATCACTGAGGCATCTAATTGCAAGTAAAACGTGGGACGGCGCAATGTCCTTACACTTATCACAATATGTGTATTCAAGCCAATACAAAGAACATTAAAAGACTTGCTACAAAGACCACTGCAGATCACCATAACAGCATTTGAATCATTTGTTAGAGAGCAATTTCCACTTCCGAATAATTCTGATATGATGATGATGAATTAATTTGGGTGGGTCAGTTGAAAATTTAACTTAACGATTAGATAGCTAAGACTCCAGATAAGATAGCAATAAATTGAAGGTAATTAAGAAGTAAATATAAATTCCACTACTCCCTAGAGTAGATTTGACGAAGACTTATCCCAGGAAACCTCTTCTACTACGGTTTGACAAGGCAAATTTTAAGCTCCTTGCTCGGGAGGCAAATGCATGCTCTACAGAGTACTAATCCTACCGGTTCTACTATATGGTACATTGCTGAGTTTTTTTTTTCGAGAGAAAAAATCTTGGCTGAAGTTTTGGTCCGGCAGGACGAGTAGTAACAATGCTCGTTTTAAAAATCGTAGCTCCCATGTTCTAAACTACAAGATAGATTCAACCTCCATCTAAGGGACCAGGCCGTGGCTTGGAATGCCGCCGTGTTTTAGGCAGTTACTTTACAAGCATCGAGTGCCTCCAAAGTAAGTACAGTATATATTTTTTTTAAGACACTTTTGCCTTTCAGACTATTTTATTTTACCAATACAGTGTCTAGTGTTTTACATAAATTCTTCGGATTTATTTTAGGAATAGGAGTTTAAATTTTTTTTGGACATCTTATACCAAAAGTCTCTTAATTCGAAGTCGCAATTGACTGGATCTTCTTGTCCATTTCTTTGTTTCTATTTATTAATTTATTTATTTATTTTTTTTTTTTTTGAAGCAAGCCACATCCAACCGAATAATGGTGTGAAAAACTGTCACAGAAACAATGTCAAGTTGGGTGTGAATTTGTGAGCACAATAAGTAATTTTGAGCCACAAAAACCAGCCCACAGTGAAATTCACTTTCACAGAATCATCTCAAAAGTAGCCGAAATACTTTGGGATATCGACCACCTAGAGAGTGTGATAAATGTATGTAGAGTGCTTGCAAAGAAAAATGAAATAGACAAAAAAAAATCGTATATCTTTGAAATACACAAAAAGAAAAATTAAATTTTTAATGTACAAATATGTATGTTGACAAGGCAGCTTTATATGCTAAACTTGTCGTTAGGTACAATCGATAGCAATACTTTATTCATGATACCCAAACGAGAGTGTCTGCCACACTTGTTATCAGAAGGTTATCTTGAATTTAAAGAAAGGCTTTTTACAAACACTACATGATGTTGGAAATATTTTTTTCAAAATTTAATGAACGATTGTTTTTTTGTTTTTGTTTTAAAAATCTTTTCTGTAAGTGCACTTTGTTAAAAAGATTCGATGGCTCATGTAAGTTACTGAACCATGACAAGTAGACGTAAGCCTATGTATATGGCATCTATTAGGAAAAGAATGACCATTGAAGAGCAAATGGAAAACCCGGTGTATGGTCTCCCACCAAAATCACTTTCCACTTTTCTGTAACTATCAATTGAAACCAACTTTGGAGGAGCACATCGATTCGAAGCATTTCTCTTGCTGAAATGATCATATTCGTTATCATTGTTGGAGATATTTGAATACCTTTCGCAATATGTTCGATAAAAAGGACCTTGTTTAAAATTATTCCCTTTTTAGCTTTCATGGTACTGAAACCATTCATTAAGAAAATACTGAAAACACCATGACAGTATATTATGCCGAATCTGAGCTTATAATCATATCACGAAATCAAGGAAAAGTCACTGATATGAGTTGCAGGAATGGAGGAAGGTTCAGGTGTTACACTTATGGGTTTTTTTATTTGATCTTTTCTCCGTGCTCCGGAGAAGAAAAGTGACTTAAATCCGTTTTCCCTTTTTTTTCAAAAACAAAATTTTTCTCCTAGATTTAATGTCAAAATGTATAAACGTCAAATACCTAGTATTGTGTGTCAAACTTAATTTCTGTTTTCATGCAATCGGCTGTATTTTTAGGCAATTTAATAAATATTTAAGTGTTCGAATTGATTCACAAGCAAATATATTTGAAAAATAAAATAAGATGAAAGCACATTGAATAAAATAAAATTATTTTTATAATCCTCATAGAAGAAAATAATTATTCTGAAAAAAAGGCCATTAAGCTATCAACAAAATGACCAAAGAACTGAGAGGTGGTGGGCAAAATTCTGTAACCGCTTTTTATGAGTTGTCCTTTACTTCGAATAAGGGCCAACGTAGGAGATGAAGACAAAATAAGTTGCCTACAGCAACATTTATTTTGATTTGATTTTATAAAACTAAAACAGTATATGGTATAATAAGTATAACCTTACAAATATCATGTAACTCACAAATCTGGATCATTTTGACACCACTGATCCTGATGTTCAAATACAGTTTCGAAATCACTTACGATATCCCGTGCAAATTATAGTTTAAGAAAAAAAATTTTGAGTATGGACGATAGTGTAGGTACGCACTCTTTGTTGTGTTTCTGTTCTGTTTCTTTTCTACATCTCTTACCTGCCAATGTATAAAAATAATGATACGAAAAAGAAGAGAAAACAAATTACAAGTATCCGCACACATCCGTTGAAACGGTGGAAATAGATAAAACCAAAACTGCAATTTCCTTCGAGGGAACTTGCTTTAACCGGTCTATCAACTTCTACGTGTGTACACGTTTTTATCCATTTTGTCTTAATTTTATTTTATTTTTTATTTTTTTATTTTTTTTCTTTAGAGAGTTTCTATTTCTTGATCCGTACGTACACACGATTAAAACCTTTGAAGATGCAATTTCATGCACAACTTGTGGCTGCGTTAGAGGCTTTGTGGTTTTTTTCCATCGGTTGACTTATTGTAAACGATCCTTCTACGGACGTTATAGAAGTTTGTTTACCTTTAAATAGGCTACAAGCAAAAATCTTTTTTGCTTTCATATTATTTTCTCTGGTTTCAGTATTTCGATTTCACCGTCTAAGCCTATCTCAGTAATGAATTAAAATTAATCTGGCGCATGCTTTTCCAGCAGAGTTGGGCAACTCGCCATTGCCAAAACCGAATTGATTTTTAAATAAATTATTATACTGCATTATATATATTATTTTATATATCTAAAGGCATTTATTAATGGGAATACATGAAAGATACAAGCAACACTGTGAATCTTGAGGCATTAAGAACTTAAATTTTCGGAAAACGTAACAGCCAAATTAAGTGAAGAATATTTCGAAGAAAATCCAAGTGGAATTTCGAAAAGTGTTTCAAGGTTGTAGGCGCCGACCTGGAGATGGTAGTGCCGTAAAAAAAAATCAACTGGTTGGTGTTTGGGTCTAGAAATAAGGTATCTACTGAGAGGTGTCAACTTGGCGGTACCCAGTGTTGAACCGGTTTCAACACATCAATTGTGCTTATTTTATCACCCAATGGTAGCCAAAGGGTACTGGTCGACATGTGAAGTAAAATCCCCGAGCAACACAAACACGACCCTTTCCGAGCTACTTCGACAGACTTAGGCAAGATTTTCTGGTTTATTAACAAGCACCATGTAACAATCCGTATTAGGGCTAAATTTGCCAACATTGGTCTTATATGCGCACACGCCACCACAGAGGATAAAGATGATGACACTAAAGATAGTGCCCAGCTAAGACATAAAATTTGTTCTCGACGATTCTAATGCAGGAAGAGAGGGCAGCTTTGATAGTACTGTCGGAAAACGGTCTGCACCACACTACCGCCGATAATAGATTCAGGCTGTTGTCAAAGGTAGCACGCGGTTCCCACATCCCGATATTCATGAGGAGACTTGGAGATCTCCTGATAAATCAACCGTCAGAATGCCACTGTTCCTGCATTCTGGATATCCAAACGTTCCGAGAGGCCAACAGCTGCTTGGTTTGTATCCAAAATACGGTTGGGGATTTCTCAAATACTGCAAAGACGAGCTAATACTGTGAGGAAGTTTGAAGTCGTACGGCTATGGTGGGAAGGGATCACCAAACCCTTCTACTAGCATCAAGTATCGAAAACCCCGACACTCGGGACATACAATCGACTAGAGCTGCTCGTACTCTCTACGAGCAGAAGTGGAGAGACGAATACCGGCTTTTCAGGAGGAAAAAAGGAACATACGAAGCGTGCGTTCGAGGAAATTGAGGGATACTATTCCAGGAATAAGATTCGAAAGTTAAAACAAAAATTGGACACAAACCTCAAACCATAGTTATGGCAGCATCTATGATAAACAGATCCATGTTTAGTTTAACCATCCCTTCTAAATCTGTCAGAACAATCGCTGCTTCGTAAAAGTCTAAACCAATCTCACTTAGACCTTTGTTGTCAAAAAGAGGTTTAGACAACGACTTCTTTAATATAATATTTAAGAAACTATGAGAAACTCACAAGCCAATAATTGAAACACAATTTTCCAAAAGTCTGGACAATTAGCTACCGTCACAATAGATAGCTAATACTTCGATTTTGTAATTAGCTCATCAGAAATCAAATTCCATGTCTTTTTACGCAAGGATAGTATTGCGACCTCTCTTAAGCCAGCGTATAAGCTTATATACATAGCTTTAAATACCGAACTGTAATATAGGGTGATTCATCGTGGAGTTTGATTTATAATATAAAATAAAACGCATAAATTTAAAAATGAACTTAAAATGTTTATTATTTGTTAATAGAACAATTTATGGCACTTACTTTTTGAAAATTATATCATGTAAATGTTGACCGCGACTACGTCTGAGGTGGTCTATTCGGAAGGTCTAATTTTGGGCGACTCGTTCGAGCATAGCCACTGGTACCACGCAGATAACACGAGTAATGTTGGCTTCCAAAGCATCAATCGTAGCTGGCTTATTCCTAAGACTTTACATATTCCCAGAGAAAATAGTCCAAAGGTGTGATATCGCACAACCTAGGCGGCCAATTTATGGTAGCAAAACGTGAAATTAAGTGCTCACCAAAATGATTTCTCAACAAGTCCATTGTTTCACGCGCTGTATGGCTCAAAGGGACGTCTTGTTGAAACCAGAGCTCACCAAGACCATGTGTTTGAATTTCAGAAAGCACATTGTCCGTTAACATGGCGCAATAATGGTTACCATTGACGTTAACATTCTAATTTGCCTCATTTTTGAAGAAATATGGACCAATGATTCCACCAGCCTATAAACCACACCATACCGTTGTTTTTAATGGATGTAATGGTAGCTCTTGGTACTCTTCGCCAAATACGGCGGTTTTATTTATTAATGTATACATTGATCCAGAAATGGGCTTCATCACTAAACAAAATTTCACGATAAAACACCGGATTTTAATTGAGTTTTCCCAGAGCCCATTCACTGAAAATATGACGCAAATTTAAGTCGCCCTGCTTCAATTCTTGCACAAGTTGAATTTTGTACGCTTATAGGCCGAGATTCTCGCGTAAAATACGCCAAGTTGTCGAATACGCCGAACCAAGATACTGAGAACGACAACGAATCGATTCGTCCTGGTCTTCGCGTAAACCGATTAACTATCATCCACTAATGTAAACTGGGACTCAAATTTGCGAATGGTATTGGCAATAGTGGTTTCAGTAAGTCGAATATAAGCACCGTAAGTTCCTCGAATCGCACGAAAAACATTTCTCACAGAACGCTGATTTTCGTAATACAGCTGAACAATTTGAAGACTATTTTGTGGTGTGAGTCTTTCTATGATGACTTGCCAAATGATATTGAACAAAAATAATAAAGCAGTTTGATAGGAATCACGCGTGATCTGTCAAAAAAGCCTATTAAAAATCAAACCTTACGATGAATCACCCTATATTAATATTAAAAGCAAGAGGCTTAATTTACCGCACTGGCTGACGTGATGAATATCTATGCTAAAAAGAAACAATTTATTATGGGACTCAGTTTTAAACAGTTTGAAGTGCCTGTTTCAGGGAGTATTTTTGCAAACGTAAGCATAAAACTTCTTATTCTGTGGTAATGTGTCAATGAATTTGAATGAACATGAGAGAGCGATAAAGTACATTCGATAAATTATCTACTTCTGAGTATGCAGACCTCGTTTTTTTGTGATCTATGTTTTAGAAAGTTGAATAGCCACTTCAGTCATAAAGGACCTATTGTATCACCATTCCCTAAATCAGTGCCTGAAACCTGCAGCTTAGTATGAGCTTAAGCCGAGTATTCAGTAAGAAAGTAATCCACCCATTGCTCTCACAACAATCGCCTCAAAATCTTGGGATATTTACGTATAGGATACTTGGACACTAAGCATTCTATTGTATTTCTCGAGAACATATCGCTAATTACACACAGACAAGACGCTTCCGCATTCTGATAAACACATATTATTTTGGATGTGTGGTAATGTTCACAAAGGCTTTAGGTGCAACTTTGTTTTGAAAGTTGCCTCTTTCATTTGTTCGTCACAATATAGTTAATTGCCACCAAGAATGTATTAGAATGTCTAGTAGGAATTGCGTAGTAAAAAAGCAATCACTGTTCCCAAATCCCGTAAAGTAAAACCTCAAAGGTTGTTTTATATTTGTGCAAAATGTCCATCCTCCTGTGGATAAATAGAAGAAAACCAAGTTAAAGTAACGAAGACACTACAAACTACGTCAAATTTGTAATATAAAACTTTTTCTGCTCTGTATAAAAGGTTTAATAAATTAAAAAAAATTCTTTCTTTTCTATGCATTTATATATGGGCTTGCCAATTATTAAAATTTTTAATTGCACCGACAAGATTACAGACAAAATTGTGTAAATATGCTAGCATTTCCTTGTACTCGTATACTTGTTCATAGACAGTCCAGACTTTATATTATCTTGTACTACAAATATATTTTTATATACAAAATATTCACTACATCGGCATTTTATGAACTTTCAAAATGTTTACAAAAGTCAAATCATGCCAAGACTACACAGTGATCGAAGATGAGCAACCTATTTACAAAGAATTCTTTTCGGTTACCATAGCCCGAAAGGAAGTGAGTTAATTAAAAAGAATATCGTTGTGTTAGTTTGCTTTGCTTAATTATTAGCATCGGCATATTGCATGGTTATTCGCAGATACAATATACGAGTATTCTGCATGAGTGTACAGCATTATTATGAGCGGCTTTACTCAGGGACTCTTTATTTATTTATCTTTTTTAGTGTCAAATTTTTATGGAGATCTTAATGATTATCTATTGTGCAAACGTTGCTTTTTTAAACACTTTCTTGCCATCGGTCTGTGAGGCCTTATTGTTTATGTTATAAAGTGTATTTTCAAAGAATCTGTTTACAGTTAGTGATATCAAGTACTTGTATCTATGGCTGGATATATGTATTATATATATACCCATAGCCATGAATACTTCCACCCATTGTGATCAGCACTTTTAGTCCATTGCATGAACAATTTTTTGCTTTGTTTTCCCTGGAAGAAGAGTCGAAAGTCTTCTTTGTGCGAGATTTTTTATGATTAAAGCTATTTACCACGCCTTTAGTTAATTTTTTGTTTGCAGTGAATAATAATGTTTGTTCTTTTTTTTTTTAAAAAAAGTCAACTAAAGGTTGGCTTCTACAGTAGTTTCCTTTGTTTCCTCAGGGATACAAATTATTAATGATTTTACTTGAATGTGCTAATAATATGCAAAAACGCTGATGAAGCTAATAAATTTATTTTTCAATAAACTGCATTACTGCAAATCTCATAATCGGCTCTTTAAAATAATTGTTGGGTTTACTTAAATTGAAATTTTTTACAATTAAAACAACGGTGAAAGATGACATCTAAAGTGATCATCTAATGATGGCGATGATTGATTGATAGACCATATGTTAAATGACTGATTAACGAGTGTTGACAGCGTGACTTAGGGTGAACATACACAGAGATTTGAAGGTGTCGTTTTTTGTGGCATCATACCAGCACTGTGCGTTTTTCTCCATTTTTGGAGCAGTTTTAAGCCCCAATAGCAACATATCATTTGTTGAAGTTGTCACTATAACATATGTATACAGAATTATGAATGTTTTTTTTTTTTTTTTTTTGTATTCTTATCCTTAATTTTGATTGAATCGGGACGGTTAAAAACCAAAGCGAGAGGACGAAAAAGTATCTTTTGTTCTAGTTCTAGATTATTAATGAAAGTAAGAAATCTAAGGGCATCTATGATAAGATATGTTCATAGATGGTAGCGGTACAGTAAGCCATCTGAAAGCTACGTAGCAGTGTATCAGTTTAAGAAATAGCCTTATTTTAAAATAAAATAAAACTCTATCCAAAATAGGGACTAAATCGTACCTTCCTTATTTCAAAGCAGGAGGTCTGGTATGTATTATTTGGGCAAGGAAAATATTGATAAATATATGTGACGTATACATATACGACTTAAAAAAGAACCAAGGAGTGGGGGAGATTTATACCCCGATGAACTTTTGTAAGACACATTTATGCCTTTCCTAAATCATGATTAAATTGACGAGGGTAATAGCAGGCAGTCAGATAGCATAATCTTTATTTTAAGGATCTACAATAATACTCACAAAGAATCTTCTATCTATGAAAACAGTCAAATATCGGAACCCTTGTGGGCATTATTATAGACCATTGCATGTCAATAGATTTGGATTCACATTACTTTGTGGTCTGGTCGATGCATGCTGCCACTGACACCTTATCTAGGCGAACCTACCTTTCTTAAAAACTTACACAGATTTATTTTAACCTGTAAATTACGAGTTGATACCTGCCAGCAGTTGTTTTTTTAAGGCTGGAAATAATTTTTTTTTTTTTTTTTTTTTTTTTTTTTGAAAGGCACTTAATCATTTATCAGCTTCGAAATTGTGTCTCAAGTTAAATACGGTAAGACAAATACTACAAAAAATCAATGAATTCTAAGTTGATACTCAATCACCGTCTGTAGATGTACAAAGCAACAACTAATTTTAAGATGTTCTTAAAGCTTATTCCCGCTCATGAAAGAAGTTAATCAGTTTGCTGTGGGCTTAAGAAACTTTTCCTCAGAATTATGTTAGACATGGATTCTCTTGTCGCCTTTTTTAAATACAACAAACTTTCTGTGACTGGCTTAGCCACCGCTCTCTCTTAATATTTTACTCAATTAAATCAGAACCAATTTTCAAATATTTTTCTTTAAAGTTGTTTCAAACACTTCACATTTTGGAGTATGGAGTTTTACCGCCGCTTTCTTCCTATGTCTTTTGTTAATGCCCGATTTGGTTGGTTGGTTCGTAATAAAAAAAAAAAAACTTCGCAAATGTCCTTTGAAATTATTTATGATGCCTCATTTAAAGCTTCCATTTATTCAATCACAGGTGATAATATACTTATCTGAGATTTGTGTATACTACTAAAGGGCTTTCCCAGAAAAGATTTTATTTTCATTTTTATTTAAACTTACAGAAGAAGCGTTACCATTAAAAATGAGAAAGGCAATCTCCACGACCTCTGATGCACTAAATCGCTACTAAATACTTGCTACTACAACAAATTCGAAACCATGGCAACTAGCAGTTAATCTTTGTAACTTCCACCCCACGAGTATGTAGTCCAAGTCAGATTTGTTACAGGCTTTTAGTTAATTTACTTAAAACAGAGGTTATTCTCTTTATTTTATCATCCTGAACAACCAACTTTTTTGGACTAAACATGTCACTGATAAATCTACCTCCCCTTGATAAAGGGTTTTCCAATAGGGACTTGACAACTTTGAATTTAATTTGTGAACGCACTCTTTCACTAATCACTGTCACTGTCAATTTATTCAGTAGACTCAACATTTTCATCGTGGTATGAGCAACGTCTGCAAATTATAAAAACTTTCTACAGATATTCGGAGTCCGTGACTGCAACTTTAAGATCGTTAACTCCAATTTTCGATCGTAATTCTCGCCCTAGTAGACAGGCAATAACAAGTTTAGTGCAAAAATTTGAGTCTACATATTCGTTTTGTGATGTTGCCGTGACAGTGAGACCATGGGTTGATCGGGTTTATCGCTGCCATTCAGACGTAGCAAACGATCCAAATGAGTGAATTCCACGGCGTTATCAAGAATTGAGCATCGCTCAGACCACATTATGGCGTATTTTGCGTAAGGATCTTGGTTTACACCCATACAAGATCAAGCTGACCCAAGAATTGAAGCCGATGGATCATTTGAAGCGACATACGTTCTCCGATTGGGTTCTGGAGAAGATGCGCCAAGATAATAAATTTCATCGCAAAATCTTCTTCAGTGACGAAGCTCATTTTTGGCTCAATGGGTTCGTCAGCAAGCAAAATATGCGTTATTGGTCGGGTGAAAACCCACATGTGCTTCATGAATCACCACTTCATCCACAAAAAATAACTGTTTGGTGCGGTTTGCATGCCGGCGGCGTTATTGGCCCATATTTTTTCGTCGACGATAACAATCGTCACGTTACTGTGAATGGTGAGCTTTATCGCGCCATGATCACCGATTATTTTTGGCCCGAATTGGAAGATATGGACTTGGACGACATGTGGTTTTAACAGGATGGTGCGACAAGCCACACAGCATACGCTACAATCAATTTATTGAAGATTACTCTTACTCTTACCCGCCTCGTTCGTGCGATTTAACGCCGCTTGACTATTTTCTGTGGGGCTACGTTAAGTCATTGGTTAATTGAACGCGAAATAGCGAAATGTGTGGCCGAGTCGTTGAAAATTGGGTCCAACCAACGAAGTCGAGTTCCATTCATAAATGTTTTGATTGTACTTCAAGCCAATAATAAAGTTTTTGAAATATCTCAAATGGTTTGGCTTTTATTTAAAACGTTGTCAAGCCGTTATTAGAAAATCCTATATTTGTATGATGAGCTGCACTACCAAACCCATCTCCCGTTTAAAAATAAGTGGTCTTTGGTACAACATAAACTGGAGCTTTGATGGCTGTCTTTTGACTTTGATCTTATATATATGTCGCCTAATGCAATGACACCATCAAGCTGCGATTGGAGCCTTATTGAATCCTCTAACAATGTAAGGTTTGTCTGAACGCAGTAGAAAAATTAATTCCGAATTCGCAGTGTGATATTTAGTTTAGGAGAATACCCTTGTGACAGTCGTGCCCCATGAATATCCACTGATAATACACGGCTCCGTGCCGTTTCTAAGAGAGGGCACCACTTGAATTAAAAAATCCATACTATTTTCAGTTAGTACCAACTTTCAAAAGATACGTGTATAAATTTGACAGCTGTCGGATGATTAGTTCTCGAGATATAGCGTTGTGAGTGAAGCAACTTTTGTTATTGTGAAAAAAAAAAAACGGATTCAAAGCAATTTCGTGTGTTGATTTATCATTGCTTTTTGATGGGAAAAAATGCAGCCGGTGCAAAGAAATGGCTTGATAAGTGTTACCCGGACTCTGCACCAGCCGAACGAACCATTCGCAAGTGGATTGAAAAATTTAAAAGTGGTCATACAAGCACCGGAGATGATGCACGCAGTGGACGTCCAAAAGAGGCTGTTTCAGATGAAAACATCAAAAAAGTCTACAAAATGATTACGAATTACCGTAAAGTGAAGTTGATCGAGATAGCTGAGGCTTTAAAGATATCAAAAGAGCGTGTTGGATATATCATACACGAATATTTGGGAATGCGAAAGCTCTGTTCAAAGTGGGTGCCGCGTTTGCTCACAGTCGACCAAAAACAACAACGTGTTGATGATTCAGAGGAGTGTTTAAAGCAATAAAGCCGAATTTTTGCGTCGGTTTTTGACAATGGATGAAACATGGCTCCATCACTTCATACCAGAGTCAAGTCGGCAGTCAGCTGAATGCCGAACAGGCGACAAACCTCGTCCAAAACGACCAAAAATTCAACAGTCTTTGGGATACACATGGAATAATTTTCATCGACTATCTCCAAAAGGGGCAGAATATCAACAGCGACTATTACATTGCGTTGTTGGAGCGTTTAAAGGACGAAATCGCAGAAAAACGGCCGCATTTGAAGAAAAAGAAAGTTCTGTTTCATCAAGATAATGCACCGTGTCACAAGTCGATGAAAACGATGGCAAAATTGAATGAATTCGGCTACGAATTGCTTCCCCACCCACCGTATTCTCCAGATTTGACCCCCAGCGACTATTTCCTGTTCGCAGACCTCAAAAGAATGCTCGCCGGAAAGAGATTTAAGACCGATGAAGAAGTAAACGCCGAAACAGAGGACTATTTTGAGGCTAAACCGAAATCGTACTACAAAACTGGTATCGAAAGATTGAAAAATCTTCAATCAGTGTATCGCCTTCGAAGGCAACTATATTGATAAATAAAGTTGAATTTTGCAAAAATTTATAAAACCAACAATGAAGTGTATTTATCGAAATTGGGTCTCCTTTATTTGCATAAAGTAAATATAATGTTTATTATTTAGTTGATATGTCATTCCTTTTTAAAATATGTGATAAGCCGTGGTGTTTGAAAGGTAAGAATTTGATGAATTCTAGTGTCACAATAAAAACGAACTTAGTGCTTTTGTAATCTTGGGCTCCGAGTGCATTTTCTCTTGAAATAGCTCAACAGCCACCATTTTCAATTCCACAAAGTGCATATGCAGTTCATTACATCACTGAAAGTGATGATTCTGATAAATGGCTTGCATATGACCTGCATATTTGGTGGACCAGATAGGTACAATTTCTACTTTCATAATTCACGGAAAGATCACCACCACTCAACGCTTCATCATAGTAAGGAGGGTGGAGTTTGGTCTATGGTTTATCATTTACGGTGATCATATAGTTTTGAGAAATCGAGTTACATTTCTAGATCACCAAAATGCCAGTAAACACTTTCGAAGGAATATTTGAATTTCCTAAGAAGGGCGAGTTCTTTGCACCCTTGACTTGGATTCTTCATGTGCATGTAAATGAGCCCACACGAATACCAGACGTTGATAATCATACCGCCAACACTCTGGACTTGTTTTTAGCTCCTCACCTTGGTAAGTACACCGTTGATGTGCTCACCCCTCTGGACTGTATCATATCAGCTAATTTCTCATACACCCACCACACAGTTAAAGAAAATATTCCTAAAAGAACCATATGGCAATACGAGAAATCCAATTGGAGCGGACTTAACAGCTTATTTAGGGATTGTTATTGGTCGTTATGTTTCCTCGATAATAACACCATTCTCTTTGGAATGAGATTCTTTATCCTTTATCGGAGGCAGAGTATCAAACAAAAAAAAAAAAAAAGTGGTACGGCTCAAGCTGTAAAGAGGCTGTCAGGGTTAGAGAAATGTTTGTTCGGTACTACAAGACCAATCCGAGCGTGGAAAACTGAAAAAAGTTTAAACAAAACAGGAATGACTGCAACACCTTTCAACACTTGAGTCGTCGAATATTCAATGAAACAAATCCGCTTTCATACTCGTGTAATAGAAAGAGTACTCAGATCCTCATATACACAAATCCGTTGGTCCAGAAAAGGTGTTCTTCCTCTCTGGCAAAACCACCGCGTAAGCTTTTTCATCAATCCTACTCTTTAGGACTCTTTCCGACTGGATGGAAAACAGCGTTTATCCAGTTCGTCCCTAAAAGAGGCGAATTTTTTTCTCTCTCTTCCTAAAACCCATTGCACTTACGTCCCTTCTTTCCAATGTCATGGAAACGCTGATAAACCGTCAGCTGTCATGAAGTATCTCTATACGCAAAAATTTCTCAATGATCGGCAGTATGGTTTTCATAGCAGCAGGTCCACTGGTGATTTGATGGCATTACTCACCAAAAAGTGGAATCAAAAATTATTTGATATTTCTAAGGCATTTGACAAAGTTTGGCACCAGGCTCCAGAAAACTTTCTTCTTCAATCGGTTCAAGTTGTCTTGAATGGTTGAATGGTTTCAAGTCTAATACTTACAAAATATATGCTGGTGTGCCCCAGGGACCCATTCTGTCTCTGGTACTCTTTTTATTTTTATCAATAATCTCTTGTTTTCCGCATTCAATAAATTTTTTTTGCTGACGACAGTACTCCCTGCTCCTCATATTCGTTCTCGGATTTACGTCGCTGTTCTTCTGCTGTATAACTGGAACGACAGCGTTTGTTAAGCTCATTAAATTCCAATATCAGTAGGAACTATATATGGGGAACTATCAACAAAGTGGATGTTAATGCCTCCAAACCACAATGCTATCTGCTGTCGCTAAAGCGAAATTTAAATACGCAGCCATTATCGTTGAATGGCACTTTCATCTATGAAACCGAAAAACTTTCCATTCTTGATATGTGTGTCACGACAACTTAAGTTGAAGTGACCACATATTCGATGTCGCCAAAGTGCTGAGAAATATCTAGATTTCCCAAAGCCTCAAATAAAAGAAGTAAGATGGTCACATCTGCTCCGGTGCACCTAAGACTTATTTTCACTTGCTAGATAGGATCCAAAACTCACAGGTGATAACAATATCACACAGTCATTCGACAACTCTGAACACCGGCGTAACGTCTTCTGTTTCCTCCACCGAAATTTCCAGTTGCAATTGCAATCTACCCTTTTATACTTTTAACCGTAACACCCGTCTTGCTATAGATGCTCGTCAGTACACTCTCAAGCCCACTTTTGGACGTCGTGATTTGAATGGAATGCCCCGCTGAGCTCTTTATTTCCTAGCCAGTATAACTTGCAAACATTTAAGAACAATATACATCAGTATCTCTCTTTTCTTCGTACCTAAATTTCCTTCGCCCGCGCTGTATACAAACATTTTAAGGTTACACAAATCTCTTGAGCGCGCACTAATTATAAAAAAAAATTTACCAAAGTCATTCGTTGTAAACCAAAACACGAAAGTACTGTTTGCAAAGATGACCATGGACAACTAGTATTGGGTTTTTTTTTTCAAAATTTCTGCATCGACCGGAAAAAATGGTAGTCAGAAGGGGCAAGGTCTGGGCTATAAGGCGGGTGGGGTAAGACTTCCCAAATAGACTTCCAAATAGTTCTTAACCGGAATAGCGACGTGGGGCCGAGCGTTGTCATGATGGAAAATTATTGCATCGTGTTCGGTAGCGTTGTCCATTGATGGTTTTACCCGGTTTTAGCAGCTCATAATACAGCACACCCATCAGAGCATTACCTTCGTACCATGGATATTTGGCTTTGCCGTTGATTTGGCTGGTTTGAAGGATATGGAAAGACTACTACTGCAGACAATATACCGCTGTCATGAACCATTCACCATGGTCGAAGACGACAGTGAATCCCGTCCTCATAACTTAGGTAGCTGGCAGAGACAGATTGCCTGCTGATGTATTTAAAACAGCTGTCGATGACCTGGTTTTGAATTAGAACCAGCTCATCTGTAACACATGGTCAGAGAGATGCATGCTCGAACAGTGGTATCTCAGCATCATTACTAAGAATTTTAAACAAAGCAATACGCTGTCATGTGACTTTCAATCTAGTCAGGCGTCTACGGATTCAAGTCTGAGATGGTTGCTGGGCCATCGAACCCCAAGGGACGGCGCTGCAGAGGACGACCGTATTTAAGTTGACGCACACAATGGAAAGGGGACTTCAACTAACTTGGAGTGAGGTACTGGAGGTTCGAGACATCGTGCTAGATAGAAGAGGCTTGTTGATTGAGACCCAGGTTCACTTCGGGCAAATGACAAATACTTAAGTGTATTTCCAAGAAATTTCAAAATAAAACAGTTCGGTATGAACTCGCAATAATTCTATTCGCATCTGTACATATACATATAGTAACATGCTAACACAACATGCTATCACTGATTTATTGCAATAAAAAAATAATTGGTCAACATCGTAAATGCGCAGCATATAAGAAATAAGTCTGAAAAACTAAATTTCATATTTAGTATAAGGTAATATGGGTAAATTACATATACAAATTATTTGTTTGTCTAAGCAACAATCACCGTAGTTCAAGCACCATTCAAATTCCAAGGCTGTTTTTTTTTTTCAAACAGAACTTATCCTCAGGACTTTTGCGGCATTTCTCAAATTAAGAAATTATTATTTTAAAAAATAATAATAAAGTTCCCAAACTATTGCCACAGCTCGCTTTTCTTAAATATGGTATTTTAAGCTTACTGCACGAGTTATTAGTCAGCAGATGTAAGATGATATATCTTAAAACAACACTGAGAAATTTAAAAATGTATATAAATTTGCTCATAACTGGGTCTAAACTGACTTACTTATTCAGTATACTGGTGCTCAAATATCCATTTCATTGAGATTTAAATCGAAAGGTCATATAGCAACTTATAGATATAAAGGACTTCCTGGCCACTATATCGCCTACCACCAATTCCCATTCACTTTCCCAATTTTCTGCGAATCAAGATGATTTTGCCACATCCGATGAATACACACATTGACTTAACAAAAACAATAACACAAGCGGTTTCCTAAAATTATTAAGAGGATATGCACATCAAATTGAAAACTAACTTTCTGGCCAAAGTCCTGATTTTTTCTTTCAAGAAAATATATAAATAATTTGTTTTATTTATTTTTTTTTTTAAACTCACCACTTATATCCAGTAACGAATGACTTAATCCGTGAATATGATTTAACTCCACAATTTAAAAGTAAAAAGCTGCAAAGTGGTAATCCGTCTGCAAGCGTTATTCACATACATTCCCAATTTAGAAACTTGATTACTAAAACCAAACGAGCATTGCTATTCCACTTCACAGGCTATACACAACTACCAGCGCTTGAACAACAAAATACTACAATTCAAAACACCGCCCACTTGAATTTCCAAAATTGGAAAAATTCTTCTCTGATTGTATCCCAAAAGGAAAAAACCACACTTCTTTCTTTCAAATTCAATAAAATGACGTAATATAAATTTTCTGCACTTTTTTTTAAATATATTTTACTTTATTGGAAAATTACGCATTTAATAAATAAATAAATAAATCCAAACGAGTTAAATGCGATCAGCTAAGCAAAATTAATTTAAAAAATAAAACAGAATTGAGTTTATTTTTTTTTTATTTTTTGTGTTCATTAAATAATGGACTACGTATGCTATGTATGATATTTGCGATCCACACCCTTGCGGCCGTTACTTTTTTATTCAACGATCTATAATGCACCGACCCCAGATTGAAACTGAGCTCTGGAAGCAACAAGTGATCGTCAGTGCGGATGAAGAACGTCGGAAGCTCCCCACACGATCGGCCTTTCGGTCGATCTTTGTCCACCAACCACCTAATGTTTAGTTGAATGCCTACACACGCCACCGTCATTCATGCCATCGAGTTGGTAAAGTGGTTGTTTCCATTTTAAATCGCTGCTGCTTGCTGGACGTGGTAAACTTTTCAATGACTTCACTGTCTTTGGCTGTGGGGGCACTGTTAGATATGAGTTGTTTTTTTTTTTTCAGTCATATGAGTGGAATTGTTTTGAAAAGCACTCAAATGCTGGTGGTTGGAAAGTTGAATCAACTTAAAATCAAATGAGTAAGTTGAATTTTTACCACCAATTTTTTTTTTTTCAATATTAAAAAGTGCAATATTGGCTTGATATTTGGGACAATTAAAGAGGTCGTATTATATATATATCACAGACGTTTTTATTCCATCGTCTGTACAATTATTTGTGTTCGCTTCGATTTTGAGATAGATTTGTGGGTCATTAAAAAGGGTAAGGAGTTTGGCATTTTAAAGTGTTTCAACTTGCAACGCTTTAGTATCATTTCATTTCATTTGGGGTAACCATTTAGCATTTCAAATATTTTTCTAAAGTCAAAGTTCGGTTTTGAATACCAACCTGAACATTAGGTAAATGTTATTCTTTTATCTTTCATTTTTTTCGTACATTTTATAAAATTACTCATCCATGTCGGTTTCCGGTCTGATATCAGTACGAGGTAGTTAATGCTTTCGCAGAGGTGCATTTGTGTATTTGTGTCGAAAAGTGGAAGTCATTTGATTTTGGGAAATTACCTTTTTTCACTTCACCACATCATGACCGCATAGAATGTGTTTTTTATGATTTACTCTACTCAATTCGCTGACCTTTTTAGTAAACAGAGCTCCCAGAGCGCAGAAAGATTGCGACTTCTCCAATACAAATAAAACACGGTTATTTGAATAGTTCATTAGAGAACATAATTTGATTTAGGTAGGGTCAAAGTTTGTTTTTACTTACTTACTTGCTTAATTACTGACTATCGACTAGGTCATTGGCAGTCATATTCTTTAAAATTCGTCAAATTAGTTGAGACTCCCTTCCATTTGTGTGCGCCACCTACGATATTGTCTTTCTCTTCTGCATTTACCCCTCTAATGTTGATTTGAAAATTTGTCTAGTTGTAGCATGCACTCATCTTCCTCACATGTTACAACCATCGAGAACACGGACAAAAGAAAGTTAGGGAGGGAAAAAAGAGAGATACCAATGGGCGTTAATTTTAAATGTTTGCAAGTTAAAGTGACTAGGAAATAAGGAGCACGACAGGGCATTCTATAAGCCGGCTTATGAAAGAATAACGATATTTCAGAGTATGTCCGAATGTGGGTTAAAGTGTTGCGGTTAAGACTTTGAAGGGACGAAATGCTAGTGAGAATGTTAGTTGAGCACTGGCAGTGAAAGTAGCGATACAACAAGGTAAGACAGGAGACGTTACGCCGGCGTTCGAGGATGACGAACGCTTGTGTAATGTTAGCATCACCTATGAGTTTTATCGCACGATTTTGGACTCTATCTAGCAAGTGCAAAGAGATCTGAACAATTTTGGGCATTGTACACCAGTTTTCGGCAGATAAAGGTTTTATATATTGAGGCCAGGTCAGAGGGACTGAAATAGTTCTTACCTTACTTGAGAAACCTAGACATTTCGCAGCGTTTTTGGTGATATCAAATATGTGGTCATTTCAACGTAAGCTGTCATTGACACGCATGGCGAGAACGGAAAGTTTTCCGGTTTCCACAATGTAAGTGGATAATGGCTGGGTATTTAAACTTCGATTAAATGACTGCAGACATTCAATTCCACCCTTTTGATAGTTCCCCAATTAGTTATGCTGCTAATATCGGAATGTGCTTGATATACGTTGTCGTTCCCGTTTTACAGCGACGTGAGTCCGGGAACGAATATGAGAAGCAGAGAGTATTGTCGTCAGTAAAGGTATATATTGGATTAGAAGCGGCAGACAAGAGATTATTGATAAAAATTAGAAAGAGTGACGGAAGTAGAATGGAGGCCTGGGGCACACCGGCATTTATTTTGTGTATATGAGACTTGAAACCTTTCAAGACCACTTGAATTGAACGTTCCTAAAGGCAGTTTCTAATCCATTGAAGAAGAAAGTCTTCAACCCAAAATGCACGCATTTTCGACAAAAGAGCCTAGTGCCAAACTCTGTCAAATGCCTTAAAAATATCATGTATAACTATTTTGTTTCCGCCAGATTTATGTACGCTTTGGTTCCACTTGTCAGTGAGATATGCCATCAACTCATCCGTGGATCCATCTGCTTGGAAAGAGACCTAAAGGGTAGGATTGATGGAAAAGCGTACGCATTGGTCTTGCCGAAGAGGAGATATACAATCTGAGCTAGCGGGTTTGTGTATGTTAAGATCTTTAAGTAATCTTGCTACTGTAAGAATGTAAAAATGAATTCGTCACACTGAAAATTCCAACGCACTCAAGTATATACGTGTACAAAGCAAAATGTGGAAATCGGCTGCAAATTGTGCTGCAAGCAGATTTCGCTTGCTGATAGCTGGAATGTCATTATATATAAATGAGCGTTGGAATGAAGGATGAGGTAGATTTTTTGATTTTTTGAACGATCAAAAATTTATACATCATTTGAGACATTGTAATATTTTTTTCCCCAATTGTTAGTCGTAATTTTTTTTTTAAGAACTCAACAGTTAAGTGGATATGAACACACATAAGTGCCTTAAGCACTTGTTAATTTTTTAAGAAAATGGTACAGAGAGAGAAAGAAAGAATTTTGGGCTCAGTGGTTATGGGTGAAATCAAACATTTAATAGGGAGACTAAATTATATTGTTGTTGTATTTAGGCAACCATTCATCTCACAAAATTTTAGTTGCCTAAAAAAATATTTCGGTCGCGGCTGGTATTCAACCCCGAACCATCCGATTGGAAAGTCAATACACTTCCACTTGAGCCACGGCCACCCCGAAATTTCACTGAAATTTCACACTAAAGGCGTTATAGTCATTCCTCCCTTATTGGAACTTTCTTCGATTTTTCTCAGTCGGTATGGTCTCGTAGGACCGAGAAAATATTTCTCTAACAATGACAGCCTCTTTACAGCTCGAGTCGTACCATGCCTTTTCTTTCGGTTTAATATTCTTCATCTGATAAGAGATAAAAGATCTCATTCTAAAGAGAATAGTGCTAGTGATCAGCAACGGCAACAACGTCGTTATCGAGGAAACATAACGACCGGTTAAAATTACTAAAGAAGGTGTTAAATCTGCTCTGATTGGCTTTCTCGTATACAATCGTATGCCATAGATAATATTGTAAAACAGGATACATACCAGAGTTGTGCGTCATACTCCACTTAACCAAATGGCCAACTATTTTCCAAAGACTGTTGACTTAATCCACATTAATTAGGTAAAGGGGGAATGCAGCTTGCTGACAAAAGCACCTTACACCCAATACATCCTCTAATTTCTAAACAACTAAGGCTGAAAAATATACGCAAATGTATTTTCACTCTGGACTGATTGCCTCAGAATAATAATTATTCTTAAGCAAATAGCATCGGCTGAACAAAATGGCTGAAGAAATATCTAGTTTTAATTATTTCACAAAAGTGCTTTATCCACGTTTTATCTATGTCAAACGGAATGAGTTGCAGAGTAATGGTCTGTTGTTGCTAACAATAAATATCAATGCCAATACATGTAAGGAAATATTCTCTATGAGCTATTATGTCTATATCTATGTCTTAAAAAAATATTAATTTAGTAAACCCCAATTACGAAGGACCAAGAATATGCTCTTTCCAATTCCCATTGGCCAGAGAATAACTCAAAAATATAGGTCAATTGAATGCCTTCTAGTAGCTTTAAAATCCCCTACATATTGACGGTTTATGAGAAGGAGAAATATCTTTTAAGGTTTTGGCAAAATATTAATTAAAGTTGATTGATTGATCAGTGAAAGATGATTTTGTAGAGGTATATTGAAGTATATTTTCACATTTGTCCTCTAGAACCTCCACACCAAAAGAAAAGGTATGAAATCGATTGATTTTGTTCTCGAAGTTGATGAAAGAAAGAGAATAGTGGTGAAGGAGAAACCCCATAGCACATTATAATATTGCAGAATTAACAGTTACTATTAAAAATGATTGTCTTAAAAATCTTATAAAAATTCCAATTTGTAAAAATTAAATGACTTAAGTTACCAATTAAAGACTTACAACATGAAATAAATCTGTGCAGCTTTTTTCCATTATTCTAAGCTACCTTCGAGAACCCGCAACATTGTCTCCTTTAAATACAAAAATAATAACAATAATTTCTAGACTAGTAGCATCTTGAATTCCAAATTTGGGATCATTAACCATGAATGAAATTTGATATCCATAACCCACCAATTAAGAATTAGTAATGAAGCTAACCAGTTATTGCAGACCAACGTTTGAAGATGAAAATTGACGACGCATTTAAAATGTTTATTTTCGATTGAGATCGTACTTGTATAGCCAAATTTGGTGCGGTTCAGATTTCAAACGAAAAGATCAATCAAAACAAAGCCCACAATAAACGCGACGAACGCATGCAAATATGAATGACACACGATAGCGTCAAGGTAACCTAAGAGAAGCCACCTTTAATGAATCAGGTGGTGAAGTGAACATCCCACGCGGAATGACCAGTTTTTCTGGGGGCTCTTCATGTGTAAAGTTGACGTCAGAAGTTGATGCTAAAGTTTGGCAACCAACTGAGAATTAATCATAGCAAGTAGACGCTATTAAAAATTGATAGTAAAATTTAATAGATGACGCATCTTTACATATGCCATGTTTTATATGCTCAAAGTTAAATATTATAAATTGCATTGCAAGACTTATGATAAGAGGTTAGCTTAAAAGAGGTTGGAAGTGCTATATTGGATTAGATTAGATGACACGATTACTTGTTAAAATGTGAATGGTATTTACTAAATGCCCTTTAATTTTACTCTCAAAGTGACAAAAAAAGTTCAAATTTAATTACAGCAGTGGAAACTAATTAGACATAGTGGTAAAGCTCCTGAATGTTCTTAGGTTAACAAAATAATTGATATAATCTTTGTTTTTTTTTCAATTATAACTTAAAGAAGTGTACCCCATTATAGCATAGGCAGGGATAGTTGTGCGCTGCACTGGCAGGACATCTACGCAAAAAACGCCATTGTTACGAAACACAATAATGAACAAGTCAAACCATGGAACAAACATTTCTATTAAATAGTTTTTTTGTTTTTGAAATTTGGATTTGTTGGTGATAGTATGATAGTGATAAGAGTTAGAAACCCTTATTTAGTTGATATCGTAGATAGTGTATGGAGATATGGAAAGAAAACCAGATGGTCATATAGTTTTCATTCAAAAAATGGATTCCTTAAAAATTACTCCAATATGTTAGTTTTTGATTCTATTAACGCACATCCTTACAAGCCTGTTGGGTTTAGTCTTAGTTATATCGCAAAATATGTCGGCAAAATGTAGCTTTTGATTTACCTTTCTGGCTAATTCACGAGTTACCTCCTTGTGCTTGGCTAGGTTATAAAGGTCAGAAGACTGCTACAGTTTTTTTCATTCTACTGATGATTTTGGTCGAACCTCAGACCCAACAAAAAATTTCCATAGCCTTCCATTGATCATCAATGTAGGTCCCAAATTTAACGGCCCGTTTGTGAATCTCGGAACCTACTGATATAATGACTGGGTCTGCAAGTTGGACTTCTTAACTCCTACGTGTGATCTATAATAAGATTGTTAATGATGATTGGATGTAGTTCCAAAACTTGGTCTGATCTGTGGCTCAATCCCTGTACTTAACAGATATACCTCCAAAAAACAGATATTTGAAATTACAGATGTTCTCGAAACCATGTGGTCATATCATATCCTCTTGTAATTTCCGGTGGTAAGCTCAAATGATTTCTTGTCTCAATTACATCAAGCAATTCCAGCTCCTTTTGCATTCGCGCAAGCCTCAAGAATCTGCAATATTTTCCAGTTTTCCATTCCTCAATCCGGGACTTAATTATACTTAATTATAATTTCAAGCATTAACTTAGTACGGTAAATATAATCTTATGACGCGATGCTTAAAAAACTGGTTCCTCTGTTGTAAGCGCAGTCTTGAAGATACAATTTTTTGAGCATTGGGCAAACGATGCTGAGATTTTATTCACCGGGTATACTTTCAACAGAAGATATTTTATGTAACAAATAAGTTGCTGTATGCCTTCTACAAACTTAATACCCGCTGTTTTAAATAATTCGCCTGTCCCTTATTGTCCTTTCTTTGATCGAAAGCTTCTCTGCTTCACTTTATGGAATGGGGATTGCTTTCAGCTTATCTATGGAAATTGTGGAATTTAGTAATTCCCTCCATCTTGAATTGGTACTTATCCGTCCATAGAATAAGACCGCTTCTCAGAGTCCCCGGGTTATAACTTCTGTACTGGCATATGATGAAATGCATTCATGCTTTCTGAATGTGGAATTTCCCAAATGTAAGTTCTTCCCGTGGTTAGCACGTGATTCCCGCATCTCGATATTTTTAAGGGAGTTTGGAGAACTCCTGTTGAATTAACGATAAAAAGACACTCCTCCAGTATTATGGAGGTCCGAACGTTCAGACTCGAACATTTATCTTATTGTAGCTTTACGGTTGCGGAAATCCTGAACATCGCAAAGGCAAGCTAGTACAGTAAGTACAAACTTATTTATGAGATTCTTCCATCGATACTCTCCATTATTTTAAAGAGGAAAGACCAGATCGTCGGATTCAAGAAAAGTGGATGTAGAAAAAGGTGTCAGGAAGGTCAGTATCCCCGTCTGTAGGAATGTCTAATTAAATGGCAATTAAAATGACAATTCACCTCCGCTCTCCTATATCAAACTCTAATTTTTCCCTCCTAACACGACATCTAAGCTACAAGACCAAGGAGACATCCAAAACCTTCAAACGTTCTACCGCAAAGAATTCGTGTACATACATGGAACGCAGGCCCACATAACAGTTCTGAATACCATGATCCTGAGTGATTAGGCCTGGAGAAATGTCACCCCAACAACCATTTTCAACTTTTTCGGTAAGTGTGGATTCAATAAAGGCACACCAATTCACCACTACCAGTTTTTCATTCCTATCGGGACCTTCTTCCTGACCAAAGAGGTTTGATTTTCCTCGTAGTCTTCGTACATTTTGATGATGGCGTGGTCGTACATGGTCCTCTATTCGATGTTAAAATTCTGACTAATTTGATTGACGACAAGGAGGAAGACGATGACGAAGAATCCTCCCGATACCGTTCGTCTCACTTAACGAGGCAAGGTCGTCAATGTATATTTTACGTACATATGCACTTTTTTGTGTATTGTGTATCAGGTGTATTAGGTTTCGATATTTATCCCAGAGGTGGATGTCAAACCGGACGGGACGACCCAGTGCATCCTCAACCAGTGGGTCTTAGTACGTGCTAGTTGTTAGTTCGTTACATTTAGCCCAGCCAGCAACCACTCCAACATCAGTGTTATGCCTTCATGTCAGAGCTGACGCCAACGGGATTTTCATATAACTACATACAAATTCTATGAAAAGACTTTTTCAGAGAATCGCCTCGCACGGGATTCGAACCCGTGACCCTCTGCTTGAGGAGTCTATGCATATACCACTACACCACGACGACCCCATTAAATCGGAGGTGAATGAGAATTGTTGGTTGAGGAATAGGCCCACCCTGGATTGTAGCCCCACCTTAAGAGAAATTAAGTTGCCTAAAATTGGTATATAGATGGTTTCCGACTTACTCGTAATATAAAACGTTCTTGTAGCTTAGCCTTCTGTTAAAAAAGGATGTGAGTCTCTCGACGATCTCTGCGTTATTCCTGTTCCCCTTAACCCGGAAAATATTCCAATAGATTTCTTGGGATTTGGGGCAGTCCTATCTGGTTATCATCTAACTCGTTGACCGTTATCGTCGCAGAAACTATAGAAACAAACCGTGTCTGCATGTTCTTGTGTTAAAAAGTCCATCATCGAATTAATCGACAACATCTCGGTTAAAAACTAGAAAACGTGTTACGCAAATAACAAATAACATAACTTTTTTCCTTTGCTATTAACTAATTAATTTCATAGTTCCGTTGTATGTTAAAGAATATCCTATTTTTAGTTTTTAAATAAGTTGGGTTGGATCTCGAAAACTACTGACGGAGGATGAAATATTTTGACTTGTTTTTGTTTGTAAGTTGTTTCAAAGTTACAGAAGGTGGGATTTAATAAGATAGTTTTGCAAAAAAGCGATGACAAAGTAAAAGTTTTAAGTCTAAAAAAAATTACTTTTAATCTTCAACAACTCTCTAGACATTAATTAATTTTAGGGCAACATTAACTTTGAAGCAATTAAAGTATAATTACGAGTTCAACGGTGCCCCAATAGGTACCATTGACGCATAAATTTCTAAGATGGCTTAGCCAAGATCTCTGTATCTCGAGGGGTTGCATTCCCCTCCCCCAAATCAATTCAATATTTTTCTCAAAATATGCCAGGAAAATCCTTCCTTAAAGTTTTTTACACATTATACGCAACACCCTGTATTTTGGACTAAAGAATTTTTCTTGGTTGCGCCGAAAATTAGATAGTATTTATTAAAAATTTCTTTTAAATTATTATGTTGTACCCACACAGATAGAACTTATTTCTATCAAATTTGTCTTCTGGATTCAATGTCAAAGCTTCCTACACATATGGCATAAATATGTATATTCGTCAAATATACAAATATATACTCTTCAAGCTCCACTTTGGAGCAAACTTGCATATCTTGGGAGACGATAATATTTACACTTACCATTCGAAAATATTCTGTACTGTCCAGCGTTCTATACAAATTTCCATTTTATTGTGAAGTTCGATAAAAGTCTTCATTTTCCAATAGTTTAGTTTTTTACAGGGTGTCCCAGTTTAACAGTAAAATCCTTTAAGGGCATATTCCTGAAGTTTCACCGAACAAAAAATTGTATGGCAGGGGGGGGTCTTTTCTCACTCTATTTAATGTTATAGCCCATCAAAGTGGGTGACCTCTAATTTGGAGGTGTAACCACTTTGAACGCTATAACTTCTAAACTAGTACAGATACAAAAATAGTTTAAGACATTTCGGAAACATAATTTAGTAGTGTATACAAGTCTTCAGTTCTTTGTGTACATCTGTGCAGCAACAAAAAAGTTATGGCTCGTTGAACTCAAAATTATGAAAATTTGGGGCTCCAGTTTTTTACTTAAAATTCATTTTCTTCTTTTACATTCTCAATCGTTGTAAATCTCCATCCTTTCGTAGGTCTCTGTAGTTGCGGGAATAGAAAAAAGTTACATGGAGCCAAATCAAGGGAAATTGTTGCGAGAGTTATATTTGTTGTGTTTTATTTGGCCAAAAAATTTTCACAATCAACGATGAATAAGCAGGTGCTTTATTGTGATGCAAAAACCATGAATTGTTTTACCACAATTCTGAATTTTTTTTTTGTATTGCTTCTCGCAAACGGCGCATAACTTCAAGATAATACTCCTTATTGACCGTACGACCTTGAGGTAAAAACTCCTGGTGCACTACACCACGGTAATCGAAAAAAATAGTGACTAAGACTTTGACATTTGATCGACCTTGACATGTTTTTTTCGTTCTTGACTCTTGACGGTTCTTCTGATCAATATTAGAAAGTTTCGGAACAAACTTCTCTGACACACGTTTCATGCCAAAAACACCCGAAAAAATTGGATGAAATGAGCCGACCGATATGCCAACATCCTCAGCAACTTCTCTTATAGTAATTCTATGATTTTCGAAAACAATTTTCTTCACAGCATCGACGTTATTATCTTTTGTTGATGTTCTGGGACGTTCAGAGGAGGTTCGTCAGCGGACGAATGCAACAATACGATGTCAGAGCACCATTCGAACGAATACCCATCGACATCACTGGGCCGTTTCCCGAAACCTTTAATGGCAACTTCTTACTTCTGTAAGTGGCCGGAAGTGTTTGCAATCCTAAATCAAGAGGCTAAAACCGTAGCAGAAGATATAGTCAACAACTGGGTGAGCAGATTTGGGGACCCAATGGAGCTACACTCCAATCAAGGGCGAAACTTAATCAAAAGTCTTCCAGGAAGTGTGTAAATATCTGGGAATAATGAAGACAACGCAACAACGACAGGATTGTGAAGGTCCATACAAGGTGATAACCTGCATTAATGACGTTGTCTATCAGATCCAGCTAGCGATCGAGCAAAAATGAAGGTAGTCCATTTGGATAGATTATGTCATTTCAAAGGAACGATGAAGGGCGGGACGAACAACTTTAGAGAGGGAGCAGTTTGATGTCTGAATGTGAACAGCGTAATCTACAATATACAATATTTGATTAACAGAAGATTTTGATATTTGAATAGCAGAAGGCTCAACCATTGGTGAATGGAGAATGGTATCAAATTTTCTAGCAAAATATTAAATTGTATGGAACGCTGGACGGTACAGAATGTTCTCAAAAGATGTCAGGGGACTATAAATATTAGCATTTCCCAAGATATGCAACTCATTTTTGAGGTAGAAGTTGAGATGCGAACTACGAGTAGTCATAAAGTGGTTAAAGTAAAAAAAAAGTTAAAGTGGTTAACGAAAACGATTCGATTGTAAATTGTAACAGTATTAAATAAAGTGATTGTATTGAAAGGGATAAGTTTTAAAAGGTGAGGCAACAGATGGTGTGGATGTTGGCTGTAAATTACTGTCATTTACTAAATTCAATGTGATTGTTTTTTTTGACAGATATCATACAATCTTTGGCAATTTTAGTCATGGAGTCGTTTACCACGCAACAATGCATTTTTGTTATTTAATTTTATTACGAAAATAGGCGATCTGTAAAAGTAAAATTTCGCAAAATTCGTGAATTTTTCGGTCAACATAATCACCCTAGTGAGTCCGGATGCGTGCAATTGTGAAGCGTCTTGAAGAAACCGGTTCCGCTCCGTATCCGGTCAAGCTCAATGTTAGCATGCTCGGCCAGTACGTACGCGCCTAAACATATACCACTATGAGCGAAAGTGTTCAAAACCAGCCAGGTACCTCAATTAGTCCATGAAGTCAACAATTGGGCATCACTTCTAGCACTTTGAGGCGAATTCTAGAAGTTGATATTTATTGGCACACCTATAAAATCCAAATTACACAACATCTGAAGCCTTTGGACCATCTACGAGGTTGCCGATTTGTTAACTGGATGTTTGATCGCCAGGACAGGTTGTCATCGAATTTGATCTTTTTCGATGAAGCACATTTTTAGATGGATGGGTACATAAATAAACAAAATGGTCGTTTATGGGGACCGAAAAACCCATACGAAATTCACGAAAAACCAATGCATTCCAAAAAATTCATTGTATGGAGCGGACTACCATATCGGATTGGGGCTTCTGGCTACATTACGACAAGCTCGTCCTGACCCACGATCGAAAACTTTTGCCAATATTCTCTGGTGTCCCTAGAGGACCCAGACAAAGACGTTCTAAGCAGAATAATTAACGACTTCTAAAAGTTGATCTTCAATTCCCGTCGTCACAATATCGTTTAATTTAATTTTTATTGAAGTCGCGTTTCAAAAGTATATTAATGACTTTAATCTTTGGACCTGATCTGTGCCCGAATAAGTCGAGGTCGGTGAATTTAGCGCACTTAATTGCAAACCGTTTTGATGTGAAATGTTCCAGCACAATTCACATCGCATCTGTGAGCATACTACTGTGAGCTGTGGTTTACTTATGCCCATCCTGTTCAGCTTGAACCACACGGTATCGACGGTTTTTTCCAAGTCAATCGGGCAGGCATCAATGCACTGGTTTTTTTTACTTTGTTTCAGAAACCAGTTTAGACGCGGCATGAATGACATCATGTCCCTGATTCATCGGATAGGATGTACTACCACAGTTTTCTAATGCGCTGGATAGTGGGCATTATTCATTGCATTATTAAATAGCGTGGTATAAATATCCATCGCTTCTAGTGGGAGATGTCAAAGCATAATATTCGGTATTCCATGGGTTCCCACAGATTTCGTTTGAAGCTTTTCCTTCGAAATGAACGGGGGTAATTCCCTGTCATCAATGATGACATTATTTACCATATTCTTGTCACTGAACTGCGTGAAACTAGAGTTCTCGAATCGCCAATTAACAATTTCATTTCGAAGGTAGAAATTATGCACCAGGACTTGATTTTTCAGGTCGTGATTCGGACAAATAATGTGGTTTTACTTAGTACGTTCTCATTTTGCTCAAGTTAGCCCACCTACGCAACCGCCAAGTAACAAGCTCAGTGCACACGTGCATATGTGCTTTAATTCATCTATCCCCTAAACAAACTCATACTATCGTATGCAACTCGGCCGATGACTACTTCTAAATAGATTTAAGGAGATGGTTTGTCAGTTTAAGGCAACGGAAAATGTAATATACCTAGATATTGGACCTTAGCACGACTGATTCGTAATCCTATGTGTCCTAGCTATTCAAATTTGGGACAATGTTTTAATAGAAAAAAATCTTCTAAATCGAGCCCAGGAAATACTATTGCGCGGAATTTTTTCATTTAGTTATGCGTTAGAGTAGTATTTCCATCTATTCCATTTTTGTTGCTCTCCGTTGCCAGGGACCCGTGCTTATCTTTAATCTATTTCAGCGATTGAATCTCGTGTGGATTCTCGCAGAGTACAGATGAAGCAAAAAACAAATTCAAGCTAATCACCACTACTTTGACAGGTCTTTTTTAGAGCATTTGTTTAGTAATAAAAAAATATTTAACCTTATACCTGGAAACCTGTAAGCCCCAGGTAAAAACTTTGTATGGTTAATTTGGAGCAATTAATTATGAGCACATTTTTTCGCGATAAATGCGATTTTCCCAAAAATTTATTGTATTGAACCTCGTGTCTGGTCGCATATTCCGGCCGTTTTTTGGCTACTGCTCTCTTCAAACGAATAAATTGTGTTCGGTAGCGTTGTCCATTGATGGTTTCACCCGGTTTTAGCAGCTCATAATACAGCACACCCATCTGATCCCACCAAATACAGAGCATTTCCTTCGCGCCATGGATATTCGGCTTTGCCATTGATTTGGCTGGTTGTCGAAATGGATCCATTTTTCATCACCAGTAATAATCCGATGCAAAAATGACTTCCTTTTATGACGTTCCAGCAGCATTCCGGACATGCAAAACCGCCTTTCGACGTCTCTTGGCTTGAGTTCATGTCGAACCCAATTTCCTTGCTTTTAAATATATCCAGCTGCTTTTAAACGTATTGAAATGGCTGCTTGAGTGACACCCAAAGATTCTGCGAGCTCAATCTTCATAGAGTAATGCTTCCAGTTCTTCATCTTCAAACTTTTTTGGCTGCCCAGGAAGTTCATCGTCTTCCAAGCCAAAATAACCACTTTTAAATCGTGCAAACCACTTTAGGCACGTTCGCTCAGCTAGCGCATGTTCACCATAAACTTCCACCAAAATACGATGACTTTCAGCAGCAGTTTTCTTCATATTAAAGTTATGAAAAAGAAGTCCCCGCAAAAACACTTTTTCAGGCACAAAGTTCGACATATTTGATTGAAAAAAAAAATTGTTGTTGTTTACGTTTCAAATGAATGACATATACTGAAATGACGTACAATGACAGTAGCTTTCCAACGCATGTTTCAATGGAATAATAACAATGGAATAATACAAGTTACACCATCTCTTAGCAAACCGCACGAATTATAGTTATAGACCCAATAAATACTTATCAATTGCCTGTCAAACGAGATCAGCTTAGTTGTTGATACTTACTTCCTTAAAGGAACTTTATTAAACACTCTGTAACTCAGTGGGTGTTGAAGAGAGCCCCTCCCCACACCTCTCATACGATTTTTTTCATAGCATGACCCAATGAATCTGATTCCAAAATATTGGGATATGGGCCACTCTGTATAGGTGTAAACATATAAATGCTGTCAAACGCGGCCTTAAAATCGATGAAAAGACGATGAGTACCGACTTAGACTTTCTGAGTTTTTTCCAGGAGCTGCCGGAGTGTGAAGATTTCGATTGTTCGATTGTTTTCTTTCTTGGTTTGAAACTGCATTGATAGGGAATTATCAGTGTATTGGCGAAGGGCTTTAGAGGCTCACACAATGTGGTAGATAAGACCTTGTATCCGATGTTGAAGAGACATACTATATATATACCTGTATATTGGGCTCAGTTGAGGGTGTCTCCTTTTTTGTGGATCGGGCATAGTTGTGAGATTCCATTCATCAGGCATACACTCTTCTGACCAGATCTGAGAAATAAGATAGTGCATGCCCTCCACAAAGTCATTTCCAGCTTCTTTTAAAACTCAGCCGGTAAGCTGTCAGATTCATCTGATTTGTTGGATTTGAGCTTAGATATTGCTATCCTTACTTCGCTCTAGTCAGGTGAATTTAAGTTTTAGCTATCACCGTCTAAATTGGATTATCTATTCAGTTTGAAAAAGTTTTTCCATACTCTCAGACCTCAGTACCGACTGTAACTACACTACAAGGTTTCATTCTGCACCTGCCTTGACACGTTATCTTTACCTTTTGGTAAAACTTCTGTACGTTATTCCTGGAGTACAACCTCTTAATATCTTCGATTGTGCTCTTCTCGTATTCTTTTTTCTTTTTCTGGAGAAGCCGATATTCTTCCCATCTCGCTCTTCATTGCAGTGCCGCTTTGTACGCATTCTTCATTCTAACATATTCGTGTGAAAATCATACATCAGTTGCGACGTCTCTGATTGATTAATCATTCTAAATATTTTTAAACCAACATCTAGTATTCACAGTAGTATTCAATATCAGATAAATAAAACTTAATCACAATATCTAGGTTTTGTAGCCGCTCTATCAAAGGTTGGTTATTATTAGCGTCCGCAAAGTTGTAGGTGTCCCCATGCAGCCTAAAGTTGGGCTCCGCAACCCCAAGAGGTAGAATTAACAGTTTTCCAGGAGAACAGCGAATCTGCACATCTTCCGTGGCTGGTTCGCATCCAGGTGAGCGCCTACCAGAGGTTGCACGGTAAGTCAAACCCGAAGCATTAATGATGTTCATACGCAAACCCTTCAGCGAGCCTTACGGTTGGATGCCGTAGTGAAGGAAAGTTAATTTTTTGCCAGTAGTTTAGTACGTTCCCTTAATAGCGTGCTTAAAAGGCGTATACGACATGGGCAATGCTGCACAGTATAGGAAGCCATTATGTTGAGATTGATCTTATTGTGTCGTTTCATGGTGTTCTTAAGTTAGGTCTGTATTCAGCACATGTATAGTATTCTGCTGTGGAGTATACGAGTGCAAGTGTGGCAGTACAATGCTATGGCTGCATCTGAACTCCAGCTTGATCCAGTGAGTTTTTTGACTATGTTGTTGCACGTTTTGAGTTTTCCAGAAACATTTTTTATTGTTAGTTATTGTTAGACTCTCTCACTATGCTTTTGATATCATTGATGAAGACTTGGAACAGTCGGTATGAAAGTAGGTTGTTGATAAGACCCGATGTCCTCAGGCACTAGATTGATTTTAGTAGTTTAAAGATAACTATACGGTTGCCACCTCGTTCGGGTCCATCTATCTTAGTTATGAGTCGAGCTCGTGAGAGAAGCCTTGGTAAAGTTCCAGAATGGCTTTTGTACGGAAGGTGTTAAAGAAATCTGGATTCCGAAATCGATTAGAACTGGACGGTGTTGGCTATGCTGGAAATCAGGCAGAAGGTTGTGTTCTGCATCACAGGTTACCTCTACGCCATCTCCAAAAGTATATAGTTTTGTCCTTTTGCCCTAGTTGTTTTCATACCTCCACATGTTATGGTGAAGTCGCCAATAAAGTCTGTAGGTTGATTTGGAACTTCTAGAACATTAGGTGGCCACGGCGTTGCGGGCGGTTGGTATTTATTTACAATGTAAATGCCTCCAATTTGGATCGTTATTTTAAAGATATTGTTGCTGAAGTCTGCGCTAATCAGTTTTGCATGCACTATGCCGTTTCTGACGCAGGTTGCTGTCCCGTATGATTGGTGGAAGGTAGCTCCGACCTGATAGTATTCGGCGACAGTTCCTTCGTATCCTGCGTTTTAGTGATCTTGCTGTATTGGTACATATGTTCCGAATATATGTTTACACTTCCAAGTATGTAGCATATTTAGTTTGTTATTAACAGATAGAAAGGTTAGACGAGTTTTGGTGTGCTCGGTTGATTTATTATAAAAATGGAGCAAAGAATTTGCATCAAAATTTGTGTAAAAAATGAAATGAAGGGCTCTAAGATACTTGAAATGTTGACAGTGGAATGCAATTAGTCTGCTCTAAGTAAAAAAAAAAAAATGTTAACAAGTGGCACAAGCTCTTCCAAGATGGCCGAGAAGATGCTAATGACGAACTTCGCTCTGGACACCCCAGCACATCAAAAAATGATGATAACGTCGAGCCTGTGAAGAAAATTGCTTTGAAAATCGTCGAATTACCATAAGAGAAGTAGCTGAGGATGTTGGCATATCGGTCGTCTCATGTCATACAATTTTTACGAATTTTTTGGGCTCCTTAATTTTAATCAGAAGAACTGTCGCACAGCATGAGCATCGCACAGCAGCTATTGAATGCCGTCAATGATGATTCTTGCTTGCTCAAAATGGTTATGACGTCGAAACCAAAGCCCAATCGTCCCAATGGAAGCACCCAGAAGAGCTAAGACCGAAAAAAGCACGCCAAGTCGATCAAATGTCAAAGTTTTGATCACTGTTTTTTCGATTTCCGTGCCGTAGTGCATAAGGAGTTTCTACCTCAAGGTCGTACGGTCAATAAGCTTGATATTATGCACTGTTTTGCGAGAAGCAACACGAAAATAATGTCCCGAATCGTGGAAAAACAATTCATTGCTTTTGCATCACGAGAATGCACCTGCTCATTTATCGTTACTTGTGAATGATTTTTTTTGGCCAAAACTAACACGACAGCCACCATATACACCAGATTTGGGTCCATGCGAGTTTTTCCTGTTCCCAAAACTAAAGAGACCTACGAAAGAACGGATATTTGCAACGATTAAGGAAAAAAAAAAACCGCATCGCTGGAAGAGCTCGAGGATTGGAAAAAGCGTTGGCACAAGTGTAGGGTTGGCACAGTTGTAGGCACAGAGCTCTTCCAACGTCGTCGGCGTGTTGGCATAAACCAATGACTTAACGCAGCCCCACCGAAAATAGTCAAGCGGCGTTAAATCGCACGAACGAGACGGGCAATCGACTGGCCCATGTCTTGAGATAACACGCTCACCATACTTACTCTTCAATAAATCGATTGCAGCATGTGCTGTGTGGCTTGTGGCACCATTCTGTTGAAACCACATGTCGTTCAAGTCCTTATCTTCCAATTCGGGAAAAAAATAATTGGTGATCACAGTAACGTGACGATCGTTATCGTCGACGAAAAAATGCAAACCGCACCAAACATTTATTTTTTGTGGATGAAGTGGTGATTCATGAAGCACATGTGGGTTTTCACCCAACCAATAACGCATATTTTGCTCATTGACGAACCCATTGAGCCAAAAATGAGCTTCGTCACTGAAGATGATTTTACGACTGCGAATATCTGTAGAATTTTTTTTTATAATTTGCAGACGTTGCTCGTTAGTGTACTTTACCATGATGAAAATGTTGAGTTTACTGAATAAATTTACAGCGACAGTTTAGTGATTAGTGAAAGAGTACGTTCACAAATTAAATTCAAAGTTGTCAAGTCCTTATAAGAAAACCCTATATCTGAAAGAAATTACTTTGAAGGGGACAACATTAATTTTGATGAATAAATAAATATTTTTATAAAATATAAAGTCTTCTAATTTTTTGAACACTTCTCGTACATTCCAGTTCTTCATCCTCCTTGTGTCCGGCCCATCCCGCACTTCCTGCATGGCGGTGACATCTACTTGATAGAAGTTAAGGAACTCAGCTAATTCCTCGGCCTGCACGTGGCCTGTTAAGGGTCCGAAAATTCCTCGTGCAGATCCCTAGGTCGTTGTCTTTTAAACGTTTGCAAGGTTCCTCAATAGCGAATCGTTTTTATCCGAGGCCATTAGCTGGTGTGTCACATCTCTTTAATTTCTTCCGTATACGGTCATGTGCCCTTTGTCGATCTTTTTGTATAAATTAAACTAATTAATTAAAATTTCTTTAAAAAAAAAAAAAAAAAAATTCTCTTTTATTTCTGACTGTTTTCTTACAATATTCACTTAATAGTCACTTACAACTTAAAACCTAAATAGGTATAACGAAAGGTGTGGATCAGGTGTCCCAGACGTTGTCAGCGAAAAAGTGATCCGTTGATTTTGCGGATGTACACCTGATCCTGTCGTTATTGCGGTAAATTGATTGGAGGCTTTGTTCTACCTTAATTTATGTACATACATATGTACTCGTATGTATATATACACCATAAAATTTAAGATACGAATAATTGTCGCGCAAAAATTATTTGTACATACATACAAGTATATTATGTACGAGTATTAGATTCATTTGGATTGCAATTGAACCCAATGCATACAAGTCAATTTTTTAAAATCGTTTAACTGCTATATTCATGCACATGTACCTATATGGTATACATATGTACATATAAAATGAAAAACAATTTACAACTTACATCTTAATTTATTTAAACTATTTTTAATTTATACACAAACAAGATAAAGTGCACATTATGTATAAACACAATTAAAACCGACACAAATGATCGTAGTTTTCCGGCAGCGCGACGCGCAGACTTATTGGCGTCTGAAATATGCGTTTCGTTATCATTATCTTAAATGCTGATACAGATGCTCTCATCCCCTTGCCTCATGTTAAACAAACAATTGGCAAAGAAAAGAATCATTCTTTTTCTATTGTCGTGAATTTTACTCATTTTAATAAAATACTAAATAAGGAAAAATAAATAAAAAACACCAAACCTAACAACAACTACTTGGTATACCATGTTTTGGTTTTGGTTTTGGTGTGAATCAGATCATTATACTATACACTGCTCCGCTCGTAATGCCTCTTCCATTTTAAAGCAGGCGCAGCCCAGTAGCATTGCGCTAAAAATTGTGAAACTGTTTCGAGTAGTGTCTAAAAACATGTGCTTCAGATCGTTGCGGCTTCTAATTTTATACTGCTCCTAATCTACGATACAAAGATACTTTCGATTCAATAACTAGCGCGAAGATACGAGTATGTACTCGTACGTGATACGCGACAAAAGTATTATTCGAATGCGACTACATGTCTATAAACAATTCGTAAAGAAAGTGAATTAAAGTGAAATCTTCCGAGAAGCTTTCGGAAAGTTTCAAATCTGTTTCGGTTTCTTATAGTTTTGTAATTTTATCAAAACTGCATGTAGCAACTAATTGTTAAAGAATAAAACAGAAAGCATCAAAGTGGCTAGGCAATTGTTTATACAACTATGTACATACGGATGGCGTGCGATAAGGGACACATTGTGATTTATTCTTAAAATAGTGATTTTCCTCTATAATAGACGAATACTTCCAATACTAGTGCTAGTTCTTTTGTACTCGTATTCAAATTCGTATGTACATACATATGATTGTTTGTTTACATCATAAGATAATGTTTTCATATCGTAAATTGCCATGATACTATGCTGTAGTCGTAGGTGTTATTATTCTGCTTTTTTCTCGATCTCATGAATCAAAACATTGAACCTCACAGCTGGGTTGGCGTTAATAGAGATAAAAATAAATACTCGTATATAAAAAGTGTATCTTCAAAACAAAAAAATTGACCTGGCAACTCTAAAAAATGGAGACGATTCAACAATCGAGGTAGGTAATACAAATTTTTGTTTAAGCGATCAAATTTTTGTTTATCTTAGAACTAATAAGTACGCATACTTATTGTCTATTTGAGCTATGAATAACTTTCATTATGAAAAGAATCGCGATAAGACGAATTTATTCAAACTGTGCACTGTTTCTGTTCCAAATCAAACAAAATATCCTGGAATCTATTTTTTAAGGTCTACTTGGTCCCGCTCTTGTCACGCATTCTAACAAAAGTTAGAGCACCCATTACATTTAGTAGTCTTCTTGTCTGACTGACATATTTTTAGTTGTTTTACCTCATCGTGATGTTTCCTAGGTTACTTCATCTATAAAACACTACGCTAGTAGACTACACTTGCAGTTGTGACCATCAATAATTGCAGTATAGATAGAAAGGTTTAGTACCCTTCGTTACTAGGATTCCAAGTATGTTGTGATAGGTTTCTGTAACATGAAGATACACCTTAACCTGCGACAATAATTCATACAATTTCGGTTAGTCAGTTTGGGATAATCATCAACTTATAATACTTTACTTCCTTATTCACCAACATCATCCAGAAATCTAAAGTGGGGTTGCTTCCAACTACATAACTAAGCGGAGGATTAATCTTTTCATGGGCATATGCCAGCGTCTATATCACAGAGTATTACATCCTAAAGACATAAAGGCAAAGATGAAAACTTCCAAATGAAGAAAGATGAGGTCCTCATGGCCCAACGAAAGGCACATGTTTACATTATAGTGGTGTAGTATCTGCAAGTCATTGTGTGCAGGTTCCTGGAACTTATCTCAGCTCCCTTCGTATCCAAGCTTTTCTTGACAGATCACAAATGACTCCTATCAAACTGCTTTGTCATTTTTGTTCATTATCACACCACAACAGCGTCTCCAAATTGTTCAGCTGTGTTACGAAAATCAGCGTTCGTAGAGCGAATAGTAGAAATACTGAAACCACTATTGCCAATACCATTCGCAAATTTGAGTCCGAGTTTACATTAGTGGATGATACTCGACCGGTTGGGGCACATCCAGTACGTAGTGAACATAATATAGCAGCTGTAGCTGAGAGTGTATGCGAAGACTGTGAGGAATCGATTCGTTGTCATTCTCAGCAGCTTGGCTTGGCGCATTCGACAACGTGGTGTATTTTACTTGAGGATCTCGGCCTAAAAGCGTACAAAATTCAACTTGTGCAAGAATTTAAGCCAGGCGACTTGAATTTGCGTCATATTTTCAATGAATAGGCTCTGGAAAAACTCAATAAAAATCCGGTGTTTTATCGTGAAATTCTGTTCTGTAATGAACACGTTAATAAATAAAATTGCCATATTTGAGCTAATGAGCAACCCGAAGAGTACCAAGAGCTACCATTACATCCATTAAAAACAACGGTATGGTGTGGTTTATGGGCTGGTGGAATCATTAGTCCATATTTCTTCAAAAATGAAGAAAATCAGAATGTTATTGCTTCCTGAAATTCAAGCATATGGTCTTGATGAGCTCTGGTTTCAACAAGACGTCGCTATGAGCCATACAGCGCGTGAAACAATGGACTTGTTGAGAAATCATTTTGGTGAGCACTTAATTTCACGTTTTGCTACAGTAAATTGGCCGCCTAGTTCGTGCGATATCACACCTTCGGACTATTTTCTCTGAGGATATGTAAAGTTTCAGGTCTTCAGTAATAAGCCAGCTACGATTGACGCTTTGGAAGCCAACATTACTCGTGTTATCCGCGAGATACCAGTCGCTATGCTCGATCGAGTCTCCCAAAATTGGACCTTCCGAATGGACCACCTCAAATATAGTCATGGTCAAAATTTACAAAATATCGATTTCAAAAAGTAAATGCCATGAATTGTTCTTTTAACTGATAATAAAAATTTTAAGGTCACTTTCAAATTTATGTGTCTTATTTTACATTATAATTTAAACCTCACGATGAATCGTCCTATATAAGGTGCCCAGAGTTCACTGCATGACATAGTACCAGGTATACCGGTATGAAGTGAGCGTCAAGATACAAATGTCTCGATAGGGAACATTTATCGTGAACGGGCCTTAATTTTTTTTTTTATTTTTTTTTTAGTATTATTTTTTTTTTTTTTTCTTGGTTGCTATGACACCTGTCAAACTTTGAGCAAACAACATAATATTTTTCCATCATGTTAAAAGTGTCGAATTTTGTACCAGAAAATGATGACTTGCGGAAAGCATTTTGTTTTCATTTGATGAAAACTGCTGCAGAGTCGCATCGAATGCTTGTCAAGGCATATGGTGATTATGCTCTATCAGAAGCAACATGCATAATAAGGTTTAAACGGTTCAGAGATAACGATTTTTATGTGAGAAATGAAGAACGTGGAAGACCAGCAAAAAAGTTAGGACACACCGTATTGCTATAGCACGTATTGCTATATGACACTTTGAGTTAGAAACAAATGTCAGAATTGTTAAATATTGCACAACAAACAATTTCTAACCGTTTAAAAGCTATGGGAAAGGTTCAAAAGTCTGAAAATTTTGTGTCACATGAATTAAATGAAAGACAGATGGAAAATCGAAAAACCACTTGTTACTTGTTGTTGACACGATAAAAAATCAGTTTTGCATCGAATTGTTACTGGCCATGAAAAATGGATTTATTTTCAGAATCCTAAACGGAAAAAATCATGGACTTAGACTGCAAAACCAGATCGATTCGGCAAGAAGAAAATGCTGTGTGTCTGGTGGGACCATAAAGGTGTGGTGTACCACGAGCTCCTAAAACCCAGTGAAACTGTTAATACAGATCGCTACGGACAACAAATGATTAATTTGAACAATGCATTGATAGAAAAACGACCAGAATGAGCCAGAAGACACACACAATGCACCTACATTGTTCAAAGCAAAACTGGTTCAGGATACAAGCAAAGCTCTTTTCTGGGAGCTGCTACCCCACCCGATGTATTCACCAGACTTGGCTCCTACCGTCAACCATTTGTTTTAATCGATGGGACACGCATTAGCTGAGCAGCACTTCAAATCCTACGAGGAAGTCGAAAATTGGGTAACTTTTTGGTTTGCTTCAAAAGACAAACAGTTTTATTGGAGTGGAATCCATAAATTGCCTGAAAGATGGATAAAGTTTGTAGCTAGAATTGGCCAATACTTTGAATAAAATGTTTTTTACTTTCCTATTAAAAATTAGTGTTTTATTTTCACAAAAAACGCTCTATTCAAACCGGTACACCTGGTGTACATTTTTTTAAAGGATTCTATGCATCTCTTATTTGTAAAGACAGGTTGGGAGCTTATGAGCCATAGCTGTACGTACGTAGGAAAAGCTCGGCAAGAATACCTATACCCTGACCGCCCTTTTTTTCTTGAGTGTTTTTATTCGCGGCTAAAATCTCTGTATTGCTGGTAGGTACAATACATGACTCGAAACGAAAAACACATTTGCTTCCAGAGCCATGACACTATAGTCTCAACAGATATTCATCTGATATTAGAATCTTCCATCCACATTACTAGGTGGATGTGAAGGAAACTTTGTCCATCCATTACTTTTTGATTTTGAAAATATAGTAGCCTCGGTTACGCATCCGCTGGTTGTTTCTCTACTTGTTTCAGAAATGTGTTAAAGCGATTTCGCTTATGGCATCTCATGCAATCATGCAATATTGGGCTTCTCCTCTCCCTTCTGATAAGGTTACTGTAAATTGAGCTTAAGTGTCGTATGCCCTTTTAACAGACTTTTTTTTTTTTTTAAATAGCTTTTCAGAGCGCCTGAAGCTTCAACCTTCAGTCAAGAAGCATGCAGTACATGGGTTTCTGAGATTCTCTGTCAATTATCTGAGATTTTGTTAAATTAACACTAGAATTGAGAGCTTCTTAAATCGAGATCTCTACCCATTTGCTTTGACCAGCTCGATTTGGTGATACAGCACTAAAACTTGTTCACACAAACGGGAGCAAAAATTCTCAGATGAACTTTTTCCTGGAAACATGATCCACTTCTAAATAATACGTACAGTGGCGAGCAAAAATGAATACATGTTTCAAAAATATCGATCAATGCATCTCTATATCTTTAGTAATGAAAAAATGATATTTATTCCAGCAAATCTAAATATACTTTACTGTTTGAGACGTAGGTATATAAAGTGTGTTTGCTGCATTTACTCAATTTTTCACATTTTGTTTCGTCTGTTTAACAAATGGCGATGCACGTTTAAGGGAGCGCTTAATGAAATACAAGGACTAAAAAACACCTAAAGCAGCTGCTTTAATAAAAGTACTTCAGTAAAAATGTCAGCGAGTGGATCGCCAGCAGCAGTTAAACAAAACAAAAAAAAAAAAACAGCCTTGCCAGAAAAAATATTAAGGCGCTTAAAGTTCTGAAAAAGAACGTAAGAATTGGACAACCGAAGACTGGGAACGAATAATTTGGTCAGATGAGACGAAAGTAAATCGATTCCAATCAGGTGGCAGAGAATATTACTAGCATCGACCAAATGAAAGTCTACATCTGGTGGAATATCGGTCCTTTGGTTAAATTAGAAGATACAAGAAAAAAAGAGCAATACCTTGATCTTCTGCGGGCCAATGTACTAGAATTAGGAGTGTACGTTAAGGAGTGCACCTATCCTAATGCTGAAATAGTTTTTCAACAACACGGCGAACCAAATCGCACAGCGATAATTGTACAAAGTTGGCTTGAAGAGCAATAATCCAAACGCTTAAGTGGCCAGCACAGAGCCCGGATTTAAATCCAATCAAAAATATTAATTATTTATTGAAATATTAATTTCAATTTCAATAACTATTTTTTTTTTTTCATGTTATAAGCGAAATAGTAAAATAATAATTTAGCTTCTTCTAACTTCTGCAACATGTACTCATTTTTGCTCGCCACTGTATGTACATGCTTCAGTGGTACGTACAGAACTAGGATTTGATGATAATCTCTCGCTCTTCCGAATACGACTTGTTTTCACGGTCACCGTTTTAGCCTGAAGGATTTGAGATTTGCAAATACCATTGATTGATTCCTAGCAGTAGATGTCTTTTTTAAATTCATGAAGATGTCAAGTGGCGGTTGAGTCGAGTTGGAGCTTGTACTAAGTGGAGTGAAAAGTAACCTCCTCGACCGCTAGAATGCGCTGCTACTGCAAAAAACGGTTATGGTGCCTTGAAGTCCGTTCATATTTAGACAAACATGCCAAATTTCAGTGCGATACTATCTTTAGTTTTGTTTTGACAACTGATTGTTGTTGACGTGTTTGGCATCATGTTGAGTATGGACAAAAACGATTTTCGTTCTCTGATAAAACATTATTTTTTGAGAGGCAAAACGGCGAAGGAAACAAAAGAAAAGTTGGATAAATAATATGGGGCTAATGCTCCGTCAGATTACACCGTCAAATATTGGTTTCGATAGTTTCGTGGTGGCCGCAACTCCACTACCGATCAAGTCCGTAGCGGCAGGTCCTCCGATGCGGTTACAGAGGAAAATGTCAAAAAAATACATGAAATGGTGTTGGCTGACCGGAAAGTGAAGGTGCGCGAGCTAGCAGATACACATAAAGATTAGTATTGAGCGCATACTCACTTTTGACCAAAAACACGAACGCCAGAGCACTTCGAAAAGTGTTTGGGCTTGCTGATGCGGAATCGGGCATGATGGGATTGTCATGGCATACTCTCATACTCGGGGACTAGCTCGAAAAGGGAAAACCATCAACAGCGAGTATTACTGTGCATTATTGGAGCGATTGAAGGCCGAAAACGCTGCAAAACGGCCTCACATGAAGCGAAAAAAAAATTTTGTTTGTGCAAGACAATGCACCGGCGCACAAAAGCATCGCAACGATGGCTAAAACCAATGACTTACGGCCTCAATTGCTGTCGCATTCACCATATTCGTTTGATTTGGCTCCCTCGGACTATTATCTCTTCCCAAACGTCAAAAGATGGCTCATCAATAAAAAAATTCACCTCACGCGAGGAAATCATCGACATTTCCCATTTGCCAAAGTGTGAAGATTTGATCGACGCTGTAGGGAGCCCCACCAATTTATTGAGGAACTAATTTAGACGTTCTCTTGATGTGGCAGATGATAATATGCCATAGATATATGGCTGCTAAAGCTTATTGCTTTGTATTTGAAGCAATTAAGAGAATTTCGTTTTGCATGGATCGAACAAACGAAGCTGAGGTTGTAGTCAACTTTAAGCTTTAGAAAGGTATTAGTATATTCACTCAGACCATCGTCCTCAACTCTTTTAAATAGCTGGTAAGTTTAAATTTAGGACTTTGAGTTTGGTATAACCAATTTAGTTGGTTATCATCTTTTGAACTTAGTGCTTCTACCGCGAATCGTTGGTCTTTATTGCCATTATACATAAATTTTGGAGATAATATCTTTCGATATTCTCAGCGACTAGTGTTTTTTCTATATTTTTTCTTATTTTTGTTTGGAGATACGATCTTTGTGACATGGATATGTCTTTGCACTGGGTCAACCTTTTTTTGTTTTGTGTTGCCGTCTTTTTTCATTGCACACCGTTCAGAAACTATGGCTTATTTGCTACTGTTTCTCAATTTCATGTGTTTTGTGTCAGCAAAAAACCCTCGAAATCTAAGGCTGAATTAATGCAAATGATTTTGTGAGCGTAAGCGAGACCAAATATGTAACGACGAAAAATTTAGCCCAGAAAACGCTACTAATCGTAAACCTGAATTGCGGAGCCAGCAAAAATCAAAAGCAAGACTCTGGACTTAAAGTAAGTCTCGAAATAAAGGAACAGAAACGTAAAGCCGAAGAATTACAAGTTGATGATGCCTTCAGTTGGGATTTGAACGCGATATAAAAAACGTGCTGGCGAAATAGGTTGATTTAATTGGCAAAAAATATCCTGACGAAAATCCATGCAGTATGGGCGTGTGTGATACTTGCTACAAAGCGCTACTCGTTATGAAATTTCCCGTTTTACGACTGTAAACATTTCCATGTTCCAATGTATTCCATGCAGCGGAGGTTCTCGACATCAGTATACTGACGCAAGTGACCAAATGGGGAGTTTTGTTAAATGTTTTGTCATTGTCCTCTAACTTCCATACATTACTCCTAATGTAGGATGACTTGTAATTTTCGATCGAACCGACCCCTTTTTTCCTTCCTCTTTCGAAAGAATCCATCTTTTTTCAATAGCTGGAATACTCCTTGCAGCATTTCTTATAACTTCTGTGTCATAGATATTAAATGCAGTAGAGCGATTTAATCGATATGGTGATATGCGATCAACAAGGTTTCTAGGAGTCTTCTGCGATTGCAGATTCTCTCTTTGGATCAGTTTGGACTCGCGTTTGTTCTCTTGCTGGTACAAGGTATGCATGATTAACTGTCTGTTCGTCTAGACGTGGAAAGTAATTGTATTCACATTCCACGTACAGATCCAAAGGCCGTTACATATTGTAATTATCAACTGTTAATTTATGCTGCTTTGTGTCATTTCTGAGATATATATGTATATATATATATACTTTTTTTGTTTTAAGGAAGTTACCCCTTGAAGAACGCGTTTTCTGTTGGCCAAATTTACAACTCAGCTCTGAGTATATGAAAAAAAAGTTGTTAGATATTCTTCAGGTACTTGTTTTGTCCCAGCTAGGACGGCATATTTTAATTTAAATGTTGAATTCTTACGCTGTCTGATTCATCGTGAGGTTTGATTTATAATGTAAAATAAAGCACATAAATTTGAAAGTGAATTTAAAACTTTTATTATCAGTTAATAGAACAATTCATGGCATTTACTTTTTAAAAATTTTGTCCATGACTACATCTGAGCGACTGGTAATCGCGGATAACACGAGTAATGTTGGCTTCCAAAGCGTCTATCGTAGCTGGCTTATTCCTGAAGATTTATTGAGACTTTACATATCCCCAGAGAAAATAGTCCAAAGGTGCGATATCGCACGATCTAAGCGGCCAATTTACTGTAGCAAAACGTGAAATTAAGCGCTCACCAAAATGATTTCTAAACAAGTCCATTGTTTCACGCTGTATGGTTCGTAGCGCCGTCTTGTTAAAACCAGAGGTCACCAATACCATGTGCTTGAATTTCAGGAAGCAGATAGTCCGTTAACATGGCGCAATAACGGTTGCCATTGACGGTAACATTCTGATTTGCCTCATTTTTGAAGAAATATGGACCAATGATTCCATAAGCCCATAAACTACACCATACCGTTGTTTTAAATTAATGTAATGGTGGCTCTTGGTACTCTTTGGGTTGCTCATCAGCCCAAATACGGCAATTTTATTCATTCACGTATCCATTCAGCCAGAAATGGGCTTCATCACTGAATAAAATTTCACGATAAAACACCGGATTTTCATTGAGTTTTTCCAGAGCCCATTCACTGAAAATATGACGCAAATTCAAGTCGCCTAGCTTCAATTGTTGCACAAGTTGAATTTCATACGCTTTTAGGCCGAGATCCTCACGTAAAATCCGACAAGTTGTCGAATACGTCAAGCCAAGCTGCTCAGAACGACGACGAATCGATTCCTCACGGTCTTCGCGTACACTCTCAGTTACAGCTGCTATAGTCTCTTCGCTACGTGCTGGATGTCGTCTAACCTGTCGAGTCCACTAATGTAAACTGGGACTCAAATTTGCGAATGGTATTGGCAATAGTGGTTTCAGTAGGTCGAACATGCGCACCGTAAGTTTCTCGAATCGCACGAAAAACATTTCTCACAGAACGCTGATATTCGTAATACAGCTGAACAATTTGGAGACGCTGTTGTGGTGTGAGTCTTTCCATGATGACTTGCCAAACGATACTGAACAAAAATGGTAAAGCTTTCATAGGAGTCACGCGTGATTTATCCAAAAAAGCCCATTGAAAATCAAACCTCACGATGAATCATCCCTAATTAGGCTCTTAAGTTGCAATTTACTTTGAGCTGCCAACTTTGGGTAGCCTTTCTGCAGAAACTAGTTCTGCGACCGCATAGCGCTAGGTTTAAAAGACTCCTCGTCATCATGAGATAACTCAGTAAAGCCGACGGGCGAGAATACTTTTCTGTAAGAATGCATACGTAGATAAAGTATCTGAATTCATGCTGTTTCATAGTTGCAGCTGCTTCACCTGGGCTCCTTTGTGATGAAAACTATAAACGCTTATAAATATGTATGTTCTACTGAAAGTATTTAAGAATTTTCTGACTTAACGGTTAATCAAAAGAAACAACTGATTATAAAGTTGATAACAGAATGGCGAGCTAAGTGATTATAAGTCTGTCTGTTTATTTTTGAAAGGAAGACAACAAAACCAATGAGCCTATCGATAGTTTATTATGATTATAATCAGACTGATACATAAACACTAAATTAGTTCAAGCATTCTGTATCAAATAAAATAGAAAAAATGATTTTTTTTTTTTTTTTTTTTTTTTTTTTGTTGTTCATCAACTATATTCAAGTATTAACTTAACCTGTAACTGTGACTTTATTGAAAAGTTCAAGAGTTAAAGTACTAAGGAATGCGGGTAATGACTTATGAGCAGCTAGTTGAGATTGCATCATTTCTTTGAGAGAATCCGAATATGGAGTTTCGAGCATATCAAGAATTCCCGAGTCATTTAGCCTAAAGTTAAGATACTCATTTGGTGTTTCAGCATACATACTGGAAATTCTACAAAAATAGATTATAGTTAACAAATGAGTTCTAAATCGAATAAGAATTTTGCAACTTACTTGTAGTTGTTATTGCTACCTATTCGGTCGATTTTGTAGCCAAAGAGCATGTAACAAACCTCTCGAAACTCTAAACTAGCAGATTTGTAGAAATCTTTCATTTTCTTCAATTTATTATTCATCGACTCTAATTCAGAACGCAATGTGTTGACTTCTTTAATGTTGACAGTCATGTTTGATGTCTCATTGAGACGGCTGGTCATTTCTTCTTGATCCTCTTCTAGTTTTTGATTGCGTCTCTTTAGACGTTCAATCTAGGGTGTTTCATAAAAAAAAAAAAAAATAATTAAATCTGTAACCATATCCACCACGAGGAAATCAAACAGCCTTACCTCAGCTTGTAGTTTTTCAAAACGGTTATTAGCATTTTCATACGCCTCAGAAGCTGGATTGTTAGTCAAATGGACGATCTAAGATAAACAATTAAAAAACAATAAAAAAGATTGATGATGTTTTATTGTACCCACCTTGTATTTTGCTATGTTGAAATCTCCCTTCAGACACCTGTGCTCCAGTTCGAGTTCAAGTTCTTCCTTACGACGTTTCAGCTTTTCATTTTCCAATCTCAAGTTATCAATTTCCTTTTTGAAGTGCTCATAACTTTCGACACTCAATCCAGTATCCATATCAGGCAAAAGTTTTAACGAATTCAATTCCTTTTCTAGTGTACCACACATGTCCTTGTATGCTACGAGAGTTTTCTCAAGCATATCTAAGCGACAGCGTAATTGTGTCTCTGGATTAACCATTTCAAGAGCATTTGAAACTAAAATAAAACGTCACTTGACAACTTGTAACAAAGTAAAAGAATTTAATTTATGGTACCTGTCAAGTCTTTTTCAAAGTTTTCTAATAGCTGCTTGTAGCAATCGCGCTCTTTAGCGACCAACATAAGCTTCTTTTGCACTCGTTGCACCAATGTTTTGTGGTATTTCAGAGCAGATCTTAGACTTTCATTATTTTTTGTATACGTTTCCAATTGCTGGAAATGTTAAGTAAGATATGAAGAGAATAAAAAGTAATCTGAGTGTATAATCGTAAGTACCTGTCGCAATTCATGCACTTGAGACTCGATAGAATGCTTCTCACACGCGTTTGAGCTCTTCTCGGAAACCATTATGATGTCATTTTGAAGAATCTGTTCAATTCTGGAACGCAATGCAATTGGACTGACCAGGGTATTGGGCAGACAGTGATCTTGTGCAACTTTCACCCATTCTTTAATTTCCTGTTCGAGATTTGTTAATTTCACCTACAATAGAAAAGGGAAACGTAAAAATAATTTAATGTTAAGTGTTTTATTGAATCGATTAAGGCAATAAAATAAAAATGAAGCTACTCTTACTGCATTTGCTGTGCGCTCTACCATATGATGGCCATAGATAATGTTTTAAAGATTATATTTATTCGTCTTAACCATGTCTAACTTGCAATGTATTAAACAATTCTATCCTTAGAATAGAAATCGTTTCATTTTGTACTTGCTTAGCAGGCTGAAGACCACACCTCGTGGAACAAATTTCAGTAACATGTTTGCTTGTCGTCATACTTCCTAATCACTACGTCTATTAATCTATCAATCATACGTGTATGGCGAAAAAGAATTTCGTGTCTATCTACAAATGAATGATAGATATGGTAGCAAAACGAAAATAGATTCGAATGAATGCTTTAATAACGCGAAACATAGTCATAGAAATTCAGAGTACCACTGGAATGAGTATATTAAGGCTGGACAAATAAACCCTCCGTCCCTTAAACTCTTAGCGGAATTTTAATGTCACAAAATACTGCGAAGTTTTCGGTCATTCAAGCCAATACATATTTAAACTGTACTGTACTTCAATACGATAATTCCTTGTAAGTATATGTCGTAACTAGTCGCTATGTTTCCTCGATAACATGCTATCGGTGATGATATTAAAACAGAAACTCTTCTTTTTGAAATGGAATCCTTTATCTATCATCAAATCAAGAGTATCAATTCAAAAGGCCGTTCGCCAAAATCATAAAAAATTCTGCATCATTCTCCACCCCAACGTTAATTTACAATGATATTCCAGCTTTCAGTTTTTTGGATAAAGCCAATCTACTTGATGCACACTTTGTAGCAAGCTCAAGACTTCCCAATTGTGTCTTGTTTACTCCTACACTTGAGAGCGTCCAATATTTAATGAGAAGTTAAAGATTTTAATGAACACAAATCTACCAGTCCAGATGATGTAATTTCTCTTCTTCTGAAAAGGTGTTCTTCCAAGCTGGCAAAACCACTGCGTAATCTTTTTCATCGATCCTAGTCCTTAGGACTCTTAGCGAACAGATGGAAGACAGCATTTTTCCAGCCGGGACCCAAAAACTTCTCTCACCTCCTAAATTCACATTGCACTTCCGAGGACATGGAAACGCTGATAAACTATCAGCTCTTGAAATATACCGAAATATGAAAATTTCGCAATAACCCGCAGTACAGTTTTCGTAGTATTAGGTCGACTGGTGATTTGATGGCATATTTAACCGAAAAGTGGAACCAAAGCTTACACTAATCTGGCAAAAGCAATATAGTTGCACTGATATTTCTGTCAAGTTCCGACCCTCTTTCACCGAGTTCATGTTTCCCGAGTCAACGATATTCATAGTCATTTTCTTTGATTTGCTCTCCGTGTTCTGTTTTGGAACAATCCATTAATTTTACCTCCCTGTCAGGACGGTTTAAAGAACGTAGGAATATTGCTGATATTATTTTCGTTTATCGACTGTTCTCAGGTTCCATCGACTTTGCATCCCTTTTCAACTCTATTTCCTTCAACACCAACCCATGTAATTTATGTCTCTTCTATCTACCGGTCCACCATAACTCTTGTAGCTTCAACGAACCAATCTCCCGTACGCTACGAAAGATCAACTCATCCCGTTTTTGATTACGACCTGAGCACCCCTCATCTCAAACAAGATCTCCTCCACCATTCCGTTGGTTCCCAGCTCTTAAGTCTTTCTGTTAGTTTTTAGTTCTAGTTTTTTAAGTTAGATAAAACTTTTATTAAGCAAGATAAATGGAGGCCTCAGGCGCCACCAAAATACCAAATTCTGGTCTTCGTGGTTTTGCAGCTACATTATTTGATATATTTCATATAAGCTTTCGAAATTCATCTAAACCTGTCGCATATCTTTACGCAGGGGCATTGGATACATCTGTTCATGAGTACTATATTTAAACTTTAAAATTCATGTCCTCTATTATGTGGATATTAAAAAGCTCTTGGTCTGATAGCCAACTATTATTTGTCTACGTATTTCGCGACGATAATCTAGGATCAAAGAACATATGTATTTAACCCTCGTCAAACTAGCAACAATAGTCCGACTAAAAAAACAATTTACCGGTCATTATAGAACAATGTCTCACATACAGATCTCATTTACTTTTTTTTTATTGACTTCGGAACAGGTCAAAAGGGTTTGAATCAAGAGCTCACATGGAAAGCATAGGAGTCATCATGACACAATCATTCTTTTTTTTTAATAACTTTCCTATATGATCCATGACTAAGAATACGAAGCTAGTTAGTAGAGTAGGCCTGAAGAACCAAAAACAAAGCCATTCAAGCTCTTTTACTCTACTTTATATTGCTGAGGAGGACGTTGAGTGAATTGAAGTTGATTTCTTTAAGCAACTGACAGCAACGTCGAACTTGATGTGCATAGCAAAACTGCCCAGATTTCCAGTTACGTGCAACTCAACATAGCGACCGTGCGCATTTGTCAGTTATCTCATCCATAGATGAACCAGAAAAGAAACCGATCACCATTATCCAAATTCGATACAACAAGATGGTATACATTCTTATCGTGAATTCATAAGAAGTGCGGGACCCTATAAAAGGACGACAGGCGACATAAAGACGACAACGGCGATCACACGACTAAAACAATACACACACACAATATTGTACATTAGCCCTTACGAAGGATAAAGCCAGTCAACCGTCATCGATAGTAGTGAATAGACGCGTCCATACTGATACTCCTTTTTAAATCACATTAAATATACTTTTTGTAAAATACGAGGGCGGTCCCAGAAGTACCCGGTCTGACCAAGACATGACGGTAGTTGTTTGAAAATGTCATTGTATATCATATGTAAAGCATATGTTTCAAGTTTGAAAGCCCACGTTGTTTAGTATTTGTTTGGCAGCCATCAATAGTGAACGTTGTCAGTGAATTTGTGAAAATGGAGAAAATTGGTCATCGTTATGTGATACAATACTTTTATATGAAAGACCTCAGCCCAACCAGTATAAAAGCTGAACTGGATTCTACTCTGGGTGAGTCTGCTTCTTCGTTTACAACAGTAAAATTGTGGGTTTCTGAGTTTAAACGAGGCCGTACGAGCTGCCAAGACGAGCATCGCAGTGGTCGACCAAATAAGATGACGACTCCAGAAATGGTGATGAAAATCCACAAAGCGGTACTGGATGATCATCGACTGAAAGTGCGCGAGCTAGCAGACATTTAAAAAAAAAAGCGGTACATCGCATATAATTTGAAAATATGGACATGAGAAAGCTGTGTGCAAGATGGGTGCCGCGTTTGCTCACATTCGAACAAAAACAGTGTCGTGAAGATGTTTCAATTGAGTGTTTCGCGAAGTTTCACAGCAACAAAGCAGAATTTTTGCGCCTTTTCATAACAATGATACATGGGTCCATCACTTTACACCCGAGACAAAAGAACAATCAAAACAACGGATTCAAATTCAAAGAGCCGGTTCTCCGTCTCCAAAGAATGCGAAGACCGTTTCATCTGCAGGCAAGGTCATGGCGTCGATTTTTTGTTATGCGCGTGGGATAATTTTCATTGACTATCTTGAAAAAGGAAAAACTATCAACGGCCAGTACTATGCGAACTGGCGAAGAAATCAAGCTAAGAAAAAAGTGTTTCTTCATCAATACAATGCACCAGCTCACAAATCCGTTATTGCAATGGCCAAAATTAATGAATTAAAGTTTGAATTCTTAACCAAGTATTCGCCAGCGATATGCTACCAAGTATCGACTAGAATCCTGAAGTAACTATTGACCGCGGCTCCAAGTAAAGTTTAAACCACTACCGCGACAACGACATTAATGAACAATAAACCGGTTGAACTTGATGGTATTCGAGTGAAACTTTTAATGGCAGCGCCACCTGCATCTTCAGAGCGTATCCACTCACTCGTAGTGCAATCGACAAACCGAGAATTATGATCTTATAGAGTCTCATAGAGTCCGAAAGCTGTGGAATATCGAACTCCATGGGATATGCTGTTTATCGATTTTGATAATTTTTGAAAATTTATGTGAATTGGTTTGCGCAATACGAACATTCCAGAACAAATTAACTTTCCATGTATAGTGGCGGTAATAGATTATCGATGTATCCTTGCAGCAAAAACATTTTTATTGATGATAAACACCATGCTTCGATATAGATTCTTACACCAAAATTGCAACACCTTAATTACACTAACGACGTTTGTTGCTACCGTCTATGTTAGGGAACTCTATACAATGGAAACTGGCGTGGAGAGTCAAGTAAGAGTCGTTAAATTATAAATTAATTCCGCCAAAACTAAAAGTAAAGATTAGCACTTTAAGATCAAGTTGTGTTGTTGTTCCGGTCAAAAATTGATGATGGACTCTGCAAGCGTTTTTGAGTGAATGTCTACGGAAAACATCTTATGACTTTCCGGCCAAAACGCAAAGATTAGACATACTCGAAAAATAAAGAAAACGATCATGTGTCAAAAAACATTAGAACCAGCCTACAAAGGACGGAAGAATAGTGAGCAGACGAAAACGTAGAACAGAAGGAAATAGAAGAAGCACGTCAACTAGGACGAAACCCTATGACGAGTATATATGCCCTATGACCCACAATGGGATCCGGAACAAACGTAAGAAAACCATTACCGCGCATAAATACTGGTCTGACACTGAGTGTGAATATCTAATATATTGGCCTTGGTATGCATAGACTCCTTAAGCAGAGGTTCGCGGATTCGAATCCCGTGCGAGGCAATTCACTGGTTGAGGATGCCCTGGCTCCAGTTTGACAACCACCTCTGGAAAAATATCGAAACTTAATAAACCTGAGTGTCAAACTTCTACACCACCCGCCCATGTCCTGGACAAAAAGCCAGTAAAAGGGTATTCATATCCCCTTGGTGCGCGCGCGGTATTATAAAAAAAAAAAAACTGCATGCATTAGAGATCTAAAAAGGAAAAAAGCATCATCTTGGTCTGCTCTGCAACATCAAATTCCCATAAGTTTGGCTACACCTTGGAAATAGAAAAAGTATACCTGCAAGGCAACAGCATCATTCTTCGCATTTTCGTATTTCTCCAATCTTGTCTTCAAGTCGTGAACCTGCTCTTCCAAAAGAAGTTTATCGCCTAGTGCCTCATGAAGATTTTTATTATTTGCTTTCAATCGTTCGATTTCTTTGTCCATATCCGGAATGCTGGCCAATCGCGATTGAGAATTCTGAAATAATTTCTCACCATTACAACTTATTTGGGTAAAATTAAATTTGCCTAAACATACCTTAACGATTTCCTTCCAGTCTGTATATGAAGATATTTCATATTCCAACTCTTTCACTCGTGATTTAGCTTCTTCACAATTTTGCTTCTCCTTTTCTAAGCCCAACTTGAGCTCATCATACGAACTAGCCTTCTTCTTGCACTCGGCCAGCATGGATTTTGCATTTTCAAGTTCGTCAGTGACAAGTTCCAAGTCCTGAAAATATGCAAATATCTGGTCATTTCAGAGATAGAAGGATCAACTATATATCTTACCTTTTCAAGTCTGTCTGTATGGCGCCGATATTCGCTTATCTCATTAGAGAAGCTGTTCTGCATCAGCCTGGAGTCGTTCTCGAGTTCAGCATTTACTCTCTGTAGTTGTTCAATGGCTTCATCGTAAGAGGTTTTCTGTTCGTTCAAATCGTTCTTGACTGCAATCAGCTCGGACTTTGCACGATGTTCTCGTTTCCTAGTGACTACCAGGTGTTTCTCGATGTCTAAAATCTTGTTTGACGAGTAGTCACACTGTTTGGTAAGCTCGCGAACTTTACTTTCATACATGGTCTCCATTTCTTGACGGATCTTGTGCTGACGTTCGATTTCCTGTTTCAGTTTTATTATCTAGAAATGGATTTGGAAAATATTTACAATCGAAACGCTTTTAAAATATCGCTCATACTAACCATTGCTTTCGACTCAATTAAATCAGCTCTCAGCCGTCTACTCTCCCATGGACTTAGTGGAATCGACGTGTTAAGAGACGTATCGGCGCTAGTATTCCGTACAGGACTTTCATTTGAATACTTACCGAACGAGAAATTACCTGTGACACCCGATAGTCGGGGTTTTTTTGCCACTACAAATCAGAAAAATGTTCATAAATGTTGGTGTCTCTAACAATTTACTCTGACAACTTACATATTTCATTGAAGGAATCATTGGTAAAGTCGAAACTGAGTTTCTTCGGAGCTGTGTGTGCTACACTTTCATCGAATTGTGCCATTATTCTGTCGAAATCGGTTTTTATGTGTTCCATGGAATAATAAAACAGCAGCCGGCAAATTGCGCTCTGGCGATGTTATGTACTTATTTTTCTTACTCCTTGAAAATGAGAGACTGTTTTATTTATTTACGTATTTGAGTGCTTCAGATATTTATCAATTTGAGCGTTTAATTTGTGGGTAGGTTTGCTGGGATGAATGTAGATTTTGATGAAAATGTTGAGAAATAATTTTCGCGACTAACTTTATGAAGACGCACGCCATTGAAAGATAGTTGACTTGACAGTTGTTTTGTTTTTTCTTCGATTGTGAACCTTTTTCTTAGTGTTTGGTGTGACATCTATGGGTGATAGTTAGGACTAGTTATTCACAGTAGTGCCAAGTCGTTTTACTAAATGGTGTAAAAGAATTATTATTCTCATTTTATAATTGTTTTAGTACTAATAACCAATTCGGATATCAGAGATATATTTGAAAAATAGTTTCATCTTTTATATTCATTACGTTCATACATACAAACATTGCTCCCTGCACAGTTTGTTGTAATGTTTATGTTTGCGAACTGCAGTTCTACAGACATTCTTGGCAGAAAAGATCTTAAAGACAACGTGTTCAAATCAACGCTGAGGGAAGCAATTTAACACTAGTTGTTAGTGAACATCTACAGCTGCGGTAATAGAAACTTCTTGATGTATCGGCAATAATCTTCAAAAATTGCTATTTTCTCTCATTAAAAAGACAATAGCAACCAATCATTGCACATAGCCAGCGATTCAGAATCGCTATGCCTGCAATCCACAGTGTTTTTATCGATTTGTACACAATCGTTTTTCTGAATTTTGTGGGCCTCTTTTCCTTAAATACCATATATCTAACGCATGCAATTTAGCTTAATCTGGCAGCCTAAACATTCCTACCATTCCTACACTTTTTTCCAATTTACTATTTATATTTTTGCAACAAATAAGTAATATAAAAGAAGAAAAATATATATACCATAAAAAGAACTAAATAAAAAATAAGTGAAGTCTTCGCCATCTTGAAAACCAACCAACTGCTGGTATTTGAAAATGACATTTAAACTAAAGAGGCAATAAATAATAACGAGGTAACCTCATCTATCATCTAGTGGACATGTTCACACATCGTCAGGAATATCAGCAACATTTCTTCCCCTCTGCAGAGAGAACCATCATCTGCTGCCTAGCTGTCGGATCTATAGCTGATATCCAATCATCTGATGTCCGTCGCTCTTCTCACCTGACCATCTCGGAACTTGATGGTTCTAATAGCGATGCCCTTGGGCACGTATATTTTGGCAAGCTCTCGTCGATTATGACGTCTTCTTTTATTTGTTCGACCTTATCGCACCATTTCGTTCTTTTTGTGGGGAGATATTCACATACCCATCTCTTCCAGAAAAAGTTCGCCACCTGTTGCGCCTTCTGCCTGTCCTTTCGTGACATTAGTTCGCGACCATGGAACTTAATAAGCCCCTTATTTAAATTTGGCAACCCGAGCAACTAAAGCCGATTGCAATGCTTCATCATTTAAGCGCCGATTTTTGATAATTTCCTTGAGGATTCTCTTTACTGTACCGATCAGTCGTTACTAACTTCCACCCAGGTGTAGGGTTGGTGATTCACTTTGTCTGTGGATTTGTAAATTTACGAGTAAGCGCGTTATTATTTATCTGCTGAAACTGTGTCCGCAATTCATTTTCTGCACCTAGTTTGTTCCACTGTCATAGTAAATCCCTGACGGTGTTTCCCTCCTCGCAATAAAGCGCTGTATACCATACATAAAATGCATTAATGTACCTACGACCGTGAACGGCTTTCGGAATGGTCCAATATGGGCCCGAAGTATTTGTCCCATCTGAGGAATTCTGGAGGCTGCATCTTTTATACAACAATGGCCACATTGTGATCTAACCGTTCCGAAGACAGGAATATAAAATACTTTGTCGCGATAGAAGCCTGGTCGCCTAATTTCTTCTTTGACAATTGCGGGATAGTCAATCCTTCTCCACCTCCAAAATACTTTATTCAAATTATAGATAAAAAAAAGATATCAAAAGATATCAAAACTAAGCCTTCATTTATCAAAAAATTAGAATCAAATGGTATGATCTCATTTTGTTAAAAAAAACTTTAATCGTTAATAAGATGCCTTTCAGAATATGTTCTACACTGCGCCTAAACCATAATGTGTTTGTTTTTCAAAGGACTATTACTCGTATATGCAACAAATAATTACAAATAAATATAACTTAAGAAACAAAACGATCATAGCTAAATCTATATTTGTTACTGAAAATGTGGGGACTGCGATTTCACTGACAGCCACTGTTGCATCTTGGAATTCGCACGAGCTTCACTTTTATCAGCAAACGCCGCCGGGACTTCTATTTGTTTGCTAGCAAAATGTCAATAACGTCATCTCAGTCCAAGTTTTTCCGCCATACGTCTTGGAAGAGTAGAAGAAGAGTACTTTGATTTTCACCAGATAAAATGTCTAAAACACTAGAGGATCAAAGGTAGTCATTAAGATCCAATGTAACTCACGCTTCCTTGGCGATGTGGAACCAGGCGAAATATCGTTGCGCGTCTAAATGGACTATAAGGAAAATATGAAAGCGTCATCACTTGGCAACCACTACAGACCTAAAACCTTAGCAATGTTATTTTCATTGCCGCAGTACATTGTCTGGCCTTCACTCTTAACTGACTATCCAAGAACTTGAAGTATAGGGTCACCCAATTCGTGGTCCAGATTTGACATCCCTGTTTTAATCCCATACGTCAAACCAAACTGTCATCTGAGACTGTATAAGTTTAGTTTAAGGTTGGTCATTTTACAATATAGGTCGTTTAACAATCGCTGAACGTGTTTAAATTGTGAAAACTTACTACAAAAATAGTGATTCTGTAGTAGGCATGTTTCGTGAAATACAAGCAGACTCTGGTCGACATCATTGTCCATCTGAGTGTACTATAGGCAAAAATGTAAATGTAAGAAGTCCCGTGGAGGACAATTGAATGATGTAATATTCTAATCAAGATCTGACCAATATGTTGAAATAAAAATTTGATCAAAATCTAAACCATAAATGTGTTTTGGTTAAATTTACTTTCGGAACAACAAAATGAACGACCCTGTACTTTCTCGAAGTTCAACATCCAGCTTCTCATTCGGAAACCAGCCTTGCAAAGTATGTCTCGTACCTCAATCGCCAGTTTTGCAGCCTCTTCAACGGTGTTTTTGCTGTCCAAAAGATTATCTATGTAATGGGGCTTCAAAATGCTGCGCTTCGCCCATGGACACTTCTCGGAAAATTCTGCCGCGTTGTTGTTTTGACATACAGTGCGATGCTCGAAGAACAGGAAGCTCCGAAAATAAATACCTTCATTTGGTGGACATCTGAACGGTGGCCTATTCACAGCATCGCCATAGAAATCTTTGTGCACACTCATCAGCACAGGTACAAGCTGCCGATCATAGGTCTTGTTGGTGGCAGGACCACAGGCATTGGTCCTCGTTTTGGTATAGCCAATGTGGAGTTGCAATTAGTATTGTAGTACTGTGACCCTAAGAATAGCAAGAGGTTTTAGATCGGCCTCTACCCATACCCAGGGTGGAACTTGTGCCTTCAACATAGTCCCGATTTAGTATCAATGGATTGACGCAGAGCGATGCAATGCGTATTGTTGCTCCCATAGAGAGCATACCGAAAAATCAAGTCTTTAAAGACAGGTGTTCACGTTAAGCCCTATAGATGTTGTCCCCAGTAATGGTGACCCTATTCGATCGAAAATCGCAAAGGACCTCACCTAGCGCGGTCAGTTGGTCACTAATGGACCTGGTCTTTTTAAAATCATCTTATTCAGTGAAATACAATATATTGTGTTACAGCCACAGCATCCCAGACTAATCGAACTTTGTCTAGCTTGTGAGGTGAATTGACATTATTAACAATTCACACGTATTCATAGACAGGGTCACACGGATAAGGCAATCAGTGGAAAGCGAATTTTGGATTTGGAAAGTTTGCATCTATGTCAGTTCATATATACTATTGCACTTAGTTCGCTTAGAATGCTTATGGCAGCAATCGATCTGCAGCGATCAGGAACAGAAAGCTTGTTGAACCTGTCGCAGTTTTTTACACGATGAGACTTATTGCATGCGTGACATAATGCCTTGGAACTTTTCTGTGTACCTGTTCCCTCGGACTTAGACGTTCATAACATGTTTCCCCTGTTGCTATCTTCTGTATCTTTAGTGACTGCCTTTGTCCTCACAAATATCTATTCATCGAAACCCCTTATATGGTGTTTCACTGCAGATCGCTTACCCTTGTGCTCATTGCTCATTCCACTTTCATGGCCAACGGCGATTTATTAACCAATTTATTGAGCAACCTCCGGTTGTTTATATGGTCCGACTCCATAGTGGAACTTAAATTCCTTACCAACCATGAATACGAGATTATGGTTTCCAAACGCTCTATTTTCGGAGCCGGAAGATTTTCCACCTATTTTATGAGCTCTTCAATTATGTGCTCCGACCAACCAAAAAGTATTACAAGAGTTGATGTAATCATTGGTACAGATGCAGGAAGCATACCCTGACTGCTTACCGCTTCGAACGCTTTGCCTTCAAAGCCCTCTGCAGCCATGTCAAATTCTCGTCGTTCGAATAATTGCACAACCCTGTACTGTTGCCATTCTTCTTTCTTGTCAGAAAACTCTAACAATTCCTTTGAAACATCCTTTCTTGACGCTATCTGGCTTTGAGTTAATATTCTCTTTGTTGCCTCAACCTGGGTCTCTTTTTTTGAGTGTCCTTGATGCGCAGAACATCAAAGCAACCGTTACCATTAACATCATAGACCCTGGAACACAGCACCACCGAATGTCTGCCGCTTCCTACACTATTAGTATCTTCTCCTGCTTTAAAATTTTTTCTCCAAGAACACTGTAACTATCTCTCCAGCCTCGCCTTCGAAAAAGTACGGGCCAATGATGCCGCCAACCCTTAATGCGCATCATACAGTGACTTTTTTGGGATGCATTGGTTTTTCTTAAATCTCATATGGGTTTTCTGGTACCTAAAAAAACAATTTTGTTTATTTACGTTCCCATCCATCCAAAAATGATCTTCATCGGAAAAGATCAAATTCGATGACAGTGTCCTGGGGATTCAATATCATATAGATATAGTTAACAAATCTGCAATCTTGGATCAGATGGTCCAAAGACTTCAATTGATGAGTAATTTTTATGTAATTTTTAATGAAATTTTATAAAAAAAATTAAGATCAACTTTTAAAATTCGCCGTAAAGTGCCATAAGTAAGGTCCAGTTGTTGACTTCGGCGACAAATTGCGGTGTCTTGCTGGTTTTAAACTCTTTCGCTTACAGTGTCGATGTTTTGGTGTGTAAGTGTTGGTCGAGAATGTTCATATGGAGCTTGACCCGATACCGAACCACTTTCTTCAAAACGCTTCACCAATGCTTGAATTCCGTACTCACAAGGGCGAGTATGTTGACCAAAAAATTCACGAATTTAACGAAATGTTAATTTTACAGACCGCCCATTTTCGTAATAAGATTGAATCACAAAATTGTTGCATTGTTGCATGGTTAACGACTTCATAAATAAAAATGTCAAAGATTGTTAGACACTTGTCAAAAAGATCAACCACATTGAATTAAGTAAATGACAGTAAATGACAGCCACCATTCACACCATTTGTTGACTCACCCTTTATTTGAAAATGACATTAAAACTAAAGAGGCAATAAATAAAAAAGAGATTACGTCATTTGTCATTTAGTTGACATGTTCAGGAATGATTTCCTAAACTTCGAACATACACTTTCAAGCATAGTTTATCAAAAATTGCTACCGTACTGTAGACCAATTATCTGCACAGATAAGCACGGTTTCTCTAAAGGTATATCAACCACCACTTACCTAATTCAGTTCGTCTGATGGTTCGATGGTAACGAGGTTGATGCAATTTCTACAGGTTAGAGATTCGACAACATTTCTCACCAACTAATTCTTTTCAAACTAAAAAACACATGGTTTCTATCCCCATTTTGTTACTTGGATTAAATCCTACAGAAGACTAAGAGTACAGAGTCATTTCCAGATCCTCAATATCTGACCCCATTAAAACAACATCTGGTGTTCCTATGAGTCTTGAACTTTGACGTTGATATTAAACCAGTTAACGTTATTAAAATCGTTTCAATAAACTTTCATACTTGATGACATGAGAATTTCCAAAGTCATTTGATTGCCCTCTGACTCTCAACACTTAATAGACGACTTAAGCATATTTTCGATATGGTCAAAGTAAAACTTTTTAAAGCTTAATGTCAACAAACCCCTTCCGCTCTCTCCAAGAAACTACTACATCTTCAAAGAGTTAATTTCTGTCACTAACTTAGAACGGGATCTGGGAATAGTTTGTGACAGAGAACTAAATTTCGATTCATATACTATATTGACAGCATTATTAAAAAACCTAATTCAGCATTTGGATTTATCAAAATCTCGGTAAGAATTTTTTAAACTTTACATTACAAAGTCGATGTAGATCACTTTTGTAAGGCCTCTCCTCAAATATTCTAGCCAAGTGTGGTCGAAATATTAACAAATCCACATCATTCGGGTTATTCGTTTCGCACTTCATGGTCTACCTTGAAGCGGTCCATATGTTTATTATCCCCAATGAAAATAGACTAATTAACATGCATACCTTAAAAAATAAAAAAAAAAAAACGTCGCAACATCGCTGTTTTACTTTTTATTCACCAGTTATTGACAGGAAACTTCGACTGCCCGATAATTATGCAAAATACTTCATTCAATTCCAATGCCTGTAATCTAAAATTTGTCCCCTTTCTCCAGGTTCAAGCTCATCGCACCAAATATGGTCACTATGAACCAACGCCGATGCCTTTGACAGCAGCTTATACATGCTCAGATATGTACTATGTACTAACAGCTCCCTCGGCCACGCGCACATTATTCCTCGGCCCATTTTCTAGGGCGTTTTTGTTTGTTAATATGGTAAGCTTAATAAAGTTGTTCGGGCTAGACCCGGCCCAATAATAATGTGCTTCGTCACTGAACAGAATGGTTCCAAGCGTTCTTACTGTATTAAAGAATTTCAGCATTATTTGTACGTGGGTTTCTTGCAAAACATTGTCATTATCATTTAGAGCTTGCATGTTTTGCAGGATGGAATTTACAGTTCTTGATTTGGTATTGTTGCTGGCGTTAATTGTCCCTTCTCGGCTGAACCTTTTCACCCACGACTAGAACAGTTTACTGATATGTTTATTCCTCGATTTGATGCTCTTCAAATATATTATTTCTCAAGCGTAAACGTGCGGCTTGCGCCCGACCAGTGATTTATAGCGACAGTTGCATTAGCAAAACTTTAACTTGAAAATTTTCCAAAGGACTCCCTTCACTACAGTGCTCCAAAAGAGGCAGAAATTATTGACTGTTCCTTCCTGTTCCTGTTCCTTCATCCCACAAGAATCTTCCGAATTTCCGGTCTTAAGTCAAAGCCCATCTGCCTGCTACGCACCTTATAGCCAGCTCAACACTTCGTACGTCGAATTTTCAGTCAGACATCTACTTTCACGAATACTTAAAAAATTTGTTTGTCCAGGTGGCATAACTTTCCTCTGAAGATGTGGTCTTTAACGCTTGCAGAAGCGCTGCTTGAGCGTTGGAAAACAGTATTTATCTAACCTGTTTCTAAAGAAAAATATTTCTATTCCTCTGTCTCTTACTGTAGACGCACTGCCGCCCCATACCTTTCTTTCCAGCATATACCCTCAGCTTATGAAATTCCTCGTGACACAAAGACTTCTCAATGACTGATACTATGGTTTTCATAACGACAGGCACATTAGTAATTTAATGGAATGTCTCACCGAAGAGTGGAATCAAAGTTTATACAAATGCATGTCACTTATGTACATTGCTGAAAGCAGGATTGGACCAATTCTATTTAACACTGAAGGCTATTTTTGACACAATTTTGTATCCATTGTCGATTTCTCTAAAGTAAGACTCTGCTGTGACTGTAAAGAGTGAGGATTTTTTTGTTGTTTGATTAAGTGTTCTATTTTTGACAGCTCACGCGTTATTCGTGACATATGTCAAAGTCAAACATGTTCAATCAACTTTGCCATTTCATCATGGAAAAACTTACACCCAAACAATGCTTACATATTATTGAACTCTATTATCAAAATTCGTGCTCTGTGAAAAACGTTTTTCGCCTACTGAGCAAGCAATTCAAACCATAATGACCAAATTTCGCATCAATTTCACGCTTTTGAACATCCAGCAACGTATCCATATGCGTAGAGTGCGTACAGAGAAAAATATTGCTGCTGTATCCGCCAGTCGAATTTTCAGTGAGTAAGCCTCAGAAAAGCTGGAGGAAGAATCGCTTTTTTATCGACAAATTGCCTTCAACGACGGAGCTTATTTCTAGTTGAATGAGTATGTTAATGAATAAAACTGCCGTATTTGGTCCAATGAGCAACCTCAGGCACCTGGAAAATGCACTGTTTGGTGCGGTTTATGGACCGCATTTTTTCAAAGATGACCGTGAGAAGAACGTTACCGTCAATGACGCGCGAACTTTTTTTTGCCAAAAATACACGAATTGAACTTGGTCGACATTTGGTTCCAGCAAGACGACGCTACATGCTACACAGCACACAAATCGATAAACCAATTGAGAAATGAGCTCGATGAGCAATTTATCTCTTGTTTTCGACAGGTGAATTGGCCGGATAGATAGAGATTATTCCGATAAACCAGCGTCAATTGCAGCCTTGGAAGATTACATTATATGTGTTATTAGCGAGATACTATCTAATATGGTCGAAAAAGTAATTCAAAATTGAATTCTCCGTATGGCGACCTAAAACGTAATCATGATCACATTTACATGAAATAATCTTAAAAAAGTAAATGACAAACATTGAATTATCAATTCAAATACAAATTTTATACTTTTTTGCAAACAAACTTTTTTTTTTGCCAAACGCTTAAAAAATCACCCATTATCAGCAGGTGTGTCGTTATGAGGAGGTGATGTACCCAGTTTTTTAGTTATTTAAGCTTTCCAATGATTGTGAAACGACGCTAATAGGGACCAATCCGACTCTTCTGACCAGATCTGCGAAATAAGTTGGTGTACGCTCACCACAAAGTCATTTCCAGCAGCTTTGAATACCTCGGCCGGTCAGCCGTCAATTTAGGCTGCTTTGTTGGATTTCAGATTAGATGTTGCTATCCTTACTTCGTTTTAGACAGGTGGAATATGCTAGCCAAGTTTGGTCACCCTACTACAGAACTCACATCCTCCGGATAGAGGCTGTTGAACGCAGGTTTTTACGGTTTGCCTTACGTGATCTTACCTGAGATGATAACCAAAACTTACCACCTTATATTGACCGGCTGAAACATTTTACAACCCTTTTCTATACACCGAAAAGTTGCCGACATTCTCTTTATTCATCAAATTTTAGTTGGTAATATCGATTGTCCCTCCTTACTTCAACTTATTTCTTTTAACACCAATCCACGCAATCTTAGATCTATGCCACTTTTCCGGCTCAATCTTCACGGAACGAATTACGGACACCTGGAGCCAATGTCTAGGATGCTTCGTGAAGTTAACGCCTCTCTTTGAGTTTCATCTCAGCAAACTCTCCCTCAAGAATATTCTTATTTCCACCTATGCCTCACGTAACTTTCTTTAACCGCTCACACCCTTTAGTTTTTAAGTATGTATGCTTGCACGAAGCTTAATAAATAAATAAAGGTTATCCCTTTTCTTATTCTGGCGTTAAAGTCGCTTAGTACGATTTCATCGTTATACTTCGGACATTGGTCATTGCTGTTCCAGAGCCAAAGTGAAATTTAACAAACCAATGATAAATATCGATAAGCAAAATCCACAGTGCAAATTTGATTTTATTTTCTGAAATAACGAACATATTTCCAACTTCTTGATCCCGTACGAAAAGTAATTTTCCGGAAGGTCTGCAAAATACTCCTCCGTGCCGTCAATGATTTCCTCGCGTGAGCTGAATTTTTTATTGATGAGCCATCTTTTGAGATTTGGGAATAGATAAAAGTCCGAGGGAGCCAAATCGAGCGGATACGGAGGATGCGACAGCAATTGGAGCCGTAAGTCATTGATTTTAGCCATGGTTGCGATGCTCTTGTACGCCGGTGCATTGTCTTGCAAAAACAAAATTTTTTTTCGCTTCATGTGAGGCCGTTTTGCAGCGATTTCGGCCTTCAATCGCTCCAATAATGCACAGTAATAATCGCTGTTGATGGTTTTTCCTTTTCGAGGTAGTCCCTGAGTATGAGAGTATGCCATGACAATCCCAGAAAACCGACGCCATAACCTTTCCGACCCATCGAGACTCCGTCGGCCGCTTCGGAGCACTCATGCCGACTTCAGTCCACTGCCGGGCACTCATTCTCTTCTCTGGTGTGTAATAGTGGATCCAAGTTTCATCAACAGTTGCCAATCGACGCCAAAAGTCCGCCCGATTCCGCACCAGTAAATCCAAACACTCTTTCGAAGTGCTTTCGCGTTCGTGTTTTTGGTCAGGAGTGAGTATGCGAGGCACCCAGCGGAAGGATAACTTTTTCATATGCAGAATATTGCCCAAAATATGGCGTGTGCGCTCAATACTAATCTTTATGGTATCTGCTAGCTCGCGCACCTTCACTTTCCAGTCAGCCAACACCATTTCATGTATTTTTTTGACATTTTCCTCTGTAACCGCATCGGACGACCTGCCGCTACGGACTTGATCGGTAGTGGAGTTGCGGCCACCACGAAACTATCGAAACCAATATTTGACGGTGTAATCTGACGGAGCTTTAGCCCCATAATATTTATCCAACTTTTCTTTTATTTCCTTCGCCGTTTTGCCTGTCAAAAAATAATGTTTTATGCGAGAATGAAAATCGTTTTTGTCTATACTCAACATGGTGCCAAACACGTCAACAACAATCAGCTGTCAAAACAAAACTAAAGACAGTATCGCAATGAAATTTAGCATATCTGCCTAAATATGAACGGACTTCAAGGCACCATAGCCTTATTTGCAGTATCTGGTAGTCAAGGAGGTTACTTTTCATCCCACCTAGTATGTCTTGTCAAGCTTCTTTATGGCGTTGTCCTTGTCTTCCGTGGGGGCACGGGCGCATTTTAAACTTATGTTAGCGAGTTTATCCTTGATGCAGATTGTCATAAGATGCTCACTCACGTGTTGGTATCTCCAAACTAATTGCCTAAATCGGCCGCATATGGCAAATCTGCATCCGAATAAGCGCTCCCTTCCTTATAGCAATCAATATAGTAAATGTGCTCCTTATGTTCGGCCAATTCCATCGCACTTCTCGGAGTCCATTTTTATCCGAGACCATTAGTTGGTTCGTCATATATTCTTATCTCTTCTGCATAGGGTTGTGTGCCCTATGACGATGAAGGCTAGTATAATGCTAATGCCGGACAAATCCTTTCTATTTTAGTTTGCATGAGTAAACATTTGCTCATACAGTTACCGGGGACCACCACTGGGAGGTTAGACAAGCATTTCGCTATGAACTTGATTGTTGCGCTGCTGATCCAATCCAAGTTTTAGGACAGTCAGCAGTTTCCCAATCAATAGACACACAGGCCCGCATCATTTAAATAATGTCTTTCAACTGTAGTTGCTCCTTACGACAGGCTTGCCTTACCTCAGTTATTCCTATAGCGTAGAGCATTCACTCGCTCGATGCTCTTTCTGACACTGGTTATTCACGCGTGGGGTCGAAGAATGTAAATACGAGTACATACATATCATCTCTCATGAGCAACTGGGAAGTCAATCCATTATTTTATTTTTTGCCGCAACGCCTATGATTGTCTTAATATTTCATACCAATGTCCAGGATGCCGTAAATCAAATTACTTTTCAGAGGCTATGCTTGTATTATCAAATACCTTCTTAGTGCACATTGATTTATTCTCGGAGATTGAAGTAATTTCCCAAAGAAGACTCGGTTATGAACCATCATATTATCATTGCTTCTATGTTATCTAGGGAGAGTCTATATGAGTACTCTCATCTGAAACAAAAAGTTGGAGACAAATTTTCTTTTAAATCACTTTCTTCAAAGACAAAAAAATCCTTATTTTCATTCTAATAGTCAAGAGTCAAACCACAAAGTGCCATCTTACTATTATAAATTCTCCTATGAGAATGGGATCTTTGAACTTTTAACACCCCAACTTTTAACTTTCCTATTGGAATGAGTCATTTCCAAGTGTCTTTATACCTAATCTGCAAATTTCAAGCTCTGCCATTACCTCAAAGTTTGCGACTGACTGGTAACATTTCCATTGCTTCTATGGTGGAACGCAATTTCTCTGATTTTATCAAAACCGCTGAATATTATATTATACTATATTAGGGAGGGAGGACAGAGCAAAAAAAAAATAAATAAATTCCCAAAATTATTGTTTTAAATAAGAGCGATGAATTCCATCCCATTTTCTTAAGACGACTTAACTTAAGTGTTGCTATTCGTACTCGCACTTGTAATTTCGTAAGCGGACACCTGAGGAAAGAAGTCTGCAGAGCCGGCGAAATTCTTTAGTTGTCTTTTTATTACTCCTATGGCATGGAGAAAAGGACTAACCGAAAAATCCCCACGAAAGTCAGCACAATTGCCTTTGTCTTGTTTTGGCAAATTATCTTCCAAGAATCACATCTGAGTGGTTGATGTCCTCTAGGAATCAAGATTCAACCTGCCGGCTGGTATTGACTCTTCATGTCACCTACCGGCGAGCAGACCAACCGACAACAAACGAAATAGCACGTTTAACTATATAGTATTGCTAAAAATCGGAAGACACGTGTTGTGAATGAGGAAGGGAATTTAATTTCACTTGAAATGCGTATGAGTACTTACACACACTTGAATTTGTGAAAAGGTAATTTGTTATCGAAATGGTTATTCATGCAATAAAAGAAGACAAATTAATAATAATATTACAACGCCTAGACCCAAGCGCTGAATAGCTGAATACCGGCAAAATATAAGCGAGTTGAGTACAAGGTATTCGTGGAACTTATAGATTAATTGGGAAGTTCCCTGTCAAAATCAATTGGGAATGTATTTTGCTGTCGGATATTCGACAATGACATCGACATCGACATCGACAACGACAGCAACAACGACAGCCTTTTCCTCGTATGCCGGATGAATAAGAGTAAATTGCGAGCTTGGGTAGATTTGATTTATGGTTCAACCTTTGGTAGGGTCAGGTCAGGATATTCCCTCTATTGATTTTGCTTCGAGATCAAGGTGGATAAAATGTGTTCTACCAGCTACAATAGATATTCGAACGTACATACATAGGTATACAGGTACTTTGATAAATTGTGCGATTAATGATTTCGCTTTCAAATAATTCGGATACTATCAATGACCTCCATCAAGGATAAACGGAAGAAAGAAAACATATTAGTGACCATGAAAGAAGGAGCTGCTGAAGAGATGAAAAATGCTCGGGGGCTTGTTTTTCTAAAAAATAAAATATCGTCTTGTTTGAATATTGACATTATTGAATTGATATTGATTGTTTTTAGAAAACATTATCTTTTTTTGTCAGAGGAGAAAAAAAAACCAAGCCCTTTGAGATAGGAACATTTCCAGTAAATCAGTGTTTATTCTGAAAAATTAGAGACGAAATTTGGATACCCTTGCTTACTTTTAAGATACTATTGCCGCAATGGATGTTTCAATAAACTGAAATTGCAAACTCGAATTTTGAGCAATTCGTAAATAAATAAAAAAAAGGTACTGGCAATGATTGCAAATTTGAAGGATGCAAATTGTTTTTTTCTAGAACCGCGCGTAGACACTTTTTGTTGTATATTCATGAATTCATTGTCATGGTCTTATAGTCGGATGACGTTAGTTACATTTTACATTTGAAAATTCCAGAAGAAATTTTCTGATCAAAAGGTGACCAGAACCACATGCAATGACCATTCTTATTGAATAATATAGCAGCAATTGTTGGTGCTTAATTGTTAGGTAAAATGTGTAATCTAAATACCAAATGTAATCTGTTCGTAACTGGTATATCTTATCGGTTGTGGTGACGGATGAGGCCATAAACAACCTGTTACTTTTTTAAATTGGGATCACGGGAAAATAAATCACCTATAAACTTGATAGGTAATCCGCAGAGAAGAGTTTTTCAGGACCCGAACTAGGTTTCATATGGGTACAATTACCCGCTAGGTTGCTAGCGGCAGATCAAACGAATGTTTCCCGACGTCTCTAAGAGGTTAGCGAATTCCTGCTGTACCTCAGTAGGACAGGAAAAAAAACACTTAAATGTGGTGAAAATGATGACGACAAATGTCCGGCTTACGCTCGCATAGAGTTGATGTGGTGGTTGTTGGTTTTTTATAGTAGGAACTTTATCACTGAAGAACTCACTCATCTTTCTTCGAAAGACTGAGGGATTTTATTAAAAGGAACTCACAAGGAGTACATTTCTAAGTTTTCTGGACAGATATGAAAAAAATCTGTTCGTTGTTTCAGTTGAATTGTTATCAAAATTCGATTGGAAATGACAAAATCTTTAACAGATTGTTAACAGTTAGGTGTTTAAAGAAGAAATTCATTCGAAAAATTGTCCCACATCCCCACTCTACAAGATCTTGCAACAATCATTTTACGAAAACTTTAAGTTCTTCTACCCGCGCGCCGCAGACGCAGATATAAGATAGAAATGTTAAGTTAATCCAAGAAAAATCGGCGAGCTAGATCGGAACACCCTATGTAGGTTGGTCCACTAAAACTTAACAGATAACGAAGAAAAAGCAGACATAACATACATATGAACAATATATTATATTACATTAACTCGAAATGGTTAGATGGTCCTAAAAAGAAAGCAGTGAAATGCGCCAGAGAAAACCATGCAGTCGAGCACGAAAATGTATAGATGCCATCTAACATATGGGCTGAAAAGTTCAAACACAAAATTTTTGCAAAATTAAACTTTATTTATCAATATAGTTGCCTTCGAGGGCGATACACTGATTGAATCGATTTTTCAATCTTTCGATACCAGTTTTGTAGTACGATTTCGGTTTAGCCTCAAAATAGGCCTCTGTTTCGATTTACTTCTTCATCGGTCTTAAATCTCTTTCCGGCGAGCATTCTTTTGAGGTCTGCGAACAGGAAATAGTCGCTGGGGGCTAAATCTGGAGAATACGGTGGGTGGGGAAGCAATTCGTAGCCGAATTCATTCAATTTTGCCATAATTTTCATCGACTTGTGACACGGTGCATTGTCTTGATGAAACGGCACTTTCTTTTTCTTCAAATGCGGTCGTTTTTCTGCGATTTCGTCCTTTAAACGCTCCAACAACGCAATGTAATAGTCGCTGTTGATATTCTGCCCCTTTTGGAGATAGTCGATGAAAATTATTCCATGTGTATCCCAAAATACGGATGCCATAACCTTGCCAGTCGACTGTTGAGATTTTGTTCGTTTTGGACGAGGTTCGTCGCTGAATCCTCCTCTGAATCATCAACATGTTGTTGTTTTTGGTCGACTGTGAGCAAACGCGGCAGCCACTTTGAACAGAGCTTTCGCATGTCCAAATATTCGTGTATGATATATCCAACACGCTCTTTTGATATCTTCAGAGCCTCAGCTATCTCGATCAACTTCACTTTACGGTCATTCGTAATCATTTTGTGGACTTTTTTGATGTTTTCATCTGAAACAGCCTCATTTGGACGTCCACTGCGTGCATCATCACTTGCAAATGGTTCGTTCGACTGGTGCAGAGTCCGGGTAATACTTATCAAGCCATTTCTTTGCATCGGCTGCATTTTTTCCCATCAAAAAGCAATGATAAATCAACACACTAAATTGCTTTGAATCCATTTTTTTTTACAATAACAAAAGTTGCTTCACTCACAACGCTATATCTCGAGAACTAATCGTCCGACAGCTGTCAAATTTATACACGTATCTTTTGAAGGTTGGTACTAACTGATGTAATTCTATGGATGTAATTCAAGTGGTGCCCTCTTAGAAACGGACTTTTCAGCCCATGTATTACTGTTAAGTTTAAGACATCTTTTCTTTATTTGCTATGCCTCTCAAAGCTCTAGCAGGTGCTGGACGTACTTCTCGCTAATGTACCAGGGAAGTCATCAGTAATACCAGCAGGATTACTTTAGGCATGGACAGTTGAATGGGCTGGTACATGGAACAATCACAAAGCAAAGCATTGCAGGAGCAATTTGCTATCCTTGAGCTCGTATAACTAAACCAAGAAAATAAGAACACTTTCAGTAACTGCAGATACGGCTCTATGTATCTTCAACTGAAAACTTGCCAGTGGGACCGCAACGAGAAAGATAAAATGGAAAGCTTCCAATCTAAGAGTGCAGTGTGCAATCATTCTAGAGGTTTTAGCCCGAAAAGAACCAGAATAGATACAAAAGCTGGAGTAGAATTATAGTAATTCACATAAGAGAGGATCACCACGGGAAACATACGCATAAACTAAGGTAAACATAGGTAAAAAGTTTCGAGCTTCCGACACGTGAGTGAGCAACTTATAACAATCCACATCAATGCTTAATCCGCTAACATAAGCTTAGTATACGCCTACGCCCCAACGGAAGGACGGCGCCATCAAAGAATGATTCTATGAGCTCGACAAGACATATGAACAAAGTTCTAAGTATGACGTTAAAATCCTACGATAGGACTGTTTGTATGCATTTGATAGGACAGTTGGTAAGGATTACTTACACAATACCACGTCTTTCAACGAACTTAGGCTTATTGACTTTGCGGCAGGGTGAAATATTACTATAGCAAGCACACGGTTTCTCCATCTCAATATATACAAGGGGAGATGTAGATCTCCGTATCATGAAACGTTAAATCAAATTGATAATTTTGCGACCCATATGAGGCATGCCTACAGTATTCTGAACGTCCGAACCTTCGGGGCAGCCAGCATTGGCAGGGATCCCTACCTTGGAGCACCCAAGGTACAAGGTACAAAGAAAAACTACTGTGGAAAGATATAATGTAGAAAAGCTGCAACCGCATGAGATCTCCAAAACCTTTATCTTTATCTAACCCGTATCCCGAAATCTCTTAACATTTCCCATGATGCCAGCATCAAGGACGAAAACCAATAAAAACGCTGCTAACGTGGCAGAGACCCAACAACGGATGTGCTGGGTTTCACCCGACTACTACAAAAAAATCCCTGGTTTGATGAGGAATGCACATGCAGCTAAAAAAATAGAGTGTAAAGCGGCTCGTGCTCGGAAAAAACGTCGGCTGCCACAGAAGAAGAAACATTGTATAGTAAAGTGATAGTCAGTGCTAAGCATATGGAATAACTTCTTCTGCAAATTGTATAACCGAAACGAAGCCCCAAGTTGGTTTCCAAAGAAACACCAGGTCTGAAACATAAATGAGTTTTGACACTATCCCTGAAGACCCGACTGCATTGTTTACTTGTCTCATGTTCTGAAAAATTTATCTGATAACTGAGACTATTACTCTACTTTCGACTTAAAATACAGGCAATCAGATTTTGTTAGTGTATCCAGTCTAGCTGACTTGCCCCTTTTCAGGACTGTGACCAATCTGTTGGTTGCACCGAGTGTTTCCATCTTTTCGTAAAAGTCTTTACTAGAGGTACTTTTTAAATAAGCTTCTTATCTTCGATTTGAATACAAGTTTAGAAGTATTCGGGTTTCCTTACTCGCTCCACATCTACGCTGCATGGTGAAACAGGTGGTTTTCGGGGGTATTTTCCTGGCTGGACAAGACAATTCAAAGTACATATTCTGTGATGGAATTGTTTACGTTGTGAACATCTCGATCCTCCTTCTGTTTCATACTGTGTTTCGTACGTCGAGAGGAATCCCCGTCTTCAACAAGCTCGAGGCCTTGCATACGACTACGAATTGGATGTCCTTATGCTCTGACATGATAATACTTTCCAGCCTGAAATTAACAGAGCGTACCTATTGGATAGCTTTATACATATCAGAGTATTTAATGATTTCGGTTGCTTTCTTTGGTGTCGGTGGTAGTACCGAAACATAGAACAAATACATCGACATCCAATTACGTAGAGGCTAGAGCGATAACCATCAGAGAAACTGGACAGATTGAGTGCCAACGTCTGAGTTACATCTCAACTTGGACAGTCGAAATGCGTCCCCAAGTAGTTTCTAAAGAGGCATTGGGAAGTTAAACACCAGGACGCTGAGCTGTTATAATGTTATAATGTTTAAAAGGGTCGCGTGACAGCTCAAGTTTTTTTTTTCTGGCAACAAGAAGGGCGAATGAACATTGACGCTCCGTTCCGGAAAGAGTTTGATTCCTAGAATAGACAAGGAAGTGGAACTCACGGGTATTCAATTATTTTGAAGTGCACATTTAGAGACAGTTATTCAAAGACTAAAATAGTTCGAGAAGTTAATTAGTTGTGGCATAGGTACACCTTAAAAAATTATTGCACTTTTCATGATAGTCCTTTCACTAGCACATTTTTTGTAGGTCATTTACGTTCCTCATTTTGACGTGATGCTTTGTGATTAAATGAGAAAAGATTATCTGATGGTTGGCTATTATCAAAAATCCTTAACATGAAAAGAATTGACACAGACGGCAGTACATAAATATCTTTCCGTCAATGTTTTGAAGTTGTAATCCAATTATACCATACGTCAACACAATGCTGTCATGTGAATGCGTCAAATTTATGTCAATTAGTAATGCGTCACAGCGTGCATATTATATGTTGGAAGCTAATAAGATCTTATCTAACATGCTATCTGCGTGGTGCGGTAAAGATTTTTGAATTAAAATAGACACGAAATGGAATGAATGCCCACCAATACGATATTGAATATTTCTACAGTTGCCAATATGGCTATTATTCCTGTCTGAAACACACGTCCTGAACAAAATAGCGCACTTTAGGTTTTCGTTTTTAAATTTCGTATGAACGTCCGATGTATGAACGTCCGAGGTATGAGCACGCAGGGTATTAGACAATTGACCTTTCAATATTGAATTTACTCAATACACCATGAATTTACTCATGAGTTTGTTATAAGGCACATCCAATTTTTTGTGCTGACATTCTCAATAATTTTATTCAAAAAGGAAATTTCTCTACAAAAGCAATTGTGTTTAAATACAATAGTTAATACATTCAGGATACTAGACATCTCTTACAGCTCCCTCAAATCTTTTTCGGTTAATTTTTTTTCTTTTGCTTTGTTAAACGAAAGTGCAATTAAGTAAAGGGTTTGCGAAATGACAAAGGGAATTAATCCTTTGACTAACGAAATTCCCTACTATTATACCGTATTTTCCAGCGGCAGTTGGAAATTCCCCTTGAATCAGTTGAAATGTTCTTATCGATGAGCACTTTTTGAAATATGAATTTCAGAAAATGTGCTCTAACAAATGTTGCACTAGTTTTCGAAAGATTTTTCTTTTCTTTGGAGAGCTTTCGAAGGTAAATGTGTAACTTACTGCATGAGTCATCCACTCCTTTTTGTGAGACTCACAAAAATTCCAGTTTAATCCATTATGAATATGAAACAGACTCAGAGAAGTAAAATAGGAAAAATTAAAGAAAAATAAATCACGGAACCTAATACCTAAATAACTTTTAAAAGTTACTATTTCAGTGCTTTCTTCGAAAGATTCTATAGATAAATTATTGGAATAGCACTTTTTAGTAATCAAACGCTAAGAACCATATTCTTAATCCATTCACTGTGACACAACAATCAAAAGATTCGTGAGTAAAATTGTTTGTCAATTTGCCCCTTAGTCCGCATAGTTAAAGCATGCAATGGAGTTTCCAGAAAAGCACTTCAGGATATTTCTTCATGCAAACCAACTCGCAGGACAAAGTTTATAAATGGGTATTATTTGCAGGACCAAAGTTCAGTTATAATTCTTATAATAATACAAAAGGAGAAATTATTGAATTGAAAAAATTAACTTCTTAACTTCTCAAGTTATCGCAAACTAGCGCAACGGTTTAGTAAATTTAATTTTCTATTCGTGAAAATAATAATAATTAAAAAATAGTATCGAGAGTGTTTTAAATCCTTGTTCTTTATAATATCGTTCGTTGCAAGTGCTGGCCTTTTGTTGCAGTTGAATGGGTTCGTAATCGTATTGTGCAGTGCAGTGTGCCAGGATTTTATTTTCTGGTTCTTTCAATTTCACCCTCAGGATATTGAAGAAAGGTAGTGAAGAATGAGTGTGAAGCTGTTGATTGTGAAATTTAATTAAGAATAGTATGTGTTGTGTAGAAATTCTGGACTGGACATATGTACGTGACATGCAGGGTTGTATTCTATTCAAGAATGAATCAGTTGGGGCATTTAATAATTGTGTAAGGAATAAATGAATCATTGAATTTTGGTAAGGGCATTACGAAAGTTTTTGTGGAAATCTTAAAGCAATTATGTATTATAACTATAAGACAACATTTATGTATAATAACATTGGCGTTCGACAAATCATTTTGTAGACTTAGAAGACGGTAATAGCTACGTCAAACGAATTTACATTTTGAACAACCAACGAGCTGCCGCATATGATCATGAGAGACATTCTGGATATCTCAAATCAGATTTGCTTACTTACATAGTCCGAGAAGGACCTTACCAATAAGACTCCTAAATAAGCGCCGTCTTTGACCAAATATTCGAAGTTGCGCAGAACAAAATGGAAGAGTTCATCTACTAAGCTGCATCTCCGGATAAGAGTCGAAAACTATTCAACCGAAACGGGACCGAAAATTACTCGAGGTACCTTGCGTTCAAAATGGACAAAGGTATCGTCGCAGAATTGTTATGATGAAGCATTTGTATAAAGCGTCCTTAATGTTTCTTTACAAAGTCTTAATACTTAATTACATTACGTTTTTTTCAATGCGTTGATGTTGTAATATATTTTTATTCTTATTAAAAGTTTATACTTGGTTTTGCTCTAGTTACTTGTTTTTTATTTCAGTGCTAGCAAGCGCACTAGTGAAAGCTTGCTGCAGATGATATCAAAGTTATAAGCGCAAGCATAGATTTTTGGAAAATTGTTCCTCTGGTGTTATCTTTGCAGAATTATCTCAAGTACAATATTACGAGTATGTTCAAAAATTACATGACAATGCTTTACCTTGTCTTAATTCTTTTTGAGACCTTCTTCGACTTTTATGGTGCAACGAGCATTCTTTATTACCATTTAGAATAATATAACGAGTTAGGCACAGACGTCAAAACTATAAATCTCTGTAGATCTGCCATATGTGGTTGTAAAATCAATACATAGGTAGTGAGAATCGGTCCTCACTAATGGGTTTTCCCTAGAATCTGTTTAGAGTGAATCTTTGGTCAATTCTGCACTAATATGGCAGAAACCGCACTTCAGATCAGGGCAGTTCAGGTGTTCACATAATACAAAAGTAACCCTATTCTTCTGAAACGGACAAGTGATGCTCTGATTTCATTCATCGGATGTACCTTCCTCAGACTAAATTCCTGCTGCCTTAAATATCTCGTTAGGGGACTGGATCGGTAACCTTGATATACGGGTATTTTTAAAAATGTTCAAATTTATTTGTTTAACTAAAACACTAAAAATTAACGATTGATTAAATCTATTTGATGTTATGCAAATTAAGAAACTAATCATCGTTAATATTGAACCGACGCATAGTGGTTCCTTTTTATGGAGCTGTCGAAAAAAAAATCTATAAAAACGAATCAAATGGATGCATCCTTCTAAAATATCATACGTAAAATAAGTGAGAAAATAATTAAGTATACTGCCCTTATAACTGTCTTGAAAAAAAAAAAAGTGATTTTACACATTGTTCCTATCAATATACTTTCTGTGATTACCTTGAGATGCCATATTAATAATTTCGCCAAACAGATGTGTTAGCACCACAAATACGAGGGATGTGCGACGAATACCCGGATTACAAATGACAACGCAAATTTTTTAAGTTTTGACAATTTATTTTTCAATATAATCCCCTTTCATCTCGATACACTTTTCCCAGCGGTGTTGCAACTATTTTAACCCGTGCGTATACTACGACTTATTTCCGGCAAGCGATCTTTTAAGGTTTGGAAACAAAAAGAAGTTGCAGGGAGCCAAATCCGAAGAAAATGGAGGATGGGGAAACAATTCATAGTGCATATCGACCAATTTGGCTGTGGCGACTATGAAGGTGTGAGCTGGTGCGTTATCGTGGTGGAAGAGCACTTTTGTCTTCGCCAAATATGGTTATTTTTACTTCAAATCGGCGTTGAATCGTTCCAATAAATCGACGTAGTACGCTTCTGTGATTATTTTTCCCTTCTCCAAATAGTTAACGAGGATCACTCTCGTGCGCCCCAAAATACGGAGACCATCACCGAAGGCACCGTCTTCGCCTTCTTTGTAGCACGTTCACCGAGTAAAACCTATTGTTTCAATTGTTCCTTGGTCTCTGGTGTATACCAATGAATTCATGTTTCATCGACGTCATGAAACAACGCAGGAACTCCTCCGGACTTCGGTTAAACAGGCAAAACGCGTCATTGAAATGGCCTCACGATTGCGATTGCTTTTCGGTGTGAGCAAACGTGGCACCCATCGCGCGGGTGCTTTCTCATGCTCAACATATTATGCAGGATATGGCTAACGGGTTCAATTAAGACGTCTGCTATCTCAGAACTCGCGAATTTTCACTCGACGGTCCGCCAATAAGAGATCATGGATTTTGTCCACGGTTTCCCCTGTGGTAACCGTTTTTGGGCCACCTAAGCGCGGTTCAACACAAACCGACGTGCGGTTTGTTCTGCGAACCAGTGGTAAACTGTTGTACGGGATGGTGAGTGGGTCCAATACCAATACCAAAACCATCGAGAATGGGTTTGATTTTCTCGTAGGTTTTGCAACTCAAAAACAAGATTCGGATCACAAAGTGATAACTCATCAAATACCCCTCGTATCGCAATATCGCGACTACTTGATACAATTTCATTAATTTGCTTTCATAGCTGAAAACTAAAAAGTTAATATGACATAGTAATAAGTTCAGTGCTTTCTAACTAAGTGAAATGAAATACCTAAAATTAACAATATCCTCGGGAACACTTTCTAGTTCTGTGAAGTCTATAGTATCTGTAGTCTTTATTTTTGGTTTCTTGAGCTTCTTTTGAAAGTGGTTCTACAGGAAGTAATTCCGATTGTATTATTTCAGCTCCATGCATTAAAATCGTATGCAATGTTGCTGGCATATGATACCAAGGATACAATTTAAGGGCCAGTATAGCTGTCTCCATATAGGAATTTAACGGGGTCAGTAGGAATATTGCTGTAGATAGTTTTTAAAATTACACCGAATTTTTTTTATTAATATTAAATCTATTTCTATCTATTAAAGCTCAAATCGTAACTTGAATATTATATATTTTCCATAAAGCTAATACTAGCATGCAATGAAGATTGAAGATTTCTAATTGAAGAGCTACTCCATTTGACGGTTTTGCGGAAAGTGCCGATAAGTTTTTCATGTCCATTGGCTTAGCTCCCACAAATAAAAGAATTGCTTGAGGAAGATGTGTTCGTCAAACTGGACGATGCATCGCAACCCCATTTCGTTAAAAGTGTAAGATTGAAGCTATTTTGTCCTATTATTTCATTAATCTCTTTTGTGTATGTAGTTGGATTTGAGCATATATTTCTGATATTTAAATTTTCTCAGGATAAGTATATGTATTTAGACAGTTTTGTTTGAATCATATGGACTAACGCTTTGTTGGTACAAAAAGCTTAATAGAGTGTCGAAGGCGACTAAGTAGCTGCAGCTATATAGTTGACAAAACCTCGTTAAAAAATGAGAAGGACTAAGGGTATTTAAATCTCTTAGATCATCTGAAATATATGTTAACGATGAGGAGTTGACCACATTTTCAGTTTCAGTTAATAACGAAACTAAGAACACCTCGACCAGTTGTTATTTTCAGAACCACTTTTACACTTTTGACGAGTTGTTCTTTAAAATCTCCCCACCAAGCGGCCCTTTAAACGATAAATTTCTATTGAATACCTTTGGTATGCACAAAATCCTGCACCATCTTATTACTTAGTGTGGCATTCAAAACCTTCAGTTCCTTTGATGCGCTACTGAAAATTTTCGCATTATCAGAATGCTTGGCGTCCTTCTCCTTACGAAAAATTTCTTAAAGTTAACAAACAACTTTCAGCTGTAATATCTTCCTTGTAGAACCGCACGTTAAGCAACATTATGTAAACTTTCCTTGTCGATCCATCATTGCCAGATTCACGAGTGAGCAGTGGTACAGTGAACGAAGAAGAGCGAATGAGAGAAATTAGAGATTTTGCCAGCTGCTGCTCTTTGGAATCTAAAATTTGTATCTTAACTCCGATAACATACGATTAGTATTTGCACCTCTGTTTAAGATAGTTTGATAAACGTGTATGAATGATATAGAAAAATAATTGGGAAAATATGGAAATAAATGGGAAGCATTAATATCAAGTCGTTTAGAGTCTCTAAGACGGCTATTGGCTCGCAGTAAGCCATTCTCATCTCTCAAGCAAGACTTACGGACGACTTCCCCCCTCCGAATTGTAAGAATTTTCTAGTAAAATTCTGACCCTTGAACATATGTACTTGAGTCAGTATTCCTCGACTGAGTGAAGCTCCTAAGAGGTGACAAAATTATCTCTCTGATCTATATGACTTTTACGCAGATTTTGTTTGAAACACATCACAAATGCACTTACTCGCAGCGTTCTTGTCCAACTACTAGAGCATTCAATTAGCAAGTATGCCAGGTTCATATCAGTAACAGCTATCTGCAAGAACATAAAATGTTGAGAAAAATCTATTTGAGTATCATTATTTGGCCAATTTTCCGGATCAGAATTTCTTTGCCGGGACAATGACTTAGTTAGTTTTTGAATCTCTAAAACTCTTATTTGTTCGTAAGGCTTCCATTTCTTTCTCGAATCATTTCTAATCCAACATAGTGTGATTTTCGAGTCTGTCCAAAAGCAGATACGTTTAAATGAAACTTTTAAGTTCTAGACCAAATCTGGGAATGGCTTTGAAGCAGTTAGTTTAATCGTGGAAGGGTTAGTTCATGTTTGAGTTTCTAACTTCTTTACGACTTCACTAACAGAGAATTCGTACATCGCGGTTTTTCTATCATTAGTATGATATAACCAAATCCAGGAATTCAAATGTCCTGTTAATCCTTTTATGCACAATAGAATATAAGTAATCAGTTTATCTTTAGCATTTCTTTCTATTCATTTCAATTGAAAAAGCAACCGTGAAAAAAAACAAGCAATTGCTAATGTATTGTAAAGGGTGATTCATCGTGAGGTTTGATTTCTAATGTAAAATAAAATACATAAATTTGAAAGTGAACTTAAAATTTTTATTATCGGCTTAAAGAACAATTCAAGCATTTACTTTTTGAAAATGATATCATGTAAATGTTGGCAACGACTACGTCTGAGATGGTGTGTTCGAGCATTGTGGCTGGTATCTCGCGGATACTGAGTAATGTTGGCTTTCAAAGCGTCAATCGTAGCTGGCTTATTCCTGAAGACCTTTTCATATTCCCAGAGAATATAGTCCAAAGGTGTGATATCGCGCGACCTAGGCGGCAAATTTACCGCAGCAAAACGTGAAATTAAGTGCTCACCAAAATTATTTCTCAACAAGTCCATTGTTTCACGCGCTCTATGACTTGTAGCGCTGTCTTATTGAAACCAGAGCTCACCGAGACCATGTGGTTGAGTTTCAGGAAGCACATAGTCCGTTAACATTACACGATAACGGTTACCATTGACGGTAACATTCTGATTTGCCTCATTTTTGAAGAAATATGGACAAATGATTCCACCAGCCCATAAACCACACCATACCGTTCTTGGTACTTTTCGGGTTGATCATCAGCCCAAATATGGCAATTTTGTTTATTAACGTATCCATTGAGCAAGAAATGGGCTTCATCACTGAACAAAATTTCACGATAAAACACTGGATTTTCATTGAGTTTTTCCGGTGCCCATTCATTGAAAATATGACGGAAATTCAAGTCGCCTTTCTTCAATTCTTGCACAAGTTGAATTTTGAAGCTTTTAGGCCGAGATCCTCACGTAAAATACGCCAAGCCAAGCTACTGAGAACGACAACGAATTGATTCGTCACGGTTTTCGCGTACACTCTCAGCTACAGCTGCTATATTCTCTTTACTACCTGCTGGATGTGGTCTAACTGGTCGAGTATCATCCACGAATGTAAACTGGGACTCAAATTTGCGAATGGTATTGGCAGTAGTGATTTCAGTAGGTCGATTATGCGCACGAAAAACATTTCTCACAGAACGCTGATTTTCGTAATACAGCTGAACAATTTAGAGACGCTCTGTTGTGGTGTGAGTCTTTCCATGATGACTTGCCAAACGATACTGATCAAAAATAACACAGCAGTTTGATAGGAGTCACCCCTTATAAGTATTGAAGATTTTTCTATAGATGGATAGACTAAGCAAGCGATCAATCGCTGACCAGTTATCAGTAAAAAAATATGTGTTCATCAAGCCATTAAAAGGCATAACTTATACGGTGCCGTGTCAAATAGAGGCAATCCGAGCCGAAAGAAGACCATTGCTGCAAAACAAAACTGGCCCTAATGTATCAACGCCACAAAAACCTTGCGGGTTCGATCTGCGGCCAAAAAGTGTTTGCTAACAAAAAGACATAACAAAGAATGGCTGTTTTGTTGAAAAAAGTTTTATTTTCAGTTGAAAGCTATTTTCAGCTTTAACCTAACAGCTAAATTAAAGTGCGATGACTCCCATGGAAGCAGCACTTAGCAGTACAAACATACTCGTATGTGCAACCACATCATAAAGGTGGAGGAGATAAATTTACAGGGTGGGGAGGTATTTTGTGGTATGGTGTCACAGATTTGGAAGTTAATTCGGGAACAGTTAACCAAGACGCATAAATTAATATTCTGCACAGAAAGATATGCCTCGTAGGGAGTCCATATTCCAGCAAGAATAATGCACATACTCATACCGTTGGAAGAATTATGGCACTTTTTAATGAAAATTTTGTCGATATTCTCCATTGGTCTGTATGCATTCCTGACTTGAACATTATTGAAAATGTTTGGAAGGTATTTGCCGATAGGGATAGCATAGCAAAAATGAAAAAAAAAGTGTTAGTACATAAAAACGGCTTTGGTGTACCACATCGACTGCTACCTAAGGAAGTACAATTAACTGTATATAAGCAGAGTGACTTCCATGCATCGCAAAGTCAATTCAAGCCAAGGGTTATTACTTGATAGGATAAAGTGGTCTTAACATCTTACACAGGATTATATTAAATTTTTTTATTTTTTTATGTTATGTTTTAAAAAAGATATCTATTAGTTTAAGCGCTCAAATATTATTGTTACAAATATTTCGAGTTACTATGTTTCTTGTATTCTTATGAAGAGTTTATAAGTATTAAGTTTTTATCCTTGTTATGCGCTGAACGCACTCCTACTAAGTCTCACTTAACTGAAGCAATCGCACCTCACTTAACTGAAGCAATCGCACCCTAGTGGTGATCATGAATTTGTAATTTTCCTTCTCGTGCCATTTTGTGACATGTTGTCCCTTTCATTTTGTAACTTGAACTTGGTAGGAAGATGAAAAATCGTAAGTATCCTTATAATCCAAAATTATCTAAAGAATCATCAATTTAAATGTTTTAAACAGGAAATAAAACCCAATATAAAAAATTGGTGTTCTCATTTCAACTTCCTCTCCTGAAGCCAACAATTATGTTTGTATTCTTTTTTTAAATTAAAAAAAATATTGGGTATGTAACTTATTCGTGCGGTTTTTTTTTTTAAATTTGAACGTTTATTTAAGAAAAACATGTACAATAGTATTATTCAAAGTATTGCCCATCTGAAGCTATGACTTTTCCCCATCTTTCTGGCAATTTGTGGATCCCATCCCAAAAGAACTGCGCCGGCTTGACAGCCAAGAATGCATCGACCGGAACAAATGGTAATTAGAAGGGGCAAGGTCTGGGCTATAAGGCGGATGGGGTAAGACTTCCCATCCACTGTTTTCCAAATAGTTCTTAACCAGAATAGCAACGTGGGGCCGAGCGTTGTCATGATGGAAAATTATTGCCTCGTGTCTGGTCGCATATTTCGGGCGTTTTTCGGCTACTGCTCTCTTCAAACGGATTAATTGTGTTCGGTAGCATTGTCCATTGATAGTTTCACCCGGTTTTAGCAGCTCATAATACAGCACACCCACCTGATCCCACCAAATACAGAGCATTTCCATCGCGCCATGGATATTCGGCTTTGCCGTTGATTTGGTTGGCCGGGTTTCACATATGATTTTTTGCGCTTGGGGTTGTCGTAATGGATTCATTTTTCATCACCAGTAACAATCCTCTACAAAAATGAGTTCCTTTTGTTTCGTTCCAGCAGCATTTCGGACATGCAAAACTGCCTTTCGACGTCTCTCGGCTTGAGTTCATGTGGAACCCAATTTTCTTGCTTTTGAATATATCCAGCTGCATTTAAACGTTTTGAAATGGCTGCTTGAGTGACACCCAAAGATTCTTCAAGCTCTTTTTGTGTTTGGCAACAATCTTCATAAAGTAATGCTTGCAGTTCTTCATCTTCAAACTTTTTTGGCTGCCCAGGACGTTCATCGTCTTCCAAGCCAAAATCACCACATTTAAATCGTGCAAACCACTTATAGCACATTCGCTCAGCTAGCGCATGTTCACCAAAAACTTCCACCAAAATACGATGACTTTCGGCAGCAGTTTTCTTTATATTAAAGTAATGAAGAAGAACTCCCCGCAAAAACACTTTTTTCAAGCACAAAGTTCGACACATTTGAGTGAAAAAAAAAAATATTGTTGCTTACGCTTCAAATGAATGACATATACTGAAATAACGTACAATGACAACAGCTTTTCAACGCATGTTTCAATGGAATAATACAAGTTACGCCATCTCTTAGCAAACCGCACGAATAGTTATAGACCATATATGCATAAAATGTTACTAGTGGTCTTAGTATTTACTCAGTGCTCTATTAAAAGATTTTTGAATTTCATTTTTTCCGTAAACGAATGGCATTTTCGTTTGGGCTTCTCCCGTGATCCAGAGAAGAAAAGTGACATTAAAGCATATCCCCTCATTTTTTCAGAAACAAAATTTTGCTTCACATTTTCATTTCAGAATCAAAATTTTTCTTCTGGATTTTGATGTCAAAATTTATAAACGTCAAATAGTATTGTGTGTTAAACCAAATTTTTGTTTTCGTGCAATTGGCTTTGTTTTTAGTTAATTTATTATCCTTAAGTGTTCAAATTGATTCAAATTGATTCGCAAGCGAATATATATGAAAAATAACAGAAGATAGAAGCACAATTAATAAATATTTTATTATCTTCATCGAAGATAATTATAATAATAATAATTCCGAAGTAGTTTTTAGGGTGGCTTTGGAAATAAAATAGGAGTACACAAGAAAAAGCTTCTAACTTTTAAACGAAAACGCCAGAAGGGTAGGTGTATGGTTATGCAATGAGGCGATGCAAAATACAGTAGAACCCGCAAAGAAATAATTTTCTTGTATAGATTCCTAATCATTGATTTTTGCTGTATTCACCTCTAGCATTGAAATTATGGGTGTTCTGAAAATTAATTAAGAACCTTCACTTTCAAAGCGGGCGCATTTCTTATATTAAACATAATAGGAATTGCACTTAGAATATATTGGATACTATGTGATGAGCAAAAGAATCACAACTAATGATGAGAGAGTTCTCTGCGTTTCTACATACATCTGCAATCAACATCTCTAAGTTGGCACTACGAAGAAGGTAAAATACGCAGAAGCTAGCTAGTATGTGCCTTACAAGTTTTCGGTCGTACTGCAGTAATACCACGTTGATCAAAAAAATTTAGGAATTTATTTAGAAAATTAAAAATACAAGTTTATTCATCTAAATCTATATTGTCCCCTTCAAAGTAATCCCCATCGACTGCAACAGACTTATGCGAGCGCTTAATCTAATCCTCGAAACATTTTTTATATTCGGTTTTCGGTATGTCATTCATTGCTTCCTGCGATTTTTCTATTATATAGAATTATAATATATTATATTATATAATATAACTTCCTATAGTGGTTTTTTAACTCGATTGAACAGAAAAAAGTCACAGGGAGCCAAATCAGGTGAATACGGTGGCTGTTGGATGGTATTTGTTGCGTTTTTCGTCAAGAAATTACGAAAAATGATGGCACTGTGCTAAGGTGTGCTAAGGTTATCATGGTGCAAAATCCTTAAGTTATCTGCCCACAATTCTGGTCTCGCAAATTGGTTCACGCAAACGTCTCATAACGCCCAAATAATACTCTTTGTTTACTGTCTAGCCTTCTGGAAAAAATTCATGATGCACTACACCGTTTTAATCCATGAAAACCGTGAGCATTGCCTTATTTGTTGACTGAAAACGACGTGGTTTTTTTTTTTGTCTTGGCTCATTTGGTAAACGCCATTCACTTGCCTGATGTCTGGATTGCCACCCCACGTCTCGTCTTCAGTAATGGTCCTTTTCATGAAAGTGGGATCGGATTCATCTTACCAAATCATCTTTTTTTGCGACGTCAACACGGTCTCTTTTTTGCATGAAAATGAGGTCTTTTGGACGACGGAAATCCAAATCATTAAACAAAATGTCTTGGACGGATCCATAGGCAATGTTCAAGTCCTCCGTTATCTCTTTGATGGTTAATTTGCGGTTATTGGCCAACATTTCTTTTACTTCATCAATGTTTACGACGGTTTTCGATGTCGATGGTCTGCCACTGCGTTCATCATCTTCGATTGACTCACGACCACTTTGGAACCGCTCGTGTCACTGGTAAACTACCGTTTTCTTTAAAGAATCGTTGCCTAAACACTTCCAACATTTCCAAAGTTCGCGCACCATTAATCCGTTTTACGCAAAATTTAATACAAGTTTAGTGTTGCAAATTTAAATCCATTTCTAAAATTCTAAAAAATCGTACACTTGGCTACGTAACTTTTACAAATGTCAAGCTATGACGTTAAGATTTAGAAATGTACCAACTTAACAAAAAAAAAAAAAAAAAAAAAAACAGAACTCAAATCTGAACAATGGGAGCGCCACACGGTGGTTGTTCCGTTTCTTTTTTTTTTGATATCGGTTGTCCAAAAATCAACGGTTAACACAGAAGAAGTGTGGAGTAGCGATTCTCTTCTGCGAGACGATTTTTAGGTAGTATCGATCTCAATTTTCTTGTATTTCTAATGCTAGCTAATATAATAGCTAGCTAATATAATATAATATATAGAAATCCATCATAATAAACGCATAAAGAAATAAGAAGAGTTAGAATGAGGTAATAATCCTTGCGTTAACAATGAAGCAATCCAATAGACTACGAAAGCTGAAGAGATTAATCTGTTCTGTTTGTTGTAGCCAAAATAATAATGTGGATATTCCTGTGCTGGATAAAAGCGTTCCTAGATTAAACGATTGATGCAGAACAAAGGATGCCTGCCCTCTGAATCTTTCGGCATACTCTTTAAATTTTTATAGAACAATTCATCGAACATAATTTTTTTCTCCATTTGCCCTCTATCGACTATGAAAACACTCTTGATATCGTGAGTTACGAATTCTATGGAAACATTCTTCTGCTATTAAGGATGTATATAAAAGTTTAAAATTGTAAGTTCTACAAAAAGGTACGCTGTTAGGAGTTTTTGGAATTATAAGCAGCGCAAGACAGAACTGCTTTTTATCGCAGCTTGCTTGAAAGAAGAATAATCTAGGATAAGATGTCTTACGTAAAGCATCTGGACTACGCTGATAGTATCTGCATACATACTCATAAAAGTATGGTATACACCTTTACTAGATAATCCAAAACTAAAAATCCCAAGCAAACGGATAAGAATACTTTAGAACAAATTAGAAGCTGATAGGCATCATTTTACGTTGAAGAAAGCACGATGGATCACTCAGACCTTACAGCACAATGACAGGCTCATTCATAAGCATGACATTAAATCCGTTTATCTAGGCAGGTGGAAGATTGAATCGTCGTTATTAAGTACTGGAAATGGATTTGAAATTCGCTTAATTCTTGGAAAGAGCTGAAGTAATTTGAGAAAAACCATATAAGTTCTCTTGAGGATATATGTTTGTTCTATAAACTGTAACAGGAATCAACAATTAATGTGAGAGATAGCCAGACAGACAGACACTGAAAGCAGATGGAAGACGACAAAGGTATCGATACCGCGAAAAAGAAAGAACAGAAAGAACGATGAACAGAAGCCACTTATATAAGTATGAATATTCGAAAATCTAAAAGATTATGGCTATGAATAATTCCTCTCTCTTGGCAGAGGATCTATAAAAATTTATCTGGCAAACTATGATAACATAACAATCAATATTTATACCTCTTCTGCTTTCCTACCTGTCAAACTATAAATAAAAGGGCTTCCTTTACAAAGAACTATTAGACAAACAAAAATATAAAAAAATGTAGAAAGGTCAGAAAACCACAAAAGTTATCCAAACCTCAAATCCATTTATTGCGCGAACACTTCGAAAACAATAATGCAATAAATACAAATGGCATTCAAACAAAAAACGACGTTCCTTACCAACCCCAACAACAAGTTGGCACTAGTTAGTCCCTGGTAAAAAAATGAGCCACATACAACTTCTCTTTTGCCTTAACAGAGAGAAAATCCGTTTATCCTTTATGGTAAGGAATAAAAAACTGTTATGTCATATTATCCCTTCTTCCTTCAACGGAACGACACTAAAGCACAACATTCGACTGCGTGCCAACAATACCAACAACGTAGAGAGTATAAAAAAGGCAAAATAGTACCTAACTCCCGCTATTTATATGTCGAGTAAGGTGTACATTTATAGAGTAGACATACAGAAAGAAAACATACTCGTATAAACCTCCTATTTCAATGTACTGTATGCGATGTTTGCATTTTTCCTGGGATCTCTTGTATTTGAACGAGTACTCCCGGACAAAAGTAAACACACTCATAAGATACACTATCCATCGCCACTTGCTATTCGTATTTCTGCAACCGTAGCAGTAACAGTAGAATGCCAGTGGCAGCTGCAGGTACTCTTATCCTCTGCAAAGCACACAAAGTATAATTTCCAATTTTCCAACGTGTGTGCAGCCCACAGAGCGAGTGTTGTTTTTTTTTTTTGCAGATTTCCTTGACTTTATCCCTCTGCCACAAGCCATCCATTCGCTGAGCCCTGACTCAACTAAACAATTGTAAGGATGTATCTTTATGTCTATATACTCATGTTTATACACATCTATGCATAAACATATACCTAAAAATACTAAGTATATACGAGTAAAAGAGCGTATGGATTTTTGTATCCCTGTATAATAGCTTCTGCAACTTGTAGCTGTTTTGTGTAAAGTTAAATAGCTAAATCACTTCGTCGTCGGGCGCTCGGGATCATTATACCTAGGGCAAAAGTGTAGAAGCAAGCAGAAAAAGTAAATAAAGAGGAAAAAAGCTCAACAGGAGAATCCGATAAGTGTTCACTCACGGACTATGCTGAAAAGAACTTAATATCCTTTCGCTTTCAGTTCTCTCTCTTTTTCTGGCTCAGAAATAATTTACCACCAATACTTACATGCAGCAAACGATGCTAGTGACAGTGTGTGTGGAATTAAGTTTTGTTTTCAGCTCCGGTGTAAAGGAATGACACCATATAAGGTATTGCACAGTAGTGAAATAAGAAAAAGACCACTTGAATTAAATTGATATTGTGTCCTTAGTTTGAGTTTATATCCGACTTTGTGATTTTCAAACTGATGACTTTGAGCTAACAAATATACCTCACTATTGCATTCAATTTTGTTATAGAAATATGCAGGATATTTTTGTATGCATCCACAAATTTTTGATAAGGTGTATCTGCTATTAGAGTTTCTCTTTGAATTATTTTACTGTCTTTTTTAGCCTCCATAAGATTCTTGGGAGCTCTGCAGCACCCTACTGGTCTAAAATGACTTAGAACTCTAACTACCAACGTTCTAAACGATTTTATTCTGCTCATGTTTTGATTTAGGGGCCTATGCTTACGGAACTGTACGGAGAATATGAAGAAGACTTTTCTGAGCTATGAGAAAAGTGTATTTCGAAGTATTTATCAAATTTCTTAAACGTTACAATAGATACCCGGTCAAGATTTAGTTGGTGCTATTATATAATCAAACTATGCGGAAACCAAATTTTTTTTTTTTATAATCCCGCGCGCGCACCAAGGAGGTATGAACACCCTTTTGCTGGCTTTTCTCCAGGGCGCGGGCGGGTGGTGTAGTAGTTTGAAACTCAGCTGTATTAGGTTTCGATATTTTTCCCAGAGGTGGTTGTCAAAACTGGACGGGACGAGCTAGTACATCCTCAACCAGTGGGTCTTAAGCACGTGCTAGTTGTTAGTTCGTTACATTTAGCCCAGCCAGCAACCACTCCAACATCAGTGTTATGACTTCATGTCAGAGTTGACGCCGACGGGATTTTCATATAACTACATACAAATTCTATGAAAAGACTTTTTCACAGAATTGCCTAGCACGGGATTCGAACCCGCGACCCTCTGCCTGAGGATTCTATGCATATACCACTACACCACGTCCACGTGGTGCTACGTGCAACAGAAATGCAAGTTCTTAGATCCATCGCTGGAAAAACGCGTATCGATTGCATAAGAAATGAAGTAATAGGTGAGGAAACTAAAGTGTCAGACATTGCCAAGTTAATTAAAACAAGAAGGCGGGCTTGCAAATACCATATATCAAGAACATCTAACAACCGACTCATCGAGATTACAAGACATTTGAGATGTAGCGGAAAACGTGCACCGGGAAGACCAGCCAAACGATGGAAGAAGTGCTGGGCATCAATGTCAACAGAAGTTATTTGGTATAATTACCATACATATAATAACTAAAGGGTTAGCCAAAAGCTAGTGTGGAAGTTTTCATTAAATTAAACACACACTAATTGCTAAATCAATTGCTAGAATTTTTTCGATTAATACAGTTCGGTCTATGGTTATTATGAATGGAACACAACATCGTTGATATGACCAACATGACTGTCAAAATTATCGATGACTTTTTGAAGAATATGTTTGAATGTTTTATTAGAGATTTTAAATTATCGCTGAGTTTTTGACATAGACCTTACTCTTCAAGTAACCTCACAAAAATAAGTCTTAGGTTATCAAATCGCATGACCTTGGATGCCAATCAACTTCTCCTTTAACCGTACCGCCTAATTTCGTAAGCAATACCATCATCCTGTTGAAACCAGAGATCGTCCACACCCAATTCATTCAATTTTGGAACAAAAAAAAAAAAAAAAAGTTGGTCAACATGTTGCGGCAACTATGCGATGCGCACTACATACTGTGTATGCTTTCATCTTGTGAAAGTTTTCTTCACAGATGAACAACAATTTGTTTTCTAATGACTGTACTGGCCTCTTGAAATCTTATGTTTGCGTCAGCAAACTCGCAACCGTAAAGGAACAGAGTACAGACATATAATTTGCTACCATACTGGATCAATTTGCTACTTTGCCTTTTCATATGTAGTTTCAAATTGGAAATCATATGCACTTTGGCAAGCAAGTTCATGCTTACAACTATCTACATTTTGTTTTGTTCGATTGATAATTTTGTCAAATCTGGCAGCCTTATTCGACTTAAGAGGACAAGAATATTGCATGTTAGTTCTTTCTTTTTGTCATCTCAACAACTTCTACACAAATCGAGATATCTTACCTCCTGATATATTTCTCAGAGAGGAAGTTGTAATAAAACGTCCGTTTCACGTTTAATGCTCCTGTTTTTTTTTCAACAACTTTAAAATAAAACATGAGTTCAAAATATTGTATTTCGTATATTTTACTGATTGATTAAATGACCTTTTACTGTCAATTTTATTTTCGAGTTTTACACCTTTATTCGTTAAGGCATACATTGCCTTTATATACTACCATTCAATATCAACGTAATATTACTTGGCGAGAAAAAGTGTCTCGGAAGATATGCATCATAGTGCGAATTATACGTGTTGTGGCCCCAGTCTTTTCAATAGGACTATGTTTTCGAATTTGAGCACAAGAAAGATTTCCAATTTGTCACGACAGCGATCATTAGGAGCTCTTATAGCATGGATATTCTTCTTCAAGCCAATTTTTGAATCCAATCACTGATCAATACGCATTTAACTATACACAACTGTAAGCCTTTGTAAACGAATAGTTGGATGCCCCAAATACTGGTACAGAAATAGATGCAGCATTTAAGAAACTGAAAGATGTGTTGCAACGAGAAATGGTTTCTAAGCCGCGATTAATATATTACAACGTAGAAAAAGTGTTTTGCTAATAAATGCACAGCACGTAGTAGTAATTTTCGTGTATCTGAAGTGGTCCCTGAGTCAACTTTCTTGTACGGGTTAAAATGCAAATGTATTTTCTCAAACCTTTTTAAGACTAGCTACTGCTTTCCTTGTCAAAGGTGTTCTTAATGTTTTATGGGAGATTACTCGTATATCTTATCTAGTTGTTGGAGAGAGTTTTTCTACGTTCATCGTATAGTTACATACTAGTCGCTGAATCCAAACGTGTACTGTTGGTACCCGTACCCAGTGCCCAGGACTTTTTTATTTTTATGGATTTTATATGTATATTACAATCCAGTAAATTAGCTTTGGTTACAGTTTCTATTTCCTGCGCAGAGGATTCCTGCAAGAAAAGGTTTACATTATTGACATGTGGTAGTTTTTATTTTATAGTGAACAATGCAATGAGCTTTCATCACTCATGTTAAATGGTTCGTTGTAGCTGGCAGCGAAAGTTGGTCCTCACCGACAGTTAACAGTCTGTGGAAGTGTTTAGTTCATATCCTTACCACCGACTTTGACTATTAAATTTCCTGCTCATCTCCACAAGTTTTTTTTTTTTTTTTGGGTCTTGTTGACTTGACACGTTCTTTTTACTTTTAATAACAAAGTTAAAACGTCATTTCTGGAGCAGAACCTCTACAAAAAGTTGATATTCTTTGCAATTACGAGTAGAGTGCCTAGGCTGCTTTGGATCTTGTATGCAAGCCCACCTTATAGACGATATTCTGCGCAAAATATGCTTTTCACTCTCGTCCAAAACTAGGGCTTAACAGGGGTGGTCATGTAGAGCCAAATATATATCAATGATCTTCAGCAGGTTCTTGCGGTTTATTGCAATTGCAGCCGTTAGGCATTAAATCTACTAACAGTATTTCTCCCACAATAGAGAATTTGAGATATCCAGGTAGTGGTTCTATATATTCTGGGCGCCCAGAATTTTAGGTCATTTTATATAGAAGAGGAGTACAGGGTGTCCATCGCGCAAAGATTACTTAAACTGATTACTTAAAGGTCAGGTGAACGCCACGTTCCTTTATGAATACTGATGGTAACAAAGTGGCTATTATTTCTGGAATGCCTTTAGTTAAAAAAGCAACTTACTTTAAAGGTTGAACGGTTAAGGTTTAATCAGCCACCATCTCTATTTTAGCACCTTGACTTTTCTGGACAGCCTAAGCTTTAAATACGTCAAAGTATATCATATAAGAAATCTTCCATGGTTTGTCATTTCCGATTGCATATTGTTGTGTTACTGTTTTCTTTTGCTCAGAGCTCGAGCTTATGAGTTTGGCTTCTTCAATTCAGTTAGACGAGACTAGTACTCTTTGGTATCTTTCGTATCCTTGCCCCTAATAACTTTCAACTATGCAACGCCACTGTGTGAATTTTACTTTCACTCGTATCTCTCTCATTCTCTCTGTTTAGGTTTTTCTACGAGCGAAAGTTCAAAATACCATTACGCTAAGTGTTACACATAAATACAACACCCACACATTTGTCAAATATTCATGGGGAGTATTTTACTACGCTTACAGGATGTCGTCTACGCCTATGAAGATACAGATATTTATATTTTTATACAGTCATACAGATGCTTTGGCGCTTTACGATACAAAATCAAGCACACTACCACACAATCCTTTGTATTAGGTCACATCACGAGACAACAACAATAGTAAAACTCGTACTAGTACTCCCATCTGTCGCATCTGTGAGTACTACGGCTCGTATACATATATGTATGTATCTCAACCCCACCAAAGCCAAAAAAAAAAAAAAATAGTAATAAAAATAAAAAAAATAAAACAACTCTTTGTGTGGTGAAAATTCGCTCTCTTATTGGGAAAGTTCACTATTTTCCTATCCAGGCAAATGTATCCTCGATGCCGTAAAATTAGTTGCAGTGCGTAGGCGGTTGTCGTAGACGTAGCCACCACGTGCTACTCTGTCTGCTACATAAAAAAAATAAATAATAATTATTTTTTTTATAATTTTACAACTTGCAAGTTTTTTTACTAAAATTTACAAAAAAATCTCTATAAGAACGACAATAATTTCTTGCACTAAATTTAAATTTCCTCGCTTTATACAATATACAAAATATAAGAGTTAATTCGCGACAATAAATATTTGAAAATTAATAATATAAATCTTTACAAAAATAAAAAATAAAAATAAAAAACAAATATTATTTTTAAATTTATAATTAAATCCAAAATTTGACAGTTTTTGCACAAAGTCATAATAATCCTCCAAAGTGAAAAAAAAAAACAACAAAAAATCCTTTATTGGTTTTCCTAAAAAAGACAAAATTAAAAAAAAAGGAAACAACAAAAGCATCTCGTTTCGGTTTCGTTTTTTTTTTTTTTTTTTTTTTTTTTTTTTGAAGTGGTTTTTCGAAATTTTTCTCGTTTCTTTTGATGAGTGAGTAGAAAATCGATGATACGAATTGAAATTGTTTTTTTAAGACACACCACATAACACAGAGCCCTGTATTTTTTTTTATTCCAAAAACAAGAGCCCTGTGAAAATTTTATAAAATCGCTGACAAAAAAATTATTGTGCTTGTGTAAGAAAATAAAATTTAAAAATTTAAAAAAAAAAAACCAAAACCCAAAAAGGAAGAAGCTAACAATTTTCCTTTTTGTCATATTCAACAAAAGTTTTGGGTCGGTGTGTGTATGTATGTGTATAGATTTCGAGGCGTTTTGCGAAATTATTTAGGTTGTTTTTTTTATCTTAAACATGTTCCTATAAAGAAGCGGCTACAGCGGGTGGATTTTCTCCGATTTTCTCACCCCCATCCCTTGGATGTGGTAGGAAAAGCAGAAGCAAGCAACTTCTAAGTTATGATAGCAGAGAGATTACGTGGAAATCTAATAAAGCACAAATCGAAAAAAGTAAGTATACGCCAGAGTATCCATCTCAAAGCAATGCTGTGCCTGTTGGAATTATTTTCATAAACTCTAGAAGAAGTATGATATTTCTGTGTCAAATCAACATTCTTGTACTTTTGCCGTTTTTATTATCAAGGACAGCTGATAAGGGATGGTTACTTATTCAGACTGTTGAGAGTTTTCTTATATTGTTTTAGTATTTTCTATTGCCTTTTGAATGAGGATGCTTTAAGCGATGAGAGGGGGAAATTGGTAGATTTTTGTAAGAAATATAGAACGGAGTTCAATAAATTAGAAATAACTCAATGGAATTTGAATTTTTGAAATTTGATTTTCTATATGCATACATACGCTACAGTTACATCTACTTATATAGTCTTTTGTTTTGGAGAAAATATAAAAACGGGCGATTCAAAATGCTCTTCAATATATGTCTAATTTTTTTCTCTATCTAAAGATGCAACTTTTTTTTCCTTCAAAATGTAATTACGCTATCAATTTGTACTTGAACAAAGAGAAATAAAAAAATGAAGGGACTATGAGGTCACCAGAATGACACCTGTTAGCCTCACTCTATCCGACTTAAACTACTTAAGGGATGCTTTGCAACACTTAATCTCACACAATTGTAATTTTCTTAATTGAATGAAAAAAAAAAACTTTCTTATCCTATTTACATTTACAACGACAAAAAACGTACTTCAGCTGATTTTAGAAGGGACGAGCTTTGGATGATTACCGTATATTTAAAATTGTAATCATATCTACTATTATAAAATTATAATGAAGCCGTGTCTATACATGGAAGATATTTTCAAAAAAAAAAAAACACTTCTGTTTGTCGCGGGGATGTACCACCTTGATCAAAATGTTCCCGGTGGCGTCACCGTGTGGCTCTCCCATTCTTCCGATTTGAGTTCTGTTTTCTTGTTAAGTTGGTACATATGTTGTTGACATTCCCTCTAAATCTTAGCGTCATAGCTTGACATTTACAAAAGTTACGTAGCCAAGAGTACATCTATCTCTGTGTGTGTTGGCGATTTTTTACAATTTTAGAAATGGATTTAAGAACTTGTATTAAATTTTGCGTAAAAAACGGATTTAAAGGTGCGCGAACGTTGGAAATGTGGGGAAAAGTGTTTCGGCAACGATTCTCTAAAGAAAACGGTCGTTTACCAGTGGCACAAGCTGTTCAAAAGTGGGCGTGGGTCAATCGAAGATGATGAACGCCGTGGCAGACCATCGACATCGAAAACCGACGAAAACGTTGATGAAGTAAAAGAAATGTTGGTCAATAACCGCGAAGGACTTAAACATTGGCTATGTATCCGTCCAAGACATTTTGGTTAATGTAGCAGCAGCAAAGTTGGTGCCAAAAGATCTCAATTTTATGCAAAAAAGATGATTTGCTAGGATGAATCCGATCCCACATTCATCAAAAGAATCATTACTGGAGACGAGACATGGGTTTATGAGTACGACACGCAATCCAGACATCACGCAAGTGAATGGCGTTCACTAAATGAGCCGAGACCAAAAAAAACACGTCGTTTTCAGTCAAAAAAGAAGACATTGCTCACGGTTTTCATGGATTACAACAGTGTAGTGCATCATAATTTTTTGCCATAAGACCAGACAGTAAACAAAGAGTAATATTTGGGCGTTATAAGACGTTTGTGTGACGCAATTCGCCGAAAGGGACCAGAATTGTGGGCAGAAAACTCGTAGATTTTGCACCATGATAACGCACAATGCCATCATTATTCGTAATTTTTGACTTAAAATGCAACAAATAGTATCCAACAGCCACCGAATTCACCTGATTTGGCTCCCTGTGACTCTGTTTCTCTGTTCTTTCTGTTTAATCGAGTTAAAAAACTACTACGGGGTACGCGTTTCAGCAGACGAGAGGAAGTAATGGAAAAATCTCAAGAAGGACTGATGGACATTCAGAAAACCAAATATAATAAATGTTTCGAGGATTTGATCAAGCGCTAGCAAAAGTGTGATGGAGTTGATTTTCATTACTTTGAAGTGGACAATATAGATTTAAATGAATAAACTGTATTTTTAATTTTCTGAATAAATTCCGGGAACTTTTCGTGTCCGTTTGTCTGTTGTCTGTTTGTCCGAGCATAAAAAACACAGTTTCTAATCCGATTATAACGGTGTTTTCACTGTTTGATATACAATTTCTCAACTTAGAAACTGCGATATTTTCTATCTTCGGTTGAGTAATGCCGGAGTTACAATTAAAGGAAACAATTCGAACTACTACTATATCTGCTATACACGTATGTAGGTATGTGTATAAATATATATGTAAAACCCACAAAGGTAATCATCAAGTATCATCGTATGCATACATATGTACGTACATACATGTGCACATGTCATACAAAAGAGAAACAAAGAAAAAAAACAAAACAAAAGGTTTTTGTTTCCAATGGTGTATGATCGGTTTCAATGGTCTTCGCTGTATTGTAATTAGATTTTGTAATGTAAATAAATCGACTAATAATAATCACCTGGAAAGTGCATAAAAATACGTACTGATACCTTTACAACGAATTAAATCGGATTAATTTAATCGGATTCACCGTTTTTGAGTAATCCATGTGCAAAAGTTGTCTGGTTCTTTAGATCTTAGGCCCGTTGCCTAGATTGCCTGAATTTTCCGATCCTCTTTTTGATTCTCCTTAACCGGTCTTCTCTCCTGCGGTTAACGTCTACAGTCTTCGCTTTTTTCTAAAATCTTCTTCGTTTCTCAGTTCTCTTGTATGATGTGCTTGTCTTTTCTTTTTCTCAGAAGAAGAGGTAGTTTGTTGTTTACTTACTGTTACTTTCTTACTTATACACTTACTGTTTGGCTTTTCAGCCTTAAGAAATACTGCTCGTGCAAGAACTGAAACCGAACGACCTGTCACGACCTGGATAAGGCCGCGCTGACTGCATGGATAGTAAAAGGATGAGAAAATACGAGAACAAAAATTGTAAACTATATAAGTGGAGGCACTTACAATCGGAAAATGAAACATTGGTCCATAAAAGCCTCAAGTAAGATATTACATTACTGAAATACTTCGGCATTTATATTTTCGCTGTTTGAATTTTTTGCCCGTGAGTGATTAGCTTAGTACAACATTCAAGGTCATACACTAATCCTAGCTACACGTATTATCGTTTTATAGAATCTGTCTTCAAATTTGAGCGGCATTTTATGAACATACAAGTGCTATTTTAGCTACTCGTAATAATCTCATTATCCTATGCGATACTGCTCCATATGGGACATGACCCAGAATGGTCGATTATGTAGTCAATACTTTGAATCTGCCAACGACCTTATCCAGCCAGTAGAAGGTATAGCAGAAATCATTTACGCTACTGGAAGGCGAAAATCGAAAAGCTTTTATGCAATTTAAAGAGCTGCATAGAAATTCGATATTGAAGGGACCCTAGAGAGGTTCACCTGCAAAAACAAACCAAGTAGTTGAAAATTGTGAAAGAACCAGGGAATCCCTGCTGAAGTGTTTGAGATTCTATCGAATCAACCAGTGAAGCGTCTCATCTGAAAACAAATTCTAGTTAAGACACCATTAGCGGTAGTTACCTCTAGGAAGGGCGGTGGTTCCTGAATTAATACACTCAAAAGACACCAAAACTTCGTATAAGCACTCATTTTCCTGGTTGTATACCCATCTTCGAAGAAGCTAGTGAATAATATAATCAATGAATCTAAGATAGCTTCAATTCAATTGTCTGAATCCTATTTCCCTTTTAAAGGATTTCAATGTAACAAGAATCTGCTGAAAGCAATATTTCTAGCAAATTTTCACTTAAGCAAATTTTTCATACTAAAATCATGGTAGGAAGTGCGTATCATTGTCACTCGTAGAGCAGGAACGATTGATAGATGTACATAAGAGTGGTGATTGGCTGATCGATACTTCAAAGATAGGGAGATCTCAAAAGGAATCTTAAGCGTGTGAAATTTCAATATGACCAAATGCTAAGGCAAAAAAACTCAATGTTCCAAAGGTAGTAAAAATGTTTGTTCGTTCGCCAAAAATATAAGAAATATTACCTCATCCTTCATCCCAATGCTCCTTTATAACGACACTCCAACTGAGGAGTTTGGTGCACATTTTGCGGGAAGCTCAGCACCACCAGTTTGTGCTCTGTCTTTGACTACATTTGAGTGCATCGTATCTTCAGTGGGATGAATCCATTTTCGAACTCATTTAGAAGCAAGAGTATTTAGAGATTTTAATATAACAGGTGCGACTAAGGAATATATGCTTCTGCTGGATAGGATTTAAAACCCTTTCCACCACCAGTGCTCCATAGAAATCGCCAGTATCATTTCGCCGCTTTAAACTTTCAACCGTAACACCCGTCTTGCTATGAATGCCCATCATTATACCCTCAAACACAAATTCGGTTGTTCTTTAAAATATCATGATTCGTTGCTAAGCCGTACAACTCGCTTATGGAATGCCCTACCAAGCTCACTATTTCCTAGTCATTATAACGTGCAAACATTTAAGAACAATATACATCAGTACTTCCCTTTTCTTCTTCCCTAAGTTTCTTCCACCCGCGCTGTGTACAAACCTTTTAAGTGTAAGTATAATAACCCCTTGAATTTATTATTCAAAGACAAAGGTTTTTTATGCATCAATAAAAAATTAAGCTAAGCATAGTAAAAGAGCAATAATAGTTTTCTACCTTAAAAAAAAAAAAAAAAAAACAAGTTGAATTGGGTACGGCACGTCAAGAACTTCCTGATAAAGAAAACTTTTAGTTTTCTCCAATGGTTTTTGATATCTTATATCCTTTTAGAATTTAGGAAGCATATCACTCATTAGTTTGACCGTTCAGATATGAGCAAAATCCTAGTTAGTACTACATTGACGATAATAAAATAGTTGCTTTTCCTTGGGTAACGCATCATCTGGCAAGAATACAAATCGGAAATACAAATCGATGACGAATTATCTTAGACGGTAAATACCTTAAAACGTAAGGATATTACAAATTTTCGATTTTCGAAGTGAATTCAAGAGCTTACCTATCAGGAAGTTAAAAAAATAGGAATTGAGAATTATCAGCTTCAAATTGGCCATAGTATGGGAACATAAGATTTGTGCAGTAGTCGTATTCTGGTATCATATATCAACAGCACTAACAACTTTGAGAGCTAACCAACAAGGTCCAGAAGACAGCCTGCACCGGAATCCTGTGACAAAAAATGGTCAGTAGTATTCCCCTCGATTAGTATTTTACTACATCGAGGAGGCTAGTGGCCACTACCAAGACCTTGAAGATAGCCGCCCCTCAAGATAAAATTTGAATGCAGTATCTGTAGATTCGACTGCTGTAGAATTTGTAGATTTCGTACTGAATCGACTATTATTTGGAACGATTTCGCTAGGAGATCGATTCCTATCTACTCGACCAGCCAGAAAACTGTTTACATGGGTCAGGATACACCAAAGTAAGCCTTTTTTTGTAATCCTCGATAAATGGTGTCAACATTGGAGATAGACCCTCAATGTAGAATTTGTTTTTTTAAGAATATACCAAAGAATCATTTTCCAAATTATCCTTGACAAATTAGGGAACCCCCTGTATATATATATATAATACTTTAAACGTTCAAACAACATTTTTGCACTTCTGAAATTTTATTTGATTTTATTTAATTTTTTATTTTTATTGAAATCTATTTCTATTGTGGGAAAAGACAGCTTTTCAACTGTTTATGAAAAGACACTAGTCAGAATGAACGCATGAAATTCCGATTTATTCAAACAAGCCCTTCACATCATTACACCTTGTGTCTTTCCTTGATCCCTCATTTTAACCACTTTTTTCAAGCTTATTTCACTATGTCAACCGATAAGCTAGAATTTCTTCTCAACTCTTGGACAGGTTTAGATCTCTAACTAAGTCCCTTAATACCTTGAAGCTAATGAAGTGTTGTTCGGAACTTACTAATTTGATTACGAAATAATCACTCTCATAGCTGATAATAATAGTTTGGAATTAAGATAATACGATGTAATTTAGCCTTCCGCTCCTTCCCGCTTTTACTTAATACAAGACGTTTCTCTCTATATGTAAAAAGTACAAAAGCAACATTTTTCATAAATAACCGATGATTTTAGTTATTTTTTGATATGAAAAATTAAAAAATAATTGGTTTTAGTGAGACCAAAATAAGAAATTGCATTGCAAGGAGGCTTATCCGCACTAGGCTAAGTACAAGCATTAAGCGTTTGTTTTGAATGCAGGCCCATCAGAAACACAACATTACCTTCCTCAGATGCAAACCAGTTGCATTGATGTTGATGCAAATATGATATAATCCAAGCATTTTAAGAACGGCTCTCTTTTCGGATGAGGAATGTTTGAGGTACCTTGATCCATTGAGTTTTTTTTTAACTTAATTAGTGTGGCACCCTTACAGAAAGTTTTGACACTAAACCAAGCTTTTCAATGTGATCCAACGCAGTTGTCTGATGAACGTCAAACTTGAAGGAGAATACAACAAGTTTTGTTTATCAGGAAGCTCTCGGCCTGATCCATCGGTCGCATTCATTTCAGTTAGTTTTACATTTGTATTTATATGTATATCAGTCAAAGATTTTTATAATTAATTGTTAGCCTAAAGAACTGTTACTTTAAGAGCACTATCCTTGTTGTAAAACGATGATTTTTTTTTTTGAATATAGTAAATGCATCTCTTATATCAAAAGGCAATGTCATGCATTTGTGTTTATATATATTTTCTAGAAAAACTTAATAAGACATCCTTTACTTAGCTTACTAATTACTAGCTAAGTAGTAAGCTACTCAAGGCTAGAATTCCTGTTGTCGGGGTAATTTCATTGATATGGGAGATCAAATTGATTCCTTCTTAGAAGATCTCAAAATATGCAGTGGGAATGTGTAAATTAAGTAAAACATAGGTGATATTCAGAACTTTGAAGACGATATTATCGCAATCCAGAAGATATAATGAAACGGATATCAACAAAAGTCTACATAGCACGCGAATTCTTCGTGGATGAGAAAACGACCCATGAAACACCAACGGCTTCGATGTCGGTTAAAACAACTCAAGCTAACTGAAATAACTTATTAATCCTTATACTCTGAAGATGACTAAAAAGTAGATTTGGTTTTGGAGATCGTTTATTATAATTTAATAAACAAATTTTTAATTTGAAAATCTTAACTTAATATCTGGTTTATTGTCAGAGTTTCCAATTTAAATTACTCGATTTAATATCACTGTCCATTATTAAATTATAATGGCTTCGATCCAATTTAACGGGTAACTAAATAAACTTCTAATTTTCCAAGTATTACACTGTTTATTCGTTTTTTACACACTAAGGATAAAGTAACATACATACATACATTTGTACATCTCGTATACCCATCGATTGCAAAAGTAGAAGAATCCTCTTTTATTTCCTGTGTCTGCTTTCTTTCTGCTAGCTTCCGTAGTTGAGGTGGAACTTGTTTTCTACCCCCATCCTTTTATCTTCCATGGCGTTAGTAATTTCCGGATAACGTACTTTAAAAGAGGTAATTCTCTATAGTACTACGTTCTTGATAGTGATACGGAAACGTTTGGCCCTCATCTGTTTATTGGTTATACTTGCTTTGTTGGTGGTGTTTCTTGCTTTTTTTTTTTTTTTTCTTTTTTGTCCTGCCACTGACATAGTTTGTGCGACAAGTATGCAATTTGCATTCTCCCTTGTTGCAGATATATTTTTTTTATTCTTAAAAGAAAATGACTGTAGATAATACTTACTTTCCTGCATTTTTTTAAAGGGAGCTATTTCTTTGGAATGTATCCGAGCATTTTTAATCAGTTTTATGAGTGACATAAGGATAGTGTTAATCTACTAGGTAGAGTGAAATGTAACCTCCTTGACCGCCAGAATCCGCTGCTGCTAACTGCAAAAAGGGCTATGGTGCCTGGTGCCGTTCATATTTAGGCAGACATGCTAAATTTCAGTGCGACGCTGTCTTTGGTTTTGTTTTGACAGCTGATTGTTGTTGACGTGTTTGGCATCATGTTTATTATGGACAAAACGATTTTCGTTCTCTCATAAAACATTATTTTTTGAGAGGCAAAACGGCAAAGAAAACAAGAGAAAAGTTGCACAAATATTATGGGGATAATGCTCCGTCAGATTACATCGTCCAATATTCGAGGTAGCCGCAACTCCACCACCGATCAAGTCCGCAGCGGCAAGCCCTCCGATGCGGTTACAGAGGACAATGTCAAAAAAATAAATGAAATGGTGTTGGCTGACCGGAAAGTGAAGGTGCGCGAGCTAGCAGATTCCACAAAGATCAGTACTGCGCGCACACGCCATATTTTGGACAATATTCTGCATATGGAAAACTTATCCTGCCGCTGGGTGCCGCGCATACTCACTCCTGACCAAAAATACAAAATGAGAGCACTTCAAAAGAGTGTTTGTACTTGCTGATGCGGAATCAGGCGGACTTTTGGCATCGATTGGTAAGTGTTGATGAAACTTGGATTCACTATTACACACCAGAGAAGAGAATGAGTGCCCGGCAGTGGACTGAAGTCGGCACGAGTGCTCCGAAGCGGCCGACGGAGTCTCGATGGGTCGGAAAGGTTATGGCGTCGGTTTTCTGGGATTGACATGGCATACTCTCATACTCAGGGACTACCTCGAAAAGGAAAAACCATCAACAGCGATTATTACTGTGCATTATTGGAGCGATTGAAGGCCGAAATCGCTGCAAGACGGCCTCACATGAAGCGAAAAAAAATTTTGTTTTTACAAGACAATGCAAAGGCGCACATAACTTACTTACGACTCCAATTGTTGTCGCATTCACCGTATTCGCCCGATTTGGCTCCCTCGGACTATTATCTCTTCCCAAGCCTCAAAAGATGGCTCATCAATAAAAAATTCAGCTCAGGCGAAGAAATCATCGACGCCACGGAGGAGTATTTTGCAGACCTTCCGGAAAATTACTTTTCGGGCGGGATCAAGAGGTTGAAAAATTACTAGAATAAGTGTATCAAACTAAAAGGGGACTATATTAAATAAAATAAAAAAAACATTTAAAAAAGAAGGTTACTTTTCACCCTACCAAGTACTTCTATATTGTATATTGGAGAATCTACATAATTAGTTAGAAATAAAAGAATGATTCACTTGAAAGAAGAAAATAAGGAGGTCTATGTATTTGGATCGTTCATATAATGTCTGATCGTGAACTAGGAGTGCTTGCACCTACATTGGTATTTTTCGCTGACTCTAATTTGATAGTTGTACGATCTAAAAGAAACAACCACAAAGCCACAATATTCGTAGATGACACAAATATGAGGATAACTGGCACCGAAATGACGTGGCTATAAGGTACAATAAATTAGTTGGTTAAGGCGATGTCGAGAGTTTTATTTCGTTTTAGATGTGTCAACGAGAGCAGAATTAAGAAAAAGCCGATCGTCTGATTATAATTCGCATCAACCTTAAATTCTTTAACAAAAGCCGTCGCGGTAGTAGATTCACAGTTGGTGCTGAAAATCATTACCAATAAGGGTGATGATGAAACATTATTTCACTGTCAGCAGTTCCGTTAGTCGACAAAACAATCCCCTCAATCCCCTCAAACCAAGAATATGTTTGGATAGATTCGTAGTGATCGTGGAATATTTTTGCCATAAGAGCAACAAATCCTTAGTTTTTTCGAAAGTTTATTTTACGAGTGAATACATATGTATGATTATGATAGGAGAATCCTTTTACTTGTCATGTAAACCCATGCAGTTTAACGCCAAAACCTTGTCTCACCATTTTTCAAAAGCGTCAATCGACAAAAAATATCTTCATTGGTCTCCAAAAATGGACTTATCGACTTTCCGTCGAGGCAAAATTATATCATAACTACATACGCTTACCACATCTCAACATTCAAATTTTGGCAGCCACCTGATCAAAATACTATCAACCAGATTCATCACTTTACGATCGACGCAATATATAGGTCTAGTAATCTGGATCCGAATATTTCGAGGAGTCAAAATTGACTTAAACCACAACCTTAAAAATATTTGGAATTTATTTCCAAAAGAATTCGAAAGAATTAACCAAGCGCTCGATCGAGGCCATGCAGAGGTGCTTCAGTTACAATGGTGTTAGGAAGTTCTACCAAAGTAGGAAAAGAATAGATGCCGATCACAAGCATCAAGAAAAAAAGATGGGAACGAAATAATCGGTACTGAAAATATGGAATGATTTCTTCTGCAAATTATTTAAAGGCAAGGCGAATAAATTTTGAACAACTATCAGACAAAATGAACCACCATCACCGGTGATGGTGAAAAAATGTGAATTAAAAGCCAATAAGGTTGCAGAAGCCGATGAATACCTGCGGAATTATTTGACACAGAATTACACTAACTCAGCCGTATGTTCAGATAAAGATAAAGGCCTATTGATTGGAACATCGACATCGTTTGACGACTCGCAAGAAGGAAAAACACTCTAAGCTGCCCCGAATAAAGACGAAACAGTCTCCTTAGCATCGTATGGAGGATTTTTCCAACCATATTAAATGCACGACTGAAACACTATTTCAATAACATGAAAGGTTCTTATCAGTGTAGTTTTTGGCCAAATAAGTCCAGCAATGAATAGAAACTCATTATTCAGATCCTGTAAAAACTCGGTAATCTCAAATCGACACCAACCTTATGCTCATATTTATTAATTTAAATTCCGTAAATGATGGCATTCTTAAAGACATGCTATATACAGTTTTGTCAGGCTCGTCCGTATATCCAAGATGACAATTGAGAATGCTCGCTGCTACGAATTGGCAATTGAGCAAAAATATTGACAATATCGGCTGTCATGTTATCATATTGATATTGAATAAAGAAATCAGTGAACTTCCACTGGAGCATTTGCTAATGAAGTAGAAGTGGCGAAGACAGGCTTTGTGTTATTTGAAGGTAACACCAAAAACATACATGCTCTCGCCAAAAAAGGACACCAACTACTAACAGCTCGTAGTAAATAAATTTGATTATGTGGGTTCCCCTGCAAATTTAAACAATGGTACCAGCGTACCAAAAAATCCCTTTCGTCATTCATCGTTCTTTTAGACTAAGGAAGCGACTAAGAAAAAAGTCTGTTTCATGAGGAACGAACAGATTCAAGATATTTGGAAAAAAAGAAATAGAAAAGGGTATATGCTTTTTAGTGACATAGTGATTGATTTACCCTAATTCCAGGCTGTAGTGCCGCGTCGAACAAAAAGAAAATATCCCGACTTTTTCCTCAATATACCTTTTAATTTTTTCACTGGTCTCTTTTCGAATACTTTAGGCTCATGGAATTGATTTCTTGATAAGACCCTCTATTCGATTAAGTTCCAGATTAGTTTTTCAAAATATTCGCATAGCGTTGTGACGATCTTCGCGTCATTGTATTGTATATTTTTCAATTTATTTGACAACTCGAACTATACTCGTTTTTTCTCTTACATTATGACATTATGAATCAAGTATGAAGCTGAATTTAAGATTTTACAGGATTCTATTTGATTGACTGTGTGATCCAGGCGTTCAGTGCATATTTCAATTGGTAATTCAGCTTTTAAAAATTAAGTCGCCATGGAGTGTTTTACAAAATTTTACAATTTTATAGTTTGGCTGATTTGAGAAAATTAGAAAGAGCATTGATTTTTCTAAACAGAAAAAGGTTGCGAAACTTCAAAAAAATCGGTTCAATCGCGGGTTAACCTAACTTGGGATGACTAATTTCATCAATAACTAACTATTAAGGGGCACACCTAGTGTGGCCACCAAAAATGTGATTTTTGGGATTTTTTTTAAAGAAAACTACTGCATCAAATGTTTCAAAATATAGAGGATATATTTATACATACATAAACAATTAATATACACTAAAATTTTCGAGTTATTCGCTACCTCCTAAGTTACAAAAAAAAGATCCTCCATTGTTGCAGTGATCGCGGCCTTCACCGTGGCTGAAATAAAAAAAAGATTATTAAACTAAAATGTATTGCTTACACAGTGACCTACGATTGTGGAAAAAATTTGAAATTTAACGAAATGGCAGAGTTTTGAAAAAAAATGATTTTGATAATTTTGGTCCCGCCGAAATTACATTTTTCAAACAATCAAAAAACTTGAGGGTCATTGTATAAAGAAACATATACAAAATAAGCAAAAAAAAAATCAAAGCGATCGGAAGATTTATCTTCGAGTTACAACTGCAGCAAATTTGAAAAATGTAGTGTCAAGAAAAACGCGTTTAAAGATAAAATGATTGATTTCTGACCGCCATGTGCATCCCAAAATACGGATGCCATAACCTTTTTTGTTATAAGATTTTGGTCGTTTTGGACGAGGTTCGTCGCCTGCTCGCCTCAGCTGACTGCCGACTTGACTCTGGTGTGAAGTGATGGAGCCAAGTTTCATCCATTGTCACATACCGACGCAAAAATTCGGCTTAATTGCGGTTGAACAGTTTTAAACACTCCTCTGAATCATCAACACGTTTTTGTTTTTGCTCGACTGTGAGCAAACGCGGCAGCCACTTTGAACAGAGCTTTCGTATGTCCAAATATTCGTGTATGAAATATCCAACACGCTCTTTTGATATCTTCAGAGTCTCAGCTATCTCGATCAACTTCACTTTACGGTCATTCGTATTAATTTTGTGGACTTTTTTGATGTTTTCATCTGAAACAGCCTCTTTTGGACGTCCACTGCGTGCATCATCTTCGGTGCTTGTATGAGCACTTTTAAATTTTTCAATCCACTTGCGAATGTTTCGTTCGGCTGGTGCAGAGACCGGGTAACACTTATCAAGCCATTTCTTTGCATCGGGTGTATTTCTTCCCATCAAAAAGCAATGATAAATCAACACACGAAATTGCTTTGAATTAATTTTTTCTCACAATAACAAAAGTTGCTTCACTCACAACGCTATATCTCGAGAACTATTCTTCCGATAGCTGTCAAATTTATACACGTATCTTTTGAAGGTTGGTACTAACTGAAAATAGTATGGATTTAATTCAAGTGGTGCCCTCTCTTAGACGGACTTTTCAGCCCATGTTTTATGTACATAACTATATCGACAATTCAATTCTCAGAACTTTAGCTTGCTTTTCTATGCGACGCTGATGTAATGAAATTTTTTTTTTCCGGATCAATATTTTTTAAAAGATGTCTTCATACATTTTTTCCACATCCCTCCCTGTGCAATGAAATAACTACGACAACGAATAGTAAGGTACTGGCACAAAGAAGTTTTACTTAATAAGACCAAGACATTAGCTCTATCGAAAGCAAATGGAGACACATTTATTCATATTTTAAAGACAGTAGCTTAAATGACGTAAGTACTGCTTAATTGTACTGACAGCATATGGTTTACTTTAGCTTGGAAGGAAAAAGGGGTCAATCTACCTCGTTACATGAGGTCCACCACAAATGCTACCGCTTTGTTAGTTAGTCTAAAATTATAAATTGGATTATAAATATCGTGATAATGTGAACAGTGCCATCTATGTATATTTGAAGAGCAGAAGGTACATCCAACGGGAAATAATGGAATCACTTTGACAACTGATGGAAAATATTAGCATCCCACAGGGGAATCTGTGTTCTAAAGTGGAATTTAACAAGTGGATTAGGAGTGGTGATTAAGTTAAACGATAAATTAAAGTAAAAGTGGTTGATAAAATGGAATGAATTGTAAATGTAACGGGTGACCAGATAGTAATGATTGTTTTTCCAATTTATCAATGACATCCAACTGTCAAATATTCAGTACGGTTCGCAATTTTATCATGCATCGGGTTACACTTGTCGAACGTGGGAAAATATTAAAAAGTATTATTGAAATTCCGTCTCAGTCGTAAGTATGCAACGTGAACTTCGTCGTGAGGTTGGCTGTCATCAAGACTTCACTGTGAAGGCAATTCATCGTGACCATAGACACGCTGTAAATTCGCAAATTGAGCGCTGTTAGTGTTAGTTGGAGATCCGGATTTTGGCTAAAAAACCATCGTACGAGGCCCATTTTAGGCTCACTGTCTATTTCAACAAGTAAAATTGCCATTATTGGAGCGAACACAACCCACAATTGGACAAGCATCAATGCATCCAAAAAGGTTGATTGTTTGGTGTGGCTTACGGCATGGTGGCATCATCGAACTTTATTTATTTTAAATTGAGGAACAAAATACCGTTACCGTCAATGGTCCCAGGTATAGAGCGATGTTAGCCGACTTTCTGTAGTCAGAGCTCGACAACATCGATACATCCGAGCTGCGGCGCCAAATAATCATCTCTTTGACGTATGTTAGGATTTTGTCTACCACTGCTCTGATCACTGATAAAAAAAAAAAGTTCATTAAAAATTAAATGAAGATTTTGATGTCAATCACTTTTTCATTACGATGGCGATCCCGGAAGTGATCGACCCAACAAAGAAAACACAAAAATGTTTTAAAAAAATTATTTATTTATCAACATAATCGCCTTTCAGCTTTATACACTTTTCCCAGCGATGTTCAAAAAGTTCGATACCCTTTTTATAATAAGAACTGTCTTGCTCCTCAAAATAGCCATTAACTGCCGACATCACTTTATCGTTGGAAGATCTTTGACCACTGAGCCTTTTTTTAAGTTTGGGAACAGAAAATAATCGGAGGTGGCTAAATCTGGCGAATAGGGTGCATGAGGTAGCAATGCAAACTTTAATTCATTAATTTTGGCCATTGCATTCACGACACTGTTTTTGCTCGAGTGTGGGCAAACGCGGTACGCATCTTGCACACAGCTTTCTCATGTCCAAATTTTTAAATAATATGCGATGTACCGCACTTTTTGAAATGCCTACAATGTCCGCTATCTCGCGCACTTTCAGCCGACGATCATCCAGTACCGCCTTGTGGATTTTCTTCAACATTTCTGGAGTCGTCACCTCATTTGGTCGACCACTTCGATGCTCGTCTTGGCAGCTCGTACGGCCCGTTTAAACTCAGCAACCCAAAATTTTACTATTCTAAGCGAAGAAGTAGACTCACCTAAAGTAGAATCTAGTCCAGCTCTTATATTGGTTGGGCCGAGGCCCAACTCTTCGATAGCGAAATCGAATAAAAACATCCTCAGTTGTTTTTAACATAAGATTCTTCGAGTGATTTTGGGGAAGAAAAACATAACAACAAACTCTTCGGACTTCACTCATTAAAGACGTTGTCTAATAATAACTCCAACAGAAGTTCTACTTTGGTATTATACTATTAGTATTGGTCAGCAATGGCGAAGTGTATACATCATTCCATGGATGTATGGGCACCCCGTAAAATAAAATCCTCTAGACAGGTGTTCACGCTAAACCCAAGAGACGTTCTGTACAATTATATTATTCAGGTCACATTATTCGACTTAGATAACGAGGAAATATAATATAGAGTGATTAGACACCAACGTTCCAGGTCGAAGACTCTGAATTTCCAACAGAGAAAGCCATTAATCAATTAAAAGTGCGCAATTTAAGACAATTTTCTGATGACCCGGTTGACTGCAGATGCTTTTTAGTTTAGGCCAATGGGCGCCACGCATTGTAATTATTTTATCATTAATCATATTATTATTATTATTAATTATAATGTATTGTAATAAAAGTGTTCTGGATTACTATAGATATCCCCACATATTATACATACATCTATTGTAAAGGGTGATTCATCGTAAGGTTTGATTTATAATGTAAAATAAAATACAGAAATTTGAAAACGAACTTAAAATTTTTATTATCGATTAAAAGAACAATTCATTGCATTTACTTTTTAAACGCTGATTTTCGTAATACAGCTGAACAATTTGGAGACGCTGTTGTGGTGTGAGTCTTTCCACGATAACTTGTCAAACGATACCGAATACAAATGGCAAAGCAGTTTGATAGGAGTCATGCGTGATCTGTCAAAAAAAGCCTATTGAAAATCAAACCTCACAATGAATCACCCTTTATATACCGCAGCGTTGGCTGAAGAATTTTAAGGAAATCTAAGAAAATGGGTTTCCATACAGCATCTGCAGCATCTGCAGCATGCAGTTGGACATCTGAACCATCACCCAGGTTTCCAAATTACTCAAGAAATTTATCTAACAATGTGTCTGAGTGTCTGAGTCATTCTAAAGCAGCCGATTTCCTTTTTGCACATTTCAGCATCATGGAATTAACGGTAGTAAAATCAACCATACGGTATCCAGAGCTGAATGATTCAATGTTGATTTACATGAGAAATGAGTAAAATAATATCACTGGCCAACAGAATCAGTTTGCGGAAAAGGAGGCTGGTACTACAATGGAAGTCGATTGGTATTTAACTTTCGCAAACTATAGACTAAATACTGTAATATAACCCTCGGCTGTTTCCACCTGCGTTAATAATATATACTCGTAGTCACTTCTAACCTGGCTTGGGAAGTCTCTTCGAAGGAGCAGGTCCACAATTGTACCAAAAATCAAGCCTAAATTGGTCGCAAACTGTGACACAACTTAACTTTTTAGTACCCATAGCTTAGATTACATCGTATTTTGCTGTTAACCTCAAGAAGTGACTTCGATTAGGTGCAAGAACCAGAAAATATGACTCCCGGAATATATTGGGTCTGTAACTTTGCCAAGAGATGGCGTATCTTGTATTATTCCATTGGAACATGCGTTGGAAAGCTATTGTCATTGTACGTCATTTCAGTATATGTCATTCATTTGAAGCGTAAACAACAATAATTTTTTTTCACTCAAATATGTCAAACTTTGTGTAATATGAAGAAAACTGCTGCCGAAAGTCATCGTATTTTGGTGGAAGTTCATGGTGAACATGCGCTAGCTGAACGAACGTGCCAAAAGTGGTTTGCACGATTTAAAAGTGGTGATTTTGGCTTAGATGACGATGAACGTCCTGGGCAGCCAAAAAAGTTTGAAGATGAAGAACTCTATGAAGATTGTTGCCAAACACAAGAAGAGCTCGCAGAATCTTTGGGTGTCACTCAAGCAGCCATTTCAAAACGTTTAAAAGCAGCTGGATATATTCAAAAGCAAGGAAATTGGGCTCCACATGAATTCAAGCCGAAAGACATCGAAAGGCGGTTTTGCATGTCCGAAATGCTGCTGGAACTCCATAAAATGAAGTCATTTTTGCATCGGATTGTTACTGGTGATGGATCTATTACGACAACCCCAAGCGCAAAATATCATATGTGAAACCCGTCCAACCAGCCAAATCAACGGCAAAGCAGAATATCCATGACGCGAAGGTAATACTCTGTATTTGGTGAGATCAGATAGGTGTGCTGTATTATGAGCTGCTAAAACCAGGTGAAACTATCAATAATTTTCCATCATGACAAGAACTATTTGGAAAACAGTGGATGGGAAGTCTTACCAAAGCCGCCTTATAGCCCAGACCTTGCCCCTTCTGACTGCCATTTGTTCTGGTCGATGCAGAACGGTTCACATCAGAGCAGAATATCAAAAATTGGCTTGATTCATTCTGTCTGTCGGCGCAGTTCTTTTGGGATGGGATCCACAAATTGCCAGAAAGTCATAGCTTCAGATGAGCAATACTTTGAATAATACTATTGTACATGTTTTTCTTAAATAAACGTTCAAATTTTGAAAAAAAAACCCACGAATTAAAATATATACCAATAGTATTTCATTTGCATTTTAAAAATTACGTCTTGGGAGGAAAAGACTGATCGTAAACAAACCCATCTGCAAATAAACCAAAAATAAAATAAAGTCTTCTTCGAAACTAAAACAAGACAAAAACTTGATAAAGTGAGAACATTTTCATTAAATGAAACTTGAAGTAACTTGACGTGCTAAAGAGTACATCTAAGAGTGTTTACTAAGAAAAATACGAGAATGACTATAAGCACGAAACAATCTATTCAATTCACACTATCGGATTGGCAGCCTGTTGTCATTGTTGTTGTGCTGTTATACTCACTGCAAGTCCTATTATATGTTATTATTGTTATATTGGCTGGCGTCTTTCACAGGTATTTTCTACCTTCACTCTGCCATTTTTCTGCTGTCTTTCTAGCCACCGCCTTCGAGAGTGTGGAGGAGCAAATTTCATTTTCCTCGTACATGAATGAGTTGAGGGAATATGTCAATTCCATTTGATTCCGATATAATTATGATGTGCTTTTTATTTGTGTGGAACATCCTATAAGGCATTTGAAGGAAAAATGAAAATCAAATACACAAACAAAATTACATATCGATTTACATACCTGTGTGTAGAAGGTACTACTACGTATGTATTTCGACTTAAGTGAACTTATACTATGTAGACTTACAAACATATGTACATGTGGAGGTCCTTAATATATACCAATAGTAAGACCAAAAGAAAAATAAGAGAAAAGGAAAAGTGTTTTGAAAACCTTTCAGTAAAAGGTGTGTTTTCTTTCCCTCTCATATTGGATGTTGTCATTTAGTTCTTGAGCCTTTTTGCGGTAAACTACACTAAGACATTACTCATTGTCATCCTCATCATCCTTCACATCAGTGTATGGACCTTCACAAATTTATTTTTTTGTCAGGATAACAATTTTCATCAAAGGATTGACACTTTCGCTCCAGTTTCGGATAGACTTTTTCACTTAAATAATAAGACATTTCCAATGAAAGTTAGTCCACTCCTCTGCTTACAATTGACTACATATACTCGTTTGCTCATATATACTTTGTGGCTGTTAACAATATTGAAAAGACCATCAAGTACGAATATCCTTTCACAGTAACAAACATAAGTACACAAAGGCTTAGGGAACAATTGAAAGTCTTGTTCGTCACTGTCTAGAAGTTTTGAGCTACAGAGTAATACTTTACTTATACAGGACTTAATCCATATTCCAACGAAGATCCACAAAGGGATATTTAATCTTGTTGTATTGTTAGTAGGATTCCCCCTTAGAGATGGAAGCCAACTGAAAATGTACTATCAGCTCAGAATGAAAAATAAAATGACTTTGATTGTTTTTCGATTTTTGTTTTTCCTCATCCAAATGAGAATTTTCATTGCCGTTGTTAATTTGAATCTAAAAATATATAAAATCTGGCTACCCAAAACAGACAGACCGGAACAACGACTGAAGACGAGTACTGGTATGAGCATCTTCTCGTATTCATTCCAGGCATACTCGTACTCATATGTATATAAATAATCTTTGGGAAAATTTTCTAAGAATTTATGGCTTAGCATATGAATTAGAATGGAAATGCTCTCTTAAACTGAGATTATGAACCTTTCTACAGTAGCTCCTACCCGAAGAGGATGGGATGAATTTCATTCCAACAATCGACCATTTCGGGTGGGATTTGACTTGGAGCTCTTTCAGAATTGCGGATCCAATATGTGTTTAACAGGCCGTTTATATACAATATGTAAACTGCATGGAAGAGATTATAAATAAATTTCGTAAGGGTTCTAAAAACATATAGAAATCTAACCATTTTAGTTAAAATATTTGCTTTAAGAGAAATTTAAGTTGTGAACATTTCCGTGTTACTGTAATTTTTTTTTTTTTTTTTTTTTTTTTTAATTCAGTAGCAACATTCAAATCCTGTTTAGGCTTCCTCTCTATGACTTCAGGTAAAACTTTGAGAAGTGCCATTCAAGCATTTTAATTGGCACGTGTACAGAGATTCTTGATTTTCCTCTTCAGACTTAAGCTCAACTTGTGCAATTAGTAAAACGAAAACAGTGAAATCTACTCGTCCATAAATACGATGTAAGTACGTTGGTTTTAAATGTTTGAAAGTAGTTTTAAGAAGTACGAAATTACAAGAACATATCTTCATTAGTAAACTCTTTAATTAGTTCTTAAGGTCTTCGAATGACGACTGACGGTGATAACTTTCAATTTTTCACTTTTCTAGTTCCTGTTTGTTTGTATGTTTTTTTTTTGAAGCAAATAACAAAGTCGAACAATGTTCAAAGGGTGCATTTTTTTAGTTTTAGAATTTTAAAATCAAAAAAATCTTAATAATGGCGATGGCGTTGGCTCAGTTTGAGAGATAATTTTACGTTACTATCATATGAATTTCGATCCGATGGTAGCCGCGACTGGCTTTATTGAATTCCAATAAATATGAGCAAATATTGGCTTCCGAACAATCCATCGTCTCTAGCTTTTCAGGATAGACAGGCATGTTTAATGAGAAGATCTTGAAGGTCACTTCACAGATACATTTCGCAAAATGCTGCGCTTATCGAATGTTTCCTTCAATAAATTAATTGTGGCTTGCCATTTGATTGATATGATTTATTAATGGGTTAAAAAGGGAGCCTAATGTAAATACTATCATATTCGGTCCAAAATTATAATGTACTCAAGTGTCTTCCATATTTAGTTACTAAATATAATGCATGCGCCAGCATTCTTCAGACAGACATTAAAGCTTAATTCAATATATTATATCCGATAATAGTTAAGGAGTACTTAAGGAGCAAAAACTTTAGCATACAGCTTCAATTCCCTCTAAAATCTGTTTAAGTGCAACAATATTGGGCGTTGCTGGGTATTAGTTCTCGAATTCATTGAAGGTAATCAAACGGTCAATTAATTTGCAAGAGAACATGTGTGTCAAACTATTCTACTTTTCTCCCAATACCACAGTCATAAAGAAACTTGAAAAATTCCCAGTCTTATCGGCTTCAATGGAAATCTTGATCTTGCTGTTGAACAGAAAAACCAAATTTAAAAAAAGAAAATTTCAATAATACAACAAAAAAAAAAATAAATTTCAAAATATAAATAAACTCTGTCATTCGTTTACGAGAAATTTAAAAGAAACTATAGCAATAGAAAAAACTAAACAAACTTGTTCAGCATTGTCGGTGTTGTGTGTTGTTGAGTTTTTTTATATTTCTTTATGATTATGTCTCGTGATTATGAAATGTGGACGTAGCCAATATAACCGGGGTAAAAAGTGATCACAGTGTAGCAATCTGCGTATGTAAGAATTTGTAAATACAGGTCAGCTATTAGCGAAACACGGATAGATGTCAGCCCATATCTCTCGGATTACTCAAATTTTGAGCAACCTGGTTTTATTAATTTTCTCACCGCGGTCTCGCCATTTACGTGCGTAGTAATGTAGCTTACCAAACTCTACCACAATCCACCAAAGCATATTAGCCACTACTGCTTTATTTACAGAAGCCCCATACTGGATAACAACTCGACCTTTAACAAATTTGATGAGCTGTCTGACTCCATTCAAAGAATTGCATCCAAGTATCTTACTAAAACTGTTATTACGGGCGATTTAAATATACACAATTCTGAGTGGTTTTGACATCGCGAAGGATGGAGTGTTGAAATCTTCGCTGCGAAAAATAATTTAACGTAGCTGGTAAATGAGCCCACACGAACACCAGTCATTTGATAGTTTTACCTGGAAAGTTTTCCGTGAGTTTTGAAGCTTGGTAATCTTATAGATTTTGATGTGCTCTTTCCGAAATTCAACTTTGCGACCTCGTACCTTTGCCGCTCGCGCTGTCATTTTGAAAAAATGGCGCCTAAAACCAGTTTTTTTTTACAATATCTCCTTTCCTACTCATTATACGTTAAGAACTCTTATATACAAAATGATATATACTAGTTTACTTCAAAATGCGTTTTGGCAAAAACACTCATTTCCACACGACCTTGAGGTAGAGTAAGTGGCACGTTTTTTTTTTTTTTACCGTGGTATCCCCAGTAGGCCTAATTCACATACAATTCACTTTTCCAAAATTTAGCGCATTCTCCTTCGCTTCGCTGTTCTTGATGGACTAGGTCTTGAGAGTTCAATGTTTTGAGTACCGATCGAAACGTCACGGACCGAAATTTCTTCCACATGATTCGCGATGGGATTAACAGTTTCATCGCAATCCTCTTCAATCTCAATTTCATCATATAAAATAGTGTCCGTCTGTCCCTCTTCATCGCTATCTTGTGATGGAACTTGCGAGTTATCACAGGTACCACAACAATTTGTGCATATAACGGAGCCCTTCAACCCAGCCTTTCTGCATCCACAGGCTTTCTGATATCCCTTTTTGCATTTGCAAGAAATAAGTTTTAACAAACATTCCGGAACTCGAGTGTGGTGACAGGAATGAGTCCGATTCCATACCACTGCTAAGGCTGGTGATAGGTTCGGAACGAATGTTGTCGTGCTGCTGCTTCAGTTGGTGGTAACGACGCAATGTTAAATTTACTTTTATATACTCATGTTGTGAAGCATGCATATCTATAGTTGCTTAAAGACACAAGTTTTTTACTTTTCACATTACTTTAACTGTATAATTCAAGAAGGAAACTTTCTCCAGCTTTAGCAATGATTTCTGGATCAGCATTGGCGGTGGCATGTAGCCACCGCGGGCACGTTTGCAGCGGTCGATTCGTTGAACCCAATTTTCAACGACTCGGCCACACATTTCGGCCGAAATGGCTGCTATTTCGCGTTCAATGTTGGCTCTGAGCTCTTCCAGCGTCGTCAGCGTGGAAATAGTCAAGCGGCGTTAAATCTCACGAACGATGAGGCCAATCGACTGGCCCAGGTGTTGAAATAACACGCTCACCATACTTACTTACATGCATACTTACTCTTCAATAAATCGATTGTTGCGTTTGTTTGTAAGGTTTGTGGCACCATCCTGTTGAAACCACATGTCGTCCAAGTCCATATCCAATAATCGGTGATCATGGCGCGATAACGCTGATCTTTCTCAGTAACGTGACGATCGGTATCGTTGACGAAAAAATACGGCCCAATAACGCCGCCGGCGTGCAAACCGTACCAAGCAGTTATTTTTTGTAGATAAAGTGGTGATTCATGAAGCACATGTGGGTTTTTACCCGACCAATAACGCATTTTTTGCTTATTGACGAACCCATTGAGCCAAAAATGAGCTTCGTCACTGAAGATGATTTTGCGATGAAATTCATCATCTTGGCGCATCTTCTCCAGAACCCAATTGGAGAACGTAGCTCGTTAGTGTACTTTACCATGATAAAAATGTTGAGTTTACTGAATAAATTGGCAGTGACAGTTTGATGATTAGTGAAAGAGTGCGTTCACAAATTAAATTCAAAGCTGTCAAGTCCCTATTGGATTACTTTATACATGCGAAGGACAGGCATTCATTAACAAGTTGGTTTCTACACGCACAGCTAAATATTTACAGATAGTATGGTAATTAGATTTAAGATAATTTTATAATTCACAAATGTAATCAGTTAAATCTGAATGTCACAGGTTTTCGTAGATGTATAATGTCCAAAACGCATGTTAAAGTACATTTTGCGGCGCTCGTATGCCAAAACTATTGATCTCTAGTTTTATTTTGTATATTGTACATATAAGAGTTTTTACCGTATAATAAGTAGGAAAGGATATATTGTCAAAAAACTGCTTTAAAGCCATTTTTCCTTAAATGGCTGTGCGAGCGGCAAAAGTACGAGGTACGGAAAGATCATCTATATAAGATCACCAAGTCTCAAAACTCCCGGAAACTTTTCAGGTAACCCCTTTTTTGGCACCAAATGACTGGACTAACCGCTGACTAACTAACACCGTTGATGTGCTTTCTCTATACTCTATACTCTATGTCAGACAACTTTGTCATATCAGTTAATTTCTCGTATACTGACCACACTAGCTAGAGAAAAGATTCATAAAAGAACTGTGTGGCAATATAAAGAAGTCAATTGGAGCGAACTTAACCGTTTTTTTTTTTTTTTTAGTTTTAACTGGTTGTTATGTTTCCTCAATAACGAAGTGGATGCCGCTACTGATATGATTACGGCCACTATTCTCTTTGGAAATAAATTCTTTATCTCTCATCGGATTAAAATTACCAAACCGAAAGAAAAAGCGTGTTACGAGTTGAGGTTGTCAGGGTTAAGGAAAAACATTTTCGGAAATATTTTTTCATTCCTACAAGACCAACCCTGCAGAGCAAAACTGGAAAACGTTTAAACAAGCCAGGAATGACCGAAACGTCTTTCTTAAACCTGTGAAATTGCAATACAACTAACAATTGAGGCAAAAAATACTACAATGTCTCAAATGATGTATACATTTTTGGTCGTTTGTCGAAAACATCGAAAATTCTACCTCATCCTCCAGCCCAACGCTCATTTATATACCGGAATTTATTCAGAAAATTAAAAATATAAGTTTATACATCTAAATCTGTATTGTCCCCTTCAAAGTAATCCCCATCGACTGCAACACACTTACGCCAGCGCTTGATCCAATCCTCGAAACACTTTTTATATTCGGTTTTCGGTATGTCCATCAGTGCTTACTGCGATTTTTCCATTACTTCCTCTCGGTTGCTAAGACGCGTTCCCCGTAGTGGTGTTTTAACTCGATTGAACAGAAAGAAGTCGCAGGGAGATAAATTAGGTAAATTCGGTGGCTGTTGGATGGTATTTGTTGCGTTTTTTCGTCAAAAAATTACGAATAATGATGGCACTGTGCGATGGTGCATTATCGTGGTGCAAAATCCACGAGTTTTCTGCTCACAATTCTACAAATAATACCCTTGTTTACTATCTGGCCCTCTGGCAAAAATTCATGATGCACTCACCATGAAATCCTTGAGCATTGCCTTCTTTTTTGACTGAAAACGGAGTGGTTTTTTTGGTCTCGGCTCATTTGGTGAACGCCATTCACTTGCCTGATATCTGGATTGCGTGTTGTACTCATAAACCCACGTCTCATCCCCATTAATGATCCTTTTGATGAATGTGGGATCGTATTCAGCTTCGCAAATCGTCCCTTTTACGACGTCAAAACGGTCTCTTTTTTGCATGAAATTGAGGTATTTTGGCACCAACTTTGCTGCTACACGACGGAAACCCAAATCATTAATCGAAATGTCTTGGATGGATCCATAGGCAATGTTTAAGTTCTCCGCTATCTCTCTGATGGTTATTGACCAACATTTCTTTTACTTCATCAATGTTTTCGTCGGTTTTCGATGTCAATGGCCTGCTACTGCGTTCATCATCTTGGATTGACTCACGACCACTTTTGAACCGCTCGTGCCACTAGTAAACGACCATTTTCCTTAAAGAATCGTTGCTGAAACACTTTTCCAACATTTCCAAAGTTCGCGCAACATTAAATCTATTTTTAACGCAAAATTTAATACAAGTTCGTTGTTGCAAATTTAAATCCATTTCTCAAATTGTAAAAAATCGCCAACAAACGCAGAGATAGATGTACTCTTGGCTACGTAACTTTTGTAAATGTCAAGCTATGATGCTAATATTTAGTGTCAACAATAGGTGTACCAACTTACCAAAAAAAAAAAACAGATCTCAAATCGGAACAAGCACAAGGGATATCTGCTTGCAGAACAATTTGCGGCAAGCTCAACACTTCCAGATTGAGCATTGTCTACGTCTACACTTAAGTGCGTCGGTATTCTCAATATGACGAATTCACTTTCACACTTTTATAGAGCAAGAGCACTTAAAGATCTAAGTATTTATAAATTCGCTGATCTAAATGGTATATCTTTCCTTCTTTTAAAGAGGCGTTCTACCACGCTGGCAAAACCACTGCGTAAGGCTTATCATTAATTAACTCTTTAGATGGAAAACAGCACTTGTCCAGTCCGTCCTTTAAAAAAAAGGCGAAACTTCTTCTCTCTCTTCCTACATACCATTTGTAATTGCATCATTTCGTTCCAAGGTCATGATAAACCGTCAGCTCATGAAATTTCTCGAAATACCAAAACTTCCCAACGACCGATAGTACGGTTTCTGTAGCAACAGTGCCACTGTTGATTTGATGGCATTTTTCACCGAAAAGTGGAACCAAAGCGTACATTAATCTGGCGAAACCAATCTGGCGAAACCAAGATGGTTGCTTTTCATATTTTTAAGGCATTTGACAGAGTTTGGCATAAGGCTCTTTTGTCGAAAATGCGTGCATTTGGGATCGACGAACCTCTACTCTAATGGATTAGAAATTACCTTTTGGAACGTTCAATTCAAGTTGCCTTGGACGGTTTGAAGTCTGATATTTAAAAAATTAATTTTGGTGTGCCAAAGGGCTCCGTTTTGTCTCTGGCACTCTTTTCAATTTTCATCAATGATCTCTTGTCTGCTACCTATAATCCAATACGAGTATATTCCCTGACGACGGTAGGATAATAGAGAAAGTTCGAGGACTTTCTGTCGTCGAGTTCCGCTCTGCCCAACATTTGTCTGATTAGTTGATCTTTAGACTAAGCCAAATGGGAAATGAGTTCTTCTTTTAAACGTACATTAGCTTATCTTTGTGATTGATTTATAATGATGTCTTGAATTTCTGTTGAGGTCACATTATCAATGCGCAACGACGATGTTGAAATACAAAATATTGTTGATGTACAAAAGTGAGCTGTGATGAGTAAAGTCTGGAGTTTTTGTTTGTATTGTATTAAATTCAAATATTCGAAGTTTCTGTGTCGGAAGCTATACACCGTTCAGAATCTGAAGAATTTCATCTTCTTCTATCTTGCTTTGAGCTTAGCGGATTTTTTTTGACGAAGAACTTGCCAAAATCGGATTTTTTCACTTCAGCAAGGTAGAGATTTTGTATCCGATTTGGGGCTGTGATGTGATATGGTATCCGCCGACTTTCTCTCTCTTGATGTCTTGTTTTTGTAAAAATCAACTTAAACGATAGTATAAGTTAACGAATCCCTGAAGGGGATTCATAAAAAAACGCGGACGGGGAGGCTGAACCTCACCTCAACGGTCCGACTTACTAGCTCCAAAAAATTTTATTATTTTTTTGATGTTCCTTTATTCGACCGAATTCTTACAAGTCAAAACTTAGACTAAACTTAGAGCTACTTCGATTCATATGGGAAGCCGCGGTTCCCATCGCCCAGTATGCAGACTCAGCATTTTCATGTCGGCGCGTGTATCGTGATCCCAGTGTAATGCAATACCATTCAGAAGTCGTGGAAACAAGTAGACACCTGAACAAACTGTGTCAGCAATTCTCGTACAGTCTATTACCTTCCACTGGGTTCATTGTCAAGTGCGTCGTGTTAACTCCTCCCTCCTTAAAGATCTACGTCCTGTAGATCATGTGTGATGTCAGATGCAGACGACCAGATTCGGGACGAATGTGATTCGGCTGCTGTTTGATTTTCTGAATTGATCAAGTACGATATTATGCAGATTTACAGATGGTAGGTTAGGGCCGAAATTAATTTTTCGCCAGATAATCCAGGCTACGACTGCTACTATTACTATGATCCCCAAATTTGTTAAGGAGAGGTATGTAGCTTGATTTTTCAGGTCCTTCAACTGAGCAATGTTCTTAACACTGATGCTGTGTACATGTTTCAGATCGATCTTTCGTACCCGCTACGTGATGTTCGTTAAAACCGATGGGAGTAGTTGAGTGTGCGAGTAAGAAGAGCTTGTAAATGTTCTATTTTTTAACTTGATTGTTTCGTCACTCAATTGGATAACGTAAGTACCATTAAGGATCCTTGAGTTGTTTTCTGAGATCAATTGCCCAATGAAGTTCGTAAGGAAAATTGTGATAATCCCATAGGTCTCCTGATGATTAATTAAGATTCTATCGTAGTTCATGTCAATCTGTAGACCATCAGTAATTGAAGCTCTCGTTGAAAGTAAGTAAAATTCGTCACTTCTTACTTTTGGCATAGAGAGGACATAAAGGAGAATTGAATCATTCGTGTAAATGGATGGCGATCCATTTTCTATTGCTTCAATTGCGCTGCTATAAAGTAAAGTTTCCATTTCACCGATGATTCTACTAAATTCTTCATCATCCAAGAGGTTCGTATTTACTGTACCACTTTTGGCCATTTGGCAGGCACGTACTATTTCGTTAACCTCGTCATTTATTACAATAGCTTCATTAAGAATATCTTGTTCATATCGTCCAGCCAAGATTGATTTAATCTTATTATTAAATTGGTCTATCATCCAATTAAGCTTCTTCGCAGTCTCCCCTAAGGTACTAAAGAGCCGGGCATTAATTTTATATTGTTGGTTATTGTTGGCTACAATGTCTTTTTCTTTGGAAAGTGCTCTATTCCAGTCAGCAGCATCAGGATTCCCCGCAATCCATTTCCAGGCCGATCCAATCCAGTGGATAGATCTTGGTATTCGATGTTTTTCACCTCTAAGTGAGGACAATCTGTCGTTCATTTTGTTGAGATAAAATTCAATTGTGATCCTCTTTTCTGTTGAGAGGTTCCCGATTGTTGATTTGTTAATACCTTGCACTAGGTCTTCGAATTGAGTTAAATTGATAACGTGTACTAATTTAAAATGTCCATCGACAATCCACCCCCTGCTTCTTTTATAGTCACAATTGGTGAATGATAGTTGAATAACTGATAGCCTAGGGAGGAATTCAGCATGGCAGCAATTATTAGAAAGTTCACAGCACCACACATCGTATTAGGTTATTACATGAGTTAACGTAAAAAAAAACACCACCGTATTATCTTTGAGAGATGAGAAAAAGAAAAACAAAACAAAAACAAAAAGTTAAATATCTAAATTCATCTCTTTTGGATACCGCTCTTTTGGAAGGATCGTGTTATCCTTTTTGCACGCGAACATTAAAATGCTAGCGACCTACTAATGCGCGATTTGTTTTACACGAGTCCTCTTAATTCCCTTTTGACTTCCATTCGTGTTCTCATGGGTATGATTGGATGCTCGTGAATGTTCGATGTATAAGCGTAGTATTCTCATGCGGACTTGGCTTTTCGTTCAATGGAACGTATCGACTCTATATCCTGGTTAGAGGGTCTGAGCACGTCACAGAGAAAAAGGGGATGTCGTATACAGAGCGGTCCCTGCTCAGACGCCAGTTAACGAATCCCTGAAGGGGATTCATAAAAAAACGCGGACAAACAATTTTATTATTTTTTTGATGTTCCTTTATTCGACCGAATTCTTACAAGTCAAAACTTAGACTAAACTTAGAGCTAATTCGCTTCATATGGGAAGCCGCCGTTCCCATCGCCCAGTATGCAGACTCATCACTTTCATCTCGGCGCGTGTATCCGAAGCGACGCAACATGATCCCAGTGCGATGCAATACCATTCAGCTGTCGTGGGAACAAGTATGCACCTGAACAAACTGTGTCAGCAATTCTCGTACAGTCTATTACCTTCCACTGGGTTCAGTGTCAAGTGTCGTGTTAACTTATATAGTCCAGAATATGATTGCCTCTCACGTTGCATCTGCTTTAATCCCAAACAGTGCTGTAACCATTATCAACGCAATATAAGAAAAGTTCTTATCTTTTCTTTCTGGCATCATAATATTCAATGGCTTCATTCACAGATGTCGTTAAAAGTTTTACCTATAAAATTAGCATATTAATACCAATGGGCTCAAGGGCTCAGACCCCTTCGAGGTGTATATTGGAGAGAAGGAATGCCTAAATGAAACACATTTTCTTCCCTGCTTACCTGCTCTAAAGGCACAGCTGGCTAGATAAAGATATATGAGGGGTCAGAGCACAAAGGGTCTAACTAACAGTAGCACGGTTTTGAGAAATCCTTGTTTAACTAAAAAAAAAAAAAAAATACTAAATGGTGAGTAGTTATCCTTTTTCCCGATAGATCTCACTACCAATCAAACCTACACTTGTTTCCTTTGTACACCAAGAAAATAAAGTTATTTATGTGGTCATTTACTCACTTATCTCCATTTTAATAAAATTTGCACTTAGACCCCTTATGCTCTGACCCCCTCATATTTAAGACTCAAGCTTACGCCACAACTGATTTCGTCGTTGAAATGGTATGTCTATTCACCAACTCGCATTGATCATCCTCAAAAACAGGTCTTTTGAAAGGTTTTCGAAATCTCACAGTCAGTGAGAAGTTAGAATAAAGGACTTGACATGATAGTTATTAAAAATATCCATTTTCTTCTAATTTGCAATACAGAAATCAGAACTAATCCGTTATATCGACAATTTATAAACGTAATGATCATCTCCTAAATCAGAGAATAAGAAATGAATCAACCGGATAATCAAGAATTATGAAAAAAAGACACAAAACAAACAAACCTTGTCGGTTTCGTCCGCCTATCTATCCCTTTGGGAGTGGACCAAATTATTGGTAAACAACTTCAGTGTTATTATTAAGCTATTTCATTTGAGGTTTATTTGAAAAATAAAATCGTAAGAAACTTCATCCCAACCAAAAAAAAAAAAAAAAAAATGGAAAGAACCGGATCCGATGTATTGTACACAAACTTGGGATTCTGTGGAAATGGAAATAGAAGGCGACTAACCACAGTGAAAATCATAAAACATAACCCTCCTACCCCCCCCCCCCCCAAAAAAAACCCTTGTTTGGTTACTTTGGTTACTTTCTTCCCTCAGAACCCAAGAAAATCTACTCTGCAGTAATGTACTCGTACTCTTGCATGTACTCATATATATTTATACTCGTTGTAAGGAGAAGAGTAAGACTATTTATTTGTAAGGATACGATTTTTAGATGTTTTTCCCATATTTCAAAGGTACCTGTATATGGTATTATATACATTTCACGTCACACTGATAGCTTTCTTTTATGACGCATTTATGAAAGCGTTTGGTATAAAAGATCCTTTTTTCTGATTTATTTTTTCAATTTTTTCCTCCCGCCCTGTAAACATTATTTCGTCGTCCTCCACAGCCTTAAGTCAAACAAAAAAAAAATACTAATAAAATTGAGAGCCATTTTAAAAATAAACGTGTAAGTGTATGTTTTCATTTTTTGCAGAAAAAAAGGATTTAACATACATACTTTGATACATTGTAAAATATTAATATTTCGCTCTTATCGTTCAGAGAGTAAGATACAAAAGTATGCAGACATTTTTTTTTTTAGTTTTTTTTTATGTCTTCCACGACAACCTGTCCTGTCTTAAGTGATGTTGCGTGTCAAATTTTAAATCAGATGAGGGAATGGGAGAATTAGAAAAATCCGAAAATCTAATTACATATAGATATTCCTTTTATTTCTTGAGGTAGAAATTAAATCTTTAAAGTCCAAGAAGTGTTTGCATACATATACATTACTGAGCTGTTGATGGGGGGCAAGTTTAATTATGTATCGAAAGGATCCGCATAAACCTATAAGAAAGAAGTTAATCAGGCTTTCCAAACTACACATTAATCTGAGAAGTAAACAATTCATCACACAATAAGTGATGAGGAATGAGATTTTTCATAAGAAATATCCGGATATTACTGCTGCAACTACAGTAAAATGGAACATCTTCAAAGTCAATGGAGAGGGACAACCTGACAAAGAGATTGCTTTCCATGTGGAGAGAAACAAAATGATGAGACAACCGGCTGAGACAGCTTTAAATTGGCAATCAATCTTCTTCAAATCACCAGGCCCAGAAGATGGAAGCAGAAATCGACGACTTCAAAACCATTAAAATCTATTTTCAATAGTAAAACATTGTAACTAAGTTCTCTCGTAGATGTACTCGTATTATATAAAACACGAAGAAAAAAATAAATGGTCTTGATTATCGTGAGAAAATTCTGGCTCTATAGGATCGGTAGTTTCAGCTTGCAGACATCTGCAAGAGCAACGGATAAAGATTCGGTGAAATTGTGTTAAAGTCTACCGAAGCCGCCTTTTTCCACGCTCAGTAGCCCTACTTACTTACTTAAGTGGCGCTGCAGCTCGCGGTAAACATGGGCCTCAACTAACAAGCCCTTTACTTCCTCCAGTTGGGCACTCCAAGTAGGTTTAGGTCCGCTTCTACTTGGACGTGCCACCTAAGCTAAAGTCTCCCTTATGCCCTAGCCATCTTAGGTGACTCATCCGGAGCTTTCTGACAAGACCGATATCGGAATACAGCTCGTAAGTTTATCGTTGAAATTTATGTAGCAAAACCCAACAATGCAAATGGGACCGAATATTTTCTGAAGAATTTTTCTTTCGAAAAGACTGAGGATATCTTCATTCGCCTTCGATAAGGTTCATGATTCCAAGCCATAAAGTAGAACTGGGATTATTAAGGTCTTATATAAAGTTTCCTTAGTTTTTTTGGAATAGGGCCTTACTACTCAATTGCCTTAGTATCCCAAAGTAACAGCGATTGGCAAGAGTGATTGTTCGTTTTATTTCTGCTGAGGTATTGGCAAAATTCATAGCAGATCTAAGATATACAAAGCCCTTAACTAAAACTATAGCTGCCGACTATGGCATTCTGCCAATTCATTGATGTTGTGTGATCCTTTTTGTTGACAGCATACGAGGTGTGTTCAAAAGGTAAAGTGACTTTTAAAATATCGCGGGCAACGTACATTCGATTATCGATTTTTTTTTTTTTTTTTTTTTTTTTTTCCTGTATTGGTACATATGTCCTAAATATATATTCATAGTTTCAAGTATATAGCATTTTGTATAAAAAAATGGATTCAAGTAATTGAAATGGTGGTCTTCTCTAAGTAAAAAAAAAAAAAAAAAATGTTTACAAGTGGTACAAGCTTTTCAAAGATGGCCGGGAAGATGCCAATAACGTCGACGCTGTCAAGAAAAATTTTTTTAGAAAATCATGAATTACCATAAGAGAAGTTGCTGAGGATGTTGGCATAACGTTTGGCTCGTGTCATGCAATTTTTCAGATGTTTTAGTCATGAGAAGTGTGTCAGTGAAGTTATTCCGAAACTTCTTAATTTTTATCAGAAGAACCGTCGAATGAGCATCGCTCAAGAGCTCTTGAATGACGTCAATGATGATCCTGACTTTCTCAATAAGGTCATCACTATTCCTTTTTCATATACCACAACTGAAGAGACCTATGAAAGGACAGAGATTTGCAACGATTGAAGAAATAAAAACCGCATCGCTGAAAGAGCTCAAGGTTATACCAAAAAGGGCTTATGAGAAATCCTTCGAGGCTTGGGAAAAGCGTTAGCACAAGTGTATTATATCTGAGCGGGATTACTTTGCAAGGAACAACATTAATATTGATGAATAAATAAATATTTTTATTTATGAAAATATAAATTCACCTTATATTTTGAGCACACTTCGTATACTTGGCTCTGCTCTCGTTTACTACTTAACCCATTTTGGCAGTTTCCGTTTCAATATCATCGGTAACAGCCAGCTGAATTCTCCCAATCATGTCGATATCATCGGCGTACACTTATAGTTGCACAGACTTTTAAAAGATTGTGCCTCTAGTGATCACTTGTGAATTTCGCACAATTTTTTCAAGTATGATGGTAAAGAAATCACATGACAACGCGTCACCTTGTCTAAAACTTTTTGAGCTTCAATGGTTTCAGTTAAGTCGTTACCGACCTAGACTGAGCAGTGAGCTGAAGCAACGAGCCGGAGCAGCGAGCATTATCAATCGTCATTCTGCACAGGTGGACGAGTTTGTCAAGGATGCCCAAACTAGAGATGGCTCCATATAGCATATAGTGGGTATCGATTTGGATTTGGACTTCTTGAGTTTTTCCCAGGATCTGTCAGAGTATGAAGATTTTGTCGATTGTGGTTTTTTTCTGGTCTGAAATTGTTGGTCTGAGGTTGTTGGCAAAAGGTTTCAAACATTTAACAATATGGCAGATAATTTCTTGTATCTGATGTTGAGGATACTTATACCTTTATAGTTACCGTAATTGAGAGGTTCTGCTTTTTTGTGGATCGGGCATACGGTGCTGAGATTTCATTCATCAGGCATACACTTTTCTGACCTGATTGAGAAATGAGTTGATGCATGCTCTCCACAAAGTCACTTATATATTGATATCCTTACTTCGTTTTGGTCAAGTGGATGGAAGTGCCTTGACACGTTTGGAAAAATTTCCGTACGTTATTAGGAGAAGCTGATGTTCTTCCCGTCTCTTCTGCTCATAGAGTTGGATGAAACACAGCACTTCAGTTGCGCCGTCACCGATGCCACGTTGGCCATGTTTCCACTGGTCTCGGTACTTGTTGCTCGCGGCATAGTACGATTTTAAAGTCATACTTCGGACATTGCTCATATGTCTTTAGTGGCGTCGTCTTGTCTTTCGTAGGAGAACGAACGCATATTAGGCTTATGTTAGCGAACTTAGCCTTTATGTCGAATGTAATAAGACACTCGCTCGTGTCTGCTATTATAACTCTTACAATCACTGTAGTATATATTACTGTTTTTCATCCTCCATCAAATCGCATTTTCTGGATGGCGGTGATATCTGCATAATAGTCAAGGACCTCTGCTGACAGTCAGGCTGCATGTGGATTGTTAAGGGTCTGAACATTCTGAAGATCATTCTACCTTAGGCGTATGCTATGGTGGCAACAGTGAGCTAATTTTTATCCGAACCCATTAGTTGGTTCGTCACATGTTTTAATCTCTTCCGTATAGAATTGTGAGCCCTATGACGGCGTAGGCTAATGTAATGCTACTAGGGGGGCATGACCTTGCCATCGTACCCTACATTAATAAAGGTTAACCCATGCAATTACCTAGTCGGCCCAGTGCCCGTAAAATACGATGATTTCTTCATTAAAAATCTGAAGTCTGAAAAAACATAAATACCACGAGCAACTGCCACAATTAAATCTTAGAACCATGTTTCGAAATAGTTCTTTGCAATATGACCAATTGGTTCTAAAGGGTGCGCGAACAGATGGCTTACTAAAATCAATGTGAATGAACTTTTTGATAGACTGGCCCATGTCTTGAGATAACACGCTCACCATACTTAATCTTCAATATATCGATTGTAGCGTGTGCTGTGTGGCTTGTGGCACCAATCTGTTGAAACCACATATCGTCCAAATCCATACCTTCCAATTCGGGCAAAAAATAATCGGTGATCATGGCGCGATAACGCTGACCATTCACAGAAACGTGACGATCGTTATCGTCTACGAAAAAATATGGCCCAATAACGCCGCCGGCATGCAAACCTCATCAAACAGTTATTTTTTGTGGATGAAGTGGTGATTCATGAAGCACATATGGGTTTTCACCCGACCAATAACGCATATTTTGCTGATTGACGAACCCATTGAGCTAAAAATGAGCTTCGTCATTGAAGATGATTTTGCGATGAAATTCATCATCTTGACGCATCTTCTCCAGAATCCAATCGGAGAACGTTTGCAGACGTTGCTCGTTAGTATACTTAAAGCTTACTGAATAAATTGACAGTGACAGTTTGATGATTAGTGAAAGAGTGTATTCACAAATTAAATTCAAAGTTGTCAAGTCCCTATTGGATAACCCTATATATTAATTATAGCTTATGATACATTACCACCTTGATAAAAAAAAAAACGGAATAACCACCATGTGGCGGTCCCAATATTCTTATTTGAGTTGTGTTTTTTTTTTTTTTTTGTTAAGTTGGTATATCTGTTGTTGACATTCCCTCTAAATCTTAGCGTCATAGCTTGACATTTACACAAGTTACGTAGATAAGGGTACATCTATAGTTACTCTGTGTGTGTTGGCGATTTTTTACAATTTCAGAAATGGATTTAAATTTGCAACAACGAACTTGTATTAAATTTTGCGTAAAAAACGAATTTCGGCAACGATTCTCTAAAGAAAACGGCCGGTTACCAGTGGCACGAGCGGTTCAAAAGTGGTCGGGAGTCAATCGAAGATGATGAACGCGGTGGCAGACCATCGACATCGAAAACCGACGAAAACATTGATGGTCAATAACCGCGGAGGACTTGAACATTGGCTATGGATCCGTCTAAGACATTTTGGTTAATGATTTTTGTTTCCATCGTGTAGCAGCAAAGTTGGTGCCAAAAGTCCTCAATTTCATGCAAAAAAGAGACCGTGTTGACGTCGCAAAAGAGATGATTTGCGAGGCTGAATCCGATTCCACATTAATCAAAAGGATCATTATTGGAGACGAGACACGCAATCCAGACATCAGGCAAGTGAATGGCTGATGAGCCGAGACCAAAAAAATCACGTCGTTTTCAGTCAAAAAAGAAGGCAATGCTCACGGTTTTCATGGATTAAAACGGTGTAGTGCATGAATTTTTGCTAAAAGTCCTGACAGCAAACAAAGATTATTATGTGGGCGTTATGAGACGAAAGAGACCAGAATTGTGTGCACCATGACAACGCACAGTGCCATCATTATTCGTAATTTTTTGACGAAAAATGCAACAAATACCATCCAACAGCCACCGAATTCACCTGATTTAGCTCCCTATGACTTCTTTCTGTTCAATCGGCTTCGTTTAGCAGCCGAGAGGAAGTAATTTAAAAATCGCAGGAAACACTGATGGACATACCGAAAACTGAACACAAAAAATGTTTCGAATATTGGATGAAGCCCTGGCATAAGTGTGTTGCAGTCGATGGGGATTACTTTGAAGGGGACAATATAGATTTAGATGAATAAAATTGTATTTGTAATTTTCTGAATAAATTCCGGCACCTTTTTTTTTATAAAAACATATTGAGACAAATGGAAGAGGCTGGTGTAAGAGGATAACTTCTGCCATGGGTTGGGTGTTATCTGACAAATCGTAAATATAAAAGAAAAAGAATCCGCATCATTTGCAGTTCCCCAGGGATCACAATTAGGACGATTAATTTTCATCAAGTATACGAACGAAATGCTTACAGCTCTAAGCAGTAGTACAGTGACAATACGACGATTATTGTTAACCACAAAAACGTAGAAGCGGCTGAAAAAATCTTGCAGAAGGAGTTCGATGTTATCACAATATGGTGTCGTGACAACGGCCTGGTCATAAACGCCAAAAAAACCAAAGTTAGGCATATACACCCACCCCATACCTTAAAATGTAAACTAACAATTAAAATTCATAACTATGACTGTCTGCATAAAGTTAATAGCCATCCACTTATTCGACCTGATGACGACTGTTCAACTATCCTGGATAACGTCTCTACGTACAAATACCTGGGATTTATCGTCGATTACAACTTCAAATTGAGCTATAATATAAAAGCACTTATTAAAAACTAAGAAAGTCTGCATTTGTTCTCTTCCATCTGAGCTATCGATGTTCACCAGATGTTCTACAACAATGCTTTTTTAGTCTTGTGGAGTCTCACTTAAGGTATGGCATTCTGGCATGTTAAACTTTCTTTACGCATGCATCCAGAAAATAATACTCAAATCAAGTTAGATAAACGGTGATGTGAACAGGCAGTTTCTAACAATAGAGTAACTATACAAAATGTAGATACTGTCAATCTTCAAGAACGACAGTACTTATAAGATGCCTACACAATAAGCAGTTAACACGCGCAGACGACACCAAAATATATTACAAGTCCCTAGATATTGGAAAGAAAATGGTCGAAGAAAATATGCAGTAGCTGTTCCGGCAACATTCAATGAGATTCCAACGAATTTAGATAACCTTCCGAAAAAAATATTTTGAAACCAATCTCTTCAATGAATCATTATTAAGTTTCAAAATAAAATAAAAATAAATTCTTGTTTCTGTTAAACTTATTTACTCGTGAAAAAAATTATTGGGTCTATAATTTAATTCTTAGCGGTTTGCTAAGAGATGGCGTAACATGTATCCTTCCATTTTTATTATTCCATTGGAACATGCGTTGGAAAGCTACTGTCATTGTACGTCATTTCAGTATATGTCATTCATTTGAAGCGTAAACAACAATAATTTTTTTTTTCACTCAAATATGTCGAACTTTGTGCCTGAAAAAGTGTTTTTGCGGGGAGTTCTTCATTACTGAAAACTGTTCCCGAAAGTCATCGTATTTTGGTGGAATTTTATGGTGAACATGCGCTAGCTGAGCGAACTTTGGTCTGGAAGACGATGAACGTCCTGGGCAGCCAAAAAAGTTTGAAGATGAAGAACTGGAAGCATTACTCTATGAAGATTGTTGCCAAACACAAGCAGCCATTTCAAAAAGTTTAAAAGCAGCTGGATATATTCAAAAGCAACGAAATTGGGTTCCACATGAACTCAAGGCAAGAAACGTCGAAAGGCGGTTTTGCATGTCCGAAATGCTGCTGGAACGCCACAAAAGGAAGTCATTTTTGCATCGGATTGTTACTGGTAATGAAAAATGGATCCATTACGACAACCTCAAGTGCAAAAAATCATATGTGAAACCCGGCCAACCAGCCAAATCAACGGCAAAGCCGAATATCCATGGCGTGAAGGTAATGCTCTGTATTTGGTGGGATCAGACGGGTGTGCTGTATTATGAGCTTCTAAAACCGGATGACACCATCAATGGACAACGCTACCGAACACAATTAATCCATTTGAAGAGAGCAGTAGCCGAAAAACACACGGGATATGCGACCAGACACCAGGCAATAATTTTCCATCATGACAACGTTGCTATTCCGGTTAAGAACTACTTGGAAAACAGTGGATGGGAAGTCTTACCCCACCCGCCTTATAGCCCAGACCTTGCCCCTTCTGACTACCATTTGTTCCGGTCGATGCAGAACGCCCTCACTGAAATACGGTTCATATCAGAGCAGAATATCAAAAATTGGCTTGATTCATTCTTGGCTGCCAAGCCGACGCAGTTCTTTTGGGATGGGATCCACAAATTGCCAGACAGATGGGAAAAAGTCATAGCTTCATATGGGCAATACTTTGAATAATACTACTGTACATGTTTTCCTTAAAAAAACGTTCAAATTTTGAAAAAAAAAAACGCACGAATTAAAATATATACCCAATAATTGTATTTTGAACTTAAATATTGCAACTGACTTAAATTATGTCTTCTGCAGACAAGCCACATGGCTTTGCAGATAATATATATGTAAAAGTAATTATTAGTGAAAATAAAAATTCATTTCCAATCTCGTTTAATATATGTAAAATTATACGAGTATGTGCTAGACCCCTACAAAGCGATTTTCACTGGTGTCGAAGGTACTAAATGCGATGGGATACATGTACTTGGTGAATGCTACATATGTACCACAGTATCTATTTGGACATGACTAGACAAAGCGTTTCGAGCTTAAAGCATCTGCTAAAACCGCAAAAGATAGCTTGAACCATTCTAAATGTCCCAAAACATCTTGAAAACTTCTTGGCTGCGGTTCGAAGGCAAATATAAGCAAGATTGTGTTCGCGTGTTATCAAAAGGACTTTCTTTAAAAAGGCGGTTGTTCGACACGTAGTGAAATTAATTAGTGCTTCGTTGCTAATCAGCCGAAAACCCGCTAACGGCAAGACGATGGACGGTGCAAAAAATAACAGAATATCTTGTTTGCCCTATACCTGCTTATGCGTTGCATATGTTATGCGTCTAGTTACTTACCTTGGCATTAAAGTCCTCCAGTATGTTAACGATATCTTCATTAGAAGTTTCGTTGTAGGAAGCATTTAGTCTGTTAAATAAATTGGCATTGTTGCTAATCTCGTCTTTAATCTGATCATCAAAATCCAATCGCTAATGGACTTCCAAGAAATGTGTCATTTATAGTCAGAAGCAAACCTGTGCCAGACTCGAGTACTTTGTAAAGTTTGGCCGAGTAGAAGAAGATAATGCTATGTGATGATGATTTTAATTTATCGAAATTATGCCACCTCATTTTTCTCAACCTCAAGGTGTCCAATTTATACTGTTGAATACATTCTCAGTTTAGTGGAGAAGGTTAAGTTAGCACTAAGGTATGAAATTGGTTGCTGTGCTCCTGGCCCAATCTGAGTTTTGAGCAATCAGTACAAAAGAAGCCCCCATTATTTGCATTCACAGACGGAGAATCAATATTCTAAAGTTGACTGTTTTATAGAACGATATGAACAAATAACAAATAAAATGAGAAAAAGTATGTATCCATCAATACACGGATATTCCCAAAATTCTAGCAAAGATGGTTAATGAGCATTAACTCCTTTTTTTTTCGAAGAAATGAAAACATTTGAAAATTCAACGTCAAGTGGTATTTATCAGCCCCCGGAGAGGCCTTGGAAAATGTGCTTTTGTACAATATGGACAGAGTGTGTTTTAAACAGATTAAAAGTCTTTATTTTTTTCCCCCAATTTAAGGAATACCCGTACTTTTCAATTAAAAGTCCATAAAAACAAATTGTAGCAGCAATAAAAGAAAATTCCTTTCGAAACAAACGTTACCGTAATGGTCTAACAATTGAAGTGTAAAAAGCACGTCCAGGTAAATGCTAAAAGCCATTAGGTTTTCGTATCTGACCAATATTTGACCTCTAAAATGCTGTTTGGAAAGAAGTTTTATTGACTTAAAGCGTGCCAAAAGTAGTAATAAATGGTCATTCCTTCATTGCAAAGAGAGATTTTACTTTCCTGTATCTTCTAAAATGTATCTATTCCTATTTTCTTTTTATAACAGATGTATTTTATTATGTAATCGATTAATATATACCATATATGTATGTATACCATATACATAGAAGCATAACCGTATAAAGGATTCATAAAGATTTCCCTACTCGCTGAATGAAGTTAAGGATACGAAACCCAACGTAATACTCACATGTATGATACAAACAGGAAGAATAGAGAGTTGTCGTCATTGTCATTGCCACCAAAGGACACGATGTTTGATATAACATAATTTTGAAAGGATTCATCGTTATGCCGCATAATGGGGTTATGGAGAAAATCAAGCCTCAATTCATCTCTTATGCAAACAAATCAAAAAGTGAAAAAAAAAAATAAAATAAAACTGTTGGGAATTATGCGGTCAATGGTGATTTTCTTTTTTTTCGTTGTTGCGAAAGTCCTGGATCCTTTTGAATTTGTCTGCCTAATTATGTGAGCAAAGAAGTTAGCCAATTTATCTCATCTGTTAAGAATTTTTTTTTGCATTCATTTCGGGTCATTATGATTATGACGATATCCAGTTTGGCTACTAACTTACTATGTTAATATGGTAGCTACTGACATGTTATGTTATTCGATTTGGAGGATACAGATACAACTGAATAAACGCTGTAATTTTGTATGTTTTTTAGATTGATTTTTAAATATAAAAGGGGTGATTCATCGTGAGGTTTGACTTTTAATGGGCCTTTTCTTGACAAATCACGCATAATTCCTACCAAACTGCTTTGTCATTTTTGTTCAGTATCGCTTGGCAAGTTATCTTGGAAAGACTAAACACCACAACAGAGTTTCCAATCAAAATCAGCGTTCTGCGAGAAATGTTTTTCGTGCGATTCGAGGAACTTACGGTGTGCATAATCGACCAGTTGAGTCGATTGACATCCAGTTGACCCAGTACCAGTTGAGTCCCAGTTGACATTAGTGGATGATACTCGACCGGTTAGACATCCAGCACGTAGTGAAGAGACTATAGCAGCTGTAGCTGAGAGTGTACGCGAAGACCGTGACGAATCGATTCGTCATCGTTCTTAGCAGTTTGGCTTGGCAAACTTAGAGTAATTTACGTGAGTATCTCGGCCTAAAAGTATACAAAATTCAACTTGTGCAAGAATTGAAACCAGGCGACTTGAACTTGCGTTATATTTTCAGTGGATTAGCTCTGGAAAAACTAAATGAAAATCCAGGATTTTATCGTGAAATTTTGTTCAAAGATGAGCCCATTTCTGGCTCAATGAATACGTTAACAAACAAAATTTCCGTATTTGGGCTGATGAGCAACCCGAAAAGTACCAAGAGCTACTATTACATCCATTAAAAACAACCGTATGGTGTGGTTTGTGGGGTGGTGGAATCATTGGTCCATATTTCTTTAAAAATGAGGCAAATCAGAATGTTACCGTCAATGGTAACCGTTATCGCGCCATGTTAACGGACTATGTGCTTAATGAAACTCAGCCACATGGTCTCGGTGAGCTCTGGTTTCAATAAGACAGCGCTACGAGCCATAGAGCGCGTGAAATAATGGATTTGTTGAGAAATCATTTTGGTGAGCCCTTAATTTCACATTTTGCTACGGTAAATTGGCCACCTAGATCGTGCGATATCACACCTTTGAACTATTTTCTCTGGAGATATGTTAAGTCTCAGGTCTTCAGGAATAAGCTAGCACATTACTCGTATTATTCGCGAGATACCAGTCGCTATGCTCGAACGAGTCGCCCAAAATTGGACCTTCGGAATGGTCTACCTCAGACGTAGTCGTGGCCAACATTTACATAATATCATTTTTAAGAAATAAATGCCATGAATGGTTCTTTTAACTGATAATAAAAATTTTAAGTTCACTTTCAAATTTATGTATTTTATTTTTCATTATAAATCAAAGTTTACGAGGAATCAACCTTTATATGTATATATTTCTTTAAAGATTCACAAAAGCTTTGTTAAGACCTAATCTTTATGAAGTATATTTCAAAATGATGGGAATATAGCTGCTTACCAATTAAAAAAAAATTAAATTACTTCTGTAATTATCATAGATTAGGTATTATAATCTTTCTACAAGGGCTGAGAGCTTAAACGATGTTGCTTTAAACTCTGCTTCATTTGGTATCTGTAGACATTCTCTACATGCAGACTGCAATTAACGCTGTCCTCGGGATATTCAGAAATAGAAAGAGCTAAATGTAGGATGTGTTATTTTACTCTTGAAAGAATCACATTTTCTATAGCGTAAAAGATAGTCATACCTCTCAGAGACGTATGGCACTTTATTAGCGTATTTAATGAAACATATGTAGGTTTTATTTATTAATGGTAGTTTTTATTAAGAGAGATGTAGCAATGGTTTAGTACAAATTTATATTAATTTAAACAATACAAACAAAAAAGAAACGTTAACTCCATTACAAATCAACAAAAGAACCTTAGAGTTAACTTTAGGCCTTAATTATTGCTTAATTTGGATTTTTTGGCTTAAAAGAAGTCTACTAATAAGTCTAAGAAATTTTAAATTACATACAATTAAATTAAATGCCCGAATAACACACGTCATTTTTATGTTCGCCGCAAACTGCCTTTTTGCATATCACACATGGAATTTTTGATCGACAGTACGAACAATATCTCCTTTTTTTGAAACAGGCACTTCTTCATTTGTCTAAACCTTATTTTCATTAGTATTTGGCAGCAATTCCGGAATATTTTTGCGAAGATTGCTCTTCAAAATTAAAGCATCTAGCCTTTTCTTCATATAAGGTAAAGTTAGATCTGTACTTAGTTTTTTCATGAAATTTTTGCAGCTGAGAGGCTTTTTTTCCTTGACATGATGTTGTGGCAATATATGACATATGAGTTAATGAAAATTATGTTAGAAATGCTGGTTTTTCTTGAGCATATCATTGAAGAACACATTTGGTGTCGAATGTGTCGACACTGCCCTTAGTCTGATTGTAGTATCTACATGATCATTTCTAGTTTTGCAGTTATTTGGTTAATTTGGAAGGTACTTCTTCATCGCAAGATAACAGCAAATATACCACAAAAGTGTGAAGGAACCATCGTAACAGAACAGAGAACTGCCTACAGGACGTGATTGCGTATTTTTAATTAGTTCTGGAATTTCTCGTTTGTTAGACTGTTTGGTGCCCACCAGCGTAAGTTTATAAGCTTGCTGAAGTAAGGATTTTGTCAAGGGCACAGAAGTTAAACAATTATCGCAAGTCATATTACGATTGATACCATGCACAGAATTTGACAGCTTTTTTATATACATAGTATTCAACTTGTGAAACGCCGTTGGTATTGGTTGCCTTTCCGATGTAAGAAATGGCACAAATCATGTACTTTGTGCCGCTGTCACACATCATTGTAATCTTTATTCCATACTTATTCTGTTTGTTCGAAATTTACATCTTAAAAGGACATCTTCCCCGAAATCCCAATAGATGTTCGTCAGTTGTTAGATGTGATCCCGGTGTGTAATTGATCAAATCTTTATTTATTAACATGTTCCAAACTTTTCTAATATGTTTAAATGGATCCTTAGTTCTGGACGTGGGCGTAGTGTTTTATCAACCATGCGCATACATTTGATTTGAAAGTCGAATCTGTCACGGCACATAAGCTTTTTAAAATTTCTTCCGTTGGAAGATGATTATCTTTCATAGCAGCGGATAATATCAAGTTAAATGCACGATTTTCAATTTCATTGGTATCAATACAACTTCTCTAGCACTAAACGTCGTAGTTTCATTTCCAGTTTCTTTGTCCTTATTTCCTTTTTTCTTACGTCTGAGAGAAATTTCTATGTTTGTCCATTTCATTATTTATAACTCTTTGATCTGTTATAAATAAGTTAAAACACGATGTGATTAGATGTTCTGGTTGGTCTTCTGTTTGATCGAACAATATTTAGTGCAGCGGTTTTACTGTGACTTAAAAGGAATAATTGTGTCTTAAGATAAAGTTGAATAACCTTTTGACGCTGATTTTGCTTCACCGGAGCTGTCCGGTGCATTCTCAGTTTCGTCAATAAATTAGTCTTTAATGTCACTCTGCACGTCGGCCGCTAAAAGAGGAAGACTTCACAATCACTGTCATATTCTTACGATGTAACTTCTTTATTTTCTATTGACAAAATCTCAATTTCACTAGAACTTAAAACTCTTCGGTACAAAAAAAAATAACAAAACGTATCTGTAAATAATAATAAACGGTTTCTTCAAATATCTCGGAAAAGTTACGTAAAACGTAATCATACGTCTCCAAGGCGTACGATATGGCTCTAAAAATGTTACCACAGGTACTTACCTTCGCGCCACTACTATCACAGCTCCGACTGCCGAATGATTTAGCTTAAGCAAATAACCCGATGCGATTAACAGTTAAAGAGATATTTTGGCGCCCAATACGTCTCGCAGACGTAGATTATCTTTCTGAAGTTAATCAACTTAACCAGGCGAAACTGGCTTCAAAGTAGATATCAATTATGATCCAAAAAGTAACAACAACAGACAACGTAAAGTCATTCCCAATAAATCCCTTTCCACCTTCACATCTAAAAAATCCGAGACGGTAGCGTAGATGTCTTTCCCGAGAACCGCCGCATAACATACACCAATCCTTCAACATACCTACCTCTTGATATTCATATCATAAGCTCAAAACTCAAGGATATCTTCCGTTTAGAAAGAGGTTATCTTACTAATCGACTGTCATTTGACATCGTTATTATGGACATGCCGTCTGACGCAATGACATAGGAACTCCGACTGCTGCGCGAATGTGAAGTAAATTATTTACTTATGTATACTTAGGACTGGCTCTAGCCAGGCTCTGATCAAGGAGAAAATGTAGTCACATCTTCACTGACGGTTCCAGAACCGGTCAAACAGTGCTGAATGATTACAACTTTAAACTCCACTACTCATTCAAGCGGAAGTTGATAGTTATTATATGTGTGTCTGTATCTATTGCAACACTGAAGGCTTTTTAAGGTAATTTTTAAATGGAAAGCTTCAAGCAACGCAGGTGGAAAGCATAATTTCCTGATACTTTTCTGAGTTTTATTTTAGATCGACGAAAGTCTGACGAATGGAATCTCAGCTTTGTGTGTCGGATCCTAAAATATGGAGATTCCCTGAATTGCGCCAACTACAGGGGAATATTTCCCCTCAGCATCGCCAACAAAATCATGTCCACCTTATTATTTGAACACCTAAGATCCTTCGTCAACGGTCTGTGGTTTTAGTCCAGTAAATTCCACCACAAATCAAATTTTTAAATTATGTCTGACCTTAAAAAAAACCCCAAGAGTTCCAAATCGATACACACGACCTCCTTTATATATTTTGAAGCCGCATATGACTCCATCTATAGAGACGAACTATGCAAAGCCCTGTCTAGTTTTGTATTCCCTTCTAAGCTCATTTGACTATGCACTGTGACGATGGAGGATGCACGCTGCTAAATCAAGGTTGGTAATAACAAAACAGAGACGTTCAATGTCAAAAAAGGACTTTGGCATGGCGATGTATTTTCATGTAATTTTTTCCACATCGTTCTTGAAAGTATTGTGGTAAACTCACAATTTAACTCCAGAGGCAATATGTTTTTACAGTTTGTTCAGTTATTCTCAAATGCGGGCGACATGGACTTCATGGAATGGAGAGTTTGCCACTATTGAAGCTGAAGCGGCAAAGATGAGTTTAGTAATCGAAAAAGTTAAAATAAAGTGTTGTGTACTCGTATACTGTCAACAAAGACAGACACAAGCTTTACGGTGTAAGACCTTACATAATGACGAAAGCGGTTGAAAGGGCTCTAAGGTAATTTTCTTCTTCTAGCAATTTTCGGTCCCGTTTGCATAAATGGAGAATGGAGGTGACGTTTTAAAACCGAATTGTACGTACTGTTCAGCTATGCCTACCAAGTCATAAAAGCTCGAATAACCCGATTTAGATGACTAGGTCACCTTGAGACAAGTACCAAAAGACCGCATTAGTTGGTGAACTTGCTAGACAAGACTCAGAGAAGTACTGTTCGGGACCAGAACCTTCGTTAGTACAGCCGAACTCCTCGGTTAGGGTCTCCACTGAAAGTTGGGTCTCTTATAGGCACAATACTCACAGTTACAGCCAATTCAAGGAAGTGATTCCGGTTCCCTCTAAAATGTAAATAAAATTTCTGCTGTCGAAAGGCTGTAAACTACTTAATGAAGCACAATGTTTTTGCTAAGCACAAAATCGTTAATGAGATAGGCTTAGGAGGACACCACTCCATGTGACTTTTTCTGCGAAAACTGTTAAGTGAAGAATAAGGCGCCAGCGTGGTGGTTGGTGCTATTGTCGCCAATTTCGTTAAAGGATAATTGACAAATCATTTATCTGAGTACCTACTCTGTTCCGATAGAAAATAAAGAATCTCAATACAAGTAAAAGGTGATTTTTGAGATTTTTTTAAAGAAAATTTCTACATCAAATGTTTTAAAATTTGGAGGATATACTCGTATTTATACATAAAAACTGAATATACTCTGAAATTTCCTCGACTGCTGCAGTGATTGCGGCCTTCACCGTGGCTGAAATAAAAAAAAAAGTTTACTCTTAAAATTAAAACTCCACGAAATGGCAGAGTTTTGAAAAAAATGTCGAATTTTGCCCGAAAATTTGATGATTTTTGGCCCGCTAGAAGTTCATTTTCATAGAATAAAAAATCGGGAGGGCCAAAACAAACAAAAAAATCAAAGCGATCGCATGATTTGTCTTCGAGTTACAACTGCAGCAAATTTGAAAAATGTACATTGTTTCGAGAAAAACACGTTTAAACACAAAATTAATAATTTCATTGTTATAAATAGATAGAAATAGAGGTCTATTTGATGAATACTTGGATTAGAAATGACAATGCAACGTTTTTAGGTTTTGACAATTTATTTTTCAATATAATACCCTTTCAAATCGATACACCTTTCTCAGCCGTGCTGCAACTTTTTTAATCCCTTCGTAAAGTACGATTTTTGTTGGCCTGCAAAATACTCCACGTTCAACCCACACTTCTTTCCGGCAAGCGATCTTTTAAGGTTTGGCAACAAAAATAAGTCGCAGGGAGCCAAATCCGGAGAATATGGTGGATGGGGGAGCAATTAGTATGTCAAATCGACCAATTTGGCTATGACGACTGCGGAGGTGTGAACCGCACTTGTGAAGAGCACTTTTTTCTTCGCCAAATGTAATCGTTTTTCTTTAAATCGGCGATGAATCAGACCAATAAATCGACGAAGAATGCTCCTGTGATTGTTTTGAAATTCTCCAAATAGGCAACGTTGCTCACACCTCGCTCGTCCTAAAAAATGATGGACATGATGGACATCATTTTTCCGCCTAATGGCACGGTCTTCGCTTTTTTTGGAACACGTTCATTGGGTAAAACCCATCAGTTCGATTGATCTTTGGTCTCTGGTGTGTACCAATGTCTCATCTACGGTCAGGAAACGACGCAGAAAATTCTCCGGACTTCGATTAAACAGGGCCAGGCACGTTTTTGGAGTGGTCTCATGATTGCGCTTGTTGCGGAAATGTTTTACATACACAAAATCTCGTGCAGGGTATGGCCAACACATTCAGTTGAGATGCTTGCTATCTCAGCCAAGTCGTGAATTTTTACTCGGTGGTCCGACAATACGAGATCATGGATTTTGTCCACGATTTTCTCTGTGGTAACCGTTTTTGGGTCACCTGAGCGCGATTTATCAAAAACTGACGTGCGACCACGGCGAAACTCTGCGAAGCAATGGTAAACGGTTGTACGGGATTGTGAATAGGTCCCATAGGATTTTGTCCACGATTTTCTCTGTGGTAACCGTTTTTGGGTCACTTGAGCGCGATTTATCAAAAACTGACGTGCGACCACGGCGAAACTCTGCGAAGCAATGGTAAACGGTTGTACAGGATTGTGAATAGGTCCCATACACACTATCGAGAATGGGCTTGATTTCCTCCTCCTCAAAAGCAATAATCAGATCACGGAACGATACTGCTCTTTTTCCATGGTCACAAAAAACACTTACACAATGTTTTGGAATATGTATCAAAACAAAACTAAGCAGTGAATTGTCACCAAATTTTGGCAGGCGGGTTATACTAAATGATGGTATACTCATTTTGGCTTAGTAATACATGGGCTGAAGTTTCTAAGAGAGGGCACTACTTGAATTAAATCCGTACTATTTTCAGTTAGTACCAACCTTCAAAAGATACGTGTATAAATTTGACAGCTGTCGGATGATTAGTTCTCGAGATATAGCGTTGTGAGTGAAACAACATTTGTTATTGTGAAAAAAAATGGATTCAAAGCAATTTCGTGTGTTGATTTATCATTGCTTTTTGATGGGAAAAAATGCAGCCGATGCAAAGAAATGGCTTGATAAGTGTTAACTGGACTCTGCACCGCAAGTGGATTGAAAAATTTAAAAGTGGTCATACAAGCACCGATGTTTCAGATGAAAACATAAAAAAAGTCCACAAAATGATAACGAATTACCGTAAAGTGAAGTTGATCGAGATAGCTGAGGCTCTGAAGATATCAAAAGAGCGTGTTGGATATATCATACACTAATATTTGGACCTGCGAAAGCTCTGTTCAAAGTGGGTGCCGCGTTTGCTCACAGTCGACCAAAAACAACAACGTGTTGATGATTCAGAGGAGTGTTTAAAGCTGTTCAACCACAACAAAGCCGAATTTTTGCGTCGGTATGTGACAATGGACGAAACTTGGCTCTATCACTTCACACCAGAGTCAAGTCGGCAGTCAGATGAGCGACGATCAGGCAATGAACCTCGTCCAAAACGACCAAAAACTCAACAGTCGGCTGGCAAAGTTATGGCATCCGTATTTTGGGATACACATGGAATAATTTTCATCGACTATCTCCAAAAGGGGCAGACTATCAACAGCGACTATTAAATTGCGTTGTCGCATTTGAAGAAAAAAAAATGGACCGTGTCACAAGTCGATGAAAACGATATCAAAATTGAATGAATTCGGCTACGAATTGCTTTGCCACCAACCGTATTCTCCAGATTTGGCCCCCAGCGACTATTTCCCGTTCGCAGAAGTCAAAACAATGCTCGCCGGAAAGAGATTTAAGACCGATGAAGAAGTAATCGGCAAAACCGAAATCGTACTACAAAACTAGTATCGAAAGATTGAAAAATCGTTTCAATCTTAAAAACTTCAATAAATAAAGTTGAATTTTGCAAAAATTTTGTGTTTTACCATAAAACGGCACTGAATTTTCAGCCCATGTGTTAGCGCCAACTATTTTCCAATCCGGGTACTCATCAAACAGCCCTCGTATAATTCACTTCCCCTTGAAACTCTTCTTCGAGACGATTGGCCCTCTTCCAAGATAGCTTGTTGGCGATGCTCTGCTACTCGTAATCTTGTTTCATTTTGCTAGCGATACAATCTCTTTCTAAATCAACTATTACTCCTATCACATTAAATATTTTTAAAATAGATATATAACCGTCATTAAATATTGAAGTAGTAAAGTAATTAAATAATTCAATAGTTTTGAGACCACTGTAGAGGTGTATCGGAGCAAAGTGCCAAAGTAAACCATTGTAGATTTTGTTTCCATGGCTTGGATCCTTATCAGTCGAACTCAAATTATAAAATGCATTATCTTGATGTCTCATGATCGCTAGGCCGTAATACTTTTGAAGTTTATTAATTGAGTTGACAGTTAATTTTAGCGTGGCTTTACCTTTTCCTCCTAAGCTCTTATCGGTTTTTTTCAAATTACGTCAGAGATTGATCACTCATTTTTATTAAAATAACTTACGAAGTGCTCAGTAAAACTGTCACAGTAATACTAAATGTATCTGGTTCCGAAAATATGTGACGTTAACGTGAACGAAAAATCCCTAAACAGTCAACAATAGAAACTGAAATCGTATTATAATGTTATACGATGATGACAGAGCCCGAAACCATAACTCTGATAGACCCCGTAGTAAACGTAACTTTCTGACCGCTGAGCGGCTACTCTTTAGAAGGCTGTAGCTCAAAAACTATTTGAGATGTTCACTTAAAGGTTTAGTATGTTATTTTTAAAGGTATAAGCTATCAAAATGTCGAAAAGTATCGATTTTTTCAAAATTTAACACTTGGTATGCCCCTTAATTAACAATCGTTATTGGTTTCTAAGCAAATATGTTCAAAGACTAGAGATAATGATCTTTTTTTTGTTTTCACTGGTTTCAACTATAACTGGGACTTTTCTGCTACTATAAGCCTAATAAACATACGAGTCATGCACAATATTACATTGCTTTCTACATTCCAAGTTGCAATTCGATTCGAGATCGAATCTTACTGAGATGATATTTGTAGTTATTCCTTGGAATATTTGTACATTTGAGGGCATTTCTTCTTTAAAGCTTATTAGCCCAACCAATAATGCTTTCTTCTTGGAGCTGGAGTTGCGATATTACATATAAAGTGCAAAATTACGTATTCCTTATGATTGATTAAGTACACAATATTTGTATGCACAGATTTAGAAACCGATATCCTTAATTATTTAACATATTTTGCTAAGTTAATGAGCCTCAACAGGCAAATAAGTCCTTTCACCGAAGGTAGCATAACATTTACGATCATCATTTTGAATAATAATTATTATTTTCACATTATTGATAAGCCTTGTGCCTTTCAATATAAAAGCAAGATAACTTCTAAACAAAACTATCACCCCAGCCCTAATATTGTATAATAATGTCATCATAAAGTCACTGTGTCTGTGTATAGGCAATTTTATTTCAAAACATTTACCCAAACAGTGTATGACATACACTCCGTTCCGACGGATGCAGATAATCACGATTTTCCAATTATATTATATCGATTAACTTTACCATTAACATATGTAACCAGTGATGTTGGGCGAAAGTTTTTGCTTGAACAGAGTATCCTTTACGAAGATAATCACTTCCCAGGCTTTACATATTAATTGGCTCATTCAAAATTGATGGCAGTTAATCATATTGGTTAGTACGAGCTCTTGTAAGTCCGTATTCAAAGTTAATTAAAAAAACAAATTGTCATCTTACTTTACTTTTTCTGATCAATTGCACATCACTTACAAATTTGAATTCGACAGTTTATTTAAGTGACAACCTCATTATTCCTCCTGACAGGTAACTAAAATATCATCTGGGTACGGAGAGTATGTAGTCGTATTCGCATAATGAAGCTTGTATATGTATGTAGGTGTTGAAATCAATTTTTAATTTCAGAACATTCAACGGCCGCCGCATTAATAATATGGCAAAACCACTAGCGGTAGAAAACGGAGATCCGGACACAGAATATCGGAAATCAAAAATCACTAATCAGAAACCAACAACCAGGACACAAGTGTTGATTAAAGCAAATCGGTTTCCCGGAAATTACTCTTTACATCCAACACAAATTGTATTTGGATAATTTTTTTCCCATTTTTGTATACTCAGCACGATTTCGAGGACGATTCTCCGATAAAGTCTTTTGATGGCAAATAACCGAAGAAAATGCAACAGGAAAACGGAAACTATTGCTCAAGTAACTAAAAGTTATACTCTATGGGATAGCTTATTTTGATTTCATTTGAAAACGGATTACAACCAAAACACGAGCTTGTCACTGAGTTATAAGTAAAGAGTTTCGTTGCCGTTTTGTTGTCCATGTTGTTATTATCGTACAAAGTGTGCGGTTTCCCACTCTAAAGTGGAGACCAATGGTGCTAAAAAGTTGATGATAGGATGGAACTAGTTATTTGTATCCGTATTTTTGGTCCCCTATTTAAATATGGCTTATGAATGCTTTATAACTTTTGCATTGGGTATGTAATTTAATTCGTGCGGTTTTTTTTTTCAAAATTTGAACGTTTATTTAAGAAAAACCTGTACAATAGTATAATTCAAAGAATTGCCCATCTGAAGCTATGACTTTTTCCCATCTTTCTGGCAATTTGTGGATTCCATCCCAAAAGGACTGCGCCAGCTTGGCAGCCAAGAATGAATCAAGCCAATTTTTGATATTCTGCTCTGATATGAACCGTATTTTAGTGAATCCGTTCTGCATCGACCGGAACAAATGGTAGTCAGAAGGGACAAGGTCTAGGCTATAAGGCGGGTGGGGTAAGACTTCCCATCCACATATTCCGGGCGTTTTTCGACTACTGCTCTTTTCAAACGGATGAATTGTGTTCGGTAGCGTTGTCCATTGATCGTTTCACCCGGTTTTAGAAGATCATAATACAGCACACCCGTCTGATCCCACCAAATACAGAGCATTACCTTCGCGCCATGGATATTCGGCTTTGACGTTGATTTGGCTGGTTGGCCGGGTTTCACATATGATTTTTTGCACTTGAGGTTGTCGTAATGGATCCATTTTTCATCACCAGTAACAATCCGATGCAAAAATGACTTCCTTTTGTGGCGTTCCAGCAGCATTTCGGACATGCTCTCTCTCTCGGCTTGAGTTCATGTGGAATCCAATTTCCTTGCTTTTGAATATATCCAGCTGCTTTTAAACGTTTTGAAATGGCTGCTTGAGTGAAACCCAAAGATTCGGCGAGCTCTTCCAGTTCTTCATCTTCAAACTTTTTTGGCTGCCCAGGACGTTCATCGTCTTCCAAGCCAAAATCACCACTTTTAAATCGTGCAAACCACTTTTGGCACGTTCGCTCAGCTAGCGCATGTTCACCATAAACTTCCACCAAAATACGATGACTTTCGGCAGCAGTTTTCTTCATATTAAAGTAATGAAGAAGAACTCTCCGCAAAAATACTTTTTCAGGCACAAAGTTTGACATATTTGAGTGAAAAAAAATTATTGTTGTTTACGCTTTAAATGAATGACATATACTGAAATGACTTACAATGACAGTAGCTTTCCAATGCATCTTGTAATAGAATAATAACAATGAAATAATACAAGTTACGCCATCTCTTAGCAAACCGCCATCTCTTAGTTATAGACCCAATATTTTCAGTCACACTTAAATCCGCAATGTATATCACAATAGGCTGATTCAACGAGGGGGCTGTATTTTCTACTAACATCGGGATCAGTCTTAAAAAGAATTGTGAAGTACTGATAAAATATTACAATCTCCAAGTTAAACCAAAAAAAAAAGAAACACATTTTATTTCCCGAAAATCTCGATGTAACTTCGAATAGGAAAAAGACTATTTATCTTACCCCAAAGGAGCTTAATTTTTACGCCTCATAAATTATTGAACAAATATCGGTAAAAAAAATACCAACCTTCAGTTCTGTATATGACTTGTTGCTTCTAAGGTTTGACGTTTAATTTTTTTCGGCCTCAGCACAACTTCAAGGTAGGTAGCTGTCGTTGAAGTATCAAAGGGTAACATTTTTGGTACATTTTCTCCAGTATTGAATCTAAAAGCTGGGATCTGGCAACAGGACTCCTGGATACTACTAAAAGTGATGCCATCTTTGGCGTCTAAACATGTTTATCGAGGTGCAAATTTCTTTGCATCCCATTAAAAGGAGTTATCATTGATAGCCATTGAGACCACCCGATTATTTTCTCTGGGGCTACGTCAAGTCCTTAGGCTACGCTATCAAGCCAACTACTTTCGACGCCTACTTTGATCGCCTGTCTAACCTTTTTTATTGCAGTTCAAGAGCGCAGGTTATGGCAGATCGTTGAGAAACCCCAGTAAGTCCAAAACTATACTCATCACCTCTTTATAGACTTCAAGTTCGCATATAACAGTATCTATAAAGATAGGACATGTCGATAAATAAGACATGATGATTCGTAGAGGGCCTACACAATCTTATTGGGAGTGTTGATATCATAAAAGGAATTTAGATTAAATAATGGATTTCATGTGATTTCTTTAATATCATATATAATTGAGAAAATTGCATAATTTTCTAAAAGCCTGACATTACAAGGTCTCAGCGAAAAGTCTTCGCAAGTAACATATATGTAAAGAAGCAGAATTTGGCTTCAATATCTTTTGTCGGACATGTGTGCATTTGACATCAATAAATTCTGTCTTCAGTGGATTAGAATTAACAATTCGAAACGTTCAATTCCAGTTGTCTTGGACGATTTCAAGTTTAACATCTACAAAATAGATACGGGTGTGCCTCAGCGCTCTGTTTATTAACCGACACTCTTATTAAATTGCATTAACGACATATTGTCTGCCGCTTCAAATTCTGTACATTTCTTTGGGGACATCACACGTACTCTGAAATATCGTGATACATACAACACGATTATGGCCCCCCGACTTTGCCATTATAACCTGCAAACATTTTAGACCAACGTCCATCGGTATCTTTCTTTTTTCCTTCTTAACTTTCCTATATAAAAAAAAGCAAAAATGGTAACCAGAAAGGACAAGCAACATTTTACCTAAAAGGCATTTAAAAAAAAAATAATAAAATAAACCTAAGGAGTTTCTATATAGTAAATAACTTTTATCATCTCAGTTCCGCTCCATTGGGCAGAAGCATAGAGCAGACCTTAGTGAAGACAGATTAAGATATTCTTAATCATTTAAATGTAGGACTCTTCGGTTGATTTTGGGTTGGGCGTTGACGGTCTTTCGAGGGAGAGATACAATAGCTACAAGTTGTATATTTCGGCATAATCCGAAAAGTGCACATCAGTAGTTTTTGGTATCTTTATCTAACTTTTACCTTTACCTAACCGAAAACAGGACAGGAAGGCCCCGCATTTAAATATTTACTCATACGAAATTTAACTGTCTATGAAAATTTAGGGAGCTGAAGTTCATAAGGAGCCCTTCCTAGATCCTAGGCCTTGGTCAACCCTGGTCCGACAAATAATCTATTTTTTACTCTATTTAGAAGATTTTTGGTTTTCTTGTGATAGTATTTTTTTCTGATGATATTTCTTGGGAGCTGTGATGCCCTTGACTAGGGAGTGGTGTAGTGGTCCGAATGTATGCTTGCGGTTTTGGATGTTCGTGTCAATGTTTAGAAAACGGGACGTGTGGTTTTTAGTATCAATATGATCAGTAGTTGTTATAACAATATTCAGTCCACTTGTAAAATCAATCAACCAATTTCCGTTTCTGCTTGTAATATCATGCAGTCTGAGCACGCCCATGATACTACTAAAGATGCTCTGATCAGATAGACCTTCCCTTACTTTCTTTTGCATAAGTTTCAAAGGCTTAAGGCTTATCTCGGGAAGGTAAGAGTAGTAAGTCATTGTAAGTCATACAACACGAATGACCATGACAACGAGAAAATAAGAATTCTGACGAAAAGTCTAGCGAGACTATCAACTCTAGTTATAACATAAGTTTATATTTGCATCTTAGGGCACAAGCCTCAGCTTCGTTTCCACGACTTAGCATTGAAATGGCTGAAGTAAAAGCGTAAGTAAGAAAGCACCTAAATTCAAAACAAAACGGAATATAGTCAGTTAATTAAAACATTATCAGTTCTTCACCTAAACTAAGTCTCGTGTCCGGCAAAGAAAAACCCATGGAAAACGTTTATTCTATTGTATAAATTAAATGGAGTGGCTTTGTTAGGAAATCAGCCTTTGCATTTTCCTCATCCTCTTTGATAATTTCGTATCACAAACCACATTTATGGAGGAATATTGACGATGCTAAAAAGAGTCCTTTAGAATTTCAGCCTCTGATGTGATATAAGAAAACACCTCGACAGACTATCCAAGGGTGAAAGCCTCCAAATCAAAGAAAGGTTAGCAATGTCTAAATTTATATTCAATAAATCCGCAGAACCCAGTAGCTTAGGCGCAGTCAAAAAAACTTTCCAAGGAGAAAAAAAAAATTCTGGTAATAAACATAAACCACCTTATACGCAACGTAAAATCTGATCTAATCCAATGAATGAAATCACATAATCTTCTGTTCGGTATTGAAGAAAGGAAATCCTCTTAACTGCGTCAAGTTCAAGGCATGACAAACAAGATCACCACGCCGAAATACGTAAACGTCTTAAGACAGTCTTGAACTTGATAGTTAACGACCATTACTAATTTTAAGGTTATTTCTCTACAGAGGCAAATGCCATATCTGACATCCTTCCAAACTCGCTCGATTGTGAATGACGTTAATGGAGAACTCCTGCTGTCGGAAGAAAAATCGCAGAATATTTTGTTGTCAATTCACTTCGAATCATAATATTTCTGAACTGTGCACAATTTTTCTAAAAAGCAATTGTAATTGACTATTAATTGGCTATTAATAGGACTATTGTGGGTGCAACATCATAGGCAAAATCATAATCATAACTTTCAGGTCGATTCGCTACTTAGACGCTATAAAGCTGAGGATCAAGCGAAAAATATCTCTTGTCAAGCCCTGTCCCTATTGGCTAAGAAGGCAATAGAGTAGCAAAAAAGGAAAAAGTATGATATATAGTATATGAAAATTGTTCGTGGAATCTTAAGTCCCATTTGTTTTGATCCCTATGCATTAACTGGCAGCGAAGAAATATCCACTTTATAACAACATACATAATGCCGAGTATAAAATATAAAATAAGCCGAATAGGAAAATTAGAGCAAGTGCAACTTATGGACACAAGTCATCAAGCCCAACAGATCTTCGAATGTTACACAAATAGAGCACGCAATTAGAAGAAAACCAAACCCAACTTAGCCGGCTTAGTCGAAAGCAGCTAGTTAAGACTTCGAACTGGATGGAGGACCATATAAGTTCAAGCTGGAAAGCCCCCAATTAGTGAGCTGCGGTCTTATGTAAGTAAAGTTGAATAAGGTAGTTCAACTACCTGGAGACCGGGTATTATGAAGTGATGCGTTTTATAGCATGATACAAACAGTATCAAGTTTACACACTTACACCTCAATGGAATAGAAAATTTTTTTCAACTGCGTCTTACTGGCGCCTAGACATAAGAAGCAACATTTTAGCATGGCAGAAGTATCTTCTAAACGCTCAGGCTAATCAAACTCCAAAACAATAAACTTCGCATTTTTAAGAAAATACAAAAAATTACAACGAAATCCAACACATACTCGTAAGCTAGCTTAAATTTCCTGTAATGCTTAAACAACTTAAGTCCATCTATTGTACTTCCCTACTACATTTGCAACTAATTGCAATTTTATTAATCGAATCATTACAAATGTCACAAAGTATAGGAACGTAAAACAAATTCCAATAGATACATTCCTTAATATTGTAAGTATTGCCTGCTGACTATATGCTCGTAAACTCGCGATTTCTACCAAAAGAATGTTCGAAAACATGCTCAAAACCTTGGATTTTCTCCTTTAAATAACTTCTGCTACCAATGCTCGTATCTGTATTTTGATTTTCATTTCAGATTTGCTTTTGATACTTACATATGCATATACATATGTATATTCTCAGTAAATTCTATTCAATCCCGTGATTCCATCCAACACTCACGTATATCCTCCCATAAAGAAAGACCCAAAACCCAATCTCCAATCTTCAATCTCAACCCTCTATCATGGTAACAACAAATTTGCTGAATACATATTTGCCTACTTATGTAGGTTTTGTTCCCTCAGCTTATACGAATGTTTGGATTGTATCTCCAGGATAAGTGAGGTAGATTTTACTACGACAGAATTTATCGATATTTCTGAATTTAAATTTGCTTTTTTCCACAGAAATTTTTCCATTCAAATGAGAAAAAATCGTTTTATAAGCGGAAAATATTGGAAAATATAATTGTTTACGCAATTTGAATTGGATAAACAATTAAACCAGGATATGGAGGAATAATTTCACTTAGAAAAGAAAATGAATGAATTAAATTTGTTTTGACAAACAAATAGTCGTATCTGTGGGCTGGAAAAATTGTGAAACATCGGATTCGCTGGTATTCGGCGGGGTTTTCTCTGGAATCAAATTAATCGACTTATTTATGGAATCTCTATGGATTCTGTTGTTAATTGGCCACAAAGGAAGGCATTCAAAGTTGACATCCCTCTGTGATAAAATTATATCACTGAAATTTCGTAAAATATGATACAGCAAAACTTAAACCTCAACACCAGACGTATTCGTTTGCAGTGGTGCTCGTATGTAAAATGTCCCACGTTAAGGTTGAAGGGTGGTTAAGTGATATGAGACTGAGGTACTGAGCTGCGCCAATTTGACCATGTTCACTGCTGCAACTTGTATTACACCGCAATTTTGCTATTTTGCTTTTTATCGTCTCCCTTGAAAATCAATGTTATATCACTTTGCCTTGTTCTATCGACGTTTTCACTACCAGTGTTACTAGCATTCTTAGTCATAGTAACCTGCAAACATTTAAAACCAACGTTAATCCATATCTCTAATCCTTTCCTCTCTTATTTTCTTTCGCCTAAATTCCCTAAGCACGCACCAATTTAAAAAAAAAAAAACTATAATACTAATAATAATCCGCCTCACCGACTTTTTTCTTCCAAATTTCTCTGATATTGACTTGCCAATTATTGCTTCCGGTCTTTACGAAGTGTTCACCACTGCCACTCAACACAATTTGAAAAGTTTTGACTAACAGTTAGGCCAACCAGACTGGCAATCCTGTTGTGCTTAGGCTTGGTTACCTAATCTTGGTCGCGTGCAAGGATACCTAGGCCTTAAGTGCCCAGGATAAGTGGTTCATTCTGCCCGACCAAAAAAAATGGTTCGTCCTCGTCGTTTAATAGTATGCAAAAGTATTTCTTCATAAAAGAGCTCAAAGAGCTGAGATAATACAAAAATACTTCCGATGGTTGGTTAGTAGCGGGAACGACCAAATTCCGTTGTCATATAACAACAACTCATGATTTATATTATGTATGTTTTGGAAACAACAATCAATGGCGATGAGATTTGAGAACATGTGAAGAATATGTGTTTTTGACAGAACCTGTGTCCGGGTACAACAATATCATTGACAGAATATAGTAAACTCTCACTGGTGAATGAGGACAAAGCTAAGTGTATGCCATTATTAAGAAGGTAAGAATTGACACATAACATCGACAGATCAGATAGAACGTCTAAATATAACAGTAAGTTTGTGATAAACTACGTAAACTATGATAGAGACACCTCGGCAGGAATTACGCGAAGAGTTGCTATTCTCAATCGTTTTTTCTTTGGCTTAAAAATAATAACACCTTGTCACAAAACACTAAGAAAACATTATAATAGATAATAATAGAATATAAATAAATAAATAATAGAAATATAAACCTTCTCCAAGCGGATGAAAATATCATTGATGATTGATGATTTTTGGCCCCATTTGCGTTGCTACGCATTATTCACATAAGATGGCCTGATTAGGCGGTCGAATATAATCCATATGATCCTAAGGGTCTTCGATTCTTACCCGGAGTAAAACGAAATCTTACCTTAGATGAGACCCACAAGCTGAATGGACCCTCAATCATCTTTAACGGAACAACTGAAGATAAAGTGACTTAAGTAGATAAAGTGAACGAGTCTTAAAAACTATAACGAGAAGAAATCTCAGCATTGCTGATCTTAAGATACAAAAGTGTACCGTTTTTGCATCTGATAATCACATGCGAAGAAAGTATTATAGATTCTGTATAACCACTGTAAAAGACTTGGACAGTGGTCCAATTCACTTTTCATTTCATCAACCAGCATTGCAGTGCAAGCAGAATTGGTTGTAAATATATTGGTCAATAAGCATGTCCAATCATATAACAAAAAAAAAAAAACGTCAAGCCCCATACCTCACACCTAACAAAGTAAAAACTACTATAGTCGAAATTTGAGTTTCTTCCCACAAAGATGTTTCCTCAACAGGCTATCACTTTTTCCGCAGTCTGAAAATGATGTACATTCAAAGCCGAGCCAGAAAAACTGCACTTCTTTCCGACGGATCCTCAGTATGTATTGTGTTCCACCTCATCTTTTTAGCATAGTTGTCTTACAAAACCTCTTATACGCAAATAAAAAGGGGTTGCTCCACTAATAGGAATAATACTCAAGTATTTGTGTATATGTATATGGTATATATATCTATTAAGTGCGTAATTAAGTTAGGTTCTCAATAGATGGCTCCAGCAGCAAGTGTTGGTCGATTTTGACATATCCAAAACGTCATGAGCCAAACATATACATATGGTTAACAAACCGCTTTGACACATTAGTGATTTTAGTTAGGTGAAAATGTCTGAATTTATGTCAAACAATCGTCATTTTCGAGAAGTTTTCTTTTTTTTTTTTTTCTTTTTTAAGTCGACGAAGACGGCGGCTGATGAACATCGGGAGCTCCAAAAAGTTTACGAAAATGCTGCTCTAAGTCAAACAGTGTGTCCTGAGTGGTTCTGTCGCTTTAAAGACGGTGATTTCGATGTTGACGACCGTACGCACGAAGGAAGGCCAAAATCCTTCGAAGAAGCCGAATTAGAGGCATTACTCGATGAGGATCCGTGCGAAATGCAAGAAGAGCTTGCTTTAGCATTAGGAGTTACCTTCCAAGCCATTTTCAAGTGATTACATGCGTTGGGAATGATTCAAAAACAAGGAACTTGGATTCCTTATGATGTGAGGGAAAGGGACGTTAAGCGTCATTTTTTCGCCTGCAAGCAACTACACCAGCGGCAGAAAAGGAAGGGTTTTCTTCATTACATCGTGGCGAGTTGATTAAAAATGGAATCAATACAGCAACTCGAAGAGAAGAAAGTTATGGAATCTGGCCAGTCATGTTACTTCGTCGACGGCTAGGTCGAACGCTGCGAAGGTTATGCTGTGTATTTGGTGGGACCAGGTTGATGTTATTTATGATGAACTATTAAAACCCAACGAAACCATCACTAGGGAACGGTATCGTCTTCAATTGATGCGATTAAAATGGGCACTGCGCGAAAAATGGCCACAATACGAACAGAGGCACAGAGAGATAACTCTCGGCCTCACGTTGCCAAACCCGTTAACCCCTTAACGCATGAATTATTAAAGAAATGAAACATTTTTTTTTTTTTGCAAAAAATGTGTTTATTTAACCTTAAATGATCAAACTGAGAAAAAAAATTATTTACTTATATTTTATTGTATACTTTACATATATAAACCATATATGGCTTCGTATGCACTGTAGCTAAAAATCATTCAGTCATACATGACTTCGTATGCAATTACTTATACTTCGCGAAATTCTTTATAACAATTGCATTTGACATTATAACACAAAAAAACATTACATACTTCACATAATGTGAAAAAACGAAATTTGGAACAATATTGGCATAGTTGTCAGACGTTCTTCTTACAAATCGGATGATGGCTAATCCCATCAGAACGCACCGAATCTAAAGGCATACCTTGATGTCTAGTAGGAGTTTATTCTAGTTCCGAGACTACTTGATGGACGACCACGTTTTTTTGTAATAACAGGTTTCCCTGACTTTCGCATATGCTCGGAAACAGTGATCTTATAATCATACAAAAACATGTAGGTATATGCGTGTGCATTGATTCGGCGCCATAACAACCAAGCATTTACAAGGTACATGTCCACCATGTGAAAAAAAAATCCTTTTGTACCACTGACGAGACCGCAATTAGATTAGGGTCAAGTAAATCGACTCCTCCTATATGCTGGTTATAAACATCCACAGCTTGCGGAAAAGGTATACAAACATATTTTCTATGCTGTCGAACATAACGTGGTTTATTGTCGTTGGCTCGCTTCCAACGTAGGCTGAAAAAAGGTTCACATTCTTGTTATCAAACCAGGAAACCAGGCTTAACTTTACTTCATCTATGACTGCTACCTTTTCTTCCATGCTTCCGTAAGCACGCTTCTTCAGTTTCTTCTCAATAGGCATATTTGAGTTTGGCACACGATTGAGTCGCACAGTTCCTAAGGGAAGTAAACCGTTTTTGTTTAAATATACTTGAAGACTTGGGCTATTGAACCAGTTATCAAAACAAATCTTGAAGTTTTAATGTCGTGGAACTGTGAATTTCAATGGAGTGACAAGGTTTGAGCTTAAGCCAAGATTTGGCGCGTCTGAAGGGTACAAACTGCTTAGGTCTCTAGCAAAGATGTCGAAGTCATAGCTAAAGCCACTAACGCCGCTCAGGACTTAGTTTTTGTAACTAAGTAAGGTTTAGCTATGTTATTTTGTTTTAATTCATGACGACAATCGGTAGGGATTATTTGTTCGTCTACGGCTAAATATTCTTCTTTAGGGACTAACATCAAAAGCCCATGAATCATATCTAATAAAGGCCGAATTTTGAATAATTTGTCATGGCCATTTTCTCCACGGGGTACAAAAGTCTCATTATTATTAAAATGTAAAAATGGTTTGGTAGCTTCGAATCTTGCTGCCGGTAAATTCACACAGGACATAAAGATAACAATTCCTATAAATTTTTTCATTTCATCTTTCGTGATCATTGCTGGTTTGTTGTAATTGTCTTGAACAGATTAAGTATATCAGCTGTAAACTGAAAACGTCTGCAGAAGAATTCTGTTATTCTATAGTATACGTTAAATTTGTGTTACTCAAGAACTGAAAATTGTTAACATCGTAAGCTGTCATTTTTCATTTTTTCCAAATAACCCTTTTAGCAGTTTTTCCTCTCGATTTGGTCGTAGTTGCAGACTGTAAATTTATTAAAGGTGTATCGTCTTCTTCAAAAAAAAATCAGAGTCAGACTCGTGTATGATAATGTGCTTATTTTGGAACTGAACTAAAATCATCATCACAATCGGAATCAATGTCATCGTCACTCACGTTTCCATCATCAGGAATAGTATAACCATACTAAGCAGAGCCTTAGAAGCTCTGGAATAAGTGTATGTATAATAAAAGTAACCTTAAATGCATACCAAGCCACATATGGCAAATTTGGAAAAGTAGGAAAACACCAAAAAAAAAAAACAAAAAAAGCAAAATTTAATATTTTCCCATATTGAAGAAAGTCTAGAGAATGTAGTTTTATTTTTTTTTACCATTTTACTCACCTTTTTGATATTTATTCTTAATTACTACTCACACGTTTTTTAATGCACCCTGCCCGTCGCACGTGCTAAACATAACCTTTAAAATATTTGACAGATCACAAATGCAATGTACAAATTATTTACGGTCAGTTTTACGATGAAACTCTGGTTTTGATCTAATTTAGTTGTAAAGGGTTAAAACCTACTTTTCAAAAGATAAACACTTTTACCGTAACGGTATTCAAGCTCTGGCAGAAAGATGGGCAGAAGTTGATGCTAGCGATGGTCAATACCTTGAATGATTCATTTGTAACCATTTTTTCACAATAAAGTTGCATTTGCATCAAAAAAAAAAAAAAAAAAAAACAGCGATAACTTAACGATAAAAGGCAAACCATTTGAGATATTTCAAAAACTTTATTATTGGCTTGAAGTACAATCAAAACATTTATGAATGGATCTCGACTTCGTTCATATGGCCACCGCGGGCACATTTGCAGCGGTCGATTCGTTGGACCCAATTTTCAACGACACGGTCACACATTTCGGCCGAAACGGCCGCTATTTCGCATTCAATGTTGGCTCTGAGCTCATCCTCTTCCAACGTCGTCGACGTGTTGGCATAAACCAATGACTTAACGTAGCCCCATAAAAAATAGTTAAGCGGCGTTAAATCGCACGAGCGAGGCGGAAAATCGACTGGCCCATATCTTGAGATAACACGCTCACCATACTTACTCTTCAATAAATCGATTGTAGCGTGTGCTGTGTGACTTGTGGCACCATCCTGTTGAAACCACATCTCGTCCAAGTCCATATCTTCCAATTCGGGCCAAAAGTAATCGGTGATCATGGCGCGATAACGCTGACCATTCACATAAACGTGACGATCGTTATCGTCAACGAAAAAATATGGCCCAATAACGAAGCCAGCATGCAAACCGAACCAAACAGTTATTTTTTGTTGATGAAATGGTGATTCATGAATCACATGTGGGTTTTCACCCGAACAATAACGCATATTTTGCTTATTGACGAACCCATTGAGCTAAAAATGAGCTTCGTCACTGAAGATGATTTTGTTATGAAATTCATCATCTTGGCGCATCTTAGAACCCAATCGGAGAAGGTACGTCGCTTCAATTGGTCAATCGGTTTCAATTTTTGAGTCAGCTTGATCTTGTATGGGTGTAAACCAAGATCCTCACGCAAAATACGCCATAATGTGGTCTGAGCGATGCCGAATTTTTGAGAACGCCGTCTTATTGACTGATTTGGATCGTTTGCTACGGACGTCTGAACGGAGCGATATTTTCGACACTTAGACCAACCCGTTGACTCACTGACACGCACTAAACTGGTTATTGCCTGTCTACTAGGGCGAGAATTATGACCGAAAATTGCAACGCTCTTAAAGTTGCAGTCACCGACTCCGAATATCTGTAGAAAATTTTTATAATTTGCAGACGTTGCTCGTTAGTGTACTTTACCATGATCAAAATGTTGAGTTTACTGAATAAATTGACAGTGACAGTTTGATGATTAGTGAAAGAATGCGTTCACAAATTAAATTCGAAGTTGTCAAGTCCCTATTGGAAAACCCTATATATATATATATATATAAATTTTTTATTTATTTATTTTTTTTTTGTTGTCGTTATATACAAAATTTAAGATTTATCCTTACAGATAAACATTTTAATCTTATCATAATCCCAGTGCACGTAAGACCTTAAAAAAAAACAATGGAAACCAAATTTTTTCTTTTCTATTTGTATTTACAAAATATCCTCGATTTGTATACTATACAATACATCTACAGGTAAAGACGAAAAGTAAATCCCAATTTTAAGTCGCAACCGGTCTTTGGTATACAGATTGATCAAATGAATACGCAGCCCAAAGCAAGGCAAAGGTCAAAATAGATTGCCCCTGTCTGTTTCCTCAACATACACGTGCAATTTATATTCTTCTTACACACCGAATATTGTCTATATTTTCCTCCAGCATTAATGGAGTAGGAAAATCAATAATGTTAATTAAATAGACAAAAAACAAACAACCAACTTCAAATGTATCCGCAGCAGCATCAGTAGTAGCATCCATCTATCCGGGAAAATCTTCAGCCCGCAAAAAAAAAAAAGCAAATGAAAAAATAAAGAGAAAACTTCTTAGATTCTATTGAAAAGTAAAAACATGACATGAATTTAAAATAAAGCTTAGGCGAAAAATCTCAACTTTCAGCTACACCATTGGACGAATTTGCGTTTAAACTGCCGTCGGTATCCACCGTTGTCATTGCCGAAATTCTCAAATACACCTAGCAGTTGCTATAGCTATGAGTTTGGCTAAGTGGGAGAAGGCGTACCAGCACCAAGAAGAGAAATATAATCAGCAGTCGCAGCAGCATCTCTGGGATCAGAAGCAGGACCAGCAAAAGCGCCAGGACACTTGTATGTCAGAATAAAATGCCACATCTAGGGGAATATTTTTTTTTTTTTTTTTTTTTTTTTTTTTTGTGTTGGTTTCGTTCTTTCGCAAAAGGATCTTTCGTATCGAACTCACTTTTCACGAGCACGTCCATTTTTGGAGCTTCTATCTACAAGTTATTTTATATTAACCAAAATGGTGACAACATTAGATGTATTCAACTCACTTGTACCACCATATAGATACAAACACGAGTACATGCTTCTGTACATTTCCTCTTAGTGATGCCACGACCTCCAGAGTAGTATCCAACAGACTAACCATACAATACGTATTCACCAGGATACACCAGTGGTTGGGATACTGCGTTCTACCATCGATATGAATGTAAATGAGTATACATAAGTATATATATGTGGTGCCTTGGAGATCCTCTGATGGCACTTTCGACAAAGGAACCGTCTAGGATTTGGTGAAAAGCCCTTTTCAATTTTCTATTCCATCAAACGTAATCCTCAAAAACTGAAAATGTAAGATGAAAAGAACATCATCAAGAGGCAGCAGGAGCACCAGTACCAATACCAGTTCCAGCATCAGCATCAGCACCAGACTCAGGCCCAGGCCCAGAAGCTCCAGCGTAGATGGATATGCCACGACCGAGGGTAAAAATGTGTGTGCACAGCATGTTCATCTTCATATTCACGTCACTTTGCATCTCTGCTCCTTTTTTATGTTATAATTCCTGTTTTTTTGTTTTCACACATGGAAATGTTAATGCATAATTTTTATTCTGAAAATTTTTTTCCCCCGGTGTTGGTTCACAAAGGGTTATATTATGTTCAATAATAGAGATAATCACTAATGTAAAAGTTCTCAAACGAGTGGAAGCGTTTTGTCTATGCCTTTGGCTTGACTATTTCTCAATGCATTTTAATTAGTTTTTGAAATAGATACTCCACAAAATAGAAGGATGAAAGATATTGTGTGATACTATTATTGTTGTTAATTGACTTACACATGAAGTCGGTTAGTGTGTAGTGCAATTATAACACTCATAGCTTCTATTATTACCAATAGACTTTCTCTTGTTAAGCTAAAACCCTTTGATGATATACTTGTACATATGTTACACTTGAGCTTTTTTATGATTTCTTGTTTAAACTACTTTACTTACAATATTTAAAATCGTATCCTCGTAGTTAACCCGACTCGTACGCCATGAAGGTGCAAGGAAGGAACAAGCTTTCGCATAAAAAGGTCATTGCTATTTCTACCAAAATGCAAAAACATTTTCAACAAAGTTTACAATTTTTAAGTCATTTGACATTTTGATTACTTTACGCGTCGACTATCTTTCAACTCTTATGAACATGCCGTCTAATATAATGAAACAATCATAGAATTTCAAAATGAACTTTCCCTATGCTCAAGATTGGTTTGTCGAGAAATGAATGAAGTCCGGACGTATTGTATTTTTGGAGGTATGACAACAGTTATGTCATCTTGATGGCAATGAACTATGGTATATTGAAAAGAATCATTAAAACCGATGAAATATCTATGTCTGTAGTTAGAGCCAGGCTGCGCTCAAGCCCTTGCCATCGTCCTGTCATTCTCGCCAAACTAATTTTACAGTACGAGATCTCGGAGGACGAAATGCATTCATTCTTGCTCAGGCTTGTGATTGTGGTTGTTCGACAAAGCTCAGAGGAGTGTTTCTTAGGATTCGAAGCTGCTTTAGAATTGTCTGCGCCCCCACTTAAAGATTTTTTTGACTGTTGAATTTGTTGTGGGTATAAATGCAGGTAAAATAACTATCAATGCCTTCCCAATTCGATGCGTCAGTTAAAAGATAGTTGCACCCTTCTTTTCCTCTTGGAATCAAATATCAAAATTTATTAAAATAAAGATATCCATATCGGGAAAAAATACATCTTCAGAGATTGTACAAGATGGAAGAAAAGGATTCAGTTTCCATTCCAAAATCTTGAACAAATTCGGTGGGTATGCGTTCGGCCAATCTGCTTATCTTCTCTGTCGCCGCTGGAAGAGTGAGACTTTAAGCACTCGCGCCTTTGACAGCACTAGCCGTCTCTTCGCGCCATGCATTTTCTTCATGTCTACTGCCCCTAAGACGATAGTCGTTAAAAGCGTCATCTGGAGCGCGTCCAACCTTTTGTTTTCCCCAGACAGACCGTCGAAAAGATGCTGAGACTCTCCGATACTCTCTCCAGCGCTTCAGATCAAACTTTCGTCCGTATAGTAGAAAGATCTGCAGGAGCAGTTTAACTGCGCCGAAGTTTGCAGTTGGTTAATCAATATATTGGTTGAGACTTCTAAAATACGTGCTCCGACAGAGATCAAATACCATCTGGAGTGTGATCTTGCAACGCCTAGTCTTAACATCTTTAGCGGTTGATTCGACTTCACACCTTGGCTCTTTTCAGAACCATAGCATCTTTAACTCCTTCTCCAGTTTGAGGATTAAAGACTAGACGCTGATGAAAACTTTATTAAATATGTGTACTTCTAATTTGATTCTTATCAAATATATCATACTTCTCAGTATGTATGCGTATTCTAGACTTTTGTACTAGGGTTGTACCCAGATTGGAAATAGGTGACGCTCCTGAACCAAACTGAGTGTACCACCATTTAGTATAATCACCCACCTGTCAAAATTTGATGACAACCCGATGCTTAGTTTTGTTTTACACCCATTTCAAAAAACTGTGTTAGTGTTTTGATCTGATTCTTGTTATTGAGTGACAAAACCTGTAAGGAAGTCAATCCAAATCTCGATGGTGTGTATGGGACCCATTCACCTTCCCATACAACCATTTACCATTGGTTCGTAGAATATCGTCGTGTCCGCACGTCGGCTTTTGATAAACTGCGCCCACGTGGGCCAAAAACTATTACCACAGAGGAAATCGTGGACAAAATCGTGGACAAAATCTATGATCTCGTATTGGTGGACGGCCGAGTGAAAATTCGCGAGCTGGCTAAGATAGCAGGCATCCCAACTGAACGCGTATCCTGTACGAGATTTTGAGCATGAGAAAGCTGTCTACGCGATGGGTGCCGCGTTTGCTCACATCGGAGAACAAGCGCAATTGATTGAGCATGTTTAATCGAAACACGGAGGAGTTTCCGTGTCGTTTCGTGACCGTCGATAAGACATGGATTCATTGGTACACACCAGAGACCAAAGAACAATCCAAACAACGGGTTTTACACGGTAAATTTGCTCAAGACCGTGCCTTCGGCCGGAAAGTTGATGTGCATTATTTGTTGGGGACACGCCTAGGTGTAATTCACGTTGACTTTTTGGAGGAAAGAAAAAAATTATTGGGTCGATTCAACGCTGATCTGAAGAAAAAACGACCACATTTTGCTCTTACACCACGATTACGCACCGGCTTACACCTTCACAGTCGCCACAACCAAATTGGTCGAATTGCACTTCAAATTGCTCCCCTATCCTTCATATTCTCCGGATTTAGCACTCTCTGAGATTTCTTTTTGTTACCAAACCTTAAAAGATCGCTCGCCAGAAATAAGTGCGGGTCCAACGAGGAATCATTGCAATCCTTCGTGGTATTTTGCAGGCACACAAAAGTAAAAGTGTATCGAGTTGAAAGGGGATTATATTGAAAAATAAATTGTCAAAACCTAAAAAAGTTCATTGTCCGTTCTAATCCGGATATTCATCAAACAGCCCCCGAATGTCGTAAGTTTGCAAAAGCTTTCCAGATTTATTCTGTTACGGCTATGGTGAATTTGCACCTACACCTAATGCACGGAAACGTTATATAATATCTTTGATAGAAAGTACTCCTTGTCTTACTTTAATTTAAAAATAAAACATCAGGATAAACCTTGGGCATCACATAAATTCTGTTTCAGGTGTAAAAGGCTTCTAACTGGATGGTTTAACCGATCACTTCCAGCAATGCCTTTTGGAAAACCTATGATGTGGATAAAGCCCCAAAATCACGAAGATTGTTACTTTTGTTGCAGCAAGGTAAGGGATATTCTTGAAAATCTAAGAAAATCTAAGGTGACAAAACCAAAACCAGGCAAAGAAATTCTTCCAGTTCCTGTGTCAGGCACAGAAAGTTCACTTTTTTTTTCAGAGTAAATCATGGAATACTCAGAATTTGAATTTTGCCCTCCATCTGAAGCGCCCCATTCTCGAATGCACATTGTGTTAAATGACTTAATCAGATACCTGAGGTAAAAATAACAGTATACCGTACAATAGATATACAACTGGTTCCTTATTTTTCAAAAGAATACAGCTTGGTTTATTGTGAGGACATAATGATTTAATGTCGTCTGTTGGAGTAATCCGCTTCGTAGTGGAACTAGTTTTGATTTCTGGAGGATTTTGAACTGTATACAAATATAACACATACTATATATAAGGGTTACATATGTAATTAATTAATATTGTTTTAAAAAAAAAACTTACAGTGGAAACTAGGTTTAAATATAAATAGGATTTCATTGGAAAGGTTAATTTAACTCGCTGACGGAAAGGAAGTTCTTTCTCCTCAGTAACATAAAGTAGGTAATAGATTAACTCATAAATTGAGTACTAGATAAAGGAATTAAGATAAATAATTATATTCGAGAGCTTTGTCAGTGGCGATAACATCATCACTAGGTTTTGAAAATAAGACAGATGGATGGCGAGTCAAAAGCTAATTAAAAAACAGTGTTACTTCATAATAGATATAAGCTCTCGTCAATACCTTGGCACATGGTGCTAACTTAAAAGAAACATATGACGCTATGAAATTTATTATAAGGGGCGATTCATCATGAGGTTTGATTTTTGACAGATCACGCATGAGTCCTATCAAACTGCTTTGCCATTTGTATTCGGTATCGTTTGACAAGTTATCATGGAAGACTTACACCACAACAGCGTCTCCAAATTGTTTAGCTGTATTACGAAAATCAGCATTCTGTGAGAAATGTTTTTTGTGCGATTCGAGGAACTTACGGTGCGCATAATCGACCTACTGTAACCACTATTGCCAATACCATTCGCAAATTTGAGTCTCAGTTTACATTAAGTGGATAATACTCGACCGGTTAGACCACATCCAGCACGTAATGAAGATACTATAGCAGAAGACCGTGACTAATCGATTCGTCCTCGTTCTCAGCAGCTTGGCTTGTCGTATTTTACGTCAGGATCTCGGCCTAAAAGCGTACGAAATTCAACTTGTGCAAAAATTCTCAGTAAATGGGCACTGGAAAAACTGAATGAAAATCCGGTGTTTTGTCGTGAAATCTTTTTAAGTGATGAAGCCTATTTCTGGCTCAATAGATAGGTTAATAAAAAAAATTGCCGTATTTGGGCTGCTGAGCAACCCGAAGAGTACCATTAAAAACAACGGTATGGTGTGGCTTATGAGCTGGTGGAATTATTGGTCCATATTTCTTCAAAAATGAGGCAAATCAGAATGTTACCGCCAATGGTAACCGTTATCGCGCCTTGTTAACAGACTATGTGCCTACTGAAATTCAAGCACATGGTATCGGTGAGCTCTGGTTTTAACAAGACGATGCTACTAGCCATACAGCGCGTAGAACAATGGACTTGTTGAGAAATTATTTTGGTGAGCACTTAATTTCACGTTTTGCTATGGTAAATTGGCCGCCTATATAGTGAAATATTACACCTTTTGACTATTTTCTCTGGAGATGTGTAAAGTCCTAGGTCTTCAGGAATAAGCCACCTACGATTGACGCTTTTGAAGCCAGCATTACTCGTGTTAACCGCGAGATACCAGTCGCTATGCTCGAACGAGTTACCCATTATTAAACCTTCCAAATAGACCACCTCAGACGTATTCGTGGCTAACATTTACATGATATTGTTCTTAAAAAATAATTGCCATAAATTATTCTTTTAATCGATAAAAAAAATTTTAGTTTAGTTTTAAACTTATGTATTTTATTTTACATTATAAATCAAACTTTACGATGAATCACCTTTTATATGAAATCAGTTATAACACTTACAACTACAGCGTATGTGCCGATCTAAAAGTGGTTGTACTTTAAATGTTAAACATCCGTCATTAGTGGAGTCATGTGCCATTCTACCACCACTTCATATTAAATTAGGATTGATAAATAAATTTGACGAAACAGTCTTTAATTTTTTTTTAAGGGAAAGTTCCCATCATTAAGTGAGGCAAAAATAAAAGAAGGTATTTGGTCCAGATATAAGGAAGCTTGTAAGGAATCCATCATTAATTTTTACTCTAGATTCGGTGAAAAGGAAGGTTGGAGGTCTTTCGTGAAAGGCACGGACAAATTTCTTGGAAACCATAGGACTTCTGATTATGTTCTTGATATAAAACAATAGTTGGACTCATATAATAAAATTTGGATGTAACATGTCGTTAAAAATTCACTTTCTGCATTCTCATCTAAATTTTTTTCCCAGAAAATATCGGTGATATTAGCGATGAACACGGTGAACGGTTTCATCAAGATATTGCTCTAATAAAAAGAAGATACCAAGGAAAATGGGAACAATCGATGGTGGCAGACTACTGTTACTGTCACTTATAAGCGAGACTCCGAGATTTTCCTACAAAACAAACGCAAGTGATTCCAGAAAATCGTCAACATTTTGTAAATTTTAATATTTTATCGATATAATTAATGTAGGTGTATTTTTATTATTAAAATAAAAGCCTTTCTCAAGAAATCCTGATGTAAACCAGAAGTTTTAGTAAGATTTCTAGATTCTAGACACTCTACAGTTTGCGAATCACACAATTTCATTTCTGAGTTTTTTGAAAATATTTTTTTTTATATTGTTCCGTTCCTTCTTATATACTTCAGATTTTAAATTCAAGTAACAGACACTTTCATATCTTTACCCGAACGCTTTTTATAACTAATTTTCGTTGCCGCAATACGTTTTTTAGTTCAAAACCTTTATCCATCATTGTGCAAATATTGCTTGCAATATGCAATTTATTTACTAGAAGTATAATATTGCTTGCCTCCAGCTCTGGCAGAAATATTTCATTGTTTCATTTAAGTCCCATACTATGTTAATGGTCCCTGGGGTAATCTTTGAATATTAGGTACTCGAAAATAATATTTTCCATTTAGTTGCCTTTTTTTATAAATACGGGAACAAACTACAGCAATCTTGCACAAGCCTTTCCCGCATGATGACAATTATCTACAACCTGATATCGTTATAGGTAGGAAAATATAATAGAACATAAAAGGTTCTGATGGATAATCCTATTGAAGTCGAAACCAAAAATGTATAGTTCTTAATGGAAAATCCAATACATACTTTACTCACTTGCCTTGCATAAAAAAAAGGGTTATGGACCAAACGGACACGATCGTTCTGTTATTATTTATACTGAGAGATGAGGGTGACTTTGGTTATTGAAACCAAAACTCCTGTTGGCGCAAAAATACGAAGCCAATTTCTCATGTATTTTCGAATGGCTTCGGGCAGATTTTTAGCTAGGAAACGAAAACCATTCATTCATTAGGTGGCGTTACAGTTTGGGGCGAACTCAACTAAAAAGCCTCTCCAGTTAGATTGGTCTTTGGCTAACTGGATTCAGTTGCGTCCATTGGTGTCCATTCGCTCTGACTCAGTTGATGTCGCTGCACAGCTCGTATAGTTAATCGTTGAATCTTACCCTCCTAAGCCCGTCAACACAAACATGACCAAATAGTTTTAGGATTTTTTGAAACAACTGTAGGTATCTTCATCCGTTTTCGATAGAGTCCATACTTCTTCATCATAAAGTAGGACTGCGACAATCACGGTCTTATACATATTCTCCTTAGTCCTTTAGGATAGGGCCTTACTGCTCACTTCTTGCTACTACTTGCCTTCTTAGCCCAAAGAAACAGCGATTGATAAGAGTGATCCCTCGTTTTATTTCTATTGTGGTTCGTTTGTGAGTACCGCACAACTCTTTCAAGTATAATGTTAAACAAGTCACATGACAGCCTTTGATACCGACCTTGACGGAACAGCGAGCGTTGGTCTTCTTCGTCGTTTTACAGCACCGACAGTGAATTTACTACAAGGTTTCCTTCTTTATCTCTACAGGTTTCTATACGGGTCTTATTGTCTTGAAAAGTTCTTTTTACTTCCGTGCGTTATTCCTGGAGTACAACCTCTCAATATTTCGTGCTCTATTTTTTTCTTGTGGAGAAGCCGATGTAGTTCTCGTAGAGCTTACGAGCAACTCTCGTCCTTCGTTGTAGCACCGTTTTGTAGGCTTCCTCTTTAACTGCATATACTTGCCGGCATTCATCATCAAAGGAGGGATTTCTTGTAAGTGGTTGAATGAAACCCAGCACAACAGTTGCGACGTCTCTGATCGGCTTTTGGCTGTCTTACATCTATCTAAAAATGATTAATTTGAATAAGCGTTTGATAATCCAGAGACGGGCATGTCCCCTTGTGTATATTGAGACGAGGAGACCGTGTGCCTGCTATAGTAATATTTTGTTCTTTTGCAAAGTCCATTAGTCAATTAATCCGTTGCCAGATGTGGTCTCGTTTTGGCTATGCTGAGCAACTGTCCTACTAAAGATGTCCTAGTTCGAAGTGTGAGGTATGAAGTATGACGAAGTATCTAGTATAATTTTAACGTCAAACTTCGGACATCGCTCATATGTCTTGTCGAGGAGCTCAAAGAAACATTCATTAATGGCGTTGTTCTTGTCTTTCGTCTTAAGTCTGCCGCATCCGAATAAATGCTGTTTTTTTTTTGCTTTAGCAACCGCCATATTATATAGCATCCACAGTTTTGTATCCTCAGTTTTGCAACCTCCTTATGTACGGCCCATTCTATCACACTTCCTTCATGGTGGTGAAATCTGCGTGTTAGCAGTCAAGGGCATCTACTAATTGTTTGTCGGCAAGTGGCCTTTTAAGGGCTCGAATATTCCACGTTCAGATCCGAAGGAAAGTCTATTTTTATCCGAGGCCATTAGTTGGTTCGTGCCATACTTTAGACTTTTAGAGTCTTCCGTAAAGAGCTGTGAGCCCTATGAATAAGGGTTTACTCATGTAGTTAACGGGGACAATCACTGAAAGGTAAGACAAGCACTTAGCTACGCACTTGATTTTTACGCTGCTGGCTGGCTCAATCCAAGTTATAGAATGCTCAACAATTTCACGATCGATTGATACGGAGGCTCCAGTTTTATGGGAAATACTAAGATATATTACATTTACCATATAGTGTATGAGCTTTGTACTTTTACCAAATGGACAAGTTTCGAGTGAAAAAAAAATTATTTACACAATTACAAATTATCATCAGCTGTTATTGCTTTCACAAAACAAATATTTTCATAAGATATTTACTATCAAAAGAATAACATTATAATTATGTATAAAAATACTTGGAAAATGATTCATTAAATTAATTGTAAATTTCGGAAAGTGTTTCGACTTCTGCATAGATCGTTTTTTTTTTTTTTTTTTTGAAATAATGAAATATAGTAAAATAATATTCACGTTCAGTATCAAAATATTGTAATAATTGTTAAGGCCTCTAAGTAGTATATGTTATATTGAATGAAAAAATTGTAAAGATATTTAATTTGAGTACATTGTAGACAGACTTTTAAAATTTCACGCTTCATAAAAATGCCTCCTGAAATAAATCAGTCATTATCAATTTGCACCGAAGAGAAAATATCCAAAAGTGGTTTCCGAACAAAATAGTATTTATTTTAGCAACAAAAATGTTAGTCAGCGATATTTTTTAGCCAATATAGACAATGTATTTATTGTCGTCTTGCAACATTAAGAAATGAGTCTTAGAAATTCTTAAAAAAAATACTGTAGCTACGAGTAAATGGGTTGTTTATCATATTCATTAATTGTGTATGAATATGGTTGCATATTTTCTTTGTGATATATTGTGTGAATCAGATTTAATATATGTTTATATTTTAATTTTTTAAATGTCAAATCAATAATTTATTAAATACAGATACCGAGTTAACGAGTTAAATTATTTTTTAGATTTACTTTCTTTGACCGTATGTTTACTGAAGAAAAAAAGTTTTCCTAACCGGTGTAAAGAAAAGCTTGAGTTTGTGCCTTTAAATCAGTTGCTGTGAAACAATAACAGGGCAAGATCCAGTTATATATTGCCGCACTGTTACCAACGTTTAAGGGCATAGATGTTTGCGTCTGCATTTGAATATTAGGTCCATTTTCAGAGCATGGTTAGCAAATATTCGGTATCCTTTATTTTTTTATTAACCGTTAAAAATACATGTTCGTTACTTCATGGCATATCTGTATTTTTACTGCAGAGATTTTTTCTATTCTACGAGACTTCGTTTTAATTTGAACATCATTATCAGGGAGGCCGATAGTTTTGTAATGTTTTGCATTCGATTTAGCATTTTCTTCGAACCTCGGCTACGACTTGAGTTTCTATCACTTTTCGGACAGTTCTTAATCGTAATATTTTCACTCTGATCTCTATCTTCGAAATTCATAAATGTGTTATGCGATTAAGAGGCAGCGCTTGCAGAACAGCTAAAGGGGCAAACAAAACCACCTTGGCAAATAAATACTGCAGTGGCACAAAAACATAACCTATTATGGCCATCATAGATCAAAGCGGTAGGTAGCGGTTGGTATGATATCAAGAGAGTTAAAAACTTATCGAGTGGGCATTTGAAAAAGAAACAGGTCAAGATATAGGCAGTAAGTAAGATTCCAACAAATACAACAGAATCAACAAAGAGGATATTGAATCCCTGACCATAACCAACGTGCTTAAAGCTACGGGATCCTACTCCAACTGCCAAAGCAACTAAATCTTCTACAGACAGATTGGATTTATTTTTTAAGTCTGGAAACACACTGGGACAAATTTTGGATGGTTTTTTTTTATTGGTATATATTGGGTAGGGGTAGAGATATATTGGTATATATACCCCTGAAGAATGATCAAATTTTCAGCTGTATTCATTGTTTACTTTGTCTGTGGCATCCGCTAAGGCTATACGTGTTATTATGATTTCGGTGATTTTCGTTTGATCAAAGAATTTGTATTAAATTTTGTGTAGAAAATGGAATCAAGTGCTCTAAAACTCATGAAATGTTGACAGTGGCATACGATAAGTCTGCTTTAAGTAAAAAAAATTATTTACAAGTGGTACAAGCTCTTTCCAGATAGCCAAGAAGATGCCAATGACGAACCTCGCTCTGGACGCCCCAGCACATCAACAAAAGATAATAACGTCGAATCTGTGAAGTAAATTGTTTTGGAAAATCGTCAAGTTACCATAAGAGAAGGGTAACAGGGCATATGACCTGTGTCAGCGAATGATGACAATGATGATTCTGACTTGCTCAAAAGGTGGTGACGAGTAACTGGTTATGTTCCCAATATTTATACTGAATAGACATATAAAATAACGGAGCAAAAAAAACGGCATCGCTGGAAGAGCTCAAGCTTTAAAGTTTGAGAAGTATTTCTAGGGTTGAAAGAAGCATAACATCTAATGGAGACTATTTTGAGGAAGACATATAAGTAATACTAACTAAAATCTTGCGGTTGAATCCTTGTTATAAATATATGTAGACCGGATAGTTTAATTATCATTAAATCATTAAAACTGTAATATCCCTTACAGATAACGACTTATACTAGTTCTGCCAACCTAAGAGCACCAAGAACATCTAATTAGAAGATACTGCTTGTGTCCATTGGTCACTTGAATACTTTCAAGGTAGGGTTTGCGCAGAAAATGCCAGGCAGAACCCATTCTCTTCTCTGTTTTGGATCTTTGTAGATAGCAATTTTGTTTAGCCTTATTAGTGCGTCTCTTTGACATCTATCCTTTTTTAGAAATAATACCGGTCGTCTGAAAAAGGTTACCTGATGACTTTTTCTTCAAACATTTCAAAAAATTATGCGGAATATCGGCCAATAGAATGTTTGGTTTATTCAAAGGCGCCAAGTTCAATTTCAAAGTAAGTCTCCGCATGAGGTAAGAGGTTATTGAGATTCTGTCATTCCCTTTTAGTAGTCTAACGATTACTGGTTAGAAACAAAGTATGACAAAGTATGAAATTACATTGTTCAATGTAAATGGAATCAGATATATCGTAAGTCTTAACACCTCAATAATTCCCATGAAGTGATAACCAGCCACAATAATTTCACAGAATAATATTTCAATTTGTCTTACATATTTATGATTCAGATACTTTTTATAGCAATACCGCAAGACTAAAATTAATTGAACTCAATAATTCCAAGGAAACTAAGAAACCTTTTGTCTATTGTTCAAATCATTATTCCGTGATGGATTCAACAGAATGAACAGAAAAAAAAAATGAATAAATTGTGTGTGACAAAGCCAAATTAACTAAGCTTTTACATTATCGTCGCTGTTGCGTCTCTCCTGCCATGGAACAGGATTATGACGTTCGTTGCACTGTCAAGCCTAATAGACATTGAACAATCATGCCAAACAAATTTTAATCAGAAAAGCCGACAGGTGAAAACCAAATTCGAACAGCACCTCACACAAAAAAAACAAAAACACAAAAATAATAAACTGGAAAAACACTCCCATAAACAACCTAGTACAACACACACTAGAAAGGTGAGAGGAAAAATAGGAATGAATTCCATACGCAGCCCCTCGTTGAGAGAAGTGGTTATGTAACTCAAAGTACAGTTTGAGATAAAGAGCAGTGTACCGTTGGTGGTAGCCGGAATCACTTTGTCCTGACAATTTAAATCAAAACAAGTGAAGCAAGCAAAGCGTATTGCTTTGCTTCAATACGTCAATCTATTTCAGAAAAATCGATGTCGTTATGGTTAAGGGCGGTTAGGGGCGAAATTCTTTAAATAAGGGTGGAAAACACATTAGACTTGCTTGTTACAATTGTTATGATACTTTTGATGCCGGCATTCAAGACTGTTCCACGTGTACGAGTACTTTCAAATAAAATTAAGCAATTTTTCCATACTCAAACTCATTTTCAAAACACTAGAACAGTTGTTTTGTGTTTTACGTAATTCGTAATTCCTGGATGAATGTCTTGAAATGTATCCATTAAATTGAGGTTCATCAATGTCATTGGCAATCAGTGGGACTTAAAACAGCTTGTCCATCAATCATCGAACTAATAACAATATATCCTTCCCAAAGCCTGCAATTGTTTAGATATTCATTTCAGTTTAAACAATTTATTTTGGAATGAATTCAATTTTTGCGCCATCCTCCTTAAAAATTGGGGTTCCTGTTAAAAAAAATACAGAGATAAATACACCAAACCGTTCTAATGAACAACCACAAAACTATAGAGGTAATAACTCCGGAATTATTTATGTCTGATTGTTATGCTGATGGTGTTCATTTTTTATGCAAGTACTCGTAATTAACCACACTAAATAGATACAAACACTAAATGTGTTATAAATACTTGCATCAAAATTAATGGAAAATTCAATCATAGCTTTGGAGTTTCATAATTAATGAAATATTTTCCTAATATTTATGTATTTGGATGCGGATAGATACAAATTTGCCATCACCTTTTTAGACCCCTTATGTTTGGGGTAGTTTGTTTCGAAATCCATCGATCTTTTCTTGTCAAATTAATTTACGATTAGGTTGACAAGTTTAGATTGGCGTCGTTTGTTTACTTAATTTTTGACGGGTAGAGCTATTGTAGGAAATTTTTTTACTTAAGTGGCAAAATCGATTCCATATCTCGATTAACACGTCTCTCCCCACATCTTGATCCTTTTCTTGCTATTTATATGGCTATGTTGTATAAAATCGTTCTTCTTGTCGAAACAGATAACTTAGATGGCGAACTATACTATTTTACTTGTTAACCTATATGTTGTTCTTAGTGAAACTGAATGGGTGAATGAATGACTTAGTGATTCATAGCCTCAATGATAAAATATCTACATCTGCCACAACCGCACCACTTACCAGCAGCTCAATGTGAGCGTAAGTAATATATTCGCAAGAAACCCAACTGTCAAGTGTAGCTCCAACAAAAGGCACGGACAGTTCGAAAGCAGGTTCAAGTCTTGAAAAGTTTTAATTTGAACTTTATTAAGCTAGTTCATCAGCGATCTCATTGTAAACTACAACCTAAATTAGACATAGGAAGGTCAGTCATCCGAATGCGTTAAGAGAAGCCTTGGATTCTCAAACTTACTAGGAAGTGTTGAAACGGTTCACAAGTACAGACGTTAAACAATTTCCCTCTTGCATCTGTTGTTTATAATGCAGTTCATTACCATCAATATTGAGTATGATTGGAAGACGTACGTTTGCAAAATTAATTTATAAAGACTACAGCTCCACATTGGCTTTCTTTCCTGGACCTAAATTCTGGTGAAAGTTTATCCAATATGCAGGGAAAGCCAGCTTCTTGTAGGTAGATGGGTTTAAAAGTAGAGTCATTTTATGAATGTAAAGTAGAGGGAAATTCGTTTTCATCGTGCATTCACTCATTCTTCATAATGCTGACACAAAACTTTTTTGAAAGTGAAAGTCACACACTTTTGTATAAGCTTATTTCAATGTTAAATAGAGAGTTACTCTAAATAGGGAAACCTTGCATTGACCATATTTTCATTTGAGCTAAAACCGTGATAATATCCCAATAGTAATTAAATGAGGCATTACGGATCACTGACCATTTTGATACTGCCATATCTTTTATGGATATGTTTAGAAACTTTAAGCGAGCAAATGAAAACTTAGAAATATAAATTTTCTCAACCCCTTTGTTCTGCTTTACTGCTTCTTATACACCTCTAGAGCTTTCCTGTTCTGAAGCCCACCACTTTAGTTAGGACCCTCGTACAAAGCTAAGAAAAGAATAAGAATAAAAAAATTTTCTCGAACATTTGGAAAAACACTCTCAAATACTTCTCAATTTATTGGCGAAATACTTTCTTCAGTATTTAGATTAACAGCCTTTATACCATTTCAAACATCTAGCAATTGTTTTGAAAATATATCAGCTCATGAATCATTTTGAATTGTTACGTGTTGCACGCATATTTTTTGTTAATTTCAACTTAGAATTGTCAATTTAAACATGCATTTATTTCAGTTGCATATGTCCAAGTTGGTATCATAGATAATATTTGCCTAAAGTCTCCCGACAATAAATCTAGTAAATCACCGAAAAGCCTCTCATTTCATCTCACATCGTTTAGAATTCTATCTAATGCTTCTAATGAATATTAATAAACCATTGTACACTCATCACACATAATATATATATATTTATTTTTTTTTTTTTTTTTTTGTATGTAACATACTGCATTCTGTATGTTTAATAGAAATTTTAGTGCAGAATGAGTTGTTCTACCACCAATTACAATAACAAAATTGCAGCAATTCGTGATGATTCTTTACCTAACCTTGGCTCATATTTTCACCAAAATAAATCCGTTAAAAAACAGGAAACCACCGTGAATTTAATTCTTCAGTATCACTTGCCGATTTACATATAAAGTGATCTCATCCCTAAACTTTCAAGTGGTTCATTCGAAATTAGCAAAAAGATGTTTTCATTCATAATCAATACTTCAGTACATATTTTTCTTATGTGAAATGTAAATTCAAGTTTTGATGTAGTGTGCGTGTTCACTCATTGAAACTTTATATTTTTTCCCATAAAGAGAATAAATTGCGTATTTGATGTGACGAGGAAGAAAACGAGGCATTGGCAAGTGTGTCATCCCACTCTGAATCCCCTTCCAGCTACTTCAATTCCCTGCATGTGTCAATACCTTATCCGGCCTACTCCGACAAATTTGGAGGCCGGTAAGGATTTCCGAGATTAAGTTAGGGTCTTGGTGGCAGGCTTCGGTCTAACCGACTCCTCGTCCTAGTTGTGTCTATAATGGAACTAGGACTCCAGGTTAGGAGTTACATCGCATGAAAAAAAAACTAAGTTGCGAAACACCAACAAGTTTCAGATACGGAGCATCTTTGGTAATACTTTTGGAAAGCATAGCCAGCATGACACCACTTCTTGGAATCTTTTAAGCAAAAAGAATGTAAGCATGTAAGGAGCTTGTGATCTGTTATTATCCTAAATCGTTTGCCAAACACGTATGGGCAAAATTATTTGACTGCTCAAATAATTGCCAAAAGTTCTTTTTCAGCTGTTCTGTATCTAGTCTCAGTATCAGATAATCTTCTGGAAGCATAGCAAATTAGTTTGTCGGAGTTATTAGGTATACAACTAAGATATCGCTGTATTCTTTTTTTTTATGAAAATGCAACTTTATTGTGAAAAAATGGTTACACATGAATCATTCAAAGTATTGTCCATCTCTAGCTACAACTTTTTCCCATCTTTCTGGCAGAGCTCTTTTTTTTTTTTTTTTTGATGTCTTCTTATGATTGGAACTGCTGATATAGTAGAATCACAGTGCTCGGCTTAATCGCATCAATTAGAGTCGATATCATTCCACAGTGATGTTTCCTTGGGTTTTAACAGTTTATAATAAATAATACCGACCTGGACCCACCAAATACACAGCATAACCGTCGCAACGTGAATATTCGGCCGAGCCGACGACATTAAAGCATAACCGGTCAATTCTCATGACTTTTTTCCCTTTGAATTGCTGTAATGAATCCATTTTTCATCACTCGTCACGATGCTATGAAGAAAACCTATAAGGAACCCAAGTTCCTTGTTTTTAAATCATTCCCAAAGCACGCAATTGCTTGGAAATGGCTTAACTGGTAACTCCTAATGCTAAAGCAAGTTCTTCTTATGTTTGGTACGGAACCTCATCGAGCAATTCTCCAACTCAGCGTCTTCGAAGGATTTTAGCCTTCTTTCACGCGGAAGGTCGTCAACATCTTTGAAGCGACACGTTGCACCAATCACGGCAATTTATTTCATTAAGAACAGCAACTCCGAAAACTTTCTGGAACTCTCGATGCGCTTCAGCTGCCGTTTTCTTCGTGTGAAAGAAGAAAATCAATACTTCCCGCAAATGAAGAATATTTGGCAACAAAACCAGACATTTCCACACAATCAAGAGTACTCGTATATGACGTCAAAACGAAATCACTTATGTGTAAAAACGGTTTAGTTACCATATGTCTATGCTTGGTTCATGACGTTTTGGATATGTCAAAATCGACCACCACTTACTGCTGGAGTCATCTATTGACAAACAGCGAGAACTTAATTAGCATTGAATCAATAGGGCACCTTACGCAAATCGCTTGCGTCCGTAGTTAAAGTGAAAGATTTCGAGTCTGGGTATTGAAAGAGGAGGTTATTTGAAGCATTTTACATACCTATTATTTAACTTGTTCGCTTCGACCTTTTTTAGGTATTCTCTTATCGGTTTTGTAATGTGAGCAAAATCTTTGATAAACTTTCGATAATAACCGAGAAGTCCTAAGTATGGCTTGATTTATCTTTGTGTTTTTGGAATAGGAAAATTGTTTATAAAACCGATTTAGCATGGATTGGGCCTGACACCATCTCGTGTTACGACATGACCGATGAAAGCTACTTCTTCCTTAAGAAATTCTGATTTGAAGATTTGAATCTTTAAGTTGGCTTCTCGTAGCTTTGAAAAATTTTATGCATATTCTCCATATGCTCTTAAAGGGAGCTGAAAATTATTATTATTTCGTCCATATAAACAAGGCAAAATTTGCCTTAAGATTCCCTAAGGACGGTATTCATACTATAACTCGCTGAAACGTTTCTGGGGCATTTTTTTCTCGCCCAAACGGTATTCTTATAAATTCATAATGTCCGTTTTGAAAGACCTTTTGCTGACGTCCCTCGGATCGATTTCGATCTGGTGAAAGCCAAATATGGTTGTAAATCACATATTTGCAGCGCCCCAACTTATCTAATATATCTGATATATTTGGGAGGGGATAGCGATCTTCTATAGCTTTTTTCATTTATTTTTCTATGGTGGACTACCATTCTCCACTTACGTTTACCAGAAACATCGAGTTTTTTCTATCCAAATGGGACTACTCCATGGCAAGTAGCTTGGTCGAATTATTCGCTGTTCTAACAGCTTTTGAATTTGAGATTGAATTTCGGTTTTATGAATTTCTGGATATCTATATGATTTAGTGTAAACAGGTATATCGTGGTAGTTCTAATACGATGCTTTACTTTATAAGTGGAAGTTTCTTCCTTGAAGAAAATATCTTCAAAATTTTTACAAAATTTAACTAAATGTTTCTTTTCGTCGACGTTTAGATGGTTTAGTCTTAAGAGTTCTTCTATGTTATGGCAGTTGGTGGGACTTATCTGTAGTGATATGTAAATATTCAATACTTATTTAATTATTTATTTCTTGAAAGGTTGTAGCTTTTCCGACTTTAAGGGGTTGTTCTAGGAAAATTGTTTGATCCTGGTTTGTAAAATTTATCACTTCTACCTGACAGTACCATTTAATCGATTTTTAAATTCCTTCGGGAATAGTAAACATCTTCCCTATCTTTGTTGTTGGTATAAAAATGTCCTGTACATCTACTGGTAGTTGCGCAGTAATTTTAGAATTCGCTGATACATTATATACTTTAGATGAAAAACTTGGTTTAAAATAGTGAGGAATAATAGAGTTTTCCAGAACTATTTAGTGCTTCTAGGCATCGGAGTAATTATGGAATTTAAAAACTAAGAAAACAAGAAATCTTGGGTTCTATTAAATTCTGAGAATGCTTCAAATGTAACCTGTTTCTTAAGTGTATGTTTATTAAAATATGTTCAATGGCTTGATATGTTTCAGGATTGTTTGTAGAGCCTCCCATATCAACTAAAAATTTAAGTTTTTTTTGCTTAACGGGCTGAGACATTAATATTAAACTATGCCTATTTATGTCAGTAAATCTTATTTGTTCTTCGAGGCAGGTTCTAAAAAATTTCCGCCATCGATCTCATTTGCTGCATCTAAATCATTTTTTTCTTGTGGTAAGAACTGATCTAGTGGAAGAAAATTTATGGTTTCCTGATCAGAGTTCTGTTAAGGGATGAGTACGAGTATTTCATTAACATTGTTGTCCTCTCTTATAATATAATTCTGTATGTTAGGTGTTGTGTCTGATACAAATGTGAGTTAAGTATTAGTGGTGTACTTTATATAAACTAAGGGAGAGGAAGGGTTAATTAGGTAGAAAAAATGCATATTTTTAATATTTTTTTTTTTTTTGATAATACAGTATATATAAATTTATTTCTATAATTTATCTAAGTCGAATCAAACAAAATTCGTTAAAATAAAAAAAAAGGTCGACAGTGTCACCTCATCAATTATATAAGGAAAGAGTGTGCAAAATTTCAAAAGAATCGGTGCAGTAGATTTTGAACTAGAGAGGGCACTGACTGTCAAAAAATTACCTGTGGAAAAAACGCGTTTAAAGATTTCAAAGATTTTTACACCACAAAACGAATGTTTTTTTATGTATACTTACACTGAATCATCGATGCCAGCTCCATAACTCAAAGGGCTTACAGCTAAGATGTCTAGTGCTTCTGTGGCTCTTGCCTACGATTAACTCCGACTTCTTTATTTTCTTTGGTAGCTTCTTGCTCCGATCAGCTTATTCTAATGCTATTTACTGTACGCACCAATTCATGAGAACTTGTAACTCTTTTGAATCCAAGCCACTCGGACATTTTTGGTGCTGTGGATTGTCATCTGTCGAGTTGTAGTGACAATAAGTTCTCCAAATGGCATCCTCCATTTTCCCTCTTTTGAACATGTCCTACACATTCTTTTTTGTTGATTTCAAATTCATCACCATAAGATTACGATATATATATATAGTTACGATAGTTCACTCCGAGAATTACTGATTTTTACACAAATTTCTGAAACGTTTCCAGTGTAATGCCCGACCAAGGCAGCCACACCAAATAAGAAAAAGAATTCTCATGTTTTCCAGGTTCGGTTACCTGATACAGTCAACTCTGATGTATCTTCAATATTATTTGCTTCACATGTTGCTGTTTTCACATTTTTTTTTAAAATCCCCTGCCACATCGTGAGAAGTGCTCATTTTTATTTATTTATTTATTTTTTTTTTTTTGCTAGCGCACTGTTTGCTTGTACATCGTCCTTCTACCGTTTATATGGAGGTACTATATTTCTCGACCTATGCAACCTTGAATTGTTGTTCTTTCGATCATCTCTTTTTTAGGAATTTCTTTAATAATTAATGCAAAATTATAGTACAAATTGAAATAAAAATTCACTGTAAGTGTACAACTTACACTTGGATTACTTTCATCTACTTTCATGTACATGAGCGTTGTTTCATTGCACTTTCCTGAATAATGTAATATTAGGTTTTTTCGTGTTTGAGCTAAATCAAGAGGTGTACCGAACATTTTCAGTACTTCATTGGCCTCTACTGTTACGTTATGCCTGATTGCTCTGAGTATTATCTTTGAATAAGGGGTATTGTTGATAGGCTGCATTAATTCCAGAATTTCTTCGACGTTTTTGATGAAGTCAAACAAAAGTCTGGGGTTTCCACCGTATTTGGGAAGGTCTTTGATAGCATCCGGAATATTATGATACTTAAATTCGTTTGGTTAAATTGGTCTACGTTTAAATCATTACTCAAGATATTGCCAGAGACTCCGTTTACAGTGGGGCTTCCACTTTCCATATTTGCATTTTCTAAGACTTTCTAAAGTTTATAAATCTGTTTTTAAAGATTGTAAGGGATTAGGGATGTAAAGGAGATAAGTGATTGTAAAATGTACGTTAACTTGTATTTTTGTTTTTTTATTTTTTATTTTTTTGTTTGTCATCGTCGTGATGTTAAATGGTGTTAAATGGCATTGAATGGCAATCTTATCCGCTTAGTTGGCTTGTACACATTCTTTTTTTATTTCTTATTAAAATTCGTCACTAATATTTTGTGTGCCCCTGTCCACTGAATTTACCATGGCGGTCCCAGACATGGCGGTATTTGTTTGAAAATATCACTGTATTGGAAAGTACGCAGTCTATAAAGCATATGTTTGAATTTTGAAAGCGACACGTACTTTAGTATTTGTTTGGCAGCCATCAATAGTGAACGTTGTCAGTGAATTTGTGAAAATGGAGAAAATTGGTCATTGTTATGTGATACAATACTGTTATTTGAAAGGCCTCAGCCCAACCAATATAAAAGCTGAACTTGATTCTACTTTGGGTGAGTCTGCTCCTTCGTTTACAACAGTAAAATTTTGAGTTGCTGAGTTTAAACGAGTCCGTACGAGCTGCCAAGACGAGCATCGCAGTGATGAGGTGATGACTCCAGAAATGGTAAAGAAAATCCACAAAGCGGTACTGGTTGTTCGTCGACTGAAAGTGCGCGAGCTAGCAGACATTGTAAGCATTTCAAAAAGCGATGTTCATCGCATATTGTTTGAAAATTTGGACATGAGAAAGCTGTGTTCAAGATGGGTGTCGCGTTTGCTCACACTCGAGCAAAAACAGTGTCGTGAAGATGTTTCAATTGAGTGTTTAATGAAGTTTTACAGCAACAAAGCAGAATTTTTGCGCCGTTTCATAACAATGGATGAAACATGGGTCCATCACTTTATACCCGCGACAAAAGAACAACAAAACAATGGATTCAAAAGGGATAGTCGGCTCCAAAAAAGTCGAAGACCGTTTCATCTGCAGGCAAGGTCATTACGTTGATTTTTTGGGATGCGCGTGGGATAATTTTCATTGACTATCTTGAAAAAGGAAAAACTATCAACGGCCAGTATTATGCGAACTTATTGCAACGTTTGAGCGAAGAAATCAAGCAAAAACGGCCGCATTTGGCTAAAAAGAAAGTGTTGTTTCATCAAGACAATGCACCAGCTCACAAATAGTAATTGCAATGGCCAAAATTAATGAATTAAAATTTGAATTGCTTTCCTATACACCCTATTAGCCCCTCGGATTATTTTTTGTTCACAAAGTAACGAATTTTTTAAACATCGCTGGGAAAAGTGTATAGAGTTGGAAGGCAATTATGATGATAAATTTTTCCAAAATTTTTGTGTTTTCTTTGTTGGGTCAGGTACTTTTGGGACCGCAATCGACCAATATGCACTTGATATGAGATAAATAAATATTTGAGTTCACGTCCCGATTTTAATGCAATATGTTATTATTTCGTATCTGTCGTATCTGCATCAGTTATGTTGTGAACCTTTCGAGAGGTTGAAAAAAAAGCAAAAATATATTTGCTTCTTTGGACTTTACTTGTCCATTTTTTATTTTTAGACTCAAGACTTAACAAAATTTATTGGAATATAATGTTTGTGTTAACAAAAAGCAACACACGAAAGTTTTAATATTACACTTAAAATGTATAGGAAAAACTGTAAAAATCTGGGGTTACAATTTGAGGAATGTTTCCGGCAATAAAACATAAAAATTACGTAGAAGAATATCTGTGGGATATGATGGGGTTACTTAATTGGATTGCAAGTTAATGTTATAAACAAATGCGGTCGATAATAAGCACAAACATACCTAAGTCATTTCATCCTACCTTTATATGAAGATAGTAGTGTGAAGACATTTCCTATTTCATTAATATTGGAATTGCCATTAATGCTGTTATTAATAGTATTACGTAAATGTATGTATTACTCCAAATGTCGTGTTGCTTGATTAAATCGGACGTATCTGACGTTGGCTTTAAATTTTTGCATACATATCGACAATGTATTGATGAAATAACACATGGGCTGAAAACTCAGTGCTGTTCAGTAGAAAAACACAAAATTTTTGCAAAATTCAATTTTATTTATCAATATAGTGTCCTTCGAGGGCCATACACTGATTGAAACGATTTTTCAATCTTTCGATACCAGTTTTGTAGTACGATTTCGGTTTATCCTCAAAATAGGCCTCTGTTTCGGCGATTACTTCTTCATCGGTCTTAAATTTCTTTCCGGCGAGCATTCTTTTGAGATGTGCGAACAGAAAATAGTCGCTGGGAGCTAAATCTGGAGAATACGGTGGGTGGAGAAGCAAATCGTAGCCGAATTCATTCAATTTTGCCATCATTTTCATCGACTTCTGACACGGTGCATTGTCTTGATGAAACAGAACTTTTTCTGCAATTTCATCCTTCAAACGCTCCAACAACGCAATGTAGTAGTCGCTGTTGATAGTCTGCCCCTTTTGAAGATAGTCGATGAAAATTATTCCATGTGTATCCCAAAATACGGATACCATAACCTTGCCAGCCGACTGTTGAGTTTTTGGTCGTTTTGGACGAGGTTCGTCGCCTGCTCGCCACTCAGCTGACTGCCGATTTGACTCTGGTGTGAAGTGATGGAGCCAAGTTTCATCCATTGTCACATACCAACGCAAAATTCGGTTTTATTGCAGTTAAACAGCTTTAAACACTCCTCTGAATCATCAACACGTTGTTGTTTTTGGTCGACTGTGAGCAAACGCGGCAGCCACTTTGAACAGATCTTTCGCATATCCAAATATTCGTGTATGACATATCCAACACGCTCTTTGGATATCTTCAGAGCCTCAGCTATCTCGATCAACTTCACTTTACGGTCATTCGTAATAATTTTGTGGACTTTTTGATGTTTTCATCTGAAACAGCCTCTTTTGGACGTCCACTGCGTGCATCATCTTCGGTGCTTGTATGAGCACTTTTAAATTTTTCAATCCACTTGCGAATGTTTCGTTCGGCTGGTGCAGAGACCGGGTAACACTTATCAAGCCATTTCTTTGCATCGGGTGTATTTTTTCCCATCAAAAAGCAATGATAAATCAACACACGAAATTGCTTTGAATTAATTTTTTCTCACAATAACAAAAGTTGCTTCACTCACAACGCTATATCTCGAGAACTAATCGTCCGACAGCTGTCAAATTTATACACGTATCTTTTGAAGGTTGGTACTAACTGAAAATAGTATGGATTTAATTCAAGTGATGCCTTCTCTTAGAAACGAACGGACTTTTCAACCCATGTATTACAATAATTGAGGACATTTTAAGATGTGGTTTTCTTTATTATCGCTTCTCATCAATCGATATACGTAAGAGTTCATACAACTGACCTTTTCGTTACTTTTAGCAACTGTATATAATATAATACCCATCCTTTCCTTCCCAGAAAATAAGTGGATATTGCATTGATATTACATTGTGTTAGAAACTTATTTAATTAATTGATTCAAAAGAATATATTTCTGTAAAAAAGTTTGTTATGAATCAACAATGAATTACATCGTATTTGAACTTGTGCTTGTTCGTGAAATTCATGAAATGAATTGGTAAAAAATATAGATTGTCGGGCGGGCATTAGGAAGAAGGAGACGAATTTTATTATTATTATTATTATTATTATCAAGGGAACAATACAAATTAATTTGTAGGGTCCGGGATTTAACGCCGGGGTACTATGCCCATGTGGCGCGTTTTGTCAACAGCACGCGTAGTACTGAGTTCCCATGTGGTCCCCCACCTACTTACTTACCGCGCCTAACACGGAGACGATTTTATGATTGGCTTGCCCTTGAATTGTAAATGTTGTCTCGAAACTGTGAGCATGATTATTTCCTACTACTTTCGTAGCACTAGATAGATAGATTAGATAGATTTTGTAACAAGGGCCTTCCACCACACAATTTACAATACAGTGATGTGATATGACATTTATATCTTTCAAATACAATAATTTAATTGGCTATAGTTAATATATATTAAATCAACAATTTTAAGTGTTGAAGGTAAATAACAAAAAAACCATTCATTCAATGCAAAAAAAAATAAGAAAAAAAATTATTACTAAAAATAAAAAGAACAAGGTTTAATAAATGAATAAATAAATAAATAAGTAACTGATAGACAATAAAATTATTAATTTAATAAATACATAAAGAACAAATATTAAAAATTAATTAGAACAGAAATTGATTAACGGATACAAAGCAATAAATACAATATGATAAGTAAATATAAAATAAATGAACAAATAGAAAATTGACATTACAAGACTTTTCGTTGTTGAATTATTAAAATAAGCATGTTGAAACTTATCATGAAGTGCAACATTTAATTAATTAATTAAATAGATATTAGAGAAATTAAAAAGTGTGGTAAATGTTTCAATAAACCTGCGTATTCTATATTCGGCCTTCACGTGAAGATCGGAAATTGAGTAATGCCAAGGTAGATACAGCATCATTTTTAGCTTATTTATTTTGCTGAATTTGTAATTTCCTTATATGGCAATTAGCAGATTTACCCCACATTTCACATCCATATAACAGAATTGCCTGAAAGATTACTTTATGTAAAAATATTTTATTTTCAACTGATAATAAGGAGTTGATTATAAGGAGATTTCAATGTTGAGATTAAACAAATGCGACGAAAAAGTTGCTGTGTCGTCAACACACATAGCTAGTTCACACTGAGGTAAATCTGGTACATCTGATGTATACAAATTATATAATATAGGTCCAAGTACAGAACCTTGCGGAACTCCAGAAATTATCTTTTTTAAACAAAAGGGACTATTATTAACATAAACTCTGAACAAACGGTTTGACAAAAAGCTTTCGACAATTTTACATAGGTATAGTGGGAAATTAAAATTAATCATTTTGTATAATACGCCATTGTACCAAACGCTGTCAAAGGCTTTTTCAATATCCAAAAGTATCATTCCGGTTGATTTTCCCTTGAGGCGATTTTCCGTGATACTGTTGCATATTCTGAGCTATGATTTCGTCTAAGCCCAAACTGCAAACTGTCAATAATATTTAACAATTTAATTTTTAATACACTTTAATAAATTTTGCTTAAGCTGTTGAGCAAACTTAAAGACCTATAACATTCTGGATTATCAGGAAGTTCTCCGACTTTCAAGATAAGAACTATTTTGGCTTCTTTCTAGGAGTTGGGGAAATATTACATTATTATTAATATTTCTCAACTGAATTATTTTTAAAACGTTGTCTGGGAGTTATATACAATTATATTTTTAAGAAAACTTTAAGAAGTGATCCATTTCCTAACTTTATTTCTAAACCTATATTCTTGACATATTACGTATCGAAACTGATTAGAACCGCCACACCACACCCTCGTCTATTCACCCTTTCTATTCGATAGCATTTAAAGGAGGGCCTTGAAATTATATAGGAACTGTCTAACCAGGTCTCTGTGACTAACGCAACATCAACATTGTATATGGTACATTTAGAAAATTAATGAAATCAACATGTTTTTGTCTAATACATCTTGCATTCCATGCTACAATATTTAAGTTACTATTTACTAAATTACTTAACATTAGAGTACAGAAACTTAGTAGCTAATTGTTCGATGGCAGTACATTGTTCTTGTTTATTTTTACAAGCATCTAATTTATTTATCAATTCCATAACAAGCATGTTCAATTCTTCCATTGAAAATAAATCATTCTTGACGGTGTGTTTAGCGTTGTTGTTTATAGGAGATGGTAAGGCTACATGTTGCCAAGAATGTTGCTGGGAAACATTGCAACCTTCTAATTTCACCTGGTTCGCAGCAACTACATTTGGAAGAGCAGAAAAATCACTAATCGATTGAAGCGAAATAAAGTTGGTGTTTCTCATGCTTTGATTATGGGTTGTAGAGCGACTGTTTTTTCCTGTGGATTTTTCTCTCATCTCCCAATACTTATTTCTACTTACGCATGAACTGTCAGTAGATTTGTGTTCCCCCTGCTGTTTGCGCACTTCACTTTTATGTTGTTTGTGTTACATACCTTAGGCTTGTGTTGCTCAGCACAGATACCACAATATGTTTTAATGTGGCAGTTGCGTTCACCGTGGCCATTCAGTACCTTTATTTGATAATAATGAATGCAATGGTACAGGTGGAGTATTTAATTCAGGCAAAACAAATTTTCCAGAAGTGCAACATACTATATATCAACTATTTCAGTGAATGACAAAATTGGCACAGTTTACCCACATTACAAATGATTAGTTTTAAATGTGAATGAAATCTTGTCTTTTGTTTACTTCAAGGCCAACAAAGTTCGCCTGTTCTTCAATCGCCGTAAAAGCCTTTTAAAGCATGCTGGGAACGACCGGTATTGTCCGCATATTTCAGTAGCTGAAAGGACCTGTTGGAGATAGTTAATTTCATCCCCCACAACCGTTTCGCAGATACTGAAAAGGCTTAAAATGTCGTAAAAGGTGGATGTTTGGGTTCCTCACGAACTCAGTGAAAGAGACATTATGGAGCGCATAATGGTCAATGAGTCTTTGTTGAGATGAATCTCTCTTGAGGCTTTCCTGAAAAAAGTGGTTAGAGGAGACGAAAAATGTGTGGTTTACAACAACATGCTGCGCTATTTGTGAAACATCGTAATCAGTCGGTAAACAAGATTTGCATCCCAAAAAGGTCATATTGAGCATTTGGTGGGACTGACGAGGTGTCCTTTATTTCGGGTTGCCTCAACGCAATCAGACAATAAATTCCATTAAATATTAAATATTGCTCACAGCTCGATACTTTGAAGCAAGCAGTGAAAGAGAAACGGCCAGAGTTGGCGAAAAGGAAGAACGTTGTTTTCCATCGTGACAACGCAAGATCACACACAGCTTTAATGACAAAATAAGAAGCTGAATTCATTTGGCTGGGAAGTTATGCAGCACCCACCGTACTCTCTAGAACTTGCGCCTTCTGACTACGATCTGTTTCTCTCTCTCCATGATGGACAATATCTTTATACCAATAAATATACCAAATATAAGCTTTTATACCAAAAATATGTGTTTAACTTTAACCCTTAAAAATTACAAAACTTATTTAACAACCCAATATATGTATAAATAAACTGCATTTAACCCATTATATTTTTTTTCCTAAAAATCGTATTTTATGGTTGTTTTTTATAGCTTAAGCCGTTTTAATGACAATACTAGCAAAAATGACATCACTATCACTAAATCCGAAACACTTGACAGTGTGTGAAGACGTGCGACCGAACAGTTTCGATCAACTGAGTCGAAGTCGTCCCAGGTAATTCATTTATTATTTATTTACCATACTTTCTTAGATAGTATTTTAAAAACGTTTTTTTTTATTTTTGTTTAGGTCTGAAAGAGCTTCCAGTTTAGCCCTACCTAATAACTCATTACTGGATCTATACGATAAAGAACAGGAACAGTGCAGTTCAATTGCGCTTTTACCATCAAATGTTAATGTTGTTGTTCGGCGACATTCTTCACACTGTTATCCCACTTTAGATGACAAGCCCCAAGCCAACACATTACCAAAAGAAGAGACTAGTCGTAAACTTGATTTGAACCTTAAGACGGTTAGTCACAAGCTAAATTACCCAGTGCCAATCAAGGTGAGTAAATGGATATATATGTATTTTGTTTTTTTTTTTAATGTCATACAAATCTAACTCGAGACACATTCTTCAGGCGATAAGCCTTTAGAAAACTCCCTTTGTTCCAGGCTACATTTAAAGATTTATGGGACTTTGTTCACATATGGCGCTACAGTCCGGGATAGACCAGGGACACAGTACAGACATGACACAGTAACATGTCTCTACAGATAGCGCGTTTTTTGCCAGCTGTCTCCCATTGCGCACACGAAGTTGGCTTAAGTCCCCTTACACGTGTGTGCGTCGCCTAATATGAAGTGGTCCTCTACTGCGCTGTCCCATTTTGCAACGCAGCCGGATTATCAGATCTGACAAAGTCGGTATTGCTGAGCAGTTGACATTTGTCACGTCTCATCAATTCTTCGTTGATACATATCGGAACAAAAATTACGCACTCAATAATCCGCTTTCGTCGGTGATGAGGGGTTAAAATGTACTCTTAAAATGTTTGTATACAGCGCGGGTTTCAATATTCGGAAACGTTCCAATGACAACTCACTGTATTCTACCCACTATATCAATATCATCTGCATACGCAAGTAACTAAACAGACATGGTGCCCCTGGAGTTGAGTTATAAGTTTTATACAATTCATTGAGGAACGATGTTGAAAAAAAAAGATATATCTCAGAAGTTGGTTTTGATGGTAGGTAGCCACATCAAGATGCAAAGCAAAAGCATAATGCTTGATCATGACCGTAAGCTGTCAGCAGTCTTTTCCGCTGAGGAACAATACCAATACTTTTTAGTGAATTCGGTAGGCATACGTCACCCAAGTGACAGTTTTACGGATATACGCAGTCCGAGCGAAGATGCAGGCCCTAAAGTATGAGTAGAAAATTCACTGGCAGTCTCATATCGCGCGAACCCAATTGACGTCAAAAACAGACAAAAACAGATCATATGACGAATATCGAATTTTTGTAAAAAAAAAAAAAAAAAAATTGTGCATTCTCTAACTCGTTAGAGAAAGTGGAGAAATGGTTGATTCAAATATCGCTGCAAGTGATTTCTCCACTCCCATTGTTTTTTAAAGTGCTCATGGACTTAGGATTGCGTAAGTCACATGAAGAGTCTGAAGTTATCGTCGTCCCAAATTTTTGGGATACAATGACTGCGCTGCCACAAAAACTACTATTTGTAGGTTTGTGCACACTAATACTTCGTCGGTGATGCTGTCCTCTCAACTGACGACAACTATGTATGATACTGAGTTTTTGGCCCCTGGTATAAAACTCTCCGGCTTTTGGATTAGGCCGCTGCCTAAATTACTCACCACTTAGTAAACCACACCATGGACATCTCCTCAATCATGTTCTTTGTGATAACCATCGTCTCGGGTCTCCGGGACAAATTCATGAAATACTTTAGCTGAATGCAAGTACACCATCCAAGAAGATAGACTCGCTCCACTCACTCCTCACTAAACCAGCAAAATCCGATACAGTCAAGCTCTGGAACTTGGAGAATTGCTAGTTGAAAAGCAACCACCATATACAAAGTTACCTTTTCACCCAATGGTTTTTCATGCAACTTCGAAGGAAGGATACCAAGGTGGAATCTCAAACACGGCAAGAGCTTCTAAGTTTTGTTAAACACTCTCTGTTGCCTATGGCTCATCAGCCAAATTCGGTCGAGAAACTCCCCCAAGAGGATGTTGCGCAGATATTTATGGCCGACCATTGACAATGTTTGTCACTGACGTGGTGGTAGATAGACTTTGTTTTCCATGTGTTCTGACAATACCATTTGAGTATGGTATATTATGGGGCTAATGCTACGTCAGATTACACCGTCAAATATGGGTTTCGATAGCTTCGTGGTGGCCGCAACTCCACTACCGATCAAGTCCGTAGCGGCAGGCCCTCCGATGCGGTTACAGAGAACAGCGTCAAAAAAATACTTGAAATGGTGTTGGCTGACCGGAAAGCGAAGATGCGCGAGCTAGCAGATACCACAAAGATTAGTACTGAGTGCACACGCCATATTTTTGGCAATATTCTGTATATGAAAAAGTGATCCTGCCGCTGGGTGCCGCGCATACTCACTCCTGACCAAAAACACGAACGCGAGAGTACTTTGAAAGAGTGTTTGGACTTGCTGATGCGGAACCGGGCGGACTTTTGGCGTCGATTGGTAACTGTTGAACACCAGAGAACAGAATGAGTGTCCAGCAATGGACTGAAGTCGGCAAAAGTGCTCCGAAGCGGCCGAGGGAGGCTCGATGGGTCGGAAAATTTAATGCGTCGGTTTTCTGGGATTGTCATGGCATACTCTTCGTGAACTACCTCGGAAAAGGAAAAACCATCAACAGCGAGTATTACTGTACATTATTTGAGCGATTAAAGGCCGAAATCGCTGCAAAACGGCCTCACATGAGGCGAAAAAAATATTTTTTTTTTTGCAAAATAATGCACCGGCGCACGAGATCATCGCAACCATGGCTAAAATCAATCACTTACGGCTCCAATTGCTGTCGCATCCACCGTATTCGCCCGATTTGGCTCCCTCCTCCCAAACCTCAAAAGATGAAAAATTCAGCTCACGGGAGGAAATCATCGACGCCACGAAGGAGTATTTTACAGACCTTCCGGAATATTACTTTTCGGATGGGATCAAGAAGTTGGAAAATCGCTGAAATAAGTGAATCAAACTAAAATTGGACTATATTGAATAAAATAAGAAAACATTAAAAAAAAAAATGTTTTTGCATTCCCAAGGAGGTTACTTTTCACCCAACTAGTATGTAATACCGTTCGTTTAGTATAAGAGTGAGTTTATTGTTTTGACTGGTACTACGGTTTTCAACTTCCAGTCCCAGTCTCATCCTTCTTCGTTTTCATCTGACGTAGCCATAATTGTAGAGAGAAGGATACTATTCACCCTCCCAACCTGTCATTCGCTTGTGCATGTCGTAAAGAATTAAATGTGCTGCTGATTCCATGTTTATGGTATTACAGAACACTTCGAATTTCGAAGTTATGAAACATGAGCCTCTATCTGACACCATACGCTCAGGAACCATAAACTTGGATGAAATCTTCCAATTTCTGATTTACATTGTCAGCATAAGTATTTCAAACTGCATCTAGAGAGACATATTTAGTAAGATGGTCCACTAGCACCAGAATGTATCTACTTATTTTCTTTTGAACTACTTACAAAAAACCAGTGAGATTCAGATGAATATTAGGAATGGGATATAAATGTCCTGCAAGTTTCCCAGTGCAAATTTTTGCCAGTAAACAATGCAGACAAGCTCCAATGCGTTGTTTGATATATCGTCGCATTCCTGGAGAATATTAAAATATTTGTAATTTACTCACTGTTCGATCCAAAGCAAAAAGTACTTGAAAATGTACAACTAAAAAGGATTTTCGTAAAACTTATGAGACCACATACTTCATCTGATTATTTATGTTTTTTTATAAAGTATTCCGCGTTCCAATAAAAGTCATTTTTCGTAAGATGTATATTGGTCTGGTATTTTATTCGTCGGAAGTGTCAAACTGTCGTCCTAACATTGGTAAACTAAAACCTTATCCTGATTCAGTAATCAAAGTTCCCTGGAACTTATTTCTCGGTGAGTGCACAACTTAAAGCATCCACGTTTGTTAATTTCGTATATCTATATATATCTGAGGGTTTCGGATTTTCTGTACGTTGAGAAAAATTAAAGCTCGAATGATATCACTTTAGACTCGAATGTCGGTTTTGTCTTTAATAATTTGTACAAAGGACCTGCATGTCATAAAAATTGCTTTACGAATCGTCGAAAAAATCTTGACAACCCCAGGAAATACCTCACTTCACTCACGTTCTTCTGTCTAGGAAACTCCTCTATAACATTCACCCTTTGCATAATTTTTGTTGCACAGTCTCGGAAGATGTTCAAAATACTAATTAACTCACCGTATACCTATTTCGGTCTTTGTTGATGTCATTTGCCTCTTAATGGTAAGAATTTCTTCTTCAGGAACGTCCTCATCACTGATGTTTACCATTGTCAATACATCGTAACTGATGGTAATATCATCAACTTCTTCAAGTTCAAAATCTTTGAATGCATGAAATTCCTTTTTCTCCAGCAATGATAGTATACCATATTACCAATTTTTTGACTTACCATATGTGTCAGCTCAGTAAATAAGCGTCCAACAAACACATCGCATGCTTGCACATCATTGTACATTGCACCCTGAAGAAGCTGTCCGCTGAAGTACTCGTATCGTCAACAACTTATGAAACCTCTATCCGTCCAGGAGATAGAAGTTAGCTGATCCAAATGCTTTTAATTCTAAAAATCCACGATGGATATGGAAACCATTCATTAAAGCTGATGTCATCTTAATTGTAAATTAGAAACTTTCTTCAGATATATTTCAGCTCCATTCCTGAGACATCATTTCACTTAGTTTATTGTGCTTGGTTTTAAAATTCTTCGCATTGACGAGAAATGAGTTCCTGTTTCTTGCATCTCTAACACGTCGCCTCTTGATTTGGCTCTGAACACTTTCGTGACAAATGCGCATCAACACCGTAGCTATAGCACAGCAGTTCTTTTGGACATTCGATATTGTTGATTTCTCTGCGATGGACATCTTAACGTTTTACAATATATCCGCCGTTTGTTCATTTGAATACCGTTTGGAAGTCAGGCCAAGTAAAAATTGCGTCAGCACTTGCGCTGAACTACAGTTTTCTACCTCTCACTAAATTAATCCTTGCAACATCCTGTTTTTATCCAAGATTGCGAAGCTGTTTCATCGCTGCCAAATCGCTAACAGATCAAAGACGCATCGTGCACAACTCCTATAATTTTCCTTGAAATAAAGCACCAACCAGCAATATGCCATACCACAGTGGTGAACTAGGTTAGGTTAAGTTGGATTAAATAAGAGTATGATGGACATGCCATCACACAGATACCAGGCATCAAAACGAATTAATCGCGATCCTTGTAGAACCAGTTGAATTTCTCTTCAAATTTCAAAAACCTAAACAATTTCCCTGGTGAAACACCTAATATCTTTGCAAAAGCCAAGAAAGCTTTTGCAGTACGTGCCGTCTATTCCTCTAGGTTTTCGAAAAAGTATTTCCCTTAGAATTTCCTTCGACTACGCGATATTGCCTCGCATTCACACACTATGTATGCTATGTCCTCAATTGATTGTAGATCACCACAGAATCTGTAAATATTCCTATCTGACAATTTGAGTCTGTATGCATGTTTCCGCAGGAGACAGTGTCTTGTCAGGATTCCTATTTCTGTCTTAAGCTTATCTCTGTTTAATTTTATTAACTTTCTAAATCTTTTGCTGTCAAAAAGAGGCCAGAGAACTTGGTACCCGATGCCCTTCAAGACTTTACCACCTTAGGTCTTTATGATTTTTTCCTCATTATGTAGAGGGGTGGTTTGATGTTGACAACTACACTGTTTTCGATTAGCGCCCCTTTTCTTGTAATCTCATCCGCCTCTTTATTTCATTTAATACCGCAGTGTCCTGGCACCCAGCACAGTTTCACCCGGTTCTGACTGCATAGTGCCTTAAGCGTAGAATAGCGACCTGACTGTATTAGCTCAGCCAGCCTGAGGACAGCCAGAACCTCTGATTGGAATACACTGCTTGCGTCTGGTAGTCTTATAGGTCTTCTGAGAAGATACCGGAGCCTGTTCCTTCCTCTGTTTTCGATCCGTCTGTGAAAATTGCATTTTTTTTCCTAGTCCTCCCTCTCCAGATATATTACATCATACGGGATGTCGAAGTCGACCAATAAAGGATTTTCATCCGTTAGAATTGAATTGCCTTGCAGTAGCTCGTCTAGGACCGCGTTATGTCCGAAACTTCTGAAAGAGTTTTTTGCCAGAGAATATTTTGATCTGTAAATCAAGTGGTGAACTAGCTTGGACTTTATTTGAGTAGCAGAAACAGATCCAATGCCAATAAAAATGTTAACATTATTATATAGTATTGCCATCATCGAAGCCATCTAAACCGCTTCCGTAATTTCCAGAAGCTTAGAACCAAGAAACCTATATGTATTGGGTTTTCCAATAGTTTTTTTTTAAATAAAAGGCAAACCATTTGAGATATTTCAAAAACTTTATTATTGGCTTGAAGTACAATCAAAACATTTATGAATGGAACTCGACTTCGTTCATATGGCCACCGCGGGCACGTTTGCAGCGGTCGATATGTTGGACCCAATTTTCAACGACTCGGCCAAACATTTCGGCCGAAACGCCCTCTATTTCGCGTTCAATGTTGGCTCTGACCTCTTCCAACGTCGTCGGCGTGTTGACATAAACCAATGACTTAACGTAACCCCACAGAAAATAGTCAAGCGGCGTTAAATCGCACAAACGAGGCGGCCAATCGACTGGCACACGCTCACCATACTTACTCTTCAATCGATTGTAGCGTGTGCTGTGTGGCTTGTAGCACCATTCTGTTGAAACCACATGTCTTCCAAGTCCATATCTTTCAATTTGAGCCAAAAAAAATCGGTGATCATGGCGCGATAACGCTGACCATTCACAGTAACGTGACGATCGTTATCGTCGACGAAAAAATTTGGCCCAATAACGCCGCCGGCATGCAAACCGCACCAAACAGTTATTTTTTGTAGATCAAGTGGTGATTCATGAAGCACATGTGGGTTTTCACCCGACCAATAACGCATATTTTGCTTATTGACGAACCCATTGAGCCAAAAATGAGCTTCGTCACTGAAGATGATTTTGCGATGAAATACATCATCTTGGCGCATCTTCTCCAGAACCCAATCGGAGAATAAATAAATATATGTGGTCCATCGGCTTCAATTCTTGAGTCACCTTGATCTTTTATGGGTGTAAACCAAGATCCTTACGCAAAATACGCCATAATATGGTCTGAGCGATGCCCAATTCTTGAGAACGCCGTGGAATTGACTGATTTTTATCATTTGCTACGGACATCTGAACGGCAGCGATATTTTCGACACTTCGACCAACCCGTTGTCTTACTGACACGGCAACATCAAGCAACGAATATGTAGACTCAAATTTTTGCACTAAACTGGTTATTGCCTGTCTACTAGGGCGAGAATTACGACCGAGAATTGAAATTAACGCTCTTAAGGTGGCAGTCACGGACTCCGAATATCTGTAGAAAATTTTTATAATTTAAAGACGTTGCTCATTAGTGTACTTTACCATGCAAAAATGTTGAGTTTACTAAATAAATTGACAGTGACAGTTTGATGATTAGTAAAAAGTGCGTTTGCAAATTAAATTCAAAGTTATCAAGTCCCTATTGGAAAACCCTTTAATTAATTCTTGTGAGAACAAGCTAACACTTGTGGAAGCGTCTTTGACCCATTCGAGCTGAACAACGATTTCGTTTTCGTGGTTGTTTATTTGACTAATAGCATATAGCATATACAGATCTTTAAAAAGAAAACTAAGAATTGCCTTAAACTCAGTATTTGGTGTGTTCCTCATTGCATTATCTGTCCCTTTCTAGCTAGTCTGGTGGCAGTTACTCTTAAGTCAATATCTTACAGTCCTGCATTAACATGCCCATCCTTGACCAGGTTAATAATCAAACTAGTCAGCTTTAAAATTTCGCATGCTATCTTTACTACTCACATTTAGATATCGTTGAATACTTCTTCAACACATCTAGAAAAGCGGTCAGTGGCATTCTTTACCTTTTCGTGTTTTCCCTTAAGTGCTTAAGTGGCAACACCTTTCTTACGAATATGGATGATCAATAACTTTTAGAAGATTTTCAGCATAACAAATATTTAACTTAAAGGTCTTAAATACTTGACGGTAGTGTAAATAGATTTCTCGGCTTAGGTTTAAGAACACCTTTCACTTCTCTCAAAGTACCTATTTTTGTTTTTCAGATATTCCGCAGATTTAATGGACAATATTCAATATATTTCTTATTATTTCGAGAAAACATTCCATTCTTGCAGTAAGAGTGCTGGTTCGCTTCCAATGTTTTCTTTTAACTAAAAAGAAACCGAGCTCGGACATTGCTGTCAGTACTGCTGTATTGAGAAAGCTGGCAGTTTGCGTTGCAATCTAGGGGCTTTAAGGCTCTGTTTAGTGAGCAATGGTAAATACTAAGAGCTTAGAAAAATAAGCAATTCTATGTTATTTTCACATCGCTCATCCATATCCAATACCCTGGTTTTGAATTCCAGAGGTTCCGATGTTATTAATATACATTTTTCCAATATCGTGCAGGTCGTCGTTTGACCAGGGTGAATATATGTTGACTTTGAAGTAGTCCATGGCACTTTTATAATAGCACTCTATTTTTTTGATCTTCTTTAAGGTAGTTAGCTATGCAAAACTTATAAATGCGCATTTTGCATTCAGGATGACATCATTGACATCAAGGCATTCTGTTCTAAAACCTTTCGCTCTAGATTACCATCTGCAAATTTCTCTTTATTAGCCTGCGTACCAAATTCCGAGGACAGTGTGTTGATAAACCGGCCTCTTTAAAAGAATAAAGATCTTAGGCCACAAAGGTTATATGTTACATAACCTAAATTACGATATTTACTGTCGATTGGTTAATCTTACGCCAACTCCTCCAGAACGCAGCACCAACACATTGCTACTTCCTAAATGAACCCTTCTGTAGCAAGCAAGTAACTACCTGCCGTGAGACATATACTTGAATGGGTTGGGACCTTGTTTGCTTTTTGTTATCCCCAGGGTTTGACTTTGTAACAGCTGAAATCTCATTCTATCTTTGGCTCAACCGTACAGATACTATAGGGTTTTCCAATAGGGACTTGACTTAATTTGTGAACGCACTTTTTCACTAATCATCAACCTGTCACTGTCAGTTTCTTCAGTAAACTCAACATCGTGGTAAAGTACACTAACGAGCAACGTCTGCAAACGTTCTCCGATTGGGTTCTAGAGAAGATGCGTCAAGATGATGAATTCCATCGCAAAATCATCTTCAATGACGAAGCTCATTTTTGACTCATAGCGCTCATCAATAAGCAAAATATGCGTTATTCGTCGGGTTAAAACCCACAAGTGCTTCTTGAATCACCACTTCATCCACAAAAAATAACTGTTTGGTGCGGTTGGCATGCCGGCGGCGTTTTTGGGCCATATTTTTTCGTCGACGATAACGATCGCCACGTTAGTGTGAATGGTCAGCGTTATCGCGCCATGATCATCGATTATTTTTGGCTCGAATTGGAAGATATGGACTTGGACGACATGTGGTTTCAACAGGATGGTGCCACAAGCCACACAGCACACGCTACAATCGATTTATTGAAGAGTAAGTATGGTGAGCGTGTTATCTCAAGACATGGGCCAGTCGATTGGCCGCCTCGTTCGTGCGATTTAACGCCGCTTGACTATTTTCCAACACGCCGACGACGTTGGAAGAGCTCAGAGCCAACATTGAACGCGAAATAGCGGCCGTTTCGGCCGAAATGTGTAGCCGAATCGTTGAAAATTGGGTCCAACGAATCGACCGCTGCAAACGTGCCCGCGGTGGCCATATGAACGAAGTCGAGTTCCATTCATAAATGTTTTGATTGTACTTCAAGCCAATAATAAAGTTTTTGGAATATCTCAAATGGTTTGCCTTTTATTTAAAAAAAAAGTTGTCAAGTCGTTACTAGAAAACACTATATTTTGAGACAAGTCAGCCTCTTTCCGTTTTCGCTATAAGACCTTATGGAAGCTTTGGGCATTAGACTGAAAACGCTACTAGTCCATTTTATGGTCGCCGTAAAATTCATACTCTCCCCGCAAAGATTTCTTGCACCATTACTGTTGTTGACAATGGTCAAACTCTTCGTAGAGTCATATGCCTTCCAATGGTATTACCATCATCAACATATATGTGCGTAGAAGCCAGGCCATTTAGAGTCTATATACATACATAGTATGACTTCATCCCCTCTGACAAGATATAAATTTCCTGCCAAGTATCATCTTCTCTGACGTTGATTCAACTAAATATTTGTTTTTGAATTGATTTACCTTTTTCCAGTTTTCTGCGCATTCTTGCTTGCATATATATATATTTTTTTTTTTTGCGCGGTGCACCAATGGGATATATATACTCTTTTACTGGCTTTTTCTCCAGGGCGCGGGCGGGTGGTGTAGTAGTTTGAAACTCAGGTGTATTAGGTTTCGATATATTTCCCAGAGGTGGTTGTCAACTGGACGGGACGAGCTAGTACATCCTCAATCAATAGGTCGTCTTAAGTACGTGCTAGTTGTTAGTTCGTTACATTTAACCCAGCTAGCAACCACTGCAACATCAGTATTATGCCTTCATGTCAGAGTTGACGCCGACGAGATTTTTATATAACTACATACAAATTCTATGAAAAGACTTTTTCACAGAATTACCTCGCACGGGATTCGAACCCGCGACCCTCTGCTTGAGGAGTCTATGCATATTCCACTACACCACGGCCACCCCTAATATATATATATATATTTTGTTACTTCAGTTGAGAATATAACTAATTCATTGGTGGCTTATTACTAGCCTACAACTTATAAAAACGTTCCCTGCAATATAAGCAATCATACATAATACAACTTTTACTAAAATCGATAATTAACCACTCGAGTTATCCTCTGTTCACTGAGTCATTAATTTGTAATTCCTCAATTGTGAATAAAATTTTTGATGATTTCAACATTACAGGAATGGGTTTTTTCTATGAAAATTAATACCACATACATTCACAGAAAACAAATAATAATAAACCATAAAATACGGTCCTTGAAAATCGTAACGAATTTTTGGGTTTTCTTACAGGCTATTGAGCAAAATAACAAATCCAATCCTTCACCACCACCCATACCGAAGCGCACATTCCGAGGCAAACTCTCATGGAATATCAATCGGAATGATACAGCATACAAGCAAAATACGAGTACGAGTGCAACACCCAACAAAGACCGTTCATCAGCAAATGTGCAAAATCATCATAAACAGAATTCCGAACCGAATCATAGCTATGGCTTTTGTCCCATTCTAAAGGCACCTATAACATCCTCATCAAATGTGATGTACAATTCATGCCAGAATGACAGTGGCATAGATATATCGCAACAATGCATCTATAATGGTATTTCACCGAACGAACAAATTTCCGACGAAGATAGAATGAGTCTGGAGAACTCAGTTTTCGATGAATCAATATCGACACCCTCAAAAGTAGCGATTCACCCAGGTAGTTCAATCATTAGTAAAACATCAAATAGCAGCAACATTGGGAATGGCAACGGTTCTACACGCAGCATACCTGGAAGTATTAAATCAGGTGCCCCAACCCCACCCAATGGTTTTGCTTGCAATGCATCAAATGACTTGTGCACAATAAACAGTTCCAATCGAAGAGCAAATCGATCATCAGGCGATTCGAATAAATCGCAAGCAACATCCGACACAGGCTACATGTCCAGCAATGGTAGCGAACGAAATCCATCGGATTTTCGCAGTCGTTTCTCATCGGTGGACACTCAATCATCCTTGGATAGTTGTTTAACTGAGAAAACTATTGATTCTCCATTGTCAAAAGATTCATTTAAAATTGACTCTGCAAACGAGACTCCGACACCAAACAGCAATGATTTTAGTAAAAGCTTTGCCAATGTAAATGCATGTGAGGCAAGTGGAAAATGTAATTCTGGATCAGGAGGTGTTAAACAATTGCCAGCGGTTCCATTGCGGAAACAAGTTACTATACCTCCCAAACTGCCTCCACCTATACCGCATGCGAATGGTTGTAAATCTATTGTTGCTCCAACGCGTCCCATACCGCCTACGCCTCCAAGTCGTTCTCATCATCAAGTGAATGGAGATCTATCTAATCGAAATGCTGGTCATTTCTTTAATAATAACAATAGCTCAACACAACAATTCTCCGTACCTGAAGAGGGTTCGGCGAAAGCTTTAACTATACGCAACAAACTTACAAAACATAAACCACCGCCAATTGTTTACCCCAAATTGCATCAGCGCCAAGACTCCAGTTTGTCCAGTGATAGTTTTTCAATGACCTCTAGTCCGGGCTACAATTCGAAATGTCTAATGGAAGCACCTTTGATACAATGCTCATCGTCGAAGCCAAACAAAATCGGTATTCGCCATCAGGATTCAAGTGATAGTTTTGGAATGACGGTAACAGCAACACGCTATAACAATACCCAAGGGAATAAAATTGGTTCACGACAGGATTCAAGCTTGTCTAGTGATAGCTTTAGTCAAACATCTAGTCCTGGATATAATACGAAAATAATGGAAGCCCCACTCTTACCTACGATGAAAAGATTTTGCAACGGTGAGTATATGATACTTGATATAGTTTTTTCTTTACTTTCTTCTTACAGGGTGTTTACGAATAAAGTCTTTTATAACATAAAAAAAGGAAAAGGAAGTGAGGACCTATTGGACTTTCGTTGATAAAAAATAATTTTCCATTTTCAATGAACGCGTCCTTAAGACTAATTTCCAATAGATTGAAATAGAAAACAAAATGCTCGCCCTTCTATGTAGTGCTAGTCAGACAAAGCCACTACACTACAAACCCTACAGCATAAAAGTCAGAATTAAATCATAGTTTCACGAAACACCCAGACCATATCTTAAACCGGATAAAGTTTTGTTGCGCCGTTAATTGGCAATTTCTAAATCCTCTTTTATCTAGATCTTTTTGAAATAATATAATAATTAACAACTGTGCAAGATCTCTATAGGGCTTTATGCAATAGTTCCTAACGTATTTATTCTTAACAAAAAATGGAATAAAACCTAAAATTTTACATACAAAGTTAGTAGTTATTACACTTGAAAGAACTCCTAAATATTAGATTTATTTTCATCGAAGTTAGGACTTATTGCATGCTTAAGTGTTAGGAATTTTTTCATCACTTTTTACTGGCTCGGTTAAAAGAGCAATCCATCGCTTCTTGTTGAAACCAGAGCTCACCGAGACCATGTGCTTGAATTTCAGCACATAGTCCATTAACATAGCGCGATAACGGTTACCATTGACGGCAACATTCTGATTTGCCTCATTTTTGAAGAAATATGGACCAATGATTCCAGCAGCCCATAAACCACACCATACCTTTGTTTTTAATGAATGTAATGGTAGCTCTTGGTACTCTTCGGGTTACCCATCAGCAAAAAATACGGCAATTTTGTTTATTAACGTATGCATTGAGTAAGAAATGGGCTTCTTTACTGAACAATGATAAAACAAACAACAAACAACACCGGATTTTCATTGAGTTGTTCCAGAGCCCATTCACTGAAAATATGACGCAAATTCAAATCGCCTGGCTTCAATTCTTGCACAAGTTGAATTTTGTACGCTTTTAGGACAAGATCCTCACGTAGAATACGCCAAGTTGCCGAATACGCCAAACCAAGCTGCTGAAAACGACGACGAATCGATTCTTCATGGTCTTCGCGTACACTCGCATCTACAGCTGATATAGTCTTTTCACTACGTGCTGGATGTGGTCAAACCGGTCGAGTATCATCCACTTATGTAAACTGGGACTCAAATTTGCGAATGGTATTGGCAATAGTGGTTTCCGTAGGTCGATTATGGGCACCATAATTTCCTCGAATTGCACAAAAACATTTCTCACAGAACGCTGATTTTCGTTATACAGCTGAACAAGTTGAAGACGCTGTTGTGATGTGAGTCTTTCCATGATGACTTGTCAAACGATACTGAACAAACTTGCCTATTAAAAATTAAACCTCACCATGAATCACCCCTTACTTTTTAAGTTAGTTTTTGCTTTTCAAACTGCAATTTTTATTATTTTTTTTTTTTTTTTTTTTGTAAGCTATTAAACTAACAATTTGTCGTACCCATCATCACTTAAAATTGCTTATGAGGCGCCTGCCTGACAGTGGTTGAAGTACCTTTAGCGAAGCGACGACATCGCGTGAGCGTCTAAACCACCCCGGAAAGCGGAGTTTAAACAAATGAATCGCGCGAAGGGCGGCACCTTATCCCTCTTGGCTGGCGTCTATGACCAAGCATAGCCCAAACATAACACTATATTTGGAGGTATTTCCATTATTTCTTAAATGGCATATGCATCGAAATTGAACCAGATCTAGATATTTTCGATGTTCACTTGGAAGATGGTGAAGAGCACACGATAAACCAAGCACTTCTAATTCTATACAAAGTAAGATGATGATGAGTACTTGTGCATCATCTGCTGCGTTACACGATTAAACACTCTTTTGTTGCCTTGTTAACACTTTAAACTGTGTACCGAATGCTTCGGTAAGTTACATTCGGATGGGGACGAATTTATTAGATTCCCTGTATGCAGATCCGTAGTGGTTGACAACATTCAAGTTTATAATTAAACCTGTACTGACGCTAAATTAAATAAATGGAAATATTTTGCAATTTAGGACTTTTTCATTTTTTACTGCTAGGAATTGTTTCATTGTGAAGATTTATTTCATATTAAGGATAGAAGATATGTCATCCAGAGTTAGGACTTACTTGATTTAATACATTAAAAGTTTTAATGTTGATTATTATCATATATTATGAGGAGTTAATACGTTAGAAGCTATTGCATAGATTCTCTCTGTAGACTCATAGTAGGGTCTACAACACAAAGTTATTTACTGAGTCTACATTGGTCTAGAGGTTAATCATTAATGCCAAAGCCGTTTTGTTTCCCGGACTGGAAAGCCACACTAACATCAACGTGGTAGAAAAAACTCAACGACCTGCCTTTATCAGCGTCACCTCTCCAAAGGCGGCTCTCCAAACTTTGACGCATTTCCTACTTATAGACTTCTTAGACATGTTAATAGTAATTAGCCAAGCCCTCATCAATGGAAGGAGTTGAGTACAGGACATGCCAGTCCTCTCACACTGCGTTGCAACCTTTCTTAAACCAAACAACCTTCAAATATGTGAAAGTGCCTTCAACATTGACTTTAGTCACCTGCTTCCAGAGAGTAAGTCAATTTCCATCTTCACACACGGTCAAAATCATTCGGCAGGTTTTTTCTATATGTGAAGGCCTATGCAGACGAAATCTCAATAACTCATCAGGCCGTTGCTTGGCTCAGCTTGCCTCCAAAACACTCCAAACAATATTTTTATAATACAAGATCAATCAGATCACTCACTCGGAACATCGATAGTGGTAATAGACTGTCACGCATATCTCAACAAAATGACTAGCTGGACAAGACCGCACTTTACATCGCTGATGATATGGGCAGACTTGGATTCGTAGGAATAAGTAGAAGTCTGCTTAACAAAGTCCACCCATTATTAGCCCAGCGATTGCATATTTGTCACAAGGACTTCTGTAGGAGCTGAAGATGGAAGAGGAATCTGTGTTTCACCTCCTTCACAACTGCCCAGTATTGGAATGCATCAGAATACAATCTCTATTACATGAATATCATCGACCTTGACAAATTTGTCAAAAAATCTCTTTAGTTCAAAAATGACTGGAGCATCAGCCTCTTAAGCTATATCTTATAAAGCTCCACCTAGAAATGCACTTCAGAATTTGAGCAACATATGGTATATCGACTTGTCTGACTAAGTGCAGTAGGCCTTAGATATTAAATTTCCCTTTCTTAACCCCAAGTTGCTGCTGCAAAGTCTTAATTATAGAAAAACGAAGCTTATATCAAATTTGTTTAAGCAGAACTATTATGTTTTTTTCTTCCTTTTTTTGTAGTTCCCGCAAAACAGAAGTTCCAAAATGAAACAATCGAAGAACTTGAACAAACCGTTCCTACATCTCCAATAACAAAGAGTGTCTCTACTCCAGCTAGTCTACAAACTATAGTTCGTTTTCAAAATGGCACATCAAACATGTCACTGCAGCATAGAGTAAGTGTCTACGAAATCAGCGCTATTAAAATATAAAGCAATTTTAATGTATTTTGTTCAAAGATAATACACCGGCGAAAAAGTTCGAATCCATATGTAACCAATGGCCGATTAAAATTTCGCCTCTTCCAAATTCTACTTAATGCCTTTGCACTATTGGCAATTGCTGGTAAGAATTAATTAGCTCCCATCAGGAGCTAAGCCTCGTTTTCATAAGTTTTTCTTTCTTATTTAAGGTGGCTTAGCTGCTTACTTCAATGCTTATCCTACAATAAAATTCGTAAATAAGACAATAATCAATACCATACGAGTTGAGGAAGTTTCCGAATTCGGTATGTGCAATGGCTGAAAAATCCTTCAAATTTCCAATAGAAATGAATTTGTTTCCTCTCTGAACAGGAAAAAATCCAGCACCCGGAACTTGTCTACCTATTATAGTTAAATTTTGCCAAGGACCTTTAATTCCATACAACTACACAGTGTTCCCCAATTACATCGGTCACTTTGGACAGCTGGAAACTCAAGTGGTGAGCTTGGAATTCAGTTTTTTGCTTTTTTTCTGAAAGCATCCTAAATTTTGCATAACGAACTAGGATCTGGATGCGTACGATGCACTTGTGGACGTACGTTGCTATGAGCTGGTTTCCTTATTCCTATGCACACTTTTCGTTCCAAAATGTGGATCCACCGGATCTACAGTACCACCATGTAGGACTCTCTGCACAGAAACAATGAGACGTTGTGGTTTCTTCTTTGATGTGTTCGGGCTTAGCTTACCGGAATATCTAAACTGTAACCTGTTCAAGGATTTCGATAATTCGAATGAGTGTGTTGGTCTCCAACAAGTCCGAGATGTTATGATTGCTTCTAGAAATCCAGGTAAAATTTGTATTTCTATTTTCTTTCAATATCTGTATATACCCGTAACATGTTGTCCTCCCTAGTTTGCAGTGGCTTCGTATGCGATCAAACACGATGTATTCCCAATGACTACGTCTGCGATGGCCATCTTGATTGCATGGATCAATTAGACGAAGCCAAGTGCGATCGTTGTGATTCCGATTCAATTTACTGCGGAGAAGATCGTTGCATGAGCTCGAAACACATCTGTGATGGAATAATTGATTGTCCTTATGGCCAAGACGAACGAAATTGCAGTAATAACATTCCCATTCCATTTGCAATTCCCATTGCATTTGCTAATCTTTTTAAATATTTCTTCTTTCAGTTCGATTAAGTGAACGAAATGGCGACTTAGGAAAAGGAGTTCTTGAAGTGTTTCGCTTTAATTCCCACAAATGGAGTCCTGCTTGTGTCAAAAATTGGGATCGCTCTGTATCTCCAACAGCCGTGTGTTCCATGCTTGGTTATAGTTCCGTAAATGCAACAAGTGTTGTTACTCAAAAAACCCATCGGCCTCTTCTGACTTCGGTTAATGTTTCTACAGACATTTGGAAAATGTATTCCAAAAAGCGATCGAATTTGATGAAAGAGTTTTCGAGTTGTACCCCTGAGGAAGATTACCCCATTGCTGAATTAACATGTGCTAATTTTGGTAACTTAAAACTCGAACATTTTATAAAATATGTCTTTAAGTCTTAACTATTCTAGAATGTGGCAAAGTACGTCGTGAAAAGTATAAACCTGCAAGACGTATTATTGGTGGATCAGCTGCCAATCCAGGTGCCTGGCCATTTTTGGCCGCAATTTTAGGTGGTCCGGAGAAGATATTTTACTGCGCAGGTGTTCTTATTGCTGATCAATGGGTTTTAACGGCTTCACATTGTATTGGAAAGTAAGTATGAAAACCTATTAGATGTTGGTTATAATTTTTTTTTTTTTTTTACTTCCCTATTGCCATCTACTAAAATACTAAAAGTTTTTTCGCTAGTCATACTCTTATAGACTTGGATGATTGGACTATTCAACTCGGAGTTACAAGACGAAACTCTTTTACCTACTCGGGACTAAATGTTAAAGTCAAAAATGTTATACCTCATCCTTTGTACAACATACAAATTGCACATGATAACGACATTGCTTTGTTTCAAGTAAGCAGATTTTCTTATTTGTCTAACCTCATTTTATATATTTCTTTTACATGTTAGCTTATTTATTTTATTTTGAACATTCCTAAACGTTAAGGTCTTCCTCAGTTTAATTTTCAATGCGAAATTAATTCAAAAGTTCTTCGAACGATGGTTTTGGATATGTACAATATGTACGAATATGTAAGTGTAATAAAGAATTGTTGTCCTAGCAATACTAGGGGTTTTGGGCTGTAAAAGTCAACGCAAGTGCCAAAGAAATTTTTCAAGTTAAACTTTGCTGATGAGCAACGTTCTCTCCAGTTTTCGGACATGACCAGACAGGAGAACTGAAAAATAACTGGTATCCTCCATTTAGAGCTCATCCATGAAGCCGCAATTTGTTAGGAAGGCGGCTTCATCTTTAGGTAAGCTGGCAGCTATGTCCGCCGTTTCAAGGTAGAATTTACGTAGGCAACTTCGACGTATTTGGTTAAACCATTGCAGTCACATAGTATGTATTCTGCAGTTTTCACGTCCTCATTGCACAGTCTGCATGTATTATCTAGAGCTATGCCCATGGTCATCAGGTGTTTTTTACACGCCAGTGTCCTATGGGAAAACCTGTGGTCACTCGAATCTGACTTCTACTTAGTTGTAGTAGTTGTTTTTTTGTTTCGGTTCCTCTCCTTTTATTGTATTAATTGATAGCCCACAAAATTAAATTGAGATGCGGATCCTTTCCTGGCTGGTTTGTCTGCTTTTTCGTTGCCTTCATGTCCGTCGTGTCCTGGCACCCAAAACAGATGAACTTTATTTGTAGTGGCCAGTAGTTGTAGAAGTTGAGGGCAATCACAGACCAGATTTGATATACGAGTAAATGTTTTTTTTTCAGATTTTCGTTCAGATTTTCTCAAACGCAAAGCAATATTGCAAGGATTTCAGCCTGAAATATGGAGCTGTTTGTATTAATACTGGCGTGAATGGAAGTCTTATTGCGAGGAAAGTATACTCCGGCTACAACTCCTTCATTTGTTTTGGATCCGCCTGTGTACCATACATGTAAGTCCTTGGCAAATGTTGGTTTTTCCTGGTCCCAGTTAAGACGGTCTGTAAATGTAACTTTAAAGTTGTGTCGAAAGTTATATCGTGGTAGACATTGATCTATTAGATGTATTCCAAGTAGTTCGTCTTTTTTGAATTCATAAAGAATTGCAGCTTAAACTACAATAGTTTGGAATAGGATTCATCTTCTGTGATGAGCGTATAGGGATTTTCCATTGCTTCATTCATGATTTCCAGATGAAGTGGTGGGATGTTTACGATAACTTCAAGCGCAGCTATTGGTGCGGTTTTCATTGCACCAGTTGAGCAGACACAGGCTAGTCTCTGCAGTTTGTTGAGTTTTATCTATGTAGAACTCTGCGATGCTTTCTGCCACCAAGCGGCGACTGCATTCGTAATGATAGGTTTCGTTATTCCCTTGTACTTCCATAGTGTCATTTTGGGATTAAGTCCCCAATTTTTCCGGCTAGACATTTGCTGGTCCATAGTGAGGTCCTGACGTTGTCAATATTCTTAGAAATATGAGGGTTTCACGTAAGTTTTTCATCCAGTGTAATTCCTAGATATTTTACTTCTGTTGAGAACTCTATTGTTTCTCCGAAGAGAGTGGTATTTCTGAGTCTTTCTCGCCTTTGTCTCTTGGTGAATTTAAAACTGGTGCTTTTCTTGGGATTAACTTTGAGGCCTACTTTGGTGCACCATTCAGCAACTAGGTTCAAAGCCCTCTGCAGGCGATCCGAAATTGTGTCTTCGAATTTACCTCTGATAGGAATAGCAACGTCGCCTTCAAATGTGGATTTACCACGTGCCACTCATACAAAATGTGGTGGTTCATGTAACCGGCCCTTTTAAAAAGCCACAGATTTTTTTTTTTTTTTCGAAGAATCTTTGACTGCAAAATTGCACGACTTGCGTATGCGTCACTGCTTGACGCGTATGCGTCTCTATATGTTTCACTCACAATAGTCGAAATGGCGTGTTTATCCGTCTCAATCACGGCATCACTGCCTGTCTCGCTCACACTTAATACTCATTTTAACTTGTTAAAAAAATTAACCATGAATCGGGTTTCTTCTAGTAAGTGTCATACCATTAGTATTTAGTACGCCATCTTTTAAAGTTACTTGCCAAAATGGCATAATAAATTTTTTTTGTCAGTTCAAGTTATGTGGTAAATGATTTTCAGATACATGGATGGACAAAAATGCAATATTTTAGTTAAAACTGATATAATTATGGTTTGTTTCAATTTTGGACCGTAATGTAGAGAAGAGTTACTTACGGTTACGTAGCAAGAAAAAAATCGAAGAAAAGTAAAGATTTGTGGTCACAGTACTTGAAAGTTCGTCACAGGGTGTCAGATTTCTCAATATTTTTTGTAAATGCCAATATCCATAGTTTTTAGGAAAAAGGAACTGAGACTGATTGGTCTATACGACCTTGGTAGTTCAGACGGCCTGCATTCTACCTAGGTATATATTTGACAACAACCTCCTTCCACTTTTTTGGCAAATAGTACGCGTAGCTAGCTCTGAATAAGTTAATTAGTACAAGTAGCAGTAGGCGGATGCCCTTTTTTAGTGAAGCTGGGAATATTCCATCCTCACCTGTGGCGGATTTGTATCAGCAAGAAGTTAAGAAATAGCCTGCACTTTTGCGCCAACATGTATTTTTTAGACTTTTCGACTGTCCCCCCTCCGTTCTTTTCCTTCGGGACCTTGAGAACACGCCAGCCTGTTGTGGAAATGCCAGGAATTTGCTTGGCGATCCTTGACCGGGCATGCTTGGGCATTTTATCATCGTCTGGAAGGAAGGTAATGTACAGAGTTTGGCTTCTTTCCATTGCTTTATCTTCTTTACCTTTGACATAAGCCAGTTTTTTGTCTCTGTGCCGTGGTAAGTGATAGACAGCCATCCATCCCTTTGTGTGCATGCGACAAATTTGAGGTGACTGTTGTTGTCGGCTTTGTCCACCTCGATCAGTAGGCATTTTTTTACCTGCTGAATTTGTTGCACGGACAGGGATTCTTCGACATGCATTTCATACATTGTAACAAATTTGCATCGGTTAATGCGCCTTTTTAGGACAATACTGATGTCGAAGGTGGCTAATTTCTTCCCTGGATCCTTTATTATTAGAACCCGAGCGAGGTTTAATATGAAAGGTGTTTTTCCCACCTTACTTCGGAGCGCTTGGTTTTCCGGGAACTCATGTTGTCGTTGCCTCATTTGTGAGCTTTTGTAGCTCTGGATGTAGTCTATGTTTTTTTTGTAGTTTTCCCTGTGGGAGTTTTTGGCTGATCGGCATCTTTTGGACGTGTAGAGTTTATCGCTATCTTTAGCTTGTTTCTGGGGTTTTGCAAGCATGTTCACATCCCGCATAGATCTTCTGGCGGTGTCATGCCGGCCCTTCTTCTTCTAGCTTTCTACGCCTTTCCAATTTCGCATCGCTTGATATTTTTTCTTGGTGGCTTCGCTGAAAACGAGTTAGTGTCCTCCGTCTACATCTCTGTAAGTGTTAGAGGACAACGGAGTTGAGCTTCTTAATCTGACTCCGTAATTATGTTTTTATTTTGTTCTTACTTGGTCTTCCATTTGTATCCCACGAGTAAAGCGGGAAAGGTTGGTCTGGGTGTGAGCTTTTTCTTGGCCCTCAGCCAGGTTGATTATTGGCAAGCCACAGATAACACTATAATATAGCCCATGATTGGATCTTAGTTTTCAAGTCAGATTTGGCTCTACCAGGGAGTCTCTTCCCTGATCTAGCTTCCTGTTCCTGAACTTAAGCCGCCCCACCTCGGTAAGGTGTCGAATCTTTTAGGGGCAATTGATTATTGCAATTGTTACTAAAAATTAATCAATAGATCAGAAAAGTTGAAATAATTAAACTATACTACCTGTCATAGAACGTTCTTAATCCTGCAGAATGTACGCAATTCCTAGTTTGATATTAAAATTTCCCAGAAAAAAATATTACTTACTATACCCATTGCAACTTTAGAAGCATTCAGTACTGCCAGTCCTATTGCATTCCCAAACTATTATATTTGGAAGTGGTTTCAGAGTTTTACCGCGCCGCAATGTGTGCAAACATAATCCTGTAAATGCGCGCTTATTATTAAAAAAACGTCTGAAGCACAGCTTGGCAACCGCTATGACGCTGATATTTGGTTTTTTTCATCTGTTCTTCTCAATATAGCTCAGGGTCACAGGTGTACTTATTTTTTCATCCGGAAAAAGTGTGATTTGCTTACCTTCTTACTTAAATGCATTCCCGAGTCAACCTGGTCCTCAACAAATAACCCTGTTCAATTAGACCGTTTCCAAGTAATACTCTTCATCCCTGCTGCAAAACGACTAACGTTATTTTCGCCTGCTTTTCCTAACATCCATGATTCTACGCCATAGAGCGTGAAGTTGATTATGTTGGTTTTTTAAGACCTTATTACCCATTTTCCTTCTTAAGCCAATAAAACTGTGAATTGGCAAGTATAAATCTTGATCTTGGAATATGTACCTTGAAAGGTGATTACCAATTAAGTTAATGCAAAGTCAATTAGCCCGAAGTCAAAAGTCCATCTTCAGACTTGGTATCGTATAAATAATATTGTATAATTTCGAACTCGACGCATTGCTCAATGATGATTCGCAATTTGTTGATATGAGAGATTAAAAACTTAATGATCATCACTCTTTTCTCTACTTTACTCTACTTGATGCTCCCAAAAGCTCAGGCATGTGCAGGTAATATGACTGTGATTTCAGCCGGTTTATACTTACCATAGTTATCACCTGCTCTAAAATGCAAGTAACCCTGCACTGTCTATTTTCCAACAGTGTAAAGAGAACAGACAAGCTATGGTTTGTTTGCTATCCCTACGGCTATTACAAGATTCGCTTTATGATCGTTACTGCTGCTTTTATCGTACTTTAGTAATGTGTGCTTTCCTCGGCTTCATAGCATAGCTTTGTATGCATAAACAAATTTCAATAGCCATGATACATACTTATATTATATGTCTCATTTTTTTGAAGTGGACGTAGTGTATTTGTAGTTTTGAGAGCCTTCCCCATCGACTATTTTTTGATTCTATCTTACGCATATGCCATCTAAACCCGAACTTAAACTATTGCGAAAATACCATATTACTAGGTGGAGTGAAAAGTAAACTTTTTGACCACCAGAATGCGCTGCTACTGCAAAAAAGGTTATGGTGCCTTGAAGTCCGTTCATATTTAGGCAGACATGCCAAATTTCAGTGCGATACTATCTTTAGTTTTGTTTTGAGTATGGACAAAAACGATTTTCGTTCTCTCATAAAACATTATTTTTTAAGAGGCAAAACGGCGAAGGAAACAAAAGAAAAGTTGCACAAATATTATGGGGCTAATGCTCTGTCAGATTACACCGTCAAATATTTGTTTCGAGAGTTTCGTGGTAGCCGCAACTCTACTACCGATCAAGTCCTCAGCGGCAGGCCCTCCGATGCGGTTACAGAGGACAATGTCAAAAAAATACATGAAATGGTGTTGGCTAACCGGAAAGTGGAGGTGCGCGAGCTAGCAGATACCACAAAGATTAGTACTGAGCGCACACGCCATATTTTGGGCAATATTCTGCATATGAAAAAGTTATCCTGCCTCTGAGTGCCGCGCATACTCACTCCTGACCAAAAACCCGAACGCGAGAGCACTTCGAAATAGTGTTTGGACTTGCTGATGCGAAATCGGGCAGACTTTTGGCGTAGATTGATAACTATTGAACACCAGAGAACAGAATGAGTGCCCGTCAATGGACGAAGCCGGCATGAGTGCTCCGAAGCGGCCGAGGGAGGCTCGATGGGTCGGAAAGGTTATGGCATCGATTTTCTGGGATTGTCATGGCATACTCTTCGTGGACTACCTCGAAAAAGGAAAAACCATCAACAGCGAGTATTACTGTGCATTACTGGAGCGATTTAAGGCCGTAATCGCTGCAAAACGGCCTCACATGAAGCGAAAAAAAAATTTGTTTTTGCTAGACAATGCACCGGCGCACAAGAGCACCGCCACTATGGCTAAAATCGTACGGCTCCAATTGCTGTCGCATCCACCGTATCCGCCCGATTTGGCTCCCTCGGACTATTATCTCTTCCCAAACCTCAAAAGATGGCTCATCAATAAAAAATTCACCTTACGCGAGGAAATCATCGACGCCACGGAGGAGTATTTTGCGGACCTACCGGAAAACTACTTTTCGGACAGGATCAAAAAGTTGGAAAATCACTGGAATAAGTGTATCAAACTAAAAGGGGACTATATAAAAAAACATTTAAAAAAATTTCTTTTATTCCCAAAGAGGTTCCTTTTCACCCTATCTAGTAAATCAAGTTGTCAATATAAAATAAGAAGTATAGAGGAAAGGAGTATAGCGTCACCGATATTGTGAAAAATAGGAAGTAGAGTAAGAGTCTCACCTAATTCTTTATTAACTCCAACATATGTAACATAGTTCGAAAATATGACACCTTTCTGCACGCCTCTCCTTGGTCATTGCTATAACACTGATGAACTAGAAAAGGGTTAAAGAAGGACTTCTCAAGGCCTGAACCTGATAGAACATTCATTGACAGATAAACTTAATTGTATGTAACCAAATAGTTCGTGACGTCAATGGTACTCTTGCTGTCCCTCAGATAATATACTATAGACTGCTTAGTGGCGTCTTAATGACCTGCTTCCTTTTTGTTGAGCATGTTAATGTGCTATGCATACAAAATTTAGACACTGAAGAGCTTTTTCTCTGTGAGTGCATATCTTACGTTCGCAGCAGGCTGCATGAACAATGGACTAATATTGTTGGTGTAAGTTTTGTAGATACTTTATTACTCAATTGATTACTCAAAAAATATTATTCATATTGTACATATAATGGAGTTGTTCTTCGTCTGAGTGCTCTGTTCCGGCAGAAACAATATATAAAAAAGCGTGTTACGAAGCTACCTGAACGGATTCAAAAAAGTGTCCCAGTCGGGGCTGTACTTTCTTGTAAAACTTGTTCCTAGAATAATAATAATTTCTTATAGTAATATGAACGAACTTAAGAGCAGTATAGCACCCACATCAAGCGCGATTACTTTTTTCTTTAATATCAGGGTACAACTTCCTTGGTGGGCTCCAAACTTATTGTAACCAAAATTAAACGGCAGAAATTGGGATGTTTATACGTCTCCCGTGCTTGCAAACTCATAGCGTTATGAAGATTTTCAAATATTTATTTGTCTGTAAATTTTGCTCCATTTTCTTCATAATTTAGAGAACGAGATTTTAAAAACACCTAATTTTCTAAATTCATAGATTCATTTTCTTAGTTCATAATTTAGTAGATAATTAAAGAATTGCACTTGTTTATTCAATTGAAGCTTTCTACGAGAGTATCATTTCATGAGCACTTATTACCTGTTTGCCTACCACCACCTGGGCTAAAGCAACTAAAACCAGGAGAGCTATGTACCGTTATTGGATGGGGAAAGCGAGAAGATAAAAATCGTAAGCACAATAATATTCAAAAATTATAATTTTCTATAAGTTCGTACTCTTAGCTAAAGCAACTTACGAACCAATTGTAAATGAAGTGCAAGTGCCAGTGATTCGTAGACAACAATGTGATGAATGGTTAGACAATCTTACAGTCTCTGATGGGATGATTTGTGCAGGATTCGAAGAAGGTGGCAAGGATGCATGTCAAGTATTCTGAATATAAATATTTGTCTTTGTATATTTTTAAACAATTTTATGTTATTTCGTTTGACCAGGGTGACTCAGGCGGACCACTTCTCTGTCCATATCCAGGTGAAAAAGATAAATGGTTTGTTGGTGGCATTGTATCCTGGGGTATTATGTGTGCACATCCCAAACTACCTGGCGTCTATGCCAATGTGATCAAATATATTCCGTGGATTTTAGAAGAAATTCAAAAATATTCCAAACCACATAAGCCGCCTGAGGCAAGAGGTAGTAACCGCAGCTCCAATAAAATTAGCGGCTATGGCAATCGAAGCCCAACAGACATAGATTATTATAATAGTTATGAGAAACCATAGAAAAAGGTTAAAGACAATAATTTTAGTTTTTTAAGGAACCCATTTTCCTGAAAAAAGAAAATACCCTTACCGTAAAATCAATTAAAATATTACGAACATATGCTAGACAAAACAATCAATGTCAATTTTTCGAATTTATTTGATGCAAGTAAAACCTTGAATTAAAAAAAAAAAAGATATATCAAATATTTTTAAACAAAATCTGCATAAAGAAATACATATTGGTGACAAGGAACACAAAAAATTAATCCTCAAATATCAGTCGATTAAAAATTAAACCATATCTTTGATAAATTATCAATTATACAATTATTTTTTTGACAAAAAAATATCTCAAGAAAACATATTTACAAGCCACTTCAGTAATATGATATATTTCCTTAATTATAAATTATATTCCGAGACTTGACAATAACTTAAACAAGTTTTTAACAAAAAACAAAAAAAAAAGATATATACATAATATTACTTTGTAGTGTTCATTATTTTTATAAAAAAAAAATAAATAGGATTTCTAAAAATAAAAATAATAAAGAAAAATATAGCAAACAAATAGTATAACCAATGAAATATGAGACAATATAAATTTAAAAAAGAATATATATATATACATATAAGAGAAAAGTTTTAGACAATAAAACATAAAATAACTTAATATAGAATGTTCAAATGTTGTGAAAGAGTAAAATGCATATTTATACAATATATATAATATATACTATTAAAAATGAACATATACCATATATACAGAAAACATTTTTAAGACAAAAGACAAATAATCTATCTAAAAGAATAAAAAACAAGAAAATATATTATTTTTGTACAAAAAAAAAAAACTAAATAACTAACTAATAATGTATGATAACAGAAAAATATCTATCGGATAAGAAAAGCTAAATTGAACTAATAAAACTAATATGCTTATATTTATTGAAAAACCTAAAATATAAAAATAACACAAATGTTGCATTCTTTATCCGAATAAAAGTAATATACATACAAATATATAAAATGATTAGTAAAAATGACAATGTACTGACAACAAAAATATTAATTTTAAAATCAAATGATTTTAGATGCGTATATAGTGTAAATCAAAATAAAAAAATATACAATTTAAATAAGAACTTAATAGGTAAAAGAAAAAAATAAAAATAAAAAATAAATTTGATTCAAATTCATAATATTGGAAATGTGAACGTAAAAATTCTATGAATAATGAAAATAAAAATATTATACACATTCAAAAAATATAATATATACATAACTGTAAGAATATATACAAAATATATGTATATATATTATACACCTAGATAATTATAATTAATAAACTATACATATATATAAGCTTCCCGTAAGAGCTCATGCATGGGTTTCAGCTTTAATGATAAATTGTTTGTCTTTTAGATGAAAAACAAAACAAAACAAAATAAAATAAAAACAAAGGATATTTAAACAAAATACCAAAATGAGAAAAAACCTAAGAACAATCGTATAGTTAAATGAAATTATTATAAAACTTTTTTGTTTGCTTATCTTCAATTCAATTTTATTTCTTCAATGTTTCCTTTTTCACTTTGTTAAAAAAAAAAAAAAAAAATTGTTTGGTTTATTTTACAGTTTATAAAAATATATGAAAACCGAGTGCTAAAACAAGTTAAAAAAAAAAAAAAAAACAAAAAAACATTATATCATAGAGTAAAAATGAAGCAGCAGGTACTAAAATCATAATATATTACAAAACAAATCATGAGTTGCAAAGTAGTTGTTTGTACATAGTCATACTTAAACATACATAAACATATACTATTAGCTTTACTGATGAATGCTTTTTGTAGGAAATAATAATGATTAGATTCATATGTACACACATGGTGAAGTAAAATTATAATTTGCTTTATGTTTTCTCTTCTTTTTATTTAAATTTTAATTTCAGACTTTTTTCTCATATTATTTTTGTGGCAATGAATAGAATGTTAATGTCACCTAGCAAGACTGGTAAAATTAATTTTTTAAGAAATCTCGTCCTAAATCTTTAAAACATCCATAAAACTGTATACATCTCTGAGTCGGTTATAGAATTTTAATTTTTTATTTATGAGCAACGACAAATCTTTAATTGTTATTTCAACCAGTACCTACAAGAGGTCTGACATCTATCAAATTCATCATTTTGAAAAAATTTAAAGGCAAAAATAAGAATAATTTAAAGAGTCTGGAAACAAACAAAACAAACCGTCAGCGCATCAGTTCCGGACTAATCAAAAATCAGTCTCTCTCATCTACTGTGTTGTTCACTTTGTTATCATCCTTTCGCTGTGGCAAACCTCCGAAAGCAAAATCTCCTCCTTTCGGATCCAGCAAAAAATCTTAGGTCTCATCTCAATGTTTTATGCTTAGTAGCTTAAAATTAGTATTAGCTTAAGAGTAGTAGATTTTTAGTTTTTTTGTGTTGAACATAAAGCACCTCTGACGCAGTAGCTGCCGAACGTACTCGTATACCATATACCATACATTTTCGTTTTAAATGAATTTTTTTATAATTAAATTGGCAAAAAAATGCTTTAAAAAAATGATACATGCTGATTAATCTCGTATGTAAACTATGATATTCGACGTATCTTATGGTATATATGTATATTTATAGCAATGCCTTTAACAATCGGCATACGTTCCCTCTGATATATGAGATACAGATACTGAAGAAATGATCTTTGGGTCAAAATTGTAAAACAATTATTTGCAAAATAATATTCAATAAGTTTGGTTTTCTCAATCAAATATGAAGTATGTTAGACACTGTATGGAATATTTAGTACAGATATACCTCTACAATTTCGAAAAAAAAAAAACACTATTACTCTTATAGATCGAGAAAATAGAAATGAGAATTTACTATCTTCGGGTATGCTTTCAACTGGCCAGACTCGGTTGATCATTTGGCTTTTGCGCCACAGAAACATTACCAGAATAATTACAATAAAATATAATCTTCATAATAATCCGCAGTGGTTATCAACTGTGAACCTTCTGGTGGTCTTTAATTTATATTTTAGAGAATTTCTCTAACAATCTTTTAGTCAATAAACATATATTCATTTGTTAACTGGTTTACCCTCAATCATGAATTAAAAAAACAACCATACATATAATCAATACCTACCTACATCAATATTTAGCATATAGTTTAAGTTTTTACATGTTTTCGTTTTTATTATTATTATTTTTTTATACACATAATAAACAATTCTAAATTTTTTTGGATTAGTATGTTATAAATATATACAAATAAATTCTTTGGTTTAGTTAAACCAGTATCGAATGCACTGAGCCAAGTAAGTATCGTAAATACAAAAATATACAGATAAAAACTAGAAAAAAAACAATACGAGTATATCGGAAACGGCAATAGAAAGAAGTTGGAAATTTGATGAAGAGAAAAAATATTAAATTAAATTTGAATACGTTTGGGAATTAAGGAGCCAGTTACTGAATTTAGTGTGAGTTTATGTAAAGCATTACATTAATTAAACTAGAACGTCTTCATAAACTTACTTTTATAAATTAATTTCCAATACATGATATATGTATTTTTCTGATATTTTTAAAGAGACTGTTACATTCAATATTACTGCATACATAACACATGTTTGATGGAAGTTCCCTATATGTACTTGTTTATGGCGCTATAACAGTAATGAAATTGTTGCCTTACCTATTTATTCTTGGCAGCACAATTTAATAAATTTTGCTGGTATTAAAAAGTTCGCGACAACAAACAGCTCCAGATTATACCATGTATGATAGATACATTCGAACTTACATATACATGTGTTAATGTGTTAGTAGGATATTTAAAAGAGCGGTTGAATCTCAAAAACTCCATAAAGATACTCCATAAGTACGTATTGCTGTAAATATCATATATAAATATATCAATGGATTAAAACTCGCCCGCTGAAGAACATAAAAAATTTAATAGAGGCCCCAAGGGATATATACAAACGATATGTATGTATTCCATTAGAGTTTTTTTTTTTTTTAATTTACACACGCTGTTGCTAATGGATTGAATATAATCTTTAACGCAATTATGGTTCGGAAAAGCTTCAAGGAAAATATAATTTGCACCGTATTTCAAATATCCTTCCTTGATATTCCGCAAAAATCATTCAAAATTAATAGTTCTGTTGCGCAAATGTCAGGCTGATTTTCGAACGAACTTCCTTATTTGACAACATGCTCGTATTTGTTTGTCCAACATAGCAAAACAGAAATATACGCTTATAAATAGATTTTCTTTATACTGCATTTGATAGAGTGTACAAAAAAGCACTTTTCCATATACATACTAGGTATATTGTCGAAAATTTAAATATGTACTGACAAGACTATACATGAACTCATTTTTACTAAGTTGCACTACCGGAATTGATTACAATATCTACGTCTGGTGTTTACAGCTCAAAAACATCTTAAAAATAGCAAATATGCCAAATCACAGTCTTCCGACCATGGCGCTTAATTATATTCTTAAAAAACAAGGTTCACAGCTCAGAAAACGAGAACTACTTCTTGCATATTATAATGTAGGCATGTCGCCAAGGATAAATTAAGAACCTCGAAAAAATATAAATCAATCAGAGAACCGTTGTATATGCAGAAAATTGCATCATAGTTACGAACAAGAACTTCCGCGAAAACAATAAAATACAGCAACAAATATACAACTCTATAGCTTATCATTGTTAAACGTCCGAGCTCACATTTTAGTCTCACTGTGGAACCTTAAGGAACGTAAAAACACATATTACTTTCTGGAAAAATTCTCCATTCTTAAGGAACTGAGAAGATTATTGAAACCACTCTGTTTATTGTGGAATGAAGTAGTTAAAATTTTGTACGGGTATTGTTTTATTACCTATCGTTTACAACATAGTGCTAAAAGCATTATATGGAATTATATGGTATGTACCTCTATCATATCAACTATATCAAAGTATTTCAAAAAACGTTTTATATTGTATAAAAAAATAATATTTTTAACTTATTTTAAAGACTGGTTAATTTCAATTAGTCTGACATGGAATAGACAAATATTCATTGCCCTACTTATTTTTTATTTTTAATCTTGTTGGTTAATATTTTATCTTATTTTTATCATTTTCAAAATTTTCCATGTTTATTTTCAAATTAAAAATCAATGTTTCATATGATATATGTAAACTGTAATTTAAACGCACACATACATTTACTCAATGAAAAGAGTACCTTTATAATACTTTACTAACTAAGAAAACGCTTAGCTTTATGTATTTATAACAGAGATATAAAATATGGTATACTTTACAAAAATGTTATAGTTGATAAAAAGCCACTTATAACCAAATTATAAAAAAACTAAATAAAAGTAAAAACCCTATATCAAAAAAGATACACTATGCTTTCAATTATTTGTTTTTAAATTAGCAACTTTCCACAACTATTGTTTAACTATTCCCAGAAGAAGGTTTTTTTGTTTATATAGAGCAAAAAACAAAATTAACAATTCAAAAGAAACACAGGTCTACTACATAAAATGTGAAAACTATATCCAAAATACTCTGTATTCTTGTTTTGATATTAAAATATATACATATTACTACGTAAATGTATACACTAATCAAAACGCTTATTTTGTAGAAATGCCTCTAGAGGCCTATACATACTATATATATATATATATATTTATATACTGTAACAGTTTATATAAAACACAAAAAAAAAAAAATGAAAAATGAAAAAATTAATTAATTACAGAAGCTAGATCGTAAGCCCCCATATATAATTATAATTTGTTTTTATGTTTCGGTAACGAATATACACTTAAGTGTTTGGAGAAAAAAAAATCAAAGAAAATCAAAAACAAAATTTACATTCATATATATAGAAAATTGTGGGAAAATTTTAAATTAAAGTTAGATGAGAATTAAAATAATTTTTTTAATACCATGCCATAAACAATCATACAAATAAAGCCAAGTGTATTTTTTTACATTGATAAATAATTCAAAAGCTAGCTAATTCGGATATGAGTGCTGAATTTTAATTTTATTTTATTTTTCAAAAATATAAAATTAAATATAAGACAAGATGCTATTATAACAAATTTCAATTCCATACAAATACACATTCATATTTACTTATTAACTTGAATTTCTTTCAAAAATAGCCTTGCGAGTGTGTTGAAAATATATATCGCATGCTGACTGTTGAATAAGTCGGCACTACTTTCAATTGTAAAAATACGCAGCTAACAATCAATCTGTTAGCTCTTGAATGGTTTAGTCATTTTCGACATTGTAATTGTTTAGATTCAAGCCTTCAAATCTCTAAATTGCTACTGAAAGTTATATCACTTTTTCATTAATAAATATTTATTTTCTACATTTTATAGTTATCCAGTATTCAAAATATGAAAAGCAAAAACCTCTTAAGAAAACCACTACTTAATCGACCAATTTTGTATGTAACTAAATATTGCACTATGATTTTCCATATTCAACAAAAACGTCTATATAACAATAACAGTTGATCGCATCTGTTGTGTTTACTAGGTTCTGGTTTCATGAGGAAACACTGTGAAGTATCTTACCTTTTGATACAGCTAGCGTTGGAGCAGGGTTCGGTCTTACTAGTTTTCTGAAACCTGGTGTCTGGAATTCAAATTTAAGGCTACCCCAAAACTGCGTAGTATCTATTTTTTTATTTTCTCGATTATCGTCCAGAACAAGGGTCAGCCATCTAAATAACTACGCCAAAAAAGCAGTGATTAATGATTTACTGAGTCAAGATAACATTTGTGATGTTGACGTAGACAGTAGGCTGTACTGTCACAGCCATTTGATTCTGTTCCAACTTGCCTTTATTATACTCTTTGTTCATTCGTTCCATTCTATTTTATTTGCTTTTATTTCATTAACCATACATGTTATAAAGTCGAGCACTTGTTCAGATTCTTGGGATAATGTGCTGCCTACCCGTATAAGCTTGGTACAATTCTTTAAAGCATGATGTTGAAGACATCTCTTTACAGGATGGCATTACATCTATTGATCACATTCTGGTTAGTGCAGAAAGTGTTCTAGTGAGTGATAAACATGTGTTCGGCAGTCGAAAGTATTGTAATATAGATTTAGTAGCTACAATAAGACTCTTAATTCTCTCAATACGTAATGCCGTTTTTCTAATATCATAGGAGGTATACAGAACTGTTAATCAAATAAACATTCGCCTGCTTTAACGCAAGCTTGTTGGACTGTTGTTGTTTAATCACCGCATATACTATCATATATGTTGGAAAAAAGATTTAAAAGCTACTATAGTTAGTATCTTGTAAGTTTACCCAAAAAATTAACTACGAAGTCGCTTCTACATGATACAAAATTCCGATACAATTGCCAGATAATTTAAAAAAAAAAAAAAACATTATACTGCGGAGAATTTGCCAAAAGAGCCGGCGTGAGAACACCTGCTGACCAATGTGTGAATGATGAATGGGCGGAAGCCGTGCATTGTAGTCTGCCATTATTTCAAACTAAAACGCCCGGCACTTCATGCAGTGTGACTTAGAAAACACTGCACATCTAGAAGAAAATAATTTTATATATACGTATATAAAAGAATTTCATTATATAAGCCAAAACCAATGAAATTTTCATTTCGCGTCAAAAAAGTGTGACGGTTACCTGAAATGACGGTTAATGGATAATCGAGATTCTACTGTGCATAAGTAATTTTGTTTTTGAATTTAAGTAACACTGTGTAGCTCTAGGCTCAGAATACAAAAATTGTAGTCCAAACGCTGTGAGTAGAGAGAGAGCACTAAGCACATGTTATGCAATAAAAAGTGATCGAGAGAAGAGAGCAGAGCAAAGAAAGACCGCGGACATATTGACTTAATATTAGATCACGCGTATGCTAGGTAAAAGCGTTTAAACAGCTTTAGTTTCAATTTAATTTATTATACCTCTATGTATGGTATATTAAAGTAACAATTGATTTCTTTTGGAAAACTTAAATATACCCACTTATATTAGGGATTTCAAAGTATACAGAAAAATTTGTTAAATTTTACAATATGGTTTAGTCTTATATTTATGTTGTATCTTGTACCAAAAATATATATGTTAAATATTAGTTAAGATCTAATCCTGCAAAAATATAGGCATACCTTACTATTCTGCCGCCTTCGTAAAAAAGATTCGAATTTTTTTCGACCACTCAGAAATTTGCAAGCTGACTTATTTCAGAAAAACGAACAAAATTTAAACACGCGAAGTTACTTTTTGGCATCTTAATCAATATTTTGTTTTAAAAAAATCAAAAAGGATTAAATAATAGTAATTTTCAAATAAAATACAGCAAAACATGAATTATAGCTTGAAAATTAAAGTAACAAAATGGTAAAACTACTTTGTACTTAGAATCCTTATCACATTTATAGGTCCACTAAAGCATCTTGTATTTATTTTCATCATCATATTACGTAAAACGGTCCACTATCCTGTTGATTTTGTTTATCGGAATGATTCCTTGGCCAGAGAAACATCATATCATAGTTCGTCCACCATTTTTTATTTGGCCCCTAGTATAACGTGGGTTCGCCCTTTCGCATTTCAATGCTTCATTTTTGGCCTTCCGATTCCGGATTTTTCTATTTCTGAACGATGATTAGTTCAGCATCTTGCCTATTAAAAAAAAAAAAACAAAGTTTGAATTCGCTGTTTAAAAGGATCTGTGTTTATAATACTTAAGATTGCTTGATCCAGGAGTTTGGTGCTTTTTTATAGTCTGCCTCCTCAATGAAATATTTTCAAGCAACAAGGGAAAAAAAGCGTCCTATCATTCGGAGATTATTATATATAATATAATAACCATTTCTTTTTTGCAATCATTGCAACTAATTCGATTTTAGAAAAACTAAAAACTTGCATTTTAATTTCGTTGAATATTGCAAGATAGAAGAAATGAACTATTGAAAAAAAGTACCAACAAACACTATTAAGTTTAGATTTTGTTCGACACTATCTAAACCTTGTTTTTCTTTTGAAAATATTTGAAATTACCAATATATAAATTGATATAAAACGATATAAATGATCCGCAGTCAACTCTAGTTGACTCTAGTATCAATGGCAATTTTTAATGAGTATAATAGTAGCCCAAGACCATTATAGACTATTTATGGACTATATATAGGCCAAGATTTCAGTTGACAATTGTTGTAACATATGATTTTGGTTTGAGGTTATGAGCACAATTTCTTCTGTAATGCTATGCGCCAACCCACACAATAATTGACTATTGCAGTATTTTATTGTTCATAGCCCGGAAAAGAATCCTAGTAGCAATTATCCAAAATATATTTTGTTTTCAAATTTTTGTATTAACTAAAAAAAACACGTTATTTAACCTTTTGCTTAGCATTTACTACAATACTATCCTAAACTTTGAATACTACACAATTAAATAATAAAATGGTCATGAAAATAATTATTAACAATTTAAAATCTGCAAACCTCTTTAATAATTTATTTCTTTGTTTTACATACATTTTCCCAATTTATTTTTATTGAGCAGTAACATTTCGTTTGTTTTAAGTTGTAACGATTAAAAAGAAAATATTTAGCACTCACACTTTTATGGAGATTTTTTATAAATTTTCTGTGCCCGATGAAGTTATAATTAGAAAATAAAAAAAAAAATAAAAAATCAAAAACAAAACCAAAAACGAAAAATTGAAAAACATTTTACACGTACTTTTTTATTAAGCTGGAATTGAAAAATAAAATGTAACGGCCGCTGTTAGACAATTGCACTTGTTAAACTTGCACAAAAAACGTTAGTTTTTTCACGATCGAATTGTTTGTTTTTGTTAAAAAATAAAAATTAAAACAAATGAAGTAATGTAAGCTACTTACAATAAAAAAAAATAATAATAAAGCAACTACCGACAATAAAATCATATACACCAGTGTTTGTAAAAGTTATTTGCAACAAAAATTAAAAATAAAAAATAAAACTAATTTTTAAAAATAAGAAAGAAAGTATTTTTGAGGACAACAATTATAAATTACAATACAATTATGGTAGAAATGAGGAAAAGTGAAAAAAAATTAATTATATTATACAATTACATACATACATACATTATTAGGAAATATATGTTAAAGCAAATGAAACGCTACACTACAGTAGGTATATACATACATCTTAAAACATATATGTCAAAAATGTCTATTTATATAGAAATGTATATTTTTACCTGAAAAAAAATACATATATTACTAAAAAAAATATTTATAAAAGCGTGTCAAAAATACACAAAGAAGTGATAGTAAAAGAATACTTGTAAAAAAAAACAAAAAAGAAAATAAATGTTAAATAAATGGTCAAAAAGGGTGTACGGTTTTTGTTTGAATGCTTAAATAGTTTACGTTTGTCAAATAGTGTTGTATAACATAGCATTGGCCGAAGAACTAATTAGACTTTTGCACTGCATATAGTTTTATTGAGCGCCGCCTTTGCACGTATTCCGTAAGCCATGCTCAATACACTGAGAAATCCCGCTCTTTCAACTGCCGAGGGATCATCAGCTTCTACCTTCTGCAGATTGCTCTTGAAAGATGGAGCGAATACCTGAGAGATTATACTACTTGTAGTTAGACTTCATCACAAATTTGCCGGTGGGTGATTATAGTGCTCTTAATTTTTCTCAAAGAACTTAATACTGAAGTGGATATGACTACACTTTAAGTGCCTGAGCACGTGTTAAGTTTTTAGGAAAATGGGACAGAGAGAGAAAGAATGATTTTTGGGCTTAGTGGTTATTTCGCTTCATGGGTGGCATACAATATTTAACGGGGAGACTAAACTATTATTGTAAATTGGCTTGACGTTATTACCTGAAAAAAGTCTTTCGGTCCCAGCTGGTGTTGAACCCCAAACCGTCCGATTGGGAACTTATTACACTACCACTTGAGCGGCGGCCACCCTATCACAACGGCTTGTCTTGGAAAACCAAATAGGTCAAACTGGGTCCCGAAGAATCACTCCAAGACCAGTTGAAGAGGAGAAGACGAAGTGATTCAAACGCATGGCGTAAGAGAAATAAACAAAAAAAAGGCGGTGGATTTTCTCGCACCATGATATTCGGATGAAACCTCTGCTGCAACCAACAAAGGCTGCAATTTGAGTGAACGGAAACCGGATCACACCGATTGACAAAAGCAAAACCAGTAGTAACTTTACCTTCGAACGATGTTCAAATGAAACCTAAGATGAAATCCACCCTGAAAAGCAATCCAGGCTTTGCCCACGCACAAAATACAATTGTAACAGACGGAATTTAGATACTGCGTTAAAAACCATATGTCGATGCGTCTACCCATAAAGACGCATAATGTAAATGCATCTTAATACTAAGAAAAATAGAGAAATGCGTAAAGAGATTTAAACGAGGAATACAACGTGCATCTACGCCTACGTCTGCTGCTACTGTCAAACACTATGATGTTTTCAGTTTGGTTTTTCTCCTGAACTTGGGCAATTTGGACACCAATGTAACACTAAGAGCTACTTTTGGCTTTGAAGCCAAACACAGTCTGATAATGATGATATGAATAGAATAATGACTATTTAACTTTTATTAGTCAGATGTCTTAGTACATTCTGACATAAAATTCAGACAAAAAATTTTGCTTTTAATATAAAAACTAGAAGCAATATTTTGATCCTAAAAAAATTACGAATAATGCCAATGTAACAATTTTATGTAATTTTTTTTTCTCTCCGGAGTGCAAAATGAAGGCTTCTTTCGGTCCACAGATGTACATCTGCGTCTGCTGCTCTTTAGCTGTAAAACGGGAACACCAGCGTATGTTAAGCTGATCTAAGTCTAATATGTATTAACAGCATGACTAACTGGGGAACTATCAACAGAATGGGATTTAATCCTTCCGAAACAATGCTGTCTGTTGACTTTAAAGTAAAATTTTAAAAACCCAGCTACTTGCACCGTTGAAACCTTCAAACTTTCCATCCTAAGTATATGTGTCAATGACAATTTTCTTTGGAATGACCACATATTCGATTATGCCAAAAATGTCCTTAAACGGTGTAAGAAATACGTTTCCCCCTCTGAGGCCCCAATATAAAGCATTTATCAGCCCAAGATTGGAGTACGAGTACAATGCTAGTAATAGGTACAATGCCAATTGTACCGTAAATTGTAGCGTACTAATAATCCCTTGAGCGAGTACTAATTTAAAAAAAAATAAATAATTAGTTAAACTTTTCTAAGTTTTGCAAATTTGACGTTTGCTAATTCTTTAAGTGCTTGTAGACCTTCAAAATTTAGCAATAAGAAAACTTGAAAGCTTTTTTCATCGTTGTTTTTCATAATTTTCAATTGTTTTTTTAAGTGTAATGTTTATTTCGATGAAAGCATCTGTGTTTACTATTCTAACTATTTTGATAGCGTCTATTAAAATGATGTCTAGATGAAGAACCCGTCAGTCTGAGAAAGGGGAAGGTGGTGGAGGGGGTGAGGATGACTTTGTATAACAATAAAAAAGTGTTTGTGGTGCGAGCAGAGTGTTGGCGACACAGGAGGTGAAAATTAAGGTGAAAAACAAATTTCCGTGTGTACAAAACACACGGTAGTAGGAATGATTTTCAATGTTACAAATTTAACTACACATAATATTGGCTATATAAAAGCCAATATTATTTTTCCGTACATTTTAATTCAATCAAAATAAGGTCCGTTGCAACGTTATGCAAGGTTAAATGTTCTTTTTTCGTAGAGGGGATGACTTTTTGAGACAATGAAATCTTCAGAGGCTTTTATGACCTCTGCTCGATTCCGAAAGATCTTCTGCCGTCAACATAAATCCAGATTGCGCAAAATATGGTAATCCGTTGCGAAAATATCAGGAGAGTACGGTGGCTATCCTCACAATCCTCACAATCCTCAATTCTCACAATATTTGATAGCGTTAATATTTTCTCCTGTCTGAAAAAACGAAAAGTGGATTGGTCCTTTCAATGTCCACCAAATTGTCACCATAATCTTTTTTGGGTGAAGATCGGCGTTGGTGGGTGTTTTGGTTTTTCATCTGCATCCATTGCCCTGTGACATGTGACTATCCTGTGCAAGAACGGTTCAGTTTGGTTTCTTAATGTAAGCGATGCCCAAATTTCGAGGCGCCATAGTTTTTGGAATTCGTTCAGTTCATGGGATACCGACTTATCCAGTTTCTGGGGATACTCCCATGCTTTGTGCAATCTTCCACACCGAATTCGTTGGGTCTGCTTCCACCGTTACTCTTGAAACATCGTCGTCAACTAATTTCGTCACCACTTTTTAAGCATCCCCCCCCCCCCCTATCAAAACGCTTCACCTTAAGCGAACGAACGATTCATCTAAACATTTTCATTGATAACTAGCAAGCAAAAATTTCTCACTACCCATGTTGTATGGTTGTGAAGTAAAATTGCAAATTTTTCCCCAGCATGGCTTGCTTCAAAATCGATGACAGCACCAGCAGCAGATACAGACGCAGATACATGTTTTGTTCCTCGCTTAAGTGCTCAACCTAGCCAATTGCGTTTGCGTAACAGTTCTGTCAAAATATTCTCATGGCCATACAATTTGTATAGAAGCTACCGAAATGTACAACGCAATAACGCAGACGAAAAAATACAATTTTCAATTTTGAAGTGCGCAACGAAGTGAAGTTGGGTACAGTATAAAAGAAAATTTGGTTTGATATATTAAGGGAATATAAAATGAAATTTAAGGAAATAATAGATATAATGCCTAACCATCTACAAAAAAAAATAAATAAAAGAGTTACAAAATGGAAAAATTTTTCAGATGTGAAAAACTTATGCAGTGTTTCCTTTCTGTACACAATGCGTGTTATTTATTAGGTTATTTAGGTTAGACATTCAAAGTTGAACGGCTACAATTGCAACAAACCACCAAAACCTTTCCCGATTGCATGTTCCTTAACTTATCGACAAACCCTATGAAACCAACAACAAATGCAGAATACCAATGGCATTGATGCGGCGGTGCAAAAAAAAAACCGACAGGTTCGGTTCTAGCCATATATGTTAGCATGCTTTTATTTCATAGCTAGTGTGTGTTGTTTGACTATGTTAACACTATGGTGGGGAAAGTGGGGGAGATAGTCAATGCTGTACGAAAAAATAATCGAAAATTATTGTAAAAACGCGAATATAGAGAATTAAATTAAATGGTTAAGGAGGAAAACATTGAGTGAAATGAACAGTATGTGTTAAGTGATCAGAAACTACATATACAGAATCTATTAGAAGGGAGAAGGGGAATTATTGCTCGAAATTTACAAAATCCCATGTATAAAAATATGCGAAATTAATGAAGAGTAGGGAGAATAATATTTACTTACTAGCTTCTATGTATAAAAAAATCAGAATAATATTAATGGTGAGCTTAAATGTTTTAGAATAACCAAATTGCAACAAGTATTGCTCTAAAATCTTATTTTTATGTAGTAAAGCTATGATGGTAAGACTGCAACGTTTACAACGATTACGGTGTATTTTAAGTGTAACAAATATGTGTCGATTCGGTTTATATTAAACTCGCTAAAGTGTCTGCTGTTAAACAAAGAATTATTATGAATGCATTAGTGTTTTTTTTTTTTTTTTTTTTTAATATTTGTTAAACTATACAAAATGTGTATGCCTTAAGAAATATGTACGAGTTGAAATTGCCAAACTTCCTAAATGCTAGTGAACAAAATTCACTCATATACAGGATGGTCCGGCTTGGAATACAGTTGTTTCGGGATCTAATTCACTGATTCATGTTATAAAAAATCGTAACGGAAAGAGGCTGTCTATCTTCAACATCCACTGAGTTTCAGAGTGTTTATTGTAAAAAAGTTCCTTCAGCGAAAAAAGATACCAACATCATATTTAAGCACTTTTACCATCCATGCTTTCTTTTTTAAGGTATTGGTCTTCAAACTCAAATGTTTTGGTTTTTTTAATAAATTTTTGGGAAAATCACATTTTTCTAAGAAAAGTGTACTTATATATAGGCAAACCATTTGAGATATTTCATAAACTTTATTATTGGCTTGAAGTACAAGCAAAACATTTATGAATGGAACTCGACTTCGTTCATATGGCCACCGCGGGCACGTTTGCAGCGGTCGATTCGTTACACCCAATTTTCAACTACTCGGCCACACATTTCGGCCGAAACGGCCGCTATTTCGCGTTTAATGTTGGCTCTGAGCTCTTCCAACGTCGTCGGCGTGTTGGCATAAACCAATAACATAACGTAGCCCCACAGAAAATAGTCAAGTGGCGTTAAATCGCACGAACAAGGCGGCCAATCGACTGGCCCATGTCTTGAGATAACACGCTCACCATACTTACTCTTCAATAAATCGATTGTAGCTTGTGCTGTGTGACTTGTGGCACCATCCTGTTGAAACCACATGTCGTCCAAGTCCATATCTTCCGATTCGGGCCAAAAATAATCGGTGATCATGGCGCGATAACGCTGTCCATTCACAGTAACGTGACGATTATTATCGTCGACGAAAAAATATGGCCCAATAACGCCGCCGGCATGCAAACCTCATTAAACAGTTATTTTTTGTGGATGAAGTGGTGATTCATGAAGCACATGTGGGTTTTCACCCGACCAATAACGCATATTTTTCTTATTGACGAACCCATTGAGCCAAAAATGAGCTTCGTCACTGAAGATGATTTTGCGACTCCGAATATCTGTAGAAAATTTTTAAAATTTGCAGACGTTGCTCGTTAGTGTACTTTACCATGATGAAAATGTTGAGTTTACTGAATAAAAATGACAGTGACAGTTTGATGATTAGTGAAAGAGTGCGTTCACAAATTAAATTCAAAGTTGTCAAGTCCCTATTGGAAAACCTTATATAAATTTTACGGATATAACAACGAACTCCTAGAACCGTTATAAGGTTGTTTTGATATTAATATGAGAATAAGCCAGTTAATTGTTAAAATTGTTTAACATGCACCATGAGCCTGATCTCTTATCTATCCATCTAATATGATTTTATTTTATCATTTTATGGATGGATGAAATAGTAAACTCCAACCGCCGCCGATACAGTGATGTAAAAAGTCTGTCATATCAAAAGTTTGCCTGTCTTTCGAAGAGGTGATAACATCTGAAATTACTGTTTCTTATTTTCGATCCGTCAACCTACAAGTTTCCAAAATACCTTGTTCAAAAAAAAATCACGAAGAGACAAAAATGAAAACTAGAACAGAAAAATCTACCCATATATGCTAGCAAATTTGAAAACTTAACGTTTCTTACAACTACGTATTATTTAAAATAATACTCAAATCTTTAAATTTATATAAGATACTTTTTTTATTTTCAAAGAAACGTACAAACATATTTTTACAAAATTCATATCACATATTGTTTAATTTGCAAAGCTTTTATTTTCATCGCATTTAACGCTTGAAAAAAGAAAAACTACAAAATTCATAAGTCACTTAATAAACTAAAACAAAAGAATTTTTATATCTGAACTCCTGGGAGCAAGTACTATAGTTTAATTATTATGCATATAATGATTTGTGTGAATTAAAAATGTAGTTGTTTAACGAATTTATTATGACAAAACAGTCTTAAAACAAGGAAAATGAAGTCATTGCTATGACAAACCGTATACGGTATTTACATAAAAATAAAATATAATCAAAATTTATTTTGTCGAAAAAGAATACAACAAACAAAAATTATAAACACCAATTCGCAATTACCAATAAAGATTCTTAAACTATGCTCTTTCTGTTGGCTGTTTTTTTTTTTTTTTTTTTCAAGATAAAGATTTGCATAATTATTTTAATTTAAGAAAAAAAGTTCAGTCTCAGGTTTAGCGACGAACTTATACACGTAACAGAAAATGTAAAATATAAAATCATGTTAGAACGAATTCGCTTAGGTTACCCTTAGGTTGAACCATATTGGCAGGCATTAGTTGAGCAACCTTATTAAATAAAAAAGCACGGCGACTTCTCAGTTCAAAGAGGAAATCTTGTCGAGCCCGTCTTCCGCCACTTTTTCTGTACAAGAAGTATGACGTGTTGTCCGAGAGAGTAGATGTGCTGTCATATGATTCCATGGAAGAGTCTTCTTCAGCTGCCATCGCTTCGTCAGATCTCTGTGAAATGTCTTGATGTAAAAATAATTATTAGTGTTGGTAGTGATATTGGAATGTAGAAAAGTTTACCTTCAGATTCGGGACTTATCTGATTATTATCAGATATTGCCGCAAGCGATTCTTGCTCTGCGGGAATAGGTTCTTCAGGCCTGAATAAAAGTCCTGCCAATTTATGAAACTAAAATAAAAGTTACATTAAATAATCTGGTTTCGTTAGTAGGAAGCATTTCGTCCTTACATTATTTAACTGAACCGGATCGGAGTGATTGATCACTTCGGATACATGTGTCTGTAGATATCGCAGTGCCCTAATAGGATTCACTCTTGTTATTTCTTCATAATAAAGTTTTCTTACTAAATATCGACAATGATTTAAAATCTCTTCACGTCTCGGCCTGAAAATAAACAAAAACAATAGTTAATTTGGCTGTTAAATCCTCTTATTTGAAAAGCTATATCACTTAGCTATTTATTCGCTTTTTTTAAGGCTTTTGGCTGCATTCCTTCCCTGACGCTTTCCTATTGCGTCTTGCAAGATAAGCCTGATATGTTACCATAGACTATATAAATGCCTTTCGGAAACAGAGCATCCCATTAGTCCATTTTATTACATGCTGGTGATACTTTTGGCTGGCTTCAAACAAAAAGAAACGAGGTCAAAATCTATCTAATCAAGTTCTTCCTTTGAACAATCCGTATTGTGGTGATGTTGGTTAAAAAAATAAATTTATAGTCTAAGTAAGGCAGACTGATTTAGCTGAGAAGCCACGCGAAAGAACAAGGCAACAAGACTTTTTCCAAGTTTGTACAATAAACAATTTGTAGTAGCTCCTGATTATCTTACATTTGTTCAATAATTAAGTAAAGAATTAATTTCTTAAAAGAGTCCTATTCGAAGATCTCTAGCCACGGCACAATCGCTTTACGGCTTTCACAACTGTCTGGGCATCAAGTTTCCAATTTATGAGACCTTTATTCAAAATGATATTATTCTATTGATTTTTCTTTTTGATAATAAAAAATCGTGTTGGTACTTTCTTGTTAACAATTGCCTTACACGCTATTTTATATTCCAACAATTATTGCAAGAAATCACACAAAGCAGAATTCTGGTACAGGTCTAGAGGAATGTCCAAATCTCATACCACCGACATACTGTTTACCTGTTACTCCTCTCATTCTGAAGTCGATGTCCATCGCCGGATGTTTGTCTTTCGATCGCTCTTCTTTCTTCAATAAGTCTATATAAGTATGTTTGTAACTGTCATTTATGTGTTCGGGCTATTCTAGTTTTTATACTTTATTTTATGTAAAGATTGGTTTATCTGCTCCATAACACCTTTTTCATCTTACAAAAGACTATACTTGCTAATTCTACCATCCACACTATTTTTTTGTCGCCTATCCATCCTCGAACTTTCAATTGATGATTTGGTGCATACGCCTTACCAAATAAATAACTCTACTGGTAGTTTGTCCGATCCGGTTTCCTTTTCCTCCTTTAGTCTAGTAGTTACTAATTGATATAGCAATATTCTTCCCGATTTTGTTCGCACCCTAAATGCTCTCGAGTTCATGTCTATTAAGTTGGGAATGTTATTTGAATGATTCTACAATTTCCTATGCACCGGTGGCCAGATTCAGGTTGAAATCGTAATAGGCTTGCACTCACACATTGGAGTATTGGCTTTCAATTGACTGGGGAGCGTAATTAAAACTCTTGCTGCACATGGCCCTAAAGAAAAAGCCGCACGATGTTAAATTGGATTACGTAGCGACCGATTTTGAATCAGAATTTCGAAATGTGACTCGGCTAGAAATGATATGATAAGCCATGAAAAATTCATTCTCAAAGAAAAAAATGTCAAATGATGCCTCCTGCACAAAAGTATGTATCACAAAACTGATTTTTCAGTGAAATTCGAGATAAATTTCTGTATGACCCAATTCGCAAGATTGCGGTACTAATTACGGAAGGTTTAATCTCTTTTAAAAGCTGAGATTGATGTAGAATCGACAAACCGGGTTTTTTTTCCACACTTCAAACTGCATAGGCAGACAGTTATTGTTCTTGCAAAATGGCCACTATTTCGGTTCTTTACATCACTTACTTGTCCCAAACAGCTAAAATTGTTAAACCAACATTGTTTGGCAAGAAAGTGCTTCACGTCGACCGAGAAAATTTAATTTTTCGAACTGATTCATTTGTACGTTTGCTTTTCGTTGGACTAAGGCTAGAACTAGGAAATAATCGATGTCTTCATTTGGTCAACGGATGACAGTCAACTAAACAGTAAGTGTGATTATAGGTGACCTAGACCCTGCATGGTTAAACGTTTCATGAGAATGGATTTGCTTCTAATCGAGCATAGCTTCGTTCGCTTACGATCCAAAATCGGATTTTAAATTTCGCAAAAAAAGTCCTTCAAGATTCATAAATCTGTTCAACTAGAGTATCAGAACTGCGGAATAAGAGTAAAGCTCCAGTGAGTAAGACTAAAATGACCTATTCGTCTCAGATAATAATCAAGCCTCGTTTAATAGTTCACAACCTTCTGGAGAACTTTCCAGACAAAGTACAGATTTATGAAAGGTCTCACACCTTGTAGATATTTTTAAGGCCCTAGTTCTTCTTTTTTCTCTTAATTTAAATAACTTCCGCTCTTATTGAGTTATATAGGCTATTATAAACTTAGATCATTCCTGTAAGTAGATTCAATACTCACTTCTCTAATATTAAAATCCAAAAGTCATCCAGGCGCAACTGTGGGCGTTTTGTTTTTCCTGGATTTCCTCCAAACAAATAGTGCACCTTAAAAAAATATTCCAAAAAGAATAAAACTAATTCAGTAAGAAAAAACATCTTTACCTTAGCCGCGTCATCATAAACCAATTGATGGGCATACCGCGGACATGGTTCCACTACAGATGAACACTTCCGAACTTGAGCGTTTTCAACAATATATCGACACGTATAGATTCGAGACCATTTATTAGATTGCAATGAATATACCCAAAATGAATTTGATGAATCAATCTGTTGAAGATCTCTACGGTCTTTTTGTTTGCTTAAACTCTACAAAATACTAGCTTTAGAAAGAACACAAATAAATAAAATCTTTTTCTTACAGAAAATATATAAATTTCATCCTTATCACAATCGATTGTTGCTCGCAAAGTAAAACCAGCCGATGGTTCATTCTTATTTTCATAGCCAGAATTATCCTTGTTTAGAACATTTATGGCTTGAGTGTCAACATCGTATGAAATGAATTCCTCGATGTCTTCCTTGCCACGTTGTCCGCCATAAATATATAATTTTCTAGTTTTCTATTTAAAAGAAAAATTCATAAGAAAAAGTTTATCGTTGTGATAAAAATGTTTTCTTTTTTTTTTTTTTTTTGATTTCTTACATTATGGAACACCATGCAGTGTGTAATTCGAGATTTAATAGACAGAACTTCTGATTGGCATGCTGATGGATGGTGGCAATCAACAAGAATTTGAGTCCACGTATTTGTTGCAATGTGATAGGAGAAAAGCCCTGAGTATTCGGGTTCGCTAGAAGAAATATGATTCACACTTCGTGGCGTTAGAATTTTACCACCAAAAACATAAATCATTCGTTTCTCAACATCAATGCACATTTGATGATCGTATACAAGTTGTGGCCCGCCTACTTGACTCGTATCGTCACAAATTTGTAACCACCTGCATGCCCGAGTATCAAATAAATAAAAATCACTTTTAATGTAGTCTGTAGTTCTAATTGAATTGTCTAAATATCGCCCCAACATGAAGATGTTTTCACTAACAGGATCAAATACCATTTTGTGACAGGATCGTGGTGAAGGTCCACCGAATTGCTCTGAATGTTCAACGATCAAAGACCATGTACTTGTTTCAAAGTAGAATACCCATAGATCACTCAAATCCTGAAATCCATCCCAACCTCCAAATAAATAGACTAAACCCTTTTTTGTATCCATAACCAATTGATGACCGCCACGAGTTCCTACAAATAGAAATCCATCATCCCTTGTAGATCTAATGCAATAACCTGTAGCCTACATACCTGGCTGAAGTCTGTTCTTTGCCTGCTGAAGTTTCCACGAATGCTTATAGTCCTGTTTTGTCAAATACGCATCCATAAAACCCTCATTTACACATTCGGCAATAAGTTCTTCAGCCTTGTTAAAGTCTCCATTTACAACTAAACAATGATGCAAATCACTTACTAAACAATTCTCTAAGCGTACATTAGTCTCTTCTTGTAGCGCTTTGAAGGCGGCGTCATAACCTTGCTGACGGAAATGTTTCAAACAAAGTTTTATAATTTCAATTTCCCTCAACTACAACAGACAAAACAAAACTAAATAACATGAATTTATTTAATTTAAAGATGACACAAACCTTATTGTAATTTCTTAAACTTAAGCCCATAAACATGGGATCGTCTTGTCCGTGCAATTCAACGTACCATATGCTAAAATTGAAACTAGGTCCCCATGATAAGAGCGGCATTATTTTTATGTACAATATTGGAAGCTTATCCCCTTCTTCTGTAAGGCACCGTAAACTAAACACTTCAGGTATTGAATCGTTTTTTAAGCCGCTGAAATTAAAAATTATAAAAATAAGTACGTTTACAGTGTGTTACGGTGTTACGGTGTTAAATAGTGATAAAGATGATTCTTTTAATATAATTTCATAGAAAAATACTTGTTATCTTTTGCACCTTTCTGATTGAGCTTACAGTTTTAGGACGTAAACCAAGAGAGATCCAGCTTTTTCTAGAAGTATAATTTGTGGATTGTTTAGATATAAAACGTTTTAGTGTATGTAATAGTAGAGTAGTTTACACTGGCTTCAGCTTAGCTTCGATATTAAAGTGAACGCTGCTCCATGGTTTTAATAAATTCTTCAAACAATTAGACTCATGATGTACTCAATATTATAATGTACGAGTAAGTTGGCATTCGGTATTTTACGAATTGTTTCGCTGAGAAGTCGGACAAAATGAAGGCAAATCGAATCAAAGCAGATCGAATTGGACATGCGTCAGAGATAGTACAGTCATAAAAAAAAAGATTTTACAGCCATAATTTTTCGGTTGAAGTTTTGAGGATACGATAGCTTCTGTCCCTCTTCGGTACGTAATTCTTGTTTATGTCTTTAAAAGAATTTCACCAAAGCAATCATACGATTTCAATAACAAATACAATAATTGTTAATATAATACGTATGGTCCCATTTAACAGATAATTTGAGTCTAGATCGGTAGTAAGAAATATGAAGCAATATACAAATACGGCTATGGACACATAAATAGCACAAACCTTCTAACCAGAATAAAAACGTTATTAAATAAAGTAATATTTTAAAAACAATAATAAACTTAATTTTAATGAAAACAATATTAATGATGAATGTAATTAACTTAAAGAAAAAAACCAGCTCTTCACTACTTTGGCGGAGTGTTTCGGATCATTACGTTGCATGAATATCCAATCAACAGGCATAAATTCGAAAGTGTAAATATTGAAACTTGTCCATTTGTCCACTTATTTTTGCAAGCGGTCCTACTCCATGCCAGGAAAAAGCACCCCAGACCATTACATTCCCTCCACCATGCATAATTTTATTTGGCGTGTACCTAGGATTCAAAGCCTGCCCTTTTGGACGGTATACAATTGTTCTGCAACCTGGCGCAATTTTATTTACCTTAGTTTGGCACTCCATACCACTTTTTTCCAGAAGTGTAGACCTTTATTTTGATGAGCTCTTGTAAAGATTAAGCCTTTTTTTTTTTTTTTTTTTTTTTTTTTTTTTTTTTTTTTGACAAGAGTTGTTTCATCTACTCATTCGCCCAAATAACCAAATAGTCCACCCCATTAGGCGTGGTCGTGGTGTAGTGGTATATGCATAGACTTCTCAAGCAAAGGGTCTCGGATTCGAATCCCGTGCGAGGCAATTCTCTGAAAAAGTCTTTTCATGGAATTTGTATGTAGTTATATGTAAATCCCGTCGGCGTCAACTCTGACATGAAGGCATAACACTGATGTTGAAGTGGTTGCTGGCTGGGCTAAATGTAACGAACTAACAAAGCACGTACTAAGACCCACTGGTTGAAGATGCACTGGCTCCAGTTTGACAACCACCTCTGGAAAAATATCGAAACCTAATACACCTGAGTTTCAAACTACTACACCATGCAGAAATAATGAAGGAACTGCTACACTCCGAACGCATAAAATAAAATATTAATATCTTTCGGCACCAGATCTTTCCTAGAGGATAAATTTTGGAAAATAAAAATTGAAAATAGCCATCTTCGGGAAAAACATTCAGGACTTTAAACATGCTAAGAAACTATAAGGGAGCTATAACTGTTTTGATTCGAAGCATGTTTCAACCCAAATACCAAAAAACTCAAGGAAGTATGGTGAATCAAAAGCTGATAAACATATTCCTCAATGATAGTTTGGTCAATTGAGGACCTAGCAAACATAGCCTTGTTTCAGTTCTCAAAATATTAACAAAAAAAAACTCAGGTACAAAAAGTTTAAAACAAATCAACATTCTGATGTGAAAAAAATCAACACAAAGCATTTAAATTGGACGAAGTAAATCAAAATTTCCATCCATCTTATTAAAATGAACTGAGAATAAAAATTATTAACCTCACGCCCGACAAAGCCCCGCAAAATCTGGTGGCTCAATGTCAGAATTATTTAAAGCAACTGATAATGCCAACCACTGTTCTTCAAGGCAACAGTATAGTGAACGCAAAGAACAACGGAGAGTTTAAACACAACTCTTACTACCACATTCTTTTTTGCAAAAGGAAGGACTGCACAGAAATATGGTATTTGTGTTACATACATTACATCAAAATCTCGCCCCTAAAGGTCATCGCTTTTATTTTATACATGGAGTACATCAGCAGCAACATCTTAACGACTGGTTAGAATATCAACCGGAAAATAAATAAAATACAAATGAAACTACTAAGCAAACGATTAAGCAAACACAGAGGATTAACCAGTACACAACGTCTTTTCGATCCGTAAAAAGAAACTGATTCATTTTTCGTTGAGGTATAATTTATAAGACACTTGCAAAAAAAAGCGTATATTTGTAGCCCAACAGAAAGGAAACGAACATGTTGACGAAACTTTAAACAAACATCGCATGTCGAGCGATGAGAGTTGTCAACAATTGTCAAGACCAAAAAAAATTCTGCGGTTGCAGCCAGATTGCAAGTCTTTTCGGATCGAAACAACCTTTGCTACCAGCATCAAATACAGGAAACCAGTGGCAACATTATCGAAGACGCTAAATCTGATGTATATTCTAGCAGACCTCCGATAAACGATGCCGGCAACCATATATAGCAAAACGTCCAAAAAGTGGTGCTGCATAGGAGAACATAAGTATGTAAGTACTCAAGCTCTATATGCAGAAGAAAAGGCCCTCTGTTTATCCGAAGGAATTCTAGAATTCTATTGTAAAGTAGAATGCTACTCCAGGAATTGTTTGGCAGTTTTATCAAAGAGTAAAATTATCGTGTCAGTCTAACACAGCTCTGCTTATATGAACGAGAAATCTTATAGAGAAAAGTCACAGTCGGTGCTGAAGATATGAAAAAATCAAATCTACAGGCTATTAAACGGCGAAGACAACCCAAATTCCGTTCTCAGAGAGAGCAATTCGTTCAATTCGTTTTTAAAAAGTCAAGACAAAACTTAGAAGAAAAAGGTTGCTGCCAAATCTGGTGGTCTAACACATGGCATATTTAGGGCAACAAAAAATGTATTTGTAAACAACATACCATATACTAACTCATTTCAAAATTTTACTAGGACAAAAATTATGCCTGATGAATGCAAACTAAAGATACAGGATCTTATCGGATAATGTGAGAACATCTGAAACCATTTGTTAACAATCTTTTTGGTCCCAATCAGTGTGGTTTTAAGCCGGTTAGATACCCTAAACATTCTCACTAAGGGAGATCATAGAGAAAACCATAATAGACCTCATCGATGCTCGATATGACTGCATCTATTAGGACAATCTACACAGATCATTAATCTATTATCTAAATAAATTTTAAATTTATCAAAGAAAGTAATGCTTATGCAGCTTAAAGCAGAACATAGCTTAGTAAACATCATTCACAACACATCACACAAGTGATTGTGTCAAGAAATCTTTGTTGAGGAATTTTACAACCAACTCGAGCAACCAATGAAATTAACAAAGAAGAAATATATCACATTAGCCCTAGACGACTTTAATGCTAAAGTAGGGAAAGGAAAGATTGAATAGATTGTTAGAATAGGAAACAAGAACGGGAGAGGCCAAAAGTTAACAAAATTTTTCCAACTAAACAAGCGAACACCTGTTTCCCACCAAGAAGGGTATATACATCTCAACATCTCCAAGACACACTATAGATTCAGAATTAAGTAGTCACATATACTACAAAATCATAAACTAAAGATCCTGAAACTGCATAAAATTAGCAAAATGATACACAAGTGCTGACGTAGAGTCACGGACTACAATCCAATTGTAGTGAAAATAAATATAAAATTTAAAAAAATTCAAAAAAGGTTCACACACTAAACATTAACCTTGAACGAATACTAAATAAAAAGGTGAACCACTAAATACAACCCGAATAGACGAGGAAAATATCAACTCACCGTGGTCAAAGATAAAAGAGATCATAATGGAGACGAGTAAAGAACACTTCAGCAGCGGGATCCAACATCAGAAAAAATAATGGACGACAAACGCTATTTTGGCTTTAATGGGAAAAGGAAGGGAAAATAGATCAAAGCAAAACATGATGTCAAAGGACATCAAATATAGTATGGTATAAAATCAGAGAGGAAAATCCGCTACATTCAACAACAATCTGAGGAACTGGAGCGATATAACAGGAAACACGATAAAACTATCCTCCATAAAAAGGTTAAAAAAACGTTGGTTTTGACATATGGTATAAAGGCAATTTCTGCTTACAATACAAAAGTAAAAGGAATACAAAGAGGATCTCTTTTAACACGAAGAGGTAAACTAAACCCAATAATAATAAAAGAAAAAATCGAAAAAGCACTGAAAGAAACGAAAAATCGGCATACCGAATGAACTGCTCGAACTGTTCGATGAAAAGAAAAAACATCATATAATCGTATTAGTGCATCTATTCAATACTATTTACAGATATTTACAGATATATGACTTGATAAGTCATATGTTAAAGACATTCCTGAAAATTATACATAAACAAGACATACATAAGTATATCTAAATTTTCCAACGCAGCTTTAAGAAAAAAAAAAAAAAAACTGTTTTTTGTGTATTTCGTCGATTATAAAAAAAACTTTCGATAAATAAACATAATAAAATGGTGGGCATCCTGAGGAATAAGAAGGTAAACCAGAATGATGTGAGAACCATTAAGATTTGTATAGAAAGTGAAAAGCTAGTAGAAATTCGCAGATTCAGACAAGGCTGCATTTTTTCACTACTGCTCTTCAATATGTATTCCGAAGAAAAATTTCAAAAACCTTTAAGTACACCCAGATGGAGGACTTAAAGTAAATGGAGTTCTAACCAATAACATCAGATGTGCAAATTTTGCGGTAATAACGGCAAAGAGCTTAAACATTATTATGAACAAGGTAAGCGCCGAAAGTAACAAGTTTGGATGAAATGCGAGTAAAAAAAAAAAAATCGTAGGGTTTGACAAAAACTAAGAACTTCGAAATAATGAACTTAAAAGAAATAACGTTGCAGTAGAATTGAAACATTTATATAAAACATGCAAACTCCCAAAATCGAACAAGCCTGAGTAACTTTTATAAGCAGAAAAATAAATCAAACCTTAAAATAAAATTGATCAAATGCTACATCTGATCGGTCCTATTATATGAAACAGAAACATGTACACTTCAAAACGCAACGATAAGAATAGAATCGTTCGAAATTGTATGAATACCTTGACATAATCATAAACGATGAAGTCTTAAAACGGGTAGAAATGGAAAGAGAAATAATACATTTCATAAAGAAAAGAAAGATCGAGTACCTAGGGCATATTAAAAGAAATAGTAAATATTTACTTTACCAATTAATTCTGCAAAGAAAAAAGATCGACATGGTTGTCAACTTGATAAAAGCGCTCAATTCTTCAACAATAAACATATTTAGAGAAGTAACAAACAGTTTAGTCAATGATTTCTAACCTCCTCAACGGAGTGAAAATATAAAAAGGAAAACAGTGAGCAAGACGAGATTTAAAGCGACATCGATTTGGACAAAAAACGAAGCATCAGTCGTCTGAAATGGCTACAACATGTAGAGAATGTGAATACCTACATTATCAGCACCCAACACGTTAATGACGAGTACCTGAAACCTAATGCGGGGTAGTGCTTCGCGCTGTCATCATCACTGGCACAGCGAATGTCGCAGAATGTTGTAATACTTCTCCCCAGCTCATTAAAGTACTTAGCAAAAGTGTAGTGCCCCGTCACGACGCAAGTATTGTAAACTACCTGCAACTTTTCCCACTAAGGGACGGACCCTAACTAAACTAACTAAAGGCGCAGTATGACACCAAATTACTTAGGTTCTTTGGAGAATTGGATGGTGATGTCTTTAAGCACTAGATCAGTCAGACCGCTTCCTTCTTCTCGTAAAGACAACAACCTCAATTTTGAGAGGTTGACTGAAAGTGAAGATTCTCCTCAGAGTTATCAGCAGCTGATTTATACATTTGCCTAAGCTATATTTTATGGCCTCATCCGTCACCACAACCGGATCGATAATACGAACTGGTTGTGAGCTGATTCTAATAAGATTATCTGGGAGGTTAATCTCAAGTGTGTGACGAAGAATCTCTGTTCTCAAGTCAGTGCATAATAGGTTGCATAAGATTTTCTGAGTGATTCCAACGTGGATGGTTATCTACTTTTGGGGACTTTTGACATCGATTTGGTCAAAAAACGGAGCATCAGTCGCCTGAAATGGCTACAACATGTAGAGAATGTGAATACTAGCGCTCTCGCCAGTAGAGGAAAAATGCGGTTTAGATGGCATGGCACCTCAGCTAACTTAGCATGAGCGATTACAGGCGATTGACACAAGATCACACTAAAGAGAAAGAACTAATCATTTTTCCGAGATTAGAGAAAACTCTGTTAGAAAACGCCTGCGTTTTGTCGCATAACATAAGATGTCTCACTAACCAAACGAAATCCGTATTCAAAACCGAAACAACTACCATAAGCTTTTCAGTTGAATTCGTGAATCGGTATCGACGATGTTTCTTTACATATGTATATATATAGGATCTTCCGTATAGTGTGCCGAAGACACAAAGGAAATCCTTTGTCTTTACGCTGCGATTTTTGGACTCTTATATTTCTTTTTTTTTACACTTGTTGCAACTTTGAAACGTGTGCCAGGTATTTACAAAAAAAAAAAAATGGGTGCAGTTTTCAAGATACGAACACAACTTATCGAAGCAGGTAAAGCATTAATCAGAAAATTGTTCAGAATTTAAGGAAAAAAATACAAACATTTGCATATTTTTATTTCTTTTCATTTCATTAGCCTTGTATAACGTCAATTGTTCAAAGTTGAAACAATTACTTAGTTTGCACGCTAGAGCTCATCTTTAAAAGGCTCTAAAAATGTGTATTCTTTCCAATACTTCTCGAACTTTTTTATGTCACAAGTCATTCAATGTTACTATTTCTGATGAGTAAACAATGTCTTCCATCTGTCCGCATGTATAAAAGTCTATCGGGCTCAAGTCCGGAGATTTGGGAGCCCACAGAATTTTCTCACACGCGATCTAACCACTCTCTAACATAGTGTCCAGGAGCGCCACACTGCTGGTGCACAATGGCTGTTTTTTGTTGCAGTGATATATGACCTAAAAGTTGCATTATTTCATATGAGATCTCCTCTTTTTTTTTTTTTTTTTTTTCTGAGAGAGGATGTTTTTTTTTTGTGACCTTTCCAAGATGATTTCTTTTTTCCCTATGAGGAGCCATGAAATTAATTTTTTTTTATCAAAAATATCGGATTTACATTGCGCAATAATAAACAAACCAAAGCAGCTATTACCTAGCTAATTTTATAGCACTGTTGTTAGAGAATACCCCATTTTCTTTTATAGTCTGGACTAGTTGGGTCGTATTTTGAAAACTACCGACTTGAGATGAAATAACCTTATAGAGTTTTTGTTTGTAAATTAATTTTTTCGAAAGAAATGTTAGCATTTTAAGCTTTAAAAAGAAAAAATTACTTTTGATCTCCAATAACTTTTGATACAATAATTTTAGGGCAACATTTACAATTAAAATACTCAACGATACCTCATTTGTTACCATACACGCAAATTTGAAGGATCTTTATTTCATAGGAGGCCTAAGGCTTTGTTTAAAACCTCAGACGGGATGCATACCACTACGCTTCCGTGTAACATAAAAAATATTTCGTTTCTATAGATAATCAAATAGATAAATCAAATTCTCAAAAAGAAGATTCAGTTCTTTTCAGAAGGGCTGTTAACGCCATAATGCTATATCACCTTGATCAAAAAAAATTCAGAATTTATTTAGAAAATTAAAAATATAAGTTTATTCATCTAAATCTACATTGTCCCCTTCAATGTAATCCCCATCGACTGCAACACACTTATGCCAGCGCTTGATCCAATCCTTGAAACATTTTTTATATACGTTTTTCGGTATGTCCATCAGTGCTTTCTGCGATTGCTTCACACAAACGTCTCATAACGCCCAAATAATGCTCTTTGTTTACTGTCTGGCCTTCTGCCAAAAATTCATGATTGAATTGCCTTCTTTTTTGACTGAAAACGACGTGGTGTTTTTGGTCTCGGTTCATTTGGTGAACGCCATTCAATTGCCTGATGTCTGGATTGCGTGTCGTACTCATAAACTCACGTCTCGTCTCCAGTAATGATCATTTTGATGTATGTGGGATCGGATTCAGCCTCGCAAATCATGTCTTTGCGACGATCTCTTTTTTGCTTAACATTGAGGTCTTTTGGCACCTACTTTGCTGCTATACGGCGGAACCCCAAATCATTAACCAAATTGTCTTGGACGGGTCCATAGGCAATGTTCAAGTCCTCCGCTATCTCTCTGATGGTTAATTTGCGGTTATTGAACAACACTTCTTTTACTTCATCAATGTTTTCGTCGATTTTCGATGTCGATGGTCTGCCACTGCGTTCATCATCTTCGAGAGTCGTTGCCGAAACACTTTTGCAAAATTTCCAATTTTCGCACACCATTAAATCGGTTTTTTACCCAAAATTTAATACAAGTTGTTGCAAATCTTAATGTTTGTGTATACATCGGTTGTTAGTGTGAATTGTTTTACATTGGCAGCGAACAGTCGACATACGAGTGTAGTAGAATACAAACCGTTTTTATGGAAGGCGCAAAAAACCAGTCAGGGCAAACCACGACCGTGACAACGCAGTTTGAAAATCAATTTAATTTTTAATTTAATGTGACTACGAGCAAGTCTTAAAGGCAAGGCCTGTTAAAAATTTTACAACAATCTTCTCCTGCCTAGTTTAGTTCCGGATACGAAAACTCTTAAAATATTAAACGCACAACGACAAGCAAGAAATCCCAGATAGTCACAAAAATGCATTTCAGCGTTTTTGATGTTTCAGAAAGAACTTTGAACAAGATGTCGTTCCAAGACGTATGCAAGGAAGCTGACCGAGAACGAAACCGCAAATACGCCAAGAGTATGGTACCTTTTCATGTATGGGACGCAAATGGCAATCCGTGACGATATCGTAGATATTGGGTCATATAAAACGTCTCCGCGGTTTTTTGGTACATTTTTGAAAAAAAAAAAAAATCTTTATTAAAAATCAATTTCAATAAAGTATAGTACATATTAGCCACTATTATCTATGATCTTGTGCCATTTTCCGGGTAGCTTCATAATTCCATCGGTGTAGAACATGTGGTTTATTGGCGAAAAACTTGTGGCCAAGTGATTTTTAGCGGCTCTCCGGTCAGCCAATTTTTTTTACCATCAAGAGAGTTTTGCAAAGACCGAAACAAATGGTAATCAGAGGGTGCAAGGTCCAGGCTATACGGTAAATGCATCAAGACTTCCCAACCAAGCTCCGCCAATTTCCGGGTCATCAAAGATGTGTTTGGCCTAGCATTGTCATGATGGAAGACAACTCCCTTTCTGTTGGCCAAAACTCAACATAACCTTGTTTGCCGTCAATCCAGGCTTTGAAGTCGTTTGTGGTCGGTCACTGGCCTGGCGCATTAAATGAATCGCTTCAAAAATGGTTAAATTTCGTCACGTTTCAGCAGCGTTTCACTGATGGTTATTCGGTCAATTAAATTTCTTTGCGTTAATTCAAGTTAATTCTTTGAGTAGCCTGCTTGTTTTAGATGATTCCAAACTGTCAAAACTGTTGCAAAATTTCATCGACATTTTCAGTGACAGGCCGACAAGTGCGAGGTGCATCTATTATGTCGAAATCTCCGAAACGGAATTGAACAAACCACTCCTGGGTCTGGCGTTCACTCACAGCATTCTCATCGTAAACTGCACAAATTTATTTTTGCAGCGTTTTTATCTTTTTATAGTAAAAAAGCATCACATAGCGTATTTCTACAGATATTTCACTCATATTTAAATCAGTAAAACTTTTATCACGAACAACGAATTACACAGCTATCTTCACAAAAAATGTAACCTGACATGTCACCTTTAACTTTGAACGACGCTATCATCGAGCCGTGGAAGCTATGTGGACGACATTATTGACAGTATCGACAGCGAGCAAGACGCTCTCCCCTTGTCGAATGAAGTAAAATTAATACTCTCTTTAGCCGGCTTTAATATCGATTTTAGGAGAAGAATGCAAAAACAACGAGTAAAACAGGCTTTTTTTGATTAACATAATTAATCAAACGGCAATAACACACATGGTTCGAGCCTCGGCACGGATGGTGCGATCCATTAAGAAAGCCTATCGCAGCCTATCTCTTCAACGAAGAAAGCTTAAGATGCGCATTGCGGAAAGTCGATTTCTTCAGTAACTCCCGGCCGATTACCTTTGTATCGCTTCAATCCCATGACTACGAGACAATTACCCCAAACCATTTATTATTAGGACCATCAACCAGAAGCAATCTTCTATAGCTACTTGCTACGTAGTAGTTATTGCTGACGGGAATCTACTAAACTTTGGCCCAAAGGAATATATGAAAGTACAGTAACTGCAAAAGATGGTCAAGTACGGAGAGCAGTTGTGGGGAACCGCACTGGAACACTGGAATATCCTGCGAGTAAGATTGCTGTCCTGGATGTCGGTAAGCTCATGAAGTAAGTTCGCTAGATCATACCTCGGTTACGAGGGGTAGAATGTTACTGTAATAATGCTATAATTTTCGCTTTAAAGGTTGAAGCATTCATGTGTTAATGCTTTAAATATAGGAACTACCCTTTTGCCTATCTGGACTCATGTTCGTTGTGTTCAGGTATACATCGGTTGCTTATGTAGATTGTTTTATTTTGGCAGCGAATCATCGACAGCCGAACGTGGTAGAATACAAACCGATTTTGACGCAAACGAACGTATTCGAAAGTAGATAACCAAAAAGATCAATTATCACGCAACTTCAACGATTCTTTAAAAAGCAGAGGTTGCTGGTCAGTTCATATCACTCCCATAAGCTTTGCAAACACGGCTTAAGATGATTCCCTCATATTTTCTTTTGATGGCGATAACCTTTTGTTATCTATCTCATGGCACAATCACCCTGATCTGGTGCAATTAGCTGGTGATTTTTTGGCTCAACGTTTACATTCGTTCTTTTTTACTGATCAATGAATGCAGAACACAGAAAAACAGTGGCCGGAAACCCTGCGACCGAAATGGAAGAATTCAGTCCCAATTTAAAATCCGTATCCAACCGCATAAGTACAAATGTGGTTATACTCCCAAAAGCCGTACAATTATTCTAAAGAGAAATTACAAATGCTTACCTTTCCAGAAGCAAAATCATGCGATTCTCGTCCAGACCACCGTACACACGAAACTTTTTTAAATTGCAAACGTGAGACTTTTCGTATTTGCCAAATCGGATCTTCTCCACAATAGCTGGTCGCTTCAGTTTCAATGTAAGAAACTGCGGTGGGTTGTTTGTATTCGAAGACCATCGTGATGCCTGATTACTGGGCGTGTTTTCCAAAATGTTCCTAAAACAAAAAAAAAAAAAATCAAATACAGTGGTTATTTTAATTAAAATATAGAAAAGCTGACGTAGAACAAGAACACCGCTATATTGTTGAAAACAGTTAAATCCGCCACAAGTTCATACAGTTACCAGTAACAAATTGTTACCCACACTAAATGGCTCAACAAGAGCAGAATGAATAAAAGGCGATAGGAAACAAAAATCAACAAATATGCAACAAAACCGCAAATGCAATTCATATTCTCTACAAAAGTAGAGGGTAAAAAAAAAAAAATGATTGCAGGGAATTTCGCTTCGACACTTACTCTGGCAAATATGAAGTGGCATAGCTGGAATAACCATAAATTTCGTAGAGGAGTTTTTCACAATCGCCAATGTTAGTGGCCATAGTTGGATTTTGTTAACTTATTCTATGTGCAAAAACCTGCAATACTTTTAAGCACCTATAACAAAAATTACAGCAGAACAAACACGAAGAATTTTTCTTATGGGTGGCTCTTCCAGTTGAGATTTGTTTTCCTCGACGAAAATGCAATTTCTCCACATTATCGACACGATTTGTACTATGGTTAGTGGATGTAAGCGAAGAGCCACATGGGTAAAATAAATTTACCTGCACTTGATAATGATTAAAAATATTCTATATTGAATTGCTGGATGAGAATGGCACAAATTCGTCGTTCACCGCCACCACCAAAGGCAGTAGCAAAATTTAATGAATGCTGTGAAAGGATACTCGGAATAATTTTAGAGCTGTGGCAAATACCTATGAGAGGCAATCACATCCTGTTAAAACTATTTGCACTGCTTGTCTACAATATTGACATTTATCTAACCTATTACTTATTGCGTAAGTAAGTAACGATTTCTAATAGGTACATTAAGATGGATATTCTTTGAGGAGCAGCTTGGCAAGAACATCAATGCTTCATTGGACTGAAAATGCCAAAATATTTGATGCCACCTACACTTTTTTTTTAATATAACACTCAGATAAAGAACTAGTTCATTGCAATCCTTGTCAGTTTCTTTTAATGGAATTTCTTATTCTTTCAAAGAGAGATGAGTAAGCGCTTCAGTGGAAAATAACCCATATTATCAGCACCCAACACGTTAATGACGAGTACCTGCAACCTGATGCGGGATAGTACTCGGCGCTGTCGTCATCACTGTCACAGCAAAAGTCGCAGAATGTTGTAATACTTCTACACATACTACAGCTCATTTAAGTACTTAACAAAAGTTTCTTATCCAGGATGACACCCAATTACTTAGCTTCTTTGGAGAATTGGATGGTGATGTCTTTAAGCACTAGATCAGTCAGACCGCTTTCTTCTTTTCGTAACGACAACAACCTCAATTTTGAGAGGTGTCAAGCCCCAGGTCTGGGTAAGGTTTCGCCCGTCAATTTCGGTGTTCTGAAAATTTTGAAAGCCTTAATGTCCGGGGATAAGATTTTTGGTACAGACTTGTTCAAACAATCAAGATTTTACTGCGTGGAGCACTACACTCTAACAGTTTCGTTTTCCAAATCGTTGAATGCTTGAATGCATACATTCTCTACTTTGGCTAGATCTCACAATCGATCGGCACAGTGTTTGCACCCAGAGTCGTTCAGACTGCTATCATTGCCAGCCTTACCAATTTGGATAGCCAGAGGGGTGATAGAGGCATCCTTATAAGTGTGTTGGTCTTGGAGTTGGGTTTTCCGGCGACATCCAAGTTCCGTCCACCCGATCTGCAACTGGTTGCTGGGTGCTGCATCGGTTTCAGAGTTGTTTCTAAGCGGTAATTTCGACGCATTAACAGACTTTTGTCGACCAGAACTACGACCTTTGCTGTTTGCACACATCATGCGCTGGTAAAACCATTACGCAATTTCAGTTTTGAGAGATTGGAAAGTTCTAATGGGTGTCACCCCCGCCGACCTGTTTCTCTTCTCCGTCGCTGTTTTGGACAGAACTTTCCGTCTCTTTGTACCGTGCGTTTGTCACACGTCTTCGTTTCCTCTTCATCTTTTAGACGGTAGTTTAGTCCGATGTCTCTTCTGCATTTTTTTCAGGACCTTAGGATCTTTGAAGGAAGAGCCACATATGCCTACTGAAAAGCAGAAATTCTCTGGCTGATGCTCAAGAGTCACTTTCCAGGCGACGCGTATAACCATCAAATACGCTATTGATTTCTTTCATGGTTTTTAGTCAAACGGACACTGGTGGTATATATCCAGTTATGATACAAATGATATACCATCTGCTATTATGTTAACTTGGCATTGTCATACATATCGAATACCTGCCGCACGGTAAGTTCGATTTCCTTCCTGTTAAAGAACATGGAGACAATGGTTGGCTTTCCCGCGAAACTGTCCTTGTGAACCTTGTGAAATTTTGATGATAACCGCTAGACAATAGAGTGTTTGTATGTATTTAGAGTGCATGAGTCCCCACCGACAACACAAGCAGGCAAGATATGTATATGTAGCTCATATGGGTTCAGATGAAAGAAATTCGTGCCACTACACAATCCTTATAAAATATTGATAATGCTTAAGAAATTTAATTTTAAAGTGAAAATATAAACCTTCTTATTTACTAAGATGGCCCTATAGTTCGGGTGAACCTAGGCCTCAACTAACAAGTCTCTCCAGTTAGTCTGGTCCAGTTGCATCCCCTTAGTCAGTTGTGGTCCTGTTCTACTTGTGCCTTCCACCTAATATGAGGTCTTCCTTTACTGCGTTGTCCTTCTAGGTTAGATTTGAAGACACTGCGGGTCGGAACATTGGGGACCATTCGTTCTATTCCAGCCATCTCAGGCGACTGATGTGTAGTTTTGTGACTAGGTCGATGTCGTTTCATTCGTCAGGCATACACTCTTCCAGCAGCTTTAAATACCTTGGCCGGTAAGTCGTCAGCTCCCGGATAGTTTGGCTATCATTGTCTAAGTTGAATGGACGGCGTGATGCTAAGCTTCTTCGCCGTTATACAGTCTTCTCCATATTCACATCACCGATTGTGACTCTTCTACAAATTTATCTTCTTGCCCCGACACGTTATTTTTAACTGTTGGTAAAACTTCCGTACGTTATTCCCGGAGTACAGCGACTCAATATTTTCACATCCTTTTCGTGCTCTTTATTCGTCTTCTGGAGAAGCCGATGTTATTCCCATCACTTCTACATGTATATTTCACGAGCTTTTCTTACCCTTCGTTGCAGCCTGTTTTGTAGGCTTGTTTAGTTGCATGTGTTTGACGACATTTTCCATCAAGCCAGGGATTTGGTGGTGGTGGTCGGGTGGGACCCATCACATTAGTCGCGGCGTCTCTGATGGCAAGTCTATAAGGGGTTAGCACATTCCACGTTAAGATTCGAAGGTAGTTTTCGTAAAACGTTTGCAAGGTTCAAAAGTGAATTCATTTTTATGTGAGGCCAATGGTTGGTTCGTTATATCTTTTTAATCACTTCCATATAGAGTTGTGAGCCCTGCGACGGCATTGGCCAGTATTATGCTATTGGACGACTATATCCTTTGCACTTTAGCCTACAGTTACCAGGGATCACCAGTGGGAGGTAAGGTAGGTAATTCGTCACGAACTTGATTGTTGCGCTGCTGGCCCAATTAGAGTCATAGGACCGTCAGCAGTTTCACGATCAATAGACACGCAATTTCACATTAGTTTAATAAGTTTTTTGTACTCAAATATATGATTCTCGTAAATTATTTTTAAAAAAAAAGTGTCAATTTACAACACTGCGTTATCTACAATTGGCAGATAACACAGTTTAAAACTGCCCTATCAAACTAAATTTCCCCCCAAATGGCAATGCTGTAAAAAATTTACTTTCGCCATTTTTATCGGTCAGTTTTATGTGTATCGTATTCTACTCTGCTTTAGCTATAAAATAAATCCGTCAAGGCAAAAGTTCGAATAAAAACTTTCCAACCCAAAACCCAGAATCGAACAATTCTTCATCAAATGAAATAAAATCCACACTTCGGACGATAGTAAAATTTCCAAATAAAACGTTTGTTCCGCACGGTGTAAAAGATTTTTAACTCAAAATGGTAAATTTTCTAAATCAGAAAGAAAAAATAAAAACTAACAAAAAAGAAGAAAAAAAATCAAGTCACAAATTCCGAAACTCCGCAGTGTTTTTTTTTTCGTTTGTCCTTATCCCTATCAGAGTACAAAAAAATGAAAAAAAAAAAGAATCTTTCCAACTCCACTTTGCTCTACTACTTCTCTTCAAGAAAAAAAGAAAATAAAAGAAAATCCTTGTGAAGAAAATGAAAACCTGCAAAGCATACTAATGTAAATGAAATGAATAATCCAAAAAATACATATTATCCAATGTGAACCCCAAGCAGGGAGATACGACGTCCAACCCTACTGGCGCGGAGCGAAGATTACTCAACTGAGAGTTACACGCACGAAAAGCCATCACAGAATTTCAAATTCAAATTGAAAAAAAATTGAACTCGTTTCAATTCCCTAGTCTTATCAAACTCAGAATATCTAAAAAAAAAAAAAAAAAACGATTCTTCCTTCCAATATTGTTTGCAATTGCCATTTGTTTTATAATTTTTTGTTGTATTTCTTTTCTATTTCATTCCTTCCGAATCTGAAACCTCTTTTCTGTAAAATAATCAAAATCAAAATTAAAAGTGCAGTGATGCTGATGTATATTTTCTTGGTGAATTTTCAGGGTAACGAAACATCCTTGCCCATGGAGATGTGCTCCAATTGTAAGTCCTGTTTTATCAAATCATAATTTCTTTATTCTTTTTTGTCTTTTCCTTTCTTGTTTTGTTTTCTATTTTATAAGTAGTCTTAATCTTAGTCCTTAAGTTAGACTGGATGGGATTCGGTTGTGTTGTTTGTTGAATGTGGGGTATTGGGTCGGGCGGCCTTAAGTTCAAAGGGTGGCGGCACATGATCACCTTTTAATATTTAATGAGTTTGCTCCAAACGACTAAGATGACGATGCCAACATTCGTTCCTTTGATTGTCACACAAATCACTACACAAGTGGCAGAAGCAAAATAGCTTTACGACCAAGCAGTGCGTACGAGTTTAAGTGTGTGCAGAATCCTTATGTGTGTTCGAAGCAGGCCACCAGTTTTTATTCAATCTATAAGTAAACTTGCATAGAGCAGATTTGTGCTTTGGTTCTAGCAGTTTTCAGCCTATCTGTCACGAAAACAAAACGAAAAAAAAAACGAGTCAACCTCAAAGTGGGCTGCAAGTAGGCAATCTACAAAATGCAGCTAAAGAGTGTAACCCACCTGTTACGACGTCGATGGCGACGACTACGATGTCGATTATGTTGACGATGATGGACAATAGCAACGGTAACAACGAAAAGGGCGAAGTAAAAAAAGGAAGCAAACGGTTGGTGTTGCTTTTACCGCCATCTTCAGTCACCATAGCTGTCTCCTAGGACTGCAACTCTACTTGTATGCTGAGGTGGTTGCTGGCATTTACAAGCCGACAGCCACCAGCCATCACACATAAATACTTTATGTTCACTTGGTCTATTTTTAGATTTTTTTTTCTTTTTTTTGTTTCCTTTTTTTTTTAATTATCAAAAAGAAGTGTTTACACGTTTGTTTGTATTTATATTAGCATATGCTAATGAAAACTTAACCCTTTGTGATTTTTTTTCCGTGATTTTATTTGTATTGGTTCGGTTGTTGCGTTGTCGTTTAGCTTAAAGTTGAATGCGCGTGTTTTTGGGTGCGATAAAAAAGAAAAAGGAGTGTGAGACCGCAGAGTGGGCAAATTGGTTCACTTTTAATCCCTTGTTTACTATGATTATTAATTGGAGTTAATTATTTGCCATTTAACAAGTTGTTGTTTATTTTCTTTTTTTTTTTTTTCTTTTTTTGAGCCATTTATAATGTGTGTTACTTTAAAGGAGCCGCGAAGAGTCAATGGTATGGGAAAAGGGCTCGTTGCGTAAAGGTAGTGTAATTTCGTTGGGTAATTGAAGTGCCTATTTTTTATACCTCTACTATTTGAGTACCTACATACGTCTTATGTTAAATATTTCAACCACGTTCCTTCCTTTACTTTCCGGATGAGGTTTTAGCTAGCCGCCTTGAGTATGTCAATACCAACTAATGCGCTGAGGCTTTAGCTTTTCCTAATCGAACATTTTCTAGTCTGCCTGTTCTATTAAAGTATCTGGGAATGAGTTCGTAGAGAGTATACGTAATTCATTTCCAAGATTTGGTCGGATGAAAGTATGCCTTTTTGTTCTTTTATTGACTTAGAATCTGTAATGCGTACAACTAGAGTTACGGACATGGAAATCCGGTGAGGGTAAAAAAGTTGAATATTTTTGGGGATTTATCAAATAAACAGAATTCGGCTTTATGAAACCGATTTTTTGTAATAATTTAGCACAAATCATTTAAAATTTCCACAAGTTTAATTAAATAAAGAAAAAGATAAATAAAAAAAACACCAGTAAATATAATACATGGGCTGAAAAGGCCGTTTCTAAGAGAGGGCACCACTTGAATTAAATCCATACTATTTTCAGTTAGTACCAACCTTAAGCAACTTTTGTTATTGTGAAAAAAAAAAATGGATTCAAAGCAATTGTGTTGATTTATCATTGCTTTTTGATGGGAAAAAATGCAGCCGATGCAAAGAAATGGCTACCCGGACTCTGCTCAGTGCTCATACAAGCACCGAAGATGATGCACGCAGTGGACGTCCAAAAGAGGCTGTTTCAGATGAAAACACCAAAAAATCCATAAAATGATTAAGAATGACCGTAAAGTGAAGTTTATCGAGATACTTGAGGCTCTGAAGATATCAAAAGAGCGTGTTGGATATATCATACAAGAATATTTGGACATGCGAAAGCTCTGTTCAAAGTGGGTGCCGCGTTTGCTCACAGTCGACCAAAAACAACAACGTGTTGATGATTCAGAGGAGTGTTTAAAGCTGTTCAACCGCAATAAAGCCGAATTTTTGCGTCGATATGTGACAATGGATGAAACTTGGATCCATCACTTCACACCAGAGTCAAGTCGGCAGTCAGCTGAGTTGCGAGCAGGCGAAGAACCTCGTCCAAAACGACCAAAAACTCAACAGTCGGCTGGCAAGGTTATGACATCCGTATTTTGGGATACACATGGAATAATTTTCATCGACTATCTCCAAAAGGGTCAGACTATCAACAGCGACTATTACATTGCGTTGTTGGAGCATTTGAAGAAAAAGAAAGTTCTGTTTGATCAAGACACTGCACCGTGTCACAAATCGATGAAAACGGTGGCAAAATCGAATGAATTCGGCTACGAATTGCTTCCCCACCCACAGTATTCTCCAGATTTGGCCCCCAGCGACTATTTCCTGTTCGCAGACCTCAAAAGAATGCTCACCGGAAAGAGATTTAAGACCGATGAAGAAGTAATCGCCGAAACAGAGGCCTATTTTGAGGCTAAACCGAAATCGTACTACAAAACTGGTATCGAAAGATTGAAAAATCATTTCAATCAGTGTATCGCCTTCGAAGACAACTGTATTGATAAATAAAGTTGAATTTTGCAAAAATTTTGTGTTTTGCTATAAAACGGCACTGAGCTTTCAGCCCATGTGTTACCTATATATGCATTAAAATTTATCATAGTTTCTGTTATGTCGTTAATTTACAAGAATTATGTTTTTATTCGGTCCGGCATTAAACCAACCAGTGTCAATGTATTCATTCAACGCGGTTATGGTTCGTTGTCTCTTTTTTGCTACCTGGACCTTTATTATGAATCAAAGGCTCTCAACCGGGTAAGAGCTGTTCCCAGGCCACTCCAATGTCGAAATCCCCATTTCTGTTAGAAATTGTTTAACCCGAAATTGTAAAAGTGGCAATAAAATTTTGCGATTGTTTTGCCAATATTTTAGGAAAGATAGTAAAACTGAAATTCACCAATTTCGGGCGGTGAAAAGTCGCAAAATCATCTTGAAAAATGTGTTTCTCTTATGATAGTAGCAAATTCTCTTCTTTTATATTTGTCTGCGTTTACCATTTAGTTTATTAGAACCAGCCGTCCAACCCTATGATAGGAAAAACTTCAAAACTTTTTTTTTATTTTTTTGATGATAATACATTAGTTTTAACGCCCGCCTTTCCAGTGATTTGTCTACCAGAAAGGTTGAAATTATACATCATGCACAAAACAGCTCGTTACAGAAGTCGATTGTCCACTACTGTGAGCTTTGCCACAAATTTCGGGATCTTTAAGGAAATTCATAATTACTTTTCGACTTCTGCATAAATGTTTTGCGATTTCACCGATTTTCACATTTTCTGAAAATTTCAGAATGGGCTATCTTTTTGTTAACGGTGTGTATCTCCATTGCTACTGCACCGCTTGTGACGTGGGCTAAATGTGCAGACCTTAGCATAATTCTACATGGTGCCTTATTTTGGATCAACATGAACATGTGGCAAAGAGTTTGCTGATGTTTTTGCATTTAAATGGCCAAATTTTTCATTCGGCCTCTTTTTCAAATCTTTGCTGGAATTTGAAACTTTAATCTTCTTTGAATTGTTGGTGGCGATGGTGTGATGGTTGACTCACTGGCTGTCACGCCACCTACCTGTGTTCGAATCCCTGTAGGAGCACAACAGCAAATTTTTCAAAATCGTCATCACCCCTTCGGCGGACAATGGCAAACCTCCGAAAGTCAAATTCTACCTATGAAAAAGCTTCTCAGGAGAGCCGTCCAGAACCAGCAATAAACTGTAGGCTTTGCTCATGAGTGTAAAAATTCACAACGTGAGAAAAACAAATGAGTGCCTTGGCCCATACCGGGCTGTCGGCCCAAAATATTTTTATTTTACGAATATTTATTTATTTTTTATAATCTTCTTTAGAGGAGCAGGTTTTGTAACATTTTAATTTTTAATTTATTGTTCTTGTAGATTGTCGAATATTGTGATGCGTCTATTTAAGTTGGACGAACGACCGTCATATATAAAAAACTTTTAAAGCGGCATTTTCTGTCAGGAAATACTACATCTTTGAAGTCACCTATAACATACGTTTAACAATTTGCATAATTTTCTGCGAAGCTATAGCTTTTCTGCAGAAGATTGTGTATATAATAATTCATTGTTTATTGCATGAAGCTTAGTAGTTAATTACAAAAGAGATTTTTTTATTTGGTTCACAGTAAATAGTAATTTTATTGACCCTAGAAAATATAAAGTCTAAACGGAAGTTAAGAAAATTGTTTAATGAATTTTTTTCTAGTTTTAAAATTTGTTATATGCATTAAATGTCGAGGTAGTACATTCATTATTGATGGAACTGTAGGTTTAAGTTGCCTTTGGCCATATTTGTTATTGGTCACAGGCACCTGCAGCATCATTTGCACACGTTGTTTGGTATTGAACTCGTGAATTATTAGCTGAGTTAATTTGTTGTCGTCATAATATTCGGAGGTAATTGCCATCTTGAAAATATTTTTAACAGTGAGGACATAAAGTTCTCTTTCATATCTACGACAAGTACTATTGGGTCATATAAAAAGTCTCCGCGTTTTTTTGTCACTAGATGATGTTGGTGTCCATTTATCTGGAAACACTAATCTGATGATCTGCGTAATTTGTTGCTCGTGTTAAAAGTTATACTAATTTGAATATGAGTGAAATATCGGAAGAAATACGCTTTGTGATGCTTTTTTGCTATAAAAAGGGGGAAAAAAAAACGCTGCAAAAACATGCCGAAGAATTTGTGCAGTTTACGGTGAGAATGCTGTGAGTGAACGCCTGACCTAGGAGTGGTTTGTTCGATTCCGTTCGGGAAGTTTCGATGTGATGTCAAAGGCCTGTGACCGACCACAAACGACTTAAAGTCCTGGATTGACAGCAAACAAGGTTATGTTGAGTGTTTGGTGGGATTGGAAGGGAATCGTCTATTATGAGATGCTAGAACATGGCGAAACGATCAATTCGAAACATAACTCGACCGTTCGAACGAAGCTTTCGAGAAAGAACGACCAGAATTGGCCAACAGAAAGGGAGTTGTCTTCCATCATGACAATGCTAAGCCACACACATCTTTGATGACCCGGAACAAATTGACGGAGCTTGTTTGGGAAGTTTTGATACATCCACCGTATAGCCTGAATCTTGCACCCTCTGATTATCTTTGTTTCGGTTTTTGCAAAACTCTCTTGATGGTAAAAAATTAGCCGACCGAAGAGTAGCTGAAAATCACTTGGCCAAGTTGTTTGCTGATAAACCACAGAAGTTTCACACCGATTGAATTATGAAGTTACCCGAAAAATGGCAAAATAATAATGGCCAATATGTACTTGATTGAAATTGATTTTAAATAAAGAAATTGTTTTTTATTTTTATATGACCTAATACTTACTTGTTTTACTGCCAGATTTAGGAGCCTTTGCAGCTTTTGAATGTGGTTCGGAGCTGCGTTTCCCAAGCAAGTACACCATTTCTTTACTTTGACTTAACCAGAGCGTAATATACTTGTTTCATAACGGGAAACGTGTTTAAGCATACATACAGTTATTTTATCCGTCAACTTGCATCTGCCTCTGCCTTGCCACGGTTTCCATTATTAATTTTTTTGACATACATAGACAGATAGATAGATGGATATTTTATTAGCATAATAACTTTTAAGTATCGGTATTTTTTGACACTGATCCATTTTTCATCTTGGTTTGCCATTTCTGGATTCGACTTTTAGTTTCCTGGTTGGAAATGTACAAAATTGTACATTATAATTTAGTATTGCTGTTTCGAGTTGCAATAAACTTCTAATTCGTTTAAAGAAACTAATTTTCTTTTAAATTTAACTACATACATACGTAATAAGCGCGATCTTTTTAAATTAAGTATTTCGAAAATTATTACATTTAATACTTTTTGTACACTCAATTCTTTTGTCGTCAATATTTAGATTAATTTATTTATTTATGCGTAATTTCATAAACTGTCTTGTTTTTATAAAGTCTTATTTTTGTTTATTTTCAGCCAGTTATTTATAGATTTTAAATCTTTGTTTAATTGCTCACACATAATTTTTACCACAAATATATACAATAACGTAGCATCCACGAATAAAACCATTTTACAATACCTTTAGCACATTTTTGTATCATTTATGCATATATAACAAAAAAAAAAGTATTATTCCCAATACTGAATCTTAAGATGCTATTAAATCAAATCATTAACTTTCATCCATTGTGCTCTCCCTGTTAAATAGGATTTGAACCATTTATTTCCCTCCCCATATTTCATTAATATTTTTTTCAGTAGGTTTATTGTGTCAAAAGCTATAACAGGTCCATCTGTCTATTCCAGTTTTATGCTATGAATGAATGGCCCTTTCCAAATCCTAGACTGTTCTTTAATAAGTACAGTTAAATATAGGGTTTTCCAATAGGGACTTGACAACTTTGAATTTAAATTGTGAACGCAATCTTTCACTAATCATCCAACTGTCAATGTCAATTTATTCAGTAAACTCAACATTTTCATCATGGTAAAGTACACTAACGAGCTACGTTCTCCGATTGGGTTCTGGAGAAGATGCGCCAAGATGATGAATTTCATCGCAAAATCATCTTCAGTGACGAAGCTCATTTTTGGCTCAATGGGTTCGTCAATAAGCAAAATATGCATTATTGGTCGGGTGAAAACCCACATGTGCTTCATAAATCACCACTTTATCCACAAAAAATAACTGTTTGGTGCGGTTTGCATGCCGGCGGCGTTATTGGGCCATATTTTTATATTTATTCGTCGGCGATAACAATCGTCACGTTACTGTGAATGGTCAGCGTTATTGCGCCATGATCACCGATTACTTTTGGCTCGAATTGGAAGATATGGACTTAGACGACATGTGGTTTCAACAGGATGGTGCCACAAGCCACACAGCACACGCTACAATCAGAACTTGTGCTACTAGGGAATCTGTATACTAACACAAATATACAATACAATACCACCCATTTTTTTTTTTTTTTTTTGAAGTTCAGAATGTCTGTCAAGGACATGCTCGGCCAGTATCATAATACTGGTCTAAGCCGTCATAGGGCTTACAAACTTATACGAAAGACATTAAAAAGATGTGATGAACCAGCAGAAAGGCTTGGATAAAAACGGATTCACTGCTGACAACCCTTGGAAACGTTAAAAGGGAACGACCTTCGGATCTACACGAGGTTAGTCAGACCTTTAACAGGTCTCGTGAAGCCGAAAAATTAGCAGATGAATAAAAGAATATGAAGAACAGTGATTTATATTACGGTCATTGCTGTAGGATCAGTGCTTAATCGGATGCTGGTTTGTAATATGCTTCAGACTAAGGCAGTAATTCTTGAGCTTCCGAAACGTGAGCAAACGTCTTTTGACAGTCCGCATCAAAGCTAAATTAGCTAAATTGAGCCTTATATGCGTCTTTACCCCTATGGAAGACAGACAACGCCACAAAAAAATGTTTCTAAAGCTAAAGATATATGAACGATGTCCGAAGTACTCGTATGACGCTAAAATTGTACTATTTATGTACTATTAAAGTCTACAAAGCGACGCTAGAACAAAAGAAGAAAGCTGTTCGTAATGTCTACGAGCAGAAGAGACGGGAAGAATTTCGATTTTTTCAGAAGAAGAAAATAGAGCACCAGAAACGCACGATCGAAGATATTTAAAGGTTGTACTCCAGGAATAACCTACGAAAGTTTTACCAATAGGTAAAAAGAACGTGTTAAAACAAGAAGACTCGTACAGAACCCTTGAAGTAGAGCCACAGTCGGTGATGAGAATATGGAAAAACTTTTTCTTCGCCAACAATATGATTGGTTCCAGGGAAAAACTCAAGGAGTCCAAATCGATACCCATCGTCTTTTCATCGATTTTAAGTTACCGCATATGACAACATTTACGGAGACAAGTTATATAGAGCCATTTCTAGTTTTGGCATCTCTGCCGAGCTCCATCTGTGCAGAATGATGATGGAGAACGTTCGCTGCTCCGTCAAGGTCGGTAATGTTTTAGACGAGACATTTGATGTTTAAAAATATTTGCGGTTTCTATTGCCTACAAGGGTAAAATAATGAGCGCTACGAGCTGTTCATCGACCTGTTAAAAAAAGTATGCAGCAGTCACCTAAGATGGCTGGGATTTACACATCACGCTCCGGCCCCAAGAGCCTTCAGTCACTACAATCTTGCAGTGCGCAACTGCAAAAATCGAGAGAGCGCTAACTGGAAAAATTGATTGGTTTAGGCCTAGTTCCACTTGGTTTTACCCTTAGTAAATAAGTAACAGAGGTTTCCAAATAAATATAAATCTGTATATTCATTCTCGCTCGTTATTGTTCCTCTAAGCTCTCTTAGCAGTGTCTTTCAATCAGAGGTTCTGGCTGGCATCAGGGCGGCTGAGCTAATGCAAATGAGATCGGTATCTGAAAGAAATATCGCTATTTACATCGATAGCCAGGCAGCACTTAAAGCAATGAAATCGACCAACATCAATTTAGATATAATCAGGGGCTGTCGCACAGTACTCAAGGCAATATGCAATATTTGGACGGATTTTGCTACTAAAATACCCTTGACAGAGCTAATCATATAGCATTTTAAGAGCGAATGTTAAAATGAATGAAGTATATTACTGTAACATCTGGTGTTCCACAAAGAAGCTTCGTTGAACTATTGCTCTTAGTTACTTTTGTTCACGACATTCCGTTCTATTTTCGGAACGCAACAAGCCTTTTATTCGCTGAAATTCTTCCAAACTATAAAGAACATAAGAAAACTTGATTCTACAAGCAGAGCTAAATAGTCTAACCAGATGGTATCAATATAACATCTTAGACTAAGATGAATAAACCTATTACTCTTTAAATACCAAAGTAACGAGACTATGTTAGTAAAAGGATCTTGTAATAATATATTCCCCAACTCCTTTCAATTCTTTGCGGGATACGTAGTAAGTAATACTTGCATATTGCTTGACATCATAAGGCATAATAGAAAAGAGTTTGCAGATGTAGTAGTTGTAATTGTAGTAAAATTCGGAGTCTTTACTACGACAACTACTTGACAAAACTTAAGTTAACTATTGATACGCTGTTTTACTCAAATAGATGACTTTTATTTAATTTAGAGGCTCCCAAAGACAAACGGAAATAAGCTTTGCCATTACGGTTGTCGTGAAAAGCTAAGCTTTGAATTAAATTTGAAGTTTCTTTTTTGCTTTCGGTCCATTGAACACTATATCTGTATGCTATTTATGGCACTCATTCTCCGTTTTTTTAAAAGTATGAAACATTTTTCAAATGGAACCTGGTCTTCGTAAATTTAGTCAGACCCGATGATGGCTTTAAAGATGCAGTTTATGATGGGAAGAGAAATTCATCAGTGTACATTGAGCAGAGCCAGATGTGGTATTGGAAGCTCTGATCCTTTACAACCACAATGGCAAAGTATTTAGGTGAAAGCTTGTTTCATTAAATAATCGATGCTTACGTAGAATGAAACTGATACAATCAATGGCATTAGTCATGCCCTTCTCTCGTTGACAAACTCTATGATTATGTGAAAAACGGAAGTTCTGACCCAGTTTTCGACTCGACATCTTTAGTTCAAAGAAGGTACCCATTCAGGACAACTCTCAGTTAGCTAGTTTCATTATAACTGATGTTAGTGGTATGGTAACGCTTTAACCTTTGTCTCGTCGGGGACAGCCTGTTTCAAAAAAAAAAAAAAATAAATCACTAAAATCCCATTTGAAGGTCCATTTAAGACGAGAACTTATTCCGGTATAATCAATTTGTCCTTTTAACTGGGGATGTTATATTATTATACCACCAGCAATTGGCGATTGTCCTCTAAAGTCTCTCTGCACTCTACTAAAAACTTAAAACCAATTATCCGAAACTTTTAAGGCGATATTTAGAGAATCGTGTTGCTTTGATTGCCAAGAAGTTAGGTTTAATTATGCTGTCGACTGTCTAAAACTTGCTTTTAAATTTTCGACACTATCGCCGGTTGCTACTGTATTTCAACTCGACTTTACATTTGTAAATAAAACTAGTTTCTATACTTAACCATGGAATTCGTCTATTGATTTATTTTTTAATTTTAATATGCTATAATAAATATACAGTCACGTGCACGTAATTAGAAACGCCAGCAAATGTTATCTTATTTTCCTAAAAACACATATGTTTTCAACTTAAAAAATTGCAGTATCCTCATGAAATGATTTTCCTTTTATACTGTAAAATAGAGTACAATAATTGAAAGTCAGGGATAAGGAATAAGGTACCGTTAGATTAGCCATTGTATGTCACATGAGGAACAATTAGGAACGCTGACATTTTTGAAAGGAATTTTGTTAACATTTAATAAAATAATTAATTTTATATTATTTAATATTTAGTAGGATAGCCACGATTTTCGATTTCAGCTTGTAATCTGAGGGGCATAGACTCCACTAAATTTTGGCAAACGCTCTGTGGAACGTGCCCTTCGTTTCTTCAGCAAGAGTGTTGAAGTTTTAAATTTTTTTGAAGGCCAGTTGTCTTTTAAGGTGTTGCTATAAATTCTCAATTGGGTTGAGATCAGGACCATCACTATTTTTCCTTTCAGTCAATTTTTCGTATATGCCGCCGTGTGCTTTGTATCATTGTCTTGCTGATATATACAAGTGATGGGAAGATGGTCATCAACGTATGGCAACCATGTATTCTGCAATATTTCGCAATTTTGGAATCTGTCTATTCGTTCTTCTACTTTTTTAATTCGACCGGTACCACGCCACGACATGGTACCCCATATGAAAATACTACCACCACCATGTTTGAGGGTTGGGCGGGTGTACTTTGGGTCATATGCCTTTGATCTGGGGCGGCGTACCGTGGCTTTGCCCTCAGATGAAACTCTATTTATTTTTGTTTCATCACTGAACAAAAATTTTTCCACTGAGCAACAGTCCAATGGCTATATTTCTGGGCAAACTCTAAACTCTATTTGAGATTTCGCTCAGTCAAAAGTGGCTTCTTCCTTGCGATACGTCCAAAGAGCCTAATGTCGCGCAACCTTCTATTTACAGTATCTACCGATGGTCCGCTATTATTGTTGCCAAATACTTTTGAACGAATCTTTTTAGCGGTGGCTTGGGAGAAATTTTTACTTTAGCGAACAATGAGTTGGTCTTCTCGGTAGGTAGCCGCTTGCACCCGAGGCTTACGGCCAACTTTTTATTTATTTATTTTTTTTTTTAAATATTGTACAGCATTAAAAAACTTCTTCCTAGAACACTTTAGCGCTTTAGCAATTTGACCATAACTTGTTCCTTGCACGTATAAATTTAAAATGAGCATTCTGGTCTTGACGTTGCAAGATGGATTCTTTTCCTTGCCATAAAGATTAATTATTCTACATTAATTTAATAAAAAATATGCTTAATCTAAAATACCAGTTGTTTCTTATTGAAATTATCGCAAGAACACAAAAAATGCGCGCATTTATAATTATGTGCTCTTCCACTTTAGTTAACTTTTTTTTATGTAAAATACAATGGCTAGGATAACGGTACATAATGCCTTGTCCTCGACTATTTCAATTATTGTACTCTATTTTACAGTAAAAAAGGAAAATCATCTGAAAATTTCATGAGGACACTGCAATTTTTTAAGATGAAAACATGTGTGAAAACATTTATTGGCGTTTTTAATTACGTGCACGTGACTATATGTATGTATATTTGTTGCAAATTTTTTCTTAGCTCATTTCTTGTTACTCTTTTGAGAAACTCTAGAGTCTCTAAATCACATTATTTGGCAAACATTTTCATTCATTTCATTCGTTATGCCTAGTCCCTTCTTAAAGGTTTTTTTTGCGTTAGCATATTAATTTCCGGCCCGAACGGTTTTGCAAAACAAACAAATCATTGCTCTAAATGACTGTTATGATATCATTTAGAGAGCCCTTATTGATCTACTGTATAAAAACAACACTTTATTCTCATTCACAGATGATTTTCAATTTGACCCGGAACTATGGTTTGCCATCCAATTCAATTGCGAACCTTCAGCTTCCTATTTAAGAGTTTAAAACGATTCAAACAATTTACTGATTATAAGTATGCCTCAAGTACATAATGCACTTTCATTTCTCGAGAGGCTTTATCTTTCAATAAATATACAGGGTGACTGACTCGAACTGCAACTTTTTAAAATGCTGTAATTTTTTTATTTTTTGATAAATTTTATTGTGCCAAAGCAAAAAATGTTGGAAAATACATCAATTTTCAAATTGTATCAGTTGTTTTCAATATGTCCACCTTTGGGGCGAACAATGGCCTTGAGACGGCCGAAGAAAGCAAGTGGCTCTGCGGTATTTTGGCCCATTCCCTGCGAAGTGCTTGTTTGAGGTGGTTCAAACTTTGGTATTTTTTTGGTGCCAACCTTCGCCGGAGAATTTGCAATCCATTGTGTCGAAGAAATGAAGTGTGGAACATTGTTTTTTAACCAATCTTGGTTGACGCGAGCTTTGTGAGACGGTGCCGAGTCTTGTTGAAATGTCCACGGTCTCCGACCGAAATGATTGTTTACCCAAGGCTTCACTACTGATTCTTAGACAGTTTCACGGTATACGATTGCATTAATTTTGACACCACGGTCCAAAAATTCGAGCGGAAAGCGACTATCGGCGGTTATAGCGGCCCAAACCATCACCATCGGTGCTGTCTGCTATCTGGTAGCCGTTCGAAGTTGTAAATTTTCAAAGGACCTCTCTGGCAAGTAAACTCGGTTATTTTGTTTATTGACATATTGCTCGATAACAAATGGCGACTCATCGGCAAAAAACCAAATTCGGCAACTCACCACTTTCGTGCGAGCGTAGCAACTCCTTCGCTTTTTCGACTCTAACTTTTTTCTGTTGCGGTGTAAGATCGTGTGTTTTTTGGAACTTCAATGGCCTGAGCTCAAGCTCATTTTTCAGTATGTGTTGCATCCGTTCCAACGATATCTTGATGTTGATATTTCGATATTGAAATGTCACAAGCCATTTTTCTTCCACTTTGGCGCGGATTTCGCTCAATTCGAGCCTTCTCTTTCCGAACCATTTCTGCCGATGCTGCTGTTTTTTTTTATGACCACCTCATGGCAACGCTGCCAGTATCACGGTAACGAGCTATGGTTCGAGACACAAACGAATTATTCACGTTGAGGTGCTGGAGGGTTCAACAATAGCTACTTGTGGTTTTCCAGCCAAATATAAAGCAATCACACTATCACGTTTGAATTCAATTTTTCAACACAACTGAGACGCAAATCGTTTAAAAAGCTTGTAAATAATTTGTCAAAATTTGAGCTCACAGTAATGAACGGTTTGGAAATTATAGCAGTCTGAAGTTGGTTGCAGTTCGAGTCAGTTAGCGTGTAGAATGATCATTACAAAATAAAGTGAATGGAATATTGGGTCTTAAGAAAACTTTATTTTAAAACGGAAAAGTTTTCTTGTATTGATGGTGTCCTTTGAGCTCTATTGAACCAATCCCCCGCCACGTAATTCTTCGCATGTTATTGCACCTGTAGACTGATCTGTTCATGGTTTTGCTTTGAATCTAGAGAATTCAGTGTTTTAAACCAAAATAAAGATCAAACTCAGTAAGCTGGTCATTGGTGTTGTTCGGAAGATTGTTGTGCGGTTTTCGAATTAAGGCGTGAACTAGATTATGCGTTTTGACTGCTATGTGCCACTCAGCCATAAACCAAAATTTGTAGCTATTTACACAAATACAATGTGACATAATGTGCTTTGCACATCTTTTTTAAATTTCGGTTACCACATTGTAACACATAACTTTAAAATACACTTTCGATACATTCGTTTCTGACGGACGATACTTCCGACCCATGTCTACTCTTTGCTCACTTTAAAGCTTGGTAGTGATAGTGATTTTTGTTATGAAAATTGATAACATGGATGTCAGTTGATAAAAGAACAGATAATTTGATTTATGGTGATATTTAGAAAAATTTAAAATAGTTTCATCCCAGTCTAGCAATTTCATATTCTAAACAGGTTTCGCTGTTCTTATTAATAGCCATTCGCAAAGAAAACTTTTTCAATGTAATCTTCATCAACAGTATGTTAAAAGAAAAAAACCGTGGCTCTAAAAACAATGAAAAATGCCACAATTTTTTTTATTACAAAACAAATTGCGCAAATATACAAGTAGTCACCATTATTAGTTAGGCCTCTCCATACAAGTTGTATTATCGCGGCTGTTTTTCCCCCTTAAGCATGCAGAGGAGACTCCCATGTTTTGGATCGTTATCCTCTTGCAAAATCCAGTCGTTACTGTTTGACTCATACAGAGATTCGACAGACTTTAGCAAACCCTTCTCGAATAACTTTACCATGAGGTTTTGTGTGAATACTATTATCTTTCCAAATTCTTTGGATGAGAATTTATAAACATGAAAACTTGCTAGACGTATTAGGAGTACAGTGCGCTGCACTCAACCTTGCACATGAACTTTTGCTGTTTGTTTTACGTTGCGCTGTCCAGGCTTTGTTCCAATAATTATAAATTAATTAATGACGTCACCCAACTTAGTCTCTTTTATATGTTTTTGAGTCAGTATCGGTTTAGGTTTAGTACACCTGTTTTTAATGCCAGTTTCTGCCAAACGGCGTCGTATTGTGTAAATGGATACTTTAATTCCTTTGCTGGACATTTTTTTCCTCCGGCTACAAATTAATTTATTGTCCTTACTGGATGTACTTGCTGTGGTTCCCTTATTTGAACCATAATCGGCATTACTGCATTGCTTATACCTCTTAAACCACTTTTTCACAAATGGATCTGATATTTTTAAATATTTTGCTAAATATTTAATACTCATTTGCGGTCCTTTTAGGTGAGTTACTAAGAAAACATTTTCGAAACGCATTTTCATAATGATATTATACCAGTGATCGAAAAATTAAATTTAGAATATAATTTGGCTACAAACATGATTGAGGTCCGCTTCCACTTGCGTGCAGCTACTTAAATACGTTCATCTCCTCTGCCTGTATTTCGGGGTTAGACTCGAAGACTCTGGGGTCGAGCTGTGCCGTTTATTTGCCCAAAATATTCTATATCAGTACATTTCGTTTTTGAACTCTCTTTCCCATTCCCCGCCAAACGGAATCGAAAATTACGCGCAGTGCGTAATTCATTACTGGCCTTGACAGTGCAGCAAGAATTCTCCATAGTCACTTTGCACAACCCGGCAAGTTTGGCAGGGTTGTTTTCAAAGATTTGTCGTAGTGCGAATATTTTATATAGACATTGAACTTTCCTTGGATGAAACCGCATTGGCATAGACCAACCTCAGATTGTTCATAAGAGGTTTTAGATGCTCGCATAACAATGCGATTTCATCGGATTCTTTGAATTCCCCAAATTCAAGCGGTTCTAATCTAAAATTTCAGATAATTTGTTTTGGCATATGTACTTCATGGATGAAAAATTGACTTGTAAATATAAACATATGTACATATATATATTTAAACTCAACATATTGACCGAGATCCATTCAGATTGTTCTTATTATCACTTCTAACATTGTTAATTTTTTTATGTTATTAAGTAGCTATAATAGTATAGACTTCATTCATATTTAATAAAACTGTTTTCATTAATATTTTGCTTTATTTTATTAAAAGCAAACATCCAACATTAAACTGTTCCAAACTAATGTATATAACGCTATATTTTTAATTTTACACTTCTACTATTTATCTGTATGATATTGCGGTTTCCACATGATGAATTTCTTTATAATATCATAATTGTTGTTCTTAGGAGAATAAACCCTTTTCACGATCATATATCAAACATACTTACGTCGTGAGCTCGAATTTATGAAAAAACCGACATATTTCATCTCGTAATTTAGGTTAACTATTCCAAATGGTATGACGGGTTTTTTGTTTACGATAGCACCGAAGATAAATTTAAAAGTTGAAAGGATAAAACTCTGAAAAACTCTTACGACTATTGATTGTATCACCTAGCTCAGTTTTTGTCGTAGGTTGGATGCGAAGTACCATAAGTTTATAATCTTAAGATGACTCCTACGCATGCCAGTACTGTGAATGTTGTATTCTACTGCAGAGTGTTAATTACGATGATCTCTAAAATATAATGGTGTTCACAAGGTCAGACGGGCAGAATTCCACTGCTATGCTTAGTGTATTGAAACTACATATGTAAGTACATACATGTATTTATATAGTCGTACATTAGCAATTATTTCAATGCTCACCTTCAGTTGTTTTCGATCGTCTTTCTACGGAATTTTGGTTATGCACTTTCTCAAATGATCGTTCTGTTATTCAGAATTATGATAAAATTTAAGGGGCAGTTTGTGATAGTACTTGTCATCTTCTCTAGGCCAGAATGCTATATTCCTATTCTGGAATCGGTTGGTGTTGGTGTTTCTAGTCTCATACAGTACGGATGGGACAACTTTGTAAGGCTTAAGTAGATTAAAGAACTTTCAATCTTTGCTAAATTAGAATATTGTACGCTTTACACTTAGCTTGAGGCATTCGTAGTAATCGATCAAGAAAAGTTTCGACATCAACCTGAAGTAATCGCTGCATTTAACTGTCAACTTTTCGAAGATGTCTTTCAAAATGCTATATTGTAAGTTTGCTCCTTGTGTTTGCGTTATTTGCAAGTTTCTATCCTCTCCTATATCCATATTAAACTGTTTCCGAATATCAAAATGCCGTTGACAGATATTTATGAACTTTACTTTGTGGATTGTGAGATAAAGTTTAAGCTATTGGGTCTATAACTTAACGTGCGGTTTGCTAAATGATGGCGTAACTTGTATTATTCCATTGGAACATGCGTTGGAAAGCTTCTATTATTGTACGTCATTTCAGTATATGTCATTCATTTGAAGCGTAAACAACAATAATTTTTTTTCACTCAAATATGTCGAACTTTGTGCCTGAAAAAGTGATTTTGCGGGGAGTTCTTCTTCATTACTTTAATATGAAGAAAACTGCTCCCGAAAGTCATCGTATTTTGGTACAAGTTTATGGTGAACATGCGCTAGCTGAGCGAACGTGCCAAAAGTGGTTTTCACTATTTAAAAGTGGTGATTTTGGCTTGGAAGACGATGAACGTCCTGGGCAGCCAAAAAAGTTTGAAAATGAAGAACTGGAACCATTACTCTATGAAGATTGTTGCATAACACAAGAAGAGCTCGCAGAATCTTTGGGTGTCACTCAAGCAGCCATTTCAAAACGTTTAAAAGCAGCTGGATATATTCAAAAGCAAGGAAATTGGGTTCCACATGAACTCAAGCCGAGAGACGTCGAAATGCGGTTTTGCATGTCCGAAATGCTGCTGGAACGCCATAAAAGGAAGTCATTTTTGCATCAGATTGTTACCATTACGACAACCGCAAGCGCAAAAAATCATATATGAAACCCGGTCAACCAGCCAAATCAACGGCAAAACCGAATATTCATGGCGCGAAGGTAATGCTCTGCATTTGGTGGGATCAGATGGGTGTGCTGTATTATGAGTTGCTAAAACCGGGTGAAACCATCAATGTACAACGTTACCAAACACAATTAATCCGTTTGAAGAGAGCAGTAGCCGAAAAACGCCCGCAATATGCAACTAGACACGAGGCAATAATTTTCCATCATGACAACGCTCGGCCCCACGTTGCTATTCCGGTTAAGAACTGTTTGGAAAACAGTGGATGGGAAGTTTTACCCCACCCGCCTTATAGCCCAGACCTTGCCCCTTCTGACTACCATTTGTTCCGGTCGATGCAGAACGCCCTCACTGAAATACGGTTCACATTAGAGCAGAATATCAAAAATTGACTTGATTCATTCTTAGCTGCCAAGCCGGCGCAAGGTATGGGATCCACAAATTGCCAGAAAGATTGGAAAAAGTTATAGCTTCAGATGGGCAATACTTTAAATAATACTATTGTACATATTTTTCTTAAATAAACGTTCAAATTTTGAAAATAAAAAAAAAAAAAAACGATGAATGACATAGTTCTTATAAGACGTGCTTAGTCCTGACTAATGGCATCGTTGTTGATTCCAGCTAAAAATGAAAAAAACATTCTGATATTTGTATTCTTTTGGCAACTGGAGCATTTGATTCCACATAACTGTCTTTCTATTTAAGAGTGTGCTAGACGAGTTACCACCTCGTACTCGTACATGAAGTCTGCATTCTTAATTCAGTTTTATTGTCCTGTTTACTACTTCTCTGAATTGATGTGACGGGCGTTATACATTTAATTTAAGTCTAGGCACCAATTGCTTGCAATTTACAACTACAGTGCCTGGTTGGGTGACGTAAAGCAGGTAAAAGCCTCGGCTAAAGAAAACGAAGAATTCAATATGGATGTTGTCCTAATCTCTAATGGAAATTTCCACAGCTACTGTATCTCTTTAAAGAATATTGAGGTTTGCATCATATTTGTGGTAAAATTGATTTCCAATTGTCTTATTTTAGTCTTATTCATTTGTTAAATGTAAATGTGGCATTAAAACCATAACCTAGCTCAATAACCCCACCGAATTTGTATATATGTAAAAAATATAATGTAAAAAAGCTTATCTACGTTTAAGGATACGCCCTTAAAAGTGTTTTTCACTTTCACTCCGGTCTGACCGGAATAAACTTGTCTCAAAGTTTAAAACGAGGTTTTTCTCGAAACTACTTTTTCGAGTTGGCGTGCACGATATCTCAAGTTCTAATGAATGTTTGAATGTTTTTTAAACATTCCTTTATCGTCTTAAGTACGCCCAAAGCAAAAAATTTTAATTTTACTATTTTTGAAAATTCGGAATTCGAAAATTTTTTTTTTCCAAACGGCCGCCATTTTATAATATTTATTTTTTTATTTATTTATTTTTTTTTTCTTTTACTTTTCCAAGGTTTGGGATATAACGTCATCTATACTAATTAAGAATCCGTTCGGCTTTTTTGTTTCAGATGATCAGAAGTTTTGAAATCATGCACGCCAAGGGATCCTTTGTTTTGGACCCCCCACTTTGCCAGCTCATACCTTTGTGAATTTTGAGATTTTTTTTTTGTTAATTTTTTATGTAATAAAATATCAATAAACAAATGATAAAAAATTGGATAGTGAAAATATTTTTTGTTTCGTTTGTACAGAGCTCCAAAAACCGCCCGAAATTCATGCCTCTAGACTAGAATACCTCCTTAAATCACGACACTTTGTAAACTTTTTGTTTTTAGAGAATAGTAATTGCATAAGCAATTATTAAGTTTTTTTTTTTTTTAAGTTCCTTATCAAAGTTTTCATACCAACTACGAGTTCTCTGACAGTTAATAATTGTCCCTTTGAGAATAATTACAAGTTATGGCTTAAAAAAAAAAAATAAAAATATTTTATCCAAAAGGTACACCCTTTTGGGTGTTATAAAGTATCAAGAAAATCATTAAATTAAGACTTCCATTGCGACTTGAAAGCAAAACTTAATGGTTAAATGATTAAAGCAAGAAAACAAAATGGCAAAACAACACGCTTTTTCTAAGTTTGGTTGTTTTACATTTAAGAATGAATTTGAAATGAAATTTGTTGACGCCAGTTAATTAGCTTACTAAGTATGAACAGTTGCTTATTTTGCAAGCGCTTTAAACTAGTTTAACGTGATTTGGATTTTCTCCGCCAAACTAGTTCTGGTTTTCGTGCATGGTATGAGAGATAAAAAGATTGTTTTTAAAAAATCAATCGTTACGCTGTTATAATTATAAATCTGATTTATAAATATACAGACAATAAATTCTAAACAAGGAACGACGTAAAAATGTCAAATGATAGAATTGAACTTAAATTTAAAAACACAACCTAATTATACATATGGCATACGACTTGAATTCAAGTTGAAAAAAAACTTTATGCTGACCTTCAATAGCGCAAACAATATTTGTTTTTGTTTTGTTAATTATATAGCGTTGGACGCAAAGGTTGAGGTGAGCCCAAAAGTATTGCTGTTGTTGCATAAAACGTTTAATGAACAGTTTTGAAGTATGATTTTTAAAGCAGTTTCAATGTAATATACTTGTGTGAATGTTTGAATTTATTACAACTCAACTGAATCTATATGAGATGATTTAATCTTAAGAATGTTCAAAGTTTTTATTGATTATACAAGTAGCTGGCTGGTGGAATGAATATTATAACTATTTAATAGAAACTGTAAAATCTAAACATTTCAATCTATGTATAAGGTCGATATGGATCTACAGTTGTGTTTATTATCAGAAAGACAGAATAGTCTTATTTCACTTTTTTAATATAGACTCAATATGGAATTGAAAAACTGATAAATCGCATTTCCAAGCCCCCTTCCGCGGTATAGATTTTTCTGTTAATTGAATTCATTATTTTTATTTTATAAAAAAATTAAAATTTAAAAGAAGCTTTTAATTTTTTTCGGTTACAGAAAAATACGCCTCTAGTGTTTGGTGTCTCCTGAAAAGAATGCTTTTTTTGCATATTTGCCCCATTATCTTCCTAACTACAAACGATATAGTTCTGATTTTTGTCTTATTATGTTGGTAGCATCACTGGAAAACTACCCTATGGAAGTAATTTTAAATTCAATCCACTTTGTACTTTATGATGAAAAATGTTCGAAAAAACATTAAAGTGGAAGCACCCAGGAGAGCCAAGGCCGAAAAAATGCACGCCAATTTCGATCAGATGTCAAAGTTTTGATCACTCTTTTTTCGATTACCGTGGCGTATTGCATCAGGAGTTTTTACCTCAAAGTCGTACGGTCATTAAAGAGTATAACCTTGAAGTTATGCGCCGTTTGCGAGAAAAAACGTCCGAAATTGTGGAAAAACAATTCATGGCTTTTGCGTCACGATAATGCACCTGCTCATTCATCGTTGCTTATGAGAGATTTTTTGGCCAAAAACAACACGACAAACATGCGTCAGCCACCATATTCACAAAATTGAAGAGAGTTGATTGAGGAAATAATCACTGGAAGAGCTCAAGACCATACCAAAATGTGCTTATGAGAAGTGATTCAATGATTGGAAAAGCGTAGGCACAAGTGTATTATACCTGGGGGGGATTACTAGTAAGGGTACATCATTAGTATAGATTAATAAATAAATATTTTTTTGCTTACTTTTTGGATACTCACCTTATCTGTTTTTTTTTTTTTTTTGTAAGGTCGGTACAGGCATTTCTAAAATGCATGTAAACGTGTCTCAGGTTCTTACCCCCTTAAAGATTCATACCGGCTAATAAATGTGACATTCCAGCACTTTTATTTGTACATCTGCCTTTGACATTAGAAATTATTTTATATACTCTTCCAAAATGCTATTTACTAGATTAGTAGTTCAGAAGGTTTTCTGCGTTGTTGAATTTGTTATTGTAGTTATTGTAGTCTGAACTACAGACTTCATAATTTGTTCTACACAAAAATATTTTTTCTAAATTTAAAATACCGACTGTGGCTTTACTAAATTGAGAATATATTTGGCTTGATTATATTCTGCAATTACAAGTATTGATTAATTACTATGAGAAATGTGTATGTAGGACCTTCGTAGTTCCATTATGTCCCCTACTTAGTAGCCGGGTATCATAAAGTTTCTTTCAGTTTATAATATAGCTATTATACTATTGTATACTAGTATACTTGTATATTTCAATAGTTCAAATCTGAATCCTCGTTTGTCGTCCGTTCAATTTGTATATGTAGGGTAATTTTTTTCGTTCAGCAGTGATCCATTAAGCGGTTGCAAAAGCTAGTGAAACAGTATACAACCATAATATTGCATACGTCCCATACGTTTGTATGTATGTATATGCTGTTCTCAGGAGAAATATGTACATATTTGGGTATACTACAATACTTTATTCCTCATACAATACTTGAACAATTTATTTTCTATTTCTAAATTTTTGTCGTTGATATTTTATTTAGTTACATAACTATTATAAGCAAAAAATAAAAATTATAGAACTAATGTTGGTATAAACGAAAGTCTTAACAAACTATGAGATATTTTCTTATATATTATGTGTTTATTTTCCCCTTCTCCAAATAGTCAACGTGCATCACACCTCTCGCGTTCCAATAAACGGTGGCCATCACCTTTCCGGCCGAAGGCATGGTTTTCGCCTTCTTTGGAGCACGATCACGGGGTAAAACCCATTGTTTCGATTGTTTTTTGGTCTCTGCTGTTTACCAATTAATCCATGTCTCATCGACGGTCAAGAAACGACGCATATCGATTAAACAGGGCCAAGAACGTCTTTAAAGTGGTCTCATGAACGCGCTTATTTTCCGGTGTAGCAAACGTGGCATCCATCGCGCGGACAGCTTTCACATGCCCAAAATCTTCTGCAAACTCGCGAATTTTCACTCGTCGGGTCGCCGATTTTGTTCACGGTTTATCTCTGTGGGCCTGAGCGCCGATCATCAAAACCGACGTGCGGCAACGGCCGAAAATCTGCGAACCAATAGTAAACGGCTGTACGGGAAGATGAATGGGCTCATACACACCATCGAGAATAGGCTTGATTTCCTCACAGGTTTTGCTACTCAAAAACAAGAGTCGGATCACGGAGCGATACTGCTCTTTTGCCACGGTCGCAAAAAACTCTAAAACGATGTTTTGAAATGGGTGTCAAAACAAAACTAAGCGTCGGATTGTCACCAATGTCCAGGTATCTCCTTAACGTCTATGGTTGTGCGTCTGTTCGATGACAAGTAGTTTTTTTTATATAAATGTCATATGATTATTAATTTCATTTGATGGTTAAGGACTACACCAAGATATTTTATTTCTTGTACTTGTTCAATAACCTCACCATTTATTTCTTTATGAATATGATCAACACTGTTTAATACCATACATTTTATCTTATTTACATTTATTTTAAGTCTGTTGAATTTAAACCAGTCACATAACTCTACATAATTTTTAAGAATATTAAGATTTTTACCTCTTATAATCGTTAATGCATCATCGGCGAAAAAGACAGTTAACAGTTTTTTTTACCACTTTACATATATCTATGTAAATTAAAAATAACAAAAGGCGGAGGATAGTTTCATGGGGGACACCAAGCCACGTATCACAATAACATGAAATTTCATCGTTTATCCTAATTCTTTGGGTTCGCTCAGACAGATAAGAATGAAACCATTTAATCTCTTTTCTTTTACACCATACTTTGTAGGTTTTGTCAAAAGTTTCTTTCTATCAATTATTTTAAAAGCTCTTTAAAAATCTAAGAACACTGTTATTATTTTATTTTTTTTATGTCGCTGTTCTTTCAAGTTCATCACTAACTAGTTAAGGAACGTTTCACAGAAGTGGTCGGGTCGGAAACCGGTTTGGTTTTCGATTAAAATGTTGTTATCACAAATGTATTTATAAAATTGTTATTGTGCACACTTTTCCATTACCTTTTGACCGGTCAAAATTGTTCTCACCTCTTTGGGAATATTAGCAACTGTGGGCTTTTTTAATTTTTTTGGAAACTCGTCGCTTAAAAATAATTATCGAACCAGTAATATCAAAGCAATCTTGATTTTTTTTTTTTTTTTTTTTTTGTTTGTTTAAGTTTTACACAATTGCCTCAATTCATTGTTATTTATTTTCTGAAATTTTGAGACCCCAGAAAATCAAAAACGCACAAAGAATTAATAACGGATATTGAATTATTCAATGTCTCGCTATGAGTCGAATATGATTTAATTTATTTTTGTCTTTGTTCCTTTTAACATTAGGGTCTTAATTGTCTTCCGCATTGCTTTTTTGTTATGACACAATCATTGTTTGTCTTTAAAAAATGTGCTTATGAATTAGTTCAGTTCAGTTCAGTTGTCTTACGATGGTCCGTAGATTTATTAAATACAAACTCACAATATAGACCTCTTGTTAATTTTTTATTTATAACTAAGATTTTTGATTATGTTCTTTTATTGTAAGTGAATCTTCTCTTCAAAACAACATAGAAAGTCTTGGGACGTGGAGGGAGAGTAGATTTTGTAACCATCGATTCCATTAAAACATTTTTCTTCAATATAGTCTTTAATTCTCTCTTTGTATATTCTTTATCTAATTGGTTAAGTTTAAACTAGTCTATTGCAGTATATTATATGTAACACACCCAAATAACGAAACTTCTGCGCTAATACAAGACAGTCGTATGTTGGAACACCTTATTAACGATAACAATCTTCTTCTAAGGGATTTAAACCCTTATATCTCTTTTTTCAGGGATATATATTGGGTATATATTTTAATTCGTGCGGTTTTTTTTTTTTCAAAATTTGAACGTTTATTTAAGAACATGTACAATAGTATTATTCAAAATATTGCCCATCTGAAGCTATGACTTTTTCCCATCTTTCTGGCAATTTGTGAATCCCATCTCAAAAGAACTGCGCCGGGTTGGCAGCCAAGAATGAATTGAGCCAATCTTTGATATTCTGTTCTGATGTAAACCGTATTTCAGTGAGGGCGTTCTGCATCAACCGAAACAAATGGTAGTCAGTAGGGGCAAGGTCTGAGCTATAAGGCGGGTGGGGTAAGACTTGCCATCCACTGTTATCCAAATAGTTCTTAACCAGAATAGCAAAGTGGGGCAGAGCATTGTCATGATGGAAAATTATTGCCTCGTATCTGGTCGCATATTCCGGGCGTTTTTCGACTACTGCTCTCTTCAAACGTATTAATTGTGTTCGGTAGCGTTGTCCATTGATGGAACTCGGCTTGAGTTCATGTGGAACCCAATTTCCTTGCTTGAATATATCCAGCTGCTTTTAAACGTTTTGAAATGGGTGCTTGAGTGACACCCAAAGATTCTGCGAGCTCTTCTTGTGTTATGCAACAATCTTCATAGAGTAATGCTTCCAGTTCTTCATCTTCAAAATTTTTTGGATGCCCAGGACGTTCATCGTCTTCCAAGCCAAAATCACAACTTTTAAATCGTGCAAACCACTGTTGGCATGTTCGCTCAGCTAGCGCATGTTCACCATAAACTTCCACCAAAATACGATGACTTTTGGCAGCAGTTTTCTTCATATTAAAGTAATGAAGAAGAACTCCCCGCAAAAACACTTTTTCAGGCACAAAGTTCGACATATATGAGTGAAAAAAAAAATTATTGTTGTTTACGCTTCAAATGAATGACATATACTGAAATTACGTACACTGACAGTAGCTTTCCAACGCATGTTCCAATGGAATAACAACAATGGAATAATACAAGTTACGCCATCTCTTAGCAAACCGCAATTAAGTTATAGACCCAATAGTATTATCAACAATGAGCCATAATTACTTATGTCCAATGAGTTTTTTTTTTTTTTTTTTTAACGAAAACAAATCCCTATACCTATATGGTACATGACTCATGTATACGTATGTTATGTCAGACCACTCCTTGAATATTTTAGCTTGGTTTGGTGATCCTACCAGCCTGAGAATATTAGAGAGGGAGAGGCGCTCCATGCATAAGATTCCTCCTCCGTTAGTTTGCGACTTGATTTGGGTGACATCAAATAGCAACAGACTTTTTCCAAACGCATAAAACTCTTTCAGATCAAATCTGCTGACGCAGAATGGCTGTTCTTTCCTGCAGTGGTTAATCACCTTATAGCAAAAATTCCAAGTTGAGATAGAAATTAAGCCTTTGAGAAAGTTTACAAGGTCCGTCAACTTGTTACTCAATATCCCTGCCCACACATTGACGTTGAATGAGGGTTGCTTTCTTACCAAGTTAGTAAATTAGGGAAATTAGTAATCCCATTTCTGGTGAATTGGGACTCATCTGTCCATAGAATCCGGCCGATAAAGGTATCTTCCATAAAGTGTCTTTCCAGATTTTTATTGCAGAATTCAAAACGCTTCTTTGGGTCCCCGGGCTGTAGCTTCTGTATTGTTTATCTCCAGATATAAGTTCTGCTTAAATTAAAATATCAGCTAAGTTGCCTAAGAATAGTATTTTTATCATTTCTGACATAATATAAAAAGTCTTTGTGGCTGCGAACACCTTCTGCTAAAGCAGGATGTAAGTCTCTCGACGACTTCCGCGTTTTTCCTGTCTCTTTCAAAATAAAAAAATGTTCAAATAAATGTCCTGCTATTTAGGGTCCCATCAGAGTATTGTCGCTGATACCTCGTTTAACGTTACCGTTGCAAAAACCATAGATATAAACCATGCCTGGGTATTCTTGTGTGGAAAGGTCCATCATCAAGAATATGGTATTATGAATGAATCGTCAATATCTCAGTTAAAAACTGCAAACTGATTATGCAAATAATTTTTCATTCATTTTTTCCTCAGAAAAATGACCTGAAAAGATGGATGTAAAATGAATCTTTTATAACAATTTTTTTTTTTTTGGGTATACATTGCACAATAATAAGCTTAATTTACATGAAAATAGTTCCAAAGCAGATGTTAATTAGTTTATTTTATATATTTTTTTTTGTTTTATAGTTTGTACAAGTTGGGTCGTATCTTGAAAACTACTGACTTGAGATGAAATGACTACACGTCCCATTTCCGACCCCCCACTCATACGATTTTGTTCTCAAAATATATCAAGGTATCTCTACTTAAGGTCTTCGATCCATTATCCGGAACACCCTATATAAACAATAAAACTAGATCAAGGCAGGTACCATAGAACTGACAGCGATACTGCCTGCTGTACTTATCTAAAATCATTAATCTTACCCATAACATCAATGATTTACTCACAGCGGTCGACTCTGTAAACTAAAGATTTTGAGTGGGCACTCCATTTTCCCAATTATATTTGCTCATGTAACTTAACTAGCCTCTTCATGTTTACCAACAGGTAAAGAAGACACAAGGCGGTTATTCCACTACAAGAAAACATGTATGAACATTCAAATAACTTGGACATTTGGAGAAGTCTTTCAATTAAAAAGCTAGTTCTGATTGCAGAAAATATTGTACTCGTATGTCAAGAAATAATAATAAGAAATGATTTCCTCCTGACGTATATGGGAGTATAACAATGGACATAGTAATTTTTAAGATGGGTTTACGTGCTTATGTTATATGTCTAGAAATTAATTTGTATATTTAATATCTGTATAGAGGCTAAGTGTTCATAGTTTTCACATTACAAAACCAATAATACGAGTACATAACATTACGATTTTTAGTCAAGTTTGCACTACCCACGGTGTTATAGCATAAACGTTAATAAAAAATTATTGTATGGCAGTAATTGGTTTCAATGACCATGCGACCATTATTGTCTCAATTGTCATCTGAAGAGCCATCTCGTTTTTTTTTTTTTACTTTTAAACATTTTACATTACCCTTGTATAGGGTTTTCCAATAGGGACTTGACAACTTTGAATTTAATTTGTGAACGCACTCTTTCACTAATCATCAAACAAAATTTTTCTACAGATATTCGGAGTCGCAAAATCATCTTCAGTGACGAAGCTCATTTTTGGCTCAATGGGTTCGTCAATAAGCAAAATATGCGTTATTGGTCGGGTAAAAACCCACATGTGCTTCATGAATCACCACTTTATCCACAAAAAATAACTGTTTGGTGCGGTTTGCATGCCGTCGGCGTTATTGGGCCATATTTTTTTGTCGACGATAACGATTGTCACGTTAATGTGAATGGTCAGCGTTATCGCGCCATGATCACCGATTATTTTTGGCCCAAATTGGAAGATATGGACTTGGACGACATGTGGTTTCAACAGGATGGTGCCACAAGCCACACAGTACACGCTACATTCGATTTATTGAAGAGTAAGTATGGTGAGCGTGTTATCTCAAGACATGGGCCAGTCGATTGGCCGCCTCGTTCGTGCGTTTTAACGCCGCTTGACTGTTTTCTGTGGGGCTACGTTAAGTCATTGTGGCCGAGTCGTTGAAAATTGGGTCCAACGAATCGACCGCTGCAAATGTGCCCGCAGTGGCAATATGAACGAAGTCGAGTTCCATTAATAAATGTTTTGATTGTACTTCAAGCCAATAATAAAGTTTTTGAAATATTTATTATTTAAAAAAAAATTGTCAAGTCGTTATTAGAAAACCCTATATTATATTATGGAATTTTAGTTTTTCTTATCTTTATCTTGAAATCTAATACAAAAATGATGAATTTGTCGTATTTATTATGAGCTCCATTCTCATAATAAAATTACACTCACATTTTAGGATTTTTTATGATAGTCATGTTTTATAAATTATTTTCTCTCTGATCTTCAATATTGTAATGATATAAATCACTCAAAAGATTTTATCTCACAAGATTCGAAACTTACGTGTAAACTTAAAATATGTTGTCTTTGCCCACTTCACATTCGCAGCTGTCTCTCTTTATATTATAATCATTACAGACGTTGTCAAAAATAAATGGTTCTTCTATTTATGTATTTTTTATGGATCATAAGTTCACAAAAAAAAAAAAAAAAAAAAATCATAAACTTTAATTTAATTTTAATAAAGCACTAAGAAGTGTTTTCGTTGAAGTTCACACCAAGGTTAATTTCGCAACAGTTGCACCATATTTAAACAAACTCATTTTCATGTTTGAGAATGTTTTAAGTTTTTTTTTTAATCTCTGAACCTTAAGTCACCTGATCTTAACTTAATATATTACTTTACAAAAATAAATTCTGACTAAAAATAGGATATGATTAATTAGACAGGAAACATTAAAGCGACATGGGTTGATGTGTGTGAATATATTTGTATGCATGTGAACATTATTGTTTGCTTAGGTTTTTTTTTTTTTTTAATTATTATTATTATTATTATTATTATTATTATTATTATTATTATTATTATAGCAAAGATGAACATTATTTTACTTCGCTTTGTAGTTGTTAATTAAAATTTATTGTAAAAACGAGAAAAATAAATTATTTTTTTTTAAATTAGCAACCATCTATGTAAGATTGTATTTAATTACATACTTTTTCTTGCTTAATAGTACTGTTCCAGGGAGTTGGTTTAAATTTGTTTGAATGAATACTATAATTTGACTTTTTGCTATGGAAAAGTTGTAATTATTATTTTAGAAAACCAAACAGAATTGTAGATAACCCTTGAGTGGCATTTCTCACATGGTTTATAAGAACTCGGCTTAGCCTATATGCATTTATATAAAGTTTCAGACAATACCCTTCGATAATTTCTAACTATGTATTCCCCAGCCCCTGTGATTTCACGGCCTATATCATCATAAAATAAACAGTTCCATTTATTTGCATGATTCGAAACGAAACTTTCGCCTTTTCCAAATCTGTCACAAATTAACTGATACTTTGTTCCCTATTCGGTCTATATATAATTTTAATACATTATGCACTTGCTTAACATTTCGAGCAAAAGCTATGATGTGCGCAGTTAGCTCGGCCATCGTTTGATATAATACTTCCAAGGCAAACCAAATAAACTTTCGTCACATTGCATTGGTACATTATATTAGATTGGCTTTCTTGGAAAGATTGAAGATCACCCTTCCACTCGTTTGGATATTTATAAACTGTCAAAACCTTATATGTAATAAAGGGTGACTTGTCGTGAGGTTTGATATATAGCTGGTTTATTCCTGAAGACCTGAGAACATATCCACAGATAAAATAGTCCAAAGGTAGACGGCCAATTTACCGTAGCAAAACGTGAAATTAAGTGCTCACTAAAATGATTTCTCAACAAGTCCCTTGTTTCACGCGCTGTAATGGCTCGTAGCGCCATCTTGTTGAAACCAGAGCTCAACGAGACTTGAATTTTAGGAAGCACATAGTCCGTTAACATGGCGATAACGGTTAAGATTGACGGTAACATTCTGATTTGCTTCATTTTTGAAGAAATATGCACCAATGATTCCACCAGCTTATAAACCACACTATACCGTTGTTTTTAATGAATGTAATGGTAGCTCTTGGTACTCTTCGGGGTTGCTCATCATACCAAATACGGCAATTTTGTTTATTAACGTATCCATTGAGTAAGAAATGAGCTTCATTACTGAACAAAATTTCTCGATAAAACACCGGATTTTCATTGAGCCCATTCACTGAAAATATGACGCAAATTCAAATCGCTGGGCTTTAATTCTTGCACAAGTTGAATTTTGTACGCTTTTAGCTGAGAACGATGACGAATCGTTTCGCCACTCTCAGCTACAGCAGCTATAGTCTCTTTACTACGTACTGGATGTGGTCTAACCGGTCAAGTGTCATCCAGTAATGTAAACTGGGACTCAAATTTGCGAATGGTATTGGCAATAGTAGTTTCAGTAGGTCGATTATGCGCACCGTAAGTTCCTCGAATTGCACAAAAAACATTTCTCACAGAACGTTGATTTTCGTAATACTGGTGAACAATTTATAGACGGTGTTGTGGTGTGAGTCTTTCCATGATGATTTACCAAACGATACTGAATAGAAATGACAAATCAGTTTGATAGGAGTCATGCGTGATCTGTCAAAAAAATCCTATTGAAAATCGAATCTCACAATGAATCACCCTATATATAAGTGTAATTGGGAGCATAGCCGGTGTTGTTGTTTTGGTATTACGTTTTATTACTCTGTTTTGTTGTCCTTCAGCTTCGCAGTTGAACTTTACAATCTACAGGGTGACTGACTCGAACTGCAACTTTTCAATATGCTATAATTTTTTTATTTTTTGATAAGTTTTATTGTGCCAAGGCAAAAAATGTTAGGAAAATACATCAATTTTCAAATTGTATCAGAAGTTTTCAATATGTCCATCTTTGGGGCGAATAATGGACTTGAGACGGCCGGTTATGGTTATGGCGGCCCAAACCATCACCATCGGTGCTGCCTGCTTTCTGGTGGCCGTCCGAAGTTGTAAATTTTCGAAAGACCTCTCTGGCAAGTAAACTCGGTCATTTTGTTTGTTGACATATTGCTCGATAACAAATGGCGACTCATGATTTCGCTCAATTCGAGCCTTTACTTTCCGAACGATTTCTACCGATGTTGCTGTTTTTTTATGACCACCTCCATGTCGTTTTGCAATACCGCCAGCAGCACAATAACGAGCTATGGTTCGAGACAAAAATTATATATTCACGTTGAGGTGCTGGAGGGCTCTCACGACAACCGACGTGATTTGCGTTACAGGATTCAGCATGACCTACCCAATTTTGATATTCCTCTGAATCAGTTTTGCCTTTCCACAGAGCACATGCCTTACAGTATGCAGATTTCACACAAATATCGATAACTTTTTAACAATTTAAATTTTTATTTAAAATTATTTATTATATATATAAAATTATTTTATTTAAAATTTTAAATCCAAATCCTCTTCGACTAGATTCGCAAAATTCTACATCACTCCCACACACTTTAGATTTCACGTGCGCACTAATTGCCGTAAAAACAGCAATGAAATTTTTTGGTCTGTACCCGACACTTGGATTCACCGTAACTGAATATAGTTGGCCACTGCTCAACTTTCTCGCAGAGCTGCTGCTACCTATTCTTTCTGCACTTCATATCTATTTAAGTGAACCCGATTTCGACCGTTTCCTATCACACCTTTTTGTCGGTTCTCCGACGATATATCTTTTTAATTTTTCATCCATCATGATGCACGGAATACACAAAAAGAATCGAAAGATAGATACGAATCGTACTACTGCCGAAAAACTGACTCTTTCGTGTCGGATTCTTCTACGCTTCGTCACCGGGTTTTTATTCAATTCAGTAACAGAAATTTTCCATCTCTTCGCTCCTAGCGAATACAACCGGAAAATATTAGGGTGGATAAGGGTTCATAGGGACCAACAAAGGATGGGCAAGTAACAAACTAGCTTAACAGCCGAACGTCTGCCGCGCGGTGCTTGGAATCGTTTCATATAAAATACTGTACAAGGGCGGGTTAATGAGTACCCGGATTGAAAGATTGGTAACGCAACTGAGCCAAAATGGATGTTCCATCATTTAGTATAATATCTTTTAGCCCGTCTATCAAAATTTGGTGACAATCCGACGCTTAGTTTTGTGTTTTTTCGATGGTGTGTATGGGGCCCATTCACCTTCCCGTACTACCGTTCACCATTGGTTCGCAGACTTTCGCCATGACGTCGGTTTTTGATGAACGGCGCCCAGGTGGCCCAAAAACGGTTACCACAGAGGAAACCGTGGACAAAATCCATGATCTCATATTTGCGGACCGCCGCCCGAGTGAAAATTCGCGAGTTAACTGAGATAGCAAGCATCTAACCTTAACGCGTTAGCCATTAACTGCATGAGAAAGCTGTCCGCGCGATGATTGCCGCGTTTGCTAACACCGGAGAACAAGCGCTATCGTGAGACCACTTCAAAGACGTTTCTGCGTCGTTTCGTGACCGTCAATGAAAATTGGATCCAGTGGTACACACCAGAGACCAAAGAACAATCGAAACAATGGATTTTATCCGGTGAACGTGCTTCAAAGAAGGCAAAGAGCGTGCCTTCGGCCGGTCACAGGAGTATACTACGTCGATTTATTGGACCGATTCAACGCTGATTTAAAGAAAAAACGACCATATTTGGCTAATACTATATGGAGGGGTTAAAAAAATTGCCTTACCCATAGGAATAGTGTATTGTGTTGAAAGGGGATTATATCAAAAAATAAATTGCCAAAACCTAAAAAAATTTCGTTCTGATTTTCTAATCCGAGTGTTCATCAAACATCCTTTGTATTTACGTTAATTTTACGAATTTCTTTACTGAATTTGGTAAGAGCATTCTTAATAAATGCATCTTTCATAAAATGAAAAAAAAAAAGTAATAAAGAAAAATAAAAGTAAAATGTTTTACCGTGGTCGGGTGCCTTAAGCCGACTGACTCGAACTGCAACCAAATTCAGACTGCTATAATTTCCAAACCGTTCATTACTGTGAGCTCAAATTTTGACACATGACAGATAATTTTATTATTTACAGGCCTTTTAAACGATTTGCGTCTCAGTTATGTTGAAAAATTTTTATCCGCGATGGAATTCAAACGTGATAGTCTGATTGCTTTATATTTGGCTGGAAAACCACAAGTAGCTGTCGTTAGAGTCCTCCAGCACCTTAACGTGAATAAATCATTTTTGTTTCGAACCATAGCTCGTTATTGTGCTGCTGGCAGCATTGCAAAACGACATGGAGGTGGTCATAAAAAAACAGCAACATCGGTATAAATCGTTCGGAAAGTGAAGGCTCGAATCCACGTCGAAGTAAAAGATAAATGGCTTGTGAGTTCAACATATCGTTGGAACGGATGCAACACATACTGAAAAATGAGCTTGGGTATCAAGCCATTGAAGTTCCAATAAGCACACGATCTTACACCGCAACGGAAAAAAGTTAGAGTCGAAAGAGCGAAGGAGTTGCTACGCTTGCACGAAAGTGGTGAGTTGCCGAATTTGGTTTTTTCCGATGAATCGCCATTTGTTATCGAGCAATATGTCAACAAACAAAATGACCGAGTTTACTTGCCAGAGAGGTCTTTCGAAAATTTACAACTTCGGACGGCCACCAGAAAGCAGGCCGCCATAACCATAACCGGCCGTCTCAAGTCCATTATTCGCACCAAAGATGGACATATTGAAAACTTCTGATACAATTTGAAAATTGATGTATTTTCTAACATTTTTGCCTCGACACAATAAAACTTATCAAAAAATAAAAAAATTATAGCATTTTGAAAAGTTGCAGTTCGAGTCAGGCAGGGTGTATGCCGTTAATAAGAAGCTATTGAGGTAATCTGCATTTGAAAGCATGTTAAGTGAACTACAATATTATTTAAACACCTGTAGAATACTGTGCGAATCAAACAAACAAATATCTCTAATAAGGCTCTAATTTTCCACTTCATTGTTAAGGTATAGCAATGAAAAATAAAATAAATATTTTCTTAAATTTTAGTCTTGTTCAATTGTTTAAATTAAGTCATTTTTCTGTTTAAGTTTATTAATATTTATTGAATTTGAGCTAAACTCTGTTAAAGAAATTATGTTTGCTGATAAATAAGTAGCTAACATGTGTTTTTTTTTCACTTTTACAGTTGACGCAGATGAAATTCGTCGCTTGGGCAAACGTTTCCGGAAGCTCGATTTAGACAATTCAGGTGCACTGAGTGTCGATGAATTTATGTCATTACCAGAATTACAACAGAATCCTTTGGTACAACGTGTTATCGACATATTCGATGCCGATGGCAATGGTGAAGTAGACTTTAAGGAATTTATTCAAGGTGTTTCACAGTTTAGTGTCAAAGGAGATAAATTATCGAAATTACGGTTCGCATTTCGTATATACGATATGGACAATGATGGATACATATCGAATGGTGAACTGTTTCAGGTAAATTCTATTTTATTTTTTTAAATACGAATCAAGTTTCCTAAATTAAATTACTTAAATGCCCACAGTGTTTTTTTTTTTTTTTTTTTTTTTTTTTTTTTTTTTTTTTTTTTTTTTTTTTGTCACATTTTACTTTCATTTTGTTGAGGCGAAAAAAAAATCTATTTTTGATATTGTAGTGAACTGCAAATTAATTTCGAGAACGGAGAGAATTTTAATTGCCAAATAGTTTGTTGATATTTTCTCAATTTCTTGTTGTCTTTAAATATTGTCTTAAGAGATGTTCATCTTGGTCGGCTAAAGACGCTGCGACAATAAAGTAGCTAAACGTTGATTATGTGAAACATGTGCTGTTCCGATACGATTTTTTCGCTCGCACAACAAGCTATCGCTTGTTTTTATAATACATTGCAGACCGTTCTGCTAATGAATGTACTCGTATGTTTGTGTCAACAAAGCGAGGAAAGGGTGTTCAGGGTAGTCCAGTGGTTATCTATAGTTTGTGTACACATTTTATTTTCTAATAGAAAACTCTTACAAAGTTGTTTATTTTTTGCAATCACCTAGATGTAGAATCACTTTTTATGGGCCTATACCAATTTAAATGTAAGTCGTAATAAGAGCTCATACTGGCTGCTGTGAGACAAGATACTCGTAATATGAGAAACTAATCGCTGATGTCGATAAATTTTTTTTCCTGTCAGTTAAGAGGCAAGTCCACTCCAGGATTTTCAAAAACTACCTCCCTTAGTACCTCAAAAATGATATCCCAAAAGATTATGGCCGTGAAATATCTCGAAGTACTTGTTTTTCAAAGGATAGTGCAAGTACATAGTATACAAGTATAGTATAACTTAAACTTTTAAACGCGTTTATTCAAAACTGCATTTTTCAAGTTAACCGCACCCATAACTTAAACAATTTCCACCAATTCACTTCAAATTTGAACTAGATCTTTTAAAATATATTGTCTAAATAAGTATGTAGAATTTTTTTTATATGGCACAATTCATTTGTTAATAATAATTTTCTGGAAATTTTTTTGTGCATTTTGCAAGTTTGACTTTGGAAGTGCGCCATTCGGCCAAAAATTAATATATAAAAAAATTTTTAACATACTATTCTAGTTGTTGGTTTTTACAATCAAAAAAAAGTAAGTGACTCATCACAATGAATTATTGAATTAAATTTGCAGGAGCTGTTGGTACAGCCGTAGACCCTTCCAAAAAACAGTTATATGGTTATATATATCATACAAATCATCATCGTTCTCTTTATAATAAGATTTGATGGTATGTCTCACCGAAAATTGGAACCGAAACATACATTAATCTGTCGAAAGCAGGATAGTTAGCATCACTACCTTTTGTCGAAAATGCATGCGTTTGGAAACGACGGCACTCTTCTTCAATGGATTAGAAATTACCTTTCGGAACGTTCAATTCAAGTTGTGTTGTATGGTTTCAAGTCTGATATTCACAAAATAACTTGCTCAGAAGTTCGATTCGAAGAACGAAACGCCCTACAATTTAATCGAACAAAACGCTTATATATACTTATATATACTTATATACGTGTATGTCTATCAAGTTTGACAGTGGTCAAAAATTCCATCATTCCAAATGTTTACAAAGTAGCTTCCTGTAAATGTTACAGCTGATTCCGTATGGCTAGATCTTCCGCTGCCACTTGAATAATTCAAGTCTATATGGATTAATTTTTACGGTTAATACCTTTCCACGATTAGTTAAGCGAACGTATATTACTATGTGTATATTTTATTGTCGAAGTCGCATTAAGAAAAAGAGCATTTTCTGCATATAATATACATGCTCCTCTAAAATTAATCTGTTCAAAGTTTTATTTATTTATTTATTTTTTTTTATCATACAATCTTGACTGTCTTTTCGGAAATTAACCCCCATTATTGCAACTTTGAAACGTGTACCTAGTATTTAGAAAAAAAAAGTTTGTTCATTCCATATCAAGATACGACCTAATTTGTTGAAATTATAAAACGCAAAAATTGTGTATTCTTTCAAGATACGACCTAATTTGTTGAAATTATAAAACGCAAAAATTGTGTATTCTTTTACACAAATTAGTTTATTATTGCGCAATGTAAATTATTTTTTATTTTTTTTTTAAGTTTACTTTATAGGAAAAAAGGACCATCGAGGATAGGTCAAAAAATAAATTACATTTCCTTTATCTGAAAAAAATAAAAAATAAATAAAAAATGTAAGCAGACCTTATGAAATAATATAAAAAGAATACAAAATTATTTGCATAACCAGTTTGTAGTTTTTAACCGAGATATTGACGTTCATAATACCGTAATGGTAAACGAGTGAGATTAAAATACTGTTAAGATACCCTCATAGGCTGTCCTAAAAAGCAGGATATTTTCTAGAACGATTTAAAGATTGAGGAAGACATCCTGCTTTAGCAAAACGCGATCACAGCTACGAAAACGATTTTGGCTGAAAACACGTCAAGGGATATCGCCTTAAAGTTTTCGACGCTTAATCCGGAACACCCTGTATTCATTTGTCATATTTATATATTTATGTACATTAAGAAACGAAGATTTGGCAAGCCTTTTTTGCTCTATTTGATATCCACCAAGTTGGAGTTTCGGACGGTTCTAGAAAGAAAACTAGTTTGCTCGAAACTTCTTAGGAATTTTAAGTTTGGTTTATTGTTTCACTTTGTCCGTTGACCATGGCAGTACCTTTTGCAAAAAGTAGTTGCTTACTCGAAAAGGAGAATGATCAGATTATAATATACGAGTAAGATAAAATATCAAAAGTGATTGCAACGATACGAAAATCCGTCAGTCATCTCTGTCTCCTGGCAAATAACATTTAACAACTCCGAAGACGTTTATTTGCTATGTTGTAGAGTTTATAACAAGTTCTGTTAACAACTTCATTAGGACGTCATAAATATATCACATTTATATAAATGCTTCGCATTGGGAGAGTGTTTTTACAAATGTAAATGTGTTAACACCTCTCGATATTTAGAGAATTTCAGCACTGTCTCAAACTGAACTATTATGTGTTACTTGTTTGTTTAACTTATTATCTGCTAATCTTGATTTTAAAAAAATTTTGAGATAACATTTTTGAAAATATTTGGCATTTTAATATCGCATGGGCGGCTGAAGCTTTATACGTATTGCAAATTTTATCCCAAATATGGATGACTTTAAATAAAATAATTCATCAGGTTTATTTATATTTTTAGTTTTGTAACTGTGCTTTTTTTATATAAATAGCACGCGCTCAAGGGATTGTTAGTACAATTAAAATGTTTGCTCACAGCACGGGCGAAGGAAACTTAGGGAGGAAGAAAAGAAATACCGATGTACGTTGATCTTAAATGTTTGAAAGTTACAATGACTGGGAAATAGAGAGCTCGGTAGGCCATTCCATAAGCCAGTTGTACGGCTTAGGAAGGAATCACGATATTTTAGAATACAAACGCCCGAAAGTGGGCTTGAGGTTATACTAATGAGCATATATTTTATAAGCCCGCGGCTCTAAACATTTAATATTTTGGTTTAGGATGGTCTTATGCGTATATATTTTGTGACTTGTTTGCTATGTTAATTCTGCTGTGTGTACGCTCGCCCACGTATGATTGACGATGAATTGGTATTCATCGTACTTCATTCGTATTCCAAAATCGCTAAGATAGTAGCCTGGGTGTTAGTGGTTAATCTGGGTAACAATTAAAAGGCGTTAGTGTTAGTGTGGTCTTGGCACTGTAACCTATCTGAGCTCCCGTTGAACTTAAGCACGCCACATAAGCTGACGACTTCCTTTACTACTTTTGTGAGTTTGAACTGAATACATCTTAGGCCGAAGCATTATTGTATATTCGCTCTGTATACCATTGGCAATTGATGCAATTTTTCTGATGTGGGCAATGATTTTTTTCTGTTCGATTCATTAGGCTTTTAAAGTTGTTGTCAAACCAGTCAACAACCAGATTCTTTTTGTTACAGCTCGCCTCCAAGTGACAAAAAAAAAATCTAATCTGCCATAATTTTGCTGTCATGACTGGGCAAATTATGTCAAAAAAATGTTTTAGCGAGCAGATGTTTATGTGACAACAACGACAAGCAAATTAGCTGCTTCTTTTTATTTGGCAATTCGGAAAAAATTTTCGCTTAGGACTACTTTCAACAGAAAACAACTCACAAATTCATACACGAAATGTCAAATTTTACAGTTAACAAGACATAAACTCAGATTTGGCAGTCTAGACATAAATCAAAACCACAAAACTGCCGTCTGTTGCCGGTTGGTCGTTATGGAATTTTCAGTTTTTCAAATTGTTTTAGTTTTCTCTAACTAATTACTGAAGCTGTTCTGTTCTGTTCATTTGAGAGCACTCACATATTTACATATTTATTTTGTATATATATATATTTTGCAAACTTTTTTTCGTGTGAATAAAAATATTTGTGTAGCATTTAGGAAACATAAATTTTTTATGGAAAAAAAGTTTGATTAGTAGTCTTAGCTGCTAAAGAAAAGAAAAATTAATAAATAAGATAACAATATTACCGTCAAACGATTCGAAGAACAAGTATTTAAAACAGCTTCCATGTAAAACTGCTTAAAGAAATCTCAGCAAATGCCTGAAAATTCTATTCTGAAAGCAAATTTTGGTTGCAGAAGAAAGGAGAAAAACTATTTAGCCTAGGTGTTTTCAAGCCATCACATGCAATCTGTTCTTATTAAATTGTAGATTGAATCCTTAGGTAGGCTACAAATTCTTATCAGTACTTCACAGAATGGTCCAATTGTGATTTACAAGGTGTGTTCAATATGTAACGTACATTCGATTATATATATATATATATTTTTTTTTTTTTGCTGTGTTGGTATACATGTTCCGAACATATGTTCACAGTTTCAAGTACATATATAACATACTTAGTTTGTTCTTGAAAGATAGAAAGGTAAGACGTATTTTGATGTGCTCGGTGATTTTCAATCATAAAAAATTAAGCAAAGAATTTGCATCCAATTTTGTGTAAAAAATGGAATCAAGTGCTCTAAAACACTTAAAATGTTGAAAGCGGCATACGGTGAGTCTGCTCTAAGTAAAAAAAAATGTTTAGAAGTGGCATAAGCTCTTCCAAAAATTCTGAGAAGATGCCAATGACGCACTTCGCTCTGGACGCTCCAGCACATCAACAAAAGATGATAACCGTCGAATTACCATAAAAGAATCGGTCGACTCGTGTCATGCAATTTTTTCGGATATTTTGCGCATGAGGCGTGTGTCAGCGAAGTTTCTCCCGAAACTTTTTAATTTTGATTAAAAGAACCGCCGCAGGAGTATCGCTCAGGAGCTCTTGAATGACGTCAATTATGATCCTGACTTGTTCAAAAGGCTCATAACTGGTGACGAATCATGGGTATGTAGTTACGACTTCGAACCTTAATCCCAATCGTCCCAATGGAAGTACCCAGGAGAACCAAGACCAAAAAAAGCATGCCAAATTCGATCAAATGTCAAAATTTTGATCGCTTGTTTTTTTAATTACTGCGCGTAGTGCATCAGAAGTTTTTGCATCAAGGTCGTACGGTCAATAAGGAATATTACCTTGAAGTTATGCGCCGTTTGCGAGAAGCAATACGAATAAAACGTACCTTACCCACCATATTTACCGGATTTGGCCCCATGCGACTTTTTTCTGTTCCCAAAACTGAAGAGACCAATGATAAGACGGAGATTTGCAACGATTGAGGAAATAAAAAATAAAAAAAGTAACCACCTTGATCAAAAAAATAACCATCGTGTGGTGCTCCCATTGTTCCGATTTGAGTTTTTTTTTTTTTTTTTTTTTGTTAAGTTGGTACATCTGTTGTTGACATTTCCTCTAAATATTAGCGTCATAGCTTGACATTTGCAAAAGTTACATAGCCAAGAGTACATCTATCTCTGTGTGTGTTTCAGATTTTTTACAATTTCAGAAATGGATTTAAATTTTCAACAACGAACTTGTATTAAACTTTGTGTAAAAAACGGATTTAATAGTGCGCGAACGTTGGAAATGTTGGAAAAGTATTTCGGCAACGAAAACGGTCGTTTACCAGTGGCAAGGGCGGCTCAAAAGTGGTCGGGAGTCAATCGAAAATTTTGAACGCAGGGGCAGACCATCGACATCGAAAACTGACGAAAACATTGATAAATTAAAAGAAATGTTGGTCAGTAACCGAAAATTAACCATTAGAGAGATAGCGGAGCACTTGAACATTGTCTATGGATCCGTTTAAGACATTTTGGTTAATGATTTGGGTTTCCGTCGTGTATCAGTAGAGTTGCTGGCAAAAAACCTCAATTTCATGCAAAAAAGAGACCGTGTTGACGTCGCAAAAGAAATGATTTGCGAGGCTGAATCCGATCCCACATTCATCAAAAGGATCATTACTGGAGACGAGACGTGGGTTTATAAGTACGACACGCAATCCAGACATCAGGCAAGTAAGTGAATGACGTTCACCAAATGAGCTGAGAGCAAAAAAAAAAAAAAACACGTCGTTTTTAGCCAAAAAAGAAGGCAATGCTCACGGTTTTCATGGATTACAACGGTGAAGTGCATCACGAATTTTTGCCAGAAGGCCAGACAGTAAACAATGAGTATTATTTGTTCGTTATGAGACGTTTGCGTGAAGCAAATCGCCGAAAAAGATCAGAATTGTGGGCACTATGATAACGCACCGTCGCACAGTGCCATCATTATTCGTAGTTTTTTGACAAAATATGCAACAAATACCATCCAACAGTCACCGAATTCACCTGATTTGGCTCCCTTTGACATCTTTCTGTTCAATCGAGTTAAAAAACCATTACGGGGAATGCGTTTCAGCAGCTGAGAGGAAGTAATGGAAAAATCGCAGGAAGCACTGATGGACTGATGGACCGAAAACCGAATATAAAAAATGTTTTAAGAATTGGATCAAGCGCTGCCAAAAGTGTGTTGCAGTCGATGGGGATTACTTTAAAGGGGACAATATATAGGGTTTTATTACTTTAAACGGGACAATATATAGGGTTTTCCAATAGGGACTTGACAGCTTTGAGTTTAATTTGTGAACGCACTCTTTCACTAATAATAATAATAAATGTCACTGTCAATTTATTCAGTAAACTCAACATTTTCATCATGGTAAAGTACACCAACGAGCAACGTCTGTAAATTATAAAAATTTTCTACAGATATTCGGAGTCGGTGACTGCAACTTTAAGAGCGTTAACTCCAATTTTCGGTCGTAATTCTCACCCTAGTATACAGGTAATAACAAGTTTAATGCAAAAATTTGAGTCTACATATTCGTTGTGTGATGTTGCCATGTCAGTGAGACAACGGGTTGGTCGAAGTGTCGAAAATATTGCTGCCGTTCAGACGTCCGAAGCAAACGATCCAAATCAGTCAATTTCACGGCGTTCTCAAGAATTGGGCATCGCTCAAACCACATTATGGCGTATTTTGCGTAAGGATCTTACAAAAATAAGCTGGCTCAAGAATTGGAGCCGATTGACCATTTGAAGCGACGTACGATCAGCGTCATGATCAGCGATTATTTTTGGCCCGAATTGGAAGATATGGACTTGGACGACATGTGGTTTCAACAGGATGGTGTCACAAGCCACACAGCACACGCTACAATCGATTTTTTGAAGAGTTAGTACGGTGAGCGTGTTATCTCAAGACATGGGCCAGTCGATTGGCCGCCTCGTTCGTGCGTTTTAACGCCGCTTGACTATTTTCCGTGGGGCTACGTTAAGTCATAGGTTTATGCCAACACGCCGACGACGTTGGAAGAGCTCAGAGCCAACATTGAACCCGAATTTCGGCCATTTGGGCCGAAATGTGTGGCCGAGTCGTTGAAAATTAGGTCCAACATATCGACCGCTGCAAACGTGCCCGCGGTAGCCATATGAACGAAGTCGAGTTCTATTCATAAATGTTTTGATTGTACTTCAAGCCAATAATAAAGTTTTTGAAATATCTCAAATGGTTTGCCTTTTATTAAAAAAAAGCTGTCAAGTCGTTATTAGAAAACCCTATAAATTTAGATGAATAAACTTGTATTTGAATTGATTTGAAAAATGTTTGCTGTTGAGCTTTTACCGAGATTCGATCCTAGGTAGGTTGGCGTAACAGTTAGTGAGCCAACCATAAGGCCATCGCCATCACCTGCTTACACATAAACATGGTATAATAACGCCACATACAGGAAAAATAAAAGGAAAATATAAAACAACTCCGTCGATAATAAGGGAACATATTCATAACTTATATATGATTCCTGCAAATTCTTTTGTCTTATTTGTAAGCTCCTTTATATTTGCTGGAATATAGACACAACGTTGCATTTTAGTGATTGAATTTCCTATTAGGTTTTTCATCGCTTCCAAAAGATTCTTTCTGAGAGTCTGAATGTCTAAAATGATAGATCATTGGTGTTGAAAAGTATTTAACCGAAAGAACAAGAAAGAAAAGAAGGCAAGCAGATCAACTAGTGTCAGTACACGCTGTGCAGTGAGTCATGAAAGAATACAAATATAAAAAAAATATATATATATACTGATACATTCAAACATTGAGCAAAATTATTTCAGGAACAATATTTTCTTGTTCTCTTGTGAATTCTATTTATATAGAATTAGAGTGTCTTAATTATATGTCGTATTTTGTTTTTACATTGATTTCTGTTTATTTTCATTACCACCTTGTGGTGCATTCACTTTGATTTTTCTTTCTTTTGTATTGTTATTTTTAAATACATCTTTTTTTCTTTATGGAAATGAAATATTTTTGCTATGATACTGAACAAAGTTGATGATATTATTGTGTATTGTTTTTATATTTTGTAACAGGTGCTTAAAATGATGGTAGGAAATAATCTTAAGGATACACAATTACAACAAATTGTAGATAAAACTATTTGTTTCGCCGACAAAGACGAGGACGGTAAAATATCATTTGACGAATTTTGTTCGGTCGTCGGAAATACAGATATTCACAAAAAAATGGTTGTCGATGTTTAAGTTAATTAATGCAGTGTTTACAATTTTATTTTTTATACATCATTATCATATTTTTATATGTTTAGATCAAGTTTTTTAATTCTTTTCCTGTTAATCATTATAATTATTATTGCTCGTCTTTTTTTTTCATTTTTATTTTACATTTAACTTCAAAAAGTGTTTTCCTTCTATTTAAATAGAGAATTTTATACTTTAAAAAAAAAAATAAAAAATTATATATATATTTATTAAATGGCAAAAAAAAAAATTGAAACAAAAGATTGAAAATAAAAACCTAAACAAACAAATTTTATTGGATAATTTTTATTAGGTTATTTATGTGGCGTAAATTAATTAACAATTAAAAAAAAGCAAAACTACATACAAACAAATCAAAACCTTATAAAAAAATTTAATAAATTAATTTTCTATGGCGATCATACACACACAAAATACAAAAAGTCTTATCTCTTCGCATATTATTGATAGCCCTACCATTTAAAATAATAATAATAAAAAAAACAAATGTAAAATTAAAAATACCAATTGGAATAAAGAGGAAAACAAATTATGGAAAAAATATTTATAAATAACAAATTTACCTAATAAGTAAGACATTTTACTAATATGGAAAAACAAAACAAATCAAGCATTAAGAAATAATCCTTAACAAATGTTAAAACAAACAAAAAACAAAAAAAAAAACAAAAGCAAAAATCGTTTCTCATTTCTTATAAAAAACAAATATATATATATATATATATATATATATATATAATATATATATAAAATAATAATTAAAAAGCAAATAATAATTAAAGAGCAAACATTTTTCTACTTCAAACTTAATAATAAAATTTAAATACTTAAATAAATTAAAAATATATATATATATATAAAAAGAACAAACAACAAAACAACATTAGGATCATTTGATGAATGAATGACATTAAGGAATTAAAATAATTATTGTAGAGTAGAAAACTAACACGAAATATTGCCTTTTTGTGTATTCTCTAATAAATTTAAACAAAAAATGTATATCTTTAAATCTAAACTCTAAACACCCCATTTTTCTCTTGTCTTTCTATTCCATCAACTTTTCTTTCCTTATTTGTTTTTACTATAATTATTATTATTATTTTTTTTTTTTTGTCTTTCTGTTCCTTATTTCCAGTTAACTTTTTTTCCTTTTTTATTTTATTATGTCATATTGATTATATGAATGTATATTTCTTGCATTTTTGTGTAAATTGTATAAAAAAAAGAGAGTAAAAATATTATTTTGTATGTAAACTCTAGTCAATGTGAATTTTTGTAATCCTTTTTACTGTCATAAGAATTTTTTTTATTATTTCTTGTTTTTTTTTTATTTGCCATATATATGAACATAACGTTGTAGAGGAAAGAAGAATAAATATATTTACATATGTATACTTGGTTTTTAATGTAAACAATTTTTTTCTGTTTTTTTATAGCAATGTAAAAAAAAAATACAATACTTTTATTTGCTGATATTATAGATTTATTTATTTACTATCACTATTGATTATTATTTTTTTTTTTTTTGGTTTCTCTTTTAGCTGAATTATTTCCTTACAGGATTCTATGTGCCATCATAGTTTCGAAATAAAGTAGTCAATTGTTTTTACTTTTTATTTGTTTGTTTGTTGTTGCATGCTGAGTGATTTGGACAAAGTTTTCCTTAATTGTTTTTTTTTTTTTTTTTTTTTTTTAAATGACCCCGTTTGAATTTGAACTGCTTTTATTCTTAACAACACACAGTCGAAGCTTAAGAATGAGTTCGTTGGAGTACAAGTGCAAACTCTGTTCAGCTGCGGTATTTGTAAGATAATAACAAGTTAATTAGTTGCATCTGATTCAATCATACAATTTGATGTGTATATTTATAATTTTTTGGGACGATTATGTTAGCAAACCTAAATTGTTACACACAACATCCTCCCAACTCTTAAACTAAAATATTAATTGAAATAAAATAATTTTAAGCTTGTTTTATCAGTAAATAAATAAATATGTATATAAATATGTCTAGAGGTGAAAAGCAAAGATATTTTTTCGGTTGTCTGTGCATATCAGGTTATTCTTTCCTTTTTTTCTTTTTTAAAATCCCTCAATCGTGTAATTCCTATAGTAAAATGATTCTATCAATGTAACCTGTTTTCAATGATTTTTTAAAGCCAGCATGTGCACCACAAAGACTACGTTTTTGTTGTTTAATTTTAATTTATTTGCATATCTATCTTCAGCAATTCTTATAGAACTGCAAACATATTTAGCGCGTATTATAAATATAATTTAGCGGTGGTGTTTCGCAGTCGTTATTTCTTCGAACTATTTCAAAAATTCAGTTCAAATCACAGACCAAAATTGAAAACTATGAAAAGTTATTTTTTTAACTTAACCTTCGCTGAGCAAAGAAAATAAATCTCATAGATCCCTCACAAAAAATTGTGACTCCCCCTCCGTTTTGGGAGTAGAGAGACCAGGTCTTAGTCCACACTACCCTCAATTTATTTATTTTGTAGCTTGTCTTAAAAACCCTTCAGTTCTTTCGATGACAAATTGAATTACTACTTTGTGCTTGGTTCTTTTTTTTTTTTTTGGTCATGCACAATGCGATTGTTTTCGAGTTATCGATCATTCGAATTACTTTCGAATCGGTTATTTATGAACGATCACGTTTGAGAACTGTAAAATAATGTCACCTAGGGTCTAAGCAAAATTTGATCAGGGCACCCCGGAGCTTCGGAATGACAGAAAAAGGTTATGTTTATATCACGGGGGATTTTATCCATCGGAGCATTTGGGACATGAATCAACTAAAATTTAAACTAAAATCTGGGCAGAATTCTTTGTGCAAAGCTAATATTTTCTTGGGCTACCAAGTGATATGTATAGATAAGATATATATACTTCTTGTAGTCAGTAAAGGATACTGACAAAAAATTTGCTGCTAACTTCATGTCTTCTTCATAAAACCCAATTCTGAAATTCTTATATTTTTTCGAGATTATTCCTCGGTGATTTCCGTTTAAGTTTCATTAAAAAAAAAAAAATTGATTTATACGTTGCGGCAGCTACAATAGCCAATATTTTTTTTAATATGTTAAACAGTTATTTAGACAATTTTTTACAGCAGTACAGTAAATCTACAGATGTACTCGTAGTTAGGTTTCATATTTTCTTAGTCCATTTGGTAAATGTGGAATGCGGAATGTGCTAAATTCAAAATGTTATACGTGCTACTGTTGTGTATACTTGCTGGAGAATCTGTGTTCCAAAAAATTAGCATGCCTAATACATCAATGCATTCTTGAAGGCTTACGACATTTGATCGACCATTTAAAAAAAAAAAAATTGAATTCCATTCAAAAGACTTAAGTATCAAATTAAAAACCGGGCCGTTCTGATTTGTTTTATCGATTCTTTGGTACAATTGAGTTTATTCCTTTTTGTCATTATTTTGTTTTAAATGTGATATGTTAATACTCTTTCGCAATCGCTTACAACTCATATGATTATTCACTAAACATTTTCGAATTTATCTAAGTCAAATGTTTTTTGAACATCAAAACGTTTGTTAGTCATTTGCTATTTGTATTTTATATTTGAAATTTCTTAAAACATATTTTTTAATTAAAAATGAATTAGTGAAATGATTTTTTTTTTATAATTGACTATTGTGAATTTTATAAATATTTAAAATATTTATATCTTATGGCTTTAATAATTACCGACGTGAATAAATGTGCTTTCTTTTCATCATTTGTGTATATTATTCATTTAAAAGGAAAGCAAATCATCAAAAAGACTCTCCATAAATAATTTTATTCGTTTCCTTTTAAAATAAAAATAAAAATAAGAAAAATAAAAGAGTAAGTTTATAAAAGTGTCAGAAAATTTATTTAAAAAAAACTAAGATTAATAAATTTAAATAAAAAGAAAACAAATATAGCATTTTTACTATCGATGTAGATGAAAGAAAATTTTGAATCCTCTTAACATACATATTCGTAGAAAATAGTATTTTCAATAATTTTGGTAATTTCGCATTGTTTATACATATTTTGTTTTTCTTATTTTTACAAACTTAAACATACATACTTGTATTTGGATTTATTTTATTACTTTATACCTTCATAATTAATTTTTTTTTTTTTTCTTGAAAATTAAAGACATTACTCCAACAACACAAGAGACAAAATAAAACATAACAAAAACGTTGTATTTGTAAATTAACTAAATCTAAAATAATTGTCTTTGCAAATCAGCAAATTTCTTAACACTATGCCAAACTTATTAAAAAAATAAATATGGAAACATTTGAAAATATTTTAAAGAAATATAAAAAGAACTTAAATACAAAGAAAGAATATTTTCTAATATACTATTTAGCGTTGTACTTTAAAGAATATTTAAAAAAAAAAAAAATAATATAAATAAAATAAAATAAAAAAGAATATTTTATTTGCAAATTTCACTTTTTTATAATGTTTTTGTATGTAAACACCTTTTATATATATACATAAAGAATGTTATTATAAAATGTATATAAAAGCATTTATATACTTAAAGATATATATATATATATATTATAAGTAACAATAAAAACAAAACAAAAAAAAAAACATTTTAAATCAAAACAGAATCCAAACAATCTTTTTGCAATAAGCATTAAATAAAATTTATATAATACAATACATACTATGCAAAATGTGTGTTTCAGAGAAATACATTTTTCTTATTCTTTTTATTGAATTAAAATTTATAATTTATCTTATGATTTTGAAAAATATTTAAATATTAATGCAACTGAGAATTATATATTATAAATAAACTAAAAATTAAATTTAAATGAATTATTAACAAATTTATGAAATTTAAAAACAAAACAAATTTAAATGCTAACAAAATATATAGTTAAATTAAAATTTATGAATGATTATAGGAAAAAGTAATAAATTTAAAAATTAAAAAAAAAAAAAACAACCAAAAACAAAAAAAGAATGCATACAACATGATATTTGGACAAAAAATTGAAATATGCACTAAATAATGGATCTTTCTCTATCAGCACGGACATATATTTTATAACATATTAATTAATTATCACTTGAATTAAAAAAAAAAAAAAATTGAAATATAAAACTAAAAAAGCAAAAAACAAATCTTAAACTAAAAACAAAAACCAAAATAACATGAAATTGAAAGAACAATGAAAAGTAACAAGAAAAAAAAAATACAAAACAAAAATGATGACAAGGCCATATTGTTTTAAAAATGACATCCTCCCTTTTGTGCATTTGCGAGACATAAAACAAACACAAACAATTTAACTTGAAACAATTCATTAATTTTTAAATTAACAGCAATAAAAAACAAAACAAAAATGACCCACCAAAATGTTTTATTTTAGTTAATTCTCTTTTATTTCAAAAGTTAATGAATATTCAAAATTGTTGGGTTTGTTTTTCAACAAGCTCTGAAATTCCTCTAAAAAAATCCTTGTAACATCAAATTTTTATAGCGTAATAGCTGTTAAATTTATTTTAACTTTGTAATACGACACCATGCAAAATCATGTACTTTACTTTTGTATCGGAAATCAAGCTATTGATTTTGGTCTTAAATTTACAATTTAGATTGCCCTAAAAGATAATTTTCTTAAAAGCTACACAAAGAAATGCTTAACAATTAGCTTATGAGGTTATACGTCGTTGCAAGGACGAAAACGGGTTTTTTTATGAACTTTTTTCTGAAAAGGTTTTTTATTTTACAAAAACAAAAAGTATATGTAGGTACATTAAGTGGCAATTTCTAAGTTAATAAAAGCACAAATGATTTGTAAAAATAACAATTTAGTGTGCTCCTGCAGCAAAACCTCTCCTGAAGGTCCTCCAAAAAAGGTGTTTAGCGGTAATCACGATATCTCCAGTTTTGTTCATCTGACATCAAAAAACCCAAAAGTTTCTTTTAGTGGATAGATGAAACTAGGTTATAATCGAAGGAATAATATAAATTTTAATTTTTGATAAAACGGCGGCTTCGTAATTTTCGACCAAAATTGTTTAAAAAAAATAGAAATAATAATCCGAAATCTTATTCATTTGATCAATACCTGAGGTTGTGTTAAAATTTCGGTTGAGCCGTTTTTTAGAAATCTTAATTAACGATTTCGAAAACATAGTTTTGAGAAAATCGTGTTTCAAGTTTCGGAAGAAGTTTACCCATTTCACTTCGTTTATGCGCCCGTAAATACAAGGGAGTGTTGGATTTATTTTCAAGGTGTTTAGCGTTGCTTGCGTTTTTTGTAAGATTTATGGTTTGATATGAATTCTAAAAATAATTAAAGATCGAAAAGGTAAAAACTAGAAGCGAAGAAATTCCAATTTCTACTTCTGGATACGCCTATTTGACAAATTTGGAGAGAAAAATGTGGTATTAATGTAAATATTTCCAGAAAAAAATTATTTATTTGTAATCTTCACTTTTTCCCTCAAGCTGTTCCATTGTTGAACTTAAATGTTCATGTCAAGATAATCCTGAGATTTTTTTTTTTTTTTTTTTTTTTTGTTTAAAAGAATTACCTCAGAGAATGAATTCTTTGTGCAGCAATTTATCTATTGTTTGTTTAAAATGTGAAAATTTTAATAAAACTACTGCGATGTACAGAAAAAATATTGCTTTAGAAAAGCAAAACAAAAATTTAAAAAAAAAAAAAAACTTAAAGATGCTTTATAAAATATTAAATCGTACGAAAAAAGAACGATTAAACATGTTACTAAATTAAGTAAGCGGCCCAAAGAATATAGCGTTAAAATTAAGTGGCTTGCACAAACTATTTTCTATGGTATGTTTCGCAATCCACATATTTATTTTTACAAGATAAATTCAATCTTAACATACCCCATGTTTCAACTTTACATCGATGGGCCCCCTTCAGCCTGGGCTATTGAGGAATTAAAATTAAATATTAAGTTAATGGATGGGAGGAACAAAGGATCTCTTTGATGAAATCGCAATAAAAAGGGAACTTAGGTTCAACTCAAAATTAGATTTAATAGATGTGTTTGAAGATTTAAGCCTTAGGCGAAATTGTGTTTTTATGGTCAGGAGTTTGTTTTCTAATTGGAAGTTTATATTTAATCACTTTGTAACTGAAAATGGCTTATCAGGTGAAGATTTGAAAATAATTTTATTAAAAAATGTAAGAATTCTTTCCGAATTAGAATTTACAGTAAGTTTTAAAATTACAGGAGTTTCGCATGTGAAACCATATATATTTATTAATAGGTTTAAAATAAACAAGAATGTGCCCGAAACTAACAAATTAACACATATTTCCTACTGATTTCGATAAAATGCGAGTCAAGTATGCAACTCAAGTTCTTAGTAAAACTGTAAATGCAGCGATTGCCACAGTTATAGAGACTTGTAGTTTTAGGAACTGTTCAAAGGGAGTTGCAGAGTCTAAAAAAATTTTCTTAGTAAAATTGATCAAGTTTTTGACTGCATGAAAATAGGTTCTCTAAATTCCGACAATTTTTATAGATCAAATACAAGAAAAAAAAAAAAAAATAAAAAAAAAAAAAATAATAATTGCGATCATGAATTTTTAAAAACTTTTAAGAGTTACATTGCTCAAGTTTCCTTGGTTCGACAATCAAAAACTTTATTTTTATAGTCTATAAACGGACAGTTTATATTGGAGTACTTTAACTTGCCGATGATTTATTTAACGATTGTTCTGAAGACATTTTTTACCTACTAACCAACCGTTTGAAGCAAGATGCATTGGAATATTTATTCGCAATTATAAGACAGAAAGAAGGAAACAAACAAAACCCATATCTATATGAGTTCAATATAATAATTGCAAAAGTGATGGCAACTAATATAATTCAATCTAGTTCTTTAAGCAATTGCGAAGAGGATAACGATTTCATGCTTGACATTATTATGATGAAAATGTTTCTTTATTCATCTCAGCAGCTCGAAATGATCAGCAATATGACAAGAAATTGCCTGATTTTGATATTCTCAAAAAATATTCTGATTTCTTCGTTGCCAATCATTTTGAAAATGAAGATTTGGTAGATTTGGTTTGCCCGAAAATAAACTGTGAAACATGTTGTGTTCGAATTGAGAAAAGAGAAGAAGTAATAAGCGCTCTATCTGAACTTTTCTTATTTCAAAAAAGTTACTGCCGCAACTCAGATTTTGGGAACCTTAATGCGCCGTCTGATCAATTTTTCGAAATAAATAAGAAACATTTTGGTTTTCGATTCCATATTTCCATATATTTTAGACTCGCTCCTATACAATTTTTTCTCTTAATTCAACCTAGGCTTTAGTCGCATCATATGAGGAATTTATTGTAAAAAAAAAATTTGACCAAACTGAATTTTCCATAGAAATATCTTCGATATTGTTTAAACAATGTAAATAGTTAAGTAACCGCTCAAAAAAAAAAAAAAAACAGACAAACCATCGTATTTATCAAAATAAAAGGAAACATCATTTGCTCAGGAAATGTTGTTCTTTTATTTTCCACTTTGTCACCTGTTTTCATGAAGCAATCCAATAAAAAAAAAATCAATTTGCGCATAAGAATGGAACATTTTATGTTTGTTAAAAAGGCAAACGAAGTCCTAACTATGATCCCGTTAACTTTCTGTAATTTTTTTGCAGGGACCCGTTTCTTATTTTTTAGTTAAGATATATTATTGACAAGTTTGCCAAAAAAAATTTATCTTTGACTAGATTTTTGATGTTTCCATTGGGAGCACTGGCCATTTATGGGGGTCATAAAAAAAATCAACTACTCAAAAAAAGGCATTATAAAAATTATATTTATTTAAATTAAAAAAAAAAAACATAAAAAGTAACAAGGAGAATAAGGTTTCGAAACACACACAACTTACCCAAATCTTGTGTGTGGACCTATCGCTAATTCTTATGGTTATTTATAATTAGTTCTAAGAAAGTAATTCAAAATATGTATAATGTGTGATGAGTAATTATTCAAAAAATATTTTTTTACGAGGAATTTATAGGTATTGTAAGAACGAAGCAGTTATTTCGGATTATACCTGATCATAGAAAAAATAGGCAAAACAAAAGGTTGATATAAAATTACTAAAAATGAAAGTTAATTTTTAAAATCCAAATAGTAAAAATTTGCCATTTTTCAGTAATTGTTACAAAATACTATAAGGTCGCAAAAATATGCATTTCTATTTTTTTAGGATACAATAACTTTGGTCTGTACATAAAAATAAAAATTCAGAAAAATACTCTTATGTAACAAAAAAAAAATTTTTTTTGGGAACATTCGACTGTAAAGGGTTAAAATGCATGCACTTAACGCGGGCGAAGGAAAATCAAATTTAAAACGTTAGTTTTAAATGTTTAAAAGTTATATTGACTAGGAAATAAAGACCTAAGCAGGGCACTTCATAAGCGAGTTGTACGATATTTTAGAGTACTTCCGAGTACTTGAGGGTATACTGATGAGCATTCATAGTGAGTCGTGGAAATAGCGATAAAAAAGAGTGAGATACGAGACATTACGTCGGTGTTCTAAGGTGTCCATAGTCTGAGTGATATTTATACAGTATCACCTATGAGTTTTATAGCACGGCTTTGAACCCTATCTAGCAGGTGCAAAGATGCTTTTGGCTCACCCGACCAGATGTGGGCATTGTACACCAATTTCGGGCGGATAAATGTCTTATATACTAAGGCCTGATCAGAGTTGTCATTGACACACCTACCGAAGATAAAAATTTGTCTATTTCGACGATGCATAATGGCTTGGTGTTTAAATTTCACTTTAACGACAGCAGACAGCATTGTGTTTTTAAAGCATTAAATTTACTATGTTAGTGGTTCCTCAATTAGTAATGCCATTAATATCAGAATTTAATGCTCTTAACATACGCTTGCGTTCTCGTTTTACAGCCGAAGAGCAGGGATGTGAGTCAGGGAACGAATATGAAGAGCAGTACAGTCGTCAGCAAAGGAATTTATGATGAAAATGAAAAAGAGTGTCGTAGGCAGAACGAAGACCTGGGGCACATCAGCATTTATTATGTGAATAATAGATTTGAAACTATCCAAGACAACTTGAATTTAACGTTCCCACAGGTAAGACATGCCGCCTAATCACCAGTGGGTCTGTTGCTATACTATACTGCCGGTCATTGAGAAGTTTTCGCGTTTCGAGATTTATCATGAGCTGACGGTTTATCAGCGTTTCCATAATCTTGGAAAGAAGGGACATAAGTGCAGTGGGTCTGTATGAGGGGAGAGAAGAAGATTCAGCTTTTTAGGGACTTGCTAGGCTACTATGGTATTGCCTAAGAGCAAAGCAAGATGTCGAGAATTAGTGAAAAAATTGCATAAGGTATGCGGCAACCAAGGGCCTAAAAGTAAAGCCACAGGGACGAATGCAAAAAAAAAATGTCGGACATCATTCCAACAAATAGCCATCGACAACCCTGGGGGGTTTCCCGAAACCTTTAACCGGAGCAGAAGAGATAGTCAACAGCTGGATGAAAAGATTTGGGGTCCCAATGGAAATGCACTCCGATCTAGGGTGAAATTTGGAATTAAAAGTCTTCCATCCCATATTGTGTGCCAATATCTGGGAATAAGGAAGACAAGGACAACGCCACTACACCCTAAATGTGTATTTTTTAACTAATTAAAAACGGGTCTGGAAATCTTTTACATTCTTTATCAATACTAACGGGGCGAAGAATACTAACGTCACGTTGCTCGATATTGGGTCTATAACTAAATTCGTGCGGTTAGCTAAGAGATGGCGTAACTTGTATTATTCCATTGGAACATGCGTTGGAAAGCTACTGTCATTGTACGTCATTTCAATATATGTCATTCATTTGAAGCGTAAACAACAATAATTTTTTTTTTTACTCAAATATGTCGAACTTTGTGCCTGAAAAAGTGTTTTTGCGGGCAGTTCTTCTTCATTACTGAAAACTGCTCCCGAAAGTCATCGTATTTTAGTGGAAGTTTATGGTGAACATGCGCTAGCTGAGCGAACGTGCCAAAAGTGGTTTGCACTATTTAAAACTGGTGATTTTGGCTTGGAAGACGATGAACGTCCTGGGCAGCCAAAAAAGTTTGAAAATGAAGAACTGGAACCATTACTCTATGAAGATTGTTGCATAACACAAGAAGAGCTCGCAGAATCTTTGGGTGTCATCAAGCAGCCATTTTAAAACGTTTAAGAGCACGTGGATATATTCAAAAGCAAGGAAATTGGGTTCCACATGAACTCAAGCCGAGAGACTTCGAAGGCGGTTTTGCTTGTCCGAATTGCTGCTGGAACGCCACAAAAGGAAGTCGTTCTTGCATCGGATTGTTACTGGTGATGAAAAATAGATCCATTACGATAACCCCAAGCGCAAAAAAATTATATTTGAAACCCGGCCAACCAGCCAAATCAACGGCAAAGTCTAATATCCTTGGCGCGAAGGTAATGCTCTGTATTTGGTGGGATCAGATGGGTGTGCTGTATTATGTGCTGCTAAAATCAGGTAAAACCATCAATGGACAACGCTACCGAACGCAATTAATCCGTTTGAAGAGAGCAGTAGCCGAAAAACGCCCGGAATATGCGACCAGACACGAGGCAATAATTTTCTATCATGACAACGCTCAGCCCCACGTTGCTATTCCGGTTAAGAACTCTTTGGAAAACAGTGGATGGGAAGTCTTACCCCACCCGCTTTATAGCCCAGACCTTGCCCCTTCTGACTACCATTTGTTCCGGTCGATGCAGAACGCCCTCACTGAAATATGGTTTACATCAGAGCAGATTATCAAAAATTGGCTTGATTCATTCTTGGCTGCCAAGCCGGCGCAGTTCTTTTGGGATGGGATCCAAAAATTGCCAGAAAGATAGGAAAAAGTCATAGCTTCAGATGGGCAATACTATACTATTGCACATGTTTTTCTTAAATAAACGTTCAAATTTAAAAAAAAAACCACACGAATTAAATTACATACCCAACATAATTCTTTTTTAATTCTAATTTGAATCTGCCTTCAACAGCTTTAAAATTTTAAAAAACTTAAACGCCCTAAATCTGCATTGATCGGACCGATCAGCTAGTTGGCAAAAGACCATTCATGTGCTAACATATTGCCGCTGACAGGCTATGTCTCTGAGAAGAAATTTGAAGAAATCGGCAGAACCCTATTCGAAGGTACACGTAATCGGTATTTTCTTGTAGTGGCTTTTAAATTAAGCGTCTGTACTGTGTCATTAACAGGTAATTTGAAGCTTCGAACATTTGAAAAATTTTAGAGGTATGTATTGTTCTAACATTTGACAATCAAATGACTTGGAAAGCCCCATATTTTCCTTTATGAATATTCAAGTTCTAAAACCACATGGGAGCCTTGAGAATGTTTTGTCTCGTAGAAAATTTTATCAGTCTAAATCTATCGACAGATGTTGTGTCGTTTAGGTTTTACCAAATATGTCTTTGTTTTGTATTTGTGGTATCAAATCACAAAATGATTTTATCGAGTAGTAAAGACATACCTTTTAAATCGTCAGCGTTTTCACAAACGCGTGAATAAGTACGAAGCTATTTCTGGCAATTCAAGTCTACTTCTGGTAAGAATGTTTTATAAGGAATTCAATTAATGATGAATAAAATTTCATTTACTAGTTTAAAATGGCTTGGAATGTCAATAAAATATTTGGTCGAGGTACATCTAATGAGTATGCAGTGCAATGGTGAAATATAGGAATATTCGCTTTGGAAATAAGAGCCTAAAAGATGACGTCAATACGACGTCAAAAATTAACCATTTCTTGATGGAATTCTGATGTGCAACTAAAATTGTATTTCGTACGAAATCAAGCGCTTCCGACGCAGCGTTTTAATCAATAAGACCCGGAATAACCACTTTCATTTTGTAAAAAAACATCACAGTGGATCAGTATTGTGAAAAAAGTTAATGAAAGCACTGAAGAAAGGAACTTCCACGTCTACGTCCGGGAATAGTCACTTGGAGATACCTTATCCCAGAACAGTATATGTTAACACCTTGCCGACTCGTTGTAAAACAGCCTTGCAAAAGTTAAACTGTCTCATGCACTCACGATACTTATGCATATACGACAACATACATATGCTTAAACGTCATAGAGCAGAAATGGGATTAAAATACTCTAGTGCCTTTTTAGTGTTTTTTAATAATTCATAACACTAAATTGCCTTCTTAGACTAAAAAAAGTGCGATTTTAAAATGTAGCTCTTATTTGCATTTTTAATAGAGTATCAATATCGCGTATGCATTCAATTCCATAATTTTTTTAAAAATTATGCCTTTGGTGTTAGCTTTGCAGGTACACTTTTTTCAAGAATAATACAAGTTGTTCCCTGGTCTGAGCAAAATGTTCGGCAATTTCTCTTGGACGCGTAATTGTTTGGTGTGGGTTTTTATTATTTTGATTGTATTCGGTATGTATGTGCCTGTAAAAGAGGAGTTTGGATTGATTATCGCAGTGAATTTTTCAAAAAACTTTTTTTCAGCCTTTACTTTTTTGCGGAACAGCGTTCGGCTCCCGGTAGAAGACGAGATTGGAATCAGTAGGTGATTTTTTAAATTTGTGCCAAGCCTTTTGTTTTTGATTGCGAAGGAGATTAATTTCCCTTGTTCCACCAAGGAACTGTTTTTTTTTATGTGTTTTGTCGCTTGTTTAAGGTATGGCTGTATTTGCTGCAATGCGTATAGATTTATGAATAAGTGAAGCTTCTTTATTGATGTTAGGTGAGACCTTTCTCGAAAGCAATTCGCTTGAGACGGTGGTTCGGAAAAGATCCCACTTTTGTGGCGTTTGTGGTATGGATTGTAGGGGACAGATGTGAGGGTGATGAAAATGGGAAAATGATCACTGCCGGAGAGGTTATTGGAAATGTTCCATGTAAATTTGAGGAGGAAAGAAGGTGAAATGAGAGACAGGTCGACTTGAGTAGACGTTCTATGGGTGGAAAAGTGGGTGGGTCGACTGTCATTAAGAATTGCTTACCCTCAGTTATCAATGAATTGTTCCACTAGTTTGCCGCGTTTGCTGGGTTTCTCATAGCCCCAATAAGGAATTCATGAATTGAAGTCTCCTGTTATTAAAATTGGAATGTTTATACCATCTATGACACCTGCTAGGTCTTGTACCGAAAACTTTTGATCGTTGGGAAGATCAGGGAGAGATAACTGTAATGTGTATATCAAAATGTTCCCGGAAGACCTACCGTGTGGCGCTCCCATTGTTCCGATTTGAGTTCTGTTTTTTTTTTTTTTTTTTTTTGTTAAGTTGGTACATCTGTTGTTGACATTCCCTCTAAATATTAGAGTCATAGCTTGACATTTGCAAAAGTTACGAAACCAAGAGTACATCTATTTCTGTGTGTGTTGGCTATTTTTTACAATTTTTGAAATGGATTTAAATTTGCAACAACGAACTTGTATTAAATTTTTCATGAAAAACGGATTTAATGGTGCGCGAACGTTGGAAATGTTGAAAAAGTTTCAGCAACGATTCTCTAAAGAAAACGGTCCCTTACCAGTGGCACGAGCGGTTCAAAAGTGGGCATAAGTCGATCAAAGATGATGAACGCAGTGGCAGACCATCGACATCGAAAGCCGACGAAAACATCGATGAAGTAAAAGAAATGTTGGTCAATAACCGCAAATTAATCATCAGGAAGATAGCGGAGCACTCGAACATTGCCTTTGGATTCATCCAAGACATTTTGGTTAATGATTTGGGTTTCCATCGTGTAGCAGCAAAGTTGGTGCCAAAAGATTTCAATTTCATGAAAAAAAAACACCGTGTTGGCGTCGCAAAAGAGATGATTTGCGAGGCTAAATCCGATCCGGAGAGAGTTTGTGTCCACATTTGTTTGATTGTGTGATTTTGTTTATTTGAAGTTGTGTGGTTGTCTGATTTTTTCAGGTAGGATGGATTTGTGTGATTTGGATAGCTGTTTTGTCAAGTGTTGTCAGAGGTATGGGTGAGGTGAAAGAAGTGGAGAGGGCGGGAGTTTAAATCGGGGTGGAATTCGAGTCTGATAACATTGTGAAAGGTGTGTGTGTGTTTAAAATGTTCAAGACGAGGGGGATAGGTTTTGTTCTTTAAATATTTTTTTTGCATTAGCCATCGTACATTTTTTTATGGTTTTTATTTTGGGGACTTCTTTGGGGTAGGTGTACCGTTTGCACCTTTTGAAAGAAGATGGATGTTCTTTAAAGCAGTTAGCGCATGAAATGCGATGGCATTTGTTGGATTGATGAGGGGGGAGGTTACAGGTTTCGCAAGCGTCAGAGCCGGAGCATCTTTTTGAGATCTAGATCTCAGTTACTCTTTGGGCTTTAATTTCGCTTATTATCCCTTCTTCGGATACTCGTATTAGGCAAGTTGCGTATGCTATGATAGGTTGGCAAGAGTTTTTTTTTTTTTTGAAAGGAACAAATTGGCTTTTTCTAAGATTTCACTAGGAGAAGGAGGCTGCCATCACGTATTTCCGTGATTATTTTTGTACGCGGTGCTATGTCATCGATAGCTTTTTTTTAGTAAGAATATATTTATGGATGAATGAGGGGTTTTTCGTCCCTAGAAGGGATCACTACAAATTTGGGGTTAAGTAGAGTTGTTTTTGTTAGGGTCGGTTTGTCAAGGAATAATTTTATTTTTTATTTTTTTGAGGTATGGCTCAGATTGCAGCTCAACGTCGAGAATGTTAAATTTGTTACCAGAAGACACTTCTGTCCCAGGGGCCATGCTAACACACACACACATGCGCACTTCAGCAGATTAGTATAAATGTACCGTGGTAAAGCAAAAAAACGGAAAGTGATAAGAGACGCTGGGAACGTACCGGTAAAACTAACTAACACTAGTGAAAAAAAAAACGAGCGTGCGAAAGAGACTATACAAGTTGTCGGCTTGAATGTCAAACGGTGATATGCTTCATCGATTTGCACGGTATGACCTGGACTAAAAACTCTCAAGGTATTACGATTGAGCTAAAATTCACAAATTAAAAAAAAAAAAAAAAAAAACAAATATTATATGGCATATAGCTCACGGGAAAAGATAAACTATACTTTTTTCTCGGCAGAAAGAAACCTAATACACTGCTGTATGTGATCCCAAAAAAAATCATTCATCATTTGCTTGATGTGATGGCCTTTGGTATATGACATACTCAATGATTTGGCATGCGGTTTAAGTTTTGATATGTATTCTGCTAAACCAAGTTTCTCGTATTGCTCTGACTTCTGAAGTACACCACATTCTGGGACGACTTTGTTTTCGATTTTTTTTTTTTTTCCCCTAAAATGCGTGCAAAAAATAAAACACCTTAATCGGACCATTTTAAATTTTTAAAAATGAGCAGTTAGTCTGAACACACATTTTTTCTTCTTTTTTACACTTCCTTGCTCATTAACGATCAGAACGATAGATGAACTAACTTAGATGGTTAAATCTGCTTATACATTTTCAAACCCTTAACCGTTGCACAGACACACTGTAAGTGAATTACCAAACATTGTACATCTCTTAGGATGGCAGAGTTTGCTAAAATGAGTCAAATTTACAAGTTATGTTGCTAGAATGAGATTGATTTGCACGTAAGGTTCACTATGCATGTGTAATGTGGATGACATTTTTTGAATAAAATTGACGGGTTTTGTTTAAAATTGGGTGGGGGAGGGGTTGCATTGTCCATAATTCATACGTATTCACAGACAGGGTTAAACGGAAAGTGACGATCATTGGAAAACAGGTTGTTAATTTCCAATATCAGAAAAGTTTTCCATCTAAGTTCGTTCATCTTTGATGTGAGCAGGCACAATGAAAATTATCAAGTTTGGAAGTTTAAAGTAGAGATCATAGGTTAAATAACATAGATGGCAAACGTTTTAAAAACAGCTTTCCTCTGATTGCATCTATCACCCTGCCTGTGAATATGTTCAAATTATTAACAATGTCAATTCCACCACATTTCACACAAAAACGTCACCATACTACACACGCATATTGAACTTTATCTGATGTAAATTTCTCCTAGTCCACCAAATTCTGGTAATCAACTGGTTTGGCCAAGTGTTGGTAATTGACTTACAGTCCATTTTGTGATGGGTTTAAGGGATTGAAAAAACATTAGTAAAATTTGCTATCTATGTTAGTTCATTTATGGTAGAGATGCTATTGACTAAAGAGGGGAAAGAAAAGACAATAAAGCACGTGCTACAATCAGTTTGCTTGTTGAAGTAGACAAGGGAATTGTTGCAAAAGATGTGTAGGATTCTCTTAAAAATTAATACGAGAAAACTTCCTTTATCAGCAAAGTTCACTTGTTGATACAAATTTGTAATCTGAAGCTTGCATGGAGAATCATATCACCAAAATGCAAGATTTGGTAGACAAATTAACCTCACTTGGAGAGGAAATGAAGTACCTATCACATTTTCGTAGCTATGTTTCAATATACATAATTATATGCCGTGACTTTAAGTTCATACAGCCTGAATTGTTCAAAGGGTAATATCTGACACAAACTCGTCAGAAGAAAGAGAAATAATAGTCAAAACGATTGTAAAGAGGAAGTAGAACAAAAGCAAGAGTTGATAAACAAGATGTTTAAAAAAGTTCTTTCAGTGATAGGTCCCAAAAATTATTTAGTAATAACTTCTAGTGTATTAAACCTAGAGCAACCAAGCTTGTTTAATAGTCAATTGATTAATGGTTATTCACTAAAACACTATTGCCACCTTTGCTTTAATTTTCTAAATATTGATTTTCAAACGCACAAACTTTTTGAATTTTTTTTTTTTTTAATAAATTTTTGGGAAAATTACATTATTTCTAAAAAGTTTTTTTTATATTTTTTTTATTATTTTGGTGTGCCATAATGTTGCCTACAAATTTACCATACAAAGTTGGCGCTTACCGTTTTCCAGGTATAAGGTTATATAAATTAATCTCCAATATGACAATTTGTTATAATTACTAGAAAAAAATCCTCTAAAATAAGTGCACCTAAATTGACACAACACATCAAAAAGTCATCAAAAGATTTGGGTTGCAAAACCCAAAGGAGTTAAAAATATCACTGGATACAGGATAATTTCAAAATTGTCCGTGACAGAAAACCAATGCAAAGCAGAGAGATGTGATGTACATTATTGTAACTCAAACTAGACCAGATTTTACAGCTGGTGTATCTATATTAAGCCAAAAACGGTTGAACCCAACTGAAGCGGATTGACACAATGCTGAATGTAACAACAGATTTGAAATTGAAGATCTCAGATTACAACAAAGGATTTAAAGTTTACGCGGATGTTGTGGTTGTCTTCAATACATTTTTTTACATTTAAACTCCATATTGAATGTACAATTTCCGCATAAATATTTATTACAAGTATAGTTAGACATATTTTTCTTACATAACCTAATTTGGTAAGGTTTTCGCATATTTGGATTTCCTAAATCAGACAATGGATTGAATCTATTTTATGATAACCACTATACATTTCTTCAGCTAGTTCAAAAAGAATTGTGATTATTTGTGATACGACATGGTTTGCTTATTTTAGACAACAAGTTCAAACTTGTTTGCTCAGGTATTTCATGCAAAACAGCCGTCAATTGCTTGGCGTCAAATTGACGAGTTTTCGTAAAAGTAGGTATACAACATCTGGAAATAAAAAAAATTAAGGTATCCAGAGAAAATGAATAGGAATATAAGGGGTGATTCAGTGTGAGGTTTGATTTTCAATAGGCTTTTTATGACAGATCACGTGTGACTGCTATCAAACTGCTTTGTCATTTTTGTTCAGTATCGTTTGGCAAGTCATCACTGAAAGACTCACATCACAACAGCGTCTCCAAATTGTTCAGCAGTATTATGAAAATCAGCGTTCTGTGAGAAATGTTTTTCGTGGGATTAGAGGAACTTACGGTGCACATAATCGACCTACTGAGACCACTATTGTCAATTTTATTCGCAAATTTGGGTGTCAGTTTACATTAGTGGATGGTACTAGACCGGTTAGACCGCATCCAGCACGTAGTGAAAAAACTATAGCAGCTGTAGCTGAAAGTGTGCGCGAAGACCGTGGCGAATCGATTCGTCGTCGTTCTTAGCACCTTGGCTTGGCGTATTCGACAACTTGGAGTATTTTACGTGAGGATATCGGCCTAAAAACGTACAAAATTCAACTTGTGCAAGAATTGAATCCAGGCGACTTGAATTTACGTCATATTTTCAATAATTGGACTCTGGGAAAACTCAATGAAAATTCGGTGTTTTATTGTGAAATTTTGTTCAGTGATGAAACCCATTTCGGGCTCAATGGATACGTTAATAAAAACAAAATTGCCGTATTTCGGCTGATGAGCAACCCGAAGAGTACCAAGAGCTACCATTACATCCATTAAAAACATCGGTATGGTGTGGCTTATGGGCTGGTGAAATCATTGGTCCACATTTCTTCAAAAATGAGGCAAATCAGAATGTTATCGTAACCGTTATCGCGCTATGTTAACGGACTATGTGCTTCCTGAAATTCAAGCACATGGTCTCGGTGAGCTCCGGTTTCAAAAAGACGGCGCTACGAGCCAAACAGCGCGTGAAACAATGGACTTGTTGAGAAATAATTTTGGTGAGCACTTAATTTCACGTTTTTCTACGGTAAATTGGCCGCCAAGATCATTCGATATTACACCTTTGGACTATTTTCTCTGGGGATATGTAAAGTCTTAGGTCTTCAGGAATAACCCAGCTAAGATTGAGGCTTTGGAAGCCAACATTACTCCTGTTATCAGCGAGATACCAGTCCCTATGTTCGAAGGAGTCGCATAAATTTAATTTTAAATTATGATTAATTTTTTTGATTGTACATAATCCCAAAACAACATAACAAATTGAAAGAAAATTATAATCCTAATTAACAAATGAACTAGTATGCCATATAAAAAAATCCTACATACATATATACTTATTTAGACAATTTATTTTTAAAGATCTTATTAAAATTTAAAGTAAATTGGTTAGAAAGCGTTTTGAAAAAAAAACGCGTTTAAAATTTTAAGCTATACCTTTATGCATGCACTATATATTTGGCCTTCTAGATTATTGTCCTGCTCTTCCATCTCTTTTCTATTGGATTTTAATGTGATTCTACACTCTTTTGCAGCTTCAGACAGTGATCTTTCTTCAAACTTTATGCGCTCTTTGTCAATCACTAAGCACATTTCGTAGCTATTCGGGCCAATTTCTTTGAAGCGATATATCCCTAGCTATATCCAACAAAGTTTTATCAATAGAAATGGATTTTGGGGTCAATGCGCACACAGTCAAATTAAAACATTCATTCCAATTTTGAGTTTAACCGCCGATGCATCGAGTAAGAAGATCGTCTCTGGTCAATTCTTCGTAGACTAGATTGATAGCTTCATACACTTCAATTGGAAGAGCTGGCTTATGTTTGTACTCAAACAAACTATTTGTAGCTTTAGCTTTTTGCCATGAGCACCATGAATCCTCTCCGATCGGACATTTATCGTTCTGCGGTAGCAGCACGAGTGCAGTCCTTATACTGTTTCTCATGTTTTCAACTGAATCACATATTTTACGAATGGCTAATCTACAATAAATAGAGAGTTCCTCTATTAGTTTTCACGTCAATTTGTCCCTTTAATCGAGACCTTTTGTATTCTTTTTCAAATTACGTAGGTGGGTACCCATTCGCTTTTGAACGTGATCCATACACTATTTCTTGAGTGGCAATTGAACACATTTTCAGAGATTTTTTTCTTCCGAAGTTCAAAGCGAAGTCTTCGGTCGGCCAAAGGAAAACGCCAAAAGTCTGTCGCCCCCGGAACTTTTATGTGTGCACCTGAACATCACAATGCTATGCAAAGCCGCTATAGTTTGATGTGGCGATATGAAAAAAAAACTCAACTCATGAGAAGAGAATAGAAACATGTATCGGAACCCCTAAGATCTAACGAGGAAGGGGAATGTACTATAGACGACGGAATATAGAACAAGGAAAGCTATCACTATGAAGGAATGCAGAAGCGGTTCCGGGGTGAATAGGCTGCTTCATAAGGGCCACTTGATTGACAGCGCGCTGTCCCAACGTCCTTAAAAAAAAGAAAAAAGCTTAATTTGGCAGCTCTCACACAATAACATTTTACAAAGTTTACTTATCAGAACACTACATAAGTTTTTGAATCTGACATTTACCAAGGCGCGATAGATTTTTCAAAACAAATTACGCAAAAATTGAAAGGTATTTAGATGCTTGCAGTAATTGCCTGTTAATTATATAGAAAAACCCCACTTGTTTAAATCTTCTTAGTTTAATTTATGAACCTATATGTTGTGTTGAGTTATTTACGCTTAATTTCTCGGTCTTGTGAAATTCCATTCAAAGCACCCATCTCTTTTAGTTTTATTTTAAATTAATTCTAACTTCTAAGGCAAAATGACTGCTGTAGATGGAATATTTTCATTGCGAATCGTCACAGTGGATTTTTACATGGAGAAACCAAAACCAGGATTGGATCCTTGCTTCTCAGAGTTTCGTTCGAGTGAGATAAAGAAGGTATACCCTTGAAAAGCCATTTTTCATTGTTAAAGTTCTTAAAACATACATTTTCTAGGTACCAATCATTCGAATTTTTGGCTCAAACACGGAAGGACAGAAGACATGTATGCACGTGCATGGAATCTTCCCCTATTTGTATATTCCTTTTGATCGAAAAGATTTCGAAACACTCGACAAAGCAATATACTTGATTGCATCAAGTATTGATAAAGCCATTAATATATCGTTAGGTCAGGGCAGTTCTGGAAGTCAGCACGTCTTTAAGATCCAGCTGGTAAAGGGAATGTATGTTGATTTTTATTTATTTCTTGTTGAAGCATGTTTTCTTTAACCCTATCACACTTATTAGACCGTTTTATGGCTATCATAAGAAAGAACATCAATATCTTAAGATATACATGCTCAATCCAAGATTTATACGACGTGTTGCTAACTTATTGCAAAACGGTGCAATTATGGGAAAAATATTTCATCCACACGAGTCGCACGTGCCATATATTTTGCAGTTTTTCATTGATTACAATTTATATGGAATGAGTTTCCTTCATGTGCCCAATGATGTATTAAAGTTTAGGCGCAACAACGAAGAAGAGAGCAAGTTTAATGGCAATTGATTCTATGTCCAAAAAATAATAAATAATTATTAAACGTCTTACAGTTATACCATATTCTGTTAAGAGTGGACAAATTTTGAATTGCACTTTTGCTGGAAAACAATCAACCTCGGAGCTTGAGATGGACATTGGTTCTGCCTTCATTTTAAATCGATTTCAGCTAGTGACAAAAACAAGTGCTAACACCAATCCTGGGATTGAATCAATATGGGAGGATGAACGAATTCGCAGGCAAAAACTAAGCCTCGAGCATGAAGAGGTAATGATTTCTGATAAATGGATATGTTTTCATTTAGCTTATATATATGTTATGTTTACTTGGAAGATTCCGCCATTAGAAATTCCTGTGTCCCAAGGTCGTCCAAATGCAAAACCAACGGAGAGTGAAGAATTCTATCGCATTGGTTTGGCTAATAAGTTGCTGCAAATGGAAACATCGTTAGATCAAACACTGAATAATACCCCTCAAAGTGTTATTGCGCCTCTCGAAACCAGTGTTAAAGAAAAGGTATTTTATGTTATGTGCATATAATAGTGAATTGAATTTCGTGATAATTATGTTTTTTTATACCTGTACTTTAAATTTAAATTTCGTTTTTATTAGGCGATTTTGTATGTATAAATTGTGGCTTTCGTATTTTTGATGACTTATTCATGTTTAGAGATAGCCAATTAATTATTTATTAATTATTAAATTTGTACTCAATCGTCTTTTCTTTGCCTTTATTGGTATTCGTAGAGGAACCGAGTTAGACGAAATTTGTAACTGCATCAAAGTTTAAGATGTTTACTGTGACGTATTGTCCAATTGAGCGTGCGCTGGGGTTACAGCATATAATAAAGCTTATTTTAACGTTTCTTTTTCAATGCTTGCTAACGCACCAATGACAACTTACTGAGTTCTGGTACTGACCGGGCCTAAGACTGATCAGTGCTCATCGATCGACGAATTAGTTCACGCATGCACGGTTCTCAGATTTCATTCATCAAATATACAAAGTTTTCCATTAGTTACGTGTCTTTTTTTTCTTCTGTAATTAATATTACCACTTCCGACAAATAAGACGCAAAAATATTTGTTGTTCTCTCACTTTGTTGATATTGCAGTTTTTTGCTTGCTGTGTGTTTTGTCATAATTTGAAAAAATGTTGTCAGGAAAGTTTTTTTAAGCTCTTAATAAAGAAGCTGCTGTTTTGTTGCTTTGAGTAAAATCTGTTCACAATGCATTCCGGAAAGTGACAATGTTTTTGCATTAAGGAATAATTGCATATGCACAAAGCAGACAGTACTGCATTTAGGAATTCAGTCAGACTTTGTGGTACAATATTACGTACGTGCAGATAATACGTTTTGTTCATGGTGATGTAGAGCAACTTCTTTACTGACATAATATGAGACTTCCAGCACAATTTGTTGTCTATTAAACCCCGAGATACCTCAACTCTTTAACACATTCTAGTACAAAACACTTATTTGAACAGCATAAATTATCACATATGGGGTGGTGAAAACGAATGTCCTCAATCACTAAGCTAAAGTTTGACAAGGAAAAACACTTCGACTTTGTGGATTTTTAAAAGCAATTTAATGGAATAAGCTCTAAAATATAAAAAAAGGATGTGCAACATAAAAATACTAAAAATATATACGCATAATAGTGTCATTTTTATTAATTTGTATCTACATTATACTATGTCGCATGGTGTTCGTTAAAGCACTATAACTACATTTAAGGCTTAGGTCACAGTTATTTTTACATTTTTTTTCGCTTCTTGGCGTTCGGTGGTTTGCCTCTCCATTCTTGTAGGGTTTCCCTGCTGATTCTTACTTACGAATCTCTAAATGGTGGTACGTTACTGCTCGCCGACAGTCAGATTTGGGCCTTGTGAGAAACAACCAAATTTTTAATTAATTTTTTATATCTATTATATTCTAGCCTGTATACGAGAAAACAAGTGCATCCGAATAGCCATTTAAATGACCCTTAAAGGGTAAGCTAAAAATGGAATTAATGTGGATCAAATTCTAGGTTCAAGGACCGATCTCTGGTGTGGTGTATTCGATCTTACTCCATTTACCTTTAGTTTTTGTTTTCTATCGGTAAAGAATGATTTAAACCCATCATTAATGTTTCCTCTAAATCCGGATAAAACAGTTTTTCACCAAATTGAAGGGCTTTCTTAAGTCAAGGAAAATACCAACTGCCTTCAGGTCGTTATCTAGTGCACCATATATTCAGCTCAAAAAAGCCATAATTGCATCCTCAGTACAATTGCCTTTAACAAAGCCAAATTGAGATTTATTAAAAAGTTTCTTCGAATGGAATCTTACTATTAACTATTAACTTTTCAAATAGTTTTGAAAAAAAAAAAAAAAAAAAAACTGATAGCAGTGGGCCTATAGTCATTTGGTTCACTTGGGTCTGTCTTTTTAAAAATTAAAATCACTATAGAAGCTTTGAGAGCATCTGGAAATTTCTTACATCCAAAACTTTTATTTATAATAAAAACTAAAGAACTTGGAATGATGTTCCTGTCTTTATAATATAACTACATTACTTATTATTAGATTTCTGGTTTAGCGTATTTAAATAACGCATTGCATTTCTAAGTTTGAGGAGTTTCCGCTTATCTTCTTTCTGGTCGTTTACTAGACTATACGCCATTGCTCTCTAAGTGTTTCAATTTCTGTCTAGCGGTTGCATCCGTCTATAAGTTTGCGTGAACATTCATTTGCAGTTGTTTGTACTTTTGTTTTATTCGAGGCTGGTATAACTTATTCTTATTCAACGAGTAAATGCAGTTTTTTTTTCCTTAATTTTGAGACATATTGCATCCGTTATCCAATGCTTTAATTACTTATTTCTAATATTTTGTTTATGTGTACTGTACTAGAGCAAGTTTTAATAAAGCTGTTTATTTTTTCCAAAATTACAGAAAAGGCTTCTTAGGGACAGACACAATTGAACACTGAAGTTCACATTTCTCGGATTAAGGACTGATCAAATTTCGAATATTTTTTTTTTTTTTTTTTTTTTGTATGTATGCTATTAACAAATTTCTAGGCAATATTTACGTCCCCAATTCCTACAGTCAACTAACAATAATAGACCCTCGAGTTATTTAAGAGAAAAAATATCAACTTGTACAAACTATGCGCAATCGGGACTTTCTAAATCTGGGGAAAACCACCCAATATCATTTTTTAATTATTTTTTCACAAAAAACACTGTACTGCCCATTGCTGTCTTATCACTGCACTTTGGATATGCATTATAGTCCGGTGGAGAATATTTACTTATTTCATCTTTAAATGCTCAAATTTCTATCAAAACTATAATTTGCGGAAATACACTTAAGCATTTAGTAACTAAATAAGCACAGAAAGTATCAAAATTTGGACTTAAACTCCTAATGTTTTGATGGAAAATCCTGATGTCCTTAGGGTCTTTAGTTACAAAATTTAGATGCAACAGTCATTAAAATTTTCTAAATTTTTTAAAATTTTGTTGTTTTAGGGGACTAAAATTATTGCAGGTCAACGATACTCCTGATGGATTTCACTTTCGATTCTTGTTTCCCGTCTCATCATTATTCTTTCATTACCGCACTTATAAGTATTCAAAATTCAGCCTCTTCTTCGCCGCTGTAGTCTCCATAAGATGTTTTATTCATTTATTTATATAAACATTGCTCTTTGCAGAGGAAACAATCAAATTTGCTTAATTTTTTTTTAATCATACCTCGCAGATTAAAATTTGCTCCTTCGTGCATCTCCTCACCGTCCGACTTCAGTAAGACAACATCAGAATTACAGTATTTTTCATTTAAGCGATTTTTTTTTCTGTAGCAAAGGACAAAGTTATATTTAGGCATTTGAAGCCCCAGTATAGGATCCAGAATCAACGGCTCAGCTTTGTTGAGTCTCTCTTTGCTGTTGTGGTTTCAACCTGTGTTCTAAATTGTTGATTTTCCTCTTTAACTTCATTCGCCAGGTTCGTTGATTGCTTCAATGCTGGCAAGCGGCGATTCATTGCATCGAGAGTGGTAACCGGTGATGTTCTTTATTTGCAGAGTAATTTTGAATGAGCAACATTCAGCTAGTGGTAGTGTTTATGACAAAGGCAGTCTTTACAAATTATTTCGTTCTTTCTTCATGCAGTATGCTGAAGATTGAATTGATTGCTAAAGTAGTCCTAATCAGATGGATTGAGATTTACGCATTCCGGGTGCAATAAGTTTTTGCACTCTGACACTTAATTTTCGTCGCGCAAACTCATACTGCTGATATACTAATTTACGGTTACGGTTCAAACAGTTGATATAGATTTTTTCTGGTTGTAATGTGGATGAACATTAGAAATAAGTATGATCTTTTTGATTTTGATATTGTGTAAGAAACTTAACGACGTCCACTCAATTGTAACCTGCAACTGAATTAATAAACTCCATCTAACTGCTTTCGTTTATTTAACTCAAAACAAAACACTTCAACGCCAGTTGATCTACTCATTCCGGTGTTGAATATAGTAGTTTCGTCCACCTGGTAAATCAACGTGTTGATGTATGTATGTTTTGATGTCCTCGGTCAGTAGACGATATATTGAAAGATTATTAAAACGTTGAATACACTTGGCAGTTGTCATTTACAGAGCACCTTGTTGTGAAAGTTTTCCTGTTTAGTTCAGAGAGAAACAATATAGTAAACGCGAAACAGCAGTCACTCATTCAACACCGTGAACTTACATGAATAAAAATGGTCAAGAAGTTGACCAGCATGGTGAACATAAACCGAACGTGTCTATTACTAAATATTTAGTTTGTTATTTTACAACTTTCAAATCGAATAATTGTTTTTAAGGCTACGCTAAGCGAGCCATTTTATCCGCTATTTTATTGTTTCTAAATTTAATAAAGTATTGTAAAAGTATTGGGCGGATAACCGCCTCCACGTAAGATGGTGATATGCCCCGTGATATTGTATTCAAACATTTGATTGATTTTTGTGTCCTTTATTTCAATTTAAAGTTTTGAAGCTTCAAAATATACATATTTGTATACTTTTTAAATTTTCCTTCTTTACATTTGCATTTAATAAGAATTAATAATCTTTTCAGAAAAGAACGTTTAATCTGAAAAAATTACTTGCTAATGCAGTCTATCCAGAAGAATATACGCAGGATGATATAACGACCAATGCGTCATTTATAGCAGATCATCTTTCCAGCCGCAGTATTTTTCACTCTTCCATGAAATCCTCCGAAACGCCTTCGATTCCGGAGTCAGATGAAACCTTTTTGGATGACACGATTGTCGATGAAGAACTAGTTATGAGCCTTACACAGCCTGATTTTATAAATCAGAGTTGTAAGTAATACCATATTGTAGAATTAATTATTTAAAATAAATAATAAATTATTTGTAGTACGTGAGCAAGACATGGAACTACTTGATGTGATGAAACAATTGGAGGAGAGAGAAGAAGGAAATGAAATCGATGTAGACAGCACATTGGCTCCACTTTCACAAAATCTACAAAGTGTGTATAGAGATATCTCAGCTTGGTTTTTTAACTTTTCTATGTCGAAAATCTAACTGTTTTTGTTTTGTATGCTTTCGAAACAACTTAGAAATGATGTCGAATGTAGATGTCATAATAATTGAGACACTAAAAAGATTTGAAACCAAGCTAGCAAATTATTTCTTTTTCTATTAGTCACTCTAAAATATACGAGTATATGATTTTAAAGTTAATACTTCGCAGAATTTGCTGGAAAACGCTTTAAGTGTTCCAGAACGGTCTGCTATTGCTCAACAAGATGAAGATTCTGATAATGAATGTTTAAATGATTTCTCAATAGTTATGGATGAGTTGCTTTTAAAGCTTAGTCAGCCATCGTAGGTTTTTTTTTATTAATAAAATAAGCCAAATTGATATTGATATGGATAATGATTTTTATAGTCAACCACAAAACGATAGCCTAACAGTAGAACAAATCGATGGAGCTGACGATATTTTGCGGACTCCAAAGAAAAGCAAACAAAGACGAAAACTACCAACAACCCCACGAACTCCAGTGTCAGCTAAAAGGACTTTGAAAACCGATGGTGGTTCACCTGGGACTCCAAGAACACCAAATAGCGTAGCAAAAAAATATGCTCCCTTGCCGCTTGTCATTCAATCGCGTTCTTTACAAAGTATTTTATTTCTTAATTTGTAATTGTTTATTTCGTCATGTGATAGAAAAATTTCCAGAGGTAACAAAACAGAAAAAACCCATGACATTCGATATCATCGATGATGACGCAATTTCCATGTCATCTGAGGAAGGTGATTTCCATGGCAGGTTGTTTAATTGGTTTAATTTTTTCAAATGTTATTAAAGCTTTCTTTGCTAGAAAACTCCTTACGCTACGAAAAAAGTTAGCACTTACTGAGCTTAAAAGGAATATGACAGATGAAATCAATTCAGTTAATGCGAATACGCCGCTTTCCAAGTAAGCAGAAATTATTTTTAAGGTAATTTAAAAATTTACGGGAAATCGAAATTTATATTTTTCAAAATTTACTGCCCGCTGAATTCGTATCGTGAGCAAGCTTTTCTGAGTCTAAATTGATATAAAGTATTTAGTTTTTTGTCTTTCAATTACGATTGACTAGCTGGGTTTAAAAGAAGAAAAGATTAATACTTAGGTGTAAATCGTGAGAATTCGAGGGATATTGTAGTAAATTAAAGCGTTAAAAAACAGTATGTTTTGTGAAGAGTATTTGCCTTTTCAAACCCAGACATTTAGATTTTAACTCCTACCTTTTTAGCAACCCACGAGTTTTTATCCTTGAATCAGAGATTCATTCCTCGTTTACGTCCCTCCTCGAACAACGTTTTGGTTCTTTATCACACCTTCATCGCGCATCGTACAGATGCTGGACTACCGGAAAATAATAAACATTGCAAACAACAAAAACTTACCGCAACCACACATATTGTGTTTTATGAGCGAGTGAAACAAATTTGAAAGGAAACGAAAAGGGCAGAAAAGGAAATCGCAAAACCGATTCAAGGCTCCGACCTATAGAGTCTGTCCCTTTGCTCTGTCGTTTATAAAATGACAACTGAATAGAATGCACGCGTTATTATGGAAACTAACCCATAACAAATGAATGTATGAACTTCGACAGATAAAGTAGGTTTACTTTCTACATTTTCAATACGTTGGCAGTTTACACATTCACGCTTTGAATTTCAAGCAATCACAAGTTGAGAGTAAGCATATCATTGGTGGAAGAATTGAGAGAAACTGTCATCGCTTGAAGAGAAAACACCCTCAGCAATGAAAAAATGTGATTGGCTATCTTATGTCAACGTAGGTATGCGACGAAGCAACAGATTAAAAATTTCGTTTCACTGATGGGGAATTTATGGTATATTTTGTTTGTTTTGAAGGAAATCACAGAGTATACCGAATCATGGTCATACAATTGTTTATCGACTTGAAACTACTTTCGCTCTCGGACGAATGAAAGTCTTGAATTCTCCTTGAAAATTAGAAAATGAAAATTTTGTGATACCTTTACGTTTTAAGGTTTCTATAATGTTTTAAGATAGGTTTCAAGAAACTGTATGTATGTATTGTACATATATGTTTTGTGTGTAATCTTCATTCAGATTTTAGTTGTCCGGGCTACCAGCACGCACAATTCGTTAGCCTAATTGTTCGATTCCAGGAATACGCCTACGTTACTAAACCATATCCTACAAACTTCGATCACTCTTTCCAAGGAACTACCGTTAGCTACTACCTCGAGGGGCTGGTAAACAATATCTGCTATATCTTCTATTTTTGCCTCATCTGCACGTCTTATTTGTTTGATCTTTCACAGCTCGTTTTACAGGTTTCTTCGTTCTTGATGACGGCGATGTCGTCAGCGAATCCGATTAATTTTACTCCTGATGGCAACGTTAATTGCAGATCTCCGTCGTACATAATATTAGAAAATCCTGTACCGATTTTTGTGGGACTCCTTCGTCGGTTTCATATTTCAACTTTCCACTGATTGGATACAATCTTTCGCAAGAAGTATGGTGTATCCATTCTGTCTAGAGACCTTATTATAAATTACCAATTTGCCATCTTTCTCCCTTTGTTGCTTCGGTTGCGATGTTAACCACCGATTCTATGGAGCACGATTTTCTGAATCCAAACTGTTGATCTGATAATGCTCCCTTTTCTTCTACCACAAAAAGCAATCTATCATATATCGTATGATCCGTTCAAGTATTTTGCCCCAGTGTGTTCAGTAAACATGATGGGCTGGTTTTCTTGGTGGTTTGTTTCCCTTTGGTAAGAGTACCAAATGTTTCAGCTTTAAATGTTCTAGGAAAGTACACTCTTTCAAATTCATCTGGATCGTTGTTATGTTGTAAACATGTCTGGTCTCTTTTAAACTGCGGCTTTCACTGCCTAATTATATTGCACAGAGTCGATGGTCTCTGTGAGAATAACTGCTCTACAATAGACCTTAGCATTATTGGACTTGATAATTGTGGAGATCTACAGCCCTTCAGCCTTTTTTACGCATTGCCTCAGGGATTTATGTCCGCTTCGTCGCAAAGCCGTTTGAAAAATCTTACTTTACTTTCTTTTATCGTTTTTTTAGGTACCTTCTTCCCTGTCGTAATGTTCTTGAAAATCGGCTCGCCTTCTAGAAAGCTACACTCCCCACTGGGCCTGTAGGGAGTTTGCACTGAGTGCTTTTATATTTTGGCTCCACCAGTAACACCGTGTACATCTTTTACCAGGTATTCGTTTGGGCATTGCTGAGTCACATGCTGTGGTTATGCTGCGAGTGAAGTGATGCGACAAATTCTCCCCTGTTTCACAGTCGGCTAGCTCGCTTTTATTTATTGTTTTGTCGAACATGTCTTTGTCGAAGAGTTTATCTTAACATTTTGGGCCACTAGCTTTGGACATGGAATGGCCCAATAATAAGGTAATATCGATGATTGGACCCATTCCTGTTTTTCTAAAAGTATTTGCTCGACCATTACTTGCAATGCTTACATTCAGGGTTGCGAATGTTTCTAGAAGGATACGTCTTCTGTCATTGGTGAACTTGCTACCCCACTGCTTTGCCCAGGCATTAAAGTCTTCGCCTATAACCACTTTAGATTTGTCATGTGCATCTGAGTGTACGCTTTCTAGCAATGCCTTGAATTCACTTATGGTCAAATTGTCCGCGCGTAGTAGTTGTAAAAATTGATCCCGTATGACAAATCCAGATGTTGTTGTCGAGAGTTTTATGCGTGTCGCTGAACAATGTGATATCCGTTCCGTAGTCTCCAGATGTTTATGCTAGGATGCCCTGGTCTGTTCTACAGTGGTTAAGGTTAATCTGTTTTATCTTCATGGTTGGTTGCTGCTATCGGCTATATGCCTAGCATTCTCCGACTTGTACTTTTTTGGTTCATCTCGTTTTTGCATTCACGAGCAGTGTGGCCGAATTCAAGACGTCTGAAACATGTGCTTAGGGTTGTTCGTTCCCGGACGCGGCAGTTAACCCATCCAATTTTGATTCTGTCTGACTTTAACATTACGTGTGCGCTGCTTGCAGGCAAGCTAATCGTCACAATTTGGGTATGTCCATAATCGTTTCTCAGGCTAATCCTATCTGCATTGTCTATGTCATTGATCTGGTATTACTGTTTTTCTGATTCGCATGTGTTCGTGTATGGGTTGCGGACGAAAAGCCTCACCGTGACTATTAGATTTTGAAAAAAATCCGCTGATGACTTTTTAAGTTATTAAAAAGAAACCCCCACAAAATACAAATAATTTTCTCTTCGAAATAGAGGACTCTTTCGAAATTATTGCAGTACTAATCAAAATATATTGATAAAGCATATAGTTAACGAAAATTTGAAAAAAAAAAAAAATGGAAACAGAATCGTTGAAGTTGTTCAAGGAATAGCAACAATTTTAAAACAGTCAATGCAGTAATAACTATGGTTTCGTAAATACAGGTAGTATTAGATCTGATCCGTGAAGCTTTGGGTGATAGGTTTTGGTGAGACAAAAATAACAGGTGGAGGGCGGTACTGCCTCTGAGTAAGAAATGCTATTAAAATTATAAATTATAAATAACGATCAGTATTTACCGCTGACTTTTATTTAATATGCTCATAGTACATCACACCCTTCTGGTTCCTTTAGAAACACACTATCACCTCTAGATATCGATGTTTATATGCGGAGTTTCCCCTCTTTCAATTAGGCTTCTTTTCTTGGTTTTACTAAAACCCTTCAAGCTTAACCGGTCAGGCTTAACATGTTTTCTCATCATTTTCGGATCAAATTCTCCTAAATTCGAATATGTAATATTAAAAATTATTGGAGAATACTAGAGGTTCTCCTCATCAGGAAGCTCTTGGCGTGACATATCGGTCGCACCCACTTCGGTTTTTTTTTTCCGATGGCGTATACGTAACTTGTTTTTTTTTTTTTTTTATTAACCTTTATATGACTTTAACAAAATAATTAATTCTTCATGCCTTATTTTCATTATAGCCTTAAGCGAAAAAGAGCTGTCGACTTAGATAAAACGAAAATAACATGCAAATTTCGTGCTCGTAGGAAAAGTGAGAGACGCTTGAAGGTGTACGAATCTCAAAATGTACTAGATTGCCGCTCATTGGGAGCACCAGTTCAACAATCTCAGATTGAAATCTTATCTCATACATCTTCAAACGAACGAACTGTTAGAAAGAAAAGATCATCAAAAGAAATGGAAATTGAAATAAGTGCAACAGTTAAAAGAAGTCCAAAAGTTGTTCTTAAAAGATGTCGACAAATCAAAGATTCACTCTTAGTAGAGACTGACGTCTCTAAACACGAAGGTGAAAGGTCCTCTATAAAAAATAAATTATCTAAAAAGAAAGGCCGACTATCATTACGATCACATAAGAAGATCAAAGAGAAAATAGCACGTCAGACCAATCGGATAAGCGAACAAAATTTGGAAAGCAGTGAACAGTTTTCCGACTGCAACGTCTGCTCAGAACATGCGACATCTTCGCAGGACGAAGAAAGAAGGCTAAATAAAAGCCACTTGCAAGAAAAACTTAAAGAATGTCCTCTCTATCAACCAAGGCAATTAAGAATAAGAATGAGAAGGATTGAAGCAAAAGATATGGAAAAAATTAATTCCTCCAAAGTAGCTTCCAAATCTCCGAACACACTGATGACCGTTAAAAAACCATTACCAATCGTTTCTAACCAAAAGCACATAGATGAATTGGTAGTTGGTGTATCCCACGTTGAGAGATTTAAAACTATGAATTTCAGCACACCTCATACTCCTAAATGTATTGAGTATCACGAATCTGATGCTGAGGATGATCCAGCTGTTCATAGTTTTTATGAAAAATCATTTTTCGTAGATAGTCCCGTGTTTAGTGAGATTTCAGTTCCTAGTCCAGCGCAGGTAGTAGAAAATATAAAAGAATTGCAATCACAGAAAACAGATAAAACCGTTATAATCACTCCACACCTTCTACCAGAGACATACGAAGAAGTCGTGGAAAATTGCAGAATTTACGAAATTCCAGATATGGTACATCAGGAACCTTTCTACAGTAACTATGCGGATGTGACAAATAAAAAGGAGGTGGGACACACAGTTCTTTACATTCCGGGTAAATCTTTAAACGACGTAGAAGATTTTCAAAGTACAATATCAAACTTAAACGGTTTCGTTGCTCATAGAAAAGAATTAATGCAAGGTCTACTAGGTTCCTTTCAAAATGACGATCTTATTAGAGAATATTTATCAACTTCAAAAGTCATCACAATAACACCCTGTAACGTTCCTCCAACGAGACAAGATGCTAACGTTTGGTTAAAAGCAAGAGATCTTCTTAAAGAAAAAAATCTTAAGGAACATAACAAAAATATGGAAGAGGACAGTCCCATCAAAATACGACGACAAAAAGTAGTAATGTTAATGGATAATGAATCAAATGAGAGTGGTGAAGAAATAGATTGTTCTATGAGAAGCATATCATTAACGCCACTGACACCAGCAAATGTTTGTAAAAGAAACTCCAAAACACCAACACCCAGAACAAGAGATTCGTATGATCGTACCCCAGTTACGGTAGTAACAAGTGAAATTAAAACCAAAAGAAGACACAGATCATTTAAAGCAAAAATATCATTCTCTCAAAAGCTGAAGGATATATGCATTTCAAATGCTTTGGAGAAATGCGGTGCAGAGGATGTTCCAGCAACAGTTAGTTGCATTCCAACAGACAAACTTTTAAAGACAATTAGTGCTGAGGATGAAATAAAAAGTAGTCAAGAGAGTTCTCAGTCTAATGAAACAGTAACAAATGAGGCTGTAAGTATTTATTATAGTTCAGATATCATATAAATAGCTTTCACAAGTTCAGTGAATGGAAAATCGGAATTGTTTACAAAATTTTTTACTTGTATAAGTTGGGAAATAGCTTTAACTTTGGCTCTTAGAGCCTTGCAGTTTTCTTTTAAAATTTTAAAATAAATTTTTATTTTCTTCTGCATTTTTCATTGTGGTTATCATGTGTGTAAAGAGTTTTTTTTAACAGATTTTAGCTGAGCTGGAGAAATCTTCTTTTATCAAAAATTTGCACGGTTCACAGGGTTCGTTAGATACCAGCTTTGGAATCAGCATTGCAACCTTAAACAACACGTATGGGTTCAAAGTAAATCTAGAAAACCTACAACAAGCTAAATCGGATATTGAAGTGAGTAAAAGATATATGGTAATTAAAGTTACAGCATTAATAAAATTTACAACTACAACTATCTTTAGCACAACTACTTGACCACACTGTCGCTCGAAGTTTTCGTATTGACGCGGGAAGATTTGCATCCAGATCCTCAGCTCGATCCAATTATGTGCATATTTTACGCCATAGAAAATAGCGTCCCTTCTACCTGTACGACACGTGTTTCGAAACTCTCTGGATTCATTATTATTTCCGACGAAAGCAATCCCAAATTAAATGGCATCAATTTAGATGTAGAAATAAAAGTTGTTAGCAGCGAACATGAAGGTCTTGCTAAACTTGTAGAGCTTTGCAACTACTGGGATCCTGATATCTTTGTTGGATATGAAATTGAGATGTCCTCTTGGGGTTATGTGATGGAAAGAGCAAAATGTCTCGATTTTCATATTGCTCCGTTGTTATCTAGAGTACCGTCACAAAAAGTTCGAGATTTCATAGATGAAGATCGTGATCAGCTTACTGATTTAGATGTTGAAGTATATTATCGAAAGGATGAGTTTTAATGTAATTTTTACAAATTTTTGTTGTATGAATTTCAGACAAAGCTATGCGGAAGAATTCTTTTAGATGTATGGCGTTTGATGCGCTCAGAGATTGCACTTACGTCTTATACATTTGAGAATGTAATGTATCACATACTTCATCGGCGTTGTCCTCTTCATACGTATAAAGATCTATCACAATGGTATCAAGTGCGACAAACAAGGTGGATTGTTTTGGAATATTACTTGGAACGTGTTAAAGGAACCTTACAGCTTTTGGAACAGCTTGATTTGATAGGACGGACGAGTGAAATGGCCAAGCTTATTGGCATTCAGTTTTATGAAGTTTTGTCTCGAGGTTCTCAATTTAGAGTGGAAAGCATGATGCTTAGGTTGGTAAATGTTTAAGTTTATTTATTTCTGTAATCATAATAATGTTTATATGTAATGTTTATTTAGGATTGCAAAGCCAAAAAATCTAGTTCCACTATCCCCGAGTGTTCAACAACGGGCCCATATGAGAGCTCCAGAATATCTACCACTTATATTAGAGCCACAATCACGTTTCTATCCTGATCCCGTGATTGTTTTGGACTTTCAAAGTCTTTATCCGAGTATAATAATGGCGTACAACTATTGCTTCTCTACCAGTCTGGGTAGAGTTGAACATTTGGGACAGTAATAATATTTTAATTATCCTTTTTACCTATGTTATGTAACCCTTCCTTGTTTAGGTCGGTGCCATTTGAATTCGGGGCCTCACAGTTACGTGTATCACCGACGCTGCTCAAAAAACTCATGCAAAACGATTTAATAACAATATCGCCATGTGGTGTTGTGTTTGTTAAACAGGAAATCCGTGAGGGAATTCTGCCACGTATGTTGAGTGAAGTGCTGGATACTCGGCAAATGGTGAAACAATCAATGAAATTGCATAAGAATAGTACCGCCCTGCAACGTATACTTCACTCGCGTCAATTGGGTTTGAAACTAATAGCAAACGTCACGTATGGGTATACAGCAGCGAATTTTAGTGGTAGAATGCCATGTGTGGAAGTGGGAGACAGCGTTGTAGCAAAGGGACGTGAAACACTTGAACGTGCAATAAAGTTGGTAGAAGCTAATGACAAGTGGAATGTTAAAGTTGTTTATGGTGATACGGACTCTCTTTTTGTTCTTGTACCTGGCAGAAGTAGGACAGAGGCATTTAGGATCGGTGCTGAAATAGCAGAATTAGTTACACAAGATAATCCACAGCCAGTAAAATTGAAACTTGAGAAGGTTTATCAGCCATGTATCTTACAGGTACAAGTGATAATTTTTTTTACACTTTCCCGTCTTATGTTTATTAATGTTGCAGACAAAAAAACGTTACGTAGGCTATATGTATGAATCACCAGATCAAGAAGAACCTATCTACGAGGCAAAAGGAATTGAAACTGTTCGAAGAGATGGTTGTCCAGCAGTGGCGAAAATGTTGGAAAAATGTTTAAGAATTCTTTTCGAGTCTGCGGATGTGAGCCAAGTGAAGAGTTACGTTTGCCGACAATTTACTAAGCTGCTGTCTGGAAAGGCCAATATTCAAGATTTGATATTTGCAAAAGAGTTTCGTGGTTTAAATGGATATAAGCCTACAGCATGTGTACCTGCTTTGGAGCTAACAAGGTAAGTTTAAAGAAAGTTACTAATAAATGTTTTAAATTCTTTGTCATTTTGTCAATTACGATCCCATTGCTGGATGCATTTTTGTTAATAGCTCTTTAAGACAGAGTTTCATACGCTATAGATAGATAAACGGATGTATATGTATACATATGTAGCATCAAATCCTATGAAAATTTACTTCAAAATTTGTTTAATGAAAACAGGCTGCCATATGAATCCCTTCATTGACTTTTGCATTTGATATATGACATCCTCTACTGACTGTTTTAATAAACTTTAATTATCTGATCTTAGACCTTCTACTTAATCTGTTACCAATATCGTTTAAATGACACCTCGTGTGTTGAGTATGACAAAATTTAATTTGATAAAATTTCATCTTCTGTGTAGGGTATGCGAGAGTATGCTATTATAATGAGAAGGTTTTCAACATAAAGTAAATCTAAAGGGCAGTAATAGGTTTAAAGAATCTTGGTTTCCTATCAGAAAAATGCAACAAATACTGTATGTTCTGGAAATCCCTTCGATAGAAACTGGGTGGAACAAGTTCAATTTAAACTTGCTTGATCAATCCTTAGAGAACGCTAAGACCATTACAACATCGAAAGTGATAGAACAACATAAGTTGATGGAATGGTTAGCATGTGATACAAACGATTGTTACATAATATGCGGAATAATACAGTGAAGTTACGGGGTGCATCTCGAGATACTTTCTATTCGATATATATATTTTTTAATTGTACATGTACTTGTACTTGTACTTGTACATGCAGGTCAAAGGTAGAGCCCAAAGACGGATAAATTCAGTGTCAACAATATAATATCTACTTTCATTTGAAATATGTTAAATTAAAACCAAATTATAAAGATTATATGAAAAAAAATCATGTAGCTTGTCGCTGTTCATTGTGCAATAAACAAAGAAGATTCATTTCATTACTTTCCAACCAAGAACGCACGTATACCATCTGAACAGTCTACTTTTGCATCAAACACCACTACAGCCACACACAACAAAATCAGAGCATTGTTCACGCAATGCAAATCAACTACACCTCGGCATATGTAATCTTCTCCGCCAGCGCCATCGCATCCCTCAACACCACCAACATCCACGCCACCGCAAACAGTCGATGAGATCTCTCTTATCTACAGTATCCAACAACAATTTATAGACTACGGAGTGTATCAGCAACTCTCCCTAACCAATCACATGTAAATATGTATAAGAAAACTTGAATGAATAGAAAAATAATTTCTCTGAAGGAAGGTTGATAATCTTCAAAATAGAGTGAGTTTTGTGCAATAAAAATCACTGAACAAAATGTGTATTATTATTATTATTATTATTTATTAGCATGTAATTAAATTACATACTAACATACTAGAGCGCTAGCTGCCAGGGCTTACGTATCGATTGTACAAATTTAAATGTTTATATTTAATTTTTTGATGAAATTGTGGATAAGGGTTATATTTTTACAAGTAGGGAATTTGAACAATTGACAGACTGATAGATGTGTGTTTTGATTGCAGCGTGCGAGCCCCAGAATGCGGTTGATGTCGTAATGTCTAGTGCTGGTGTTGCATGTTGGGGTGGGAAGTGCCTTTAAGGTAAGCGCTGGTGTGTAAAGACTGTGTGTTCCAAGCGTAGTCTTGTGAAGATGGTGTTTGATGTTTTTGAGATGGAGTTAGGGTATGTTGGGCTGGAGCGATCTGGGTTGAGCGACGCGTAATGATGTTGACACGGTGAGCAAGACCAGCTTCTGTGTCTGCTAGTTCGTTTCCCTTTATACCTATGTGGCTTGGAACCCATATTAACTTGATTTTTTGGATGCCTTAATGATTCTGGCTTAATGCTCCACGGAAGTACAGATGGAGTCTTTTTAATGTGCACCTTCTTTTGGAGGTGCAGACTTTTTTTCAAGAATTATGGCTCTTTTATAGCCGATTATCTCTAATTGGACGCTTTATAGTTTTTGCTGAATCAAAGTCCGTTTTGGTGGTGGCGTTGTTTGAGTTAAGGAGCCTTATGTAGAGTTTTGCCCCAGCAGCTACTATGCGTTCTTCCACTGTAGGGAGTCCCACTTCAACAAGAACATTTCTTACTGGGCTTGTTTTGAAAGTGTTGATTATATTGATGATTGATTTTGGGGCTTTACCGTAGATACATAGGCCGTTGTCAATCTTGCTCAGGATTAAGGATTTTGAAATATTACATAGAGTGTTGGTATGTGTGTTAAATTTCTTATTAGCTAACTAGTTAATAATATTTGTTCTGGCAGCTAGGCTTTTCTTTAAACTGACACACTAAGACTTCCAGTTGTACTTATTATTAACTATTAGACCTAAGATACTTAAACTATTTACTCTAACAATGTCTATGTTATTAAATCTAAGTGATAATGTGTCGCTGTTGCAGGACCTTTTCCGACATATATGTAATATTCTACATTTGTCGAGAGAAAGGCTTGCACCAGATGTGTCAGACCATTTTATGATGTCTTTGACTAGCGATGTAAGTATATGTCTAGTTTTGACTAGATCATTATTTTTACATAGAATGAAAATGCAATGATCTGCGAGCTTATGCTTACTAATTATAGTTGACAAATTGTCAAAGGCTATCATGAACAAGTCCACTGAGAGTGGGGAGCCTTGAGGAATTCCATTAAATAGTGGGAGAATTCAAGAAAAGCTATTGTTGACCCTGACGCAAATTTTCCTATTAATCAGAAAAGAACGAACATAGTTGTAGATTCTTGGGCAAATGCCCAAATGATTCAGGTTCTGAAGGACTAAGTGGATGCATATTCGGTCGAATGCCTTTTTCAAAATCCAGCGAAAGAATGGTAACATGGTTACGAGCAGAGAGTGCTTTGCAGATGTGCCAATCAAGGTGAATGAGTGCGTCTTTGTAACCCTTGCCCGGTCTGAAGGCTACCTGATTATGACTTAGGCGGAGATCGGACGGTAGCTATCTGTGACATTTATGTCTCTCTTTCGTTCGGGAAGAGGAAGTATTGTAGCCAGTTTCCTATATTGGGGAATAGTATCTGTTTGTAAGATGTTATTGTAAAGTGAAATTAATCTAGACTTTACTACATGAGAAAGATGTTTCAACATTGGGTACGATATACGGTCTCTACTGGGTGTTTTACCTTTGAGTTTAGCCAGACAACATCTTAGTTATATTGGTGTTATATTGATTTCTATCAGTTTGGCCGATCCTGATATGTTGTTGAAGGCAGGCGGAAGGAATAAGGCTCGTTGTTTGGCTATCCTAAACCTTGGAGGGTGGTGTTTGTCCTTGGACCATTTCGACCATGTCTCTGCAAAATGATTACATATTTCTCTATTTTCTCATTTTTGAGCGTGCAGGTGTGGTAATTGATTGTATCGAATATTGGGAGGCCATTGATTGCGATGATTAATGGCAAATATGAATTCATATAAACTTTTGACTTTATTTGTCTTTACCTCCCTGCAGAATTTTGAATTCGCCTTCTTGTAGTTTATAAGATTTGTTCTTCTGGGATGCCTTTTAAAAAGTTTCCATTTGGATTGTTTATCGCTTCGGAGGGCTGCTAAAAGGGGACTCCACCATGGAACTGTTCGTTTTTGTATGTGCGGCTTGTTTTGTGGTATAGGTACATTGGCAGCTGTTATTATGGCTCTATGTAGGGTTGCGCCCTCTTTGTCTGTTTTGAATTTAGGGTTAAATGGAGTCTTCCAATTAATCGGACCAAGGGTAATAGTGGAGATCATCCAATATTTCCCAAGAGATTGATGTATACAGTTCAGGAGAACAGCATGTAATATCTATGTCTATCTAGGCTTCCTCTTCCGTCTTCCAAATCACTGCAACGTGTTCTGGTTCTGTCCTGGCTGATAAAAAACGTGATATCTGCAAAGGATATTTGCATCTTCTCTGATAGCCAGGGCGCTATAAAGTCCCTGTTAAATTCTAGAACCGCCTCTGAATGCCGATCATATCTTACGGATATGAAAGAGCAGTTCAATCTTCATCTTTGTTGTGCGCCGTGCCACAGAGACATTCCAATTATAGGGCTGACGAACTCGCCAAAATTCGAACCACTTATCTATTCTACCAGAAAAGGGTATCATCGGTATACCAATCGCTACGTACAAATTAATATAAACACTGGATGCTAACAAAAGAACAGACCTCAGGTGGACCGTTGTGTCAACATGTCTAGCAACTAAACAGATTTAGCCAAATCTGGATCTGAATCCCTCTAAAAGTTTGATCCTTCTAAATGCATAGGAAACATCTCAGCGTCATCATAAGTGCCATCACTGGGCACTGACTTATAGGAAAGCATCCGCGAAGGCTTGGGGTTTTTACTGCATAGACGAGGAGGAGAAAGAGGCAATCCTCCACTCACAGGTGGACTGTTCGGTTAACATGTCTAGCAACCAAACAGATCTGATCATAGCTGGATCTGAATCTCTCTTAAATTTTGATCCTTCAAAATAGGAAACATTATCACTTAGGAGCTTTCTTCTACGCTTCATCATAAGCTCAAATTGGTTGCAACAGTATTTAACATGTTGATTAAAAGATTGGTTTACGATTATAACTTTGATTTTGATGCAATCAATGATTTTATCGGAATATTAGTTTAAATTTTTAAATCATGTTCAGTAATTCTACATTCTTTTTTGTCTCCTTCCCTATTCGCCACATTTTATTTATAAATTATCACTTTTGTCAATTTTGTTTCTAGACAATGGATGCTTGTTGATCCTCGTAAAATCCCACGACGTGGTGAAAGAGTTCCATTTATCGTCACAAATGGTCCGCCAGGGCTGCCCCTAATAAAATTAGTAAGAAGTCCTCATGATGTTTTAGCAGATGAGGGTCTTAAAATCAATGCAATTTACTACATAACGAAAGCTATTATTCCACCACTTAATCGCTGTCTACTTCTAATTGGAGCCGATGTCAATGAATGGTAAGTAAACAAAACCTTGAGTTTTGCACATATTGATAAAGTTCTTTAAAAGGTTTGCAAATCTGCCGCGAAAAGTTCTGTTTACCCCTGCGTTGTCCGTAGGAAATGAGATGATTGGCACTAACACTGCAAAGAAGAGTACAATTTCGCAATATTTCTCTTCAACAAATTGTATTATAGATTGTGGGAGACAAACAAAACAAGGTATTTGTACATTTTGTTCTGTGGACGTTACAAAATGTGTGATTACTTTGGCAGAGAAAACTTCAAAACTGCAAAGAGGATATCACCTAACAAACATGGTAATTTAATTTAATTAATAAAAATTAAATTTAAAATTCATGTTATTATTTTAAAGATATGTGAAGCATGTTGTGGTCGATCGAATTTTGTTACCTGCGCTTCGCTCGATTGTCCTGTTTTATACGTACTCGAAATGAAACGTCGTGATCAATCACAAATTGCACATTTACAGAGTATTATTAATGAACGTTATTGACTTATTGTATTTATTTAAGAAAAAATCGTTTGGTAGCATGCCTTGTACAATTGTAAATATTTTTTATTTAATTTCTAAGAAACAATATAAAATAGAATTTTTTTGCAAAATGTTTGTGTCCATTTTGTTTTGAAATTATTATTTTGAGATTATAAATTTTTTTGCAGGGATGACTATTATTGGAGAGACGAAGTCTATGAAAACATTCAAGAATTAAGAATTTTAACAAATACTGATGGTAAGCGCAAGTATTTAATTAGGAATTTAATTTTTCTGACTAACATTGGAGAAAAAAGCGAAATATTAGAATGTAATGCAGCTTTGTTAAGGACAGTATACTACGATTTTTTCTACTCTATTAGTTTTGCAACAATTTTACCTTAGCCGCTGAGGCTCAGCCTAAGCTGATATATTCTGATATTGTTTGTATTTAAGTTGAGAAGTTAGAGTTAATAAAATTTTGGTAGCTGGACAGATAAAATCCTATTACTAATGTAATCAGGAGGATTTAGGATAAGTCTAACATCATAAATATTTCTTTTTAATGTTTATTTTGTTAATTAATAGGTGAAGTATTTTATGAACACGTCAACCATCCAACTCTGGTATTACTTCTCTAAGTAGGAAGCATTTGGTGTTAGATACAAAACTCAAATGGTTTTTGATGTTTCCGTGGCTTCACATTATGATCTTTAACACCGGGAGTTTACTTAACTTTTACGGTTTTTTTTTTTATTAAAGCTTGGCTACTGCAGTTAAGCTTATAAACAAATGGAGAATTACATAACTTAATCGTTGCAAAATTTTATTCTCCTAACTAAATGAATATTGTGTGGCAGGAAGATTGGGAGTCATAATCGTATGCTGCGAATGCAGCATCCATTTAATTTCATGCTATCGCCTGACTTGCTCTCCCAACCACAATTTATTACGAAAGAAAGACGCCAAGTAATTGTCTTAACCCTACCTAACAGATGCATTAAGGAGAGTGCGGGTATTTTTAATAACGTCATACAACTTATAACAAAAACTCAAGTGATAAAACTACAGGAGAAAGATTTTAGAATCAACAAAATAAAAAGTATAATAATAAATAAAATGAAGGTTAAACGAATTTCGAGTAAAACAAGAAATAGTGATTTTTGGTTTAATCGAGATCTAAAAAATATTAGCCAAACAAAATTAAATGCATTTACCAAAGCTCTGGTAACAAATTGTCTAATAGCCCACATGAATGTTGGGTTCGAAGACATAAGCAAAAGATTAATACTTACATATAATAGGTGGGGTAAAAGTAACCTCCTTGGGAATGAAAAAAAAAATTTTTTTTTTTAAATGCTTATTTTATTTTATTCAATATAATCCCCTTTTAGTTTGATACACTTATTCCATGAATTTTTCAACTTTTTGATCCCGTCCGAAAAGTAATGAAGTTGATGATTACCTCGCGTGAGCTAAATTTTTTATTGATGAGCCATCTTTGAGGTTTGGGAAGAGATAATAGTCCGAGGGAGCCAATTCGGGCGAATTCGGTGGATGCGACAGCAATTGGAGCCGTAAGTCATTGATTTTAGCCGTGGTTGCGATGTTCTTGTGCGCCGGTGCGTTGTCTTGCAAAACAAAATTTTTTTTCGCTTCATATAAGGCTGTTTTGCAGCGATTTCGGCCTTCAGTCGCTCCAATAATGCACAGTAATACTTGCTGTTGATGGTTTTTCCTTTTTCTAGGTAGTCCACGAAGAGTATGCTATAACATCGAGCCTCCTTCGGCAGCTTCGGAGCACTCGTGCCGGCTTCAGTCAATTGCCGGGCACTCATTCTGTTCTCTGGTGTTCAATAGTTACCCAGTGCTCTCGCGTTCGTGCTTTTGGTCAGGAGTGAGTATGCGCGGCACTCAGAGGCAGGATAACTTTTTCATATGCAGAATATTGCCCAAAATATGGCGTGTGCGCTCAGTACTAATCTTTGTGGTATCTGCTAGCTCGCGCACCTCCACTTTCCGGTTAGCCAACACCATTTCATGTATTTTTTTGACATTGTCCTCTGTAACCGCATCGGAGGGCCTGCCGCTGATTACTTGATCGGTAGTGGAGTTGCGGCTACCACGAAACTCTCGAAACAAATATTTGACGGTGTAATCTGACAGAGCATTAGCCATATAATATTTATCCAACTTTTCTTTTGTTTCCTTCGCCGTTTTGCCTCTCAAAAAACAATGTTTTATGAGAGAACGAAAATGGTTTTTGTCCATACTCAACATGATGCCAAACACGTCAAAAACAATCAGCTGTCAAAACAAAACTAAAGACAGTATCACACTGAAATTTGGCATGTCTGCTTAAATATGAACGGACTTTAAGGCACCAAAACCTTTCTTGCAGTAGAAGCGCGTTCTGGCGGTCACCTAGTATATGAAGTACTAAAATAAGTAAGTGTATGTATGGTTTTTTTTCCATTATCAGGATTTCTGTTATGGCCACTTGATTTCAGTATTAAACGAAAAAACAGAATGTCTTAATCATAAAAATATAGGTCCCACACATTTCACGCTCAGTCATTACCAGACGTACTTAAAATATGCTTTTTTGGTGTTGGATGATTTAAGGAATTTAGAAATATTTCTGCGTATGAACAAATTAAAATTAAATACCTCTAAAACTAAGTTGATGATTTTGAACTCTAATGAATAGCATTTACTATATATCTTAAGATTGTATTAAAAATTTAAGAGTGGCACACAAACTATAAACATACATACTATATATGCAAAAATTAGTAAAAAAATGGATTTCTTTTCCAAATAGAAAAAAAGACAGCTTCATAAATGCAGTAATAATTTTCAACTCTATTATTTTACCACATTTCGTATACTGTACAGAAATTTTAAACATGTGCAATAATCAAACAAAAAATAGAATACAAATTTTACAAAACAGGGCAATGCGTGCAAGGCAAAGTGCTATACCTACGTTGGAAATGTTAATGTGGATAAATGTAAAATAGTGTTTAATGTTAAAAGTCTAAATATTTGTGTTTAATGTATTATAAAACAAATATACTTCTCTTGTTAAATTAAAAAGGGAAAAATTTTAGATTATCAAGATTTAACAAAAGTATCACACAAAATTCGATATTGTACGAAGGACCTAGATCATTTAACTCTCTACCGCCAAGCATCAAAGAGGAGAAAAACATTCATATTTTCAAGAAATTTTTTAACTGTATAATGAAGTGCAAGCCATATTGTAATTTGTTATACCACCTTGATAATAAAAAAAACGCTCTCATTGTTCCGATTTGAGTTCTGTTTTTTTTTTTTTTTTTGTTAAGTTGGTACATCTGTTGTTGACATTTCTTTTAAATCTGAGCGTCATAGCTTGACATTTGCAAAAATTACGTAGCCAAGAGTACGTCTATCTCTGTGTGTGTTTGCAACAACGAACTTGTATTACATTTTGCGCATAAAATGGAAATAATAGTGCGCGAACCTTGGAAATGTTGGAAAAGTGTTTCGGCAACGATTCTCTAAAGAAAACAGTCGTTTACTAGTGGCACGAGCGGTTCAAAAGTCGTCGTGAGTGAATCGAAGATGACGCAGTGGCAAACCATCAACATCGAAAACCGACGAAAATATTGATGAAGTAAAAGAAATGTTGGTCAATAACCGCAAATTTACTATCAGAGAGATAGCGGAGAACTTTAACATTGACTATGGATCCGTACAAGACATTTCGGTTAATGATTTGGGTTTCCGTCGTGTAGCAGCAAAGTTGTTGCCAAAAGACCTCAATTTAATGCAAAAAAGAGACTGTGTTGACGTCGCAAAATAGATGATTTGCGAGAGATGATCATTGCTGGAGACAAGACGTGAGTTTATAAGTACGACACGCAATCCAGACATCAGGCAAGTGAATGGCGCTTACCAAATTAGCCGAGACCAAAAACCACGTCGTTTTCAATCAAAAAAGAAGGCAATGCTCACGGTTTTTATGGATTACAACGGTGTAGTGCATCATAAATTTTTGCCATAAGGCCAGACGGTAAACAAAGTATTATTTGGGCATTATGAGACGTATGCGTGAAGCAAATCGCCGAAAGAGACCAGAATTGTGGGCACCATGATAACGCATCGTGTCATCATTATTCGTAATTTTTTGACGAAAAATGCAACAAATACCATCCAATAGCTACCGAATTCACCTGTTTTGGCTCCCTGTGACTTCTTTTTGTTCAATCGAGTTAAAAACCCACTACCGGGAACGCGTTTCAGCAGCCAAGAGGAAGTAATGGAAAAATCAAAAATGGAAGCATTGATGGATATACCGAAAACCGAATATAAAAAGTGTTTCGAGGATTGAATCAAGCGCTGGCATAAGTGTGTCGCAGTCGATGGAGATTACTTTGAAGGAGACAATATAGATTTAGTTGAATAAACTTGTATTTTAAATTTTCTGAATACATTCCGGGAACTTAATTTACTTCTGATCAAGGTGGTATACTACTACCTCTTGGGAAGACTTGCGAACAAATCGAAGGGGCAAATAAACCAAGCAAACATTTGATGCCACCTACTCTAAGTCAAAAGCTTTCGATTTCCAACGGGGCTGCAAGGAGGTATATTTTCTTTAGGCAATATATTACATTATGAATGTGGTTGAGAACACAAGTCAAATTACACTTATAATTTGGTGCCCCATTAAATGTTGGATGCCATCCGCGGACCGAAATAACCACTAAGCTCAATTAGCTTTTTTTTATCTCTTAATCCCTTTTTTTAATACGTCCTCAGGCATGCTAAAACATTCGCACCCTTTAAATTTTTTTAAAAAAAGAGGCGAATTATCTATGATACATCTTAACAAAACCGTTTCATAACATCTTAGCTATTTCGAGAATGTATGGCTTATTTGAACGCAGGTAAAAATTTTAATTTACTGCGTTAGCAACGTTTCTACTATTCCTTAGTAGGAAAGTCTAGTACCTCTGTCCTTAGACTTAGGAGAGCCATACTGTGTATCTATAAGCAATACCCTTTTAATTGAATCGTTTTAGAATGAAGAGCATTTATGTATATTAATAGTTGCTTGGCTTGAAATGTATCACACAAAAGCACTTATAACTACGGGTGTTGCTTATCAGATAGGCAAAGTTTTCTGCTGGTATAAACCAGCATATAAGTTCTATTATACATACATGAGTAGTTTGGGTACATACGAGGGGTGTGTATTTATTTATTCATCAATATTAATGTTGTCGCCTTCAAAGTAATTCTCCTTAGATATAATACACTTGTGCCAATGCTTTTTCCAATCCTCAAAGTACTTCTCATAAACTCTTTTAGTATAGCCTTGAGCTTTTCCGGCGATGCCATTTTGATTTTCTCAATTGTTGCAAATCTCGGTCTTCTCATAGGTTTTTTCATTTTCGGGAATAGAGAAAAGTCGCATGTTAAATATTGATTTTGATTTTATCGTAAGACTTTCTTAGAAAGTATTTGTAGTTGGCTTACTAAAACCATGAGTTAAGAGCTACAAGTACGCGTCAGCTATCGTTTATGGCTTCAAATGGTAGGTGATATGGTGTTTTTTTAAAAAAAATTGTATCTTTCTGGGTGAGCAAGGACCGCTTTTACAGCATTAACATCTCTAAAAATTCATATATCCAACATATGGTACTTCAGCGTGTCTTACATCGATCAGCATGTGGTTAATTTGGTTGATGATCTGACCGTCTGAAATTACTAAGTACATCCGTTTGTGATAGGAATCCTGTGTTTTTTCTTTATAATAGAACCTAGTTCCGTGCACTTACGAACTCTGTTGCCTGCTATCTTTTCCTGTTGGCATTTCGGGGAGATTATACCTTCTAACCAGCTCATCAATGATATCTTTGTTATCTTTCTTACAGATATTAGCACTGAAATCTCCCTGTTCGAATTTGAAGTAGTCGTCTTCGCCCAAAGGGTCGAAATGAGCCAGGTTATATAATGCACTCCTATCGTGTTATTTTCAATGTTGTGCAATAGAGATTGAAAGAGATATTCCATCAGCATTTTAATTAATACTTACAGGTCTTCACTTATATTGGGTTGATCAAACATCCTATAAAATTAACTGTATTCAAACAAACGTTGGGAAGTACATAGAATGTACATTCGTGCCAGGTATAAATAATTGCTTTTTAAATTTTTAAATATATCCACTTATAATGAGAAGAATTTTTGAACAGGCGATAAAAGATATCTTGTAACTTTAGCTGCTGGTCGAAAACAGATAGTTTTCGTAAAATCTGTTAGAACTTTAATTGAATGCAATCCGGAGATACAATTACCATATGACGCAGACAGTATAATTAGCATTCCTATTTTGACTTTTGAACATAGAGTCCTAGCAATTATTGAGCTGTATACTAAAGATGGGTCGACCATTTCCAAGGAAAGGAAGACGGTTTTATTATACTATTGACTATAAAACCTGCTCAATTTTGAATTTTTCTTAACAGAAGTCGTTGCAGTATATTAAAGAATTTACAAAATGGTTTTCCATTTGGCTAGCCCAACGTTTTAAGTTCAACGAAGAAGCAGTATTAGCTCATTTCCATGATACCTTACGGGAATACATGTTGCAATATGTTAACGATACATCTTCCTATGAGAAATTCATTTCTAAGTTTTTGGTAAGAGTTGAATCCGTTTTTTTTTTTTTGTGTAATAGTTGAAGGAATTCTCGTATATGTAGACAGAGTCCAAAAAGCAAATTAAGGCAGAAAAATGTTATTTCTATGATTATGACTCTGTGACTAAACTAAGCGACTTTTATGAAGAAGTAGATCACCAATTTATTAAAACAGGCAGCAAAGTAAAGTAAGTTATTAAATTGCTCTGAACATCTCATGGATCACTTAATTTCTTTCTTTTTAGATTCCATCAGATCAATTCATTTTGCTATCAGGTTCGTGAAGAAAAACAACCGATAGAGACGGAAATCAAAGATGATTGCAAGCAATTGGATAAAGAAATTAAACAGGATCTCAAAAATCCTATTCGACACATATGCTTTTATCCCTTATTGTTTGGAGAAACATTTTTGGGAATCTTAATTTTTCGTAGCACTGGAAACGACGAAACGACATTCGCTGAAAACAAGAACTTTAGTAAAATAATACTGAAGGTACTTGGAAATGCTCTCGCTCATAAGATGATTTTGCAACAAACAGAAAGGCAAGTAAGTAGATTTTCCTAGTATACCACTTGGAACGAAATGAAAAAGAAACTGAATGCATCCGCTTATTTAATATCTAACATGCTCCCGAGTTCTGAGGTTGGAGGTTTGCTAAACCATGCGAATAGTTTTTTGTACACACTTTTATATCTTTGATGTTGGTTTAAAGTTTTGTACAATCTTTTCGAGTATAATGTTGTAGCGTTCATACTTAATTCTAGTTACCTCGTCCCTGTGCTATCATTTATGGTTTCAAAAACACATCTTATTAAATAGACATTTCTAAATAACTCATCATCCTTTCGAAAAACAATTGAGGATTCGAACAGCATCCTGTGTGTGATGTTGAGGAAACCGTCCCCTCCAGATAGCACTTTATTTCACTTCATAGGGCATATTTTTACCTGACCATATTTCCGCTACTTGGATAAACTTGTTAGCATAATAGTTTGCTACAGCAATTTTCATTGGATTTGAGTTTAGATACCGTTATATTTTCTAGTTCTGATGCTAGTAATTTTTAAGGATTTTCCTTAATTTATTTGACAGCAGCATGTTTGTTATCACCACATCGACAGCAATTTTACGTTCTCATCATTTACTTGGAAATTTTTGTCGTGCTTCTTGTTGTTGAATGTTTACCCAAATTTAATTTTTACTGAAGCACTTTTCCATGGTAATGATAGACTTTTCTTTTTCTTTGGAGAAACGATTTTTTCTCCTCTCTCCCCTCTTCGTAGAGTAATAGAGCAATAATGATCCTTCTCCGCAGAGCCGCTTTAATTCATTCTGTTGGTTGAGCGAAACACAAATTACAACATACATCAGTCGGTTTGTTGGCAAAACTGAACTTATACGATTGATGCTAGCTTAATTATTCTTACATTACTTACTTCTTTGATCTTTTGACGTTCGGAATGTTCGCATATGTAACTAATCTGCAATAGGGTAGTAGTTTTTCCTCGAAACATTTAGATTTGCAACTCGAGCTATATCTTGATTAGATCATTATGTTATCAGTCCAAATGACTGTTCATGGATTTGTGTGGATACGTATGGTATCTCTTTTGAAGATATCATAGTTTATAAACCGATTTTTCTCTAACATTTTTGCCAGCCTTTTTAAACAGTTATATGCTTAAAAATTTCGTATCGAATTTCTTCTTTGCCCCTTTTTTTCACGAATTGCTTATCATGATTGTCAAAAAAGAGTTTGGACAACTTAATGGTGAAGCCATGCTAAACATACTCAAGCTCTTAAGCTTTCAATGTAAGTTTCTTATTTTCTTTGTCCAAAATATCTCCCTGAAATTTGTGTCTTTCGGCCATAGAAAAAGGGAACAGAAATGATGTTATTGCAACTTAGTTCACCAAAGCTTTTGATGAGATATTTCACAAATAAATTTTTTTTAAATATTTTGATCTCATTTTGAACCAATATTAACAAAATGGAAATGTTATTATAGTGTTTGTTTTAGATAAGCTATCTCAACTCCTTGTGTTTGGTCACTTTTGGTGTTCTCCAGGAACCTAATACATTTTCTTTTCAACCTAACCGTAAACGATAAAGATAGAGTTAATAAACACTTCTCCCTTTCCCTCAACACTAATGATATTTAATTTTTCAAAGCTTCTTCTACACCTTATGACATCAAACTCCTTCAAGATGATCTCGATATGTTTTCTATTGGGTGCCGTAGAAATTATTAAAGCTTAGCGTTACCAAATGCCTTATCACGTGAGTGCACCGAGCCGCCGGTATGATTTTATTTTCTTCACGTCAATCTTCTCGACACCTGACATGGTAAGATAATCCTTTGGAACAACTCATTAGTTGACTTTATTAAATGGTGGTCCAAAGAATTAACCAACCCTTACGTGACCAGGTCCCTCTATAGAAACTTTGTTAGCTACTCTGAGTGTGTACGTCAGTCAAGTGTGATTCCTATTACAGGGAATTCAGAAATTAGAATATTAAATGTTGTTCTTTGATTGCTTTCTCTAGGTTTGTACCCTGAAATGTATCCTTTTTAATTTATCTCCTTATCGTGACCATATCAACCTAGACGTATCAGACATTCTGTTCATTCATCGTTACCTCAAAGTTGCGCAACTTTTTACAATTCCATTTCTTTTAACACCAGCCTTCATGATTTACGAGGCCTTATTTGCTTCCATCTACCGACGCACTGGACCTCTTATGGTTTCAGTAAACCGCTCTCTTATATGCTGCTGAAGATCAACTCCAACCTCACTGTTTTAAATTTCAACCGCAGCATTTCTCTCCTTAAGCTTAATAATAAGTTTTTGTTTTTAGGTCATACTTTCGTTAATAGTCTTAGTATGCTGACAAATTAGCAAACGATTGATTTTTCCAATATACATACATGTCAACATACAGTCAGGCCAAAAGTTTGTGGCCACTTGACACAACTGATTTCATTCATGCATGGAGATTGAATTTCATAAATTACAGCAATCATCAGCCTTCTTCAAAAAGGCAAATCACAGCGAGAAGTTGCTTCGCAATTGAAGGTATCAAGGTTTCTCTGACTTTACGCGGCACCTAAGGTGAGGTCTTCCTCTACTGCTTTGTTCTCCGGCTTAGCTCTGCAGGCCGAAGCATTAATGTCCATACGTTATACATGTCCTAGAAATCTGAAGCAATTGATGCGCAGTTTTCTGTCGATATCACTGTACAGCTCGTATAGTAGTCGTTGAATCGCCTTCTCCAAAGCCTGAGAACGCAAACAGGACCGAATATTTTTCAAAGGATTTTTCTCTCGAAACGACTGGGAATATCTTCATCAATGTCTTATATAGAGTCTCCTTAATTTTTCGGAATAGGTATTAACGACCCAATTGCGATGTGATTCTTCGTTTTATTTCTGCTGAGGTGTTGTTGGCAGAACTCACAGCGGATCTAAGGTAGATAAAGTTCTTTAGTACCTCGAAATTATAGCTTTCGATTGTAACGTTCTACCCAATTCGTTGATATTGTGTGTCCTATCTTGTTGACAGCATATACTTGGTTTTGCCCCTATTTACCGCTAAAATCATTTTAGCAGCTTTCGTTTCAAAACTAGCGGCGAATGAACCTATGAATGACAGGTCGCTGAGTTGTACTAATTATGCTGATTGGTAGTATACGCTAGTAGTTACACTACCTTTTGAAAGTTTGCGCCTCCAGTGGTCATTATGAGTTCCGCACAATTCTTTTAAGTACTATGTAAAGAAAGTCACATGACAGCCTGTTACCTTGTCTAAAATCTTTATTGGCATTAAAGAGCTCGATTGAGCCGTTACGGAGCTTTTTTGTCGTCATTTTGTACAGACGGAAATGGTTCATTATCACGTCTAAATAAATTATTCAAGGATCTACCAGAGTGTAAAGATTTGATCGATTGTGCGCTTCCTAATCTGAAACCGCACCGATAGAGACCAATCAGCTTGTTTGCGAAGGATTTCAGACGTTCACAGAATATAGCAGATAGGATCTTGTATCCGATGTTGAAGAGAATTGCACACACTCCTCTGACTAGATCTGGGAAATACGTTGGTGTATGGTCTCCACAAAATCCGTTCCAGTAGCTTTAAATACCTCCCCCGGTAACCCATCAGGTTAAGTTGATTTGTTGGATTTTAGCTTTTATATTGCTATCCTTACTTCGTTTTGATCAGTTGGACAGAAGTTTTGCTTATCATCGTCTAAGTTGAATGGGCTTCTTCGTCGTTATACAGTCTGCAGAAAAAGTTTTTTCATATTCTCAGCACCGACTATGACTCCACCACAAGATTTCATTTTTCATCTCTACAGGCTTCTGTATGGGTCTTCTTGCTTTGACACGTTCTTTTCACCTGCTGGTAACACTTCCATACATAATTTGTGGAGTACAACACCTCAATATCTTCGAACATGTGCTTTTCGTGCTCTTTTTTCTTCTCGTATCTTCTGCTCATAACATAGATCTCATTTAGAAAATCCGCATTCGCGCCTTGGATGCAACAAGGTGGTGATCCGAGTCAATGTTGGCTGGATTGTTAGGACGTCCAGAATACTAGAGGCATGCCTTACGTCTATCGCAAAATGATCAATTTGATTTAGCGCTTGATGGTTGTGAGACCGCAAATTCCCTTTTGGTTAATGGTAATGAGGGAACCATGTGCTTGCTATAGTAAAATTTTGTCAGTTAATAAGTTTAAGTCCGTTGCCAGACGTGGTGTCGTGTAGGCTATGGTTACCAACCGTCTCACCAAAGATGTCTTTCTTTCCTATCCTAGCGTTAAAATCGCCTGGTACGATTAACGCCATTGCTCATACGCCTTCCCGAGGAGCTTGTACAAACATTCTTTGGTGTTGTCGTCCTTGTCTTTAGTAGGGGTATGGACGCATATTAGGCTCATGTTAGCGAATTTAGCCTTGATGCGGATTGTCATAAGACGCTCACTCAGATATCTGAAGCTCAAGGCTCCTTGGGTAAGTCTGCCGCATATGGCAAATACGCATCCGTATAAGTGCTTTTTCTTTTCCCTTTAGCAATCAATATAGTACATATCACAGTTTTTCGTCCTTCTTATGTCCGGCCGATTCCAACACACTACCTGGATGGCGGTGATACCTGCGTGGTAGCGGTGATACCTGCGTGGTAGTGGTGATACCTGCGTGGTAGCGGTGATACCTGCGTGGTAACGGTTAAGGGCCTCTGCTAATTGTTCGGTTGCATAAATCGAGTTTTAAAAGGTTAATTGTACATACAATATGATTTACTGTAAAACATAATTTTAATGGAATAATTTATTTAAGATGGCGACTGTGTAGCATTTCTCAGATGACCTCTCTTAAAAAATTCGCAGAAAAATGGCCAGAAAATTGTTAATAACAAATGAACTATGCCATATAAAAAAATTCCTACGTACTTAATTAGACAATATATTTTTAAAGATCTGTTAAAATTTGAAGCGAAATTGTTGAAAATTATTCAAGTTATGCAGTTTTGAGATAAACGCGTTTAAAATTTTAAGTTTTAGAAAGTCATACGAGTACCTGGCGGCCTTGTATAGGGTGATTCATCGTGAGGTTTGATATATAATGTAAAATAAAACACATAAATTTGAAAGTGAACTTAAAATTTTTATTATCGTTTAAAAGAACAATTCATGTCATTTACTTTTTGAAAATGATATCATGTCAATGTTGGAAATGACTACGTCTGAGGTGGTACATTCGGAAGGTCCAATTTTGGGCGACTCGTTCGAGCATAGCGACTGGTATCTCGTGGATAACACGAGTAATTTTGGCTTCCAAAGCGTCAATCGTAGCTGAAGACCAGACACTTTACGTATCACCAGAGAAAATAGTCCAAAGGTGTGATATCGAATGGTCTAGGCGGCCAATTTACCGTAGCAAAACGTGAAATTAAGTGTTCACCAAAATGATTTCTCAACAAGTTTATTGTTTCACGCGCTGTATGACTCGTAGCACCGTCTTGTTGAAACCAGAGCTCACCGAGACCATGTGCCATAATAGTTACCATTGACGGTAACATTCTGATTTGCCTCATTTTTGAAAAAATATGAACCAATGATTCCACACGCCCATAAACCACACCATACCGTTGTTTTTAATGGATGTAATGGTAGCTCTTGGTACTCTTCGGGTTGCTCATCAGCCCAAATACGGCAATTTTGTTTATTAACGTATCCATTAAGCCTGAAATGGGCTTCATCACTGAACAAAATTTCACGATAAAACACATGATTTTCATTGAGCTTTTCCAGGGCCAATTCTTAACAAATATGACGCAAATTCAAGTTGCCTGGATTCAATTCTTGCGCAAGTTGAATTTTGTACGCTTTTAGGCCGGGATCCTCACGTAAAATACGCCAAGTTGTCAAATGGTAGTGGTGCCAAGTGCCAAGCCAAGCTGCTGAGAACGTCACGGTCTTCGCGTACACTCTCAGCTATAGCCGCTATAGTCTCTTCACTACGTGTTGGATGTGGTCTAACCGGTCGAGTATCATCGACTAATGTAAACTGGGAATGCGAATGGTATTGGCAATAGTGGTTTCAGTAGGTCGATTATGCGCACCGTAACTTAATCGAATCGCACGAAAAACATTTCTCACAGAACGCTGATTTTCGTAATACTGGTGAATAATTTGGAGACGCTGTTATGGTGTGAGTCTTTCCATGATGACTTGCCAAACGATACTGAACAAAATGATAAAGCAGTTTGATAGGAGTAAAAAAAAGCCTATTGAAAATCAAACCTCACGATGAATCACCCTATAAATAAATGAATAAATATTTTGGCGCGACAGCCCGGTGTGGGCCTAGGCTTAGCTTCCCGCACTCATTTGTGTTTCTCACTTTGTGAATTTTTACACTCCTGAGCAGGGCCTACTGTTTATTGCCGGTTCCGAACGGCTTCGAAGCGTTTTCATAGGCAGAATTTGACTTTCGGAGGTTCGCAAGTGCCTGCCGAAAGGGTGATGACGATTTTTGAAAAATTTGCTGTTATGCTCCTACCGTGATTCGAACCCAGGTAGGTGGCGTGACAGCCAGTGAGTCAACTATCATATACTTTAAAAAACAAGTACTTCGAGATATTTCCCGGTCATAATCTTTTGGCATATAATTTTTGAGGTCCTAGGGTCATCAACAGTGAGTCCATTTTTATCAGAGGCCATTAGTTTGTCATCCACATATTTATTCACATATTTAAATCTCTTTCGTATAGGGTGTAGGCCAGTGTAATGCTATTGGTTACTGGATGAGTATGGGCTTGCTCATGCAGTTACCGGGGACCACCACTGGTAGGTAAGGTAGGCACTTCGGTATAAACTTGATTGTTATTAGTAATAAGACACTCAGCTCTCCGATCAAGAAACACTAAGGAGACTATATAAGACCCCCATCATCCCAGTCCTTGCAGAAGCATAGACGTTAGAATGAGGATATCTCCTTGGCCGTTCCGAATGTGGACACTACACATTAGTCGATTAATATGACAAGGACCTTATTATGTTCACTGATAAAGTGGTAAAGTATTAACTTCAATCTTTAACTTAGCTAACCCCGCTGCTAACAAAACTGATTAATTAAAGATTGAATACTTTCTGTATCCTTACCACTGCTGCAGTGATTAGCAGGATATTTCCATATTTTCCGATACTAGTCACGCTGTTACTAATTATCAATACCAAGCGCCCTAACATCTACGTCTCATTCTTATTTTTGGCAATTCGCTCGATGTAGCCGATTTAGTGCGACCAACATATCTTACATCTTTAACGACTAAATCAAAACCGGTGATTTATGATATGGACACGGTTATTTGCTCTCATCGCATAAGGTATCAACTATTTGACAAAGAATTCTTCTCTCAAAAGTGTGTCAATATTTAGTCTGCTTTCTTGTTAATCGTCCAGCACCTGCCAACATATAGTTAAAATCGAAGAATCATTCCTGTTTCTTTCACCAAATTTAAATATAAGCGTCCCCTAAACTGTCATTCCCGCGGTTTGTGTTTAATCTGAAGTTAGTAAACTCCTAAATCGATATTTTTGTTGAGAAGAAAGGCGTTTGATCCATTCGGTTAAAATATGTTTCTTTGTTTTTAACTCATTTTATTCTTTTTGTTCTAAGGGTGGCAGTCGTTCAAGTGGTAGTGTATTGATTTCTCAATCGGACGGTTCGATGTACTGAACACCAAAGACGTGAAAGAAAGACTTTTTTTAGGCAACTTAAATCTCGTGACATAAATTGTTGTCTAATACAACATCAAGTCAATTTACACTAATAATTTAGTCTCCTTATTAAATGTTGGCATAAAACTTAACACGTGCTCAAGCACTTTAAGTGTAGTCATACCCACTGGAATGTTAAATTCTTTTTTAGAAAAAAAAGACAAACTCGTTTCGCCTGCTCTTAGATTGCCTCGTCATAATCTGAAAGAAATAAACAGTTGTCAATCTGCATGTCTTCCCTATCATAATTGAATACCAATGTGATTCTGTATATGAGTATGCCTTCGCTCAGCATCAATTTTTACCGCTTTCCGGACAAAATGACACATTATACTTTAAGATCTCGAATATGGTGTAGGGACATCATCCCCTCTTTCGTGATTTGTCATCTATACTCCGCCGGTATCTACAATATTAGCAGCTTCTTAAAAATTTAGAAAACGCTAAACGTACTGCTCTGGTTCTGTTCCCAGGCGGCTCATACGTATATTTTACGAGAGACTTTAATGAATTTGCTCAAAGCACGATTAAGAACGCAATTTCTCATAAGTGAAAACCAATATGTGGCTAAACAAATACATTGGTAAGACAAATTTTTTTCCGGGATTAAAAATACTTTTCCAAATATATTTGTTTTCCAGCTCTAGTTGGGAATCGACAGATTTTGATGATCCCCATCAGTTGACGTATATTTACAAAATGTTTCAAAACTCTTACCCTTTCAAATTGAATCGCCTTAAGGCATTTTTAAATTGTATACAAATAGCTCATAATGACTACCCTTATCATAATATCAAAACTACCTTTTGCATTTGTCGTACTATCTATTGGATAATTGATAAATTGTCATCAAAACTCAAGCCGTATGAGAGGGCGGCTCTTATGATATCAGCAGTCCTTTATTACTGCTGTCACAACATGTTGGATAATCACATAATGATGCAAATCAGACACCCTCTAATGATAATCCACAAAAATTATATGAAAGAGAGTTCCAGACTTTGGATACTAAAATTATTGCTAGATCAAACGAAGCTTCTACTTGGAAATCAAGAAGCCGAACTTATTATATCTATCACAAATACCCTCCTTCTTAGAGCTGTCAAGTTTGAATCGAAAGATTTTCGGGAAAAAATTTCAGGCATGATTGACACAGGAACATTCAACCTCGACAACTCAACTCATCGTTTATATGCTCTTTTATTAATTTTACGAATCGGAGTTCATGCTCGACATATGCAACCTTTTCATTCGGCCAAAAAACTTCGTGATAATTACTATTTGGAATTGATTCAATTAGGAGAACTAGAGAGGAAACACGGTTTTGTAACCGAAAATCGAAAAAATCAAGAAGTTCACTTTAAAATACCTCAATTTGAAATAGATTTTATAAAAAATTCTGTTATCCCCACATTGAAGATATTAACCCGGCTGTTTCCACAAACAAACAGCAAGATGAAAATGCCAAGGTAAATCCTTAAAAATCTGTTGTCGGACGATGTTTCGATAGTCTATATAACTATGATATATTGTATTTCTACAAAGTTTTCTATTATTTACAGCGACATTTTAAGGGCTCATGAAATTTTAGTTGCTGCTGGTGATAAAAGGCTCTGGGATCCCGAAGAGTGCATTAATATTGGACGGAAAAAGTTAAATTAGAATAAACCAAGTCGATTTACTGCAAAAATATTAATTACAAATATAGCTCAAAATTCGTCAAATAAAGGAATTAAATCCAAAATGTAACAATAATAAATAAATAATTTTGATAGTAAAATTCTTTATGTAGCTGCTTAATACATGGGCTGAAAAGTTTCTAAGACAGGGCACCACTTGAATTAAATCCATACCATTTTCAGTTAGTACCAACCTTCAAAATATACGTGTATAAATTTGACAGCTGTCGGACGATTAGAAGGGATATACGTTGTGAGTGAAGCAATTTTTGTTATTGTGAAAAAAAAAAGGGATTCAAAGCAATTTCGTGTGTTGATTTATTTTTTTTGATGGGAAAAAATGCAGCTTATGCAAAGAAATGGCTTGGTAAGTGTTACCCGGACTCTGCATCAGCCGAACAAACCATTCGCAAGTGGATTGAAAAATTTAAAAGTGGCCATACAAGCACCGAAGATGATGCACGCAGTGGACGTCTAAAAGAGGCTGTTTCAGATGAAAACATCAAAAAAGTCCACAAAATGATTATGAATGAACGTAAAGTGAAGTTGATTAAGATAGCTGAAGCTCTGAAGATATCAAAAGAGCGAGTTGAATATATCATACACGATTATTTGGACATGCGAAAGCTCTGTTCAAAGTGGGTGCCGTGTTTGCTCACAGTCGACCAAAAACAACAACGTGTTGATGATTCAGAGGAGTGTTTAAAGTTGTTCAACCGCAATAAAACCGAATTTTTGCGTCGGTATGTGACAATGGATGAAACTTGGCTCCATCACTTCACACCAGAGTCAAGTCGGCAGTTCGCTGAGTGGCGAGCAGGCGACGAACCTCGTCCAAAACGACCAAAAACTCAACATTCGGCTAGCAAGGTTATGGCATCCGTATTTTGGGATACACATGAAATAATTTTCATCGACTATCTCCAAAAGGGGCAGACTATCAACAGCTATTATTACGTTGCGCTGTTGGAGCGTTTGAAGGCCGAAATCGCAGAAAAACGGCCGCATTTGAAAATGGCAAAATTGAATAAATTCGTCTACGAATTGCTTCACCACCCACCGTATTCTATAGATTTGGCCCCCAGCGACTATTTCCTGTCCGCAGACCTCAAAAGAATGCTCGCAGGAAAGAGATTTAAGACCGATGAAGAAGTAATCGCAGAAACAGAGGCCTATTTTGAGGCTAAACCGAAACCGTACTACAAAACTGATATCGAAAGATTGAAAAATCGTTTCAATCAGTGTACATACATTTCAAAGTATTGGCCATTGTTAGCTATACTTTTCCCATATTTCAGGCAATTTATGGATTTCACGCCAATAAAACTGTTTGTCTTTTGAAGCAAGCATTGTCATGGAGCAAAATTACCTTGCCTTGGCCCATTCTGGTCGTTTTTCGATCAATGCATGGTTCAAATTGATCATTTGTTGTCGGTAGCGATCTGTATTGACGGTTTCACTAGGTCTTAGGAGCTCGTGGTACACCACAACTTTCTAATCCCACCAGACATACAGCATTGTCTTCTTTCCGAATCGATCTGGTTTTGCAGTCGAAGTTGGTGGTTGTCCCGGATTAAACCATGTTTTTTTCTGTTTAGGATTCTGAAAATAAATCCATTTTTCATCGCCAGTAACAATTCGATGCAAAATTTCACAAGTGGTTTTTCGGTTTTCCATCTGTCTTTCATTCAATTCATGTGGCACCCATTTTCCAGACTTTTGGATCTTTCCCATAGCTTTTAAATGGTTAGAAATTGTTTGTTGTGCAACATTTAACATTTCTGCCATTTGTTTCTGACTCAAAGTGTCATCTTCATCCAATATTGTTTGCAATTCGGCGTCTTCAATCTTTTTTGGTGGTCTTCCACGTTCTCCATTTCTCACATCAAAATCGTTATCTCTGAACCGTTGAAACCATCCTTTGCATGTTGCTTCTGATAGAGCATGATCACCACATGCCTCGACAAGTATTCAATACGACTCTGCAGCACTTTTCTTCAATTAATGCTTTCCGCAAGTCATCATTTTCATTTTTAACACGATGATGTTGTTTGCTCAATGACTTGATGTGTACTAAATATGGTTGACAGGTGTCATAGCAACCAAACAAAAAAAAAAAAATTTTGTATCTTGACGCTGACTTCATACCGGTATACCTATTATCAGCACCTCCCAATATATGCAAGTCAATTTAAAAGTGGAATTTGAATAGTGAATTAAGAGAGTGATTTAGTGGTGTTATGAATTGAATCGAAAATATCAATGTAACATAACCTTTAAATTATTTAAGTGCTTTTTGCGCCCTCTTGAAATCAAAGTTTACACTTCAGGTTGTCGGCCATATTGCTTTCTTTTCTTTGTTTGGAGCCAAACGAGCCACGCCATCTCGGAGGAATAAGCAAGGTAATATATGTATAAGTATTTTATTTCTTGAATTGTTTTTAATTTCTTTACAGCAATAAACTATATGCGTATACCCTGTTCATTTCTCCCTGGGTTCGTATTTGTGCTCTGCAACAAATCTTTATTTTTTGTTTGAAATTTTATTTGTACTGCGCACGCCATTGTCATTTTCTGAGTCGCACGCTGCCGCCTCGACGAAGTTCACGTTTCCATTCAATATGGATTCGCCAGCAACTCAAGCGATCGCCAGAACAATTGCCGCCAGGTAAATTGTCTACATCTGCCCCAATTGCCAATCATCCAGCCGCAGTCAAAACTCAAATAAGTCCATCTACTGCAGCATGTGTCATCACTGCAACGACGCATTCAAGCATACTTAATCCCGCCAGGTCATGCTAAAAAAACAGTGATTCGCAGTGCACTGCACTGAAAATGGCCCTTCCGAGTCAACCTCCGTCTTTACGTTCAACGACGAATTCAGTCTCCACTATCGCCATAGTGTCGCCATTTCTCCGGTCGTCCATCGTGACAGGGTTTCAAGCCAGTTTACTTGATTGTCCATAGGGGGAACCATATAGCCATATAGCTACTCAGCCGCAGATGTCTGCATCCGCGTCATCTTTCAATTCTGAACCGCCGATGTACGAATACACACAAATCAAGCCGTCATAAGTAAGATCAACCCAGAACGCAGTTAATCAGCAACAAATTATAACAAATTGTGCATACACATTGTTACCTCTCAAGGTTCAGAACCTGCCAATATTTTCTGGTCGCTCTGAATATTGGCCCATGTTCTACATGTCCTTTGTTCAGTCAATCACCGCCTACGGTTATTCAAACCTGGAAAACAACCAAAGACTTCGGCAGTGCCTTCAAGGTGAAGCCTGAAAAACTGTTAAGTCTTTCCAGATCTATCTGGATAATGTTAATAGCATCATCGAGGAGCTCCGCTTCCGGTTTTGTCGGCGCGGAACAGTTAATCAGCAGCCAACTAAATCAACGCTAAATTCCACTTGTCAGCGAAAGGAATTTGTCTTGCCTCATTCCGTTCGCCACGAAGACGAGAAATTTGTCAGTGTTTTTGCAGTCAGTCCACAGACGACACCACCTAACAAATCTATTACTGATAAAAGAGCTGACGTGAAAGCTACCGATGAGTAGGAAGCTGGAATTTACAACATATTCTTCTCTGGCTGTGTGAAATCGTCCGGCTGATCTGTTCCATTCAAGATATCGAAGAGGAGCCTAAGAGACGTGCCACTGAACCACGACGACTTACCCTTGTGCGCCCGACCTCTCAAGGGCAGCACAATGTCGGTGACTGCAGCGATTTTCTACGACCCACAGATCAAAAGGGGACTTATACGTGATTAAAATGTTAAGAGTTTTTGTTCCACAAATAGTTGCAGCCAACGTCATCATAAATTGCTACACGAATTCTCGCCGAGAATATTAATCGGCGAGGTCCAGCCAAGGAAATCAACATCGAAACTGGTCAGAGTCACTCAGTAAACTTATAGCCAAGAAAGGGTTGGACGTATACAACATGTTGCTGTTCTGCGTCGTGGCAGTCACCCTGCACGGACCGAATAAAAGGTTCGACGCCTATGCCCTACTGGACGAAGGATCTTCTACTCGTATATCCATGCTGGATGCCACCTTACTTTCAGAACTTGGTCTTCGAGAAATCAAAAACATATCTAGTGGGACGCAGGAGCCAACTGTTGTGGTCAACTAAAGTGTGAGTGGAAAGTGTATGACAAAGAGATATCCACTTAAGAACGTCTACGGAGTCTCGAACCTCGAATTGCCTATGCAGAGCCTAAGCACAGGTGATTTGAGGGGAGCTACGCCCAAGTTATACGCCAGTTATATGCCAAAGCTCTTAATAACGACAAATTTCGAGTATATGCATAAGGAATGTCCTTACGCTGCAACTTACAACGCCAGTTGTTAGTCAGTTCAAAGTTTCATCAATTGGTTGCGATCATTTCCGAACAGAAAATTTTAGAGTCAGTGTTGCACCGCTATTGGGAATTTAAAAAGATATAAGAGCTGGGGGTATCCTTCAGTCAACAACACGAAAAGTAGGCAACAGTTTCAAAATAGGATTGCTATTGCTTTTCCATGACCCTAAGGCATCTCATCGGAGTGGAACGGAGGATGAAACAGAACGAAGTCTTTGCTACAGCTTATAAGTGCATAATCGAGAGATATATCGAGAAGAACTACGTCCGGAAGCTGCAGTCAGCAGAAGTCGCCAACACAGGACCAAGAACGTAATATCTGCTGCAATTTGGTGTGGTGAACCCAAATAAGCCACATAAGCTCCGATAAGTTTTTATGCCGCCGCGTAAGTAAAGGGAGTATCACCTAACTCCTATTTGTTGAATGGTCCACAGCAATACTATTCGCTACCGGTGGTGTTGCTTTCCTTCCGGGAAGTAGCCATTGCAGTATGCGGCGACGAAAGGGACATGTTTCATCAAGTCCTAGTTCGCCAGATAATCGATATGTTCAGAGATTCCTATGGCGCAATAGCGTTAACAGCAGACTGCCAGATATATATGGGTTCGGGGCCGCATGTTCACTCTGTGCCGCGTATTAAGACAAGAAATGCTGCAGAGCATATCAACAGTCGCTACGTACGTGCCATTGAAGCCATATCCGAGTTTCACTACGCTGATGACCTGGTAAACAGTTTTAACTCCGCTTCGCTTCACAAACTGTCGAAGTAGTAGCCGAGGCGCGAAGAATCCACAATGCCGCTGGATTTGAGCTTAGGGATTTCAGGTCAAATTCGCCCGCCGTTCTCAATGCATTGGATCTCGACAAATCACTTGAACCACCTAACTAAAATAGTCTCCTTGTTTTGTTTTGGGATTTCTCAGCCTCCCTGATTTCTGCAGAGAATCGTTGGAGAATACATTTCCAATGTTTTGGTGCCATTAATTTCACTACTAACGCAACATTTTCAAATTCGTTGCTTAGTTTTTGCACCCAAAAATTTCCGAGAAGAAAAATATCGATGTAAGCACAACGCTGTACCTTTTTCAAAAATCACGTTGCAATGCTAAAATTTGGGGGGATTGTCGCGAATGTCAACGAAATGAAATCAGTCTTACGAAAGCAGCCTACAATAGATAGATTTCTGACCGAAACATTATGGTTTTTGTTTTTGTCTCTTAGAAGGAACAAATAAACATTTATTACTTGCAAAGAAACAAATCTGTAGAAACCGGACACATTCGTAAATGCTACAATAGTTTTGCAAAGCAATCACAATGCAAAGTACGAAAAGCTGCGCAAATGCAAGTTCAATTTTACTGCAAAGCGTGTGCTTTACGAGCAGATGTTTATGAACGACCAACTGCGTACAAATGGAATCTACATCGATCATTGTCATTTTAATACAATAGATAATATAATGGATTGTTTTGAACCATTACAAAAGCGAAAGAATGAGGTGACATTTTAAGAAAGCTATTAATCTTAAGAATAACAGAAATGAAGCGCAGTATTCTCAAAACCAAAGGATATTTACGAATAATTAAACGTCTTCTTGATGATGCATTCCGAAATCATTTCCGGATGTTTACTGTTTGGCCTTCTGGCAAAAATTCATGATGTACTACACCGTGGTAAACCATGAAAACCGTAAGCATTGCCTTCTTTTTTGACTGAAAACGATGTGTCCCGGCTCATTTGGTGAATTCCATTCACTTGCCTGATGTCTGGATTGCGTGTCGTACTCATAAACCCACGTCTCGTCTCCAGTAATGATCCTTTTGATGAATGTGGGATCGGATTCAGCCTCGCAAATCATCTCTTTTGCGACCTCAAAATAGATTCTTTTTTGCATGAAACTGAGGTCTTCTGGCACCAACTTTGCTGCTACACGACGGAAACCCAAATCATTAACCAAAATGTCTTGCACGGATCCATAGGCAATGTTTAAGTCCTCCGCTATCTCTCTGATGGTTAATTTGCGGTTATGGACCAACATTTCTATTACTTCATCAATGTTTTCGTCGGTTTTCGATGTCGATGCGGTTATCATCTTCGATTGACTCACGATCACTTTTGAACCGCTCGTGTCACTGGTAAACGACCGTTTCCTTTAGAGAATCGTTGCCGAAACACTTTTCCAACATTTCCAACTTTCGCGCACCACTAAATCCATTTTCGACGCAAAATTTAATACAAGTTCGTTGTTGCAAATTTAAATCCATTTCTTAAATTATATACACACAGAGATAGATGTTCTCTTGGCTACGTAACTTTTGCAAATGTCAAGCTATGACGCTCATCAACAACAGATGTACCAATTTAACAAAAAAAAAAAAACAGAACTCGGAACAATGGTAGCGCCACAATGTGTTTATTTTTTGATCAAGGTGGTATGTAAGTAAGAAACAATTTAAAATATAATACAACTACGAGTACCTATCACAAATTTGTATGTAAGAAGGAACGAAAGATAGATTTTACACAATCAAAAAGAAGGCGGTTGCCAACAACACGCAGTGTTCCCAAGCGGTCACCCATCTAAGTACTAACCACGCCCGACGTTGCTTGATTTCGGTGATCAGACGAGAACCGATACTTTCAACGTAGTATGGTCGTTGGCGTCAGTTTAATTGGCGCACATCAATGTTCCGTTAACTTTTATGTCAAAATTTCCTATATTTTAGCGTCAATTTTACCTGTTCCTTCGTAAGATACGAGTACTAAGTTCTCCTGTGCCAACAAACTAAGCGACTTAGTGGGAAGAGACCGGTCAGACATTTGTAGATAAGAGATGAACATGCACTACAGAAACAATTGACATGAGACAATGCCATTAGCTGTCAGATGTATATAATTGTATCCATCTTTTCGTTGGGCCCATCTGTAGGTATTCCTTATTATTCATTCGCTCCTTGTACGAGCAAGTTCTGCGAACAGATGATTATTGAAATCTATTGCTGAAAACGGAAAATATAATTTTTCTCATTTGTATGTGGGATTTGACTTCAAATTAAAACAAATTCGTTCACGTCAAAATCTTTACTTTATTTACTCTGTAGCTCAGTGGCTAACCTCTCTGGTTGTAGATTGACGACTGATTATCAACTCTCTCGCCATTGGTTTACAAACTCAATTCTCAAAAGTACCAGAAGGGTTGCTCGAACTGGCTCCTCGTTTGATTTTCTCTCGCGTTCCGTATTCTTGTCTAGTTTATCTCGTTGCAATTTTTTGGTGTGCATTCGATCGTATGTTGTTCGTTTTGTTTTAGGTACTCGAACGTTGTCTTGTATTCATCGTATGATTGGTGGCAGCGTATTGCAGCTTTGTTTGCCTTCGTTTTATTGTTTTATTTTGGCATCATATGATATGTTATGCTTTTGGTAAATGAAGGGTGTGTGCGTTCGTTGTGTTACTTGTTGGGTATAGTATGTAGGCCATAGTATGTCTGTTTTGCCTAATCCCTCTTTAAAACAAACACAGAATTTGCCCACAGCCGGACTCTATATTCGTCTATGGTCTATGCGCTGTCTAATGTAAACATTCATTACCCCAACACTCTAATATGTATTATCCTATCAATCAGAGATCATTTCATGGCCACATAATTGTTAATCTACAACGTTATGTGATATTTTACCAATAAACTGATTAGTTAGAGGACGAAGACGAAGTTATTGGTACCATTTTGATAAGACATCCTTAACTGATGCGGCACTTCACAACGTATTGCAGTAACGGACACGAAACCCAAATAGCAAGAGATTAGGAGGATCTTGATTAACATCGCGCTGTTGTGGTTAGATCGTTGGCACTTAAAATTCACATATGTACCTATAATAACCGATTAACACTTTCAAGAAGACAAATGAATTGCACAACATCCTTATTGATTTACTGTACCGAAATAGCCTGTGATGAGGGATATACCATAATTAAGGCAGGAACCTTTTTTTGCGAGAGAGATTCTAGAGTAGGAATAGATTATAGGAAGCGAAATTGGACTTTTAAGAGAACTAGACTAGAGATTAGATAGGCCAATAGTCTTTACGTGTTTTGATAAGCTGATGGAATCAGCAGACGGGGTTTTTTTGGTGTGTCTGGTGAGATAGCGGCAAGGTCGTATTGGACGGCGGTTGTCGTTGGAATTTCAGAAGAGTTTTTTTTTTTTTTTTGTTTTGTATTCGAGACGTCATCCGGCAAGGTCGTGGCATTTGTTTTAGTGTTTTGGACAGTCGGTCGCCGCAAAAAAGTTTTTTTTTCTTAATTGACAACAATTCCACCCTAACATAACTAAACAAAAAAAGTCGAACAAAGTGACATATAGAAAAAAAAGTGATCTACCTCAATCCTCAATTACACCTGCCTATAAAGGTAATTCATCGGTGGGCAAGAGAGACATCCCAATTAAGCCTGGTGGGTGGGAAGTGCTGTGTTGTACGAGTAATTATTTCAGTCTTCGCACACAAAGGTTACATCGCCTGCAAGAGGTGTTCCGCGGGACAACACCAACTTCAGTATACATACATATACATATTCATATTCGTAGTTAAATTTATCTTTTTTTTTTTTTAAATTGCGAAGAGTAAGGATAGGGTGTTATGGGTAAGTAAAATGTTTTGTTTCTGAATTTTAGTCTAAGCTTAGTGTTGTGCACGAAAAGAAAAATTAAATAAAAATAATAAATTGTTATTTAATTGGATAAAAGGGTGTTTTTTTTTAATAAACTAATAAATTTTTTTTACTATGAAGTGAAGTTAGCGCTAGTGGTTTGGTGGACCGACAGTTCTTTGATGGAGGCTATTTTGACCAGACGTGACGCACAAGCGATGACGACAAAACGGGAAATGACGTGCCTGAGTTTCACTAATTTTTTTTTTACAGCTGGCGGGCTAAGATTCAGAGTTTTGGCCAGAATGATAGCAATTGGTCGTTTTTAGGTGCGATAAGGGTGTGTTGGCCATCCTCATCCAACAACATCTGGCTTATTTTAGGTCGTAACGATCCGTCATTGTTGTGTGATCCTGGTATGTAAGGATACGAAGGGTTAAGTTAGCTTTAGGTTTAGTTTTAAATCGTTAAATTAAATTCGATATTTAGGGTTTACATGGTGATGGCACCCATATGTGATCTTCCTTTTTCTTTTCTCCTCTTCTTTTTCCTTTAATCTATCTCTCCTCCTGTCTTTTAAGTCCGTCCGTAAAGTAAAGGAGCATTCTTCTTATATATGGTATCCTTCCTTCTTATTCCATTTATTTATTATTATTATTATTATTATTTTTTTTTTTTTTTGATATTTTTGCACAAGCGTGGCACTGCCATCTACTCCTGCATCATGGATGCCTCCATTTACGACTGTGAATTTTCGAAAAGAAAATTAAAAATATTTCGATAGTTTAAACCTTAATAAATAACATACTAAAATATCTCAAATAGTTTTTGAGTTACGGCCTTCTAAAGAGTGTCCACTCAGCGGTCAGAAAGTTCCGTTTGCTTGGGATCCACCAGAGTTATTGTACGGGCGCTATCGTCATTGTACACCATTATAAAATGATTCCGGTTTCTATTGTTGACCTTCAGGTTACAGAGATGCATGAATGAACCTTTTTAGGGAGTACGTCACATGTTTTCGGAGCCAGACACATTTCCATACCTTTCCTGATATACGTGCGGATCGGACGTTCCCTTCACCTATTCGATTAACTTTCACTCGAATCGGTATTTTGCTATACGGCGGGTGAACTGCCCTACCGTTTTCTATTTTGTTATTTGTGGGGAAAGAAAAACAAATACTCGTGTGGAAAGTGCAGCACTTTATTTCAATTTTGACTCGGAAACAAGAGATTCCAATCAAAGAAAAATTAGAAAGTTAAAACGAAAAAGTGTAGTTGATATTATGGAAATGACAGACGAAACGTAAGTAACGCCTTATCGAGCTGCTGAAGCGAATTGCCGTGAAGCAAACCTTAACAAACATAATATTTTAGGGCACATCATAGTGGAAAGAAATATTGGAGTGTTAAAAAACCGGTTTTATCATTTGAATTCGTCTGGAGTTCTTCAATATGAACCGAGCAAGTCTATACAAATTGCCAATGTATGCTGTGCTTTACACAACATTTGCAAACATTTTGATGTGTATTGAAAAGAACCGTATGAAGCCAACAATAACTCTACTGTTCATGACGACTCCCAGCCACAAACTTCAGAATATTCACAAGATGATAATAATGTTGTATAAGAAATGAAATTATATTTTACCTTTTATCATTTTATGCAACTTAATTTATTTAATTTATTACATAAAAATAAACAAAAACGGGAATTCAGTTTGTATTTTAAGAAAAAATTAACACTAAATTATAAAAACTAAATACTGTTGTTTTTGTGCAAAAGCTCTAGCTCTAAGACTTGTTTCTTAACATTTAGTTTTTGCAATGCAATTTTCTATAATTTTCTATAGCTTGGTTGTGCCATGATTGTTCTCTAAACATTCTGTTATTCTGTTTGTTTACCTCCTCTAATGTCTTCTAAGACTACTCTGCGTCGATTTGTTATTTTCCCTGCTTTCTTCAAGGGATGTTTTTATCGTCTTGTATATGTCGCGTTGAATCTTAATTTTCGAGTTAAGCAGAAGAAGTTCTTACTGCTGTGGATGATTTTATTTTCGCTTGGATGGGCGTGAAATAATTTCTACAAGCAAGCCTGAGTCATCGTTATCTTCAGCTTGGATTTCGTCAGTCAGTTTTGAAGGTGCCTAAACACTTTGACATTCCGATTCTCTGGGTGGACACATACGGAGTCCTTTAAGCAAATCAGCTCCATTACCTCTCGTTTTACTCGGTACTTGCAAATGGATGCTCGTTTCGGGACTTGTCAGACCGCTTTGAGATAGCACGGTGACTATCATATAAAATAGTAACAGGACTAACAAGCTTAATAAGAAAGCATCGAAAGTTCTTTATAAGATGGCCTGAAAGTGAAGCGGACTTAAATCGGATAATGGATGAATATCAAAATCTAAGAAGACATACTCATTCCCTACGTTGTAGGCGGTGTAGATGGAACGCATACTGAAATGCTTTCTCCTTTAAACCATAGCGATAGGTATAACAACCGATATGGTATACACTCAATGATACTTTAAGTAAGAAAAACAGCTAAACGGCATAATCCTGGTTTATTAAAACTATACTGTGGGCAGTGTGTGACGTCAAGTGTAAGTTCATGGATATACCATATTTTTTGGATTGCAATATACATCTCACGATGCTACTATATTGCGAAATAGTCCATTAGGGAAAGGACTACGAAATGAATCAATTTGTCTTCCTTTTGAAGCACATCTTTTAGGAGGCTCAGTATATACTCTTTCAATCTACTTAATGGTTCCTTTTAAGGACAATGTACATTTAAAAATCTTCTTGAAATCTACAATCTGAAAGTGTCAAAGCATATTGTTACAGCTTGCGTTCCTCTTCATAACTTTATTATTTATTCGTGTGGTATAGATACCGGCAATGATTACGATATAGAATATAGCCGAAACCATTCACATCACTCGCAAAACGAAGAGTTTCTCAATGAGTATGCAATAAGCGATAAAGCAGAAAATAAACGGGATACCATTATGACGCTAATATCAGCATAACGTTTCTTATTTATTAATTTTTAAAACAAAATATCACATGAATTCAGTAGAAGCAAAATAAAATTGGCTAATCCACTTAAAAAATAAATAAACATAAAAAAGGAACTTTGAACTATACATTCAAATAAAACTTAATTGTCACTGCCACCCTCCAGCATCCTTTTTAGAAGATTCTTTATGTCCTGCAATACTTCGATCCATTTTGCCTCTAAAGCCATCTGCTCTCTAGGTGGCTCGATGAAGTGTTTGGTCCCGTATACTTTGTCGAAATTATCAAAATATTCCCACCGAGTAGCCTCTCTTGCAGTTTTATTATTTGGCTTTTCTATGCGTTAAGTAATCATAGGGTTGTTCCATTTTTGCAGATTTTTTTTTTTTGAAAAATCAAAAAGTGGATTTTCTTTCAGGATTTCTGCATTTGTTTGAAGTCTAAACTCTTAACTAAAAACTAAAAACAAATTATAAAACTATAATTGATTTTCTTTCATGTGAGGATGCATACGGATAATCAGTTGTGCTGTTACATACATATTGTTTGTGTTCTCGATCAACTGATGCCTGTACAGTTGAGCTAGAAGAACGGTTCACCTCAGCAGCATCCAACAGACATTCTACCATGTATCGGACCATGTAAAAATATTGCAAATAAATGTTGGTTCGGTGGCTGCTGCTGAGTGAATTGCTCGTTCAGTTGGATTTTTGACAGTCAGGAGAAGCATCCCTTCAAAAAGCTAAGAAGCAAAATAAAATTTATAATTTTTTTTTTTTTTTTTTATTTATTCTTGTTCTAAGAATTTCGTTGTCTTTGGCTGCACCCAACCTTAATATTTTACATTTGCCATACATTCCTATACATATTGGTCCTTCGAGCCGGATTAAATAATAATTTTTTATTTCTAAATATAACTTAAGGACATATTTCGCGCGTGGAGATTTTCTTACGGTCGATTGACGAGAATACTTCCATTGAACTTTTAAACAATCATTTCGAGAACTTTGTAGAATCGTAGCAGTCATTTTATGTACTTCGAGACGAATATCTGAAATATCGCAAGCAATCCATTGCCGTCAGCCAGTTTCTTTTGCAACGGATGCTAACGAAACTGTACTTGAAAGGTTGGCAATCTAGCAGTTTACGTGTCTTGAGAGATTAAATGACTCAGGGTCTAGAGACGCGAATGTGCAACTCCCTAAAATCATTATTCCGCTGTTTTCTGGGGTTTAAGACTTTTTCGTCATTTAATGACAGTAAACCAATCTCACATCTGCGCAAGCATTTCAATATATGAAGTCGTTTTTATCAGCCGAAGCTGCTTCACTTATTCAGCACATTTCAATTTCCGACGTGAACGACACTGAAGCTTGATCCAGGTTAAAAGCGCGGTACAATCAACAATATTTGATTATTAAATCTTTCATTCAATCCTACTTGTCGCTTCTGTTCATGAATGCTGGTAACATACAAACTATTCGAAAAATGATTGATGGAGATGACGAAGTCGTTCGGTTACAGACTTTTCGCGATCCGTGGTTAGTTTACCTTTAAGTGCGAAAACTAGATCATGATTCTTGCCTAGCGTGGGCAGAGTTTTCATGCTCTCGAGACAATATAACCATTGATTTACTTTTAAACTTTCTACAGAAACGATGCAACGCGGTTAAACCATGCCAATCTAACTTTCGCTCAGTCCCTTCGCGTATAAAACCTACAACATCGCTTCGATCACATGTGTCGGAAATCAAGGAATCGAAATCTAAGTGTCCTAACTGCTCCGATTTCCATTCATTACCTCAGTGTCCAAAGTTCGTTTCTTTAGACATTCATTCGAAGTGCGAGTTCGTTAAAACAAATTCGTTCTATTTTAATTGTCTTCGGGTTGGGGACTCAGCCAATAAATGTCAATCTACGTTTAGATGCCGTGTATGCAAGTCATCGCACCACACATTGGTACATTTAAAAAATGCACCACCGAAACAATCTTCGTCGTCCAACCATTGCTCTTCCTCGTCCTCATCGCCCACTTCATAATCGTTCAATCAATCGAAAATGTTTAATTCGCCTGCACAACATTCGCCACTCGTCAATAATCTTTCGCATGAACCTAATCGTTGCAAACAGACAATTTTTCCTACTATTTCGGCAACGGTTAAGGATGTTCAAGGTAAACCTATCGTGTGCAGAGTCTTGTTGGATTCCGGGTTAAAGTCATCATTTGTTGTGGAGTCGTTCTCTAAACAACTAGGCTATCCTCGAATTCGCTATGCGCGTATTCCCATTCGCTCATTTTCATCGTAAGATGCAGGTTATACCAAGAATCAGTTTTTATTTGAGCTTTCGTCCCTAGTTAATTCTAGGGTATAGCTGTGGATGCATTTGTTCTTGCAAAGTTGACTTCAAACCTTCCAGGTCAGGATTTTGACAATTTTGTTTGGCCACATCTTACTGGATTGCATCTCGCGGACCCTACCTTTAATATTTCGTCTCCAATAGATATTCTTCTCGGTAAGGATAGACTTTGGTGCATTATACAGGCGGGACAAAGAAGAGGAGAAGAGCGTTCGCCTGTTGTCCAAAACACTTTATTTGGATGGGTAGTTACGGGAAGTTCTTTAAGAATGTATTCTCGGATAATCCTTCGGTCGAAACTTTTCACATAACAATAGATATCGATAATTTACTTAGACATTTTTGGAAGGTTGAAGACGTGTCTCTACGATCAAGCCGAGCAACAGTTCAGGGATAATTTCAGTCGTGTTTCTGATGTCATATCGTTGCCCTTTAAAACCCCTTATCCAGTTTTTAGTGATACCCTAGGTGCTTCAGTCTCGAGATTATACTCTATGGAACATCGGTTTCGGTCAAATCTTGAACTTCGTCGAATATATACAGACTTCATATCTGAATATTCCCAACTAGGTCATATGTCGCACATCCCCGTCGATCAGTGTAGTGCAGTTCCTGGGAAACATTTTTATCTCCCACATCACGCTGTCATAAAACAAGGACTTTCGACAAGAATATGGGTCGTGTTCGACGGTTCTACAAAGAATTCGCATGGAGTGTCGTTGAATAATTCACTATTAGTCGGTCCATCGATCCAGCGGGATTTGATAGACGTGTGCTTTCGAGCTCGAGCTTCGTTGATCCACCCACCCGACGATCTTTGCTTTTAGAAGTGTCGCATATCTTCGACCCTCTTGGTTTCCTCGCTCCGTCGGTCTTATTGTTCAAGATATTGCTTCAAGAGTTGTGGTCTACTGACTTAAATCTACATTGGGACAATCCTCTTCATCATCCCGTGTCGTTACGGTGGACAAACTGTCACCAAGAACTCCATCTTTTTGAGCAACTTCGAGTTCTACGTTACGCGTTTTCATAGCTGGGAGAGTTTGAGCTACACGGATTTTCAGACGCTTCTTCCGTAGCCTACGCCGCCGTAATTTATAGCCGTTGCAAACTTCAGGTGGGAAGGTACCAGGTGAATATTATCGCTGCCAAGACGAAGGTAACTCCGCTAAAACCACTCTCCATCCCACGACGCGAGTTCTGTGTAGCAATTATTTTTGGTTTTCATGAGAAAAACCAAAATACAACTACATTCTATGGACACCCATGACCGATTTTATGGAAGCACTACTTTCACTCAGCCAACAAGGCTTTTTTAAGAACAATTTTAAAGATTAATTTTGACTAATTCGCTTAATTTTCTATCCAGAGAAAACCCGAAACACATTGCAATCTACAAAAGTCTTTGAACGGATTAAAAATCTTTTTGATCTCCGTAAAGATATACCTTTACCTTAAAGAACTAAAAATTAATTATTTTATTTCGATTTTTTTTTTTATAATTTTATTTTTAAAAATTCATCATTATAAATGACATACTAGTATAATAAGAGAATAAGATATAATTGTTATACAAATACCTCAATCAATTCTCGTAATCAAATATTACTAATAGCTTTTATTGGCTGTGACAAGTTATCATTAATTTTTTTTACAATATTCAAATACAATTTGATTTGATTCAAATACAATATGATTTTACGATCTCTCGAAAGGATTAAGTGCAAAAAATTCGTTTCAACAGGAATATTATTTTTTATATATGGAAATTTAATTGGTTTCACTTATTTTATTAATTTAAATATATTACGTTGTTCGTTTTTATTTTTCTCCAATTTGTTCTACCATGTAGATTTTGTATTTGTTTTCTCTTGTAATAGGAATAATTTCTAAAACAATTAACTCTTATTGGTACATATATAACGAGCACTTTGAATATTAAAATATATTTAATATTCTGTTTGTATCTGTAACTGACATAAGGCATATAATAATTTTTTAAACTAAGACGTGTTTTTTAGAACTCAGTATACAATTAGTAAAGAAGAAAATAAACGCCAACTTATTTGTATCAAACGACAAATTAGTTGCAACACAAGTGTGTGATTTAAATTTCAAAATATGGTGGGCACAATATTGTTTAGCCGCAGCTTTACATATCCATATCAAACATAAGAGTGTTCTTCGACTCTGGATCAGAAGATTCTGATTCAATGCGACTGCGCATAGAAGAACCATTTCCGTTTTTGTCCTGAGTTGATAGATCGAGACCACTATCGTGTTTAGCAGATTTTCTCTCACCTAGCCTTTCCTTAAGATATTGTTCGTGATTGTTTGGAGACTGAAAGTAAAAGAGAAAAAAAGATTAAAATGTGAGTATTTGACAGCTAAAAAAAAAAAACAAAGGTAAATAACAATTCAACGCACTTTATAATCAAAACTTAGATTTCAAGTTACAATTTAATATATTGGGATAAGCCGGTGATGTATACACTTCATCAATTGAAGAAACTGTCATACTCCATCATGGATAGTCAGCCGGTGTTATTCGGAAATCCGGCTGCTGTTCGGAAAGCGCAGAACAGACTTCTAGGCTTGTATGCATACAGCTACAGGATATTCACGCTAAGATTCCATGTAGAGTAAAGAAGATTACCATTATTCAGTGTTCTGCACCGACAGAGGATAAGCATTCTAATTTTTGTACCAATTTAGCTCCGCCAACTATTTAGTGCATCTTTCTTCTGACTGGCAGAGAACTTCCAGGACAGAATAGGAATAGAATAGATTGAATACATGTCGATCATCCGCCCCTTTAAAAGATGTCTTCAGAACTTCCGAAACAAACGTGGCACCGCTATTGAATTTTGCCCGCGATCACCATCTTATGGAAGACACATGTTTCGTATTATATCCATCAGTAGCAACCGCGTTAACACGTAAGTAGGTAAAGTCCAAGTATAATACGGAAAGATTTCGGAATCTCTTAACTATCATCACTTGAGATACGAGACCACAATAAGCAATACAGTGCAAAGGAGTGACAGGCCTAACTAAGCAGACACAATTGCTGAACAAGTCGAATAAGCATCAAGCAGAAGTGATATGAGGGCCACATATAACATCAGAGAGCTAACAGGTGGTCGTTACTCTAAGCAATACCTGCTATAAAGAACGATCTATTTTAAATTTAGCTGAAGAACTTAGGAGATGAAGAGTACACTTTGAAAACGTGTACACACAGATTGCTATGGGAAGATAATAATCATCAAGATGGAATGTAAGAGCTGGAGAGGTATTTGCGAAAATGCAAATTTGTAATGGAAAAAATTCAGGAGGATCCAAAATATATTAGACCCAAATCCCGATGTGGCTTACGCTTAGGATCTTCCTTCGTCGGCCACATTAACATTGCTAACCATTATGGTGTCCGCTACATCTGTTTTTCATCGATTTCGAGAAGGCTTTTGACAAAATGAATGGAGATTTCATTTGATAGGATTTGTGCAGGAGGCACATTAGAAAAAAGCGTGCAGCTAAAATAATGCTACTTAGGAAAGTAGTGCTACTTGCTTTGTTAAACACAATAGTAATCTGTCAGAAGAATTTGAGTTCCTAGACGGGGTTACTAACCTGCATGTTCCTACACACTTTCACCGCTGCTTTTTCCAGTAGGTAGTCCATCAGTGATATTATATGCGCCGCACTGTTAGAATAACAGGAAAAACAGTCGGGAATTCAATGAGAAATAATATCAAATTTAAAGCATCTTGACGTCAGTGATAATACCTGAAACTCGAATAGATCACAATTCGGAAATCAAAGTAAGCAGATTAGAGCCAGATAAAGGGGGACAAGGTACCTTTTAAATGTCAACGCTCAGATAAAGATTGCTGGACGGAGGTTTAAAAAAAATTATGACTTGATTATGGAAGTGATGGTATCAAAATTTTAAGAAAGAATTATTATATTGGGTTGACCAATAAGTTCTGCGGTTTTTTCCTTGGAAGTAGTGTTTATCGTTTTGGAAAATTTCTATGTTTGGTATACCGTTATGAAATTTTTGTTGGAGAGGGTTATCCTTTACATCGTTACTACAATTTGTTTTGATCGGACGTGTTTTAAGTGCTCAGTATTTTTTCGCATTTTGGGCATATATTGCTTTTTTTTCGGCTATAAGTGCTGACATTTGTCAGCGTTGGTTTACACGCTTTCGTTCAGGAAATAAAAACCTTGCTGATGCGGTTCGCTCTGGACGTCCACCCGCTACAGACAAAAATAAAATCTTGGTTGCTGTTACCGCTAACAGGCATTTGACGACACAGGAGATCGCTCAGAGGTTTCACATCGCCCATACAACCGTTTAGATCGCATAATGATCTGAGACTTTGTTGATATGTAACTAGCTTGAGACTATTCTAAAAAGGGTGGTTACGGCCGACAAAAAATGTGTGGACTATAACGACATTCGGCGTAAGAGTTCATGGTGCGCTCCTGGTAAAACACTATAATCGGTCGGTAAAGATAAACAAGATTTGTATCCCAACAAGGTTATGCTAAGCATTTGGTGGGACTGGCGGGGTGTCCTTTACTTCGAGTTGCTTCTACGCAATCAGACAATTAATGCTATTAAATATTGCTCTCAGCTCAATACTCAATACAACGGCCAGAGTTGATGAAAAGGAAAGGCGTTGTTTTCCATCATGACAACGGTAGACCACACACAACTTTAGTGACAAAACAAAAGCTGAATTCATTTGGCTGGGAAGTTATGCAGCACCCACCGTACTCTCCAGACCTTAAGTCTGCTGACTTTTATTGGGTTTATTTAAAAAAAAAAAAAAAAAACATGTACAATAGTATTATCTGAAGCCATCTTTCTGGCAATTTGTGGATCACATCCCAAAAGAACAGTGCCGGCTCGGCAGCCAAGAATGAATTAAGCCAATTTTTGATATTTTGCTCTGATGCGAACCGTATTGCGGTGAGGGCGTTCTGCATCGAACGGAACAAATGGTAGTCAGAAGGGGCATGGTCTGGGCTACAAGGCAGGTGGGGTAAGACTTCCCATCCACTGTTTTCCAAATAGTTCTTAACCGGAATAGCAATGTGGGGCCGGGCGTTGTCATGATGGAAAATTATTACCTCGTGTCTGATCGCATATTCCGGGCGTTTTTCGGCTACTGCTCTCTTCAAACGGATTAATTGTGTTCGGTAGCGTTGTCCATTGATGGTTTCACCTGATTTTAGCACAGCACACCCATCTGATTCCACAAAATACAGAGCATTACCTTCGCGCCATGGATATTCGGCTTTGCCGTTGATTTGGCTGGTTGGCCGGGTTTCACATATGATTTTTTGCGCTTGGGGTTGTCGTAATGGATCCATATTTCATCACCAGTAACAATCCGATGCAAAAATGATTTCCTTTTGTGGCGTTCCTGCAGCATTTCGGACATGCCTTTCGACGTATCTCGGGTTGAGTTCATGTGGAACCCAATTTCCTTGCTTTTGAATATATCCAGCTGCTTTTAAACGTTTTGAAATGGCTGCTTGAGTGACACCCAAAGATTCTGGGAGCTCTTCTTGTGTTTGGCAACAATCTTCATAGAGTAATGCTTTCAGTTCTTCATCTTCAAATTTTTTGGCTGCCCAGGACGTTCATCGTCTTAAAAGCCAAAATCACCACTTTTAAATCGTGCAAACCACTTTTGGCACGTTCTCTCAGCTAGCGCATGTTAAAGTAATGAAGAAGAACTCCCCGCAAAAACACTTTTTCAGGCACAAAGTTCGACATATTTGAGTGAAAGAAATTATTGTTGTTTACGCTTCAAATAAATGACATATACCGAAATGACGTACAATGATGTAACAATGGAACAATACAAGTTACGTCATCTCTTAGCAAACGAATTAAGTTATTCGACCCAGCACAAAAGCCATACAAACTGGCAAAAAAAAAAAAAAAAAAAAAATGTTGGCAAAAGGCGATACCGTTCAACTTCGTGTCTGTGCATATAACTCTAGATTTGCTTCAATTAAACTAATCTCCACCAACTTATTGCTAACGCTATCTTGGCAGCACTCTCGCTTTCGTTGACAAACATGTGCAATTATGTGACGGACAACCGGTAGTGTTTGGATTTTTTTTTTTAGATTTCCACTTTGAATGGCTGGTGCGCCACATTATCTTGTCACATTGACCACACAATTCTGGAAAGCGACATCTCCTGGAGAAAGACCCTTAAATACGAGTACGTAAGGAATTTGCAAGTAAAGTTTTTAACCGTAAGGCAGTTTTAAGATTTGCATCACCACAAACGACGCACATTCTCTATTCCCAGCTTCACATTAGTATTCGTATTTATTCATTTTCGGGGTTCAGATTAAATCGGTAGGCAGCAATGTTGAATCCGGTATCTAACTACTTGCTATCAATCTTTGTGATGTTAATTTTCTTGTTTTGTAATATATATACAGAATCAGAAAAAAAAAATTTATAAGTAAAGAAATAAATCGAAACCTTAAAATAATATTGGCCAAATGCTACCCCTGGTTGCGGTTCTGTTATATGGAGCAGAAACATGGACCCTTAACAACGCAATGATAATAAGAATATAAACCTTCAAAATGTGGGTGTATAGATGAATTCTACGAAACTCTTAGATTGACAAAATCATAAACGATGAAGTCTTAAAACAAGAAGAGCATATTATGAGAAATAATATCAATTTCTCCAAATAATTCTACAAGCATAGATTGAAGGAAATATGTTGGAAGACAGAGATCGACATGGTTGTCCAACCTAAGAAAATGGCTCAATCTCTCAATAATATACATATTTACAGGAGTAACAAACAAACATCGATTAGGATCACTTAATCGTACCTCGTCCAATGTCTAATCGATGCGAACACTTAAATTGAATACCTTTCGACGCATTATCAATTTTCATGAACCGATATATTTACCTTTTAAGATACTAATCACATTAGCGCTTTTAAGTTAATGTACATACACATATCTATCACGAGTATATCGTTTTAATTTATAGTAGAAAAGAATACAACTTATGGATTGCATCTAATTCATATCTCACAATTGTGTGAAATTGCGTCGGCAAACACATATAATTATTTTTAGATTTTTAGAGTTTCATGCGCACTACACTGATTTTGTCATCATCAATTTCTAGTCAACATAACAATTACCTTGTTATCTTCATAATCTGCTGAATCGCCCTCACTATGGCGACGCTGTAGAGCACGTTTTTTATTTTTCTTCTTTTGATTTTTCTTCCGCTGACCCAAGATGCTCGAGTCCATACTAAAAATAGAGTAAAATTGAAAATTGCTTTGGTTTCACTTTAAGTTTAAAAACATTTATTTTTATTAAGTAATTCGACGGTGATTATTATTTAATTCACTTGTTTTCACCGGAAACAAGTTTTTATATCAATTTTACAACAAAATAGCCGCTGTTAATAAAATATGATAAGTTGCTTGTTATTTATGTACTTGTTTTATGTTTTATACAAATATTTACGCCAACTAAACGGAAGGTTTTATCATTAAACTTTGATACTGAAATTTAGATCAATTAATTTTATCTTTGATACTCACCGAAATACTTGTTTTTTTATCACCTCATTAAATCTAACAGTCTTCTTGCAGCTCTCCGAGAGGCCTAGGTGGGAAGAATTCTCCTCCGGAATATCACTGAATGACTGCGCGAAACGCAATCCTCCATCGATAGAGCACGAGAACGAGCTTGGATCATCGATGGATGAACAGCTGTCTGATATGCGAGCATATCTGCTGTAATGTTTTAAGATGCCCTTAAATGAGGGTCCACTATGGTCACGCGACTCCGAATAGCTTCTCTGTTTGCGATTAGGAATTTGAATATTTCCTTTGCCCTCGTCATTCATTCGTTCCGGCGATGAATCAGAGACATTTTCGAGGTCGTTTTCGTTACTGATATTGTTATTGGCGTTGTCTCTCTCGGCCTTAGGTTTGCTTTTATTTGCAGCATTTGCAGCAGCATTTGCAGCAGCAACTTGCTGTTGATGTTGTTTAATGTCATCGCAAGCAGATTCTGATAGCGATCGGCGTTTCTTATTCTTCTTTTTATGCTTTTTGTTAGTTTTCCTCGAAAAGTTCTTCTTTCCATCATCATCGTCGTCTTCTTCTTCACCGAATGTATAATTATCTGGTAACTTGGGTTTTATTTCAATTTCCACAGATTTTTCGTCCTCGGATCGCTCTACGGACACTTCTAGTTGAGATAGATTATCGTGTGATTTTGTTTGCTTCGACGTGCTAGTAATGAATTTATCTTGAATTTTAAATTCCTTCAGATCAGTTTTATCAAGACCTGCATAGTAAGTTCCAATGTTTTGGAAGTCTTTGAGATTCAAACTTAAAACAACATTGTTATCCCATGCTTCTGCTTCGATAGAATCGATTTTAACTTCGCTTTCTGTTGGGAATTCGAAATAAAATGCATAATGGTTGGGATAGTAGCCAGCACCTATAGAAGTGAATTTAACATGGAAAAATTTGCCATCTTTCAGAATGTCTATTGAATCCTTTTCAACGTTGCGGACATGTAATACAATTGCGAGCACGTCGTCCAAGGCATTACAATCAAAATGTTGTGGAAATGTGTATTCAATGGAGTTTTTAAGAAAGAACGATGGATGTTTTATAATTGCAGCAGAACTAATTGGTTTTGCATCTATGGAAAAATAGAAAAATAAATATATTTATTAATAGCGATTGAATATAATTTGAAAGAGGCAACTAAAAAAAAAAAGACAAACAAAAAACGAAATGACTTGCGTGACAAATTTATCGCTTCTTTATATTGAGATTGCAACCAGGGTTAGGAACTTAAGGTCTAGAAATAAACAGAGTTTGAAAAATGGAAATATTGTATTGTACAATTGTTCAAAATAGGAGAACCATTGTGTTTTGAAATGGTGTGTAATTTGCGAGGCAATCAATGATCAATAACTCAGTGCCGATAAACCTATGTTTGGTGCAATTGTCTGAAGGCGAGTCGAAAATAGCGTAGCGTTTTCTCTTTAGAATTGTGTTTTGTCAAGCCCGCTTTGCTTTTTTTTTTTTTTATTTGTATCCAAAGGCGACTTAATGGAAAAAAATCTCGTAGAGGCAATAACATCTAATAAGACTTCGCAGTCTGTAATGTGGTTCTCACTTCTCTAAACTATCAGTGAGGCAAAAGAAAAATGGGATATATAGGGTTCTCTAATAACGACTTGACAACTTTTTTTTTTAAATAAAAGGCAAACCATTAGAGATATTTCAAAAACTTTATTATTGGCTTGAAGTACAATCAAAACATTTATGAATGGAACTCGGCTTCGTTCATATGGCCACCACGGGCACGTTTGCAGCGGTCGATTTGTTGGACTCAATTTTCAACGACTAGGCCACACATTTCAGCCGAAACGGCCGCTATTTCGCGTTCAATGTTGGCTCTGAGCTCTTTCAACGTCGTCGGCGTGTTGCCGACAGCCCCACAGAAGATAGTCAAGCGGCTTTAAATCGCACGAACGAGGCGGCCAATCGACTGGCCCATTTCTTGAGATAACACGCTCACCATACTTACTCTGCAATAAATCGATTGTAGCATGTGCTGTGTGGCTTGTTGGACCATCCTGTTGAAACCACATGTCGTCCAAGTCCATATCTGACCATTCACAGTAAGGTGACGATCGTTATCGTCGATGAAAAAATATGGCCCAATAACGCCGCCGGCATGCAAACCGCACCAAACAGTTATTTTTTGTGGATGTAGTGGTGATTCATGAAGCACATGTGGGTTTTCACCCGACCAATAACGCATATTTTGCTTATTGACGAACCCATTGAGCCAAAAATATGCTTCGTCACTGAAGATGATTTTGCGATGAAATTCATCATCTTGGCGCATCTTCTCCAGAACCCAATAGGAGAACGTGCGTCGCTTCAAATGGTCCTCGGCTTCAATTCTTGAGTCAGCTTGATCTTGTATGGGTGTAAACGAAGACCCTTACGTAAAATACGCCATAATATGGTCTGAGCGATGCCCAATTCTTGAGAACGCCGTGGAATTGACTGATTTGGACCGTTTGCTAAAGACGTCTGAACGGCAGCGATATTTTCGACACTTCGGGCAACCCGTTGTCTCACTGACACGGCAACATCACACAACGAATATGTAGACTCAAATTTTTGCACTCAACTTGTTATTGCCTGTCTACTAGGGCGAGAATTACGACCGAGAATTGGAGTAAACGCTCTTAAAGTGGCAGTCACGGACTCCGAATATCTGTAGAAAATTTTTATAATTTAAAGACGTTGCTCGTTAGTGTACATTACAATGATGAAAATGTTGAGTTTACTGAACAAATTTATAGTGACAGTTTGATGATTAGTGAAAGAGTGCGTTCACAAATTAAATTCAAAGTTGTCGAGTCCCTATTGGAAAACCCTATACATTTGTGTATTTATGGGTACCAACACAAAAGGACTGCATCAAATGTTCATCTTTTTACCGTTAGGAATTACCATATATTCTAGAATTAGTCAAAACGATAAATAAAATATTCTTAAGATATCCTTGGCGAACTAGTTGCTATGTGACAGCAACTTTTGTTGACAGAATTATTGTTCGCCAAAGGAACCAAAGAAAACGAACGGAAACAGATAAAACAAATTAGCATAACTTAAATAAAGGAGTGTAATGTAAAAAATGTGTCTTGAGTAAGACTACAAATAGGCGAATAAAGTTATTGTTCGTAGTTTTACCACGTGCGGTAACAACAGACATATGCATGATCGGCGCTTAAAAGATGCAGGGTGTACAACTGCATTCCCATATAAAAGCCAAATGGCAATAATCCTTACAATAATAAGGATGAATTGAGGACAATGTGGGATGGTGCTTGAGAATTATGAGGGAAAAAAGACAACGAAAGAAATAAAAATGTTTCGAATGTTAACAGGTGTAACAAAACGCGATCCGCAGAAGTTTACACATAAAGAAACCGAAAGTGGATAAAAGATTAGCAAATAAACTATTATCGCCATACTTAGCATGTATCGTCGAAGAATACGGTCTATGTAGTAAAAAAAAAACTCGACTTCCAGCTTAGAAGGCCAAAAGAACCGATACTTGGATTGAACATCAGGATATTATTTTATTGATTAATGAAATGAAACAAAACATGACAGCTTAAGCAAACAAAGTTAAGCTGTTGATATGTAGATTCTTTTCAGTTGCTGAAACCCTCATTTTTTATTTGCAAAGCAGTACATGTTAATCTTTTTTATATATATTTTAATGAACACTTACGTTTGTAAATTCCTTTTTGTGGACTGGTGACCTAGAAAACATTTTTCATTTACGAGATCTGTTTATAGTTGAATGGGAATTTTAAAACAAAAAGAAACAGTTGTGAAGATCTCCTACTGCTTTAGCGGCTCGTATTGTTTTTATAATTTATTTGCAATGCTCTCATGAATGCAACTTTCGTACCCGTCGTTTGCTTTTTTTTTTCTCTTTAATTAAACGCAACAAACATGAAAATGATTCTATGCAAAATAATTGTATATGACCTAAAAAAACAATCATCAACTATTTGGTAGAATAGCATATTATGGGGAACAACTCGTTGGAAAGAAGGGAAATATCGAATGCGGTAATAACAGACACATTAGTTTTTACACAAAGTTCGTTCAGCGGTACTATGTGAACATTTGTATTTCTTTGGCTTCAGTGAGTATCTTTTCCTTGATTCTAATTTCTTATTTCATATTGCATATCGAAATTATGTGTTTGACGCACGATCAAATCTATAACGCAGATGATTCTGGTCTGTTTTATAGATTACTGTCAAACGAAACTATTGTCTCCAGCAGCGAAAAAAAGCTCCTGGTCGAGATGTATCAAGCATTTTGAAAACCCACTTGAGTACGACTCATTCAAATCCGCTTGGATGACCACATTTATTTTTCGGAAGTGGTTTAATTCATTAGTGCGACAGGTTTGAAATTTGAACTCAAAATCCATGATTTTTAATTTGTTAACATTTGGTTGAACACAATCTTCCGATGAAATAATTACTACTGCTCGACAATTCAAGAGGCTATGAAGAAATGCAAAGCGACGATGGAAACATTGTCGTGATGTTTCTTCCACCAAATGTGACACCCATTGTACAACCCATGGACCAAAATGCCGTATGGTTGACAAAGCTTTACTACAGACAAAGCTTATTATCGATGGTGGTTGCTAAGGAAAACAAAAGAATTGCAGATATTTTGAAGAAAATTTCAATAAGAGAGACGATCCTCTTATGTTGAAGAGGACAATATACCGCTTGCTAGGTTGATTCCTAACGTTCGTGTTCAGGACACAATTGACCTGTTAAACTTTCTTGGGCAGTCTGTATCCGCTCGTAAATTTGAAATCTTGATCTCTGGCAACGTTTCTGCTGATGTTCAATCAATTGAGGACAATTCAACAGCAACATCGCGCCTGATTCCGAAGAAGATGGACTTGGAGCAGACATTTCCCACAAGGATGTGGGAATAGCGTTTAAACTTCGGAAATTATTTCCATTCAAAATGTGCGGGATAGAGCGGTTAAGCTTTAACAAAAGGCAAAGACTGTTCACCATATCCGACTTCTTCAGACATAAGTGAATTACAATTTGTACACTTGCATATGTATGTATGTATTTGTTTGTTTCTTCTTTTTTTTTTTACTGAGATTTATTCACTTTGGGCGAAAGTCTATGGGTGGATATAATGGTCTCCTCTGTTTAAATAAAAGCGCTTGAAAATTTAAAACATTTGAAAAATATAATTCGCCAAAACTTTTTTTTTTCTAATTTTCGAGCTTCTACTGTATAGGTATCGATATGAGAGCTTTCATGACTGAAGTGCTTATGCCTTTCATTGTAACAAGAATGAGGCAAGTATTCCTATTTCCCTGTCTTACAAATTTCATATGAACAGGATCGAGTGATATATGACACCAAAATTGGGCCAACCCTAATTAGATAAGAAATGTCCGCGCATTGTGAAGGGACCATATGCATCTACAACTTAGGCCCGCTGAAAAAAAAAATCAGCATTGAAAATGGGAAAAGTTGGAGTAAAATGGAGGCCGTCTATAGGATGACAACCAATGCCAAATATATAAAAGCGCTTCAGCGCAAAAATAATGCAGTAAGTGATTGGGTTCGTACCAGAAAAATGGAGACAAAGATCCTAAATGATAAGAAAGTCCACATAGCCTCCAAGTAAAAATCAAACATCAGAGTTGTTAAACATCGGGAGAAATATATGAATTACAGTATTTCAAGACGTTTATCGACGTCGCTTACTGTACGAGTACGTTAAAAGATCCAATTTGACTACTCTAAGCAATTCCCAAATTTGCAGCTAGTGAGAAAATGAAAAGTACAATGAAGTAATCATGCCAAGCTGGCATTTACGTTGAAAGCAATTCAAAACTTCCGACCCTTTCTTGACTTCTTGTGATTGATGAGATGTTGGGAACGAAGAAATGGCTTCTTGGAGAAGTTGTCATTTTGGTTTCCGGAAATTTTCTTACGAGTATGTAACTAGGACTATTGTCATGAGCCCTATTTTAAAGTATTGATCAATAATCTTGAAGAAGGTTCATATTAAGAAATGCTATCCTCCAACAACCCAAAAAACAATAAACAGCCTGTGCGGTGAGGCTGAAATGCGATGGTTTAAATCTACTTGGTCCCTACTGCAATAATGCGGTTGATAGAAATTGCAATTAAGACAGGAAAGCACTGCAGGACTAACCAGGAAGAAAGAACTAGCTTGCTATAATGAAGCATGAAACGATTCGAGAGCTTTGGAATACTACAAGTTTGTTCCTTTAGGGCTGTGAACATGCTAAGCTCACACCCGTCAATCAAGCTGCAAGGACCATTAGGAAACAATAATATCGGCTGAGATAACCACGTAGTCTGTAAGCCTTTGGACTTCATAGTTACAAGATTAAGGCTGGTAAGCAAATCTAGAAGATCCAATTACAATATTGTGACCCTAAATTAGGGCATATTTTTTATCTCAGGCGATACAAGAGCGGATAAACATCCAAGGTAGAAGTCACTGCCCACTTCCAGACCTTTTTCTTTGTGAGTATTTCGATTATAAAGGAAGTATTATAATAAATCTACCAGTTCCATGTCTGGCATTATTTTTGGACACTGTGCAATTTGTATTTATGGTATCTTACCTGAAAGATTCTAAACCAGAGGCATTTTGCACAATACAAATTTTTACTGTAAAAGATATAGTCGAATTGTTCCAGATCCTGAGAAATATAATGCGGAGGGCAATAAATTCTGCAAAAACACCACATTGTTCGTAAACCTCACTTCTGGCTAAATAACACAGTGACCTCAGAAGCCAAATAGGATTTCTTTGCTTCAGTTCGGACACTACATCTTAAAAACACATTATGAACCAAAAGAATGTTGATTATAGAGAAGTACTTAGAAAGCATTGGACACAAGATACATATGCAATTTGTGCAACAAAAGAATCACCTATATCTAGAAAAATAAGAACTCGTTTGAATATCCACAATATATAGACGAACAAAGATAGAGTTAACCTATATAACAAATAAAAAATAAAAAAAAAAATGATAACAAACTGAAAACGACGATATAAAATACCAACCTTCATGGGCTGCAAGTTTAGTGCCCAACACCTGCACCAGATCTGACACAGGTGAATCTCCACCGCTCGAATGCATCTCATCACGAACATCACTCTCTACGCCACTATCCTCACGATAGAAATCTCTCAAGCAACGCTCCTTCCCCACTACCCGGACTGGCAGTGTAATAATAAGTTTCCTCTGATCAGCATCGAATTTAGCAGAACCATCTTTATCGTTCACATCATATGGTAATTCTATATTTAATTTGTACTTGGCAGGCTTCTCGCTTATTAAATAGACCATCCGTTCGGTGACGTCCAGTGAACAATCTCCTGCCGAGCGCAGCAATGGCAGTTCTACTTCCACTACCAGCTCCTTAGGAATGGCGACATTCAACTTAGCATCTAATTCATAAGTCATCTCAGAAAAATCAACCGGACGACGATGTTTGAGAACATAATTCGGCTTGCAGTACTCCTCTTTCTCATGAGGGGTACTCTGCACTTTTGTGGGCTTTGAATTTGCAATAGGTTTCGGTGGGAAAATATTCTCCAATGGATTTGGCTCATCTGATTCGGGCGGGGGGTTCTCAGACAATTTACGTATCACAGAGGGTCGTTGTAGGCCCTTAAATTTTAATTTCGGAAATTTCAAATTTGTCAGATCCAGTTTAACTTTGTATTCTCTTTCCACGCCATCGCAGGCAGTGTCGATGAGACATCGTTTAAATGCTGCATTCTTTTCAGCCAGGTACAAGGCATCTGGATGGAATATAACATCGAATACCTTACAACGAGCGCCCTTGTTGTCGTAATCGTCGCGTGGAGGTGGCAAACCATGTGGTATGCTCCAATTTAATCCTCTAGTGCCGTTACTTGGATTGATGCAGGATTCACTAGTCGGGGCAGCAACCTTATCACACTTGGATATGTTCAAAAAACACTTGGATTCACCATTTATCGATGTTTTTACAACAAATCCAGGCTCAGGGTTAAGGAAGGTCACATCAACACCACGTTCCGCTTCCAATTGTTTGATTTCTTCTTCGTACTGCTTACGACTTTTCGGATCCTGGATTTCCTCACAGTAATCAAGGAAAAGTTTTCGAAACTCTTCCTTCTTTAACGCGTCACTTATTTTCTCAAATTCATCACGAGTAATGTCAAATTTATCGAAATGTTTATTAGCGGACATGTCAGACTAAGGCCACTGACTCTATGCACAATTCCTCTATTTTCTCGCCAATTATTACCGACACACAAAAACAAAAATAAAAACAAAATACAGACCACGACGACGACCTGTGTATACTGTATTCCTTTTGGTAATTGCGCAACTACTAGGGCAGATAAGCATAGAAGGCACAACTAGATCGAATTCGGTTTTTCTCCGATTGAAAATAATTTGATATACTTTTTTTTTGTGGATATCACGCCGACTTTGTGACTTTTCGGGGCGTGAATTCAGGAATATTGAAATGTCTGCCAACGATTTTGTTTTTTTTTTCTTCGTTTGTTCAAACCGGTCGTGTTGGTTTTTTAGATTTTTTAAAGATCTATTTATTGGAAAGCCAAAACCTACGCGGGGGAATCTGATGCAATATCGATCAAACTTACGTTAAAAAATTAATAATTCCCGGTTACCGGAAATATTTTTTTATACCAAATAGAAGACAATTGACGTGGTTTTCAGTGAGGGGTGAAAACAATTTTTTTTCCCTTTGAGGGGCAGTTTTCTAGAACTTCAATTCAAGCACTTCTAATTGAAAGTAGACCAGGCAGCGTATCTACGTATCGAAGATTTCTTCGGATGGAACTGTGAACGTTATTTAGTTCTCTGCGAGTATGGAGATAGAGAGATGGTGACTAGTTTTGTTGTTGTTCTTTTCTGTTACACGCAATTGTATAAGGCGATGGCAAATCGAATTGGCAATTTTCACTTTGCCGGCTGTAGGGTTATTGGAGAAATTTCCTTCTAGAAGCTTTTTTTTTTTTTTTGCTTTCAATTTTCACTTCAATGAAAACGTGATAGGATCTGATGTTTTTGATTTGAAGTATGTGATTATTTTTCGATTGATTTAAATAGGTCAGGTGGAATATTTGTACAACGTGTTAGTCTAGAAAATTGATGAATTGTGAATACTTTTCATTTGAATGGTAGGTAGTTGAAATGAAAACACCATCAGCTGTTTCTATAGTTCCCATTGAGTAACAAACTATAATGGTATCTCTTTTTTTCTGATAGGGTTTCTTAAGACTTTCCTATGTGGAATGTAATTTATATGAGATATCAATCCGCGTTGCTGAGGTAGTATTCCTGCGGTTTAGAATCAATTTTTTGGTATTGAATGTTAGCATTTTAGAAGTACTATTAGAAAATACAATATATAATAAAATATACAAGTAACTTTTGAAAGTATCAGCACGGGTGTTGGCTTAAATTGACTGAGGTATTTTGCTCCTACATGGCAAAGAAAGAAGTTGAACGATGTTAAATCGTATGATCTCTGTGGTCAATCAATTTTTGATCACCATTTCGAGAATTGACCCAGCCAGAAAATTTTGTCCCAAAAGAATTAGATTAGAATTAGAATACCAAAAAAATATAATATAAAATATAATATAAAAATAATCCTAGTTCGAAAAGAGTACCCATCCATGGCTTATTTCGAAAAAAAGGTCCAATGATGCCTCCTGCCGTTGTCGAACGAGAGGCTTGTCGCCATTTTTGATTTTTCAAGTCCCAAATATTCTGATTATAAACAAACCTTGGAGGTGAAAATATCACTTAACACCAAGCTATGACGCTGCTGATTGACGACAGGCTAAACTTTTTGCGGCAGTTGAACATTATATGTATGTTTGTTTCTGATATATTATGTCCAATGCCTGAAATCGAGGTAGACTTACTTAAGGTGGCGCTGCAGTCGAATGGGTTTTGTTAGTAAATTGCTTTCTTAGTCCAAAGAAGCAAAGATGGACAAGAGTTATTCTTGGTTTGATCACAGCGCTGGTGTCGTTGTTTAAATTTATGGCGGATCCTAGATAGACAAAGTCCTTAACCACATCAAACTTATACCTGTCGAGGCTGACGTTCTGTCAGAGACGTCGGTTTTGGGTGCTGACGGCATACATATACTTTGCCTTACACTCATTGACCGTTAAACATATTTTATAACATATACATAATATACAACATATAACATATAACATAAATATTATAACATATCGTATAACACATCTCCCATCTCAAATCTCGCGAATGCGCCACTAACATCACTCTGCTCTCTCCCGATTGTGTCAATATCGTCGGCTTATGCGAGTAATTTGACGGACTTTCGAAAGATTGTGACTGTTTTGTTGGCGCGTGAGTTTTGCATTATTCTGTCAAGAATAATATTAAAGAAATTACATGACAGTGCATCGCATTGTCAAAACCCAAGCCAAAGGTCTTGGTAATTACTTTACCGGCGTTGATAGAGCACGTAGTCAGAGTCCACAGTCATCCTTCATAAACAAACGAGTTTGGCAAGGATGCCAAAACTAGACATTGCTGTATATACGATACATAGATCGTTTCTATAGATGCTGTCATATGCGGCCTTAAAATCTATGAATAGATGGTGTGTATCGATTTACAGCTCATGGGTTTTTTTTTCCGAAATCTGAATATATGTACTATGGTGGACTTTCCCGGCCTAAAGCCAAACTGATATGGACCAACTCCTACGGGTTCAGGAGTGCACACAATACGGCAGATAGGATCTTGTAGGCTATGTTTTCGATTACTATCGGTCAAGTTAAAAAAATGTAAGCACATTTTTGACAGGTGAAAAGAAGAGTACTATTTTTATTGGAAAACCCCGTAGTAATTTATTTGACATTGTTGGATGAATTTTGTATGATTAGAGTAGGCTCTGAGCCTGATTAATTGTGCTCACTTTATATCCTCGCGCTTCTTGTGATAGTCATCAGGTTCTGAACTCACATAACCGGCTTGGATTTTCCAAAATTATAAACTCTAGTGCTGTGCAGTGGAAGTAGCAACACATAACGCAGACTCCTTATATAGACTACTTCTACGAATGACCATATTGACAAAATATAGTATTTAGTAACTTAAGCGTCAAAATATTAAGGAAAACAAGTTTGTCTCGCGAAGAGGAAACATTGTCTACTCGATAACATGTTTAGAACTGAACTCAATTTAATTAACAAACTATCAACCAAATTGATCATGTTGCAACCGAAGGAAGGATTTTGTTTGCATTAGAAATTCTTTCACGTTTTGAATGAAGAATCTGACTACCACCCAATTATAACCAAGGTACTCGGACATCTATGAATATCTCAGACCGCAACAATGGAGATATAACCTCTCAAAGAGTACTAAGGAACTACCATCAAGGGCTGAAGATGCCCTTGCGAGCAGACCAGACAAGCTCGCCTGGATTACATAAGGGCTTAGACAAAATGATTGCTATTATGTCTGATTGAACTTGTGAGAAATCGCTAAGCTTACACAGAGCGCAGTAAACTGGCAAACATTGAGTTCGGTTGTGAAGGACAGCAAAACTAAGTTAATTCTGTCGCGCCCATTTTTGCGCAAGATTAACGAATTTGTCTGAAGATCTCAATAGAAGTTACATTTAATAAAATATTTGAGAATGGAAAAACAAAACCTGCTTTTTGTAAAATGATGTATTTTTGATGTATATTATTGATATTCTTACTTCACCGACTTAAATGGCTCTATAGTCCGGCGTGAACATGTCTTTAGCTAACATACCTCTCTAACTAGCGCGGTCTTTTGCCAGTAGACAATAGTTGCGTACAAGAAGTTAGCTGAAGTCGTTTTCCACTTTTGTGAGCCACCGCAAAAGTCGAAAATTTTCCGTATCGGAACGCTGGTGTCCATGTGCTCAAGGAAGCATAACCATCTTGGCCGGGTTATCCGAGACCCGAAGAACTTTTTTCTCAAATCTTTCGTCAAGCTCCTACTCTGTAAAGTAGGAGTAGCCTTATAATATGTTTTTTTGTTGTTTTGTGTTGTTGTTCCCATTTGTTGACAGCATAAACTTTGTTTTGCTTCCTTTGAATACTTAACCCATCTTTGGCGCTTCTGCTCCTATGGTCACAAACAGCTAGGTGCGTTCTTCCCAATATGTCAATGTTGTCTACATCTTCGAGTAACCGAACAGAATTTTGAAAGATGGTGCTTCTGGTTTTGATTTGTTAGTTTCGCACAATTCTTTCAAGAACGATGTTGAAAAAATCAATCCGACATTGAAGGTCTTGGTTTTGTCATTGCTGACCTCGATGGATAAGCGTGCATTCTTAGAAACTACTGTGGTTCTGGTAAATATAATAAGCATGTAAGAAATTTTCTAACATTCAATACTTTTAATTAATTTTCGAAATTGTGTCATTAATTCTTCAAAGCGGGACGAAAAACACAACAGGATTTTTAACAAATTACTGTTAACAATGTGAAAATAAATATTAGAACACAAACCGAAAGCCATAATTAACACTTTTCATTTTCCATATTCTAATTCTTTATTGGGCTAAGCTATTGCATATTCGTAGCAAAAAATATTTAAACATCCATACAATGCACTAGTCTTCACCTCTAATAGGCTTTTCACTAATGATTCCTGTATAAAATTACCATAAATTTCACTTTCTATACGAAGTCTATATAAATAGATTTGGATTCAATCAAATTCGCAGGTCTCTAGAAACGTCATCAAGGCGGGGAGAATAAATAGGAGTTGTTGTTATACATGAGAAAGGCGTAATATTGTATCCTGTCATTTATGATTTGATGTATGCAGCCGATTACTAGTCAAATAAGTTCCACCTTTTTGATTCTAATTCGACTGGGTTCGAAGATAGGATGTAAAATGAATCGTTAAGGTAGTGTGAAGTGTAGCTGTAGTGAACTTGTCTATTTCCAATTTTTGCATATGGAAATTAAATATTGTGTACAATACAAGAGATCTGTCCCTTTACTCACTCGTCGTAATTTCGGATTTTAGAAAATGCTCGAGACTCATTTCTTTACTTTTCTGGGATCTAAAACTTAGTTTTTGACAGATAAATCATATCTCTTACAGCAAGAAATTGAACAGAGTACAGGGCAGTTGACGAGAGGAGAGTAATATCCTTTTCCAGTGTAATTTGAAATATGAAGGCCTTGTCATCGTACCGTACAATTCAATCCGATTGGACGTGAAACTTATCTGTTTAATTGGATATCCGCACACAATTTTACAGAATTTTGTTCAGTTGACGATAATGTCAATGAACAAAATTGTCGAATAAAGTGACAGAAACCTAAGGAGGCTTAATGAGACGTGTCACATCACGCATTGTCTCGACTTATTTTTTCGAACAAAATGGCCAATGGAGACCGTAACATAAAGTTTCTCAAATAGTTTTTTCTTCCCAGAGCTACTCTGTATGGTTCCAGGAAGATGGTGCAGTTACTGGTTACACATAGCCAGGGACTATCTTCGGCCTCGGTTAGGGCTTCCATTGATAATTGGGTTTTATACGAGCATAATTGCAGATGGCGTGCTTTTCCTGGTTGTCGGCAAGCCAAACGAATGCTTGCCAATAGATACTTCTAAGAGGTCTGCTCTTCCACAGTGAGAAAGACTGCAGACTACTTATCGATATCGTGACGGAACACTAGATTTTTTTAAGCATACTGCGTATAAGTGACACAACATCCTGCAATGTTTGCTATGAAAGTGATGACGACACTCATGACGACACTGCGGAGCACCACTTATATGAGTGTCCGGCTTATGATCGCATCAAGCTGCAGGTACTTGGCGCTGATGTAGTGAGTGCTGGTATTGTAGGGACTTTATCATTAAAACGATTGCTAATTTTTCATTTCATTTTTTTTTTTTTGAAAGAGAAATTTCCGTAAAAAGTACTCTATATGTATATACAAGGAATAAACATTTATTTTTGTCTGGATTGAAAAAAAAAGCTGAGGCAAAATTATCAGCGATGTGTGTGGACGCGCCACTAATATCCACTCTATTTACTTAAAAGACCGGAGTCATCATTTTCTAATTTAAGCAAAGCGACATTGTTCCTTGGCTTGGAAAGCATCTAGTACTTTGAGCAAGCTGTTGAAGACATAATATATTCAAGCGCTGTAGATGTTGCTATATACCTAGTCTAGCCATAAATACTGTAAATGCTCAGTTTGGAGAGCAAGAACCGTTATTCTTTTTACAGTAATTTATGAAGTAGCTCCTCTACTCGTAAAAATAATTTAGTTCAAGGTAAACTTTTAAAGTCTCAACATGGAGTAGAATAAAATCGCAGTATGAATTCGCGTTGCCCGAATCTGGGCTGGATGCGAAGTCAAAATTAAAATTCTTGCTGCCGCTAAAAATCAGCCGGGCTTTTGTTTATTGAACTATTAAAAGATTCACAGAAACCGGGCGAATTAATGACTGTCAAAGATCGCAGTTCGAACCAAAAATGGTGTCAAAACCGTGACTGCTCGAATTTGCCGAAACCTCCTTCGGGAGCAAAGATGTTGTCCCGTGAGATGGGTTTTGTTTCTAGAACGATCTCAAGGATCATTAAATATGACCTTGGACTTCGAGCGTACCGCAGATCTACAGGACATCTGCTTACAGTGGCATTCAAAAAAATAGAGCGGATATCTTAAAAACTGCTATCACGGTACGCAGAGAAAAAGAATGGAACAATTTTAATTATCGACAAAAAATGTTTACTCTTGAATAGAAATTCAACAAACAAAATGATAAAGTTTATGCGCGTAACTCAAAAGAAGCGTCACGGATGATTCCCAGAATTCAGAGAGGTCACCATCCGGCGTACGTAATGCTTTGGTGGGTTATCTCTTACGATGGGGTTACTGAGTTGCGTAAAAAGCATAAAAGCATCCGTTAAAGTGTGCCAGAATACTGCTGCTCGTATTGCGACCGTTTTTCGCGCAGTTCTCGCAATCACTAATCAATTGAAGTCGATATCATTCCCCAGTGATAATAAATAACACCGACCTGGTCCCACCAAATACACAGAATAACCTTCGCAGCGTGAGTATTCGTCCGAGCCGACGACGTAGTAGCATGACCGAGCAGTCCCCGTAACTTTCTTCTCTTTGAGTTGCTGTAATGAATAAATTATTCATCATCAATCACGATACGATGAAGAACACCCTCCCTTTTTTTCCGCTGGAGCAGTTGTTCATAGGAGAAAAAGTCACGCTCAACGTCCCTTGACTTGAAATCATAGGGAATATAAGGTCCTTGTTTTTGAATCAATCGCTTGGAAATGGCTTGGCTTGTACCTACTAATGCTAAGGCAAGCTCCTCTTGCATTTGGGACGAATCCTTATCGAGCAATGCCTTCCTTCACGCGGACGGTCGTCAACATCGAAATCACTGTTTTTACTTAGAGCATCATCTCCGTCAGCCGCCGTTTTCTTCGAATGAAGAAGAAGAAAATCAACACTTCCCGCAAATGTCGATTATTTGGTACAAAATCAAGCATTTTCACACAGCCAAAAGTATATGACGCCAAAACAAAAAGAAAGAGGGTAAGAAGAAGTCAACCAGAATGGACACCTAACACCGATGTCTCGGATAGAACGCCACCTTCAGCAGGTATAACTTTGAGGTAGTCCTCTTTCGAATAACAAAAGTGACCCTATATAAGACCTTAAAAATTCCAGTCCTGTCCTATAGCGAAGAGGCATGTATTTTATCAAAAATGGATAAGGGTGTTTTTGGCTGTTTTGAAAAGAAAATTCTTTAGATGATTTTCAGTCCCGTCTGTATAGATGGTGAGTGAAGGAAGAGATACAATGACGAAATGTACGGGCAGTACAGCGTCATTGACTTAGCCATGAGAGTGAAGGTCCAATGACTGAGGCGGCTGGGTCATGTAAAGCGGATGGATATCAATGCTCCGGTCCGAAAAATCTTCAAATCTAAGCCCGAAGGACAGCGCAGTAGAGAAAAACCGCCATTCATGTGGCGCACACAACTGGAAGGAGATGTCAACCAATTTAACGCGCCAATCTGGAGGCAGCTAGCTAAAGGCCGAGCTGGCTGGATACATTTATTGGTTGAGACCCACGTTCACTCCGGACTGTAGCGTCATCTTAAATAAGTCAATACCTATTCTGTGTCAGTAGTGCTATGCTAAAATCCCACCACTAGGTAATCAGACTAAAACTGACTTTAATAAATCCTTTTACTGGGACACAAATGAGGAAAATTACCTGACGAATTTCGAAAACGTAAAGTGATGATTCCTTAACTTATCCTCTGGAGAGATTGCATGAGTTAGAAGGGTATATCGAACATGGGATCTTATTTATTCATTGTATTGTATTATGATAAAAAAAAGTTTCATATTTTAAGTATCCAGAAGGGTTTTTTGCTGGTATCTACAATATTTATTCTCTTTTATTTTCGAAGCTTCCTTACTAATTCTTGTTCTGGTTCAAGTTTTCGAATGTTCTTATCTGATAAGTAAACAAAATCTTTTATCCCCAATAAATTAAAATCCATTGGAGCCAAGCCCGGATACCTTGAAGGACACAGAATGGGTTCATTCCACCCTATCCATTCATACTCACAATATAACAACTTTCCAACTAAGTAGCATGGTGACTTCCTCTCCCAAGGGTACTTCTTTATAGCCACGTAGTAATTATACTAATGTTTTTAAAAACCCAAAAATCCGAATTAGGCCTAGGGGAAAATCGATTAGTTCCGATTAGCTAGTTTTTCCAATAGGTCCATCGACATAACATATTGACGTTGAATTTGTGTTCTCTGCTTCGTGGAGTGGTAGTTATTTCTGCACAAAAATGCAAATTGCAAAAGTAAGCAATTCATCCCTGGTGAATTGGCACCGATAGGTCCTGCGCTTGTGCATTATGAAATGCAAGATTTAAGTCTTGCTTGGACTAATATGTCTGCTTACTGTATCTATGGATGGTAGGTATATTAGTGTAAACTCTTGCTTTTCTAGCAGGATGGGAATTTCTGGCGCTTGGCACAGCCTTTCAAGGTACTGCTTTAGTACTCCAATTTGGGTTTTCATTGCTATCGGTGCAAAAAGGATGGTCGTAAATTATTTGTGAATATACTTGATTTGTAAATTCTGCCATTTTCAATTAAATGTTAATATTGCGGCGAAAAAAATTACAAACTGGTGAAAAGCGGTTGTATGTAATGTGGTTTAGTGAAAAATGCACTGTTTGGTGCTGTTTATGGTTCGGCGGCATTATTGACCCTTCGAACAATTTTTTGCACAAAATGCACGAGCTGAACCTGATCGACATGTAGTTCCAGTAAGACGGCGTTTTATACTACACAGCACGCGAATCGAAAGACCAGTTGAGAAATGAGTTCGGCGATCGGCCGACACAGTTGTATATGTACCAGTCGCCATATTTTGATAATTATTGAATTCATTTAAAATTTTAAATGTTAACCAGTAACGTATTATGTGATTGTGATGATGGTGATGATGATGACGATGTTGATGATGGGTAAATGTTTTCAGCCCAAACTCTTTAAAAGAACTTTCTTTCAAGAGGGAATCACTGCCAATTTGCAACTAGGCCGTCTAAATTGTGCTCGTGACGTTTTCACTTCGGCGACTATGACTCGACTGTCTGGACCTTTGACAACTTGTATGATACGCAATTTATGGGTAGGTAAGGTGTCCTGGTGTATTATTACATGGCTATCGAGATAAATTTTTAGGCTGGATGATGGCCATTTTGAACGACCTTGTAGTTCCAGGATATTTTTTTATGGCCACTGTTTCTAAAAGTGGATTTTCACGATACTTATTCAACGCCGTCGTTGAATGTAGCTCATATGGTCTACTTTCGCGACCTCCACTGCTGATTCTGGGATTGCCCTCAATAATGACCGTTTTCATCATAGAGATCTATTGACATCGGGGTAATTGGTTATGAATTCCTTATGGCTTCGATCTTCACCAACGCTGTTGTTAACTCTACAAATGTCAACTTAGCACTTCCCAAACTCTCTTTGATGATGACTACTTGCTACTATTACGGCTGCTTCCCAAACCCCTCCTAAGTTAATTTCTTTATAAATACATCGCAACAATAATATAATTTTTTTTTTATTATTTATAACTCTTAGTGGAAAATCTTCTCGTTTGTTAATTTATTTTTTCATTCGTAACAGTTCGATTAATTTCGTTGTCTCTTCCAAAGAATGCATTTCGATTTTTGAATTTTTTCGCCACCGTTGATCAACGGATCGACTTGGTTTTTCCTATCCTAATAACAAAAGGTTCATAAAGATCTTCTGGTTGATCACGGCAATCCTCCAGTAATATATTGAATGAAATCTTCAAAGGCATTTACGACCTCTGCTCGGTTCCGGAAGACCTTCTGCCGGCAAAATGAATCCAGACTGCGAAAAAGATGGTAATCGGTTGGGGAAATGTCAGGAGAGTACGGTGGATGCGGAATAATTTCAAATCCTAACCGCAACAGTTTTTGCACCATTACTTTTGAGGTATATGGTCTATCATTGTGATGTAAAAGAATCGGACCGTGCCTATTGACCAACGTATGCTGCTTTTCAGCCAATTTGGCATTCAATATGTTGATTTCATCACAATATTTGATAGCGTTTATCGTTTCCTCTCGTTGAAGAAATGAAAAGTGGATTGGTCCTTTCAATGTCCACCAAATTGCCACCATAACCTTTTTCGAGAGAAAATCAGGCTTGGAGATATGTTTTGGTTTTTCATTTTTTCAAAAACGGTTCAGTTTGGTTTCTTGATATAAGCGATGCGCAGATTTCCAAGCGCCGTAGTTTTTGGGATTCGTTCAGTTCATGGGGTACCCCTTTATCGATTTTTTTACCTTTCCTATGAAATAAAAGTGTCGACTTATTGTCATTGGGGATACTCCAATGCTTTGTGGAATCTCCCGCACTGATTTTGGCGGGTCCGCATCCACCGTTGCTCTTAAAACATCGCTGTCATTTAACATTTCCGGCTTTCCACGTGGTTCATTTTCGAGGCTGAAATCTCCCGAACGAATTTTCCAAACCAAAGTCGTATAGCGCGTTCGTTTACCGTTACATTCTCAAATACGTCATTACTGTTTTTTATTGTCAATGACGCATTATGTCCCATTTTAAATTCGTAAAGGAAGAGGGTTCGAATTTGAACTGCCGTCAGCATGACAAATAGTTCCTAGAAAAAAAAAAAAACGGTACTTGTAACGAACCCTAAAATTCTTACACGTCAGGCACACGTACCACTTTGTTTTATAAAAAAAGAAAGTTTAACTTTCTGGCATAGATGTTCACTGAGCGAAAATCGGACATTTAATGTGGTTCAACCTAATAGAATAGGATAACTAGCTAGTTGCAGCCTAAATACCTAGATATATCTTGAGAAATCTCCAGCTAACAGTGGAGAAAAACATTGAATGGCTGCAATCGAAACATACCGCCAGAACTATTGTCAATCGTGTATCATTAGCCACTGGTCAATCCCTTACAGCCTGAATCTGCTTAAGATCAGTGGCATTGGAACTAAGAAGCTACAAGAATTATGTGACTGACGTGTTGGCTTACATACTTCTGACATCCTCCATAAAACGCCTGCTTTGATAAAGAGTGCAGTAAAGCAAACGTAAAGAAAGAAGTCTTCTACGAAACGGCATAGCGACGAAGGCGTATACAAAGGACTGGTGCTCTGTTCTGACAGAAAAATAAAAACATTGTCTTATTCGTAGAAAAAAAAAAAAAAAAAAAAAAAACAAGAAGCGTGCGGTGGAGAAAATTGAGAAGTGCTACTCCAGGAACAATTTTCGAAAGTTTTACCAAAATATGAAAAGAGTGTGTCAAGCTAACAAGACCGTAACTGAATCCTGATGAGCAAAAAAATTAAGTAAAACGAGTAGACTGACAGTCCTTGTTGGAGATATGGAAAAATCACTTCTGCAGACTGTTAAACAGCGGACAGAAAAAATAATTTAATTTGTAACTTGGCCCAATTATAAAAGCAAAGCCTTGCACACAATGAACAAAATGGAGTAAAGATAGAAATATGTAAATATAAGCAGAACAAGGCTACTGCCACGCAATGCCTACTTGTCGAGCTGTTTATAGGATATAACTAGGTTGAAACCATACACCAACTCATTTCCAAAGTGTCAAAGAAGAGTATGCAATGCAACGAATATTTTTTCTCAAATATCGCGTTTTGCTCATCAGCAGCCATATTTTGCCATCAGCATGGCTTCCATCGTTATTTCATCTGAGCAATACTCGACGACAAAACATCCATCGTTGACAGCCGATCGATAAAATTGGGCGGTCAGGAGAGCAGCAGGAAGATGACGCGTAGACGAAAGCAGTCGTCATAATAGAAAACTGTATGGAAAAAATGCGATGTTTTATGGCCCAGTCATGAGTATATGTGCATGTGTTGGTGTCCTTTACACCACATGACTCTGCCCTTCTTCAAGAAGACCTTGATCGGTTTTCAATCTGCTGCCTTAAAAACTGCTTAGAACTTAATATAGCCCTCTTCCCCGGCTTTATTTTCTCCATGGTCAACCAATTCCCCTGGTTCAGTCTTTTCAAGACTTTGGTATATTATTCGACTGTAAGCTTAATTTCCGTTCGCATATCGATAAGATGAACCTCAAAGCTAACTCATCACTTGGCTTTATTAAACGGTGGTCCAAGGAATTTTCCAACTCGTATGTAACCAGATCTTTCTATATTACCTTTGTTCGCTCCCTGCTTGAATATGCCAGTCAAGTTTGGTCCACCTTTCACCGGGTTCATGTTTCTCAAATCGAGGGTATTCAACGTCGATTCCTCCGAATCGTGCCGTGGAACGACCCTTTAATCTTACCTTCCTATCAGGACCGCCTCAAAGTTCTAAATATGAATTCGCTAGAAGAACGTAGGAATACTGCTGACATTCTCTTCATTCATCGACTTCTCTCAGGTTAAATCGACTGTGCATCCATTTTGAACTCAATTTCCTTCAATACCAACTCCCGCAATCTACGTTGTCCTCGTCTCATCTATCTACAGGTCCACCGCACCTCTTATTTCCATTTGAGCACTCCTCATCTCAAACAAGATCTCCTCCATCACTTCCTTGGTCCCTAGCTCTTAAGTCTTTCTGTTAGTTTTTTTTAAATAAGATTAAGCTTGTATTAAACTAATAAATTGGGCCTCAGCCCCCCCCCCCCCCAAATTAAATTAAAATTGACCAGATGATGCACTGTGCGGAAGCGACTTAGCTGTGAATTTTTTTTTTAAATATTTTGTTGTATATTCCGTGCAAGATCTTGTCTGAAGTATTGTGTGAACATTTGATATCACTGACAGGACACAGAAAGCTGTCACTCGTGTTGAAAAAGAAGCGGCAATAAAAATGAGTTTAGCTATGAATGTGGCAAGACCAGGTATTACTTGTATATTTGCAACAAATTTAAATTTTTGGAAGAATAAAAATTCTGCTAAAATATTTACAAGTGTTGGATTTACATCTAGGAAAAAAATATTAAAAGTGTCCAGTGCAAGGAAAAATTAACCTGCATCACATGAGGAGCAGGTGACATAAAAACCGTCAAGTTCATGAACCACAAATCAGATTTTACTACTGTGTAGGGCAGAGCCTTATCTTTTCTTTTTAAAAACGTGTGACAGATTTCTGCAAAAACGGATAGCTCGAGCTAAATTATTAATTGCATAAAAAATTTAAATTGTTACTCTTGGTAACCCAACCATGTTGCTGTTTTGGGCGCTCATACCTTCCATGTCAAATACAGAGAATGACTAAATGGAGATAGAAGTTTTACATGCTGCTCCTTCAATAAAGTGCAAGTTTGGGGTTTGACATTCGAAATAAATTTCAGAGTTGTCTACAAAACTCTAAAATAAAAGATTTCGAATAATTGCAATGTTGATTAGGAAAATGTTATTTTATAACTCGCTCTATTCATTTCTGAATCTTTAGGACAGTAAAAGTTGTTTGCTTTTGCTTCAGGATTGGCTGGTTTACTCAGGTGCAACAATTGATGCATAACGCTACCAAGAATACACATTGCTTTGCTCATTCTGCAGAACAGATTAAGTGAGAGTGATTTAGTGATTCAGGGTATAACGATGAAATTTTTTTTAAAAAAGAAACTGCTTTTCTCCTTGCCGTGGCATTCTGTGAACTGTTTCCTTATTTTTTCTCATGTCTTCTGTTGTGTGCTGGGCATCCACGAGCTAATCAACGTCAAGTTTTTAGTAAAGAAACAAATAAGGGTAGCTATTTATCTACTTAACGTAGATAGTAGCTTAATAAGAACCTACATTGGGGTAATCTGCTCTAGTTCACTGCCTTTTGTTATGTTTATCTCATCGGTTCTTATAGGTTTTAGAAGTGCGGAAGCATTCTGACTCAACACCTCATATATCTAAATCTGGCATTTCTTATCTAAGTGCACTTATCCATGCACGTTTTTTCTACGGTCTAAAATATATTTTTAATAATTTAAAATATAAAAAAAAAGATGTTCCCCAGTGCTATGACTGTTCACTTGCCCCATCAATAAACTGATGTCGAACACATCGACTGCATGGAAGTATATTGGAACATAGATGTGTCTATCATCGCTAGACTGGTAAGTTTCATATCGAGTAGCGCTTTATAGCAAGTATTAACCACACACGTGCATAGTGCACGGACTTTCGTTGGGATATTTTTCAACCGCTTTCGTCAGCGATCTCAGATCGGACACGATATTTTGTATCTGTTTTCGCTGATACAACGTTCTATATATAAGTCTAGCGTATACAGCGAATACGAACGCTGTTTGTTGGCTCTGTGCTTTGCATCTGCTTGTAGATTTACGTTTACGATGAACAGCATCATTAAATTGTTATTCTTCGGATTTATGTTTCTGCTTTTTCATTTCGAGGTTACTTTAAGTCTAGCATTTCGTATTCGCTGTTCGTTGGCTTCCCGTTTCGCAACTATCTGTCGTTTACGCGATTCACGTATTCGATAAGAAGCGTTTTCTGGCGTAGATTTTTCGCCATTGCGTAATTGGTCTTGCTTGCGAGATTTCCGCATTAATTCAGCCTTAGATTTCGGAGGCACGAGTAATAAAACGCTACGTTAGCCACTGAAAAATAAGCAAAAAAAGACGGTAATGTAAATCTGATGCATAAAAGAAAGCGTTGACCCGCAGCTCAAAGACATATCCATGTCAAAAAATATTTAAGAGACCAAAAGTATCTATTGTGCAATTGCAGCAACCCCGAAGAAGATATCATTGATCATTTTGAGCGCAAAGTTTGTAAATTTTGGACCCTGTTCCGATAATAGTCTTTGGAAGAAGGGGTAACAATGAAGCTTACGTGTTGTATACTAACATTACGCAGCAGTCTTCTGATGGCCAGAACATAGAAAGTGACTATTTAGTCACTATCATCTGGCTCGAAGAATCATCGATTCCAACTCAGAGGAATAATGTAAATGATGACCAGATAGCAATGATAGTTTTCCAGTTGTTATGTTTTAGCAGCTGTCAAAGTTACCAATGACATCCAGCTGTCAAAGTATTTAATAAGATTTACCATTTTATTATGCATACTCTTGCCCAACGTGCGGAAATTATTAAAAAAAATATTATCGAAATTCCGGCTCAGTTGTTAATACGTTAATCCACCAACCGTACTGAGATTGGTAGGAAATGAAGAAAACAGCGGCCAGTATCAAAAAAGACCCAATGTCGATTCGGCGCCGATCAGCTGAATTGGTCATCGACCCGGCTTATTTTGCGGTTGGATTTGGGCGTACATCTATATAAGATTGCGCTGGCGCTGGAATTGAACCCGAACAACCATAGGCAACACCATGGGTTCGCTAATTGGGCGCTGGGAATGCCGGCCGGAGATCTGGATTTTGGCAAAAAAATCATCTTTTCGATCCTGGCCCATTTTTAACTCAGCGGCTATGTCAACAAGTAAAATTGCCGTTAATGGAGCGAACCCCATCTATAAGTGTTCGGCGAAGAATCAATGCATCCACAAAGATTGACTCTTTGGTTTACTCGTATGGTATGGCATACCGTTACCGTCACTGGTCTCGGTGTATTATATCCCCCTCAGATATAATACACTTGTGCAAACGCTTTTTCCAAGCCTCGAAGCAATTCTCATAAGCACTTTTTTGTATAGTCTTGAGCTCTTCCAGCGATTCCGTTTTATATTTCTTCTTAAATCTCCTTTCTTTCATAGGTCTCTTCAATTTTGGGAACAGGAAAAAGTCGCATGATGCCAAATCCGGTGAATATGGTGGCTGAGACATGATTGTCGTAGAACGGGTGCATTATCTTGATACAAAAGCCATGAATTGTTTTTCCACAATTCCGTATTTCCACCTTAAGGTAAAAACTCCTGATACACAACGAAAAGGTAATCAGAAAAAACAACAGAGATCAATTGATCGAATTTGGTGTGCTTTTTTCGGTCTTGGCTCTCTTGGGCGCTTCCATTGGGACGACTGTGCTTTGGTTTCGACGTCATAACCATATACCAATGATTTGTCACCAGTTATGACCATTTTGAGCAAGTCAGGATCATCATTGACGTCATTCAAGAGCTTCTGAGCGATGCTCATGCCACAGATATTCTGATCAAAATTAAGAAGTTTCGGAACAAACTTCGCTGGCACACGTCTAATGCACAAAGCATCCGAAAAAATTGCAAGGCACGAGCCGACCGATATGCCAACATCCTCAGCAATTGCTCTTCTGGTAATTCGACGATTTTTTAAAGCAATTTTCTTCACAGCTTCTGTGATCAGAGTTCGACAACATCAGTATATCCGAGCTATGATTTCAACAAGATGGCTAAATGTAATAAAAGCGACCCAACGCTCGAAGTTGTGAAGAAGAAATTGTGCGATTGGGTCATCTTACGGCGAGCGTTTACCAATTTCCCGCCGCGATCATGCGATTTGACACCACTCGATTATTTTCTCTAACGCTATGGCAAGTCCATAGTCTACACTAACAAGTCAACCACTTTGGGCGAGTTCGGGGCTAATATTCGACACGCTATTGGCGAAATAATGCCACACATATTGGACCGATAAATGATAAAAAAAAATCCGCTTGAAGTACTGCCAGCGAAGCTGAGGCGGCCATGATGTGCTATTCCATATACAATATAAAGGCATGAACGTAGCTTCAAAATAGAGCCAGAATCCACTTTTTTACTTCACACCGTTGTTGTTTTATTTATAGTTCTTATATGGTCAAACTTTAGTAAACTCTACTACCTTGGAGTGCGCAACTGAAGGCAGCAGGCCAAAGACAGCATTCACAATAAACTCGTTTGGCAGATGGCTTTCCAGCGAAAGTTCTACTATTTAACGCTATTTTATTTTATCGCCCCTAATCCAAAGTTTTGTTTCTTTGGAGACGACGCAATAGCTTTCTCTCGTCTTATATTTGTAGGACTGTCTAGTTAGTGGAATTTTGTTTTCTGGCGAATGGTTTTGTTTCGTCTTCAGCGTAAGGAATTCCGAGATCTCGGTGTAAGTCGTTATTTCTTATTTAACACGTTGCTTGAAAAATTTCTCCAAGCAATTTCTTTTCAAAAGTTTGTAAAATATTGGCATTCGTTTTCTTGGTACAATCTCAAAGTTGTGCACACAGGCTTTAGCGCTTATTTATTTATACAAGAGCAACTTGTTTTCGACACACATTTGGAATGTTTACCAAGTTACAAATACATTTCTCTGTACTTGTATTTGAGTTCTTTGAGTTTTGAATACGCTTCTACGCGGCATATTGAACAATTTTAACGATGTGATAAACCTCGATTTCTGGTTCGTAGGGTATCTTAAATGATACGTTCAGTTCTACTTTTTCTTCAGTTTTTTTCTTGAAGTCTTCCTTATTAGTATTTCTGCTCGTTAGTCTGGCTGGTTCTTGTTTTCTAATTAGAGTTTCACTTATTGTCAACATGACTAGAGAATGATCAGAGGAAACGGCTAAACATTCATCAACTCTTATGAAATTCTTCCATATTCCTTTTGAAACGAAGAAATCGATAAGATCGGACATTTTTGTGGTATCAGTTGTTCAGTATGTCAGTTTGCCAGTGTATTCGATAGACTCTTTAATGTACAAGTAGGATCAGCCGTTCGCCTTTTCAGTTGGATGATAAGGATGATAAGATAAATAAGCCTCTTATTTTTCCTTTTCATATGGACTTTAGAGATCAAGGAAACGTCAATGTTCTTCACTCGTATGAATATTTCTAACTCGTCCAGTTTTTGTAACAGTCTGTTAGTTTTATAAGTATTAATGTTTTCGATTTAGCTCGCTTATTGTGGCAGTTATTTATTTTGTAACTCAAGTATAATAGAGGCGCTTGGGTGTATTTTAGTTTGACCAGTAACCATCGTCTAAGGCTTAATGGTTTTTCTTCCATCACGTTTTCTTTTATATTTTTCTGACCGGAACCCGATGGATTTTCTTCGGCTATGTTTAATTTACCTGGCTTAAGCTTTTTCCTACTTGCCACTTTTGAGTGCCACATTTTTTTACAAATCCCTGGCTACTTCGCAAACTTAATAATTAGCTGAGTATTTTCATTTGCAATTAATACATGTTGCATATGTTTGCTTGCAGTCTTTGAAGAAGTGATTTTCTACGAATTTCACACAACGTGATTCTTTCTGGCAATACGTTTGCATGCGATTGAACTGAGGGATTTTTTTATAATTTTTTTGAAGTTTCCCGGCCTTATTGAAGGTAATCATAAAAAGAGGAAGACTGCGCTTTACTCTAATTTCCTTCTGAATTTTATTTTTCTCTCCTTTCGATGTTAATGGCATGTTTGGTCGTTTCAGCAGTATCCAGTCCGTTTCACGACTTAAGTCCTCTTCGTGCATTTTACCTATATAGGTTGCTTGGCTGACTTATTTACGTTCGCTTCTTATTGACTGATGATTTTGGATGAGGAACCTACTTTTTGTTGCTTGCATGGTCGTTTCAGCAGTATCCAGTTCGTTTCACGATTTAATTCCTTTTCGTTCATTTCATAGATTGCTTTGGCTAACGAGTAACAACTTATTGTATATTTTTTTTGGTTTATACCTTAACTAGTTTTGCCTTTGACTTTTCCTTTAGTGTCTAGGCGTTCTAATATAACTTTCTTTTTTAAGTTCTTCGCACAATATTTCCATTTTAGGTAGCCTGGACCGAAGTTGCATATTATCCTCATTAAGGCGTGCGTCGCCATTCTCAGTGTCGTTGGACTTATAATTTCAAACGCAGTTATTTGCGATCTAGGTTGTTGTAATGTCGATACTCGACAGAGCCGATCTCCGAAGGGATCTGATTTTTCAGCAAAGCTGATCTGGGATAATAATTCGTTTTATTTTGTCCATTGCATGGAATGTATACTCCACACACTCGGTGTATATAGTACAATAGATGCTATATCTTAGTCGTCTCTAATGACAGGCATGGCTGCCTCAGAAATATTCTGACCCCTACCCGAAGGAGGAAGTATAAAATATACAATCATTCATTTTTACTTCACTTGTACAGAAATATTTTTTCCGAGATAAGGGTTGAGACCACAACAGGACATCAATCAATTAATATTAATCGCAATTAATTAATTGATGATAACAAATTAGTTGCATCAAATTAATGGTAATTAATTTCAACTTAGATTGATTTTAATATTTTAATTGCGATTAAATAAGTTAATAATTAAATTAATTGTAAGTTATTTCTTAATTGTTAATTTTTAATCGCATTTGCAATTGAAATTTTGTATACATGTGTTCTCTATTTCTAACAAGCAAATAATTAGTATCACCTGATCCACCCGGCCTGCTCGTGGCCAAAAAATATTTTATTTGCAAATTCTTAGGTATATACATTTATATTTTTAAAGTATTGTAATCGTACATACCACCTATTTATTTCATTAGGTATCTGCAATATGTTTTCCTAAAAAATTTATTTGAGGGAATAAAAACTGGGAAAAAATGTTGTGATCAACACACACACACACACACACACATACTATTGCAACAATAGCCACTGCTGCATGATTGTTGGCAGTGATCTCCACCGAAGGAAAATAGTAAACAATAATTTGATTAATTGTTTGTTTTAATACTGCTCAGCCTTAAAACAATTCAAAATGATAATTATACCTTAAATCAATCAGCGGCGAATTTACTGAATTCACCCATTTAAAAAAAACCGCTGAGCAATTAATGAGTTAAATCTATGTAAACAAGTTAAAATAACGTAAAATTTGATCTCAACCTTCTTTATGCCATTCATTAGTTCCGATTAGATTTGGTTTTGATTTGCGATTATGATGCCGTGGGAAATGCAGGAATAACAGGAATACGAAACCGTACTGTGTATTATTGTCGCTTCCCATATCCTTGATCAAAGGAATTTATTCAGAAAATTAAAAATACAAGTTTATTCATCTAAATCTATATAGTCCCCTTCAAAATAATCCCCATCGACTGCAACACACTTATACCAGCGCTTGATCCAATCCTCGAAACATTTTTTATATTCGGTTTTCGGTATGTCCAGCAGTGCTTCTTGAGATTTTTCCATTACTTCCTCTCGGCTGCTGAAACGCATTCCCCGCAGTGGTTTTTTAACTCGATTGAACAAAAAGAAGTCACAGGGAGCCAAATCATGTGAATTCGGTGGCTGTTGGATGGTATTTGTTGCATTTTTCGTCAAAAAATTACGAATAATGATGGCGTTGTGCGACGGTGCGTTATCATGGTACTAAATCCACGAGTTTTCTGCCCACAATTCTGGTCTCTTTCGACGAATTGCTTCACACAAACGTCTCATAACGCCCAAATAATATTCTTTGTTTACTGTCTGGTCTTCTGGCAAATGCACTACGTTGTGCATAGTGTAATCCATGAAAACCGTGAGTCTTGTCGTCTTTTTTGACTGAAAACGACGTGATTTTTTTGGTCTTGGCTCATTTGGTGAACTCCATTCACTTGCCTGATGTCTGGATTGCGTGTCGTACACATAAACCCACGTCTCGGATTCAGTCTCGCAAATCGTTTCTTTTGCGACGTCAACAAGGTTCTTTTTTGCATGAAATTGAGGTCTTTTGGCACCAACTTTGCTGCTACACGACGGAAACCCAAATCATTAACCAAAATGTCTTGGACGGATCCATGGGCAATGTTCAAGTCCTCCGCTATCCGTCTGATGGTTAATTTGCTTAATTGACCAACATTTATTTTACTTCATCAACGTTTTCGTTGGTTTTCGATGACGATGGTTTGCCATTGCGTTCATCATCTTCGATTGACTCACGACCACTTTTGAACCGCTCGTGCCACTGGTAAATGACAGTTTTCTTTAGAAAATCGTTGCCGAAACAGTTTTCCAACATTTCCAAAGTTCGCGCACCATTAAATCCGTTTTTTACGCAAAATTTAATACAAGATCGTTGTTGCAAATTTAAATCCATTTTTAAAATTGTAAAATATCGCCAACACACACAGAGATAGATGTACACTTGGCTACGTAACTTTTACAAATATCAAGCTATGACGCTAAGACTTAAAGAGGATGTTAGCAGCAGATGTACTAACTGAACAAAAACAGAACTCAAATCGGAACAATGGAAGCGCCACACGGTGACGCCACCGGGAACTTTTTGAACAAGGTGGTATTCTTTAAATTTCCCATTTATTCTCTTAATTTAATAAGTAAAAGCACAGAGTAGGTAACTACTGGTACGTGCATCGTATTTTCGAATTAATTTGATATTAAATACAAAAATATTTCATTTCTATCAGAAACTTGGTACAACGTCATAATGTCTGAAGGTGTCAGCATTTCAATTAATGAAGATACTTCAATCGAAAGCAGCAGGCACTTGATGCTTCTTGTTTGCAAGGAACTCTGACCTTACTGGATAGAATATGTTTTAAGTACGTATCTCAAGCTTCTGCATTCTTATCCAATACTATTTTGGCCACATGCGCTAAGTGTGGCCAAAGTTTTTACATCAAAGCCATTTAAAGAGAAAGCATGAAGACAGATATGTAGCTGAGTATAAGAATTATTGTCGTCAGAACAAAATAAAGAAATACTCTAAATCAAGACAACTTTGATAGTGATATAAAATTCTTCATACATGCCATGATTCCTTAAAGTGCAATTGAGAACCATTACTTTTAAAATACGAGTATGTTGAGGGCTGAAAATATTTTTTCTTGCCTTATCGAACAACAATCTATTGGCCTTTATGACCCAAAATACAACAAAGCAGGCGAAACTAAACACATGTTTTTGATTTGATGTACATCATGACTGGTTGTCGAATATATGGTTCATCGCTTTTCATACGACTGCAATAAAAACCTTTCAAGTCACCGTCGTTATCGATTATTACACATTTGCTTATGGCGCAACACATTCCGCATGCGACAAAGCACAATAACAACGCGAAACATAAAAGCATGCTTAGTTGTCGATAACTGGAAAGTTGTTTCTCAGAAACATAATTTCGTTGTTGCACTGGCGTTTATATATTTGAGAGTTTTCGTTGAGAATGCCTTTTGGCTTTTCGCAACGCACATCAAACGAAACAGAAAAACGAAATGATTTGTTTTGTTACATTGTGTTTCGGTTGGTGTATGTTGAAATAAAACACGTTTTCTTGACTATGAATCTAAAAACGTTTTGTGTGAGCCGATGTGTTTTCAGCCTAATGGGATAAAAATTCAAAACTTTGGATTGAATTTAATGAGTCGAAGAACTTTAGGCCACAGATTGAATGATTTATATGCCGATCAGATGATAATAAGAAAAAATTTAAAGATGTAACCTATGTGTTTATGACCGCAGACGTCTGGTTTAGCTGTAAGAGAAGCTTTCTAGGTGTAACACCTAGCATTGGATAGATAAAATTTTACAGAGAAAATCAGTAGCTTTAGTGTGTACCACGTTTACTGGATCTCATAGCTATGATCAAATTGCGTAGCTCCTTAGTGAATTACATGATGAATTCGATTTTAGTAAGGACAATAAGATTGTAGCAACAATAGCAAACAGCGGCAGTAACTTTATAACATTTAAAGAATTTGGGGTTAAAATTGACAATGTATGTTAATGTTGTCCGATGAATATAATAAAATTGAAGAAGAAACATCTTCTGACGATAGTGCTAGTGATACAGAACAGTGTAATAACCAAACAGACACTCAGGATAACAAATTCTAAGTTTGCACTACCATTCCACATAAGATGTAATGCACATAAACCGAGTCTGTGTACAATAAATGATGCAGAAATTTCTCAATGAGAAGGAATCAATCTTGTGCGAATTGTACAAAATTGGAAAATAGTTAACCGCCCGAAGTCTGCGGAGATAATTTTTAACGCATTAGGGCACACATTAAGACATCCAGGTGCTATTAGGTGAAACAATTTGTTTGATTCGTTGAAACAAATTGCAAAAATCAAAGAAAAAAGTTCCGCCCTTTATGAAGAATTGGGCTTGAAAAATCTATTAAAGAGAAATGGATTTTCAATACATTGACGAGTATTTGTTTTATCCTGTTTGTTAGCATGAAGCAAAAGATAAAGGCGCAGTTTCCGTCGCCAAAAGGAAGAACATCGACAATTGTAAATTTAATGACAGGAATTTCATAGTTCAAGTAGCTTATAGTCAAGCAGCAAAATTGGGCTCACAGAAAAATCAACAGAAGACCAAGTACATTGTGTGGAAGACAATGTAGCAAAAGTGTATGTATAAAAATGCTATACTTTTGGTAATTGGCAGCTCCAACTGATCTGCATACGTAGCAGTGTTAAGCGATGTGTATGTATTGGAGTTCAAATAGATAAGCAATGCAAGACAATGAAGCAGTGTAGATCAGCTGTAATTTCTATTGCAAGATCTGTAATCCTAAGGTCAATGACCAAACGGTTGGAATCAACTGCAAAACAGTTGTTTGAAAGAAGGTTTTATTAAAGCAATATTAAAATATATAATACATGGGCTGAAAAGTCCGTTTCTAAGAGAGGGCACCACTTGAATTAAATCCATACCATTCAGTTAGTACCAACCTTCAAAAGATACGTGTATAAATTTGACAGCTGTCGGACGATTAGTTCTCGAGATATAGCGTTGTGAGTGAAGCAACTTTTGTTATTGTAAAAAAAATGGATGCAGCCGATGCAAAGAAATTTCTTGATAAGTGTTACCCGGACTCTGCACCAGCCGAACGAACCATTCGCAAGTGGATTGAAAAATTTAAAAGTGGTCATACAAGCACCGAAGATGATGCACGCAGTGGACGTCTAAAAGAGGCTGTTTCAGATGAAAACATCAAAAGTTGATCGAGATAGCTGAGGCTCTGAAGATATCAAAAGAGCGTGTTGGATAAACCATACACGAATATCTGAAAGCTCTATTCAAAATGGGTGCCGCGTTTGCTCACAGTCGACCAAAAACAACAACGTGTTGATGATTCAGATGAGTGTTTAAAGCTGTTCAACCGCAATAAAACCGAATTTTTGCGTCGGTATGTGACAATGGATGAAACTTGGCTCCATTACTTCACACCAGAGTCAAGTTGGCAGTCAGCTGAGTGGCGAGCAGGCGACTAACCTCATCCAAAACGACAAAAACTTAACAGTCGGCTGGCAAGGTTATGGAATCCGTATTTTGGGATACACATGGAATAATTTTCATCAACTATCTCCAAAAGGGGCAGACTATCAACAGCGACTATTACATTGCATTGTTGAAGCGTTTGAAGGACGAAATCGCAGAAAAACGGCCGTATTTGAAGAAAAAGAAAGTGCAGTTTTATCAAGACAATGCACCGTGTCACAAGTCGATGAAAACGATGGCAAAATTGAATGAATTTGACTGCGAATTGCTTCCTCACCCACCGTATTCTCAGTGACTATTTCCTGTTCGTAGAAACAGAGGCCTATTTTGAGGCTAAACCGAAATCGTACTACAAAACTGATATCGAAATATTGAAAAATCGTTTCAACCAGTGTATGGCCCTCGAAGGCAACTATATTGATAAATAAGGTTAAATTTTGCAAAAATTTTGTGTTTTGCTATAAAACGGCGCTTTTCAGCCCATGTGTTATGTTACTTACTAACAATTGTTCCACCACTCGATTAGTGTAAATAAAGACATTTTTTTAAAATTTATTTGAATTTTATTTTGAATAATAATTGCTCGGCGATTCTCAATTATTATACAAAATGGGGCAAAGAATTTGCATCAAATTTTATGTAAAAAGTGGAATACAGTGCTCTAAAACACTTGAAATGTTGACAGTGGCATACGGTGAGTCTGCTCATAATAAAAAAAAAATTATTAACAAGTAGTACAAGCTCTTCCACGAAGGCCGAGAAGATGCTAATAGCGAACCTCGCTCTGGACGACCCATCACACCAAAAAAAAAAAAAAAAAAAAAAAAAAAAAAAAGACAACATCGAAGCTGTGAAGAAAATTGTTTTAAGAAATCTTCGAATTACCATAAGAGCAGTTGCTGGGGATGTTGGCATATCGGTCAGCTCGTGTCATGCAATTTTTCGGATGTTTGTTCCTAAACGTCTTAATTTTGATCAGAAGAACGCATAGCTCAGGAGCTCTTGAATGATGTCAACGATGATCCTAACTGATCAAAATGGTCATAACTGTTCCCTGTCCCCTATCCCCAAAATTGAAGAGACCTATGAAAGGACGAAGATTTGCAACGACTGATTAAATAAAAACGGCTGTTCCTTTGAAGGGGACAACATTAATGCTGATGAATAAATAAATATTTTTTACTTTTTGAACACACGTCGTAGATATGAAGGTAAGAAAAAAGTGTAATAGAACACATTTGATCCCGTATATGCTTCTCTTGTACATGCTTCGACTGTAGAAAAGATTCAGAGAATGGATTATGGTGGCCAAATATATCATTATTGATACAGTCAAACGACTATGTATAATTGATGCTGATACATGACGATAAATATATGTAACATACACTTACTTCCGCATGAACATTTGTGATATTGATAATAAAAATAATATAGATAATAATATAGCACCCGGCATATATTGTAGGAGTAGATAAATATTACAAAAAGTACTCAGATGGTTTTGCGTTTACATCATCGATGAATACCTCATTACAGAAAATACAAAACAGCCTTACACCTGCTGTCTAAACAACCTTACCAAACACCATCCTGCAAGAACTTTCATGTTGGTGATAAAGTACATTGTCGTCGTCGGCCTTCTTAAACTACATATGTATGTATGCTACATATGTAGACATATGCAGACCCTGTCTTAATAACACGTGCTTTCACATAAGATTATGTAAGTTATGAATTTTGATACAACTCGCTAGGTATTTAGGGCTTAGACTTGCATTAACAATCTTTAATAGTGAATAATAACTAGCGTGTATAGGTTTAGTTATATCTACATACACTTGTAACACGGCTACTCACACAAAAAGTAAACCTTATGAGAATTTAAGGTAGGCTGGGGATTATGGGTTCTCGTAGTTGGATGCTGTACATAGGATCCAGTAACTTTACCCACATATCAGTTGTGATTTATTTTTTCCTTGTGGTAGCCATGATGTTTTGATCTTGTCCAATAGAACTTAACTTGCTAAACTTATGAGCATGAGTGTTAAGTATATGAAAATAGCAAGAGAAAGATATGAAATTGTGTCATATATTACAGTGACCTAACTATTTAGGTGCGGATGTCTTGTAAGCAAAATCGATGCCAAGACACAATCTGAAACGTCGCTACTGATATGGTGGGTTTCACCTAGCTATATCGACTAATTTAATAAACAGCGGATGTTTTAGGGAAGTTATTATTTTGACTGTATACTGGTACATCATAGAGGAAAAAACGTCAGCTTCTCCAGAGGAAAAACAATAAGAATTTGAGAAGTCCTGCTTTAACATGAATGTTTGAAAATTTTAGCAAAATCTAAACACAAAATGTCAAGGAAACGAGGCCCGAAAAGAAACCTGCAGGTGATGAACAACGAATCTTAGAAGGAGAGCTAAAAATAAGAAAGCTACTTCTGCAAACTATCATAGTAAATGACGAAAACCGCACAATTGCCTGCAAGCAGAACGAACCATTTAATATGGACGACCTGACCAACATGAAGTAAGGATAACAATGTCTTAACTAAACTAAAAATCGCGCGTACTCTACATACTCTCTAAACTGCGCCAACTATAGAGACATCAGTTTCCTAATTAAAGCATACAAATCCTGAATGTGATTCTTGACTTTCTTCTCAAACATAATGTTCTTTGAATTCTTTTTAATTCCCTATGTGTCTTTTAAAATGAAATACCGGGTGAGTTTTTTAACTTGAGACATCCAAATTACTCGAAAAATATGCATTACTGGGCTACCGAAAATCCTTTTTGGTTGCAACAAGTTGAACGCCAGCACCCTTGAAATGTTAATGTTTGGCCGGGAATTATTGGGGATGAATTAATAGGTCCATATTTTATTGAAGGCAACTTGAATGGCGAAAAGTATGCAAACTTCTTGCGGGACCATCTTCCAGTATTACCAGAAGAATTGCCATTGGAGTTGCGACAAACAATGTGGTTTCAACATGATAGTTGTCCAGTCCATTATTCCCAATTAGCTTACGTCACTTGATTTCTTCTTGTGGGGCTACTTAAAAGTGAGGTTTACAAAAAAAAGCCAACAACACGTGAGGACATGAAAAGACGAATAACTGAAGCTTGCAGGAAGATTACGCCAGAAATACTTCTCAGTTCTGTTGGTTCATTTAGAGCGCGGATAGACAAGTGTATTGAAGTGAATGGTCACATTTTCGAGCATTTGTTGAAATAGTCTCGGGAAATAAACGTCGAAATGGGAAGAATTCAATGATTCAACAGTGGGAGGCAAGGGGACCCACTCTAATTATTTACCCCGAAGGAAACAAAATACTGCTACGTCCACGTCGTTGTTTCTGGGTTATGCTAAACGCAGTATGTAAAAACAAATGACAAGCCTACGAGCAATACGACTGAGCAATGAAAATCAGGAATTATCATTTGAAAAATCAAAAGTGGTCTTCGTTTGACCTTGAAAATGAGTCTCAAGGTCAAACTCGTGGTCACTATCTTATGTCCCCTTCAGAAACTTGTGACTTTTGTCTGAAACATTTTTCGCGATATTTCGTACTTTTCGAGTAATTTTGATGTCTTAAGTTTTATGGCGCCCTCTGACGGGAAAAGATAGCATTTTTGAAAAAAGTTTTTCATGTAAAAGAATTTCAATTTTTCACGCAGATTACGAATCTGTCAAAAAAAATAGGGGTTTCCATTAAAAAATCAAAAGTGAACTTCGTTTGACCTTGAAAGTGGGGCTCAAGGTCAAACTCGTGGTCACCATCTTATGTCCCCTTCAGAACCTTGTGACTTTTGTCTAAATCATTTTTCGCGATATCGCGTATTTTTCGAGTAATTTGGATGTCTCAAGTTAAAAAACTCACCCTGTATAAGAACGCACTTTACGAGCAGTACTGCATTGAGCACACAAACCAAAAACGACTTCTAATCCCATCTTAGAGTGCGCAACTGTTGTTGGAGGCCAAGGTCAACTCAGAACTGAAGTGTTATATTGAAATTAGGTAAACATAAAAAGGTTGGAGAATGCGGGATTTTTTTGCATTCCTACCCGAATAAGTGATGATTTTTCATTGTCATTTAATTGCCGATAGGATGGTGATATCGGAGATTATTGTTTGTCATGGTCTCAACGCATTAAATGCCATAAAAAATATTATTTAAACAATATAATATTTTGTTAAAATTTTATGTGAATTGGTTGAAAATTGTTCAAGTTATGGGTGCGGCCAACTTGAAAAATGCATTTTTAAGATAAAGGGGTTTCAATTTTTAAGCTAGAGAAGTAAATATCTAGCGGCCTTCTACTATACTTTAAAAAATTAGTACGTACAGGGTTTTCTAATAACGACTTGACAACTTTTTTTTTTAAATAAAAGGCAAACCATTTGAGATATTTCAAAAACTTTATTATTGGCTTGAAGTATAGTCAAAACATTTATGAATGGAACTCGACTTCGTTCAAATGGCCACAGCGGGCACGTTTGCAGCGGTCGATTCGTTGGACCCAATTTTAAACAACTCGGCCACACATTTCGGCCGAAACGGCCGATATTTCGCGTTCAATGTTGACTCTGAGCTCTTCTAACGTCATCGGCGCGTTGGCATAAACCAATGACTTAACGTAGCCCCACAGAAATAGTCAAGCGGCGTTAAATCGCACGAAAGAGGCGGCCAATCGAATGGCCCATGTCTTGAGATAACACGCTCACCATACTTACTCTTCAATAAGTACCATGTGGCTTGTGGCACCATCCTGTTGAAACCACATGTCGTCCAAGTCCATATCTTCCAATTCGGGTCAAAAATAATCGGTGATCATGACGCGATAACGCTGACCATTCACAGTAACGGGACGATCGTTATCGTCGACGAAAAAATATGGCCCAATAACGCAGCCGGCATGCAAACCGCACCAAATAGTTATTTTTTGTGGATGAAGTGGTGATTCATGAAGCATATGTGGGTTTTCACCCGACCAATTTTGCTTATTGACGAACCCATTGAGCCAAAAATGAGCTTCGTCACTGAAGATAATTTTGCGATGAAATTCATAATCTTGGCGCATCTTATCCAGAACCCAATCGGAGAACGCACGTCGCTTCAAATGGTCCGTCGGCTTCAATTCTTGAGTCAGCGTGATCTTGTATGGGTGTAAACCAAGTTCCCTACGCAAAATACGCCATAATGTGGTCTGAGCGATGCCAAATTCTTGAGAACGCCGTGGAATTGACTGATTTGGATCCTTTGCTACGGACTTCTGAACGGCAGCGATATTTTCGACACTTCGACCAACCCGTTGTCTCGCTGGCACGTCAACGTCACACAACGAATATGTAGACTCAAATTTTTGCACTAAACTTGTTATTGCCTGTCTACTAGGGCGAGAATTAAGACCGAAAATTGGAGTTAACGCTTTTAAAGTTGCAGTCACCGACTCCGAATATCTGTAGAAAATTTTTATAATTTGCAGACGTTGCTCGTTAGTGTACTTTACCATGATGAAATTGTTGAGTTTACTGAATAAATTGACAGTGACATTTTGATGATTAGTGAAAAAGTGCGTTCAAAAATTAAATTCAAAGTTGTCAAGTCCCTATTGGGAAAATTTTCAGGTCCTAAGGTACCCTTAAACCGTAACAGACTGTAATTTTGAAGTAAAAATCATCTACAGTATCATTGTGTGCATCCTACGCAACACCAACCTGCAACAATGGCTATTAGCTGGAATTCCTTACCCTCTAAACCATTTACATTGAAACAGCAGAAGAATTATTCACTGAATATGAATATGGGTAGATCAGACGTCAAACAGTACGAAGGTAATTATCAGGGATGTGGGAATAAGCACTTTAGGTCAGATTTTCTATTTCGTTCAGGTAAGTGCCAGCGAATAGGAAACGTAAAAAAACAGCTTAACTTAATCAAATCATTCGGGAGCTCATAGAAGCGCGTGGTGATAATCATCAATGAAAAGCAGTGTGAGTTTGAAGTGGATTCAGTGCTCTAATTACACACTGATATTAGAGATGGTGGCCAGAAAACTGTGGGGACCCAGCTCTTCAGCCACTCTAGATACAGATTTGAATCTAGTACCAACTGATGCAAATGGATGAAGAAACCTCAAAGTCCCACTCAATAATCGTTCATAATAAAATCTACAATGCATGCCCCATGAAAAGGCTGCGAAATGGTATTTCCACATCATCTGGTATCTTCTAAAACTGCATAGATTACGTAATGTGAGGAGTATTAGGCGTCTCGGTATAACTTCACCACATTTTCGGTATAACTTCACTCTAAATGAAATATTTGTGAGATTCCAAGGTGCAGGACTTCGGCTGAAAGGACCAGGCTAATCCATTCAGAAGCTTATAAGGACCAAAAAAACTTTCTAGTAGGTGTGAATATTCTTTTTAGGTACAATAAAACAGTTAGTAATTTCAGTAGTCTGTTACGCTTTAACATGCGGGAATGGGGTGATTCTTACACACAATTTAACAACTGGACAAGAGCGCTCAAGCTCTTTTTATTCCCGTACCTTAACATCGGCTGGAAAGAATTATGCACAGATCGACAAGACCAAGCACAATGAATGATCCAGACGACGAAGGACTATCTCAAACAAAATACATTGGGCAACATGGATCTTCGACTTGCAAAAAACCTACTACATCGGCATTCGAACCCGTCAACTGGTAAATCACCTGCTGAACTGTTTTTCAAGAAGCGATTTACAATTTTTTTTTTTTAATTACAATAATCTAACACGTTCGTCTAAAAGGTGCCGGCCAACAGTAACTAAGGACCAAGTAATAGGGACGTCTCAGACGGTTTCGTTTAGAAATTATTCAATTGGGGCATCACTGATACTGACAAACCAAACAAAAAGAAAAAAAAAAAATGTTCCGCTCTTAAGCTATGTTCAGTTGATCTGTGAATCGGATCAATCGTGAATCAGCTTACCGCTCGATTCCGAAATCTTTCGGTGTTATTTTTTTAACATATTTAATAGTTGAGATGTATTACTAAGAAGTATATACTTGAGCTAGGTAAAAATATCTTCGCAATTGGTTGCGATATCGGCGCAACCGATCGGCGAAAAAATCATGGATAAATACCAATAATGAGACTCAGCTATTCACATCCCGGCATTCTCACAATAGTCTTTCGATTACTAGACCATATTCTATAGACAAACCGTTCACAGCCGCCATTTCGGTCTATGAGACTCTGCATATCCACCATGTGTTTAAGGGTGGTGCTGCGGTCACATACAATTTGAATCTCGAAATCATCGAAAAGTGTGGCAGGCAGCCGTAAAGTCTCTGCATTCAGCAGGTAATAAGATCAAAACCAGTAAGCCATTGCTTAAACATCTAAATGAGATAGAAAACTTTTAGTAGTTCTTCAAGGAGGTTTGGAAATTCATGCCCCGATCTGAATGATTCTCAATAAACTCTTAAATGGGCAACATAAACCTACATATGGTCTCAGGGAGGAGTAGCTAATAGTCACGGAGAACTCATTCATCATATCTAGTAGAATCTAACTTTTACAAGAAATTCCTCTTTCCCTGAGCTGAACAGAATCTTTGAAATCGGAAGGGTTTGGAATGGTATGAAAAGGAAGGACCTTAAAATGTATCCAAGGACACACAAAAACTTGTTTCTGGGTAAAACGTGTGCTCTAAGTCATTCTCTTCGACAAATAGAAGTCAATTTGCATAATTTATCATCCATGATATGAAACCATTTTTCATCATCTGAGACATATCCTTCTGGGAGTTTCATAAGAAAAAAAAAAAAAAAAAAAAAAACAGGTCCACATTGATTGTCGTGTTATAAGAAGCTCTATTGATTTATAAGAGGAAAAAAAAAACTGCAGACTGTTTTACTTTATTGCCACAAAATTAAAATTACACTTGAAATCTATCTCCGCTCGTTTAGGTCCTTATTTGTCTCGTCTACCCCAACACATCACACTGAATCTCTATATGATATTAGGCATCAAGTGAATATGTATTATAATCGCTAACGTCGCAGCAACAGTCACTGCTACAGCCCTTCATACTGGAAGCCATTAAAGTCAAAATGCTTTTAAGCACTTTACCATGAACAGTCCTTTCGGATGAAGTGAGCTAAAGTGATCCCAAAGCTCAGGACTATGTTTTGGAGATTCTTTTTGCTCGCCCTTTCCTATTGTTCCACAAAAGCAGCTCTGTGTGCGAATTAGGTCAGTGTAAAGAAGAAGTCCCTATCTTTATGTGCAATGTAGTCTTTTTCAATGTTGACGCCAATCCCATGTACAGATATATCGTTGAATTAGCATAAATCATGTTGCTAGGACATGAAAGGAAAAAAGTTCTGAGATACTTATTTAAAAGGAGTAATCACTTCAAGAAATATATATATACTTACTTACATCAGTACTTGAATGAGGAGCCAGGAAAACGGCAGAATGAGTGGTGGTTCTTGACAGAATACTCGTTTTTTATGGTAAACTACGAATTCAAAAACGGAGGCATATAAATTAAAGTCTGACATTTTAATATGCACGGCTGTCCTGCGGGATTAGTCATAAGTTTGCTACAAAAGTAGGCATTGGAAATATGCAAATGACTACATTTGTTCAAGTCCTTTCCCTTTTCTTATAATTCTGGTGGATATTATTGTTAGCAAATATTTTGCTTTATATGGACCACGAATATCGTGTCTATCGTACATTTTCTGCTTTTCTGCGTAATCTAAGGAAAAGATCTACAATACAAACCAATGGAAATATATTTTTTTAAATAAAATACTCGTAAGCCAAATAGAAATTTAAATCTAAATAAAGATATACGAATTTAAGTTTTTATTGCAAACTTTATTTTGAGATATTTCAGTTTATATTGAGTGCTCTTTTGGAAATGTAAATATCAAATTGGTTACCTTTACTTTTTTTAAATGGTTATACAAGATTTGGGCAGATTTCGAACATGGAGTCCGCCATGGTTGATCCTAAGTTTACGTTAAAAAAGAAAGACAAGAGTCGCTAAAAAAGTTGCCAAAATGTTTTACTCTTGCATTAAAATGTAATTGAAAATTTGGAACTGCGAAAGCATAGTGAGTATCACTTACATCCAAGAAATGCAGATCCTGAACCGGGCAAAAGAAGCGTGGATAGTTTTAATAAGCCTTATATGAGCCATACCCTCACAGCCCACCGACCGAACATAACATAAAGAATATCTCAACCACGACGTTAAGTTTATTGTGGTTGATTTAAACCCCAAATTAGGAGGAGAGCAACTTTGAAGAGAAATACGAGTGGCCTTGATGCCGAGTAGTCTTTGAAAAAAGACGTAGACTAATCGAATTCGTTGCAGGGCAAAAAGTTAGCACATCTAGCATGCATTTCTCACACCTAACCATTCACAATGCGATCTGGTAGTCCTCTAATGAAAAAGCAATGAGTCGGTTTAGCGATTTGCATAGTCATAGTATCTGAATATCTGAATGTTTTTTGAGAAGCCAGCATTAACTCAGATTACTTTCTTGCTGTTGTCAATGTGCGAATGCGAATACTACCCAGGCTTGACGAAGAGTGAAGACAAGTGCGCGTAGTAAAAGAAGGACGGAAGCTGCACATGAACTCTATGTATGAGCACCGAGAGAGCTCATGGAGATAGCTTTTGTAGATATTATGTTCGAATGTTCTAAACGACAGACAACAAAAAAAAAAAAAAAAATAACTTGTCAAGAATGCGAATATGAAACAAAAGCATGTAGAGATAGGGATAGTAGTTTAGTAGTAGAATCATAGTAAAAATATGGAAGGATCATCATTTCAATGTCAGACAGAATTTTCGTTCACAATACCAGGAAGAGATTTGGAAAGCGATTTAGATATGTTAAACAAAAATAAGCCTGATGGGGCAGACAATCTCTTTGCCGAGTTATTTAAAGCAGTCGTTTTACTGGTGAATGGAATTTCAGCATTGTTTGCGCGACCTACAGGAATTTCTTAATTGCGAGAACTAAAGAGCTATCTTCCATACCTATTTAGATGGCACTAGCGTTCGAGATGAACCAAGGCCTTAGATAACATACCTCTCCAGTTAGCGCGTTTTTTTGCCGGTTGTCTCCAATTGCGCAGATGAAGTTGGCTAAGGTCTCTTTTCACTTGCGTGCGTTACCACAGAAAAGGTTGCCTTCTACTGCGTTGTCTGCTAATCCAGGTTATCAGAGCTTTGTTGACGAGTTCAGGATCGCCGTACTGCCGTAGAGTTCGCTATTGAAACGCCTTCCCTATTCTGCATTGATGGAAACCGGCACGAACACTAGCCGGATAACTTTTTTCTGGAAGCGCCATAGAGCATTTTGATCCGCTTAATGATCTTACATAATGTCTTTTTGGTTGCTCAAGAGAGGGCTTTACTACTCATTTGCTTTCTAAGCCCAAAAAAACAGCGATTAGCAAGAGCAAGTTTTCGCACTAGTTGGAGTTGACTTGTGGGTTTCGTACAACTCTTTCAAGGGCAATGCTAAAAAAATCATCACATGAAAACGCATCGCGTTGTTCATGCCATCTTCAACGGCAGATTTCGGTTTTGTCATCATCGACCTTGACGGTGCAGTGTGCATTCTTCATTGTCATCCTGCATAGTGGAATGAGCTTGGCAGGGATATGGCACTGTAAAGTTCATCTTTATAAATATTATCATATGCGTCTTTGAAATCGCTGAAGGGGTTGTGTGTATCGGTCTGGAACTCATGAGTTTTTTCTAAATCTGCCGTAATGTGAAATTTTGATCTACGGTGGTTTTCCTGGCGTAAACCATACTGATAGGAGCCGATCAGACTATTGACGAAGGATCTTAAGCATTCACGTAATATGGCAGACAAGATTTTATAAGTTTTACGCGATGTTGACATGCAGTTGTAGTTGACAATGCCGAAATTCCATTCGTCGGGTATATTTTGTCGACCCAGATTTTGAAGATGAGTTGTGTATGCTACGAAACAACTTTGCAGTTAAGCCATTGGATCCAGCACCTTTGCTAGACTGAAACTGGAAATGTTGAATGGTCTGTCTGACTGTGGGATGTTCTTCGTTATCAGCCGACTCCTAGAAAGGTTCAGGGAACTTCCTCACAATAGTTTGCTGGCTTTAGTTTGTTTATACAATATGATATCCTCATCCCTATATTGACTGCAACTAGATAATGTATGTGTCAATTTTAGTTACTTGGAGCGTTCGTTCATCCAAAACAATGAAGGAGTACCTTGCGTCGATCCCTATATGGTCAACTTAACTGATGGTTTGTGGATCTGAAGTCAGCCAGATCTCTTAATGTGTATGTTAGTGGAAACAATGTGCTGGCTGGAGTTACATTGTGACTCGTCCCAAGTCAATAAGTCTGTGTACGCTGTCCTTGCTAAGGTCCTTCTACTCCTCTGTGGGGCTTATGTTGATGAATTTACCCTTTATGCGAATCGTTTGCTTACATAGCAAAAGTTCAAGACTTGTTTCAATAATGAAGAAGAACTCCCCGCAAAAACACTTTTTCAGGCACAAAGTTCGACATATTTGAGTGAAAAAAATTATTGTTGTTTACGCTTCAAATGAATGACATATACTGAAATGACCTACAATGACAGTAGCTTTCCAACGCATGTTCCAATGGAATAATACAAGTTACGCCATCTCTTAGCAAACCGCACGTTATAGACCCAATATATTAAAACTTTTGTTCTCTGACGTATATTGAATACATTTATGTGGCGAGGAAATAGAATAATCACTGTCATCAGTATCACTTGAAATGTTTTTTTTTCTTGAAACAGTCAATGGTGTAGAAGAAGAGAAGGTAGGATCAATAGAATCGAAATCAGAATCCATATTGATTACAGAATCAAGATCTATCTTCAAAGGTATTTCTCAGAAATTCACACAGGTCTAATAAAAAGAAATGATATTATGATCATAATATACCTGGTTACTTAATTTTATTCCCAATCTGTTGGGACAGATGTTTTAATAAGAGAACCGAAATTGCAATTGTTCCTATTGTTCCAATTGTTCTTATTTTAAGCTTAGATAAAGCCAATGGACGGTTATAAAAGTGATCTTAATGTACGCAAAACAACAACAATGTTTCCATTTTCAGTGTTTAGTGAGCTGCATTTAGCAGCTTGATACAGTATTAGTCTAATTCAATCTGTCATAGGGAATGTATGTGTTATCGTTATGTTAGTGTTGACATGTCACACAAAATATCACTGAAGAAATTGTACTTGAAATGTACCTGAAAATGTACTGGTCAACATTACAATACCCAGTAAATGTACTTGATAGAGAGTACTTGGATAAGTACTTTTATTTAGCGATATTCAAGTACCAAGTACATTGTACTTTCTTATTGAAGTACAAGTACAAGGTACTGCGTACTTATTTAGTACTGCAGTACAAATGTACTTAAGCACTTTACAATTCTGGCTGGGACATAGGTTGGACTAGGAGGAAACAGAACAGAGATTCCCAACATAACAAGAAAATCAGAAAGTAAATTTCCCCATGCATTCGCTCTAACACAACCCCAATTCTTATACCTGGAATTTAGATCTCCTTGAATTAGAAAGTCACCGTTTAAGGTAAAAAGCCTTCTCAAATCATTTTTAAAACTGGTTATTTTCTCGTCTGATGCAGTTTTATCCGGAAAATATACACAAAAAACCTTAGCTGACCTTTGATTCCTTAATTTTATTTCAATCCCCACGTTCCCAACATAACGCGTTTTGACAATAGGTAAAAGCGAATGTTGATCGCAACACTGCCCCCAGTCCTATTGACTCTATCATTACGGTAGCATTTAAATTCAAGTGTTGATAGATGTATACCTTGTTTAAGCCAAGTCTCAGTAACCAAAGCAACATCAATGTTGCTGTTATTTAAAAAATTTAGAAACCCTGAAGCTTTGCTTCGAATCCTTCTCGCATTCCAAGTAACAATTTTAATGTAACTATCTATCACATCACACAGTGAACGTTGATTAGAAATGTTGTTTGGAGTATTGCTGAAAGAATTGTTAGAAGAGCTGCTCTCATTCATTTTCATCTTCTTCCACACATTTAGTGGTACCGCTTAAGCTTGGGAGTGAGGGTGAGAGCTAGTGCTACAATCTTTACGTTAAGCAGTTGAAACATTTTATAGGGTTTTCCAATAGCGACTTGACAACATTTAATTTGTGAACTGTCACTGTCAATTTATTCAGTAAACTCAACAATTTTATCGTGGTAAAGTACACTAACGAGCAACGTCTGCAAATTGTAAAAATTTTCTACAGATATTCGGAGTCGGTGACCGCAACTTTAAGAGCGTTAACTCCAATTTTCGGTCGTAATTCTCGCCCTAGTAGACAGGCAATAACAAGTTTAGTGCAAAAATTTGAGTCTACGTATTCGTTGTGTGATGTTGCTGTTTCAGTGAGACAACGGGTTGATCGAAGTGTCGAAAATATCGCTGCCGTTCAGACGTCCGCAGTAAACGATACAAATCAGTCAATTCCACGGCGTTCTCAAGAATTGGGCATCGCTCAGACCACATAATGGCGTATTTTGTGTAAGGATCTTTGTTTACACCCATACAAGATCAAGCTGACTCAAGAATTGAAACCGATGGACCATTTGAAGCGACGGGTTCTGGAGAAGATGCGCCAAGATGAGGAATTTCATCGCAAAATCATCTTCAGTGACGAAGCTCAGGTTCGTCAATAAGCAAAATATGCGTTATTGGTCGGGTGAAAATCCACATGTGCTTCATGAATCCCCACTTCATCCACAAAAAATAACTGTTTGGTGCGGTTTGCATGCCTGCGGCGTTATTGGGCCATATTTTTTCGTGAACGATAACGATCGTCCCGTTACTGTGAATGGTCAGCGTTATCGCGCCATGATCACCGATTATTTTTTTCCCGAATTGGAAGATATGGACTTGGACGACATGTGGTTTCAACACAGCACACGCTACAATCGATTTTTTGAAGAGTAAGTATGGTGAGCGTGTTATCTCAAGACATGGGCCAGTCGATTGGCTGCCTCGTTCGTGCGATTTAAAGCCGCTTGACTATTTTCTGTGGGGCTTCGTTAAGTCATTGGCTTATGCCAACACGCCGACGACGTTAAAAGAGCTCAGAGCCAACATTGAACGCGAAATAGCGGCCGTTTCGGCCGAAATGTGTGACCGAGTCGTTGAAAATTGGGTCCAACGCATCGACCGCTGCAAACGTGCCTACGGTGGCCATATGAACAAAGTCGAGTTCCATTCATAAATGTTTTGATTGTACTTCAATCCAATAATAAAGTTTTTGAAATATCTCAAATGGTTTGCCTTTTATTTAAAAAAAAAAGTTGTCAAGTCGTTATTAGAAAACCCTATACATAGGATATTAATTGTAGGTTTCGGAGAAACATTTTGTAGTGCCTTCTATTTCTTCTGTGGGGCATGAGCCTATATCAGATATATGTTTCTGTTCTCTGTATCAGACAACAAAAGCTCTTGCCCGGTCTTTTTTGGTAGTGTCGTAAACAGTGAATCCGTCCTTATTCAAGTTTTTGGGCAGTTAGATAATTCCTAAAAATAGGGTGGGTTTAAGGTGGTTGAGTAGATACCATAACTCCACAAAAACTCCAATCCATAAGAGCCAGATCTCTAGCTACTTGGATATAAGAGATTCTTATTAAATATTAATCTGCTACCATATTTATTTCAGCACGTTAATTTATCCAGGAGATCTTTGCTGGGCTTCAGCCTCAAATAAGTTGTAATGGCTCATATAAGGAATCAATCAACAGTTTTGACTGTTGGCACCTGATTCATACACTTTAATTCATCCGTCGTATGACCCCCTATATAACGTTTCTAATTTCTTTTTGCTCAAAATTTTGCATGAAAATTAAGTTACGTTGTACGTTGTATATGAGGATGTAAAGTATAAAATAAGTATAATAAATGTGAAGGCATAATTACAGCAAGTGCCATCGCTAGGTTGGCGCCTCTCAGTATCTACAATATTTGTGCAATACTAAGCCATACATAATCATTAAAAAAAACCGAATAAAAACATTAACAAGAATTGATTAGGTTTTTGTTGCTCGGACTAACTTAAAATGGATTTTTATTTAATTTATTACTCCTGTGCTTTTCGAAAAACTACAATAATTGAATTAGTGCAATACGTATATTATTGTAATGACAAGTGATTTCAATGAAAATTCCTTTTTTAACAAAAGGATTAATATTCATTATTTGCGGTTCCTATTGTGGAAATTTTTATGAAAAGTTTTTATTACGTGTGCATCAGGGGCTAGAAAGGCTTGAAGATATATATTTTTTTACCACATTATAATCAATTTATTTTTGAAATACATTAGCTATAGAATAGATCGCAAAACAAAGACGACAAAAGAAAGTATATACATATGTACATATGTTGTAGTATGTAGGGCACTATGCAAAACAAATCGGAAACAATTCCGCAGGGTTTTTGAAAGAGAAATATAAACTGGCCGGGCTAATAGGTATCCATACTCTACGTGCTGTTGCATAATACCCGTCTACCTTTCGGTATTCTTCGTCGAAGCATATCCATGTCTACGATTATATAGGCTTTTCTATTAAGCACCTACAAACTCGTACCTTGCTTAAAAGCACTTCACCACTGGATATAATTCAGTATCCGATGGAATATCTTTCTAAGTCCCCAGTTGGATGATGGTTGATGTTTCGTGCATCGGGGCCAAGCTGCAGAGTGCACATATGGGTGGCATTGGAAAATCTGTACTTGTACTCGTATCTATAGCAGATCAACTACTGTTTTCTTTTGTTGCATGCTCTTCTGCCCTTTTTAGAATTTAAATGGCTTCATCCACTAGAGTTTTCAATATGAATTAACCTCCTCCATTTACCCCAATGAAAACATAAACACACAAAGCCAAAGAGGAAAACAAAATATTTAAGACCATCCTAAATGAAAAAATACTTGAATCGCGAAAAATTATTTAGATCCTTCACCGCCGTCAACATGGAATGAATGTAAAATGAAGCGGCAGTTTCATTACAAACTAACTAACCACCAAGATCAAATAATGGGAGATGTTTGCTGTTTAAGAGTAAGTTACATTTCAAAATTAAGTAATAAATTTAGAATAATTGTAAACGAAATTGCGGAATGCGCTGCCGAACAAAAAGCTTGTACTTTAAATTAGTTGTGCAATAGCAATGTTCTTTGCTGTCGCAAGATTCATAGGTTTCATATCTTCGTAATTCTTCAATTGTTCATTTTGCTTCAGAAAAAAAAATTCATACTATTCATTCAGCAGATATTGTACTTTTAATGGTTCAAATAATTCTGGAGAAATATATACATTCTCCCTTGTTGATTTGCTCCCATTCTTCAGGAACGTATACAGGCAAATGTAAGGAATCACATTTCAATGCTATGTGTTCGGTTTCAAAATACCATATTTATGATGTTCTTGCCGTAGGATTTTTCTGACAGAATGCCGTGCGCATTGTGACGAATGTTTTATTGTATTGAGTTATCAGTGTCCCTCTCCATTAATACATCATCAATTATAAGCCCACGATTTTTGTAGATAAAATATTTGTTTTTAGTTCTGCCTGTAAATCAGAATTAAAAGCCAGCACTGTACGACCACTTTTGGCAAGAGTTTTGTCTTCTTTGCGTTACTGATGCGATAAGTCCTTCTTTCCATATGTTTTTTCTGGTTGTCTTTTTGTAATACTTTTTCGTTATCCGGTAGTGAATTAAAAATCGGACATTTAAAAGTTGCCCTCTACTTTAACAATGCAGATGGAATGCATCCTTCTTTTCCACATATACCTTTATATTATGTACATATAAAGGTATTTTTTAAATGAGCTTAATGATATTGTTTCCGTCATCTTGCCCGGCACTAAAGTGACTCAATAGCGGGATAGCTGAGAATATGTTGATGGATATTTTGTACCTTCGATACATTGAGTGTGGTAAAAAAGGAGCTCACGCCACACATTAACCTTTTTATTTTTATTAGTAGAAGCGGTGAAGCTGTAGCGATAAGTAAAGCTTCTCGTGCTGCTCTTCAAATTTCGCGTTGTTCTCTTTTTATCCGTCTTCTCTACATCGTGGGTCACTCATACCAGGTATACTTTTATAAAAGATATCTCGATAGGGAACATTTATTGTGAACGGGTCTTAACTGACACCTGTCAAACATATTTAGTATATAAGGTCTATAACTGTCGTGCGGTTTAGTAAGAGACGGCGTAATTTGTATTATTCCATTGTTATTATTCCATTGGAACATGCGTTGGAAAGCTTCTGTCATTATAAGTCATTTCAGAATATTTCATTCATTTGAAGCGTAAACAATAATAATTTTTTTTATGTGAAACCCGGCCAACCAGCCAAATCAACGACAAAGCCGAATATCCATGGCGCGATGGTAATGCTCTGTATTTGGTGTGATCAGATGGGTGTGCTGTATTATGAGCTGCTAAAACCGGGTGAAACCATCAACGGGCAACGCTACCGAACACAATTAATTCGTTTGAAGTGAGCAATAGTCGAAAAACGCCCGGAATATGCGACCAGACACGAGGCAATAATTTTCCATCATGACAACGCTCGGCCCCACGTTGCTATTCCGGTTAAGAACTATTTGGAAAACAGTGGATGGGAAGTCTTACCCCACCCGCCTTATAGCTCAGACCTTGCCCCTTCTGACTACCATTTGTTCTGGTCGATGCAGAACGCCCTCACTGAAATACGGTTCACATCAGAGCAGAATATCAAAAATTGGCTTGATTTATTCTTGGCTGCTAATCCGGCGCAGTTCTTTTGGGATGGGATCCACAAATTGCCAGCTTCAGATGGGCAATATTTTGAATAATACTATTGTAGATGTTTTTCTTAAATTAACGTTCAATTAAAAAAAAAAAAGCGGCACGAATTAAATTACATACCCAATACATCAAATCATTCAGCAAGCATATATTTTTTTCATCGTGTTAAAAAACTCGAATTTTGTACCAGAAAACGATAACTTGCGGAAAGCATTATTTTTTGTTTTCATTTGAAAACTGCTGCAGAGTCGCATCGAATGCTCGTTGAGGCATATGGTGATCATGCTCTACCAGAAGCAACATGCAAAAGATGGTTCCCACGGTTCAGAGATAACGATTTTGATGTGAGAAATGAAGAACGTGTAAGACCATCAAAAAAATTTGAAGACGCCTAATTGAAAACAATATTGGATGAAGATGACACTTTGAGTCAGAAACAGATGGCAGAAATGTTAAATGTTGCACAACAAACAATTTCTGACCGTTTAAAAGCTATCGGAAAGATCCAAAAGTCTGAAAAATTGGTGCCACATAAAGCAAAACTGGTTCAGGATACAACCAAAGCACTTGGCTGGTAGCAGCTAGCCCACCCGCCGTATTCACCAGACTAAGCTCCTTCCCACTACCATTTGTTTTCATCGATTGGATACGCATTAGGTGAGCAGCGCTTCGAATCGCACGAGAAACTCGAAAATTGGGTGACTTTTTGGTTTTCTTCAAAAGAAGAACAGTTTTATTGGCGTAGAATCCATAAATTGCCTGAAAGATGGGAAATATGGGTAGCTGGCAATACTTTAAATAACATGTTTTTTACTTTCCCATTAAAAATTAGTGTTTTATTTTCACAAAAAGAAACTTCCACTTTTCACTTCATACCGGTACACCTGGTACTCATACTCTTTCGAGTATCGTGGCCGAGAGCGGACGTTTTTCTATAGTGTCGTGGGGTGCGCACTTTAGTGTATTTTGTAAATTCATAGTGCTTAAAATAAGTTATTGTATCTGATATGAATTGCCCGTTTTACAAGGTAAGAATAGAACGCAGCAATGCCTTTTAAATTCATTGTGCGGACTGTAGAGGTTTCTCTCATTATACACCCTGACTAACTCGAACTGCAACTAACTTTAGACTGCTATAATTTCCAAACCGTTCATTACTGTGAGCTTTTGACACATGACAGATAATTTTATTATTTACAAGCCTTTTAAACGATTTGCGTCTCAGTTGTGTTGAAAAATTTTTATCCGCGATGGAATTCAAACGTGATAGTGTGATTGCCTTATATTTGGCTGGAAAACCACAAGTAGCTATCGTTAGAGCCCTCCAGCACCTCAACGTGAATAAATCATTTGTGTCTCGAACCATAGCTGGAGGTGGTCATAAAAAAACAACAGCACCAGCAGAAATGGTTCGGAAAGTGAAGGAAAAAAATGGCTCGTGAGCTCAACATATCGTTGGAACGGATGCAACACATATTAAAAAATGAGCTTGGGCTCAAGCCATTGAAGTTCCAAAAAGCAGAGCAGAGCGAAGGGGTTGCTACGCTTGCACGAAAGTGGTGAGTTGCCGAATTTGGTTTTTACCGATGAGTCGCAATTTGTTATAGAGCAATATGTCAAGAAACAAAATGACCGAGTTTACTTGCCATAGAGGTCCTTCGAAAATTTACACCTTCGGACGGCCACCAGAAAGCAGGCAGCACCGATGGTGATGGTTTGGGAAACCATAACCGCCCGCTCGTATTTTTGGACCGTTGCGTCAAAATTAATGCGATCGTATACCGTGAAACTATCTTAGAGGCCGTATTGAAGCCTTGGGCAAACAATCATTTCGGTCGGAGACCGTGGACATTTCAACAAGACTCGGCAGCGCCTCACAAAGCGTTGGATTTCTCTGTCTGGGATATTTTGAAGGCGAAGGTTGGCACTAAAAAATACCAAATTTTGGACCACCTCAAACAAGCACTTCGCCGGGAATGGGGAAAAATACCGCAGAGCCACTTGCGTGCAGCGGGCGATGCCTTCTTTGGCCGTCTCAAGGCCATTATTCGCGCCAAAGGTGGACATATTGAAAACTACTGATACAATTTTAAAATTGATGTATTTTCCAACATTTTTTGCTTTGGCACAATAAAAATTATAAAAAAATAAAAAAATTATAGCATAGTTCCAGTTTGAGACAGTCACCCTGTACTTGTGCCAATATTTCAACAGTTGATGTCGAATACATGAACATAATCAGTACAAAATACCTATGTGATAGGTGCAGTGTTCTTCGCTGTAAATCACTACACAACTACCTGTAGCGCATCTACATACAAGCTGTTTCAGTAACAAAACAGCAACGGCCTGCAGAAAAGCAACAAGCGACGGCAGCAATTACGAAAGAGCAAATAAAAACAAAAACTAAGCAATAAACAACAACCCCGTTTCACAGTGAAAATGTATTTGCAAGAATTCAACGAGGAGAGCCAAGCACAGAATCAGAGGGGCAATTGCAACAGTGTAGCAGTTCAATAACCCATCAGTTATTGTATGAAGAAATTCTGAGTCTCAAAAAAAATATTGTAAACAGTGACTTTCTAAGCACGGTGAAGCAGTTAAAAGAAGAGAACGAAACACGAATGAAGGTTATGAATCTGGAAAACAAATTGAACTGGTAGGAGCAGAAAGAAATAGAAAATGTAATAGAAATTGTAGGTGTGCCTGAGGTAAACAACAGTTATGCTGAAGAGTGACTATCTCTTTCGCTGCGGACGAAATAAAAAAGTGTTATGTTAAAAGCTTTAAGAAAATAAATGTAGCTTCTAATTCGAATAGTATGCAAAGAGATATTTTGTGCGTCTATCTTACTTCAAATGATGTTAAGCTGAAGATCATGATGGGCAAAAAACTACGAAGAAAAATTTAAACACCTCGTTGTTCACCAATGGTACCAGTAGCAATATTTTTATTAATGATTCTTTCACAAAATATGCGAGAGCATTGTACTCACTTAACACGATGCATTGCCAGCCGGCTGAAAGGAGAGCTGTCACCTGGAACTTCCCAGCTATTCGTGTGTGCAACCCGACACCCTGCATGTGCGCGAATCAAAAACCAACATGATACAGCATGAAAATTTTCCCAGGCCGGAGAATGCTGACACAGCTGCCCTTGCACGCGTAGGCTGCACAGTGGACATGGGTACATATAGGTGTAGAAATATATTTAAGTTAGTTTTAAGAACAGTTCGTATTGGGAGTTGTTAGAATAAAGAACTCGTTTGATTTAAATAATTCGTTTTCAGTAAGTCGAACGGTTGGGGGGAAGGTTCAGCCTCCCCGTTCGCGGTTTTTTTTTTATGAATCCCCTTAAGGGATTCGTTAACTGGCGCCCGAGCAGGGATCGGTCTAAAAATTGATTCATTTTTTTCATAGGTCGATAGTTACGGGTCCTTTCATACAGGATGAAGAAGTTAGTACGCTCTATCTAAGTACACGTTGCTGTTACCATGGGAACACAGCTAACTATTCTAACTCCGATGTAACAGATTCCGGCATACCCATGGGAATATGCGCGGAGATCGGTCAGATAAATGAATCAATTGTGAAGTCACCCGTGCCGCGAGTAGGTCGCCCACAGTCTCAACGTGGGCTTCTAAAAGGGAAAAACACGGAACTTCCAAGGCCAATGTCCATACGAAATTCAGTTCGGTTTGTTTTTTTTTAATAGAGGCTAATTTCGTCTTTTTACAGATTCCGTTGGTACAATCGAACTAAAGAGCAATAATTATGATTTACATTTTCTTTTTATTAACAAAGACTGTGCAAGGGCCTAATATTTTCGAATACCGGTCCCCAATAGTATCAATTAAGGAAGGCAAGGGATGGATAGTCAACGGACACTTCAAACTTGTGCACATCATACATCTGGACAAATTCGGGGAGTTAAGCGAAAGAATGACCAAGATTGTGAAGGAAAAAATTAAGACACCAGACAGGGAAATAGTGGCACAGCATCATCTGACTCAACTTTATGAGCGTCTTGATTCGTTGAATGGAAAGGCGTGGAGGAGGCCAAGGAAGATCAACTTGATTGGATCTGCCTGAAAATGGCTAGCAGGCAATCCCGATGCGGAAGATTGGGACAAAGTTCTCCGAAATGAAGAAGATTTAACTAGCAACAACGATCAGCAGTATAAGGTCAACGAAAGGATCTTGAAAATTGCCAAAGACATCACGCAAAAGATCAATTGGGTAATTGAAAGGACGAGCAAAGCTGGAACAGGATATTATTAACGAAATTGTAATTATCAATGATCAACGAGATTGTGCGGGCCTGCCAAATGGCAAGAAGCGGAATAGTCAACACCATCCTTCTCGATCAGGAGGAAATTAACAGTATCATCAGTGAGGTAGAAACCCTTCCTTACACAAATGTAGTGGAAGCTTTGCAATACGGTAAACCGTCCGTCTACACAAACGAGTCCTTGCTGCTGTATGTTTTATCGATGCCAAAGGTCAGCGAAACTGAATATAACCTGTTACTAACGGGGCTATCAATAAGAAATGGGAAACAGGTTGACTTGCAATACGACAGAGTCCTAGTTAATTACGAGGAAACCTATGGGGTGTCAACAAGCTGTCTCACCATGGGCAGTATGACGGTGTGCGAAAAGAAGTCACTGAAAAAACTGGAAGAAAACGGTTGTATAGGCCAGAGATCGTCGAACTTATCAAAGAAGATACCATATTCGTTACCAATTTTAAAAGAGAACATACCAGCGAAGGAACATCAAGAGCACTATCTGGAACCTACCCGATTCACATTTGTAATGAGACGATCCTCCTTAACAACAGGACATTTACGAGTTTTATCGGTACGTCACTATAGGCTCTGCCGCCAGCACTGACAAACATTACCGCAATTGGGCACAGGGTCGACGTGGAATACGTGCACAACATCAGCATGAGTAATGTCAAGATACTACGTATCCTTACTAATCGGATGAGGTCATCAGTGTTGAGCAACGTTGCTCTCTTCCTAATTGTAATCCCCGCAGCCATAATCATATGGTGCAAGATTAACCGGAAGGTGAACATACCTAGGATACACCTGCCAGGTTCGGAAACACTCTCCCCTAGCGTTTCCCCATAACATTGATATCTACGGGACGTAGATTTTCGAGGGGAGGGCAGTTAACACGATGCATTGCCAGCCGGCGGAAAGGAGAGCTGTCACCTTGAACTTCTCAGCTATTCGTGTGTGCAACACGACACCCTGCATGCGCGCAAATCAACAACAAAGAATGCTGACACAGCTGCCCTTGCAAGCGTCGGCTGCCGAGTAGATATGGGTACACATAGGTGTAGAAATATATTTAAGTTAGTTTTAAGAACAGTTAGTATTGGGAGTTTGATTTAAATAATTCGTTTTCAGTAAGTCGAACGGTTCAGCCTCCCAGTTCGCGGTTTTTTTTTATGAATCCCCTTAAGGGATTCGTTAACTTACTCGTATATGTCAGCGAATGTACAATGTAGAACAGAAAAGTCATATAAATATTGTATCAACCATATGGTTTAGTAATTTACATACCACCTGTGTGGCGCTCCCATTGTTCCGATTTGAGTTCTTGTTAATTTGGTACATCTGTTGTTGACATTCCCTCTAAATCTTAGTTTCATGGCTTGAGAGTACATCTATGTGTTAGTTGGCTATTTTTTACAATTTTAGAAATGGATTTAAATTTGCAACAACGAACTTGTATTACATTTTGTGTAGAAAACGGATTTAATGGTGCGTGAACGTTGGAAATGTTGGAAAAGTCGATTCTTTAAAGAAAACGGTCGTTTACTAGTGTCACGAGCGGCTCGAAGGTTGTCGTGAGTCAATCGAAAATGATGAACGCAGTGGCAGACCTTCGATATCGAAAACCGACCAAGACATTTTGGGTAATGATTTGGGTTTCCATCGTGTAGCAGCAAAGTTGGTGTCAAAAACCTCAATTTCATGCAAAAGAAAGGACCGTGTTGACGTCGCAAAAACAATGATTTGTGAGGCTAAATTCGATCCCACATTCATAAAAAAAAACATTGCTGGAGACGAGACGTGGGTTTATGAGTATGACACGCAATCCAGACATCAGGCAAGTGAATGGCCCTCACCAAATTAGCCGAGACCAAAAAACCACGTCGTTTTCATACAACAAAGAAGCCAATGCTCACGGTTTTCATCAATTACAACGGTGTAGTGCATCATGAATTTTTGCCAGAAGGCCAGACAATAAAAAAAGAGTATTATTTGGGCGTTATAAGACGTTTGCATTAAGCAATTCGCCGAAAGAGACCAGAATTGTGGGCAGCAAACTCGTGGATTTTGCACCATGATAACGCATTGTTGCACAGTGCAACAAATACTATCCAACAGCCACCGAATTCACCTGATTTGGTTCCCTGTGACTTCTTTCTGTTCAATCGAGTTAAAAAACCACTACGGTGAACGCGTTTCAGCAGCCGAGAGGAAGTAATGGAAAACTCGCAGGAAGCACTGATGTTTCGAGGATTGAATCAAGTGCCGGCATAAGTGTGTTGCAGTCGATGGGGATTAATTTAATTCATCTATAGATTTAGATGAATAAACTTGTATTTTTAATTTTCTGAATAACTTCCGGTAGTATTCTTATGAGAAAAGTTGAAAATAGTGATGCTGTCGTTATAAGATCTTTTGATGATTTAGTTGCATAACAAATCGAATTTTTTGTTTTTGTTTTTGACCACACTATAAGAACCATTTCTAGTAATTGTTATATATTTCTTAATTCCAATTCAAATGATAACACGTTAGTTTTCGTTGTACATTAAAATATTCGAAGTCTGCGGCAAAATTTTGATACATTGATTTGCAATCTTGAATCTCTTGAGAATTTTCCGGATAATATTTTTGTATCTGAGATATGGATTTTTTCATGCGAAATAGAAGATTACAAACTATAACTTTTATCCAAATACAAATGAATCGTACTCTGCAGGTGGAGTAGGAGTTTTTGTGCGAGATGTGTATGAATTTGAGGTAAAATGCTATAGTTTCGCAGATGTCATGAAAATTGCTTGCAGCATATGTAATGAGATTTTTCATTTTGTTTGTGTCATTTCACTCAGTCATTTCAATTGTTTCTGGATGAATTTTCAAGTTTTTTGAGGAATGAGCATGCGACTAATCTTGACATTTTAGTTGACTTCAACTAAGATATACTAATTCCTAGCTTTGTCTCAGATTCTTACCGTGCACTTATATTATAGCTAATCATGTGTTAACCTCATTTATAAATAGGCCTACTAGACCGACTTCAAGTACTTGTCTTGATCATGTATTTGGTCGTTTCATGAAAATCCCTTTAAATCTACCATATGTGCTAGTGTTAATTTTGACCTTCGTATTACAGATCACAGTATGAGAGGTGAGTAATTAATGTGGTTTACCTTAAGTGACTAAAATTAATTTTGAATAACTGGAAGGTGGTTTATGCGGAAGAAAACGCTTCTAAGGCTTGTGATGCCTTTCTAAACATAGAAGATCTGATATAAGACTTAAACCTTGGATAACTCCAGCCCATCTCAAACAAATTAAATTTAAACACTCATTGCGTTAGAAATTTTGTAAACATCCACTAAATTCTATTTTAATCGGCGCTATAGCCGATTTTGCAAAAAATGAATAAGAAAATTCGCATATGTCGTGACAGATACTTTCATAGAAAAATAAGTATTTCTCAAAAATGAATGGAAAGTGTTAAACATTAATGTTAACCGAAATATTACAAATCATGGTAGTTTCATTATGTTATCAAGCGGAAATGATAGTATTTCAGACCCTTCAGAAGTATCTAACGAACTCAATGAATACTTTTTTCCAATAAATGGTATTTTCGAGTAACTTTTCTATAACATGTAACTGTTACACTAGGTTTGAACTTGTGAAAAGTACTTTTTATAGGCATAGCTGTTTCTTTGAACCGATCTCGGGTTTGAGCTTTTAAAAATCATTAATTTCCTAAAAAAATCGAATTCCTGTGGTATTTCTAATCTTACCCTAAACATTTTTCTCTTATTATCATTGATATTCTCATACATTTGCTTAATTTAAGCCTTGTGTCTGGAATTTTCCCCGAGCAATTAAAATGCGCCCTTTTCAAGAAAGGTAACAAAAAAGATAAAAGGAATTACAAACCTATATTGTTGTTTCAAAAGAATTCCAAAAAGGCAGTCAAGAGTAGAGTTTTGGCATATCTTAAAATATTTTTTTTTTAATTTAGCGCAGTTTGGGTTTAGGGTGGGCTTATCCACGGAAGGTGCTCTTTTAGCTTTTTGCTCCTTTATACACAAAGAACTGGATGATAAACATTCTTGCGTCGGTCTTTTTGTTGACCTAACTGAAGCATTTGACATGGTAAATAACAACATACTTATGGATAAATTACACAGAGCAGGATTTCGTGGATTTATATACAGTTGGCTTATGCTCTATCTAAGAAACAGAAAGCAAAATGTAAAAATTGGGAATATTGTAAGTGACTCTAAAGTTACGAATCTAGGCGTACCTCAAGGGTTTGTCCTTGGTCTTTAAACTTTCATTATGTCCATTTTATTTTTAATACCACCTTGATCAAAAAGTTCAGAAAGTTAAAAATAAAAGTTTATTCATCTAAATCTATACTGTCCCCATTAAAGTAATCCTCATCGACTGCAACACACTTATGCCAGCGCTTGATCCAGTCCTCGAAACATTTTTTTTATTCGGTTTTCGATATGTCCATCAGTGCTTCCTGCGATTTTTTCATTACTTCCTCTCGGCCGCTGAAACGCGTTCCGTGCAGTGGTTTTTTAACTCGATTGAACAGAAAGAAGTCACAGGGAGCCAAATCAAGTGAATTCGGTGGCTGTTGGATGATATTTGTTGCATTTCTCGTCAAAAAATTACGAATAATGATGGCACTGTGCGACGGTGCGTTATCATGGTGCAAAATCCACGAGTTTTGTGCCCACAATTCTCTTTCGGCGAATTGCTTGACGCAAACGTCTCATAACGCCCAAATAATACTCTTTGTTTACCGTCTGGCCTTATGATAAAAATTCATTATGCACTACACCGTTGTAATCCATGAAAACCGTGAGCATTGTCTTCTTTTTTGACTGAAAACGACGTTGTTTATTTGGTCTTGGCTAATTTAGTGAACGCCATTCACTCGCCTGATGTCTGGATTGCGTGTCGTACTCATAAACCCACATCTCGTCTCCAGTAATGATCCTCTTTTGTGGCGTCAATACGTTCCTTTTTTTTTGCATAAAATTGAGGTCTTTTGGCACCATAAGCAATGTTCAAGTCCTCCGCTATATCTCTGATGGTTTATTTGCATTTCTTTTACTTCATTAATGTTTTTGTCGGTTTTAGATGTGGATGGTCTGCCACTGCGTTCATCATCTTCGATTAACTCACGACCACTTTTGAACCGCTCGTGCCACTGGTAAACGACCGTTTTCTTTAGAGAATCGTTGCTGAAATACTTTTTCAACATTTCCAACGTTCGCGCACCATTAAATCCGGTTTTTACGCAAAATTTAATACAAGTTCGTTGTTGCAAATTTAAATCCATTTTTAAAATTGTAAAAAATCGCCAACACACACAGAGATAGATGTACTCTTGGCTATGTAACTTTTGCAAATGTCAAGCTATGACGCTAAGATTTATATTAGAGGGAATGTCAACAACAGATGGACCAACTTAACAAAATTGGAACAATGGGAGCGCCACATGGTGACGTCACCGGGAAATTTTTAATCAAGTTGGTAAAATAAAACTCTATTCATATTGTACACCTCACAATAAATTAATTTGCTTAAAGTGACATTTAAACCTATTTGCAATGTTAAATAAAAAAAATGTCACTATCTATTCTCTATAAGTAAATATGTTAGTAAAGTCTAATTATTGTAAAATGAATTTTTGTTGAATTGAGAAAAATCAATTCATAAATAAATAAATAAAGAAATAAATTATGTATTGCTTTTGTTGATTATAATAATCCATTCCCTGAAACTTGCTGTAGATAAACACGCGTTGTTCTCCACTTATGTTAGCACAACAGTTGTAGTTACGTTTATTCTTGCGACTGTAACGTAGGTTACCATCACTTCCAATATACTCCTTACCCCTAATTTTTTTGCTCCATGTGGGTTGTCATCAAAATAGTTGTCAATAGGTAAAGTCGTAATTGTGTGCATCTAACTGAAGTCGAGGGCACCAAGTAATAAAACAAGACTTAACAGTTTAAACAATAAGCTCAGAAAAAATTATAGGATTAAAATATGCGTCGGTGGAAAGGTAGCCTACAAATCTGAAAAACGATGCTAATACAGAATACAAACTGTGGAAGGCTATAAAAAATGAAAATATCAACGGCATATATGTCGCCAGTTAAAAACAGCGGTAGAAACAAATAAACAAAAGGCGCATCTATTTGGGGATATTCTTAAAAATGTCTTCTAGCCATACAAAAATAATGATTATTTACAACAAACGGAAGAAAACTACGAAGACGAGAGATTAATGCTAGTAGGAAATAGTCACAGAATAAAAAAAAGATTAACTCGAAAAAAGCTTCGGAAATTAATCTAATCACAGGTGAAATTCTAAAAAAAAAACTCACTAAAAGAGGTATAAAACACATAGCACGGATAATAAATGCAGTGTGTAGACAAATATATGTTCCATGCATGTGGAAGGTCGCAGAAGTTATTATGATACCAATTCTGTCTAAGCTCTTCAAAAAATTTCTTCTGAAACGACCTTCCGATTATAGAATTAAAGGTTGATACCAAACCATCAACTTGGTTTTAGAAATAGTTACTCAACTGTGGATCAGGTTCACAGAATAATTGACAAAACAGAAAAAGCCTAAGAAGAAAAACAAATATGCTCTACCATCTTCCTTGATGTAACACAGGCTATTGATAAAGTCTGGCATAAAGAATTATCTTCCGAAACAATACTCAGAAATACAATACAGTCATATTTAATCCAGCGATTATTTAGAATTAAGCAAGAAGATGAGTACTCCACATTGAAATACAATATATATAAGCTGGAGTACCGCAAGGTAGAGTATGATATATGATGTACCACAAAATGATGAAACTACTGCTCCCACATTTGCAGACGATACTGCTGTACTTTTTGTCGGAAAACCCGTGTAGGAAATTACAGAATAACCGCAAAGGCAAATTACTGATACTATATATCTGACTGGACCAAAATATGGCAAATAAAATTAAACCGTACAACACATACCTGTGTACATAAATAACAAAGTAGTTCTGCATTCGAACTTAGCTAAGTATTTAAGCATGACTCTAGACCCGAAGTTGCGCTGGAAAACTCATGTCGGGAAAAACATTATGAACTAAATATACAATATCCATGTATCCATGTCTCTCAATTTGCAATAAACTTCCGCTTCTCTATAAGCAAGTTCAAAAGTCCATATGGACATATGGTCTTCAGTTTTGGGGGTGCAGAGGTAAGATAAACCTGTAAAGTATTTAATACTTCCAAAACAAAGTATTACGCAATATTGTTAATGCGCCATGGTACATACGTAACGCTGATCTACCTAGGGATTTAAAAATTGAAATGATGGAGGACGAGGTCAGGAAGATCGCAAGAAGTCATAAAGGAAGGCTTCGCAGCTTCGTTCGTTTAACGAGTAGATGCGATTGTTGGAATAATGGTAGACCATGCTTTCTGTGGGTCAAATCCCACACTGTCACAAAGTTCGCATGCGATGTCTTTTAATAATTTTCACCCAGATATACGTAAAAAAAATTACTGAGTATTGTCACTTGAATCAAGCTTAATTTTTAACTACAATATTTTGATTACTTATAAGATAACACTTATCAAAAGCCGTACTTACTTTTTCACTCATTGACAATAACTGACTCAACTGGTCCATGGTCGAGTTAAAGCAATCCTTCGTTTCTACACTCATTACTTTTTATTCACTAAATTAACTACGAGTATAATAGTAAAGAAAGTAACAAGAGAAGTACCACAGACCCAACGTCTTAATTACATGATAATTACGATGATAAAAAAAGCAAAAACATTAGTATGAAAGTGCCTTTTTACTCTATCGAACCGTTTCGAACTAAAAGCACATGCTGAATGTGTCACATTCCGTTGTTTAAACATTGTAGTTTGGAGTCAAATTCATAAATGTACCACATTCGTTCTTCTGGATCTACTAAATAAAAATACACAATTTTACTCACAGTTCCGGGACAGCAGATTTATCAAACCAACCATTAAAATAACCGAAATATTGAACATCCATGCTTCTGGCATATAGGGGACGATGTATGTGTGTTAGGCTAGGACCTTCTTAATTTAAGACAAATTAAACTAAATAGTGACTTTAAACAAAACATATGGTGCCAAGATCAGTTTCTAATAAGATAATAACTCACAATTTAGAAATAACTATCAGAACTAAAAGCCAAATCATAGTTGTGAGAGTTCCCGACAATATTCTTATCCGAATGTGACAACTCTAATAATAAATAATTCAAACCAAATTAATTTACGTGATAGTGATTTTTTTTAATAAATTAGCCTCGGATAGAAATTAAATTTATATATATAGGAGGTGGGTTCAAAAAGTAAGATGACTTTATATTTTTACGAAAAAAAAAAAAATTTATTATTATTATTATTATTATCAAGGGATAAATTTGTAAGGTCCGGGATTTAACGCCGTGGTACTATTCCCATGTCGCGCGTTTTGTCAACAGCACGCGGAGTACTGAGTTTCCATGTGGTCACCCACCTATGTATTTACCGCGCCCAACACTGCTTGATTTCGGTGATCTAGTGGGAACCGATGCTTTCAGTGTGGATAGGCCGTTGAAAAAAAAAAAAAAATTAATCCTCGAAGCACTTTTCATAAGCACTTTTTGGTATAGCCAATCATCCCTTCAGTCTGTTGTTTTTGACCAAAAAATCTCTCACAATTTTGCATTATCGTGATGCAAAATTCATGAATTGTTTTTCCACAATTCCGGATTTTTTTTTTGTATTGCTTCTCGCAAATGGCACATTACTTCAAAATAAATTCGTAGGACTTTGCGGTAAAAACTCCTGATGCACTTTGCCACGGCAATCGAAAAAACAGTGATCAAAACTTTGATATTTGATCGAACTTGGCATGCTTTTTTCGGATTGGACTGTTGTTTCGACCTCATAACCATATACCCTTGATTCGTCACCAGTTGTAACCCTTTTGAGCAAGGCAGGATCATCATTGATGTCATTCATCGTTTGATGTCAATCGCTTATTAGCGATTTTCATGCCACGGTTCTTCTGATCAACTGATCAAACTTCGCTCACACACGTCTCATGAACAAAATATCTGAAAAAATATCATGATATGAGCCGACCGATATGCTTACATACTCAGCAACTTCTCTTATGGTAATTCGACGATTTTCCAAAACAATTTTCTTCACAGCTTCGACGTTATCATCTTTTGTTGACGAACTGGGGCGTACAGAGCAAGGTACGTCATTGAAATCTTCTCGGCCACCTTAGAAAAGCTTGTATCACTTGTAAGCATTTTTTTACTTAGAGCAGACTTACCGTATTCCACTGACAACATTTCAACAAGTGTTTTTGAGTACTTGATTCCATTTCGAAAATCGAAAATCGACGAGCACACCAAATCACGTCTAACCTTTCTATCTGTTAAAAACAAACTAAGTATGCTATATACTTGAAACGGGAAACATATGTTTGAGACATGTGTACCAACACAGTAACAAAAAAAAAAAAAAAACATTGAACATTGGTCGTGAACAACATAAGACTTCACAACTCTGAATTACGAGAGTATTTTGTTTGTCTACATGAAAGTTACTGGCTTCCTTTGATGCAGCAACAACTTTGTTTAAAAAAATCGCCAAAAATTGAAAGGTCGAGGTAAATGGAATAGAATAGAACGATTTTTAGTTTCCAACTTTAATATTGATATAATACATTTGTTTTACAAAAAATCAATTGGCGTTTTTCTGATTGACAATTAGTAAAACTAGAATGTCCTTGTTTTGTTTTGTAGCAAAAACATTAATTTTTTATAAATTAAAATGATTCAATGAGTATTTGTTGGCTATAAAGTAGCGTATTTTTGCAATGTTTGGGTTGGCTTTTGTCATCGCATTTAGTGAGTAATAAAATAGCTTCAGTCAATGACACGTTCATCTGGAAGATCTGCCGTCTAATTTCTTTGAAAATCGGGCATCATCTAATAAAGTGGAAGACAGTTTTTATTTCCTAATCTCGGTGTGGTATGTAATTGAACCTTAATAGCTCACGCCTAATCTTGAATACCAGCATTATTTTTTGCGAGTTATAGTTATCTGTCTTTTCAGAAAAGTTGTGATTAAGGCTGCTATAAATCCTTCGATGAAATGATTCGTAAGCTTGTTCAACGAAAGACGATCTATCTCTTTCATCTATACTAGCTAATATCTGGGATGGCTGAGGCTTCCAATTTATTTGTCATGAGAATTGTATATCGACTGTACACTCTTTTGCCATCTCTAGCCATTTTTTTTTACCATCCCGTGTTCGTATGTATTGTGTAAGGAACTACTTTTTCCAGATAACAGAAGTCATCCATTTTAAGCGCATTTTTAAGATATAATCCACATGCAGTTTTAAGTTCTTTGTATAGAGTGATGGATAGATTGACTTTCACATTTTGATCATTATCATATAATTATGTGTTTTGGGGATAGATGAAACGCTCCCCTTATATAAAAGCCCAGCAGCTATTCCATAGTCTTATATTTTTTAAATGTTCACATTTGTATGGCTTAAAATACGATAGACTGCTACTATCACAAATATGTATTTCCAGCTGTAGTCAATAAATTTATTATTAAAACATTTGTTTCACGCTGTGCTTACCACCTTGATCAAAAAAATAACCGGAATAACCACCGTGTTTCGCTTCCATTGTTCCGATTTGAGTCCTGTTTTTTTTTTTTTTTTTGTTAAGCCGGTACATCTGTTGTCGACATTCCCTCTAAAATATTGGAAAAGTGTTTGGGCAACGATTCTCTCAGGAAAACGGTCGTTTACCAGTGGCACGTGCGGTTCAAAAGTGGTCGTGAGTCAATCGAAGATGATGAACGCAGTGGCAGACCATCGACATCGAAAACCGATGAAAACATTGATGAAGTAAAAGAAATGTTGGTCAATAACCGCAAATTAACCATCAGAGAGATAAAGGAGGACTTCAAAATTCAATGATTTGAATTTCCATCGTGAAGCAGCAAAGTTGGTGCCAAAAAACCTCAATTTCATGCAAAAAGGAGACCGTGTTGACGTCCCACATTCATCAAAAGAATCATGGAGACGAGACGTGGGCTTATGAGTACAACAAGCAATCCAAACATCAGGCAAGTGAATGGCGTTCACCAAATGAGCCGCGACCAAAAAAACCACATCGTTTTCAGTAAAAAAAGGCAATGCTCACGGTTTTCATGGATTACAACGGTGTAGTGCATCATGAATTTTTACCAGAAGGCCAGACGGTAAACAAAGAATATTATTTGGGCATTATGAGACGTTTGCGTCAAGCAATTCGCCGAAAGAGACCAGAATTGTGGGCACAAAACTCGTGGATTTTGCACCATGATAACGCACCGTCGCACAATGCCATCATTATTCGTAATTTTTTGACGAAAAATGCAACAAATACCATTCAACAGCCACCAAATTCACCTGATTTGGCTCCCTGTGATTTATTTCTGTTCAATCGAGTTAAAAAACCACTACGGGGAACGCGTTTTAGCAGACGAGAGGAAATAATGGAAATGAAATCTCAGGAAGCACTGATGGACATACCAAAAACCGAATATAAAATAATTTTCGAGGATTGGATCAAGCGCTGGCATAAGTGTGTTGCAGTCGATGGAAATTACTTTGAAGGGGACAATATAGATTTAGATGAACAAACTTGTAGTTTTAATTTTTGATCAAGGTCTAACCAATTGCACTATGTCGTCAGCGAAGATAAGCACTTTTTTGTGTAGTGCAGCATACTCCACTCCACCAGACAGCTTTTTTACAATATCTTGTATGTATAGTGCGAGTACAGTAGGACCCAGGGCACAGCCCAGTTTCATTCCCAACATCATCTCATGACACTTCCTCGACAAGCCCATTCAATACAGCTTGTACATGAGTACCTTATGGTCAACAGTATTAAAGCCGGCCCTAAAGTCAACAAAGAAGACGTTTATCTCTTTACAAGCTGAAATAAAAGCCTCAGCCATACTTCTTAAAACAAATGTGTGGTCTTTCGTGTAATATCCAACCCTTAATCCCGCTTGAAGTTCCTTAAGCTGCTTATTTTACTTGATTCATGTCGATAGACGACACTGCAGGATATGCCTATATGAGGCATTTAAAAATGAAATGCCTCTATAGCTTAGAGGATCTGATGAGCATCCTTTTTTGAAAATCGGAAAAATGATCGCTTTTTTGAAACGTATTTGAATTTTGCAAGTGTTAACAATTTTATTAAAAATCAAAACTAGTTTACGGTGCAGCTTGTTGGTCCTATATTTATTAAATTGAGTAGGTATACCATCTGCTTCTGTTGTCTTGCCTTCTTCAAGGCTTTCTTAGGCTTACAAGGGCGAGATGATATCTTCAATGAAAATTATGTGATGGCTTATCCTCGAAGTAAAGGTCTTTTATTGGATGCAACTCAGTTTTCCAAAACAGTTCCCTGAAATCAAGCATACCAGGTATCATTGACAGGTATCATTTTCGGGTGCTATATTGTCCCGCTTTCTTTGCTCTACAGTGTTGCTATGCCAATGAAACAGCGAAACGGTAAATACCAATCGAATCCGCACCGTGGCCTAAAATCTACAGCTAAATGATCTATGTAAGAGCACATGTCGAATATGTTCAATGTTCACTGAAAAATCAGGCACATTTTTGATTGAATGATTTTGTTAGTACGAACAATTTCTCAAGCGAATACCTGAAGGTATTCCAACAGTAGCCATCTTATTTTAAGATGATGCTGGGGAACTGGTTATATAACTATCGCTGCATATTAGCCAATTATGGTTGAAATAAATTAGAACTGGAGGGCTTGGAAGACCCGTTACAATCTTTATCTTTAATCGGTTAATGAAGGACAGTTGAGTCATTATCATTCGATAATTCTTTATTCTAATTCTATTATTTGCATCTCATAAATCAAATTACATATATAAATTTATTTTTTGGAATAATAGTAGATAGGTGTAAATGTAATTAGATTTACTCGTATATGTTACTCGAAAAAACAAAAATTTAAGAAAAAGATAAACAAAATTAAATAACAATGCAAAACAAGACTCTTTGTTCTATTTATTACTTAATTGTTGACCGAAGAATTATCCAATGTAAAAAGCCATATTTTGACTCTCCTTAAAAACAATGTGCTTACGTTTAAATTTCGAATTTCGTATGAGAATTGGTTAAACAATTTGGGTGCTGTTACAGTAAAAAAGTTAGAGAAGTGGGTTTTATTAGAATGAGGGATATTAACTAAGCATCTAGTATTTATTCTTAAACCATAAACATTAGAACTTTATAGACATAGATGTGTTTTTTTATAGCACAGAAAAAAGGCCAACTAGCAGTCAACCTATTTTTACTACAAATAATCCGTATGATATGTTTTTGTGCTATTAAAAATGGCTCCAGAGCATTAGAATAAGCTGCATCCCAACTAGATATGCCATATTGTACTCGTAGTAGTTTTTTGGAGTAATATGGCTTAAGCATATACATTTTTCGAGTAACGGATAACATATATTTTTTAGCTCACTTGTATGTGCTTTCCAGTTCATGTTTTCATTAATTAACACGCCTAGATACTTAAACGTGTTCAATTTTAAAGCAACTATAAGTACAACAAGCGTTTTGATAATAATTAACTCTACCACAAGAGAGGGTAGATAGAAAAAGTTTCCTACATGCTGTGGAGTGAAAAAATAAGTTGGATTCTATCGCATTCAATCCTTTCAGATTGCAGCACGAGTTCGTGTTCGTGAGTTCGAGCTATTGTCTCAGAAGTTTTAAGTCTTTTTGCAACTTTACCATAGATTCTAATAGTGTGCTATTGGTATATCTAAGTGCTATGTTGTCCGCAAAAGCTGTTATATTGCTTGTAAGGCTTTGCTTGAAAATTAAATTTATGTAGACAGAGAAAAGAATAATACCCAAAACTGAACCTTGAGGTACATCAATATCTAAAAATAAGTTATCACTAAAAACTTCCACGATCTTCACTTTCTGTTAAATATGATGCAAACCAGTATAAGATTGTCTTCTGAACCCAGCTTTGTAGAGCTTATTAAGAATAATTTTGTGATTAACCATGTCGAATGCCTTTGTCGTGTCAATGAATAAAGCCGTTACAAATTTCGGTGCATAGCTTTAATAAAATGGCATCTTCTGTAGACTTGCCCTCACGAAACCCAAATTGGTGGTCACTGAAAAATTTATTTTTGTTTAAAAAGGACACTACATGATCTTTCATTACCTTTTCAAAAAGTTTCGCTAATGAAGGAAGTAGCGAAATAGGTCTGTATTGGTTCATTGAAGTTCTGTTTCCTTTTTTTAATAGTGGGATAACTTTAGCAGCTTTCAGAGATGTAGGAAAAATTCCACAACTGATACTCATATTAAATATAAATGTAAGAGCATCAACAAGATAGAAAACAATTTCTTTAAGAAGGCAATTGGTTATACCATCAGAAGTATTGGAATATTTATTGTCTCGTGACATTATTCTTTTATATAATTCAAAAGATGTAAAAGGCTCCAGTACAAAGGTATTCCTTTGAAAATCATCTGCAATTAAGTCTGAATACAATTTACATCTACAAGTATTTTGAGGGGGATAAGGCTTCATAGAAGCAGCAACAGTTACAAAAAACTTATTAAAATCGTTAACGATATCGAAAGAGTTGTAAATTATTTTGTTTTCGACTTGAATATTCTGAATACTGACTTTATCTTTTTGTTTGTTCAGAATGCTGTCTACCACTTCCCATTCTTCTTTAATATTGCCCTTGCACCTACACAATTTATAAGTAAAGTATTTGTTTCGACTTAATTCAACTTCTTCTTTTACAGCTTGACTCAGCTTAAGATAATAACGCCTAAGTCTGGAAATCTGAGGATGTAGCTTAAATTTTTTTCTGATTTGATTTTTTTTTGGATATAATTTTGACTAAGTTTTTTCCAATCCAAGGTCTAATACGTTTTAATCTTGAGATATTTCCTAACTGAGGTAAGATACCTATACAGTTATGAATATGACTTTTTAAAGTGTTCATGAAAGTGTCCCATGGTTCAAATTTAAGGTCATCTAACAATTTTGAGCAGTTAATTTTACCGGAAAGGGTATGTATTTATCTACATTACACGAACTCTTTTTCTGTATACGTAAGTTGACCTTACAGTGATCATTAATTTTCAAGTCTAGTAATACATGGGCTGAAAAGTGCCGTTTCTAAGAGAGGGCACCACTTGATTTAAATCCATACTATTTTCAGTTAGTACCAACCTTTAAAAGATACGTGTATAAATTTGACAGCTGTCGGACGATTAGTTCTCGATACATAGCGTTGTGAGTGAAGCAACTTTTGTTATTGTGAAAAAAAAATGGATTCAAAGCAATTTCGTTTGTTGATTTATCATTGCTTTTTGATGGGAAAAAATGCAGCCGATGCAAAGAAATGGGTTTATAAGTGTTACCCGGACTCTGCAACAGCCGAACGAACCATTCTCAAGTGGATTGAAAAATTCAAAAATGGTTATACAAGCACCGAAGATGATGCACGCTGTGGACGTCCAAAAGAGGCTGTTTCAGATGAAAACATCAAAAAAGTCCACAAAATGATTACGAATGACCGTAAAGTGAAGTTGATCGAGATAGCTGAGGCTATCAGAAGATATCAAAAGAGCATGTTGGATATATCATACACGAATATTTGGACATACGAAAGCTCTGTTCAAAGTGGGTGCCGCGTTTGCTCACAGTCGACCAAAAGCAACAACGTGTTGATGATTTAGAGGAGTGTTTAAAGCTGTTCAACCGCAATAAAGCCGAATTTTTGCGTCGGTATGTGACAATGGATAAAACTTGGCTCCATCACTTCATATTAGAGTCAAGTCGGCAGTCAGTTGAGTGGCGAGCAAGCAACGAACCTCGTCTAAAACGATCAAAAACTTAACAGTTGGGCTGGCAAGGTTATGGCATCCGTATTTTGGGATACACGTGGAATAATTTTCATCGACTATCTCCAAAAGGGTCAGACTATCAACAGCGACTATTACATTGCGTTGTTGTTGCGTTTGAAGGACGAAATCGCAGAAAAACGGCCGCATTTAGAGAAAAAGAAAGTGCCGTTTCATCAAGACAATGCACCGTGTCACAAGTCGATGAAAATGATGGCAAAATTGAATGCATTCAGCTACAAATTGCTTCCCCACCCACCTGCAACACCACCCGAATTATAGGAATTATTGCAATTGCCATACAGTTCATATCAAGGAATACTCGTGCTATAATCGTACAGCCATATTTCGGTTAAAAAAATAAAATCAGCTATTAAATTTAAAATATTTATATGAGACAAGAAAGAATTGAAATTTTTTCGCATGCTTCGAATATATTGATGCTCAAACAAGGTGCGAATATCTTCGATAGAATTGAAGATTGTGAATTCATATATACAACAAACGAAATAAAAAACTTTTACAAACTACTAAGATCTTCAAAGTTCCTAACTTTGACTGCATCGTCTCAAATTGTTTTTGAATTACAGCCTTCTAAAAAGTAGCCGCTTGCTACGGGATCTACCAGAGTTATTGTTCGGGCTCAGTCGTCATTGTACAACATTATAATACGATTCCAGTTTCTATTGTTTACCTTCAGATATACAGAAATAGGTCTACTCTTAAGGGATTTTTCGTTTATAACTACGTCACTTGTTTTCCGAGCCGAACATGTTTACTATGACCGTTATACTGAGCACTTCGTAAGTTATTTAGTAAAAATGGATGATCAACCTCTGTATTCAAAGCAAAAAGGTTATCACGATATTCCCAGGTATAGATCAGTTTCAAGAAAACAAAAGTTTACGGGGAATTAACATACATTGGAGCAATCTTCCGCGAATACCAGTACGAGTTGGTGCACTTATCGCTGCGTGGAATCTGAAGGAATGAACTTAACTAAGTTCAAGCACGATTATCTCCCACTTGATCCAAATGTTCAAAAAGCTCTGAAGCCAATATACGAGGACATGTCTCGGTGTGAATTGCTTGATAGATGTAAGGGTAATAATACGCAGAATAATAACGAAAGCTACTTTGGCACTTTGCTTCGAAAAAACTCCACAGTGGTATCAACTTTGTAGCACTTTGCTACTTCAATATTTAATGACGGTTATACATGTATTTTAAAAATGGAAGTGATAGTTGGACCTGCAACAAGAGATTATTTCGCCAGCAAAGATGAAATAAGGTTACGAGTAGCATAGCATCGCCAACAGCAACAACAGCCCAGCAGGCGCTTTTTGAAAATGAGGAAGGTGAATTATGTGGGCCTGGAATAGGGGCCAAAAATCATCAAAATTCGACATTTTGTTTTCAAAACTCTGCCACTTTGTAATATTTCATTTTTTTTTCACAATCCTGAGTCATTGTACAGGCAATACCTTCTTGTTTTATAATCTTTTTTTTTTTTAATTTCAGCCACGGTAAAGGCCGCAATCACTGCAGCAGTGACGAACCTTTTTTTGTGACCTGGGTGATAGCGAATATGCATATTCATAAGTTACATCTGTATTTATATATCCTTCAAATTTTAAAACATTTAATGCAGTAGTTTTCTTAAAAAAAAAAATCCCAAAAATCACCTTTTCTTGGCGGTCACGCTAGGTGTGCCCCTTAAGTGACTTATGGTAGAAAACATTTAAGCCCCTTATAACTTTGTAACTGGGGAGTTAGATCCCCGCTCCTACACAATTTTTTTTTCATGTATCACACATATACCAGTTTATTTATCTAAATCTATATTGTCCCCTTCAAAGTAATGCCCATCGATTGCAACACATCTCGGCTGCTGAAACGCGTTCCCCGTAGAGGTTTTTTAACTCGATTGAAGAGAAGGAAGTCAGAGGGAGCGAAATTAGGTTAATTCGGTTGCTGTTGGATGGTATTTGTTGCATTTTTCGTCAAAAAATTACGAATAATGATGGCAAAATCCACGAGTTTTCTGCCCACAATTTTGGTCTCTTTCGGCGACCAAAATTTTGCTTCACGCAAACATCTCATAACGCTCAAATAATACTCTTTGTCTACTCGCCAATACACACAGAGATAGATGTACTCTTGCCTACGTAACTTTTGCAAATGTAAAGCTATGATGCTAAGATTTAGAGGGAATGTCAACAACAGATGTATCAACTTAACAAAAAAAAAAAAAAAAACTGAACTCAAATCGAAACAATGAGAGCGCCACACAAAGCATTCATTTGAAGCGTAAACAACAATAATTTTTTTTTCACTCAAATATGTCGAACTTTGTGCCTGAAAAAGTGTTTTTGCGGGGAGTTTTTCTTCATTACTGAAAACTGCTTCCGAAAGTCATCGTATTTTGGTGGAAGTTTATGGTGAACATGCGCTAGCTGAGCGAACGTGCCAAAAGTGGTTTGCACGATTTAAAAGTGGTGATTCATGCTTGGAAGACGATGAACGTCCTGGGCAGCCAAAAAAGTTTGAAGATGAAGAACTGGAAGCATTACTCTATGAAGATTGTTGCCAAACACAAGAAGAGCTCGCAGAACCTTTGGGTGTCACTCAAGCAGCCATTTCAAAACGTTTAAAAGCAGCTGAATATATTCAAAAGCAAGGAAATTGGGTTCCACATGAACTCAAGCCGAGAGACGTCGAAAGGCGGTTTTGCATGTCAGAAATGCTGCTGGAAAGAAACAAAAGGAAGTCATTTTCGCATCGGATTGTTACTGGTGATGAAAAATAGATCCATTACGACAACCCCAAGCGCAAAAAATTATATGTGAAACCCGGCCAACCAGCTAAATCAACGGTAAAGCCAAATATCCATGGCGCAAAGGTAATGCACTGTATTTGGTGGGATCAGATGGGTGTGCTGTATTATGAGCTGCTAAAACTGGGTGAAACTATCAATGGACAACGCTACCGAACACAATTTAAAGAGAGCAGTGGCCGAAAAACGCCCGGAATATGCGACCAGACACGAGGCAATAATTTTCCATCATGACAACGCTCGGCCCCAAGTTGCTATTCCGGTTAAGAGCTATTTGGAAAACAGTGGCCCAGACATTGCCCCTTCTGACTATCATTTGTTCCGGTCGATGCAGAACGCCGTCACTGAAATACAGTTCACATCAGAGCAGAATATCAAAAATTGGCTTGATTCATTCTTGGCTGCCAAGCCGGCGCAATTCTTTTGGAATGGGATCCACAAATTGCCAGAAAGATGGGAAAAAGTCATAACTTTCGATGGGCAATACTTTGAATAATATTATTGTGCATGTTTTTCTTAAATAAACGTTTAAATTTGAAAAAAATTGAATTAAATTACATACCCAATAGAATTTATATGGTGGCCATACGCTCGAAGTATTAAAGCTACAATTTGTCCTTTTTAAATAGGTAAGTGTATCAGTGTATTTTTTTTTTTTTTTGTACAACGAAGAATTATATTTGAATTTTGCTAAGCAATTTTAAACTTTATATTCTTACTTCCCGCTGTTAATTTAATATTCTCTTTCTATGTATTTCAATCATCACTATGTAATATTCATTACTTATACCGAAAATCCATTTAATTACAACAAAAATTCGTGATATTTGCTTTTCTAGGAAGTAATGGCTTTTGGAACACTTCCAGATGACCGCAATGGGCAAATTAACCAATTTTTTAATAAATAAACAAAAGCCACCGAAAGCCATCACAATAACATTCATGATATTAATCCATCCATAAAAAAATATCTTTTAAACAGTTATTAAAATTTAAATTTTATTTTGTGTTTTTTTTTTGTGTGTATAATGCAAAGTACATTTTCTCTTACAAACCCAATAAATTGCATACTTCCGTATAATACCTTTAATTGTTTATTTTATTATTTTTAAGACAATAAATTAACTATAATATTTTGTAACAAGACTTTAATGGCCGAATTATTTATTTCTTTTTGCTTTTGTTCATAATCTACATCTAAAACTACGCTTTTCAATATAAATTCTAAATAATGTTTTTATTCAAAAAATGTTTTATTTTTTAATTGTTTAATAATTATTTGATCACAATTCACTTTGCATCGAATTTGTATATTGTAATACACCTTGTCCGTGTATTTATACAATGTAAATGTAAACATTTAATAATAACTACTTTAACAATACTATTGAGTAGAAAACAAAAAAAAAAAATGTTTCCGTTTTTTTTTTTTTTTATTATTTTAATATTTTGTTTTCTAGTTTTTCACAACAACACTTACCATTTATGATTTTGTCTACAATATTCATTATTGTACATTGTATGCCATAAACACAATTGTAATTAAATTATTGTCAAACAATAATGAAATGAAATTCTGTTTAGCTAAGAATGTAGTTAAGTAGTTGTAGAGTGCGTGCAAAATATCTGACCATGATTGAATATGAGCTAAAACTTTTAACAATTGTGATCTTTGTAAGTTAGTTAGCTTTCTGTACTACTACTCAGTATTAAAAAAAATGTACTCTTTCTATTAGATTTTGAGTGCATGTGCCTTAGATTTAATAAGTGCAACTTTGTGGTTCCTACCGCGTAATAAGTTTTAAAAAAATACGTATACGCCCTGCCTACGAATGCATTTTCTATTTCTGCTGTTAACACAAAAATATCTTAAAAAAAAATATATATTACAAGAGTCTACCTTCTTGAGTATTTGTTTGACATACGTTTGACATACATTCTGAAAGATTGGAAAACAGGACCGGTTGGATTTATTTTAAATAACTGTCTAAGAGTAACTAAATATGAAGTAGGTTGAATACTAGATCAACGATCGCACCACAATCTTATCGATCTAATATTGAACTGTTTGGGTACAGAACTACACAATTTTCCATTACTACTACTTGAAACCTTCAACCGTTCTTGAATACTGCAATTTACTTAGTAACAGATGTTTCTGAGTGAATACGCAACTTCATACTCGTAATCCGGAAATGATTGTGCATTCCCCTTAAAATATTTGCAATCTTTGTTTTTAAGGACTCAAATCTGTGTTTGTACATATATGCTTCTTTAGCTAGTGAAACCCGCTTAGTTGAGTGCAGCTAACTTAAGCACCTTTACCATCTTTATATTCCCGTACGTTCGCGTTCTGTTAACTCAATTAACGACATCTACTTTTAAAATCGAAATATTTTGATAAAATGTCTTTTTGTTCGGCTGGTATTTCCAATACTTTCGTAATGCAATAAATACGGTTTTTTTGCTTGGGATACCGATGGCCGCAGTTGTAAATGATGGTGGGATGAATTAATGAGTAGAAGGTAAAGTGTATAGTTGTGCTTAACATGGCAACAGCGTGAACCGATCCTTGTCACTCCTAATTCAAGTACATATATAACAAAGAATTGAATTCAAGTATAGGGTTATGCCTAAGGTTTATGACCCTTTTATGAAAAAAGGCAGTGTCGTCGCAAAATACAAGGCGTGGATATCCTGTTATATGTTATTTTATACTGCGAAGCATAGGTATTTGTAAAAAACAAGAAGAGACAGCTTATAACTGATAACTGAAACCTTAAGCTTGTTATATTGAAGGTACTGCGTCAGTAATATTCAGAAACTCATAGCAGGAGTATGGCATAATGCTAAGATCTCGTATAAAAAGAGAGACTTCGTATCTTCTATCTTAAAGATATCGGTCGATCAGGAAAAGGCATGAAATTTTGTTTTGTTTCATTTTTGTTTCAGACCACTTCTTGCTTTTGTGAGGTTAATCTTTTTACCCAATTCACAGGGAATTGTAGTGATATTAAGGTATTAAATTTTCCTAGGCAGGATGACACGATTTGGAGAAAATTCAACTACGGCTGATGGAGTATATCTGCCACACAATATAAAAAAAGTCAGGACAATCATAAATAAGCCGCGGGCTTTAAGAACTTACTATCCAAGTTAACCATTAAAGTAGGTTTCAATATTGTTGTAGGGAGCTTGCACCAGACCAATCACCAAATATGGAGGAATAAAATATGCACGGTGACTGAAGTAGCGAACGTTTGAAATCCTTTTGCTTTATATACATAAATCGGACAATATTAGTATGTTATTCGGCCCGGCAAATTGTTAGTATTTGGGTCAAATCTTCACACTGCGTCGGTTGTTTGTTGCACGATTCAGGTGTGGACCAAAACATTAATTGTGGTTATTTTGCCTCGTCGTGGTTGAACCAGACTTAAGAATTGGATTTGAATAAAATAGCAACCCCCTGTCAAGAATGGTGGGGACAAGGACGTAATACAAAGGAATTGACTAGTGCAGCGCATTTGAAACTGAGGTCAATAAAGAATTTTCAAGAGCAGTCAGGAAGCTAAAATAGAGATAGTGGCAGGTGAAATATTCACGAAGCGGGTTACTGATTTTGGAATATAGAGCCCTTTTGGGTTAGGGATCATAAAAAAGCTTGACCCCTTACATTAAAGGTTGTGCGTGGGACTAACTCGCTGACCATCTTAAAATAAATTATCACTGGACACAGCCGGACAATTAAACTGCAGTAAAAAACAAACAATCGGAAGTGGAATCAATCACACTAATTAATGGAAAACTTGTATTATGCATATGATACACAAATCCCACGCCAAATCACAAAAGGCTTCTTCCGTTTTTGAAATTGTTAAATAAAAAGTTAGCATAAAGCAGACACTGTTCTTATCGTAACGGTTTTCAGAAGTCATAGGTCCTGTTGGTGGTAGGACGGCAGGTAATCCCTATCAGGACTTAAATCACGGTACTGCTGGAGTCAAGAGAGGACCTCACTTGTTGAGGTAGTTTACCTTATGAGAGCGTCATAGTGCATGTGGTTTAAAGCTAAAATTGCAGGAAGAGTCTTCCAGAAGGTTTCGACCTGATGTAGAGTTGCAATAAGTACTGGGTGTTGTGATCCTAAGATCAGGAAGAGGTTTTAGATTGGACTCGCTTCCGATACAAGTTCTGCTTTGGCAACAACCGAATTGATGGAGAGCGATGGCAAGGTGTATCCTTGCTCCTAGGAATGTATTGATATTCGGTTGAATTGTTGTTTACATATATATTTTCAGGAGTTAACTTGAGACACACGAGACTTTCTGTATGTAAATGATGAAATTCGAGGAACATCTGACCCACAGGCGACGAACAGTTGGCTGTGGAAGAAGGAAGGCCTCTCGATTTGTTGACGGTAATGGCGAAGCAAAAAGGAATGGGGTATTGGAGTCGTTTGAACTGAAAAGGAAAAATAGAAGCAATCAGCGGATTAAAATATCCTATCCGCGGACACATCCGCTTAAGATTGTGGTTTCATGACATTCCTTGGTTATTTCTTGAAGAGAAGTCATATTGTTTCGGGGGATCCAAGTAGCGCATGAGCATTATAGACGTTCGAACTTTTAGCTTCAGTGAATGCACAAGGAGGCCAGACGCGTTTCACTAAATTCATAAATTAATTTAGTAAATTTAATTTTAATTCGTTGTAAAGTACCAGACTTAGCAGCAATTTTAAAGTATCACTCATTTCTATACGTTACCCCAAGCGATTAATATTAGTAGATTGAAACCGATGATACACCAGCGGGCATTAAATTCTTGTAGTAGTAGTTCAAATTTTTAAATTATTCTTATTTTGAAAAGTTTGTCACTTCGGCTTTATTTAAACGATCGTAAGTCTACTATTACATGATGACTCTTGAGACACGACTCTTTTCTCTATGCTATTTTGAACTTTTATTCTGCGAGGCTCATGCTATTACACGTTGACTCTTTTCCATACTTCTTATTTGACAGATCTCTTTCACTTTTTCTTTTGGCTATGAAATGACTTAAATAAGTTTTTAGTATGGTGTAAGCAAAATTGTTTGGAGCTTAATTTTAATAAATATCAAACGATAACCTATTCCCGCAAACGTCCAAGCCCCCTCCAAGAAACTACTTCATCTGCGATGAGCCTATTCCTTCCACTACCGATGTACGGTATGGTATCTAGGAATAACTTGTGACATAGCTCTGAACTTGGCTTTATCAAGCGCTGGCCAAAAAAAATTTTCCAACCCTTACGTTACAAGCTTCCTGTACGAGGTGTGTTCAAAAAGTAAGGTTACTTTAAATTTTTATAAAATTTTTTATATTTATTTATCAATATTTATGTTGTCCCCTTTGTTATAGCCTTAGCTCTTCCAGCGATGCCGTTTTTATTTCCTCCAAAGTTGCATATCTCCGTCCCTTCATGGGTTTCTACATTTTTGGGGCCATTTGTCACCAGTTATGACTCTTTTGATTAAGTCAGGATCATTCTTCTGATCAAAATTAAGAAATTATCAAACAAACTTTACTGACACACGTCTAATGCTCAAACATCCGAAAAAATTGCATGACAGCAGCCGACCGATATGCCAACGTCCTCAACAACTCCTCTTATTTCCAAATCAATTTCCACACAGCGAGGTTCGTAATTGGCCTTTTCTCGGCTATCCTAATAGAGCTTGTATCACTTGTAAACATGTTTTTTTACTTATACTTTTACCTTTACAGCATGCCACTGTCAACATTTCCAGTGTTTAAGAGCACTTGATTCAATTTTTTGCATAAAATTTAATGCAAATTATTTCTTTCGTCTAACCTTTCTATCTGTCAAAAACAAACTAAGTATACTATATACTTGTCACTGTGAAACTGCTGGGATATGCGTACCAACACAGCAAAAAGAAAAAAATCTACAATCGAATGTACGTTGCCCGCGAAATTTTAAAAGTCACCTTACTTTTTAAACACACCTCGTACATTACTTTTGTAAGGCCTCATTTCGAATAATGTTGCCAAGTTGCATTAGGTCTCATCGCGAATATTGTTGCTAAGTTGCACTTCGTGATCTACCATGACCCAATCCATAAATATCCAATTGTTATTGACTTGAAACATCGATTGCCCGAGAATAACGCAAAATATTTCACTCACTTCCAATCCCTGTAATCTAAGATCTGTCCCACACCTTTTAATTCGAGCTTCCCGCACCAATTACGGTCACTTTGAACCAATAACTAGATGTTGCGTATAACAAACAACTACGTCGAAGTTTTTGACCTAAATAGTAACAAATTCGAAAAAGCACTGCTAAATATGCAACTCCCTTAACATTTCCCCCGACTATCATTACTTCTTGCTTGTTAATAAGCTTAATTAAGTTGTCCGGGGTAGACCCGGGCCAATGATAATAATGATAATTAACCCAAGTGTTTTTTTTTTTTTTTTTTTTTAATTTTTTCAATGTACAGACACGGCTTTATTAGAATTTTATAATAGTTAGGTATATATTGCTATAGAGTGTACATACATAGCTTATCTGCACCATATCAGATTAAGGTGTCTTAGGTGATATTTTATTTTCTGTCTGATTTATGTGATTTTGCGACCCCTCTGTACGTTGTATGGCGGCATTGAATTAAGCAGAAGAGTTCAAATAGAATGATAGAATGATAGAATTGATAGTTGGAATTGACTGAATTTTCTATAGACCGTCTAATGGATTTGGTCTTTTCAACTTCTAGCAGAACACATTGGATCTCTGACGTGTTTTTATAACTGAATTTATTTCAGAAGTAAACAATTTACTACTTCATAGGTTCGAGCCCATCAGACTCTACCTCTAGCTGAACAAAGTGAAAAGTAATCACAATCTATGCTGTTTTCATCGCAGTCAGGCGGAAAAAATAATGTTTTAGGAGCTTTTTTCTATTCAGACAGCTGATAGTGAACTTGACAGCTAACACCATCCTTTTATGCAGTATTATTTGGCAAATCATCATGTTATGACTTACGCCCGATCAAGAATTTTGGTTTAAACGGTCACGATATTCAATTGCTGAAAGAATTGAGGCTAGGCGATCATCATTTCAGTCATGACTTCGGGCGCCAGATATAAGACGCGCTTCTGTCTCAGTGGCAAAACTGTTAAATTTGGAACAAGGAAAATTTAAATATTCCATGAGCTACCGATGTACCCCAAAAATTGCAACGTTTGGTACGGTGTATGGGCTGGTTTCATCATCGGGTCGCACTTCCTTAAAACTGAAAAAATAAATAAATAAATAAAAATGTTGCCGCTAATGGCGTCTGGTACAGAGCCATGATCAACGATTTTTATTTCAACAGCATGGCAGCTACATGCCATACTGCCGGCGAAACCGTAGAGTTATTGAAGAAAGTGGTCGATGACAATATTATCTCCAGAAATGGATCTGCAACCTGGCCTCCAAGATCGTGTGATTTGACGCCGTTATATTATCGTCTGGGGGGGTATTTGAAATCGTTGTTCTAAGTGTGCAAGCCAAGGAGGATTCCAGCCTTGAAAACCAACATCGAGCGCACCATTCGTGAAATATGGCCACAAATGCTTCAGCAAGTGGTCAAAAATTATGTATCTTGTCCGAAATCATTTTTTTCATCATTAATGCCATAAAGTTATCTATCGAACAAAAAACAACTTAGGCTTGTTTCTTACACTGATCCGGGTCCATATATGTAAATGTAAGTTCGATATTTAATAACTGGACAACGTTAGTACTCGAAAGCCCGAGCGAATTGAATTGATTTGCAGAAACGTGGATGGAACTGCATAGGGATTAGTCATTTAAAGCATATATTAACTGTTTACGTGAAAAATTAAAGATCTTAGCAAAAATTGATAAAACAAAAATAAAATAAAATAAAAGAAAAGTAATATAATAATTTGTAAAAATCTGTTCTATAAGGCAATCAATTAGAACTTTACATCAAGTACTCATATAAATTTGTTTTGTTTTACTTATTTTTACAACAAAGCTAAAAACCCAAGTTAATAAAACCTAAAAGTTTGTCGATTTTAATTGTGCTTAGGGACAATGTTTAAATTAACAATTCTACTCGAATCTTATAAATAAATTGAAATATAAGACTTATTCAGTTACTTCACAAACTACATGCATACGTACAATGGCAAAAAATTTGGCAGCCTTAATGAATTTTTTTATTTAAGCAACGATATTAATACTAGAGGGTTTAAATTTATTTTTAAATATATAAATAAATATGATAACAATTGCAACTAGAATTAAAGGCGGACCATTCAATCTTTTGGAATCACGAATTGCCTTTTTTTTTACGTTTATAACCATGTGCCGGGATCAAGTACGAGTACATTCAAATGTGTAAGTGATTGTAGTATTTTGGCATTTTTTCCATGTAATTTACATTTAATTCTTTGGATCTAAATCAACGATAAAATCAATTAATGCGATTTTTTTAAATTTAAATTGTTTTCACTTATAATACGAATTTACGGGCGCTGTAAGTTCCTTTCATTGATATGAATAAAGCTCAGTCAGCTGTGATATATGTATGTGTTTTATTTTATCGTTTTCTGTTTTGTTTTCTTGTTTTTTTGATAAAAATTTTGAGTAACTTTATATTTTGAAGACCCATAAGACTCTAAGCAATTATTCATTAAAATTCTTTTTAACCTGGTCCCATAGTGTTATAAATTAAAGTCTACAATCGAGATGATATACATTTGCCTGCTTGATATTAAAATATTTTCGAATTACTTACTGAATACTATAAACCACATTTCTTTAGCAATTTTCAATTTTTATTATTATTTTCTATAAATTCACATCTACCATATAATAGTTTTTTTTTTATTTGTAATACTTTGGAGTGAAAACTTATCCATTAAATAAATTTTATTTAATTTAATTTTTACTATTATTATTTTTTATTTAATAATTCTAATAAAAATTCTTTTAGACCTTAATCAATATTTTAGATTTTTTTTTTCTTTAAATAATACTAAGGATATTTTTGTTTTGTATACGATGATCTTGTTTGTGCATTCTTGTAAGGATGCATATAAAGTTTACAGAGATTTAATTCGCCCTTCAGGGAAGATGAAACTTATTGAACATTGCAGTCATCACCAGCGACATTATTTATTTGCTGTTTTGTTTTTCTAGATGCTCTTCTTATTAGGGACCTGCAATTTTAGAAAAAAAGAAATATTAATGGGTGTTAATAAAAATACTTCAAACAAAATTATACGAGTAAAGTAAATGTACGTAACGAATGCAACGGTGAGTGATGAATGATTTGAGGATTTTTTATAGCACAGAATAACTATATTTGTTGTGTTGAGTGGCGACATTCATTAATGAGTTCCTCATGAAAACTTACGACAGTGTAAATAGTTTTGTGGTAGAAGCTCCTTTGTCATTTAAATTTAAAATCTTTTACCACAGTCGGTGCGGAGAATGTGAAAGATTTATTTCTGCTTTCTGCTGACTAATAAACGTTGACGACGAACAATATCTGATGGGCAGGTATACCTTATGAAATATTCGGCCTGAACGATGACAAACAACATTTTTTTCCAACAGACCAAGATGAAGTCAGAACAACAATTTCCAAACTAACATCTAACAAAGCTGCTAGACCCGATGTCTTAATTGTTAGGCAATTTAAAGCAGTAGGTGATAGGATATGAAGCATACATCAACTTATCTCTAAAATCAGAGACGGCGAAAGTCCGGAACCTCAGCATTATTTGTTCAGTCTTAAACATGGGAGATCATTGTAACTGCGACAATAACAGGGGAAATAGTCTCCTCACTATCGCATATGTCATAAGATCCTGTCTGACGTATTATTTGAATGGGTGAGATCATTCGTCAACTGTCTGATCGGCCCCTATTAGTTTCGCTTTTGGCCAGGAAAGTTAGTCATTGGTCAAATTTTCACATTATGGCAGTGTTTCAAATCCATACACACTATTTTTCCATTGATTTCGAAGCCTCATATGACAGCGTCTATAAAAACGAACTACAATGGAGAATATACACTTCTCCATCAAGTTTTTCAGAAAAGGAGTTAAATAAGGCGATGCGTTGTCATGTGTTTTTTAAACATAATTCTCGAAAGAGTTGTGCGAAAATCACAAGTCAACTAAAGAGGCACCATCTTTCGCAAGTCTGTTCAGGTAATGCGAATAATGGAACATTTGTGAATATTATAGCAGAAGCGACAATGATGGGTTTAGCGGTCAATGAAGGATAAATAAAGTAAATATTGATAAAAAAAACTTCATAAACAACATAATACAACTCGATGCCAAGTACAAAACATCACTCTAGTTAGCAACAGTTTTGAGGTAAGAAAGTCTCCGCTGTCAACTCCGACAACGACGCCAGCACGGGAATCATGCGAAGAATCACTCATGATTGGCAAGAACGCAATTAAGTAGTAAAGCCCTCTCTGGAGCAACCATGATGAGATATTGATCATTCCATTCCTGGTTTACGAGGCAGAAGCTTGGACATTGGGAGGAGCTTCGGGAGGAGCAGCTGGCAAAAGACCGCTCTAGCTAGAGAGGTATGTTTTGGATCACACCGGACCTTAGCGCAATCTAAGTAGGTAAGTACGTAAGCAAGAAAATGCTAATATTTATGCATTATTTCCCACAGAGTCACTTTCTTAACTCCAAACAAAGGAGCTACCCTTCCCGGTGAACATGAACATTTTAGGGATTTGTATTATTTCTTTTTATAACCTACTTGCTTACTTTGCTTACATTGGGCATCGTCAATATTCATGCGCCAATGCGTTCGAAGTGTGCTCGATTTCATGGCACGTCTTGCAATAGAACTTTCATCATCCCATCAAATATGAACAATTCTCTGGCAATTTCACCCTCGTATTTCAATTTCCTATTATCGCATAGAGTCAATCGATTTCCAGGTTTTGTGGTCTTCATAGTCACTTTCGAAATATTACACCTATATATTGTACTTACTTGTATCAACTGTTTTGTCTTACACTGCCATTCCTATTTCTTCTGGCGATTTTGGATTCTTAATTCGGGATGCTCTACTGGTGCGGCCGCAGTAGTTCGAGAGCTGTAGGTATTATTTGTTCATCGATCTGTCTCCATATGCTGTGGTATTTCAATTTTGTGTCCCATATATTAAAACATTTTTGTGGTTATCGATCTGCGTGAAGGAATAGTTTATGTTTATTTCTTCGTTTTTTTCCTGCAGTGTTGGGTATTTTGGGTATATTTTCCTATAAAATGTCAGTCTCCCCTCTGTTACATATTCTAAATTCATTTCTTATTCATTTCTGGGGCACCTCCCATTACAAGGGACGCTGGCTGACACCAAGGCCACGCCAACGAAAGATCTCTCGATCTTTTCCCGAAAGCCATAGATGGTTTAGGAGAGATTTGGCCATAGATTTGTACCTGGATTCCAGCTGAACCCTCCTCTACAGAAAACATTATGGAAATCATCAGGCTCAGTAACCCGACCCCTCCGACTCATGACTGGAAAGTCGCTAAACTGGAGGGCCTCTAATAGATGCGCGTTGATTGTGATCAATAAGGAGTCCACTTACCCTTTAGACATGATCCGGTTTGGGTTCGAGGCAATACACTGACGAAGTGGATGGTATCGACTGAACACTCGTATTCAGACCACAGATACATCTAATTCAGCCTGAGTGATGCTTCTCCTAGTTAAGCAGCATTCCGAAACTATCGGGAAACTGATTGGTCAAAATACAGAGGAATACTGTCTGAACTCTCAAGTCTCCCGCGTGACACCAATGAGCTGACATGAAAGTCAGGGATTTCACCCTGGCTCTCAATCAGGCTATTGCTGCTTCCTGTTCTCGAATTCAACCTAGGGGCAAGAAAAGCCGAACTGGTGGACATCAGCACTAGGACCGCTTACAAACACCTGTAGAAAACTTTTCAACCTTGCAGCACAAGAAAAGTGACTAACTGGGACTCTTACAAAGAATCCCTCAAAATATACATACATATATAAAAATCTGAGGAAAGCAAAGCGTCAATCTTGGACATCATTCTGTGACAAAATCACAGAAAACTTTGAGGCATCGCGGCTAAGAAAAATCTTTTCTGTAAATTCTATTATGCCTAGTTGTTTGAAAAAACCCGATGGCTCTTGGATAACCTCAAGTGACGAATCACTCAACTTGCTACTGGGCACTCACTTTCCAGGTAGCTCATGGTCTGATTACAAGAGACAAACTACTTTGGGCGCTGTATAGCTTCAAACCATACAAGTCTGAGGGTCCGGATGGTATAATACCGGCCGAACCACAAAGGTCCTCAGATATTATCTTGCATACCAGGGAGGAAAGCTGTGTTGAATTGATTCACATTCCACTATTATTTAGAGAAGTTAATGTAGTTTTCATTCCAAGACTAGAAAATGCTCTCATCAGGTCCCAAAGGACATCAGACCTATAAGTCTATCATCTTTCATTCTAAAAACTCTAGAACGACTGATTGATATCCATATTCGAGCTAAAACTGATCCAAGACTTTTGTCAACGGCTTAAAATTCCTACTGTAAAAGACGACTTACTTGAGGAGTTGATCAGTCTTATGCTAAATAGCAGAAAAATCAGCTCCAAACTGGGTGGGACTTCTGCTAAAAGATGTGTTAGCAGAGGCACGCCGAAAAGCGGTGTCCTTTTCCCCATTTTTTGGAATTTAGCGATAAATGAAGTGCTGATATACTTGGAAGCGAAAGGGAGCAGGGTGATTGCCTATGGGGACGACGTTGCTATATTCTCGACCTATTAGCTTTTTTCTACAATAACTTAAACGATCTAAAGAATACATACGTTAACAGTCTCCTGCGTTCCATGTGTTAGATGATCATAGATCCGCGTGGCAGCACAACTGGCCAATAGACCTAAGTGGGTTGGTTTTCTAACCGCCACTCTCACCTAACCTAACCTAATCTATACTCGTCCCGAAAATAGTCATTTTAAGTGTTGTTACTTAATTGACTACATACTCTTCTATGGGTTGCTTCCCTACTGCATTTTTCTCGAAATTTTTGGTCAAGCGATGGCTTTCCATTCGCGGAACTTTTATAATGTAGGAAACTGCAATTTAAGGGATTCAGTAAATACGAGTACGAGAGATGGCCCTGTTCCAGTTGTCAAAAAATATTATTGTTTGGTGTACTCGGTGGAAGGTGAAAAATTAATTTACCATAGTATCTTCGGAGTTTTTCGACTGTGTTATAAGGTTTGTTACCCCACACATGTGCTACATAAAAAAGACTATGTTTACATTCGCAAAACATTTACGCCAGATTGCATTTATAGCAGTTTTTTGCTTTCATAATTTTTGCCTTCAGACGCTTCTCTATACTCATATTTATCATTCGAAGCACACCTAGACAACTATACTCCTTAACTACTTCTATTTGATCCCCGTCAAGCGACCATCTCGCGTTATGACAGTTTCCTCAACCAGCATTTTTAAAATTCATTACTTTTGACTTCTTTAGATATCGATTTGGTTCTCTTACAAATACTTGAAAAGACATTGTTTGAATAAAAATTTTTAACTAACTAACTTTATAATTTTGTTGTACAAATCCTCAAGCAGTGTCCGTGAGGAACGAATTAGAACATTCGACAACAGATCGGGAACTTATTACACATTGCAAAGAGAACATCACAAGAAAATTATATATTTATTGGACAGAACGAAACGTTACAGGCCCATAACTGAAAGGAAAGAATTTGAACAATTGCAATTGTTTCTTACTATTTTGTATTGGGTCTATAACTTAATTCGTGCGGTTTGCTAAGAGATGGCGTAACTTGTATTATTCCATTGGAACATGCGTTGGAAAGCTACTGTCATTGTACGTCATTTCAGTATATGTCATTCATTTGAAGCGTAAACAACAATAATTTTTTTTTCACTCAAATACGTCGAACTTTGTGCTAGAAAAAGTGTTTTTGCGGGGAGTTCTTCTTCATTACTGAAAACTGCTCCCAAAAGTCATCGTATTTTGGTGGAACATGCGCTAGCTGAGCGAACCTGCCAAAAGTAGTTTGCACGATTTAAAAGTGGTGATTTTGGCTTGGAAGACGATGAACGTCCTGGGCAGCCAAAAAAGTTTGAAAATGAAGAACTGGAAGCATTACTCTATGAAGATTGTTGCCAAACACAAGAAGAACTCGCAGAATCTTTGGGTGTCACTCAAGCAGCCATTTCAAAACGTTTAAAAGCAGCTGAATATATTCAAAAGCAAGGAAATTGGGTTCCACATGAACTCAAGCCGAGAGACGTCGAAAGGCGGTTTTGCATGTCCGAAATGCTGCTGGAATGCCACATAAAATGAAAAATGGATCCATTTCGACATTCCCAAGCGCAAAAAATCATATGTGAAACCCGACCAACCAGCCAAATCAACGGCAAAGCCGAAAATCCATGGTAATGCTCTGTATTTGGTGGGATCAGATGGGTGTGCTGTAGTATAAGCTGCTAAAACCAGGTGAAACCATCAATGGACAACGCTACCGAATACAATTAATCCGCTTGAAGAGAGCAGTAGCTGAAAAACGCCCGGAATATGCGACCAGACACGTTCTTCGTCGTTATTCTGCACAATCTGATTAGTTTGAAAATGACCTGTTCGTCTCATACACAATTTTGAAATCGAAACCATATAGTTGCCGTAGCTTAAGTTTGTATCTCCTGTCTTCTGGATAATAATCGGATTGATGCTAATTTCCCATTTTTTAGTCATATTTTTCTCTGATCAAATTGTGGCAATGAGTTTTTGTATGCTATCTACCAAGTTAGTACCTGCTGCATTAATTGCTCTACGAATGTTTATCCGCTTCGGCTCACATGTTATGCTTAAACTTAGATATTTTTATTTTCATTTCATTTTGGTCAGGTGGCCTGAAATTTTGGCTTTCATCACCTAAATCAAATGGTTCATTTTGCCTTTCGTGAAGCTCACGTCGTCTACAGAAGTGGTTTTGCATATTCTTAGCATTGACTGTAACCTTATTACTAAATTTCCTAGCTCATTTCAACAGGTTTCTGTTCGGGTTTGCTTGGTTTTACACGCTTCTTTCACATTCTGTTAAAAAATCCGAACGTTGTTCCTTTTCATTTTCTCGATCGCTTGTTTCTCATGTTTTTCCCCTTTTATCAGGAGAAGTAAATGTTCTCGCCTCCTCCTTTGCTTGTAGAGCTTACAAGCCGCTCTCATTCCATTGTGTAGCTTTGCTTCATAATTGGATTGTTTTGCTATAATTGCTTTCCTGCACTATCCATTAAAGCAGGAGTTTATAGGACGTGGTCAAATGAAATCCAGCATATCAGTTGCGGTTTTTCTAAGGGTTTCTTGGCATCGCTTTCACTGGTATTTAACACTTAATGTAGGTTGTAAAGGCGTTGGCGGACAACCATAACACTGAGGGAATACCTTGCGTCGATCAAAACATGATCAATTTGGTTGACTATTGTGATCAGCGGGTATTGTGATCAGGTTCCTTGTGCTATCTAGATATGTGCGAAATTAGCTTCCTAGATGTCATCTTTTTCTATAATGGGTGATTTTAAAGCAAAAAATTGCAGAAGTGTTCAGTTCTTGCACGAGCTATATTTTATAATTTCTTAGACCAAGACTCTTGCTGCGAACGGCTACGAACGGACAAATCACGGTCTTCATTAACACTGACGTATACAGCAGCAATATTTTCATCTGTATGCACCCTACGTATGGCTTGATGTCCAATAGCGTGAAAATGGTGCGAAATTTGACTTGAATTACTTGTTCAGCTGATTATGAAGACCTTAAAATGGTCGAAGTGCAAAAAATACATTTTTTCACGGAGCACGAATTTTGATTATGAAATTCAATAATTTATAAGCCTTGTCCGGGTGTAAGTCTTTTCATGATGAAATGGTTATGCTAACTGAGCATGTTTGATTTAGACAAATTAGCTATCAAAAATGGAACATTAAAATACCAAAGAGCAAAAACATCACCTTTTATACGTATATATATAGTAAAGTAATTTTGAATATCTGTTTAATGTTAATTATTTTGCACCAAATGCAAAGATTTAGTCGTCAATCTAATTTCCTTCATTGGACAGCACTTCTGTTCACCTTTCAGGCAATTTCTTAATGCCATCACTAAAGTAATTGTTTGGCTTTCACGAAAAAGTGTTCCAAGAGCCTTTTGGACATCATAGCGAGATCTAAGATTGTCTCCATCAAGGAAGTTTTACAGACTTCGAAACAAGTGGAAATGTGAAGGTGCTAAATCTGGAGAATAAGGTCGACCCATAATTTTTTTCCAAAAGAACTCCTAAGTTGTGATTCATCGTGAGGTTTGATTTTCGATAGACTTTTTTGACAGATCACGTGTGACTCCTATCAAACTGCTTTATTATTTTTGTTCAGTATTATTTGGCAAGTTATCATGGAAAGATTCACACCAAAACAGCGTCTCCAAATTGTTCAGCTGTATTACGAAAATCAGCGGTCTGTGAGAAATGATTTTCTGATTTTTTTTTTATATATAATCCCGCGCACGCACCAAGGGGATATGAATACCCTTTTACTGGTTTTTCTCCAGGGCGCGGGCGGGTGGTGTAGTAGTTTGAAACTCAGGTGTGTTTGGTTTCGATATTTTTCCCAGATGTGGTTGTCAAACTGGATGGGATGAGCAAGTGAATCCTCAACCAGTGGGTCTCAGTACGTGCTAGTTGTAAGTTCGTTACATTTAGCCCAGCCAGCAACCACTCAAACATCAGTGTTATGCCTTCATGTCAGAGTTGACGCCGATGGGATTCTCATATAACTACATGCAAATTCTACGAAAAGACTTTTTCAGAGAATTGCCTCGCACGGGATTCGAACCCGCGACCCTCTGCTTGAGGAGTGTATGCATATAAGACTACACCACAGCCACACCCAAGCTTGGCTTGGCGTATTCGACAACTTGAGGATCTCGGCCTAAAAGCGTACAAAATTCAACTTGTGCAAGAATTGAAGCCAGGTGACTTGAATTTGCGTCATATTTTCAGTGAATGGGCTCTGGAAAAACTCAATGAAAATCCGGTGTTTTATCGTTAAATTTTGTTAAGTGATGAAGTTCATTTCTGGCTCATCATCATTGCCGTATTTGGGCTGATGAGCAACTCGAAGAGTACCAAGAGCTACCATTACATCCATTAAAGACAACGGTATGGTGTGGTTTATGGACTGGTGGAATCAATGATCCATATTCCTTCAAAAATGAGGCAACTCAGAATACCGTCAATGGTTACCGTTATCGCACCATGTTAACGGACTATGTGCTTCCTGAAATATGGTCTCGGTGAATTCTGGTTTTAACAAGTTTCAACAAGACGACGCTACGAGCCATACAGCGCGTGAAAGAATGGGCTTGTTGAGAAATCATTTTGGTGAGCACTTAATTTCACGTTTTGCTACGGTAAATTGGGCGTCACACCTTTGGACTATTTTCTCTTACGAATAGACCACCTCTGACGTAGTCGTGGCCAATATTTACATGATATCATTTTCAAAAAGTAAATGCCATGAATAGTTCTTTTAACCGATAATAAAATTTTTAAGTTCACTTTCAAATTTATGTATTTTATTTTACATTATAATTCAATGATTCACGATGAATCACCCTATATATATATATTTTTTACATTTATAAATTCACCGTTATTTGCTGTGATATCAGTACTTCAAGTAGTGAAGTTTTTGTTTGAAGGATGTATGCATCATAGTAGAAACAATGTTAAATTCAATTTGTTAAAATTTACATTTATTAATGCAGCTTTCTAGCATCATTAGCAACATTACACCTCCGATAAAATTTGATTGATGATAGGTAAAAGTTTCAGATTGTAAAGAACTTACGGTTACACGATTCTTTTTTGAAAAGTGATTAATAGGTTTCTGTTTCTTGTGTAGATTAACCAATATGGAATAAATACAAGGGATCGGCAATATACCACTTTGCTGTTATGGTGAAATCATCTGTAGTTAATGTGATTCGCATACACATCTATGCTTATGTGTATCTAAGTAGGTACTTGCCAGAAAATGTGTTAATTTTTTTAGTTTTATTTATTCTGCTTTAAATACCTTCGGAATATTAAAGTTAAGACATTTTGCAGAATTAAAATGCTACACTTGGATTTTATGTTGAGGGCGCTATTGATACTTTAATGACGCCAGAGTACTAATCTAAGCCAATGTTTATTTAAATAATAAAGGTGGCGAGTGAATTCTAAAAGTATCAATCGTAGATCAATTATTGTCTAATTTGAGCAACAATTTGAAGTTTATATGCTTTAAAAAATTGATACATTATTTAAAACTGTGGTATTAGACGATGGGAAAAATAGGTGGAAGAGTGGAAGCTATCAGCACATAGAAAAGGTACCCTTACAATCTACAAGCAGTTAGCAAACAAATGAAGAAAATTAACAACGAAGTACAGAAGATAATATTTTTAGAATTCCCGCATAATGAAGAAAAAACTCGGAAGAGGTATGACCGCCAACCTCGATATTTGCATTATATGGGGAGATCATTTTAATGCGTTACCGCAAAGGGACATTGTTGTATACGAAGAACAAACGCCAGATTTCACAAAACCTGCTTGTTTGTGAGACAATAAAAAGAATTAACAGGTGTGAACAGTCGGACCCTCCAAAGTATGGGTGGCAGTCTGAAATCTTACATTGAAATAGCTCGCAATTTCTCAAGCAGTGGAGGCAGACTTTTCTTGTTCCATTGTATAAACTCCTTGGCAGTCAAAGCGTCTTTGCGGGAAGTAGTTATTATTTGATGCGTTTCAAATTTATAAGAATGATACACGATGTTTGCTATGATGTTTCACACAAAAAAGAGCACGAAAAGCACGAAATAAAAGATATTGAGTGATTATACTAGACGAATAACGTAGTGAGGTTTTGCCAACAGTTAAAACGAACGTGTCAAGGCAAGAAGAAGTAGAGTCACAGTTTGTGCTGAGAATATGGAAACATTTTTTCTGCAACCTGTATAACGGCAAGAAGCGCAACATCTCGCTGATAGAGAGATACCATTCCACTTAGACGATGATAGCCAAAACTTCTGTCCACCTGAGCAGAACGAAGTAAGGATACCAATATTTAAGCTAAAGTCAAATCAAATGAAATCAAATCAACTTAACCTGACGGCTTACCGGCCAATGTATTCAAAGCTGCTGTGAAAAACATCCACCAACTCATTTTTTTAGAACCGATCAGAAGAGTTTTTTCCTGGTGAATGGAATCTCAGCACCGTATGCCCGATCCAAAAAAAGGAGACCCTCAACTGTCCTAACTACAGAGGTATAAATCTCCTCAACATCGGGTACAACATCTTATCTGCCATATTGTGAGACGTCTGAAACTCTTTCTCAATAACCTGATTGGTCATTATTAGTGCGGATTTAGACCAGGAAATTCCACAAATGACTAAACCTTCACAATCCGGCAGAACCTGAAAAAAATTTAGGAATTCGAAATTGATATCCACCATCTTTTTATCGATTTTAATGCCGCATATGTTAGCACAACGAAAACGCTCTCTGCGTCGTTAAGGTTGACACTTTGTGTCAAAAAAGCTTTTAATGAAGGTGACGGGTTGTCATGTGACTTCTTTAACATTATACCTAAAAGAATTGTGCAGAATTTACAAGTAAACACTGGAGGCACACTCTTTTAAAAGTCTGTGCAACTATTAGCATATGCCAATGATATTAACTTAATTGCGGGAGCTCATCGGGCTATCACTGCGTTCTGGGTTCACCAGCATTCGTTAGTACTAAAGCGGAAGCTACCAGAATAAGTTTAGCGGTAAATGAGGGCAAGACTAAATATGGACCCTATCGAAAGCGGATAAAAATGTTCTCAGTCGTTTCAAGCGAAAAATTCTTCGAAAAATATTCGGTCTTTTTTCACATCACGGGCTTTGGAGGAGAAGATTTAACGACGAACTATACGATCTGTAGAGTGGCATCCATCTGGTCAGAAAAAGGGCATCTGTCGTCTGAGATGGCTAGGACATGTAGATCGAATGGACACCAATGTTGCTCGCAGAGTCTTCGAAGAGGAAAAACAGAGTAAGGAAAACCTCACCACACACCCTGCCTGACTCGAACTGCAACTTTTTGCTATAATTTGGGCCAATCGGTATTTTGGCCCATTCCCGGCGAAGTTCTTGTTTGAGGTGGTCCAAACTTTGGTATTTTTTAGTACCAACTTTCGCCTTCAAAATACCCCAAAACAGAGAAATCCAACGGATCTGCATCGGAAGAATTTTGCAATCCATTGTTTCGAAGAAATGAAGCGTGGAACATTATTTTTCAACCAATCTTGGTTGCCCGCGCTTTGTAAGACGGTGCCGAGTGTTGTTGAAATGTCCACGGTCTCCGACCGAAACAATTGTTTGCCCAAGTTTTCAATACTGCCTCTAAGACAGTTTCACGGTATACGATGGCATTAATTTTGATGCCACGGTCCAAAGATACGAGCGGAGAGTGACCATCGGCTGTTATGGTGGCCCAAACCATCACCATCGGTGCTGCCTGCTTTCTGGTGGCCGTCCGAAGGTGTAAATTTTCGAAGGATCTCTCTGGCAAGTAAACTCGTTCATTTTGTTTGTTGACATATTGCTCGATAACAAATGGCGGCTCATCTGAAAAAACCAAATTCGGAACTCAACCTTCGCTCTTTCGACTCTTACTTTTTTCTGTTGCGGTGTAAGATCGTGTGCTTTTTGGAACTTCAATGGCTTGTGCCCAAGCTCATTTTTCAGTATGTGTTGCATCCGTTCCAATTATATGTTGAGCTGACTGGCCATTTTTCTTCCACTTCGACGCGGATTTCGCTCAATTCGAGCCTTCACTTTCCGAACCATTTCTGCCGATGTTGCTGTTTTTTTTATGACCACCATGGTTCGAGACACAAATGATTTGTTCACATTAAGGTGCTGGAGGGCTCTAACGATAGCTATAGTACTTGCGGTTTTCCAGCCAAATATAAATCAATCACACTATGACGGATTGGATTCCATTGTAAAATATGTCAAAATTTGAGCTCACTGTCATGAACGGTTTGGAAATTATAGCAGTCTGAAGTTGGTTGCAGTTCGAGTCAGGCAGGGTGTAGTTGGCGTACATAAATATTTTGAAAGGGACCTTAGCCAACTTGGAATGCATAACTAGAGACAGATAAAGAATAGACAAACTGAAGAGGCTTCTTAGTTGAGGCTCAGGTTCACACCGAACTGTAGCCTCACCTAAGTAAATTTCAAAAAAAGTAAAAGTACCGAACCCGCAAATCTAACTATTTCGAAGGAGTCATTGTATTGAAGTGCGATAAATTTAAGTGACATGCTTATATTCTTTCTCATAAGAAATGAAACTCTTTAACCCCTGTTGGGCAGTAATTTCAAACGCCGATGAAACGGAAAAATGACGGGGATTGATTACGAACTCCGAAATGAAGTGTTTCAAAACCTCGTACATACGTCGTTAACCACCAAGCAAATTGTGATGACGTTGTGATAGAAAAATACCGCTTGAACTTTAAAGTGGACTTGGACGGTCTACGAGAATTAAAATAACAGAATGAATTTTAGCGACCTTGGCAAACGATTAAATGCACGAAAAGACAGCAATTATTACTGTTGTTAGGGAACTGTGCTGTACTATATTTAGAGAACAACCCTTATAAACGGATGTCTGACGATGATACGCATAAAAGTTTAATTCGTCAATATAAAACTCATAAAAGCTAACCCTCTGACCTAAGAAAAGTTAGACCAGGAAGGCAGGTTTGGTTGGTCGAAAATACAACCCTTACGATATCAACCCTTGCCACGGAAACATGCTTATTGACCTGGAGGTGGGACGCAATGCAATTAAAGCCAACACATAGTTTTCACATTTTGATATGTAAAGGGAGCTGGGTGCCTGCTAATATCAAACCGTTAATGAAATTGATCATACTGTAATCAATGCAAAGAACTCTTGAAATATGTTTGATGTTCGAACGATCCGAGCAGTTGTAGCCAAAATATTGATGCAGATATCCGTGTTGCTGATGAAAATTGTGTAAATTCAAATATTAGTTCAATTAATGTAAAATAAATAAATAAAAGCATAGGACATTGTCACATAAATGACAGTGATAAATGACTTATGACATTACTCTCATGAGGTAAAGGGCTTATCTCAAAATTCTGTTTGAAAAGAAGATTTGCCCAAATAAAAATAACATTCAGTTTTTTAACGTGTAAAAGAACATAGTTGAGTTTTAATTTAAATTTAATGATTACACAGTTTTTTTCTCTATATAGTTTTCTACACGGTTTTTCGGCACAAAACAGTTTTGTTATCAACCCGGTTAAAACATTCAAAAATGTTAAGACACAAAAAAACCAGCACGAACAATCCGTAAGAGCCCAACGCAAGTGAACCCTTCTGAGGAAGTTCAACTTCGAACGGCTACAACCGCATGAGATTGACCTTTTCCGATCGATTTTGGCTTATGTTCTTGAGGAGTTCGATACCTTCAGTAAGACCAGTGGCATCATTGTTAAGTAACAAAGAGACCTTTGTTACAATGACGAATGCAAAGGGGCAAATCTAGAAAAACAGTAGATATACAGAGTGACTAACCAGAACCAAAAAACGAGAAGGACCCGTGATCTCTATCAGCAGAAATGAAGGGAATAACATTAGCTCCTGAGAGGAAAAGAAGAAAGAGCACGAAAAATCAATCAAGGCCTAAGTGAGGTGATACCAGAAGAATGAACTTCGGAAGTTTTACAAAAAATATAGGATTTTCTAATAACGACTTGACAACTTTTTTTTTTTTTTAAATAAAAGGCAAACCATTTGAGATATTTCAAAAACTTTATTATTGGCTTGAAGTACAATCAAAACATTTATGAATGGAACTCGACTTCGTTCATATGGCCACCGCGGGCACGTTTGCAGCAGTCGATTCGTTGCACCCAATTTTAAACGACACGGCCACACATTTCGGCCGAAACGGCCGCTATTTCGCATTCAATGTTGGCTCTGAGCTCTTCCAATGTCGTCGGCGTGTTGGCATAAACCAATGACTTAACGTAGCCCCATAGAACGAGGCGGCCAATCGACTATAACACGCTCACCATACTTACTCTTCAATAAATCAATTGTAGCGTATGCTGTGTGGCTTGTGGCACCATCCTGTTGGAACCACATGTCGTCTTAGTCCATATCTTCCAATCGGGGCCAAAAATAATCGATAATCATGGCGCGATAACGCTAACTATTCACAGTAACGTGACGATCGTTATCGTCGACGAAAAAATAAAATATGGCCCAATAACGACGGCGGCATGCAAAGCACACCAAACAGTTATTTTTTGTGGATGAAGTGATGATTCATGAAGCACATGTGGGTTTTCACCCGACCAATAACGCATATCTTGCTTATTGACGAACCCATTGAGCCAAAAGTGAGCTTCGTCACTGAAGATGATTTTGCGATGAAATTCATCATCTTGGCTCATCTTCTCCAGAACCCAATCGGAGAACGTACGTCGCTTCAAATGGTCCATCGGCTTCAATTTTTGAGTCAGATTGATCTTGTATGGGTGTAAACTAAGATCCTTACGCAAAATACGCCATAATGTGGTCTGAGCGATGCCCAATTCTTGAGAACCCCGTGGAATTGACTGATTTAGATCGTTTGCTATGGACGTCTGAATGATAGCGATATTTTCGACACTTCGACCAACCCATTGTCTAACTGACACGGCAACACCACACAACGAATATGTAGACTCAAATTTTTGCACTAAACTTGTTATTGCCTGTCTACTAGGGTGAGAGGAAATACGACCGAAAATTGGAGTTAACGCTCTTAAAGTTGCAGTTACCGACTCCGAATATCTGTAGACAATTTTTATAATTTGCAGACGTTGCTCGTTAGTGTACTTTACCATGATGAAAATGTTGAGTTTACTGATTAAATTGACAGTGACAGTTTGATGATTAGTGAAAGAGTGCGTTCACAAATTAAACTAAAAGTCAAATTCCTATTGGAAAACCCTATATATGCTATCAACAAATTGGGATATACAATACAATACCGATGTGTCTATAAAAATGACACTAAAGGTAGCTACAACTTTAAGGTAGTAGTAATGGGTTTATCTACCCCGGATGTACTATCAACTCCGACAACGATATCAACGTGGAAAAGACCCTTATCATCCCAGTCCGCAGAAACGGAAGCGAAGAAGAAACACTGACGGCAGCAGATGAAAATGCTTACCGGCGCTTCAGGAGGAAAATTCTTTGAGTAATTTTTAGCCCCGTTTGCATCAATGGAGGATCATCAAGGAGGCTTGCATCAAACTCAAATAATCCGGCTTGGATGGCCCGAAATGTTTTCGACTCCAGTAGACAACGCAGTAGTTAACGATCTCTTCTTAGGCGGTGCAAACTAATGGAAGTGAAGCTCAACCAACTTCGTGTCTGCTATTGGAAGATGATGCCAAAAGACCACGCTAGCAAGAGTGGCATGGTAGTTGAGATCCTGGACTGTAGCGCCATTTAAGTACGCAAGTAAGTAAGGAAAGAAAGAAAACTGGAAAAGGAAGTACGTTTCTGTCGTGTTATATGTTCCAACAAAGGATTGAACAAGTAACACACAGTTTTTTAACTCCAATTTAATTATTCAAGGATTTTCTAGGAATACCATTATAAATCCACGTTCATAAATTGAATAAATAGCATTTGAATATGAATATTTTAAAATTAATTTATATCACCAACAGCACTTATCAATAATTGCATACCACTTTTCATGTTTTGAAGTGGAAATTTTTGGGTCAGTTGGTTTCGTGTTTAACAAAAAACCATTTCGGTTCAAATATGATATCTGAGTTATCGGAGACGTCTGTATATGTTGTAAGGGAGCCGCATTTCGGCACTATTTGTCACAACCTATGTACACGCAGGTCATATATCATTTTTGTCTTGCAAGTTTGTATCCGATGGTTATGTACTACCGATTTCTTAAAAGAGTACCACCAACGATTGTCTTAAGGCAACTGAAACAGTGTAAAATAAGGGTCATTGTCTTACCTCTGATATATTCTTCTAGTGAAATACAATATCCTTGTTAACTTTGCGCCTCCTGGGAGTGATCAATTTCGAATATTTATATACTTTTTAGTTATATAGTATTAAATTGTGTATGTACCGACTCAGTGTACCTGCTCAGGAGTGAGTTTTTCTGTAGGGCTGAATAAGTCCATGCCTTCAAATTGTTGCTAAGCAAAATCTACTCACAACGACGAAACATATGATTAAAAAAATCATTCGTACGTACGAAAGGACCATCAAAATACTGAGAATATTTGTTAGCAACACCTAACTATAGTGACTTTGGCAGGATGAATTTTCTGGAATTTTGAAGTGCCCCGGCACTTCTGAGTGAAGAAAAATAATTCACTAAGGTGACACTTTTCTTTATTGGATTCTTTTACGATAAGTTTTTTGTGATATTATGTTACAATAGTATCTGTTTAGAGCTGAAGCGTTCTCGGGACTTAATGAGAGGCTTCAGCATCACAGACACAGCGAACTAAGAAGAGATACTCGTATATCTACACTAGCAAGTTACCAAATTATATAATATTATTTTCATTTAAATATAAATATTAACAAATCTCCTTATTGATGATTAGTATTTGTTATTACGAAGGACAATATATTTTTGGAATCGAAACGAGTTAGAAAAAAATATGGTATTTTTCTGTGCTTAACGATTGTTTCCATACAATACCACCTTGATCAAAAAGTTCCTGGTGGCGTCAAAGTGTGGCGCTCCCATTATTCCGATTTGAGTTCTGTTTTTTTTTTTTTGTTAAGTTAGTACATCTGTTGTTGACATTCCCTCTAAATCTTGGCATCATAGCTTGACATTTGCAAAAGTTACGTAGCCAAGAGTACATCTATATGATGTAGCGCGAACGTTGAAAATGTTGAAAAAGTGTTTCGGAAACGATTCTCTAAAGAAAACGGTCATTTACCATCGTAAAAGAGATGATTTGCAAGGCCGAATCCGATCTCACATTCATCAAAAGGATCATTACTAGAGTCGAAACGTGGGCTTATGAGTACGACACGCAATCCAGACATCAGGCAAGTGAATGGCGTTCACCACATGAGCCGATACTAAAAAAATCACGTCGTTTTTAGTCAAAAAAGAAGGCAATGCTCACGGTTTTCATGGTTTACAACGGTGTAGTGTATCATGAATTTTTACCAGAAGGCCAGACAGTAAACAAAGAGTATTAATTGGGCGTTATGAGACCAGAATTGTGGGTAGAAAACTCGTGGATTTTGCACCATGATAACGCATCGTCGCACAGTGCCATTATTATTCGTAATTTTTTGACGAAAAATGCAACAAATACCATCCAATAGCCACCGAATTTACCTGATTTGGCTCCCTGTGACTTCTTTCTGTTCAATCGAATTAGAAAACTACTACGGGCATCCGAGAGGAGGTAATGGAGAAATCGCAGGAAGCATCTGATGGACATACCGAACACCAAATACAAAAAATGTTTCGAGGATTGGATCAAGCGCTGGCGTAAGTGTGTTGCAGTCGATGGAGATTACTTTAAAGGAGACAATATAGATTTAGACGAATAAACTTGTATTTTTAATTTTCTGAATTAACTTTTTGATCAAAATTCAAATTTGCAAATTCTGTAAATCAATATTGCACAATTTGTATCTGACGGAGCTCATCCAAATTCGGTCAAGCCTCGTTGAATAGATATTCTATGGCAAGTAACAATATTCGATTTGTGACAACAAGAAGTATTCGGTCGATTTGACTAATAACAGAACTGAATTAAGGTTGCTGTTTGCCGATATAGAGATACCGATGTACGCCGGTTTGCTGCTGGAGAAGAGACATTATCGCATGGTGCACCTGACCAGATGTGGGCATTGTATTCCAATTTTGGGTGGATTAATGTCTTATATAGGGTGATTCATCGTGAGGTTTTGATTTTCAATAGTCACGAATGACTCGTATCAAACTGCTTTGTCACTTTTGTTCAGTATCGTTCGACAAGTCATAATTAGAAAGACTCATACCAGAACTGCGTTTCCAAATTGTTCAGCTGTATTACGAAAATCAGCGTTCGGTGAGAAATGTTTTTCGTGCGATTCGAGGAACTTACGGTGCGCATAATCGACCCACTGAAACCACTATTGCCAATACCATTCGAAAATTTGAGTCCCAGTTAACATTAGTGGATGATACTCGACCGGTTGGACCACATCCAGCATGTAGTGAAGAGACTATAGCAGCTGTAGCTCAGAGTGTACGCATAGACCGTGACGAATCGATTCGTCGTCGTTCTCAGCATCTTGACTTGGCGTATTCGACAACTTGGCGTATTTTACGTGAGGATCTCGGCCTTAAAGCGTACAAAATTCAACTTGTGCAAGAATTGATGCCAAGCGACTTGAATTTCATATTTTCAGTAAAATTGCTCTGGAAAAAACTCAATGAAAATCCGGTATTTTATCGTGAAATTTTGTTCAGTGATGAAACAAAGTTGCTGTATTTGGGCTGATGAGCAACCCGAAGAGTACCACGAGCTACCATTACAGCCATTAAAAACAACGGTATGGCGTGGTTTATGGGTTGGTGAAATTATTAGTCCATATTTCTTCAAAAATTAGGCAAATCAGAATATTACCGTCAATGGTAACACCGCACATGGTTTCGGTTAGCTTTGGTTTCAACAAGACGGCGCTTCGTGCCATACAGCGCGTGAAACAATAGACTTGTTGAGAAATCATTTTGGTGAGCACTTAATTTAACGTTTTGCTACGGTAATTGGCCGCCAATATCATGCGATATTACACCTTTAGACTCTTTTCTCTGGGGATATGTAAAATCTTAGGTCTTCAGGAATAAGCCAGCTAAGATTGACGCTTTGGAAGCCAACATTACTCCTGTTATCAGCGAGATACCAGTCGCTATGTTCGAATGAGTCGCCCAAAATTGGACCTTCCGAATGGACCACCGCAGACGTAGATCGTGGCCAACGTTTACATAATATCATTTTCTTAAAGTAAATGCCATGAATTGTTCCTTTAGCCGATAATAAAAATTATAATTTTACTTTAAAAATTATGTGTTTTATTTTACATTATAAATCAAACCTCACGATGAATCACCCTATGTATTGAGGCCCGATCAGAGGGGAGAGGTAATTTCTAATCCATTTAAGAAAAGAGTTCTCGATTCAAGAAGTACGAATTTTCTCCCAGTCCAATCCAAGTTATAGGTCACTCATCAGTTTCCTGATCGATCGCGACAGAGGCCTTCTACTTCGTATATATTCACTTAACGTTTATAAGCTTTACATTCATAGTCAAATGCATTATGGTTTACATTAAGTTTCAAATTTAAGTCGTCGTTAATCTTCTGGCACACGTAAGACATTCAGATTGAAATTCGCCCACATCGTATTCCACCACATTAAAAGCATACTTTATATTCACCTTTGCAGTTCATATTGCAATATACAGGGTGTCCCCTAACAACATTGGAGATAAACCCTTACTTGACAGCGAATTTTTTCATCATTTCTCATATTATCCTCGACAAACTAGAATATACCCTGTACATTGACTTCATTACAGGACATTTGATGCAACCCTCGTTAATTTTTCCTTCATTAATAATTGCACTAAAACTAAATCAATCAAAGTACGATAGGACTCTGGACTTCTGGACGTTTTTACTGGACACCACGCTAATATTCTTAATGTATTAGGAATCCAGATAGAGAACATCGATTACACCATAGCTAAGCTTCGGTTTGAAAAAGACTTTCATGCGAGCTTATCCCCTAGATCCTTCTGGGAGGACAGGTCTGTCCATTTCTATACAGATGGATCTAAAACCGAGATCGGGGTTGGTGGCGGTCTAAATCTAAACTAAATCTAATCCTCTTCTTCCGTCTTCCAAATCACTGTAACGTGTTCCAGGCGGAAATTTTAGCTATTAAAGAAGCTCTGTCCTGGCTGAAGAAAAACGTAATATCTGCAAAGGACATTCGCAACTTTTCGGATAGTCAGGCCGCTATCAAGTTCCTAGATTCGGTCTCACTAAATTCTAAACACGCCCTTGAATGCCGATCATTCAGAGATGGCAGAGCAGTTCAACCTTCGCATTTTAAGGAATTGTAGGGCCAACGAACTCGCCAAAATTGGAACCACTCTACCAATTCTACCGGAAAAGGGTAGCATAGGTATACCAATCCCTACGTGCAAGTTATTATTTAAGCTGGATGCTAATAAATGAACAGACCTTAGAGGGACCGGTGGGCCAACATGTGTAGCGACTAAAGAGATCTGGCCAAAGCTGAATCTGAATCGTTCTAAGAGTCTGATTGTTCTAAATAGGAAACATCTCAGTACCATTATAGGTGTCATCACTGGACACTGTTATAGGCAAGTATGCAAGAAGGCTTGGTTCTGTAGAACCTGCATGGACGAGAATGAAGAGTAGACAATCCTGCACCTTCTCTGTACATGTCCAGATTCCTTTCAGAGGAGGAAACCCCACCTAGGAGCCTTCTTCTACAATGACTTAAAAGATCTAAAGAATACAGACATTAACAGTCTCCTGCGCTTCAACATAACCTCAAGTTTGTTCCATGAGTAAGAGGATCGTACTTGTTGTGGCAGCATAACATGTCGATAGGCCTAAGTGGTTTGGTTTTTAAACCGCCACTCTCACCTAACCTAACTTTCGTTTCAACAGCCCTGATTCACACATCTGTTCAATACGGTGGATGGATTTGTGTCACAGCATGGTGGCATTGCCAATTTGATGCTGGTCGTGTCCTTCCCTAATCGCCCAACCAACACGATCTTAAAGTTGCTGAGCATAGATTGTGTATGAGAACTGTACTTAACTTTTGGCATTAAACAGAAATATGCCTATAAATTTTTAGACCTTATCTAGCAAAAACCCAGAAGTTATATTCGTTAATGGTAAAGTGTATGTTATGTCCGTTTCCGTTTCATTAAAGTCCATAAAATCGTCAGCTACCCTCTCGTGAAGCTCCCGATGAGAATAGTTTTGAACAGTTTTTGGCCTAAACTTACAAGAGATTATACAACAGGTCTACAGGCTCCTTCCCATCAAGGAAAGCAATGTCATTTATACAAACTTATGGGATGAAAGATTTAACAGGGATTAACACCGTCCTGCATACGAGTATGTATGTACCAAGCCTAAACTGCTATAGTGAAAAATATCCTTAAACTTTACAACCCCCTGTTCTATTGCTTTTTAATCCTTAAACTCTTTAATACAAGTTCAAAAGTCTTTGTCAAGCATATCTTCTAAAGAGAATATCCGTACACAAAAACAAAGTGGGCTGAACGCTCATAAAGAAACAATAATCCCACGCATTTTGTCAACACAGTCATTAATTTTATTATAAGGGTTTTGGATTAATTTCATTTAAGTGTTATGGGATGGTAATGAATAATTTCCGAGGGTTGAGTCGATGATAATAGAACGACCCTTTTCTTAAAATTTTTTTTTCTTTTCTATTCGCAATCAACGCGTGGTGGTTAAAAACTCTTCTAATGATGATGGTACTGCCTAGGCCCTTTTTCTTAAGAAATGGAAGTGTGTGTGTAGTTTGTAACAGAAACGATGTTTTACTTTATTTAATTAAAGACCAGCAAGGAAATTTAGTATTGAGAAGAACAAAAAAACTCAAAAGGATAAGGTGTGATTTTTTACCAACTACTAAATACGAAATGCTTCAACTTCCGTAATGTTTTCCAGTCTCTCAATTGTTAAGACTTAAACATTTAAGTCCTTATGCAGAATATCATTTTCCTTTTCTTTTCTTGTTAATTCTTATCTTAACGATGTTATTTTTTTTTCTTTTGTACTTATTCTTTGTAACATCCTAAAATAAAAAGTTCATTATAGCTAAACTTTTGAAATGTTAAAAAGTCTTGCAGATTTTCTTAAGAAACATGTAATTGATGACAGGTTAAATTTAGGTTCTGGTGCTGCGGTTGGCTTTGCATTTTACACTATAGTTTGAATGTATCATACATAAAGTGTTCAGTAGGATGATGATGAAAATAGCTGACGCCGTAGGAGATACCATAGGAACGAATACTAACAACTGCTTTCCCAATTTTTGACTTTACAACAGGAGCCAAATATCCTAACTTCATCAGCTCGCATATCCTAAATCCCGCTGCTAGCTCACCTCCTCCCTTGGTTCCTATTTTTGATCCCCTTTCACCGCCTAACGTTAAAGTGACCCAAAAGAATATAGACACCATGGAATGCCGTTGCGCCCTCTCTAGGCTAAGGGATAAAAATATATACGAAAATATACGTCTCTTTCTCGCATATCTTTACGACAAGTCCGACTCTGTTTGCTTTGAGGGAAAAACAAAAACAAGTGTCATGGTCTCCATCCAACAGGAAGGCCTTCCTACGGATATAACTAGTCTCAGAAAGCTTTACAACAGGTACCACGAAATCTTCGACACACGTCCTCAAAAGGTTGCGGATGACCTAGCTGCTTTCCGCAGCTATTTTCACTCTAAAAGACTTTCTCACCTTCAACACAGTAGAGCTGACCATGATACATTTTTTCATTCCTAATTTGCCTTCTTTGCCTGCATCTCATCTACACTCCCCTACTCCTCCACGCAACAAACTACCTCTTACATTTTACTACCAAAACGTAAGATCCTTGCGCTCTAAAACTCGGGCTGTATTGTCTAAATCACACAGTCTCTCTTTCGACGTCTATGCTCTTACAGAAACCAATCTGATCCCCGACATAAAGAGCCAGGAGCTATTCCCATCTTCGTTTAATGTCTTCCGAGATGACGATCACTCTCTCCCTATGGTTAATGACCCTGCCATTCCTAAAGTTAATTCTCCATGTAGAGGTGTCCTACTTGCTATTCACAATAACCTCAACTCTTCTCTCATCGCTATCTCTTCTTCTGCTAAAATTGACTTTGTCTCAATTAAAATAACACTTCCCAATAGGTCCCTGTACGTTATGTGCTGCTACATTCTCCCAGCTCAACCTATCGAATCCTACATCCTTGCTATTAAAGCAACTGACCAACTAATTGACCTAAGTGATTCCATCGACGATATCCTTATCTTTGGAGACTTCAATCTGCCCTGCTAAAGTGGATTCCATCAACAAAATTCGTGTCATTTGCGCCATAGAAAATGGCAACGAAATTGATGTTATTGCTACAGATTTCGCTAAGGCCTTCGATAAAATATCACATCAACTGATCCTTTTCAAATTGTCTTCCCTCGGTTTTGACCCCATTTTGTTAAAATGGATATCTTCTTATCTGGGGAACCGTTACTATAGCGCTCGCTTTAGGTCAGCCTTCTCAACGATGTTTTTAGCCACAAGGCAGCCATCTTGGTCCCCTCCTTTTCATTCTAACTATAAACGATCTTGAGAGGATTATCAAACACTGCTCCGTATCCATTTACGCTGATGACACTAAATTCTCCAAAACTATTTCTTCACCCCAAGACTATTCTCCTTCAAGAAGACTTCGATAGGTTTTCCACCTGGTGTCTAAAAAATTGCTTTGAGCTTAACGTCTCCAAATGGCAATCTATGACTTTGTTTCGTAAGTCCTATCAATCCCCCTCTAGACTTTATTTTCTGCATGACCAACCTGTATCCCAGGTGCAATCGATTCGCGACTTCGGAATTTTATACGATAGAGAGTTAAACTTCCGTTCGCATATTGATGAGATAATTCTTAAAGCCAACTCATCGCTCGGTTTTATCAACCGTTGGTCTAAAAAATTTAGCAACCCTTATGTGACAAGGTCACTTTACATTACGCTTGTTCGCCCATTTCTTGAATATGCCAGCCAAGTTTGGTCCCCCTTTCAGCGAACTCATATATCCCGAATCGAGAACATTCAACGTCGCTTTCTTCGTTTTGCTCTTCGTGGACTACCCTGGAGTGACCCATTTATCTTACCTCCCTATCGCGACCGCCTCAAACTTCTTAACCTGAGTACCCTCGAAAAACGCAGAGACGTAGCCGACATTCTCTTCATTCATCAACTGCTCTCCGGTTCTGTGGACTGCGCTTCCCTTTACAACTCTATTTCCTTCAACACTAATCCTCGTAATATACGCTATCCTCGTCTCTTCTATATCCCAACCTATCGCACCTCTTATGGCTCTAACGAACCAATCTCCCGTTTGAGATCAACTCAAACCTCCCCCTTTTTGATTTTAACCTGAGCACTTCTCGCCTAAAACTTGATCTCCACCACCACTCCCTTTTTCCCTAACCCTTAAGTTAGTTTTAGTTTTTAAGTTAGCTTTTTAAGTCCTAGTTTTTTAAGTTAGTTTAAATTTGCATTAAGCGAAGTAAATGGGGGCATTAGCCTCCACCAAATTAACGCGACAAGTAAGTCAAATGACAGCGCCAGTCCACACGACTGCGATACTCCAGCAGGAAGCAAACGATGTAAATATTAGTGCCATAGTGGCTCAGGTATCTCGCCATTTCGAAAACAAGCTTACGAATTTGAGAGGCACCCGCACAAAACGACGATACTAAAACCAGCAACGCAGCTTCTCGAGGGAACGACGATACCGTTCATCCGAACGCCATAACGAAGGTAATAGCAGCGACGAGGGCACCATCTACACTTTGGATCTAATTCTGTGTCGCGTCACCAGGTAAGGTTCAACGGTGCGCTTGCTATTCGTCACTTTTGTGTCAATAATTAGATGTTGAAAGATAGTTTTTTTATTAACGCAAGAGTTTGCGGAGAGAATTCATCTGGCGATTCATCAAAGCAGAGTTACGGCACCAGTTATTGGAGTCGTGTTCATACGCCACTACGAGCTGCTCATCGACCTTCGACGCATCAAACTCAATGATTGAAACCAGCTGTACCAGAGATGCGGCTCCCAGAGCAGTCAACATCAGAAAGTTAAAAAAATAACGTAGTCATCGATCGTACACCGAATCCAAACGACAGGTCAGTCAGTTTTCGCTATTATAGAAGCAGCAAGAGCCGAATTTGAGCCTAATAAAACTCGGAATATGCATACAATATAGCATCAACTACACGAGTCCACTTTACATGGCGTTAAAAACGGTCAAGTTCAGACGATGCCGTATCACTACCCCCTACAGTACCTGCAAGATTTCACGAGTATACTGAATGGTAAGCGAATATTTTCCAAAATAGACCTACAAAATGCCTTCCACCACGTACCTTTACATCCCGAAGACATTCCAAAAACAGCCATAACCACACCGTTTTGTCCTTACGTGTTTGCGTAGATGACGTTCAGGCCTTGCAATTTAGCTCAGACGTTCTAAGGGCTGATTTCTTCTTGACATACTCGTATATGGAAGATAAACCCATTGCTTATAAAACCGAAGAACGGCATCGCAATCATATACGCCAGGTATTTGTAAGATTGCGGAAAAACAAAAAAAAACAATGCGGCCAAATGCCACTTAGTCAGCTAAAAAGGTATGTATCCAGCCACTACTAGAAAAGGCCGACGCAATCTAAAACTTTCTCAAGCCAACTATCGCTAGAGACCGAAAGAGTCGCTGCAGTCATTAATCAGCGGCAATACGAAAAACAACCGGACAATTGTGAAATGGACCCACAAACAAAAGATATTTAAAAATTGGAAACCTGACCTAGCGAATGCAACGCTCATTATCATTAGTGGTTAACGCATCAGTCATGGAGGTGGGTGCAGTAAGTGCAGCAAATTGTCATGACAGTAGATACAGCAGCCGAAGCAATATACGGGAGGAGATGGAGAGGAGGCACAGAGAAATACTGCGCAGTATTAACGCTTGACATTACAAACGCCTTTAACTCTGTCAACTGGACATGCATGGGCAGATCGCTAGCCAGAATGAATGCACCAGAGTATCTATTAAAGATAATCACGGACTACTTTACCGACAGGAAGCTAAGATACCACGGTGTTTTGCGCCTAAAGCTTCCACAAGGAGTTAAGGTGATTGGTTTCGCTGACGATATCGCCGTGGTGACTGTGGGCACGCATATCCATGAGATAGAGTCCGCCATTCGACTTGAGAGTCATGCTCGGCAACAGGCTGAAATTTAAAGTATTGTACATATTGAGTATTCTAGTAAAAAGGCGACACAGATGCAGGCAGCGCTTTCTCAGATGCTACCAAACATCGGCGGGCTTGGATACGCAAGGAGAATTCTGCTATCTAGAATGGTAAGATCATTCCTTTTGTATGCTGTCCCAGTTTGGGCATCTGCACCCTCAAAAAACGAAATAAGGAGGAAACTTTCGTCGGCTTACAGGCTTTGCGCAATCAGACAAGTTGCGGTTTCCGAACAATTTCGGATGAAACAGCCTGTATTATAGCTAGGATAGTCCCTATTGACATTCTTGTTAATAAAATGCAAAGGGTTTACATTATTTTTATCGCGAACAGACATGATACCAGACTTTCCAGGAGGGTAAAAGAGGAAAAAAGGGCAACATCTGCAGCATTCTGGAAAGCCAGGTGAGACAACACCAACAAAGGTAGATGGACCCACAAGCTAATTCCCAACATTGAAACTTGGATAAAAATAACGCACGGGGAATGTAATTATCATCTTACGCAGTTCCTGTCTGGGCATGATGGCTATGGAAAATACCTCCAAAGATTTGGGCACGATAGCTCGCCTTTTTGTGTAGAATACTCAGAGAAGAAGGGGGAAGATGTGGAGAACGTTATGTTCCAGCGAATTTACGAAGCCCGAAGCTCCTAATAGACCTCATGATGTGGTCAGGGGACGACTGGTTCGAGATTTGTTCTGTCATAATTACCGTGCAGATGGAACTGCGTAGATTAAAAGCATTTAGAAGCCCTGCGAAGTAATACCTAAGGCAGTCCCGCGGGAAGAGTTGTTTCAAGTATGTAGGGTGTGTGTTTAGTACGTAGGCGCACTCCTAGCATGGATTACTAATTGAACTTCGGCTATAAGTATCTATGAAGATTACACATCTATAGTGCAAAAAAAAAAAAACATGTATTCGCTGGGACTTTTTTTCCCAAAGCTGGAAAACGCACAGAAAAAATACACCCGGCTGCTGATGATGTACATGTGCGTAAAGCGTTTCAGATATATGATCGGAACGTTCTGCGTTAGCGCAGAAATCAACACCGCGATAAATTCGGTACACTGTCCAGAATCAGTGTAACCGACTACGCACGGCTTGCAGATGACCAGCAAAATAACGGGGAACTCACAAATCTTAAAGAGTCACTAATTTCTCAGCATTGTGTGCGATACATCTACCTCACGTAGAACAACAGAAAAACTCATCACCGATCGCTTTATATGATCGAATGTATCAGTCAGTTGCAGTCCTTCTTCTGAACCGAGTTTGTCAAGGGATGCTTACAGTGCTAAAGCTCTAAAGTAGCGAGACACAGGACTACCGATACATCGAAATATGTTCCATCATCCGATCGTATCGCACACATAAACGTCGACCTTGTGGGACCCTTCCCGCTGGCCAGAGGTTGTGTCAATGACCGACATATCAACCGAAAGTGTAGCTGTAGCTACATAGAAGGATGGATAGCGTGATACGGAATTTGTACGTCGATCACTAGCGACTAGGGCTGGACTAGTCCGGAAGAGTGATATCAATCACTAGCGAACCACATTATATCATCTGCAATCTAAAATTGGGAATATTGTGTAAAAATGAAAATGAATTGGCCGAAAATTTTTCGTTGATACTTCTAAGCAAAGGGGTGATTTCAAGTCGGATATAGGAGCTTGGAAAGCGGAAACGTTGTATGGCTCAGCACTAGGTATTTCTGGAGAGTTTTATGAAGAAAGTGCAGCGGGGAAGACAATATCACATAGCGAGTTTTTGAATAAGCAAGAACCATGGCAGACCCTCGACCAAGAACGACAGAACATATGTTTTCATTTGAAATGACTTAGTAAAATCATCGTTAATCAGGCCATACAAGGGCTCGTATCAAATATTAAAGCGGTATCCGAAGTATTATTTAATTAAGATCAGAAACAAATGGCGCATATTTCACTTGACCGTCTAAAGCCGGTCTGCTTTGCCATCGATGACCAGAGCAGCGAATAGGCAGTGAACGAATACCGCCAATCTAGCACCCACCATAAAGGTACCAAAATGTTAGAGAAGAACTCAAAAGGAGCCGACAGCAGTAACACACGCGGAGCGACGAGTTCCCTTTCCAAAGAAGCACTTATTTCATTTCTAGTTTCTCTAGTTCCTAGTGGCAACGCCACGTCCTGTCAGTTTTTTCCAAGCGATTACAGTCATATCGACATATTTCATCGTTTATGTACTTACGTAGGCAGCGCTACAGTGGACCTGGGCCTCAACCAATAAGACTCTTCAATTAGCGAGGTCTTCGGCTAACTGCTTCCACTTGCGCACTCCAAGTTGGTTGAGGTATACTTGCGCTTGCGCGCACCACCTATTGCTTTGTCACCCTGGATTTAAGTCGAAGATTCTGCGAGCTGAAGCGTTGATGTTCATTCGCTCTACATATCCCAGCCATATCAAAGGCCCTATGCGCAGTTTTTTGACTAGGTCGATGTCGCTGTACAACCCGTAGAGTTTATCGTTGAATTGCCTTATCCAAAACCCTTCAACGTATACGGGACCAAATATCTTACGAAGAATTTTTCTCTTAAAACGACCAAAGATATCTTCATCTGCTTTAGAAAGAGTCCATGCTTTGGAACCATAGAACAGGACTGGAATTATAAGGGTCTTATACTGAGTTTCCTTGGTTTTCCGGGAGAGTGCCTCACGACATAGTTACCTTCTCAGCCCTAAGAAATCGTAGTTATCAAGCGCTATCCTTCGTTTGATTTCTGAAGAGATGTCGTTTTTAGATGTGATTGCAGAGCCGAGATAGACAAATTCCCTTACTACCTCAAAGTTATAGCTGTCGATTGTGACATTCTGGCCGATTCGTTGATGTTGAGTGTCCCTTCTTGTTGACGGCATATACTTTGTTTTGCTCTCGTATAGCGCTAGACCCATTTTTGCCGCTTCTACTTCTATCCTTGCAAACACCAGTGATAGCTCGCTTTATTCTACCAATAATATCAATATTGTCGGCGTATGCAAGCAATTGAATAGATTTTTGAAACATCTTACCTTGAATTTGCACAATTTTTTCAAGTATGATGTTAAAGAAATCACATGACAGCGCGTCGCTCTCATATATCTTTTACGTAAAATTAGGTAAATTAAGTTTTCTTCTAATTTTTTTTAATCGTGGCGAAACAAAATTTGATGTTACCTCTGCCTCTTGCTCAACGTTACTCCGTAAAAATGTATGAATACCGTCGATGGTACGATGATGAGGTGTATCGTTGAATACTTTAAACCATTTAGTGTTTACAAAGTTGCTACTATGGCTTTATTTGCTTCAGGTTTGAAATAAAAATAGGCGCTGAATCGCTTAATTAGACTTTCTTCTAATTGGAAAACTGTAGACTTCAGTAGCATCAGGTTTTCGGACAATCGTACTCTGTTCAATTTAGCTTGCAATGTTGCCAAACCAGGAATTAAGTGTCCAAACACAATATTTTGCGTTCATGACTATACAATATTCTTAAAAATATTAAACGTCATTTGCCGAAATCCCTTCAGCAAATAGCTTATTGCACAAATCCTGTATTTTATTGGAGTGTAATAAAATGTTGGATACCGCATCATATGTTGAATTTCACTATTCCGCGATTCACCCAGAGTATTCACTATTACCCCAGATGACTTCGGCCAGAGATTATTGAAAATTTGAAAAGCCTTTCGAATTTCAATCCTTATTAGTTCAATGATACCATAAAAAGATCTAAATACCTGTAAATGCCGATGTTATCATATAAATGTTTTTCACTTTTCAGTATTTTCAGATAGTCTGCAGTTGCAAGCAAGTTAATTAAGTGTGTGACTAACAAACCCTACATGTTTTGGTAAATCGCTCAGTGAATCAAATCTGGGAAATTTTCAAAATCAAATTCGAAGTTATTTTCATTGAAATCTTTGAATGTCTTTACAAAGTTTGAGCCGTTGTTGGAAACTAGTAGCAACAATATTGCGATGGTTCAAATTAAACTTTGCGTTAATTCCAGTGATGAGGTTTACTATTCGTTCAACAGAATGAGTCTTCGAAAATCTTCTACACGCCAGTGCAACAGAATTTCTTAAAAAACTGCGAGGCGACGCAGACCAAACGTCTGCAGTAGTGCAGAAGTACTATACTGGTTGAGTATAATAACTGATATACATGCCTTGATCAACAGAAAAAAAAAAAAAAAAACGGAATAACCACCGTGTGGCGCTTCCATTGTTCCGATTCTTTTTTTTTTTGTTAAGTTGGTACATCTATTATTGACATTCCTTATAAATTTTAGCACCATAGCTTGACATTTGCAAAAGTTACGTAGCCAAGAGTACATCTATCTCTGTGTGTGTTGGCGATTTTTTACAATTTTAGAAATGGGTATAAATTTGCAACAACGAACTTTTATTAAATTTTGCGTAAAAAACGGATTTAATGGTGCACGAACGTTGGAAATGTTGGAAAAGTGTTTTGGCAACGATTCTCTAAAGAAAACGGTCGTTTACCAGTGGCACGAGCGGTTCAAAAGTGGTCGTGAGTCAATCGAAGATGATGAACGCAGTAGCAGACCATCGACATCGAAAACCGACAAACATTGATGAAGTAAAAGAAATGTTGGTCAATAACCGCAAATTTACCAAAAGAGAGATAGCGGAGGACTTGAAAATTGCCTATGGATCAGTCCAAGATATTTTGGTTAATAATTTGTGTTTCCGTCATCTAGCAGCAAAGTTGGTGCCAAAAGACCTCAATTTCATGCGAAAAGAGACTGTGTTGACGTCGCAACAGAGATGATTTTCGAGGCTGAATCCGATCCTACATTCATCAAAAGGATCATTACTGGACAAGACGTGGGTTAATGAGTACGACATGCAATCCAGACATCAGGCAAGTGAATGGCGTTCACCAAATGAGCCGAGACCAAAAAAACCATGTCGTTTCCAGTCAAAAAAGAAGGCAATGGTTCACGGTTTTCATGAGCTACAACATGTAATACATGGGTTGTATCCGTATCGTTTCTAAGAGAGGGCATTACTTGAATTACTTCCATACCATTTTCAGTTAGTACCAACCTTCAAAAGATACATGTATAAATTTGACAACTGTCGGACGATTAGTTTTCAAGATATAGCGTTGTGAGTGAAGCAACTTTTGTTATTGTGAAAAAAAAAATAGATTCAAAGCAATTTCGTGTGTTGATTTATCATTGCTTTTTGATGGGGAAAAAAATGCAGCCGATGCAAAGAAATGGCTTGATAAGTGTTACCCGAACTCTGCACCAGCCGAACGAACCACCCGCAAGTGAATTGAAAAATTTAAAAGTGGTCATACAAGCACCGAAGGCTGTTTCAGATGAAAACATCAAAAAAGTCCACAAAATGATTACGAATGACCGTAAAGTGAAGTTGATCGAGATAGCTGAGGCTCTGAAGATATCAAAAGAGCGTGTTGGATATTTCATACACGAATATTTGGACATGCGAAAGCTCTGTTCAAAGTGGCTGCCGCGTTTGCTCACAGTCGACTAAAAACAACAACGTGTTGATGATTTAGAGAAGTGTTTAAAACTGTTCAATCGCAATAAAGCCAAATTTTTGCGTCGGTATGTGACAATGGATGAAACTTGGCTCCATCACTTTACACCAGAGTCAAGTCGGCAGTCAGCTGGGTGGCGACCAGGCGGCGAACCTCGTCCAAAACGACTAAAAACTCAACAGTCGGCTGGCAATGTTATGAAATCCGTATTTTGGGATACACATGGAATAATTTTCATCGACTATCTCCAAAAGGGGCAGACTATCAACAGCGACTATTATATTGCGTTGTTGGAGCGTTTTAAGGACGGAATCGCAGAAAAACGGCCGCATTTGAAGAAAAAGAAAGTGCTGTTTCATCAAGATAATGCACCGTGTCACAAGTCGATGAAAACGATGGCAAAATTGAATGAATTCGGCTACGAATTGCTTCCTCACCCACCGTATTCTCCAGATTTGGCCCCCAGCGACTAGTTCCTGTTCGCAGACCTCAAAACAATGCTCGCCGGAAAGAGATTTAAGACCGATGAAGAAGTTATCGCCGAAACAGAGGCCTATTTTTAGACTAAACCGAAATCGTACTACAAAACTGGTCTCGAAAGATTGAAAAATCGTTTCAATCAGTGTATCGCCCTCGAAGGCAACTACCATATATTGAAAAATTTTGCAAAATTTTTGTGTTTTACTATAAAACGGCACTGACTTTTCAGCCCATGTGTTATAGTAGTGCATCATAAATTTTTGCCAGAAGGCCAGACGGTAAACAAAGAGTATTATTTTGGCGTTATGAGACGTTTGCGTGAAGCAATTCACCGAAGGAGACCAGAATTGTGGGCAGAATACTCTTGGATTTTGAACCGTCGTACAATGACATCATTATTTGTAATTTTTTGACGAAAAATGCAAAAAATACCATCCAACAGCCACCGAATTCACCTGATTTGGCTCCCTGTGACTTCTTTCCGTCCAATCGAGTTAAAAAACCACAATGAGCAGCCGAGAGGAAATAATAAAAAAATCGCAGGAAGCACTGATGGACATATCGAAAACCGTATATAAAAAAATGTTTTAAAGATTGGATCAAGCGCTGGCATAAGTGTGCTGCAGTCGATGGGGATTACCTTGAAGGGGACAATATAGACTTAGATAAATAAAGTTGTATTCTTAATTTTCTGAATAAATTCCGGGAATACCTCGTCATATGAACTACGAGTATTTAATAAATTCATCAACTTTGGTCTACTTCTCATGGTAAGACCAGTTCCTCTGAATAAATTGATGAAGGATTCCTTTTCTACAATAGAACGTGTTGATATTGTATACACAATAAAATCTATCAACCGTTTTTCAAACATCGCCTGTTTGTTTAGATTGCCTATATTTCCATCAATACTGAAATTGCTACAGTCACCAGTACTGATTGAAGTTTTCAGAATGCATTTTCTTCAAATGTTTTGTGGAACTTGGTGTCACATAGAATCCTTCATTATTTTCGTGCATTCTTAACAAACGGCAAATAAATGATTTTTTGAACAAAGCTACAAACACAATTAAATTAATAAACATTTTAAACGTTACTGTATTCTCATTCATTGCGAGGACGATTCACTTTCGAGAACCATATTGGGAGAGCGGCAGATAAAGACATCAAGATGGCAGCTGCGCTGTCTAGACTGATGCCTAATTTTGGTGGCTCGCCTGAGGTTAAAAGATTACTCGTCGTTTGCCGACTTTATATAACTATACGGCGCTCAGGTGTGAGCGGATACGAAAAGTGTCTTTCTCGGTTATAACACGTCGTCGGGTGTCTCCGAATCGCGTGTGCTTACTGACAGATAAATGTCTTTCTCCGTTCTGGCAGGAGAAGAGATTGTGGTAGGTGAAGTAAAATCATAGTGAAGTAAATTATTGCTTTACTCAGTTCTCTCCAGACCTATACCTCATCAACCACATATCTGGTACAATACAATTCAATACGACAGCCAATACAAACTGATGACACCCCTATGGATGACAATTCTACGCATACACATTGTTGCAATATTTTGCTTTCAAGGACGTGCTGCAGTCTGCACCTTGTAGGCTGGATCATGTATTAAAATCGTTGGCCCAATTCTAGTTCATATATGATATTTTGACACTTTGTAACCCGAAAATATATTCGATGTATTGATATGCACGAAAGTTTCTCAAAGAGGATTAGTACATAAGTTGCATGTTGTCACCAGTAAAGACAGGATCATTATTGTTTTCTCTTAGGGAGTTCGATGAATACCTAGATTAGAAATGACAATGCAACTTTTTTTTAGGATTTGACAATTTATTTTTCAATATACGGTAATCCCCTTTCAACTCGATACACTTTTTCTAGCGGTGCTGTAACTTCTTAACCCCTCCGTATAGTACGACTTTTGTAGGTCTGCGTAGGTCTGCAAAACAGTCCTCCGTGGCGGCGATGGCTTCCTCGTTCGACACGTTCTTCTTTCCAGCGAGCGATCTTTTAAGGTTAGGGAACAAAAATAAGTCGCAGGGATACGGGAGGATAGGGAAGCAATTCATAGTGCAATTCGACCAATTTGGCTGTGACGACTGCGGAGGTGTGCTATCGTGGTAGAGGAAAACTTTTTTCTTTGCCCAACGTGGTCGTTTGTTCTTCAAATCGGAGTTGAATCGGCCCAAATGAATTGATGTTGTATGATCCTATGGTTGTATTTTGCTTCTCCAAATAGTCAACGTGGATCACACCTCGCGCGTCCCAAAAAACGGTGGCCATCAACTTTCCGGCCGAAGACGTGGTCTTTGCCTACTTTGGAGCACGTTCACCGGGTAAAACTTATTGTTTCGATTGTTCTTTGCTTTCTAGTGTGTAGCAATGAATCTATGTCTCATCAGCAGTACAACGCAGAAACTCCTCCGGATTTCGTACCAGTAGTTAAAAAATCACACTTTTCTAGGTTTTGTTCTGTTGTTGCACCTTGTTCTCCCCCCCCCACACACAGCATTGCGAATGGGCTTGATTTCCTCGCAGGTTTTGCCACTCAAAAACAAGAATCGGATTACGGAGTGATACTGCTCTTTTTCCATGGTCGCGAAAAGTACTAACGATGTTTTGTAATAGGTGTCAGACATTCATGCTAGACATGAATCGGTACGAAGACGGTAGATCACTTGAGCTCTTAGCAAAGCAATGTAGCGAGCACGAGAGAGGCGCTACCATAAGTAAAAGATAAAGTAAAGACTTGCTTGCTCGGTACTATCGCAAGGTTTTAATCCCGTGGATAAAAGCTTCGCACTATGAGTTTGGTTTTAATGAGTATCAGGTGGGCTCCATCCAAACTATTACAGGAGACTCAAACTACTGAAAGTCTCTACTATGTACGAAATTGGGTTTTCCCCTCTCCCGCTCTCCATAAGCAAAAAAAAGGCACTGCGCTACAGGTATTCGTGTTGGTGTGCATCACAACGATTTCTGCATATGTCGCAGCGACGTTGTTCTTCCTCTGGAAGATAGATAGAATGGATAGGCCAAAAAGTCAAAACATATCGGTTATATAGTTTCGAACCACAGCCCAAAAGTTTGAGACGAAAGGAACGCTCGGTCTGTAGTAGTGAAAAAGCATGCCTATGATCGCAAATCATGGAAGGCTATCACGTCTCAACCAGAGACTCTTCACGAGTCGAGAGCTCTTTAATTAGGAAATTAAAATTTTCGTGTAAATTACTACTACGGCGCAGGGGAAGAAATTAATTAAGAGCTTGCTCAAGAGAAATGACTTTAAATCAGTTTGCAGTACATAATTTCTGTTAACTGGCAATCAATTGTAAAAATGGTAAGCAGATGCCGACGACATAGTTCCTACATAATTTAACCGCACAACTGTGACGTCAATAATGGATTAATTAAGATGTTAGGGGTGATTCATAGTGAGGTTTGATTTTCAATAGGCTTCTTTTGACAGATCACGCATGACTCCTATGAAATTGCTTTGTTACTTTTGTTCAGTATCGTTTGGCATAATGAGAAAGGCTTACACCACAACTGCGTTTCCAAATTGCTCAGCTGTATTACGAAAATCAGCGTTCTGTGAGAAATGTTTTTCATGCGACTCGAGGAACTTACGGTGCTCATAATCGACCAACTAAAACCACTATTGCCAACACCATTCGCAAATTTGAGTCTCAGTTTACATGAGTGGATGATACTCGACCGGTTAGCTCATATTCAGCACGTAATGAAAAGACTATAGCAGCTGTAGCTGAGGGTGTACGCGAAGACACATCGATTCGTCGTCGTTCTCAGCAGCTTGGCTTGGCGTATTCGACAATTAGGCGTATTTTACGTGAGAATCTCGGCCTTAAAGCGTACAAAATTCAACTTGTGTAAGAATTGAAGCCAGGCGACTTGAATTTGCATCATATTTTTGGTGAATGGGCCCTAGAAAAACTCAATGAAAATCCGGTGTTTTATCGTGAAATTTTGTTCTCTGATGAAGCCTTATTCTGCCTCAATGGATACGTTAATAAACAAAATTGCTATATTTGGGCTGATGAGCAATACGAAGAGTACTAAGAGCTACTATAACATACATTAAAAACAATGGTATGGTGTGGTTTATGGGCTAGTTGAATCATTGGTCCATATTTCTTCAAAAATGGGCATATAATTTCGGTGATCTCTGGTTTCAACAAGACGGCGCGTGAAACAATGGACTTGTTGAGAAATCATTTTGGTGAGCACTTAATTTCACGTTTTGCTACGGTAAATTGGCCGCCTAGATCGTGCGATATCACATCTTTGGACTATTTTCTTTGCGGGTATGTAAAGTCCCAGGTCTTCAGGAATAAGGCAGCTACGATTGACGCTTTGGAAGCCAATATTACTCGTACAAAATTGGACCTTCCGAATGGACCACCACAAACGTAGTCGTGTCCAACATTTACAATACATGATATTATCTTTAAAAAGTAAATGTCATGAATTGTTCTTTTAACTGATAATAAACATTTTTAGTTTACTTTCAAATTTATGTGTTTTATTTTACATTATTAATCGAATCTCATGATGAATCACCCTTTAGTACCTATCCCAACCTATTTGTTGATATTGGGAAATTATGGGCTTTTACCGCTGTGTTGCATGTTGATTGACTCACTGCTATGAAGAATACATTCAACACCTTCAACAGTTCACATGCCAACAATTAAAACGTCATTGAGATTAGCTTAATAACGCAGAAATTTCTGAAATATCTCGCACTGGAAGTGTCTAACAAATTGTTAAAAGGATATAGTGAAATTGATGTTGGGCAACGTTTTGTTTAAATATCTAGCCCATTTGGTCAATGTCGAACAATGTCAAGCAAATGAATGAAAGCAACTTTATTCATGTTAAGAAGATAGAGATACTCGTATATGAGTAAATCTAAGTGCTACGATTGACACAAGCATAAGAAATCAGTGTAAAACTGTTAACCTAAGTTTTTCTATGAAGGAGAAACGAATTTCGCGGACACATAGATTAAGTCAGTTTTCTCACTCGACAGAATTATTTGCCTTAAATATTTTTTTTTTATTACTTGTATGCTTCCTTGTTTGTAATGTTGTTTGCTGGAATATTTGTGTCAACATGCAGAAGAAGGGATCTGTGCAGGCATTCGATGATACCAATAATACTTGAGAGTCAATAGCAGGAGGTTATAATTTCACATTCAGCGTTTTTCTGCTGTAACATAGGGTAAAAAAAGTGACAACGACAAACAGTAATCACTTTCAGTGTTCACAGTCACTTTCCTGCCCCTGCTTCCCTGCACATTCTCAGGTGGTGCTGAAAAACGACTTACATTCAGTGGTAAAAGATGAATACGTGCGAATTTTATAATGATTCTATTTTTACTATTTTTAGAAAAAAATTCTCCTGTGATTTCCAAGTGCACTAAAAACATCGAAAGCTAAGGAAATGAATATTCCGACGCAAGAATAACCGATGAACATTATTTCAAGAGTGTCGGTAGTGTGACAAGACCGAGAGTAGTTATACGAATTTCTTGTTTTTAAAATTGAGAAACTTAGAAACTCACCTTGATCTTGGCTTCAGTTTTGATTCTCCACTAGTCACAGGATCAACAGCTTCAACAATTGTGGAATGGCTGGATTTCTTGTCACCAGAAACCGAAGGGCTGGCATTGTTATACTTATCTGTAAAAAAAAAAAATCATTCAACACACTTATAACCTACTCATGTCCAACTGGTGCAATATTTAACGGAAACACAACCCCATTCCGTCAACTCTAAATGAATGTCTGCCACAAAGGTGCTTGCCTAGCAAACTAACACCCCCTAACAATATTATTAGCAATAAGAAAGTTAACCGTTGAACAAAAATTTTTTTAAATTATTATCATACATGAAAATGGTGCTGCGAATATGTTGTTTGATACGTTGTTGACCCGCATCATCCGATGTGCAACTGACTGGAAAGTGTGAAATATTCACACCATCTGGAGCACACTATTATAGTTGTAAAGTACAACTTACTACTGAACAAATACTCGTATATACAAGCATACACAAGCATTTTCAGAGTAACCACCGGGAAATGCCGCTCAGAAATTGGTACTTGAACTTTTAATTAATGGAAAACTCGAGGTGACATAAACGGTGTGAAACATCAAGTCAAGTGTAGCTGGAGGATATTCGTATCTTATTGATAATCTAAAATTGATGAGATTGGAACCCTAGTAATTAAAAATGGTAAATAAGGCAATCGAAAATAACTTGAATCTGCGTCTTTATCCAAGGCAATTTTGCAATCTGGTGGAATTTAGGATATAATTTGCAATTTTAATTCTTAAACCAAGGGGAGGTTAGTGTTTCAGTTTACCACGAGATGTATCAAATACAAATTATTTTTTTTTTTTTTAGATGTGTTGATTTCTGGAAAGAGATAAATACAAAACATTTTCATCACATCCGGTTGGCATGTCTGAATATTCATAAATTGGTGGCATATGTTCATCGGTTGGTTTGTTACGCGTTAAATTAAATTTTAATATTTAATACATGAGATATCAAAGTTTTTTTTTTTTATTTCATTTTCAGTCGATGAGGCTGAATTTCACTAGTACGCGATACTTTGTATTTAATGAATCCAATAATATAACCACAGACATATAGAGGTATGTATGTATAAACTGAAAAGTTCGTTCTTTAGAAAATCAATTCAAAGGAAGGTAGCTAGATGTACTTTATACGTATATAACCAATAACCGATACCGTAAACCTATAACTTAACACATGGGCTGAAGTCAGTGTATATACAAAATTTTTGCAAAATTCAACTTTATTTATCAATATAGTTGCCTTCGAGGGCAATACACTGATTGAAACGATTTTTCAATCTTTCGATATCAGTTTTGTAGTATGATTTCGGTTTTGCCTCAAAATAGGCCTCTGTTTCGGCGATTACTTCTTCATCGGTCTTAAATCTCTTTCCGGCGAGCATTCTTTTGAGGTCTGCGAACAGGAAATAGTCGCTGGGGGCCAAATCTGGAGAATATGGTGGGTGGGGAAGCAATTCGTAGCCGAATTCATTCAATTTTGCCATCGTTTTCATCGACTTGTGACACGGTGCATTGTCTTGATGAAACAGCACTTTATTTTTCTTCAAATGCGGCCGTTTTTCTGCGATTTCGTCCTTCAAACGCTCCAACAACGCAATGCAATAGTCGCTGTTGATAATCTGCCCCTTTTGGAGATGGTCGATGAAAATAATTCCATGTGTATCCCAAAATATGGATGCCATAACCTTGCCAGCCGACTGTTGAGTTTTTGGTCGTTTTGGACGAGGTTCGTCGCCTGGTCGCCACTTAGCTGACTGCCGACTTGACTCTGGTGTGAAGTGATGGAGCCAAGTTTCATCCATTGTCACTTACCGACGCAAAAATTCTGCTTTATTGCGGTTGAACAGTTTTAAACACTCCTCTGAATCATCAACACGTTGTTGTTTTTGGTCGACTGTGAGAAAACGCGGCACCCACTTTGAACAGAGCTTTCGCATGTCCAAATATTCGTGTATGATATATCCAACACGCTCTTTTCATATATTTTCAGAGCCTCAGCTATCTCAATCAACTTCACTTTACAGTCATTCGTAATAATTTTGTGGACTTTTTTGATGTTTTCATCTGAAACATCCTCTTTTGGACGTCCACTGCGTGCATCATCTTCGGTGCTTGTATGAATACTTTTAAATTTTTCAATCCACTTGCGAATGGTTCGTTCGGCTGGTGCAAAGTCCGGTTAACACTTATCAAGCCATTTCTTTGCATCGGCTGGATTTTTTTCCCATCAAAAAGCACAATGATAAATCAACACACGAAATTGCTTTGTATCCATGTTTTTCACAATAACAAAAGTTGCATCACTCACAACGCTATATCTCGAGAACTAATCGTCCGACAGCTATCAAATTTATACATATCTTATGAAGGTTGGTACTAACTGAAAATGGTATGGATTTAATATAAATGGTGCCCTCTCTTAGTAACGGCACGGACCATGAGTTATAATCTATAGTTCAAAACGTTAACTGTAACTTTAACTTTAAGTAAGGATAACTTTTTGGAGACTATTTTTTAGAAGTAGAGGACTTTTAAATGATTCACTTATTTTTAAAACCCCTAACACAAAGTCTACAGTTTACTGTCGGCCGACACCCATTTGCTTTATTTACTGCGTTCTGCAAGGCGATATAATGAAATACTTTTTCATAGAAGAAGTTTCAAAGAGCAGATATTTTTTTTAGTTTTTCGCTGCATAGCCCGTGATTCGTACCCAGGATTTCAGGTATAGTAGTCAATTAAGATTAACTTAAAACTGCGACCAAACCAAAACACGTTAATATTCAGGTTCACTACTGGATAGGCAAGTGAGATGGATGGGACAATGAAGCATAGCTGGTATTTCTTACCAGTGGTGGTGGTGAATGAGGTCATTGAATATTACGATTTTGTGACACTAAATTCTTTCAAATTCTTAAATATGAATGGCTGGTATGCTACGGAGATGTTACCTCTAAGTCCATAGAAAAAGCTTTAAAACGTAAATTTTTAAACCATCTACAATTTGGCCAGTTTATATGGTTCCATTATCTTTCCGAATTATACGTTCTAAAGCGCGCACCGCAGTGCTTAACTCAAACGCACTTCTTAGAGGCGTCGGGATGCATTCGATTGATCTGCCGTTGCTCTTGAGAATCATGCCAGCTTAAGCTGTGAAAGAAGTTATAACTGAAGGTTATAAAACAGGCAATCCTTACATAGATTCAGGTCCTGGAAAAAGCTGTTTCTCAACCTTGTCGGGGAGGTTTATCGGCTATTTCATTTCGTTAGATCATATTGCGGACTGGTACTCCAACAAGCCTCAGTGAATTGAACTTTTAAATTGCGTACTGCGAGGTTTTATTAAGCCCCTTGTTTTACAGTATGTGTAATTGATATTAGAATTGCATAAATCTTTGCAAATGCAAATTTTTCTAAATTGTCGTCCGCCAAAAATGCACACACGATTCATCTAAGAACTGTTTTAGGGATATTCGCAAGAAAACGAGCACAATCAAAGTCGCGGCAACAGAATTTCTAGTATCATTGTATTGTACAAAACTCAAGAACAAAAAATACTTCCTTTTCAACAGAAGATGAGAGTGCAACCGAGGATATGATTATAGAGGAGAGGGAGATTCATTAAGATTTTTTCATCAGACAACCGATTTACAGCTTTAAAAGTCTGCCTACGAGATTTTTAAGCGCACTGTCGCATAATTCTCTGTGGTATGTTGCATTTTGGACAGGAAATCCATTCGCAAAACAATTTGTGCACATAAAGCTCAACCACCCTCTCTATGCTCTTGAATATGACTGTACTGATAGGGCTGTAGCTCTTGGCGAGCGTGTAGCCCTTTTTTCGACTTTGGGTATAAGGGCTACTCCTAATATATGCCAGGGGTTGGTATACATATATATATATATACAGGGTGACTGACTCAAGTGGAACCTTTTTAAAATGCTTAAATTTTTTTATTTTTTGATATATCGAATTGTGCCAAAGCAAAAAATTTTGGAAAATACATCAATTTTCAAATTGTATTAGTAGTTTTCAATATGTCCACCTTTGGCGCGAATAATGGCCTTGAGACGGCCGAATAAAGCATCGCACGCTGCACGCAAGTGGCTCTGCGGTATTTTGGCCCATTCCCGGCGAAGTGCTTGTTTGAGGTGGTCAAAATACCTTCAAAATACCCCAGACAGAGAAATCCAACGGATTCCGAAAAATTTGCAATCCATTGTGTCAAAGAAATGAAGTGTGGAACATTGTTTCTTAACCAATATTGGTTGACGAGCGCTTTGTGAGGCGGTGCCGAATCTTGTTGAAATGTCCATGTCCACGGTCTCCGACCGAAATGATTGTTTGCCCAAGGCTTCAATACTGTCTCTAAGACAGTTTCACGGTATACGATCGCATTAATTTTGACGCCACGGTCCAAAAATACGAGCGGAGAGCGATCATCGGCGGTTATGGCGGCTCAAACCATCACCGTCGGTGCTGCCTGCTTTCTGGTGGCCGTCCGAAGGTGTAAACTTTCAAAGGACCTCTCTGGCAAGTAAACTCGGTCATTTTTTTTGTTGACATATTGCTCTATAACAAATAGCTACTCATCGGAAAAAACCAAATTCGGCAACTCACCACTTTCGTGCAAGCGTAGCAACTTCTTCGCTGTTTGGACTCTAACTTTTTTCTGTTGCGGTGTAAGATCGTGCGCTTTTTGGAACTTCATTGGCTTGAGCCCAAGCTCATTTTTCAGTATGTGTTGCATGCGTTCCAATGATATGTTGAGCTCACGAGCCATTTTTTTTCCACTTCGAGACACAAATGATTTACTCATCTAACGATAGCTACTTCTGGTTTTCCAGCCAAATATAAAGCAATCACACTATCACGTTTGAATTCCATAGCGGATATAAATTTTTCAGCACAACTGAGACGCAAATCGTTTAAAAGGCTTGTAAATAATAAAATTATCTGTCATGTGTCAAAATTTGAGCTCACAATAATGAACGGTTTGGAAATTATAGCAGTCTGAAGTTGGTTGCAGTTTGAGTCAGTCAGGGTGTATATGTCAGTGATTTCAGATAAAAATATTAAATCTGAGAGAAGGACGGAATTGACTTGTTCTTGTTTAGCATCAGGTGGGATCGACTTACTTAGCCAGCTTTGAACCGTGATAGGTTTTTGCCTCTAACACGTCAGCTTTCTGATTCCTTTTACACGCGATTGCTTGGTCTTTAAAATAAAAGTTATGTTTTTTTTTGTGGGATTGATTGTGGTCAATTTGTTTGGAATTTTTTTGGATGAAATTCACATCTTGGTACAGCTAAATTAATTTTTTTTTTCGTATGTACAAATAAATCTTGCTTTGGACTATATGGGCCGCTAGTTCTGATTCTGTGCGCTACGATCTTTTGGATTTGTCTTTGGTTTACTTAACTTACTTGACCAGATCCTAACTCGTAGGAATTAAGTAATGAAATTTTCGTGAATAGCGACACTTAAGCGAAAAAGCTCGCAATCATATTGTTCCTGAATTACATGAGCAAAATGAGATCTTAGCAAGGTATTATGTTTTCGATAAACACATTCACTAGCTGTATATACTCGTATGTTAATTGCATCATTAAAAAATTATACATATCTGTTTACGCAGATGATATGAAAATCTTTTAGATATATATCATTCTCCTCAGTCAGCCTACCACTACAGTAAGACTTAGACAGATTTTGTGCTTGGTGTCAGAAGAATTCCCTTGAGCTTAACGTCAATAAGTATCAGGCTATAACTACTACTTCACCTCGCTGCCATCTAATCTTTAATCAGTCTGTTCCCTTAGTGAATGAGTTGCGTGATTTAAGTATTATCTGTAATAAGGAACTAAATTTCCGTTCTCACATCGATAATACAATGGCGATCCCAGAAGTACCCGACCCAACAAAGAAAACACAAAAATTTTGGAAAAAAATTTATTTATTTTTCAACATAACCGAATTTCAGCTTTATACACTTTTCCCAGTGATGTTCAAAAAGTTCGATACCCTTTTTATAATAAGAACTGTCTTGCTCCTCAAAATAGCCATTAACTGCTGACATCACTTCTTCATCGTTGGAAAATCTTTGACCACTGAGTCATTTTTTCAAGTTTGGGAACAGAAAATAATCCTAGGCGCTGAATCTGGCGAATAGGGTGCATGAGGTAGCAATTCAAACTTTAATTCATTAATTTTGGCCATTTAAATAACGGATGTGTGAGCTGGTGCATTGTCTTGATGAAATAGTACTTTCTTCTTAGCCAAATACGGCCGTTTTTACTTGATTTCCTTGCTCAAATGTTGCAATAAGTTCGCATAATACTGGCCGTTGATAGTTATTTTCTTTTTCAAGATAGTCAGTTAAAACTATCGCACGCGCGTCCCAAAAAATCGATGTCATGACCTTGTTTGCAGTTGAAATGACCTTCGTCTTCTTTGAAGCCAGTTCTCCCTTTTGAATCCATTGTTTCGGTTGTTCTCGGGTGTAAAGTGATGGACCCATGTTTTATCCATTGGTTTGTTGCTGTGAAACTTCGCTAAACACTCAATTAAAGCATCTTCACGACACTGTTTTTGCTCAAGTGTGAGCAAACGCGCCACCCATCTTGCACACAATGTCTGCTAGCTCTCGCACTTTCAGTCGACGATCATCCAGTACCGCTTTGTGGATTTTCTTCACCATTTCTGGAGTCGTCACCTCATTTAGTCGACCACTGCGATGCTCGTCATGGCAGCTCGTACGGCCTCGTTTAAACTCACCCAGAGTAGAATTCAGTTCAGCTTTTATATTGGTTGGGTTGAGGCCTTTCAAATAAAAGTATTGTATCACATAACGATACCCAATTTTCTCCATTTTCATAAATTCACTGACAACATTCACTATTGATGGTTGCCAAACAAATACTAAACAACGTGGAGCTTTCAAACTTGAAACATATACTTTATAGACTGCGTACTTTCCAATACATTGATATTTTCAAACAATTACCGCCATGTCTTGTCATGCGGTATACTTCTGTTCAACGCAAGTTCTTACGATTTATTTTACGTGGTCTTCCCTCTGATAATATCCAAAATTTACAACTCCTTTCTATACGCCGAAAAGTTGCCGATATTCTCTTTATTCATCAAATTTTAGTTTAGATCGGTATTCTTTTAGGATTGATTGTGGAATAGTGATGAATGTACATACTCCACTCCTCTTCGCAGTTTTTCCGCCAGATAGATTTAATTTTGCTTTCAATGTCTTCTTTGTTGTTAATGAAGAAAGTTATGAGAGGTTCGTTCAAGGCTCTTTTTGCTGCAATATCGGCGAGTTCATTTCCCGGAATACCAGCATGTCCGGGGACCCAGATTAATTTGAGTTTACCATTAAGCTTATAACGGATAGCTGTAATTATCGGGTTTTTATTGTTTATATTTAGCACTCCTTCGATATCAGATAGGCTGTCTGTGCAGATAAGGGTTTTTTTTTGACAAGACGATATTCGGTGGCCCTTAGAATTGCGATAGTCTCTGCTGTATGTACTGTGACAAAGTTTGGCAACAAACTTTAGGTTTCTATCTGTCCCTTATCATTCACAACAGCAAACGCTGTGCCTGTTTGCGTTTTAGAGCCATCTGTGAAGACGGTGATCCAATCGCGATGGACATTTTTTATTTGTTCGAAAAGTTGTCTATATACCGAGTTGCTGGTTGAGATTTTCGGAAGTGCTGCAAGCTCTGTATTTACTGAGTCAATAGGTAAGAACCATGGTGGAAAATTAGTATGACGCGATTTTTGTTTTCTGAGTACTACTTCCATTGTTTTGGATCTAGCTATTGCATTTTCTATTGCGGAAGGGTATCTGGATATTTTTTTCCGTTTTATTATTTTTTTAAGGTCTAACTCGATGGGGGAACTGTTTGTTAAGGCAATTTTCGCAACAAGAAGTGAGCTAAGATACTGGAATCGATCTTGAATTGAAGGTAGACCACTCTCTGCGAGGATATTTTTGATAGGAGTAGCTCTAAATGCTTCGAGACTTGTTCTTACTGAGGTATGGTATGCTGATGAGATCGTTTGTATGTTTGATTTGGAACATTTACCATAAACCACTGGTCCATAGTCAATCTTCGATAACATAATTGATTTTGTTACATTAATAAGTGTGTTGACATGAGAACAGCTATTCTTAGATCCTAATATCTTTATAATATTTAACCTGGCAGCTAGGCTTTTCTTAAGTTCTAAACAATGGTTCTTAAAACTATACTTATTATCAAAGTATATACCTAAGATTTTAAGACAATTGGTATTAGTTATGTTAGTATTATTAAAATTGATAGTGATATGTTTATTACAACTAGTTGTCAAATTGCGCTTTTTTGTGCTAAAATCTTGGAGCCAGAAATTTGGCACCAGGATTCGAGGTCTTTTAAAATTCTTAAAAATAATGATAATATCATGTCAAGTTCCTTACACTTAGTAAGTATAACAGGGTCGTCAGCATATAGCCAGTATTGAACTGACTTAAATTTTTGCAATATTTCGGAAATATCATTGAAGGCTATTACGAATAAAATTACAGAGAGTGAAGATTCTTGAGGGATTCCATTCTCTGAATTTTTAATATTGGAGAAGACTCTGTTAACTTTTACTCGAAATTTTCTATTACTTAAGAAGGACTTAATAATTTTGAACATTTTTGGTCCAATATTCCATTTAGCGATTTTATTTAGTATAATATGAATACCGATGCGTTCGAATGCTTTTTTAAAATCAATTGAAAGAATAGAGACGTGGTTTTTGTTTGACAAAGCTGTAGTAACGTAGTCATCAATATGCAGCAGCGCATCCATTGTTCCACGCCCGTGTTTAAACGCTACTTGATTGATATCTAGTAAGTTCTTTCTTTCTAAAAACCAATAAAGCCTTTTTGATAATATTTTCTCAAATATTTTACCTAGACACGGGAGGAGTGATATTGGTCGGTATTCATTGCTTAAAGTGGATTGGTTTTTTGACTTAGGGATAGGTATCACTGTAGCGGTCTTCCACACTTGAGGGATAGTGCCCGTTGAAAATATTTTATTGAATAAATTCAATAAACGACTTTTAAAAACTGGTGAGCTGTTTTTGAGCATATTAAAATCAATTCTATCGTATCCGGGAGTTTTTCCTTTTGCTAATTTGATTGCTGAGTTTAACTCAATCATATTAATAGAGTGTTTGATGCTTCCAGCTACTAGATCAAGTGTTTGGTGTGAAACATTTACTTCAGTTGCTGCACTAGTTTTGCTAGCGCAAAAGTTCGGGTGAAAATTTGTATCACTTGAATATTCCGACCAAGTTTGGGCAAAATGATTCGCGATTTGGTGAGGGCAAGTCAAAATTTGGGGACCAGATGTTACAGCTCGTATATAATGTTGTGTATAGTTTCCTTTTAAGGTTTTAATATCATTCCAAAGTTTCTTCAGAGGAGAATTTGGATTGATTTTAGCTGTAAACGCTTCAAAGGATTTTTTCTTTTCAATTTTCGCCTTTCTACGAAATATGGCGTTGAGTTTACGATAGGTTATGATATTAGAGTCTGTCGGGTATGTTTTCAGGGTATGAAAGGCTGTTTGCTTCTGTTTACGAAGTATTTCAAGCTCTTTATTCCACCAAGGCACCACTGTCTTATGTAAAACACTTTTTGTTTGGGGAATGGCAATTTAGCTAATATTATATTGTTGTACTGCTGCTATTTAAGATATTAAAGATCGGCTTTTCAGTACATATCCAACGAAAATGTTGTCTTCAGAGACTTCAGAAAATTCTATTTCAGCAGCAGTTACTAAAATTTGTAAAGGTTGATCCTGGAATCCTTGTAAATTCTCCTTTTGTCCACGGGCGATCCTGATACATCATACATTAATGTGTTCAGTACATTACAAGTATAAAGTGTAACTAAAGAAAAGCATTTCAGAAATATCTGTAGAAAAGTTGTTAGAAACGATGGTTAAAGAGATAACTCTTTGCTTAATTAACTTATTAACTTTTATTAATTATAAATAATTTGAAGTTTGATTGAATGAGTGCAGCCCCCTTCTAGGAGTTAAAATAAGCACCACCAAAAAACTATGTGTGTCTATTTTCGAAAATTTCCAGTAGTATCCTTTCGAATTTGAAATACTTATATACGAGTAGACGTCATATTACAAAGTCAATAACCTTCAATGTCAAAGCAAAGTCGTTGGGGTGGTCTAAAAATTGAAAGTAAACTCAGAAGACAGAAGAAACACTATTAGATGCTGACACTGCTATAATTATATGTGGGTTCCTTCAGTAATAGCTTTCCTTTAAATAGCAATAAGTCCTGAATTGATGATTGATGTTGACTTTATTCCTTCTGCTTTTGTTGAGCAACTAGCTCTACAAAGCGGATCTAACAAATTTCTTCCGCGAACATCAGCATTTAATCACATGTTTACGTCAAGAAGGATCCTCAGCAAAATATTATATTATTATCTCTTCCACATCAAACCACTAAATTTCCAATAAACGACCACTCTCCGAGTTTATGGCCCATAAGCTCTTTCATTAAAAGTGTCCCTTCCATAACAGAGCAATTACAGTTCCCCCTTTCTACCATTACTAACATCAGCAGTAAAAAATCTTTTTTTTTTCAAATGATGCGATAAAATATATGACAAAATACCAAAGCCATGGTTTTTTTTTTTTTTTTTTTTGAATCAGTATTTTGAGTACAAATTTCGGATACAGATATGATATCTTTAAGGTGGTGGTGTTTTGGAGTACTCGTACTTAGTCCGAATTGCCATGGTTTATAGCAGTTTTATAGAATTAATCTATATTCGAGATGGTATTGGGTTTTAAGAGCTACAAGTATGATATTTAAAAAAAAATATATTTACATAAGCTAAATATTGTAAATTGAGGCGCTACTTGTTTCTATAATGTGCAGATGCAAGTTGAATTAGATCAAATTTGACAAATTGGAACTTACGATTGAATTATTCTTACCTACGACAGCGACAAATGAAGTTTCATGACATAGGAGATGAATGCTAATTGATAGCTCAAGGGAATACTCAATTATGTTCGTACACATGTTATATTGATAGCCGTAAATACGGATACAGTAGTTATGGACAAACATTATTCAAAATACGGATCTAAGAAGTCACAAAGATTTATTCATTCGAAATTGATTGAGTTTTTAACTACAACATTTGGGACTGGAATTCTTGGGGAATACGATTCTTTCACTCTTAGAGAATAATTAATTCTCCTACATTTGTCAATAGTCACTAATGAAATTTCTAGACAGAAAATATGGATGGCAAGCAAGCAATTATCTATCTCTATAAAGGAATGAGTATGTGCTTAGGTTGTCCTAATAAATTTTGATATTGACCTTTTAATTCAATCAGAATGGTTTTCAGTTTTCGGAGCGTAGATGACACACCCTTTTTGAAATAACTTTTTTGAGTAAATTGGTTTCAAACCCGAAAATGATTTCTTCGTTTCTACGGTTTTATTCATCATCAATATGTTGTCCTTTGCTATTCAAGAAAATGTGAATATTGTCCATCTGACGGTGTGCAGAATTGCGAGCATAGTTTTACATCGATTGTGATTATTTCAAAGAGCTGCTTTTCTCAACTACATTTTAGACGTCCCAGCGGACAATACCATATTCCTTGGTAGTGATAACAGTAGCGCAAGAAGAATGGTACCTACAAAGTTTTTTGCGAACAATTCGAAATATTTGGCAAAACGAACAGACTGACTGAAGAGTAAATCATTTAGACTGGGAAAACGCGAAAGAACCAATCACACTTTTGATGAGTTAAAAGCATACATATATTCTCAGTTTTGTACTGAAGACACACAAGGTTCAAGATCCAGTCAGTTGCAAATGAGCTGGCTAGCAAGGGTGGCTGTAGCTCAAGTGGTAGTGTATTGACTTCCCACTCGGAAGGTTCGTCGTTCAATTCCAACCACGCCCGTAAGACATTCTTTTTTGCGGCAACTAAAATCTTCATGAGGTGAATGGTTGTCTAAATACAACATCAAGTCGATTTACACTAATAATTTGGTCTCCTCATTAAATGTAGGATGCCCACCATGGAGCGAAATGACCACTTAGTTTAAACATTTTACTTTTTAAAGTGCTCCGGCATTTTAAGAGTATTTAGTCATACCTTCTTATGTATTTAGTTAAAAAAAAAAAAAAAAAACAAAAACTAGTTGCAGCGATACTGTTTCTTCTGATAGGTAAAGTCGCCAACCGCAGATGGCTATATTCGTAAGTTCTTACCTTAACTTCGTTTAAGTCTAATCAAACAAAACATTATTTTTAAGCACATCTGCTCCCACGTTAAACCAGTTATCAACCTCATATTATTCATCCACGGATGTCGGTCGCAATTGCCCGAATTTGTTTCAATATTTTGATGACCGCATCTATTTTGTATCAATACTGTCGCAGAATAGAAATAATAATTTTTGTTAGATTAAAGTAAAGTCAGTTTTCATCCAGTACTCGAATATTGTAATAAAGAAGTCTTTTTAAAAAACACAAAAACTATAAAAATAGTTATTTGGCGCCTGAGCAGGGACGGGTATTTTGTGAAATAGTGCGTGATCCGAAAGTTTTCTTCATGGAAAATTCCCTAAGAGCTCCCGTGACATTTGATATGACTTCCGCAACTTCAAGTTAGTTAGTCCTAGTCCAGATACCCCAAGAATCTACCGCGACTACCGGGTATGTGTCAGTTTCGCAGAACAAAAAAAAAAAAAAAAAAAAAAAAAAAAAAAAAAAAAAAAAAAAAAAAAAAAAAATTAAAAAAAGCAAAATAATAGAAATATTCTATCGCACAAAAGTGGAAATAAATTAACAATCAAGTACCCTCAAGAAGTGCCAGTGCAAGGTAAAGTCTCCGACGTTTATAAGTCGATCTAAAGTAGTTCGTCTGACTTGGCGAAAGAAACAGTATTGTAGCCATGATTGCAATAAACAGATCAAACTAACTTTTGAGATGAATGGTAGACTTCCAGAGCCAGATAAAATTCCGGACGTAGTCAGTTGTTTACGTGATTTTTAAGGAGATCAGGCTGGATTTAGCTCCTGGGAAAACTAGTGTATATCGTGTTTTTCAGATCTACGACCCAAGTAAAAGATTCCAAAAATATTATGATATCTTAACCACCATAAAAAAATAAAATAACGTGAAACGCGGATGTCGCTCTAGAGACCTACTATAGTACTCCTCTTCATTGTGATAGCATTTGAGGATGTCTTGTCATTTTGCTGATAAGCGTGGTATTTTAGAGTATTAAGTGATTTCACTTGAAGGGAAGAAATACAATACAAGTGTTTTATGAAACAATATACTATATTTCATATTTCAAAAATTATATTCAACGTCAACTAAATCAGAGATCACGTAAAAATTAACAGAACCTTATTGCGAAATTCATTGCTGGGAATGTTGAAATATGTTGAAATGTAAATCTAAAATTGTTCATACTTCCACGCAATTCTCGGTAATGAAAATTCAGAAGAATTATCTGTCGTTATTAACACAGAAGAAAATTCTATGACGATTCTGGACAAAGTTAAAGTTCAAATGGAACAGCAAAAATCCCAATCCGTTAATTTAATTAACACTTAATTCGATCATATGACAGATAAACCAAAAGTAAGCAATTAAAGTTTGTGGTGAAATTCGTACTAACATACGTAGATACTTCGGTTTAACGAAATACTAACCGTATTTATTACTATCTACTCTAATTACTAAGACGAATTAGAGAAGCAATTAAAGATGCTCCTCGATGAGGGTAATATTAGGTAAACCTTTCAGGTCTCTCTACAATTTAACAGTGTGGATTGTACCAAAAAAACCTGATTCCAATGGAATTAAACAGTACATATTAATAATTGATTACAGAAAACTCAACAAGTTTACTGTCTCAGATCGTTATCCAATCCCAAATATAAATGAAGTACTTGGGCAATTAAGTTGGAACACCTTGTTCAAAGTTCTAACCACTTAAAAGTGGTTTCAATGAAATTTTACTTAAAGAATCTGATATAGAGAAAATTGCTTTCTCTATTAGTAATTAGTTAATTTGGCACCGTTAGCTTAAAAATGCTCCTTCTATTTTTCGTGAATTTATAGGAAGATTTTGTGATGTTTATAACGACGACATGATCTTTAGTAAAAATGAAGCTGAACACTTAGAGCACCTTAAGTTCAAATTATAAACATCCGCGGAAGCCAATATGAAAATTCAATCAGCCAAAGACAAATGGAAAGTCTTCTCTAAAAGAATTTCTGCAAATCCTGCAAAAGTAGAAGCTATTGTAAATTTTGCATTGGACCAATCACTCTTAGAAGGCTTCAATGATTTCTTGGTATCTTAGGGTATTAGCGTTGCTTTGTAAAAAATTACACAAAGCTCGCGAAATCACTGACATCACTTTTAAGAAGGGAGGGGGTTATACGATTAGTTCAAAGCAAATTCCAAAAAAAAATCTAATTTCTCTGAACTATGATGCTTGAAGCCATGGCTTCGAAAAAATTAAAACATTTTTCAATTTCGCAGGATATTATCCTCCCATACCTGAGTTACAGCAAATCCTTCGAGCTCACAACCCATACACCCAATTTCGCATTATGTGCAGAACTTTCATAAGAGGAAAATCTATTGCATTTATTCCGAGAACTCTAAGCAATTCACAGAAATATTTCGCAACAAATGGAAAATTTGAAATTACTCGTGCAAGCACTTAATTTACTGGGAAACTACATTTACGGAACTGCTATCAACACAGATCAATAGCCCTTAATTTATGATCTCAGTTATAAAAATAAGAATTCTAAGATGAAATAAAATTTAAATTAAGAAAAGCTAATGTCCTTTCTGACGCATAAGACCACCCCCAATATCTCAGGTAAAAATGACTGATACCATCCATAGCTCACAACAAGAACTATCATATGTTTTTTGCAAACAATTAATTTTGATATTAGGTGAAGAAAGTAGCCATGAACTGATATACCCTCACAGATAATTAAAAGTTATTTTAATTAATTAATTAAAAAATCAAACAACTCAATAGAAATTTCCAAAAGATTTTAAGACTAATAAGGACTTGACAACTTTTTTCTTAAATAAAAGGCAAACCATTTGAGATATTTCAAAAAATTTATTATTGGCTTAAAGTACAATCAAAACATTTATGAATGGAACTCGACTTCGGTTATAGGCCACCGCAGGCACGTTTGCAGCGGTCGATTAGTTGGACCCAATTTAAACGACTCGGCCACACATTTCGTCCGAAACGGTCACTTTTTCGCGTTCAAAGTTGGCTCTGAGCTCTTCCAATGTCGTTGGCGTGTTAGCATAAACCAATGACTTAACGTAGCCCCACAGAAAATAGGAATATAGTCAAGCGGCGTTAAATCGCACGAACGAGGCGGCCAATCGACTGGCCCATGTCTTGAGATAACACGCTCACCATGCTTACTCTTCAATAAATCGACTGTGGCGTGTGCTGTGTGGCTTATGGCACCATCCTGTTGAAACCACATGTCGTCCAAGTCCATATCTTCCAATTCGTGCCAAAAATAAACGGTGATTATGGCGCGATAACGCTGATCATTCACAGTAACGTGACGATCGTTATCGTCGACGAAAAAATATGGCCCAATAGCGCCGCCGGCATGCAAACCGCACCAAACAGTTATTTTTTGTAGATGAAGTGGTGATTCATGAAGCACATGTGGGTTTTCACCCGACCAATAACGCATATTTTGCTTATTGATGAGCCCATTGAGCCAAAAATGTGCTTCGTCACTGAAGATGATTTTGCGATGAAATTCATCATCTTGGCGCATCTTCTCCAGAACCCAATCGGAGAACGTAGCTCGTTAGTGTACTTTACCATGATGAAAATGTTGAGTTTACTGAATAAATTGACAGTGAAAATTTGATGATTAGTGAAAGAGTGCGTTCACAAATTAAATTCAAAGTTGTCAAGTCCCTATTGGAAAACCCTATACTTACATATTTAAAAAAAAAATCAATTTATAGAGCTCTGAAAGTACACGTTTTTGGCGTTTTGATAGACTCTTCTTAAAAAATAATTTTCGCTCCCAAAAAAGCTTTTTGTTAATTTTTTTGTAATAATTATAATAAATATGTTATATATACAAAAATGCACTTAGGTAGACCCATTTTAAACAAATTAATTACGCTGACATAAAAAATCGTGTTGTTCTTTTTTTCCTTATATTTATTAAGAGCGAACATACAATACATATTGTAAATTAAAATAACAATCATTCACATTTTTTGTATGAAAACAGAGTCTAAGAGATATTTTGTTTGTTTAAATTGTTACATTTAAAAGCTCCAGGACTTCTTGTTCGATAACACTTTTTATTCTTTTGGGAATGCACCTGAGATTTGCAATAAAAGGCTCTGAAGTTATTAACAATTTATTAAGAAGATCTGTGATCGTGTATAAACGCGTTATTTTTCTTGTGAATAGTTCCCTATATTTCATAATCTCTTTGTTTCTAGCCTCTTGCGCTTCCTCTGACAATTGGCCAATTGGAAGAATGCAAAAAGCAACCACTTGTTTGCCATAAAACAAAACTTTGTGAACGCTCACTGGCATCCTATACCATCCATACTTCTCAAGATACAAAGTCCTAGTCCTGATCGCACATGTGTCAAAAGCATTAAAATTAATAGGAAACCGAGACGCTAGAACTTCCAAAATAATGTGGAACCCTTTGATAAGCTGTTATCTCAGCTGTTTTATATTCCTCTTGGAAGAATCGCCTTGCTGTGTTGCCATCGTTTGTATTCCCAGATTGTTGAGTTGGTATGTCAATGAGTAAGCCAGTTTTATCCTGGCTTTGAATTTTTCTTGCTTACTTGTTCTTTGACTTGCCAAATCTAAACATCAGGCCTATATACAATGTGAAGGATACATTCCATGAAACGAATCCAAGAATGGAGTGGACTTAAGCCAAAAGACATTGAAAAAGGATTATCAGACTTTCTCGAAACAATATTTGCGTTGTTCATTTCGGATGGTTTTGCACCACATATGTAACAAGACCATTTGAATAATATAATGAAATAATAATTATAATATGAAATTCTTCCCCTCGAATTTCAACAGGTGATAATACCTTTATTTGCTCTACAATAAGTTGAACTTCCCGTTTTATCAAGTCTGATTTTTCCTTTGCAAAAACAAGTTTAATAGGGCGGCAGTATCTTGTTGAAAAGGGGGCTGGATTTTGCCAAAGTATGGTCTTAAGTTCTTCCTTAGAAAAGTACATTTGAATCGGAACCATGGAAATTCTGAAAAGGTTTTCGTCAAAACATTCTTCAGATGTGTATTTATGCTGAGCTCCGTCACATCTCCATTTGAAAGTCAAAGATAATTCTTTAAGGCATGTTTTGAATATCTCACAATTAAATATGTCTTTCTGAGCCAAACATAAACGCCTTACGCTATGATCAATTAAGCTCTGAAGATCACATTTAGCAGACGATTCTGACAGAGTTTTATGATCAGGATAGCATTTTTAGACTCTTTCATTTTATCGTATGATGGCAGTATATATCGAACGATTTGTTGAGTTTTTGACGTATAATCTCATATTGATGAGTGGATAACTGCAAATCCCCAATTAAAGCTAACGATTCATCAGCAGATCAAAGCTAAATGAATCCATTTAGCACAATTTTCTTTTTAATTTTTTCACAGCACTCTTCAAAGTTTTTTATTTTTTCTCCCAATTTTGATTACATTTGAAGAAGATGGAATTTCATCTAAGAATTTGTGTGGTAGATTTAGGGTTTCATTTAGCCAGGAAGAATGAGTGCTTTCGAAGCGTTCACGGTGCCTACCACTTTTGGCCCACATCGCATTTATTTTAAAACAAATAAGCCTAACAGATGACTTAAGTTATTTGACTGCTTCTTCAGAAAATGGTATTTGTTCAAAATAGCGTATCACAAAGGAAAATACCGCATCAACACGATTTATTTTGATTTTGGAAGCCCAAACTCCAAAAACTATTTTTTTTTTCGTAATTTCGATAGACATTCTGAAGATTTCAAAGAATATCATTTATTAAAAGCTTATACCTACACTTAAAAAGTTGAATATGTACTTATACGTACCACAAAAGAAGACGTTTAGGACATCAAACACTAATAACAAAATCACATCACATCATGTGGATAAAACTTAATAAGATTGTTACTTAGTACTTTTTTTTGTCGAAGGCAAATTCGAAAATGGAAAAAAAAAAAAAATGTATGGGCGTCGCACCTACGCTCGGCAACTTAAAGCATACATGACATATCAGGCTTTTAAATGCATATAGTCTTCCATCCGAACAACACTGAATACTTAAAGTTTTTCTCTTATGAATGCAAAAATTGAATAAAAATTGTCCGTTTTTTTTACTCTATACACCAAAAAATATATTTAAACACTCTATGGACAATAATTTTACTTACTTTTCAATTCCCTTCGATTCGTATTTAATAAATCAAAGAAAAACTTTCAATAAAAAATGAACCAAGCACTCGTAATAAAAGAAATACCAAAACTACCGTCACAAGCCAATTGTCACTGAAATTATCACAAACTTCAACTTCAAGTCCAATTATCTTTATTTTACATGACTTCCACACAACATTCCTTTCAAATTCTTTTATTTGAAGGTATAGGCTGCCAGTAAAACCAGTTCTTACATCATTTTATGCAAGTCATTTTTGTAATTAAATTCCGCTAGATGAGCGAATTCTCACACTGTGCGGCGGTTTCCACAACGGCAATTGGTGGGCGCTCTAGATCTAAAACAGCCCAACAAAAATAACAACAAAAAATTATAATTTTCATATATTTTTTTCATCGATTAACCTCTAATAATGACAGCCAGAGGGCGTGTCATTATAATCTTAGGAGCAGATTACATCAGAAACATGTGTAAGTCTTTCACTAAAATTCGCTGTAGGTACCTTCTGGTGATGCTCGATTGCGTGGCCCGTCGTCTGGTTGGTGTTTCTTCGTTCTGAGCGACATCGGCAGCCACAATCGCTATATTTTCGGCCGAACGACCAGCCTGCATGGTGTAATGTGGTTCCACTCTGTTTGAGTCGAGTAGTTAAGCGCCGGAATGTTTGCCCAGATGGAGCGATACGATTAGGAATTCGACGTCGAAATTCTTGCTGCGCTAACACCACCGATCAATTATTGGTCAAAAACATCGACACAATTATTCCACGCTCGTGCGGAGTATAGCGCTCCATTTCATGTCTGTTTCTATACTGCAGCTATCTAGTTCACAAATGTCAAATATGATTGACGTACAATGCCGTTTGCAAAAACTATACCATTTTCCGATAAGGTGATTCATTTTGCGCCACCTTGTACTTGATTACCATAAATAACTGTACAATTGAAATATTAAATGGAAAACTTAGCAACAATAATTTTGAATTTACAGATAGATTCTTTTATACGGAAGACATAACGTACAATTTTTCAAAATATTAATTACGTTGCTAACTTAACTATCTTCATAATTGTAGTCGTTATATTCACTTTAATAGTAGATGGGGAGAGGTTACATACTCCAACAAGAACAAAAGTATTGCTTTCTCTTCATAACCAGTAACTTGATTTTCCCACACCTATTCAACGTGAACGAACAAACGTGTAGCGACAATGTTGTAACTATATCAAATATCATACAAGTGGCCACGCGCATTTCCGAATTAGCTGAGTTAGCAAGGTAAAAATAGATATAAGGGAGTGACGTATTGCCACCCAGTTAGTTAGTAAGTTGTGTAAGTAAGATTCATTTGAAACACTTTTTTATTCTTTTACTTTTTCGGTAGCTCTCATGTAAAGGGTGATTCATCGCGAGGTTTGATTTACATCGTAAAATAAAACACATAAATTTGAAAGTGAATTTAAAATTTTTATTATTGGTTAAAAGAACAGTTCATGGCATTTACTTTTTGAAAATGATATCATGTAATAGTTGGCCACGATTACGTACGATGTGGTGCATTCGGAAGGTCCAATTTTGGGCGACATTACTCGACACGAGTGAGGTTGGCTTTCAAAGTGTCAATCGTTGTTTGGTTATACCTGAAAATCTGATACTTTACATATCCTCAGAGAAAATAGTCAAAAGGTGTGATATCGCACGATCTAGGCGTTCAATTTACCGTAGCAAAACGTAAAATTAAGTGCTCACCAAATTATTTTTTTACAAGTTCATTGTTTCACGCGCTGTATGACTCGTAGCGCTGTCTTGTTGAAACAAGAGCTCACCGAAATCATGTTCTTAAATTTCAGGAAGCACATAGTCTGTTAACATGGCGCGATAACGCTTACCATTGACGGTAACATTCTGATTTGCCTCATTTTTGAAGAAATATGGACCAATGATTCTACCAGCCCATAAACCACACCATACCGTTGTTTTTACTGGATGTAATTGTAGCTCTTTGTACTCTTCGGGTTGCTCATCAGCCCAAATATGGCAATTTTACTTATAAACGTATCCATTGAGCCGGAAATGGGCTTCATCACTGAACAAAATTTCACGATAAGACACTGGATTTTCATTGAGTTTTCCCAGAGCCCATTCACCGAAAATATGACGCAAATTCAAGTCGCCTGGCTTCAATTCTTACACAAGTTGAATTTTGTACGCTTTTAGGCCATGATTCTCACGTATAATACGCCAAGTTGCCGAATACGCCAAGCCAAGCTGCTGAGAACGATGACGAATTGATTCGTCACGATCTTCGCGTACACTCTCAGCTATAGCTGCTATAGTCTCTTCATTACGTGCTGAAGGTGGCCTAACCGGTCGAGTATCATCCACTAATGTAAACTGGGACTCAAATTTGCGAATGGTATTGAAAATATGGGTTTCAGTAGGTCGATTACGTGCATAATAAGTTCCTCGAATCGCACAAAAAACATTTTTCACGGAGCGCTGATTTTCGTAATACAGTGTGAGTCTTTCTATTGGGTCTATAAGCAAACTTCGTGCGGTTTGCTTAGAGATGGCGTAACTTGTATTATTCCATTGGAACATGCGTTGGAAAGCTACTGTCATTGTACGTCATTTCAGTATATGTCATTCATTTGAAGCGTAAACAACAATAATTTTTTTTCACTCAAATATGTCGAACTTTGTGGCTGAAAAAGTGTTTTTGCGGGGAGTTCTTCTTCATTACTTTAATATGAAGAAAACTGCTGCCGAAAGTCATCGTATTTTGGTGGAACATGGTGAACATGCGCTAGCTGAGCGAACGTGCCAAAAGTGGTTTGCACGATTTAAAAGTGGTGATTTTGGCTTGGAAGACGATGAACGTCCTGGGCTCGCAGAATCCTTGAGTGTCCCTCAAGCAGCCATTTCAAAACGTTTAAAAGCAGCTGGATATATTCAAAAGCAAGGAAATTGGGTTCCACATGAACTCAAGCCGAGAGACGTCGAAAGGCGGTTTTGCATGTCCGAAATGCTGCTGGAACGCCACAAAAGGAAGTCATTTTTGCATAGGATTGTTACTGGTGATGAAAAATGGATCCATTACGACAACACTAATCGCAAAAAATCATATGTGAAACCCGGCCGAATATCCATGGCGCGTAGCTAATGCTCTGTATTTGGTGTTATCAGACGGGTGTGCTGTATTATGAGCTGATAAAACCGGGTGAAACCATCAAAAGACAACGCTACCGAACACAATTAATCCGTTTGAAGAGAGCAGTAGCCGAAAAACGCCCGGAATATTCGACCAGACACGAGGCAATAATTTTCCATCATGACAACGCTCGGCCCAACGTTGCTATTCCGGTTAAGAACTATTTGAAAAACAGTGGATGAGAAGTCTTACCCCACCCGTCTTATAGTCCAGACCTTGCCCCTTCTGACTACCATTTGTTCCGGTCGATGCAGAACGCCCTCACTGAAATACGGTTCACATCAGAGCAGAATATCAAAAATTGGCTTAATTCATTCTTGGCTGCCAAGCCGGCGCATTTGTTTTCGGATGGGATACACAAATTGCCAGAAACATGGAAAAAAGTCATAGCTTCAGATGGGCAATACTTTGAATAATACTATTGTACATGTCACGCGTAATCTGTCAAAAAAAGCTACTGAAAATCAAACCTCACGATGAATCACGATGAAAATTACTCGTATTAAGGGAAAAATAATAGAAAAATTCTGTTACATCGAAATAGCTAAATATTGTGATAAACCAAACATTTGGCCTAATTTTTGACGGTATATCAAAGAAAATTATTCTAACTGGCAGTATACACGATATACCCTGACATTTGTATATTTTTAACACGATATTGTTGGTTTATTGACGTTTAATAATACTACAACACTTACTACAGTTAAGGAGATGCTATTTCTAATGTTTTTTTCAACGGCTACCACTTAACGTAAACTACTTAACTCCACGTAACTTCATGTATGTTCGACATTTGGTTTGAATGAAGACATTTTATATTAATCAACCAAACAAGTAAGACCAAAACAGAAAATTAAAAATATAGGACATTAAAAGGTAATTGAATAAAAATCTCGCGAAGAGAAATCTAGTACCAAGCACGTGTAATTGCTCCAACACCTCCAACTCCACACTCGAACTCCAAGGTGCATACGCGGTTTGCACTTTCGGCACCAGCAGAATTTTCATTTAAATCATCCGAATGGGGAAAATGGACCAGGCGATTTGAGAGGTACCGCATAGGAAACGGACAGGTAAATATTTTCTTTGTTTTGCATGGGCAAGAAGGCCAAGGAAATTTACGCATCTTTTAAACCACAATCTGAAACCTATACTGCATGCATAAAAAAATTTGAGGAATACCATACTTTATACCCAAGCGGAATGTAATCTATGAACGAGGTAAGTTTCTAAATGGAAAACAGGGCGATGAATCTGGAGAAGAGTTTATCACAGTTTTATATGCTCTAGAAAAACACTGTGATTGAGGAAATCTTTTAGATGAGATGATATTATTAACGTTAGTAGGGATAAAAGACGAAAGTTTAAGTGATAGGCTACAACTAGATCCAAGCTCACATTAGAAAAAAAAGGTAGAAAAGGTGCACCGAGAAAAGAGAGATCTTCAATTAACACCAGCGCAGGAGATTTACAAAGTAGATTCATCCGGGAATCAAAAACGTAGATTAAAGAAAGGGAGAAAATGGGGATATAAAACAAAACAGACATCAGACAGGCAGATGAGTGCATGCAATGCGGATACGGACGACGCGTATGTTAGGTGTCCGACAAGGAATACAATTTGCAGAAAACCTGAGAAATGTGGACATTACGCAAGGGTATGTAGAACGAGAGGGGTCTGTGGAGTCAGAGAGGATGGTTGCAAAGATGAAGAAGAGGGGTGCTTCGTTGGCATCTTGACAGATAAGTGGTCTGTTGATTTATGACTAAACAACAAAAAAATTACATTTAAAGGTGACAAAGGTGCGGATGTCACATTAGTGCCTGGTCAGCAGTAGAAGACTTGAGGAGTATGTGTATTGAATACGGAGTTGGACAGCAAATAAATATGCTGGGATAGGCTACGGTCCGTTTGAAATACGGACGAACAGACGTGAACGAAGTGATTTTTATTGCGAAAGATATGATTACGCCTTTACTGGAGAAAACAGTTATAGAAAAACTTGGTCTGCTCAAAAAACTATTTGAAGTTTCTATAGGCTTTTCCAATAGGGACTTGACAACTTTGAATTTAATTTGTGAATGCATTCTTTCACTAATCATCAAACTGTCACTGTCAATTTATTCAGTAAACTCAACATTTTCGTCATAGTAAAGTACACTAACGAGCCTCGTTCTCCGATTGGGTTCTGGAGAAGATGTGCCAAGATGATGAATTTCATCGCAAAACCATCTTCAGTGACGAAGCTCATTTTTGGCTCAATGGGTTCGTCAATAAGCAAAATATGCGTTATTGGTCGGGTGAAAACCCACATGTTCTTCATGAATCACCACTTCATTCACAAAAAATTATTGTTTGGTGCGGTTTGCATGCCGGCGGCGTTATTGGGCCATATTTTTTCGTCGACGATAACGATCGTCACGTTACTGTGAATGGTGATCACCGATTATTTTTGGCGCGAATTGGAAGATAGGGACTTGGACGACATGTGGTTTCAACAGGATGGTGCCACAAACCACACAGCACACGCTACAATTGATTTATTGAAGAGTAAGTATGGTGAGCGTGTTATAGTCGACTGGCCGCCTCGTTCGTGCGATTTAACGCCGTTTGACTATTTTCTATGGGGCTACGTTAAGTCATTGGTTTATGCCAATACGCCGACGATGCTGGAAGAGCTCAGAGCCAACATTGAACGCGAAATAGCGAAATAGCGGCCGAAATGTGTGGCCGAGTCGTTGAAAATTGGGTCCAACGAATCGACCGCTGCAAACTTTTCGCGGCCAATGTACATTCGACTATCGATTTTTTTGTTGTGTTGGTACATTTGTCTCGAATATATGTTCACAGTTTCAAGTACAAGATGACAGATAGAAAGGTTAGACGTGTTTTAGTGTGATCGGCGATTTTCAATTATTATAAAAAATAGAGCGAAGAATTTGCATCAAATTTAATTAAATGCTCTAAAATATCTGAAATGTTGACAGTGGCATACGTTGACATACGTTGCTCTAAGTAAAAAAAAAAAGTTTACAAGTGATACAAGCTCTTCTAAGATGGCTGAGAAGAGGCCAATGACAAACCTCGCTCTGGATGCCCCAGCATATAAACAAAATATGATTACGTTGAGGATGTGAAGAAAATTTATTTTGGAAAATCGTCGAATTACCATAAGAGAATCGGTCGACCCTTGTCATGCAATTTTTTCGAATGTTTGGGCATGAGACGTGTGCCAGCAATGTTTGTTCGGAAACTTCCTAATTTTGAACAGAAGAACCGTCGCATGAGCATCGCATACGTCTTCTTCAATGACGTCAATGGTGTTCCTGACTTAATCAAAAGGGTCATAACTGGTGACGAATGGCCCCATGCGACTTTTTCTTGTTCCCAAAACTGTAGAAACCTATGCAATCACTAAAAAAAGTGCTTATGAGAAGTGCTTCTAGGATTGGAAAAAGCGTTGGCACAAGTGTATTATATCTGATTGGGATAACTTTGAAGGGAATCACATCAATATTGATAAATTAATAAATATACTTTACTTTTTGAACACCCCTTGTAGATAATCTGATCTTATGGAAGAACAGGTGGATTATTCCAAAGCGTCTTAGGGGTATCATGCTGGCAAAGTCACATGAAGGGCACCTGGGCATAACTAAAACAATGGTATGAGCTCAAACGGCTATGTCGTGGCCATGAATTTCAACAGAATTCGAGGATAAAATAAATACCCGTACAAATGTGTTCAGCATGCGCAGAATAAACACGAACCGTTAGTAGCTTATAAAATCCTTGATTACCCCTGACAAAAGGTTGCCTTGGATTTATTTATATAGGGTGATTCATCGTGAGGTTTGATTTTCAATAGGCTTTTTTTGACAAATCACGCGTGTCTCCTATCAAACAGCTTTGTCAAGACAACAGCATCTCCAAATTGTTCAGCTCTATAACTAAAATCAGCGTTCTGTGAGAAATGTTTTTCGTGCGAATTGAGGAACTTACGGTGCGCATAATCGACCTACTGAAACCACTATTGCCAATACCATTCGAAAATTTGAGTTCCAGTTAACATTAGTGGATGATACTCGACCGGTTAGACAGAACATAATGAAGAGACTATAGTAGCTGTAGCTGAAAGTGACGAATCGATTCGTCAGTTTTCTCAGTAGCTTGGCTCGGCATATTCGACAACTTGGCGTATTTTACGTGAGGATCTCGTCCTAAGAGCGTACAAAATTTGACTTGTGCAAGAGTTAAAGTCAGGCGACTTGAATTTGCGTCATATTTTCAGTGAATGGGCTCTAGACTGAAAATCCGGTGCTTTATCGTGAAATTTTGTTCAATGATAAAGCCCATTTCTGGCTCAATGGATACGTTAATAAAAAAACTTGCCGTATTTGGGCTGATGATCAACCCGAAGAGTACCAAGAGCTACCATTCATCCACTAAAAACAACGGTATGATGTGGTGTATAGGCTGGTGGAATCATTGGTCCATATTTCTTCAAAAATGAGGCAAATCAGAATGTCAATGGTAACCGTTATCGCATCATGTTAACGGACTATGTGCTTCCAGAAAATCAAGCACATGGTCTCGATGAGCTCTGGTTTCAACATGACGGCGCTACGATTCATACAGCGCGTGAAACAATGGACTTGTTGAGAAATCATTTTGGTGAGCACTTAATTTCACGTTTTGCTACGGTGAATTGACCGCCTAGATCGTGCGATATCACACTTTTGGACTATTTTCTCTGGGGTTATATAAAGTCTCAGGTCTTCAGGAATAAGCCAGCTACGATTGACGCTTTTGAAACCAATAGTACTCGTGTTATCCGCGAGATACCAGTCGCTATGCTCGAACGAGTCGCCAAAATTGGACCTTCCGAATGGACCACATCATACGTAGCCGTGGCCAATATTTACATGATATCATTTTCAAAAGGAAAATACCATGAATACAAACCTCCCGATGAATCACCCTATATTTGAAAATAAATGGTATGTCGTAGTAATATACTGCTTTTCATTATATTTTCGTGTTGAGGAGTAGAAATGAATGTGGATGGGAGAATCTAAAATGTATCTTAGCATCATGGGATACCTCAATTTATTTACACCGATAGCGGAACACAGTATCAGAATTTAGATTCATCGGAGTTCCGCAAATTTGCGGCAGAATGGTCTTTAAAATAAATACAAGCAGTCCCCAATATTATCAGGCAGATGGCGCTGCAGAAGTGGGAGTGAGAATAGCGAAAACGTTACCTAAAAAAAATACAAGAAAGTTGAAGCTGGCATTGTTAGCATTTAGGAATACACCGCTCTTAAATAGATGTACTCCAGCAAAGATAAGTTTTGAAAGGAGACTACGCGACAACGCACCATTAATATCATTAAATTTATTACAGTTAAATTCCAAATTCATAAGGAATCCGGAATTATGAGGCTGATGATACAGAGATAGGGGAAAAAGAAGCAACACTTAGAGGGGATAAGCTACTACCAAACGACAAAGCAGCCAGTGCTCAGATTCAGGTGTCCGGAAGATCATATGACGCTTTAGTAACCATGTCGGAAAAACGAATATATCGTTCATAAGGGAGGTATTTGTTTATCTTATGTTTAAATTGTTTTGTTTTGTTTGTGGGGAGTTGGGCAACGTAGTGTGGGTTGGTGGATTCAACTACTCAAATGACATAGAAATACACATACAGGGTAAAGTTCTGAACGCGCTCGGCTAGGAGAGATGCCAGATACGATCCCTGTCATTGTACAGTTCAAGTTAACATATAGCCTCCATGTGAAGCCCCTCAGCAGCCCCTGAATAGTGAACTAACGTATCCAGCCATGTTCTAGGCAAGAGGACTCGTTCTTTTACCTTAACCGGATTTGGAGGTTGTGCGTAGGGTTAAGGGCCCAACCACGTTAATAGCCCATCGTTACGAGAGAACTAACTGCCTCGGAAGAAAACGGCCCCGATTTTTAACGACGACACGGCGCGAAAAAGGACAATGATAAGAAAAAATGCCCCTGAAATATAAGAACATTATACGCCTCGAAAAGCTACCCACGCAGTATAAAGCGGACATTACTGCGATCCAGGGAGTGTCCTGGATAGGATCAGGGTTGATGAAAAGATAGGAGTGCGATATATATTATAGCTGACATAAAAGGTTTCAAGTATAATGATGCGAATAAGTCGTGGGAAAACGTCTGAATTCGAAGGTCATCGATTTCAAACCAATAAGCGATCAACTGCCTGTGATCCAGAGTATCCTGCGAACCCTATTAAAGAGTAAATCTACGACCCTTTTGACGGAGCCTACGGAGACTGTCCGGAGTACGATAGCACCCGTATAAGAGAATCCATGCACCAGCCTGGCTAGCTCCGGAGGGTAGAACCACCAACCAAATTGACCACGTGATGATTGACACAAGACACTTGTAAAAAATCTTAAATGTGCAAACATTTAGAGGGGCAAATGTCCCCTCTGATCATTATTTAGTTGTAGCCCGATTCAGAGTTCGCCTATCTAATAAAAGGAAGCTACGCCAAACAAGAAAAAGGAGGTGCAACATTAGATCCCTGAGCGTAGAGGGCAACTGGACGAAAGACTCTGCAAATATGCCCACAAACGCCAACAACATGTGATTACATTCCTGCACTACTATTCAGAAAATAGCCGAAGCAACTATTACATAACAACCAACAGCTCCCGACAAGCAGTCTGTGGTATGATAACAAGTGCATGTAGAAGAAGAAGGCAACAGATGAAGCATATAAAAAGACGTTGAAAAGAACAACTCGTGCAACGTGTGATGAGCACAAAACCAAAAGAAGGGATGAGAAAAAGTTACTGCGAAAAAAGAAAAGAGCTTTTGCAGTCTCCCAGCTCAAGGATATCGAAGAGTGCAGGAATATTAACAAGATGCGAAACTTTTACAAAAAAGGTAAAAGCCTAGCTACGGGCTACAGACCAGGAACTCAGGCTCTTCAAAACACTGAGAGTAATCTTCTCACCGATCCGCAGGGAATTGTCTATGTATTAAAGCAGCAATCGTTTAATCGTTTCGGCTAGAACCCTGGCCTAAAATGCTGCCTGGTTTACACGGTGCTTTGGTGTCTGTTTGATAGACTTGAACGTTAGAATTTACTCTTTCTGACGAAATTTTGTGTCTGTGTTCCAAGTGAATATAGGCACAATTTTGATGGCAGTCGATTGGATTGTGAATATTTGGTAAAAAGGGCGAAGTATTTGTGTCTACAGGAACAGACAATCTGCGTTTGGAACATTTCTTGACTCTCTTAGTACTTAAAAACTACTCCAAATTCTTCCTATAAACGGAGCCGAAAGGTCAGCTCACAATGAGATCACCGATTAACTTCTTACTAGGACTTAAGCCTTCGCTAGAATTATCTGCATTCTTAGTTAGGGATTCTGTTGAAGTTCGTTTTCGTGTGAGCATAACTTTAGATTGCATGATAAGCGAATCCTTTCGAACGCCTCTAAGAAGTGAATTTCCTATTGTCCCTCTGTGGGAAAGACTGTTGAATGCCTACTGGCGTCGTACCGGGGCATTTCGCTTTTACTAAGCACATAAATAGGACATAAAAGATAAATTTTCCTGTTAAGCTTGCTATAAGTGAAAAAAAAGCGATCTGTCTTCCAAGATGTGGGATTCCAATCAGATTATCTGGTTTACTATGCGCACAACCTAGGTTTCATTACCCTCCAGGTAGAAGGTAGATCAATCAAATTTTAGCAGCATTTCTGACTGCAAACAGCTTACTATCATCTCAATGAGTACTGCAATTTTTCTCACTCACAACAAAGAATGCTAAACAGATGTTAGTGGCACCACGTCCTGCTATGTTTGTCATGAGAGTGATTACGGTGCAGCCGATCATTTTTTCCGTGAATGTTTCGCAAACGCTTGCATCAGGTGTCAAGAACTAGGCGCTGAAGTAATTACACATATTTTTACGAAAGCCAAAAAGACTCCCTTGAAAGGATATAAGAAGCACAAAAGAAGTACAATTGACTTGTGTTCGTACTCTGCTCCAAACAAGATAAAATACGGCAAAAGTATGAGCTAAGTTTATGTAAGGAAATCGGGTTCTGGGTTGGTAAGAAACCTTCGATTTTAAATGCAATATATTTTAGTCGTGTAGACGTGTACGTCACAAATCGCGGACAATATATCGTAATTCACGGGAAGTGGTTAATGAGTAAGTTGGGATTGGGAAAATCTCAATCTCTGGCATAATGGATAGTCCACAAAATCACGGATCTCATTACATATGTAATTAAGCACAAGCACTCTACCAGCACTTCTGTGCCTGATATTTAACAGCCTATCAAGAAGTGAGAACTCGGTCAAAAGCACACAATTAGATCTTCTAAACATATTTGCTTTGGGTATCTGAACAAAATAATAATGACTTTTGAAGGAAACATTACAAAATTTGTCTGAGAAAGTAACTCTATCCAATCGGCAAAGTACTAAATAGTACAGACCTTATTTTTTTGCAGGAAATAAAAATCTGGTTAGTCAAAGTGCTGACAAGACAACGCCTGCACCTTAACGCGCCACGAATAACTTATATACAGGCGGTATGTTTAAGAAAACGTCATCTATTCTGCTTATTCTTATTCTTATTCTTTTTGTTCTCTTTCTTTCGGGGACGTTTAAAATTCATAAGAATCTCTCACTATGTCAACTGAGGAGATCTGAATATGGTAATCATGGTCCACATTGGACTATCGTCCCATCAATTTATTTTATGTAATCGGGTACGCATGGAAAAGAAGTTGGTTCTGGATAGTGTTTCAAGAAGATCCTTAAAAATCGATATTGCAATACGACCTAACATATTTTTCCAAAATTTTTGACAAGTTAGTTCGTGACGGAGGCGTTCTTTGATAGTCTTAAGTACGGTAATAATCCAGGTCCTTGAAATGCGTAATCGTAATCACTGTCTACAATAAATACAATAAATGCTATGACAACATGAAGCCAAGTCATTTTAAGGCGTCAGAGCCGAAAACGCATACTTAAGAAATTCTGCAATATTTCAAGGCTAGACGTGATGAAATGGGAACGTCTTCTATTTGTTTTCTAAGGGAATACAGTACTGTTCTATGTTTCTGACTAGGAAATCAATTAATCGGAAGGATCAATGCTGATCAATATAGTATGATACAATTTTTGGGTTTAAGGTTTGTGAACAGTATCGCTGTTGACGTGGTGGTTGTAGAAAAAATATCAGAATAGGCTAAAGTCAACAATTGCTATTACCTTTATTGCTTTTGATTTCGACGTGCATAAAAGAACTAAAGTAGCACCGCTTATTAAGTGCAGTGAAGTAAATAGTGGAACTCGTCGAATTTTCATATACCATCTATGGATGGATGGAAGGAGCCATAGAAAAATATGCCGGATGCACTTTCAACACTGATGAGTAATAAGGAATACTTAAATAGAATGAACGAGTTTGTGTAGGAGATACTAGTTCTATACACATGCACACAGAATAGTTAAAAACATTGAAGATCTTCACCTCGTTTCGAACGTTGCCTTGCTCGTCGTATTTGTAGAACTATAAGTGGATATATTGGTGATTTGCGCTGCGTTTGATCGGGAAATTGCTGACTGTCCTATAACTTGAATTGAGCCATCAACCCAACAATCAACTTCATTGCGTAGTGCTTGCTCTACCTTTCAGCGGTGATCCCCGGTAATAGCATGAGTAAATCCTTACTCATTTTATTTTTATTTTTTTTTTTAATATAATTTGCGCATGCTCAAGAGATTTGAGTACACTTATAATGCTTGTACACAGCGCATGCGAAGGAAGGAATAGGAGTACCGATGAACGTTAATTTTAAATGTAATGCAAGCTCAAATCGCAAGTCATAGAGCTTACAACCCTATGCGAAAGAGGGATTACAAAAAAAAAACAAAAAAAAAAAAAACTGTTGACGACCCTGGAAAACGATCTTTGGATCTGCAAGTGGAATTTTCGCATTATTTACAGGTCATGTGAACCCGAGTAATTACCAGAGGCCCTTGACTGCTATTAATACGATCTTTTCTTCATCCAGGATGTGCGATGGAATAGGCTGGGCATAGGGAGGATAAGAAATTGATCACATTGCGATAGACGTAAGTAATCCAGTCCAAAATTCTACACGTCTGAACAATAAGGGCAGCCAACAGTAATTCGGATCACCACCTTATTGGAGCCTAGGTACCAATGCTGATCTCACAACAAAAAAGAAATACTGTGAGAAGATATAACGCGTATCGCGCAATCTCTCAACAACTTCTACGCCGCCAGCTTCAAATACCGAAGAAGCCACAACTGATGAGTTGAGATTCACCCGACTACCACCAGAAAATTCCTGGTTTCATTAAGATTACCGGTCGATACATACCATACAGCTGCGTAAAAGCGTAAAAAACGGCGCTGGAACAAAGGATGAGAGCTTTGGGAGAGAACACGAGAATAGAGCGATGAAAGATATTGATAGGTTGTATTTCAGAAATAAAGTATAGAAGTTTTAGTCACATATATAGTAGAAGCCTTTAGAAATGAATATGGAAACCTTGTAGTAGTCACAGTCGGTGCTGAGAATATGATTTTTTTTTTTTTGCATACTTTATCACAACGAAGAAGCCCAATATCCGACAGGAATAATAAACAATTCAATTAAGACGATGGTAGCAAAAACTCTCGTCCACCTGACCAAAATGAAATAAGCACGGCAATATATGTACATATAACCTGAGATCCAACAAAGCTGCTAAGTCTGACTTTATGGAGAGCATAAACCAACTAATTTCTCAGACCTGGCCAAAAGAGTGTATGGATGATAAATAGATCCTCAGCTACGTTTGGAAGATTCACAAAGAAGGACACCGACTCAACCGCACCAAATATAGAAGCGTAAGTCTTCTCAATGTCACGGACAAGATCTTGTCTTCCAGATTGTGTGGCTGTCTGAAACTCTTCGCCAACTACCTGATTGGCTCCTATCAAAACTATTTTAAACCAAAAAAATCGACTAAATCTTCACACCCCTGAAGATTCAGGAAAAAAACTCAAGAAGTCCCAATCGATGTCCACCATCTTTTCATTGATTATAAGGGCGCATATGACAGCATTTATAGAGACGAGCTATATAGGGCTATGTCTAGTCTTAGAATCATAACCAAACTCGTCCATCTGTGCAGAATGACGAAGAAAAAAGCTCGCTGCTTTGTCAAGGTCCGCAACGCTTTATCCGAGACATTTGATGTCAAAAACGGGCTTAGATAAGGTAACGCCTTGAAATGTGAGTTCTTTAACATCGTATTTGAAAGAATTGTGCAGAACTCAAAAACAAACACTGGAGGCACAATCTTTCAAAAGTCTGTGCAACTACTAGCGTAAGCCGATGATACTGACATAATTGGCAGAACTCAGCGGGACATAACATCGACGAATTGAAAAAAATATCACAGTCGATAGCTACAACTTTGAGCTAGAAAAAGGCTTTGTCTATTTTGGCTCTTCCATAAAATCTGTCAAAAACATCTCAGCAAAAATAAAACGAAGAATCATTTTTGTCAATCTCTGTTTCTTTGGACAACTTATTACTATAATACTTCTAGCCGAACAACTAAGGAGACTCAATGTACATTTATAAGATCTGGATCATTCTAGTCCTAATTTATGACGCTGAAACATGAACTTTATCAAAAGTAGATGAACATATCATGTTTCGAGAGGAACTTCTTGGTAAAATATTGGGTCCCGTTTGCGTTGACGGAATTTAGAAGAGAAGATTCAACGGCGAATTATACGAGCTGTACGGCGACATCGACCTAATCAAAAACCTGCGCATGTAGTGAAGCAGAGGCTTCGAATCAAAGCCGGGTAGACATAAAAATTAAGCAAGAGGAGCTGTTCGAAATTTGTTTTGGAAATGCCGAATATGTGTTTCTTTGTTAGACACGAAACCTTACGAAGAAGTTAAGTAATTAATGGACTTAACAAAACTGAATACGGCTAAATACGATGGCGGTCTTAGAAAAACCTGACCCAACAAAGAAAACACAAAAAATTTTGGAAAAAAATTTATTTATTTTTCAACATAACAGAATTTCAGCTTTATACATTTTTTCTAGTGATGTTCAAAAAGTTCGATACACTTTTTATAATAAGAACTACCTTGCTCCTTAAAATAGCCATTAACTGCCGATATCACTTCTTCATTGTTGGAAAATCTTTGTCTACTGAGCCATTTTTTCTAGTTTGGGAACAGAAAATAATCCGATGGGGCTAAAACTGGCGAATAGGTTGCATGACGCAGCAATTTAACTTTAATTCATTAATTTCGGCCATTGCAATAACGGATTTGTGAGCTTTCTTTTTACTTTCTTTCTTTCTTTCTTTCTTTTTCTTTTTACTTTCTTTTTACTTAATTTCTTCGCTCAAACGTTGCAATAAGTTCGCATAACACTGGCCGTTGATAGTTTTTCCTTTTTCAAGATAGTCAGTGAAAATTATCCCACGCGCATCCCAAAAAATCGACGCCATGACCTTGCCTGCAGATGAGACTGTCTTCACCTTCTTTAGAGCCGGTTCCCCCTTTTGAATCCATTGTTTTGATTGTTCTTTTGCCTCGGGTGTAAAGTATTGGACCCATGTTTCATCCATTGTTATGAAACGACACAAAAATGCTGCTCTGTTAGTGTGAAACTTCGTTAAGCACTCAATTTAAACATCTTCACGACACAAACGTGACACCCATCTTGCACATAGCTTTCCCATGTAAAATTTTCAGATAATATGCGATGTACTGTACTTTTAGAAATTCCTACAATTTCTGCTAGCTCGCGCACTTTCAGTCGACGATCATCCAGTACCGCTTTTTGGATTTTCTTCATCATTTCTGGAGTCGTCACCTCATTTGGTCGACCATTGCGATGCTCGTCTTGGCAGCTCGTACGGCCTCGTTTAAACTCAGCAACCCAAAATTTTACTGTTGTAAACGAAGGAGCAAATCACTTAGAGTAGAATCCAGTTCAGCTTTTATATTGGTTGGGCTAAGGACTTTCAAATAAAAATATTGTATCACATAACGAATACCAATTTTCTCCATTTTCACAAATTCACTGACAACGTTCATTATTGATGGCTGCCAAACAAATACTAAACAACGTGGCGCTTTCAAAGTTGAAACATTTGCCTTATAGACTGCGTACTTTCCAATATAGTAATATTTTCAAACAACTACCGCCATACGTGCTTGCGCAAAAACTTGTCTACAAGTTTTGGGTGCGCAATTAAGATCTCTGTTAATAAATTGTTCTGTAGTAAGTGCTGCATGAAACAAGCTTAGACGTATGACAAACAAATCATTTTGTGATTTTTAGAGATTTTGTGTCATATACATTTCGTTCTGTGAAAATATCTGATTTTGTGCCAAATGATCGTCCTTTGCGGGAAGTGTTGATTTTCTTCTTTTAATCGAAGTAAACGGCGGCTGAAGCGCATCGAGAGCTCTAAAAAGTTTACAGAGATGCTGCTCTAAGTGAAACAACGTAATGTGATTGGTTCCGTCGCTTCAAACACGGTGATTTCGATGTTGACGTTCCTCCGCCTGAAGGAAGGCCAAAATCCTTCGAAGACGCTGAAGTGGAGGCATTGCCCGATGAGGAGCTGTGCCAAGCGCAAGAAGAGCTTGCTTCAGCATTGGATTCATTATGATTTGAAGCCAAGGGATATTAAGCTTTGTTTTTTCGCCTGTAAATAACCCAAAAAGGAAAGAGTTTTCTTCATCGCATCGTGACGGTTAATGAAAAATGGATTTATTACAGCAAGTCAAAGAGAAGAAAGTCATGGCGACTGCCCGGTCATGCTTTTACGTCGTCTGCTCGACCGAATATTCACGATGTGAATCGGCGTGTTGTGTATTTGGTGGAACCAGGTCGATGTTATTTATTATGAACTATTGAAACCCAACGAAACTATCACTGTGGAACGGTATTGACTTCAATTCAACCGCCACAATACAAGCACGAAAGGATAATTCTACAGCATGACAACGCTCCGCCTCATGTTGATAAGCCCCTTAAAACCTAACAGCCATATTCTCCAGATATTGCGCTGTCCGATTATTACTTGCTCCTTTCAATGGCACATGGTCTGGCTGATCATCAGTTCCGATCCTATGAAGACATCAAAAAATGGCTTGATTCGTGGATAGCATCAAAAAATAAATACTTTTACCGTAACGGTATACGAAGTAAGAAAGATGGACAAAATTTATAGTTAGTGATGGGCATGGGCAATACTTTGAATGATTCATTTGTTACCATTTTTTTCACAAAAAAGTTGCATTTTAGTTGCGCCTCTAATAAATGTTAAAAAATAATCATTATTCCCTGTTTTGCAAATCCTTGGGATCTGTAACACTACAACCTTTTCTGTGTTTTATGTTAGATGCACTAAATATGACATATTGTAAAATAAATGAATTGACAAAAGTATTACCTGTCACAATTGCGACATTACGAATTACTCGTACACGCTAGGAATATTTATCTAAAAAAGGTCAAATGTGGATTGTTGTAAGCTTATCAATGCTAAGCTCTAGATGTTTTTCCACATGACATCTTCCGTATTATGATAAATGAACCATTTTAATTACGATTTACAAAAAATAGCATTTTCAAAAAATTGACTCCGGCAAATATATTTTTCTTCATTATATCTCACATAAATTCTAAATGTTGCGAAGGAAACGTACAGACGACCTTTTTTGGCATCTTACCATTATAATATGGGTGTATGCCGTACATATATCAGGCCGAACAACCTACCGCCCTCGTTTTTAAGCCAAAAAAAAAAAAAAAAAAAACGAACAACATAAAACCATATACAAATCTAGATAACTGTTGATATATAGAACTGTATATACTCGTATGGTATAGAAAATAACCTGTATTTACTGAAAATAGTATCCAAGTTATGAATGGCTTATCTCTAGATATGGTATGGGAAACAATCTCGGATCGGTCGACTTCACTTAGGTTCAAAAAGTTTTTTTAAAGTAAAACGTACAACATTTTTAACGAGTGTTTTAGTTTAGTTTAAGTTAACGAGTGTATTTGAACAACAAGGGAAGATATTTTAGTATTTTGAAACAAAATAAGGACAAGTGTCTCGTATTTAAGTTCAACAGGTTCATTTACTCCAGTCGAGTACATCTATATATCCAAATAAACTTATCACACAGTTAATGACAACGAAAATAAACAGAATTATTTTGAGTGCATAAACATATTTCTGGCTCCGGAAAAATCCTTTTTTGAAGAAGAAAAGCCTTCTGGAGTACGAGTTCTACTCCCTAATTAGTTCAACAAACCCCAAAAAGTTGTTAATGGCTTTGCATAACCTTCCACGAAATTGACTGGCAAAACAACGCACACACTCGTACTCCAGATACTCTACGGATACATGCCACGAAAATGTGTTTTTTAAAATCTACGAACTCCCGATTGTGGCTAAAACCACAGAAAAGGCAGAGGATACGAATACAACATCAGGGCGGGATCGTTTACAAATTAATGACATAAATTATAAATTAAAAATTTTTTCCTCCATGCATACTCGTGACAACTTGTATGACAGATCCATGAGTAAGTAAACACAGATCCTGAACTTGAATTGATTTTTTCTGAGAGGTGAATACGAGTTGCTTTTGAAAAGCAAACACGAATTCAAATGGATGGATACGAGACCACGGTTACGACTACAAGTACCAACTACCGACTCTTAACTACCGGTACTGACTCCAATCATTGCTTTGTAATTTGCAAGGTTAATATTATTTGTATTTTGGTAGCGCTCTTATTATGGCTGTCACTAAGACGAATTTGGGAAAACTTCCCTTCCAATTTATACCAATTTCTGATTAACTCCAGTTACGTATACAGCCCCTGTCTTGCTTTAGCATCTGCTTCTTCGAGACCGAGACCGAGACCGAGACCGAGAGTATATCGAAGACCGATCTGCTTCGTACATCAAATTTTGCTTCAGAGCAAATTCATTTAATATTTAATTAAACAAGAGAGTTTCATTCTATTAATGAATCATTTGCGTATGCTTTTACAAAATGAATTCAATTAAAGCTTATTTCGAAATACGAGTCGTACTCGTCCAAGGGTTGGGATAAGGGTAAAACTTTTATCAGAGTCAAGTATTGGGACTTGGTAAAGGGAGTTAAAATTAAAGAACTGTGTGTTTACTTTGTAAACGAAGCCACGTCTAGCCAATTATCCTAGAATTTCTACCATTAAGATGGTATTCTCGACACTGGCTAACTTTCCGCGCTATGATTTTCTATTCGTATCCAGAGATTTGTTCTTCTCTAGTCCTTTTGTTCGTTTTAAGGGTTGACAAATTTTCTACGTAGCACGTGCAGATTTGGGACAAAAATTAATTGAATGCGGATTTTAAATGATTTTTTATTCGTTTTACTTTATTCGCATACTCATAAAAACCGCAATTAGATCCGAATTCTATCTGGTTTTTGTGTGATGGGTACATGGGCTTTACTGTGCGTTTAAATAAATTCAAAAGGAACAATCCTTACAGTTAACCGTACCCCAATATTTAATTTAAAAGCAACATTGGGTGTATTATCCGTACTTTAACATTAATTAAGTCCCAATCGGCGATGAACATAGGGGAACGAGAAAATGTATAAAATGTTGGGCGAGAGAACGTTCAATAGATACATATACCTTGATGGGTTAAAATATCATCAGTACTTTTCAAAAATGACTTTTGGAATGCTACCTAATTACAGTTATATGAAAGATAAATGTTTGAAAAACACCTTGATGCCAGGCCCTAAGAGAGCTCCTCCTATATAGTAAAATCAAATTAAGAAGTGGAAAATGTATTCTCACAAGGAGCGCAAGAATTGGGAACAAAACCATGGTTCCTTTCTCGTTGTGTCTAGACTATGTATAATCCTCATATGTATCTTTCTATTTACATAGATTAACCTTCAACCTTCACTTCAAAACTTCACATAATAACCATATAGGAAGCATCGGTGCAGAAAAATGGGCCGGGCAGAAAGAGGATGAAAAGCTGTGACATTGTTATCGATGTCCAAAGCAACACCTATTTGGGTGTGAATTTGTTGTTAGAGGCAGACTTATATAAGAAATCTTGAATCTCCGTCATGTTAACGAGCGCCTCGAAACAACTTTTATAAAGATTAAATTTGTCAACATTAGCCTTATATGTCAACTGGACGTCCTCAAAGAAGGTGTTCGGTAAGTCCATCAATGCTTTCCCTAAGCTTAATATTAAGCAGAAGGTAGAGGAAGCTGTACAGAATCCGAACTCTGCCCTCACCAAAGGTTTCGAACTGACGTGTCCAACGAGAAGAAACTCCTGCAAATCTGCCTACATCACAACAGTCCACTGAAGATATAGACGAATTATTTGTTCAGCTCAATGAATATATCATATCACCACTAGGAAGCAGTAGTAATGTCAAAGTTGAAGCGGATAAAAGGTGCATACCATGGTGAAATAAAAGGTAAGAACAACTTGTTAATTTAGAAGGCTGAAACAACGTCTCAACTAAACAACACTTACCATTTCATGGAAAACTTACAGGTACACATTAACCGAATTCAACATAGAATTGAGAAAATCAAAAAGGAAAACATGCAGAAGACCGATAGAACTTTCAGCTGTCCCACGAACCAAAATGTTCTCTCTAAAGTACCAACAAACATAGTTTGGTTTTTTACTCCAACCAGATGTATAGAGTTTTCCAATAGGGACTTGAAAACTTTGAATTTAATTTGTGAACGCACTCTTTCACTAATCATCAATTTATTCAGCAAACTCAACATTTTCATCATGGTAAAGTACACTAACGAGAAACGTCTGCAAATTATAAAAATTTTCTACAGATATTCGGAGTCGGTAACTGCGACTTTAAGAGCGTTAACTCCAATTTTCGGTCGTGATTCTCGCCCTAGTAGACAGGCAATAACAAGTTTAGTGCAAATATTTGAGTCAACATATTTGTTGTGTGATGTTGCCGTGTCAGTGAGACAACGGGCTGGTCGAAGTGTCGAAAATATCGCTGACGTTCATACGTCCGTAGCAAACGATCCAAATCAGTCAATTCCACGGCGTTCTCAAGAATTGGGCATCACTCATACCACATTATGGCGTATTTTGCGTAAGGATCTTGGTTTACACCCATACAAGATCAAGCTCAGACTCAAGAATTGAAGCCGATGGACCATTTGAAGCGACGTACGTTCTCCGATTGGGTTCTGGAGAAGATGCGCCAAGATGATGAATTTCATCGCAAAATCATCTTCAGTGACGAAGCTCATTTTTGGCTCAATGGGTTCGTCAATAAGCAAAATATGCGTTATTGGTCGGGTGAAAACCCACATGTGCTTCATGAATCACCACTTCATTCACAAAAAATTACTGTTTGGTGCGGTTTGCATGCCGGCGGCGTTATTGGGCCATATTTTTTCGTCGACGATAACGATCGTAACGTTTCTGTGAATGGTCAGCGTTATCGCGCCATGATCACCGATTATTTTTGGCCCGAATTGGAAGATATGGACTTGGACGACATGTGGTTTCAACAGGATGGTGCCACAAGCCACACAGCACACGCTACAATCGATTTATTGAAGAGTTAGTATGGTGAGCGTGTTATCTCAAGACATGGGCCAGTCGATTGGCCGCCTCATTCGTGTGATTTAACGCCGCTTGACTATTTTCTGTGGGGCTACGTTAAGTCATTGGTCTATGCCAACATGCCAACGACGTTGGAAGAGCTCAGAGCCAACTTTGAACGCGAAATAGCGACCGTTCCGGCCGAAATGTGTGGCCGATTCGTTGAAATTGGGTCCAACGAATCGACCGCTACAAACGTGCACGCGGTGCCATATGAACGTAGTCGAATTCTATTCATAAATGTTTTGACTGTACTTCAAGCCAATAATAAAGTTTTTAAAATATCTCAAATGGTTTGCCTTTTATTTAAAAAAAAGTTGTCAAGTCGTTATTAGAAAACCCTATATGTTCACATCTGGTCGAGAAGAAACTCGAAGAATTCTACTTAAGGCATACTTCCCAGGCTTGTCTCAAATTCAATATATACCAAATCCAAAGTGTTTTACCTATTTCAGCGGGTCTTTTCGGTTCTGATTCAAAATATCTGGTTTCCATCCTATTCCCAAACAAGGAAACTGCATTTTACCATCCTACAAACATCGTTTGTTTTCTTTAAACAATGGAAAGACTAAAAGTCATTACAATTATTGATTGTACAAAGTTCATAACAATATGGCCGACTTTAACATAATGTCTGGCTAAACAAAGACAGTGCAAACATTTTTATACATTCAAATCACATTTTAAACTACAGTATTACCTTTTTTTTTAAAAATGTATGCTTACTCACGGCTTACATATTCAACATTGCGTTTTTGGGCACTTAAAAATTGTTATAAAAGAATGACTAAGAGTAAAAAACAAGGGAAATGTCAAGAAGGGTTAATAATATTATTTACATATAAGTATGCGATGTTACACCTTTGGACTATTTTCTCTGGGGATATGTAAAGTCTCAGGTCTTCAGGAATAAGCCAGCTACGATTGACGCTTTGGAAGACAACATCACTCGTGTTATTCCCGAGATACCAGTTGCTAATTGGACCTTCCGAATTTACCACCTCAGACATAGTCGTGGCCAACATTTACATGATATCATTTCCGTATAGTAAATGACATAAATTGTTCTTTTAACTGATAATAAAAATTTCAAGTTCACTTTCGAATTTATGTATTCTATTTTACATTATAAATCAAACCTAACGATGAATCATCATTTATAATAATAAAAATGTATATATATATCCCCATAACATATATACCATATGTGATTAAGTATTTGATCTGATAAATGCTTAACATAGAGGTAGACTATACAAGCGGAAACGGAACAAGAACTATGCTGCCAATAAACCTCAGTCTATGTGATATCAAAGGTAATAACGGCTGACCAGATAGCAGTGATAGTTTTCCCAACTGTTATGCTTCAGCGGCTGTCAAAGTTACCAATGACATCTACCAAAATATTGAGTAAGGTTTGCAATTTCATCATGCATCGTGCGGAAATTATTAAAAAAAAATTTTGGAAATTCCGGCTCAGTTGTAAATACGCATCGTGAATTTCGTTGTGAAGTCGGTCTTTATCATGTCTTTAGTGTACAGGCAATTCATCACACCGTGGAAAAGTTACCGAGTTAGGATCTGAAGCCATAAACCAGACAGAGATTGGTGCAAAATGAAGAAAACATAGACGTTATAGCGGCCAGTATCGAAGAAGACCCAGGAATGTCGAACAACTGAATTGGGCATCGCCAGAGATTCAACCTGGCTTATTTTGCAGTTGGATTTTGGCGATCCGTATAAGATTGTGCTGACGTAAGAATTGAAGCCGGACGACCGTACACAACGTCGTAAGTTCGTTAACTGAAATGTTGGTTGAGATCCGGATTTTGGCCAAAAAATCATCTTCTCGGACGAGATCCAGCGGCTTTGTCAACAAGCAACATTGCAGTTTTTGGACCGAACACAATCCAAAAAATGTTCGGCACAAAGATTGACTGTTTGGTTCGGTTTATGGCTTCGAGGCATCATCGGATGTTATTTCTTTTGAAATGAGGAAGGAAACACCATTACCGTCAATTGTCTCCGTTAAAGGACGATGTTAACCCGTTTTCTATGGCTCCAACCAGACAGCGTTACAGGCCGCAGAAGCGATGCAACGCTCGAAGAAGAAATTTGGCGGCTGGGTCATCTGGATCGTCTATTTTCTCTGGGGCTGCGTCAAGTCCTTAATCAATGCTAACAAGCCAATCGTTTTGGATGAGCTCCAGGTTAACATTCGACAAGCCTTTGCTGGAATAACGCCGCACATATTGGACAAAGTCATCAACAATTAGATAGATAGCTTGAATCAATGCCAGTGAAGCCGAGGCGGCCATTTGAATAATGTGCTATTCCACACACAATGGCATGAAAATAGTTTCAAAATAAAGCCAGCACCAATTTTATATCTCACACGGTTGTTGTGTTATTTAATTTTGTTTTCCTATCGTTCTTATCCGTATAAATTAACTGGGGAAGATTTGTCGTGAAAGGGTCCTAGAAGGCCTCCATCTACGTTTGGTCAACGCATATGGATGCTGAGTTTAATAGATTAAAAAGTGAGAGATAATAATTGTCATTTCAGTCGAAGTCGAGATCTAGGGTGACTTTCTGTTTGTTCTTATTCTTTTAGCAATAGATTAATTTAGTGGACTATGAGAGGTGTCACTTTAGATTATTCCTATAAGGATTTGTTCGAGAGCCATTTTCTATCTGGTTTTCTGATATTGCCGCAGTAAAATCTTAGTATTTGTCCTTCCAAAATCTGAAGTTCCTTAGGATGGGACTAATTAGTGTTTTAAAAATAAGTAACTTTGTGTTTGCAGCGTATTCCTCGCATGTTTATTGGAAATAAACCTGTTATGGGCGTACTCGTACCAAGGTACTTCATTTCGTTGCGCAAAGGAATATTGTTACCATTTATCTCTAACTTAAGTGACTTACTGTCTTTTACTGCAAGGTAATGTTTCTTCCCACTTGCATTTCTGAAACATGTTATACCACGCTTTTCTGTACTAATTTTAAGACCTCACTAATTAAAATATTCTACCACAATTGGCATTATTGCCTTCATTTTGTTTAGATCACTGTATGGTCTTACCTCTTATAGGACGTTCACCTAACCTTGGGTGAGGCAAAGGAAAATCATGGACGTAAATATTGAACAAAATTAGACCAAGTATCGAGCCCTGCACTACACCTGAGCAAACTGCAAATAAATTTTTGTAAGCCAGGTCGCAGAGTTAAGCCTAATTAATTTTAAAAAAGGCCCTTATGCGAAATGGAATCGAATGCTTTCTCGAGACCTATGTCTAAATTAATATTTGAGAATCTACATCTCGTATTTATTAAGTTTTAAACAACTTCGTTATGTAAAGCAAGTACATAGTGCGTGTTCCGTAGAATGTTCTTTTTTAACCCTAGAACACTAACAAGTATATATGGTTACTACAATAATAAACGTAAATTTAACATACAAGTAAAAATTCTCCATTTTTGGCAAAAAAAAAAAACAATTTTTCTTTAATATATTCAGTTATGGAATGATAAAAATAAGTAAAAAATATTTTATTTTGAACAGCGGCAAACTTTCATTTTGTGTGCGCCACAAATAGGGTTATTTCACTTGCCACAGTAAGTCGTCATCCTTTTCTTATTAAATGGCACTCGGAGTAATATTTTCGAGGTCCAGTTTGCTTTGGGGCATTCAATGTTCCTCCTTCTCATTCGTTTTGAGAGCTTTTTTCATTATGTTTTGAATATGTGCATACTTCAGAAACAGCGGCTCTTTGCGCTATCCAAGGGGCCACTTATACTTTATGCTATATCTAGCATTAATTGCCTGCAAGTCCTTACTTTGCTTAAAAAACTGGTACAAATAAATTATGTAGCTGGTAATTGCGGCAATGTTAAGCATATTTTTGTTTTCCTTTCACAGTTCGTGAATTGATGCATTTGATCAAAAATATCGACTGTAGCCTTAGTACTATTATATTTGTGAATAATCTCGTGTTTCTAACAATACCATTTTTATGCATTGTAGTTACCAGAGTTACAATTTTAGTAGTTTTTCGTGGCTTGTACGAGACTGCGGCTATTTCTGAATTTGCGGAGAAAAGGAATAAGGATGTCCACAAACTGAGGGGGGAGTTCTGTTTTATTTATTCTAATGGTACCACCGCAGTTAAAATTGTACTCCTTAAGAAGTTTCCCAAAAGAAATTTGATGCTCATATGGTATCTTAAACTAACTTTGTAGGACAATAGAATAGGTGACAGCGTTCAATGCAATTGGCCACTCAGTACGCCACAAAAAAAGTACAAATGATGCGTAGTCATAGTTACAGTGCAGGACAACTTTAGGTCGACGTAGTTTCCTTATCGTACAGCACCCAGTTTCCAAAAATATACCCGTTTTACAAAGTCTAAAAGATGAGAATTTTAACAATATTCTTAAGACTTGGCTGTATATTGATCTATCGTATGTTATTTCGATTCGACCATTAGAGTCTGAGGATTCATAGGCTACCTTGTTTTTATTTACCGAATGCTCTACTTTTTAATTTAGTACTTTTCGCTCACTTGTGTGATTCTACCGGAATAATGATTGATATCATTTATCAGTATAACATGAGTTCTGTTATCACTGGCGACTGGTATTCTATGATACCCTTTCTTTTTATTAATACTTTTTCTAAATATTTTTAACGCAGTTCTTCGTAAAGCAGGGTGTTTAAAGTTTTCATTTACTACAGAAGAGAGTCTGGGTTCATATCTTCGTCAGCAATGAAAAGAATAAAAAAGAAAAAAAAAATTATTTGTATTGTACACCAGGCGTTCCAGTCAATACCCTGATAAATACAGCGTTGATATATCGTCCTTTCTAAGTTTATAAAACCACTGCGTGACACCTGTATCTGAATTATTTTCGTATCTGAAGACACTGTTAGAGGAATAGTTCCTATGAGAACTGTATAGCAATACGATAATCGCAATTGATAATCTCTAATAAGACAGGAATTCAAACTTCTTCAATAATCCTGATATAGTCAGAAACCATATAACCTTTCGAATAAAATCCTGCATCCTCTCATTGGTTGAAAAGTATCAACTCAAATGATTTGGACTATCACCTTGATCTAATCCTCGAAACATTTTTTATATTCGGTTTTCGGTATGTCCATCAGTGCTTCCTGATTCGACGTCAACACGGTCTCTTTTTTGCATGAAATTGAAGTCTTTTGGCACCAACTTTGCTGCTACACAACGGAAACCCAAATCATTAACCAAAATGTCTTGGACGGATCCATAGGCAATGTTGTCGTTCTCCGCTATCTCTCTTATGGTTAATTTGTGGTTATTGACCAACATTTCTTTAACTTCATCAATGTTTTCGTCGGTTTTCGATGTCGATGGTCTACCACTGCGTTCATCATCTTCGATTGACTCATGACTACTTTCAAACCGCTCATGCCACTGGTAAATGACCGTTTTCTTTAGAGAATCGCTGCCGAAACACTTTTCCAACATTTCCAACGTTCACGCAGCATTAAATCCGTTTCTTACGCAAAATTTAATACAACTTGGTTGTTGCAAATTTAAATCCATTTCTAAAATTGTAAAAAATCGCCAACTAACACAAAGATGTACTCTTCTCTACGCAACTTTTGTTTAGATGTACCAACTTAACAAAAAAAAAAAAAAAAAAAAAAAAAAAAAAAAAAAAAAAAAAAAAAAAACAGAACTTGGACAAGGTGGTATAATGCGGTCACTTACTTATTTAGGAGTCTTTACAGTTCGGCGTGAACATGGACCAAAATTGACAAACCTCTTCAGTTAAAATGATCCTTAGCTAAGTGTCTCCAGATGTGCATTCCAAGTCGGTTGAGATCTGTTTCTACTTGTGCGCGCCATCTGATATGCGGCCTTTCTCTACTGGTTTGTCACTCAAGGTTAGATTTTTAAACTCTGCGGGCCAGAGCAGTTACGGACGGATTAGATCGATTTCGCTGTACAGCTCGTACAATTCGTGGTTGAACCCCATCTCCCAAAACTCATTAACATAAACGGGACTGAATATTGTACGAATAATTTATCTCTCGAAACGACCGAGTCCATTTTGATAAAGCCCATTCTTCAGCATCATAAAGTAGTGCTTGGATAATCAATTTCTTATATAGAGCCCCTTTAGCCTTCTTAACCCAAGGAAACAGCGTTTCACAGGAGTGACTGTTTGTTTTATTTTTATTGAGGTGTTGTTGCAAAATTCTTGATAGATGATTGAAATTAGAGCCAAATTAGATAAAGTCCTTACTTCCTCGAAATTATAGCTGTTGACTGTGACGTTTTGTCAAATTTCTTGATTTTGTGTGTCCTTTCTTGTTAACAGCATATGCTCGGTTTTGTATTTCTCATTGACTGCTAAACACATTTTGGGTGCTTCCGTTTCAATATTAGCGAACGCACCGATGATAGCCTGCAAACTTCCGCCATTTAAGCCAATATTCATATCATCATCGTACGATAGTAGTTGCGCAGATCTTCCACAATTAATGCCTCCAGGGTTCTTTTGTGAGTTCTTAATAATACTTTCAAGTATGATGTTACAGAAGTTATATGAGAGCGCATCACCTTGTCTAAAACCTTTTTTGACGCCAAAGGTTTCGGTTAAGTCGTTACTGACCTTTACTGAGCAATGAGCGTTTCTATCGTTATTCTGCACAAAAAAAAAGAATTAAACAAGGATGCCAAAACTAGGCATGACTCCATACAGTTCATCTCTATAAATGCTGTCATATGCGATCTCAAAATCGATGAAAAGATGGTGGGTATTGGATTTGGATTTGGATTTCTTGAGCCTTTTTCAGGATATGTCGGAGTTTGGTCGTTTTTAAACGCTCAATCAACAGTTTGGTTACGAAGGTTTTAGACGTTCATAAAATATGCCACATATGATTTTGTATCCGATATTAAAGAGACTTATACCTATATAATTTGCGCAGTTGAGGTGGTCTCCTTTTTTATGGATCGGGCATGTGATGCTGAGATTCCATTCATCATACATACACTCTCCTGACCAGACTTTAGAAATGAGGTGGTGAATGCTCTCCAAAAAGTCATTTCCAGCAGCTTCGGCCGGTAGCCCGTCAGGTTCAGCCTCTTTTTTGAATTTCAGCTTAGATGTTGCTATTCTTACTTCGTTTTAGTCAGGTGGACGGAAGTTTTGCCTGTCATCGTCTAAGTTGAATATTCTATTCTGCCTAGCGGCTAGATTTTTTCATATTCTAAGCTCCGACTGCGGCTCTACTACAAGATTTCCTTCTTAATCTCTACAGGTTTTTGTGCATAAGTAAATCCCTACTCATCTAAGCTAATATAACAAAGGCATTCTCGACCAGTCGCATAATACTGGCTTACTCCTTCATAGGGCGCACAACCCTATACATAAGAATTTGAAAAATGTAACGAACCAGCTAATAGCCTCAGACAATAACAGATTGAATCTGTGTTAGGAAACAGTTTTTCCAATCCAACCTGACAGAAGAAAACTAAAAAAGCCTACACGAACAAGGAAAGACTGTAACGCTTACCATATCAAATTTCTGATATGGTCAACAATTGAGAAAAATAGTACTATAGTGTTCCAAAGAAAGTAGAAAGTGGAAGAAGACATTTTAAAACTATTTTACTGAGGATTTCCTGCTGTGTTCTACTAATGCTACTTCTATAGTAGGCAAGGGATTAGTAATGAAAAAAGATCGTAAATGAAAATCAAAGAGCATTTTTTATACACGTTCCTGAACCCACAACTATCTTCTTCTGCTGTAGAACGTGAAAGGCACTAACGTTTGAAACTAAAGCACACCTTTTTTACTTTCCTAATGTTTCTTCTGCCTCCACTGTGTCTCAACATTGCATGAGGATTCATAATTCCTGGTTCGTGTGCCAGAAAAAAAAAATAAAAAAATGGTGGCTACAAGAAATCGAATTTCTTCGAGAAAATTGGGCAATAAATTCGAAACAATCCGAACAATTTTTGTAAAATAAGCAAGTACTATATAATAAAGGAGATAACAAACTTTATTATCATTTTACGTTCAGCATTCCTTGTAAAGCTATTGAGATATAGAAAATGTATACATGCGTACAATATATATAACATACAAGCAGTGATTCCCTGAAATTGTTTGTTACTAAACCACATCCCTAAACTCTGGAGGTAATTGATGGTAATTTTTATATCAGCTCTAAGAATCATGTATCCTAAAAACAGCGGAGAATCCTAAAATATATATAATCGCATCAGAATCAGTTTAATTGCTGTCAGCGTCTTCACTAGTATGCAGCGATTAACAATTTTAATGCAAGGAATTACTGATACAATCCTGGGTTAATGGAAAAACTTTTCAAAGGAAATCTAGTTACGGGTGAATGGAAGAATTTTCTAGGTTGATATTTCTACAGCTGATCCGTGCAACTATGAGCAGCTACGAGTGGTCTCAAGAATATTTTGCAGAATTCTATACCCAGTTACATTATTTCTGAATTCTTCAAAATCTTGAACTTGTAAAAGCTATAACCACAAACTAAACTTAAATATTTTAAAGTAAATCTGAATTCATCTACAAATTGTTTGTGCTTTAAAATCAACACTGCGTACAACGTCTCACCCTTAGGTTTAAAACCGCATTATCAAAAACGTTGTTCCAAATAGCAAACAATTAAATAGACTCAATTACAAAAGAGGTCACATGGACAATAAATTCAAGAAACAATTTCTTCCATAGACAAATACAAGACAATAAAGATGATATGACGATACAAATTGTAAAAGTTAATGAACCAACATTTATCACGCAGATATTGTCATGGGGAGGATTTATGAAATGATGTTTTATTTTTTGATTTTCTAAAAAAAAAGAAAAATACTGCATAAAAAATCATCACTTACTTCTACTTGATGAAGCACTAACATAAGCTGATGATCTCCGTTTAAGTCCAGTGGTACCCTCATTGTTGCCAACTGGAAGAAATCTCGATAACGATAACAAAGTTTTAAATAATTCGGTCGTATTATAGTCATCCTTCGCTGAGCATTCCAAGACTTTGGCACTGCAATCAAAGAAAATCACAATTCATTTAGGTTTCATTAAAAGTGATTAAAATAGTCGTAAATTTCAAAGTAAACGTGGAAATTTTATCTCAGAGAGGAGTAGATACTCAGTACAGTAGAACAATCGTTTGATGATTTTTATCTCACTAGGGGGAAATTAGATGCCATGGTGCTTTTCTACGTGATGTTGTTTAGGAAATAATTTCGAATAAACAGCTTCTCAGCAACAAGATATTATTTAAGGATTACTTTTTACAATTTGTATATATTTTAAAATGTATTCAAATGTCATGAATTAGATAAAGAAAGAGTCAGGAGACAAGAATATATATATATATATATATATACATACACATGTATGATATAAATTAGCAGTAATTGATTGTAGAGATTTGTCTATAATTTTTTTCTAAGATCGCTTAAGAGCTATTTTCAAGATTATTCTAAGTAATTTTACTCACATATCACAGTTTTACGTTTAGGTGTTGTAAAGTTTGGGTCTAAATTTTCATCTTATAAGGTCAGCCGTGTATCCAGATTAATTAATTTGTACATAGGTAGTTTCCCATATTCCAAGTAAATCTTTCGTCTTATCTAAAACTTAGCAGGGGAATTTCATTAGCGATTTTTACACCTTTGGAAAGAGTCACCGTATTTTAGAGTGTTTCCAAAGACGAATCTGAGAGTAAACTGATGAGCGAAATGGGTGTTACGGTTGAGGGTTTAAAGAGGCGGAATCCTACCGGAAAATTCGTTGGATCACTGGCGGTAAAAATGGCGATAGAACAAGGCAAGCGACACTACGTCGCTGTTGGAGTGTTGATGCCCTTAATTTTATATTAGATCGGCAGTATTGTCATTGCCTATGAATTTTATCTTACGCATTTGAATCCTATCTGACAATCCTATCAGACAAGTTTTGTAGTCATCTGACTAGATATGGGCATTTTTTTCTCTTGCTGAAGATAGGAGCACATGAGCATATTTTGCTGACTAAAACACCTCCCTTCTAAATCAATGGCAACTAAGGTTCGACTAATTAAGCAATTTTTCTTTCCAATTAAAGTAATACCGTTAATATCTAAATATTTGCTGCCGTATTTTTTCTACAGCCAAAGCGCAGGGATCTGAGCCCGGGAACGAATATGTAGAGCAGATGAAAAACAGATAGTACTGTCCACAGCAAGTGAATATACTGAATCAGAGGTGGCCGTGGCTTCCCCATCGGAGGGTTCGTGGTTCAATACCAGCCGCGTCCCAAAGAAATTCTTTTTTTTTAAGGGGAACAAAAATCCTGTGAGATAAGTGGTTGTCTAAAATAAAACAACACGTTAATTTACACTAATAATTTAGTCTTCCTATTAAATATTGAATGCCACCCATAGAGCGAAATAACCACTGAGTCCAAACATCTTTTTCTGTCTCTCTATCCAATTTTCCGAAAAATTTAGTAGTAGAGTGTTAAATTCGTAAAAAAAGTCAAAAAAATGTTGGTGACAGAGCAGAACACTGCGGCATACTTACATTTGTTTTGCGGATATCAGACTTGAAAATTTAAATTGTTCCGAAAGGTAATTTCTAATCCATTGAACGAGAGATTTCACTATCCCAAATAAATGCATTTTCGATAAAAGAGCCTCATGCCAAGCTCTGTCAAGTGCCTTTGGAAAATCTTGTACTACACCCTGAGTGATTCGAACTGCAACCAACTTCAGACTGCTGTAATTTTCAAACCGTTCATTACTGTGAGCTCAAATTTTGACACATGACAGATAATTTTATTATTTACAAGCCTTTTAAACGATTCCGCGATGGAATTCAAACGTGATAGTGTGATTGCTTTATATTTGACTGGAAAACCATAAGTAGCTATCGTTAGAGCCCTCTAGCACCTCAACGTGAATAAATCATTTGTGTCTCGAACCATAGCTCGTTACCGTGATACTGGCAGCGTTGCAAAACGCCATGGAGTGAAGGCTCGAATTGAGCGAAATCCTCGTGGAAGTGGAAGACAAATGTCTCGTGATGGTTTGGGCCGCCATAACCACCGATGGTCGCTCTCCGCTCGTATTTTTGGACCGTGGCGTCAAAATTATTGCGATCGTAAACCGTGAAACTGTGACAGTATTGAGGCCTTGGGCAAACAATCATTTCGGTCGGAGACCGTGGATATTTCAACAAGACTCGCCACTGTCTCACAAAGCGCGCGTCAATCAAGATTGGTTAAAAAACAATATTCCACACTTTATTTCTTCGACACAATGGATTGCAAATTCTCCAGATGCAAATCCGTTGGATTTCTCTGTCTGGAGTATTTTGAAGGTGAAGGTTGGCATTAAAAAATACCGAAGTTTGGACCACCTCAAACAAGCACTTCGCCGGGAATGGGCCAAAATAACGCAGAACCACTTGCGTGCATCGTGCGATGCTTTCTTCGGCCGTCTCAAGGCCATTATTCACACCAAGGGTGGACATATTGAAAACTACTGATACAATTTGAAAATTAATGTATTTTCCAACATTTTTTGCTTTGGCAAATCAAAATTTATCAAAAAATAAAAACAAATTATAGAATTTTAAAAAGTTGCAGTTCGAGTCAGTCACCCTGTACTATCTTGCTTTGGCCAGATTTGTGTAGATTTTGATTATCTTTTTATGAAGACATGCTATCAATACAGCAGTGGATTGGAAAGATTTTCTTGAGATACTTTAGCGACCGTTCTTGCTACTACACGAATGCGAAAGCAGATTTGACTCATAGAAATTTCATGTAGTGTAGGTGGAGGTGGAGACACTACACAATCTGAAAGCGTTGAACGAGTTGATAACTAAAATGCTATTATAGATTAGGGATGGAGAATAAGGTTAATTTTCTATTCTATGACGAATAGAATAGAATTCTTCAGTATATAATTTTGAAAAAAAAACCAGTAAAACAGTAAAAAACTTATTATACGAAAGTGACGATGGCTGCGATTTGAGTGAAGTGAAAGATATATTTGATTAATTTGAAGTTGAAAGTAATAGTTTATGGGAAATTGAAAGTTATGGTGATGTAGATAGCGAAGATAGCATTATACTATAAATCCTAGAAATAGAAAACGTGCAAAATGCCTAAGTAGCAGTGACAATGTAATTGTAGTAATAAATAGTAGTAGTAGCAGACAGTGTAGTTCAAGTAATATTTCCGAAGAATGGATTTGAGAAAATTAGGACAATATTCCCAAAATATCATAATTCAGTGAAGTTCCAAGTATAAACCCTTGTACCTTACGTAAATTAGGAAATAGCTCAGATGCCCTGTCCTGGAAGAAGTATGTAAAATGAAAGCACAACCATTTCGGGAAAATCAGCAGAATAATAAAAAAAAATTAATCTAAGAGTGGTTTCCTGCAACTCTCATGAGTTGCTCGTTGTGGTATTATGTCAAGTGAAATACCTCATTCATAATGGAACTAGGAAAATATTTGCCGAAACTATGCCTTTCAGAAGATTTTTTAGATATTTCCCATTTTCTTTATGGAATATAATAGAGAGACTGGGGGTAATGACAGAATAAGGAAAGTACAAACAGTACTAACTTATTTGAATAATAGATTCCGACAACTTTTTACATAAAAATGTTTCGTAACTGTTGACGAATTTCTCATGAAATAAGTCATAAAGGAAGTTTGAATTACACACAACTTAACCTATCTAAAAGAGCTCGATTTCGGATAAAATTTTACAAAGTTTGCGAGTCAGAATCGGAATATTGTTTAGGTTTCAAAATTTATGTTGGTCAGGACAGATGCAGCGAAAGGGAAACATCCGCTTCCGAAAGTATAATTACGGACTTGATGGAGCCACTTTTGGGAAAAGGATACACTTTATGTATCAACAACTGGTATCCATCTCCAAGTTTGTTTTTAAATTTAAATAAAAGTGTTGGAAAATTAAAAAAAAAAACATGCCAAAGGGACTTACTGTACTAAAGCCTATTAAAGGAAAATTCCAAAATTGTTCATCACGTGGGTAACTGTGCTTTAAGATCGCACGTTAAAAAAGGTGTTTATTTGCTTAGTACGGAGCATTCTAATCTTAATATGATAAATACGGGGGGAAAAAAAATATAAGAAAGGTGGTGGTGTGGAAAATCTTGTTAAGCCTGAATGAGCTATTGAGTACAACAAAGGAAAAAGGAGGCGTGGATAAACATGACCAGATGTTAGCATGTTTTCCAATCAAGCGGTTGCTTATGAAAGGATATAAAAAGATATTTAACTACATGGTTGATGTCGCTCTTTATTACGCTCATGTTTTGCATTCAAAAATCCATGACAGAAACTAAAAATTTACAAATTTTCGCATTGATATTGCAGAGCAATTATTTTCACACAAGACGAAACACCACTGCCACCACGATAACAGGATAAGAATTAGAGTAAATTTTCGGAGCACGTTCCACCAACTAATAAAAAGTAAAATCTTTCAAAAAGGTGTCATGTATGCGCCAAACCTAATACGAGGTGTGTTCAAAAAGTAAGGTGACTTTATATTTTTAAAAAAAAATATTTATTTATTCGTCAATATAAATGTTTTCCCCCTCAGATACAATACACTTGTGTCAACGCTTTTTTCAATCCTCGAAGCACTTTTCATAAGCACTTTTTGGTATAGCCTTGAGCTCATACACCAATGTCGTTTTTGTTTTCTCAAACGTTGCAAAATCTCTGTTTTTTCATACTCGTAGGTCTCTTCAGTTTTGGGAACAGGTATTGGGACAGGGAATAGTTACGACCCTTTTGAGTAAGTTAGGATTATCATTGACGTCATTTAAGAGCTCCTTAGCGATGCTCATGCAACGGTTCTTTTGATCAAAATTAAGAAGTTCCAGAACAAACTTCGCTGACACACGTCTCCTGCCCAAAACATCCGAAAAATTGCATGAAACGAGCCGACTGATTTGTCAATATCCTCAGCAACTTCTCTTATGGTAATTCGACGATTTTCTAAAACAATTTTATTCACAGCTTCGACGTTATCATCCTTTATTGATGTGCTAGAGCGTCCAGAGCGAGGTTCGTCATTGGCCTCTTCTCGGCCATCTTGGAAGAGTTTTTACCACATTTTTTTTACTGTTCTAAGATACACCGTATGCCACTGTCAACATTTTAAGTGTTTTAGAGGACTTGATGAAATTTTTTATACAAAATTTAATGCAAATTCTTCGCTCCTAGGTATGCTATATACTTGAAACTATGAATACATGTTCGAGAAACATGTACCAACACAGCAAAAAGTAAATCGATAATCAAATGTACGTTGCTCAAAAGTCACCTGATTTACATTTGCCTAAGTGTTTTGAGCAGTATCACATACTTCAGGAATATCCAGGAATCTTGTTTTTTAGTTTCATTGTTACTTGAAAAGTGTATTTTTAAATTTGCTGTTCATTATTGTCATTATTTTATATATCCGTTTCATCACAAATGAAATAGAATCCATTATTTTATAAACATATTTATTAAAATTGAAATAAGTAAGTTTTATTTTGCGATAACACCCACACATAGTTGCACTAACATTAATTAGTCTGCACACGCATGTTTCTTTGAAATTAAATCTTAAAGAGTTTTAATATCTATTTGGCTTACATTAACGAGACATGTCGACAACTGATTCCTACCTTTCTGACCACGTCCAGGTCACTTTACTCTTACTGTTATGACCGAAAATAACTCGTAAAAAAGATCAAGGATATTTTCATGTCCGTTCGCAGGAGTGGGGTGATAAGTGTTTCATATAAAGTCTCCTAAGTATTTCCTTACAAGGCGTCCTTACTCACCCTTTTTTTTGCCAAAGTAACAGCGGTTGGCAAGTGTATGTCTTTACAGCTTAGCTCTGCTGCACGTTTTCCCAAGTATCATAAAACCTATGGGTTGTCCTGCAAACTTGTTGATGATGTTTTCTGTTATTACCGTTCCGTCCATAAGAAAACGAGGCGAGTATTTCTTCTAAAAATAAAATAGTAATAAATGAAGTTTCTACCATTAGTATTAACAGAGAAATTTTCTTTAACATGGGTCGGGGTACACCAAAGTAAGCCTTTTATTAAATCCTCGATAATTGATATCAAAATTGGAGATAGACACTTACGGTGGAACGATCTTTTTCTTAGAATATTCCCAAAAATCACTTCCCTAATTATTCTTGACGAACTACTGGAAACCTTGTATATTGACGGTAATGTTATTCCAAAATGAAAGTTCGCGCTTTTGTGTGATACAAACCACGCCATGTTTTCTATCGATTTCTTAACCACTTTGTTTATATTAAAATTATTTACATATTAGTAATCGCTCCTTTTCTCGTTGAGTTTGAGGGACAAAATATCTTATTAAAACCATTTAATTTTCGATAAAATTATTATATCGTATTTACAAACATCACACAGTATTTCTTTGTATGACTTTGTTTCTTTATGTAAATACCTTTGATTGCCTTTTATTACCCAATTGTTTTTTTTTTTGGTTTTTAGCTTGTTCTAATATACTGGACATAAATAACTAAATGTTGTGTAATTGCTGTCGAGTCCTATATTAAGTTCTTCATTTACACGAACGCAATTAACACATTTCTGTACAGCTTCCTTTTAACGTTCACTGGTTTTGTGTTTATCTAGGCATTTGATACACGTTTCATCCCTTTCAAATTGAGCTGCTCTGTGGTAAATCCTTTTGCATTGATGAGAACTCAGAATATAAATTCCATCATATACTTTATACCGCTCCCATCCCACACTCAGTTTTTCTGTTCGTATTACTTAGATTTATTGTATAAATGAAGCTTCATGTATTTCTATCACAGCATTGTGGTTTATTTCGTTCTTTTTCTTTCTTTCAAACTACCTAACTATTTAACTATCTAACGCTATTTTCTATAATTGTATTTTGCTTTTTAAGATTGTCTACTATTTCACTTACATCATCATTAGACCTTTTGTCTATACCTACATTCATAATTTTTATTTTCAATTACAAGCATTTCGGTGCCTGTGTGCTTATTTGAAATTTTAGATTCTTGGGTCAACTTTTTTTTATTTTACTAGATGGGGTGAAAAGTAACCTCCTTGGGAATGAAAAAAAAATTTTTTTTAAATGTTTTTTTTTTTTATTTTATTCAATATAGTCCCCTTTTAGTTTGATACATTTATTCTAGCGATTGTCTAACTTCTTGATCCCGTCCGAAAAGTAATTTTCCGGAAGGTCTGCAAAATACTCCTCCGTGGCGTCGATGATTACCTCCCGTGAGCTGAATTTTTTATTGTCTGAGGGAGCCAAATCGGACGAATACGGTGGATGCGACAGCAATTGGAGCCGTAAGTCATTGATTTTAGCCATGGTTGCGATGCTCTTGTGCGCCGGTGCATTGTCTTGCAAAAACAAAATTTTTTTCCGCTTCATGTGAGGCCGTTTTACAGCATCGCTCCAATAATGCACAGTAATACTCGATGTTGATGGTTTTTCCTTTTTCGAGGTAGCCCACGAAGAGTCTGCCATGACAATCCCAGAAAACCGACGCCATCCGACCCATCGAGCCTCCCTCGGCCGCTTCGGAGCACTCGTACCGGCTTCAGTCCATTTCCGGGCACTCATTCTGTTCTCTGGTGTTCAACAGCTTGCAATCGACGGCAAAATTTCGCCCGAATCCGCATCAGCAACTCCAAACACTTTCGAAGTGTTCTCGCGTTTGTTTTTGATCAGGAGTGAGTATGCGCGGCACCCAACGGTAGGATAACTTTTTCATATGCAGAATATTGACCAAAATATGGCGTGCGCGTTCAGTACTAATCTTTGTGGTATCTGCTAACTCGCGCACCTTCACATTCCGGTCAGCCAACACCATTTCATTTTTTTGACATTGTCCTCTGTAACCGCATCGGAGGGCCTGCCGCTGACTTGGTCGGTAGTGGAGTTGCGGTCACCACGAAACTCTCGAAATCAATATTAGACGGTGTAATCTGACGGAGCATTAGCCCCATAATATTTATCCAACTTTTCTTTTGTTTCCTTCGCCGTTTCGCCTCTTAAAAAATAATGTTTTATGAGAGAACAAAAATCGTTTTTGTCCATATTCAACATGATGCCAAACACGTCAATAACAATCAGCTGTCAAAACAAAAATAAAGACAATATCGCACTGAAATTTGACATGTCTCCCTAAATATGAACGGACTTCAAGGCACTATAACCTTTCTTGCAGTAGAAGCGCATTCTGGCAGTCAAGGCGGTTACTTTTAACTCCACCTAGTATAAACAGAGGTATCTTTTTTGCAGCTCAGGCAATAATTTTGCTTGAGTTTTGTTGTTTACTTTTTCAACAAATTTTAGGAAACCTCATTTGGTTTCCCGCCAATGCATGGGATACTATTGACAATTTTTTCACTTCAATGCATAAAGTTACATCACATGAATGACAGTCCTCAATCGTCTAAAAACTTTACAAAAATTAATTTTACAAAGCTTATAATAATCTTCCTTATAAGCTCTGAGAAGATGTTTTCACAGAAAATGATACTTTTACATCCTATTCGATATTCATCAAGGATTGAAGAACCATTAAGAAAGCTGTTTCTATATTGTCGGTTTGAAAAGATTTGATATGAAACTTAAAATTAAATGTTTGCAAGATCCACTCAAACTTAACATGAAAGAAAAATATTGATGAATGAAATAAATTTTGAGACATATTATATTTTTTATACATAAGTAATGAAAATAGTGTTAAATGCATCCTCAACCAGTGGGCCTTAGTACGTACTAGTTGTTCGTTCCTTACATTTAGCCTAGCTAGCAACACCGTCACGTCAGTGTTATACCTTCATGTCAGAGTTGACGGCGACGGGTTTACATATAAATACATACAAATTGCATGAAAAGACTTTTTCAGAGAATTGCCTCGCACGGGATTCGAACCTGTGACCCTCTGCTTGGGGAGTCTATGCATATACCGCTACACCACAGCCACCTTCTTTTCTACTAAACATAACAAATGTGGGTGGGGTAACTCAAAACATAGATTTAAGGAAAAGAGAAAGAAAGATTACATTATTCAAGTATTATATGTTACAAATAATCCAATAGATGAAACAGAACAGGAAAATGAGATATATTTTTACAATTGATATATTATGTTAGTTTTTCGTTTATAAGATTACTTACATCAGAATATCAGAAAAGTAGAATTCTAAGCTGGAATAACTTAAATCAAAGAGCTAAATTTTCACATGCTTTTCAAAATCTCGAGAATACGTTACTGATCTAATAAATAACGAGTGTTTTTTGAACAAACTGCACGATAAAACCAAATAAAAATGGTCAGATTTCGCGAAAAAAAACTACTTTTCCTACTCACAGCATAGATGTGAAACAGGGATGACGATAATGTTTATTTAAAATTTTTCTCAATACCTTTTTTTTTTGGAAGATTATTAAAGTCTGTAATTTGTTCGCAAAAATTCCTCCTCAACATGCAATGCCATATTGAAGTCTTGAATGGAATATTCCGAAGTAAATTATTTTAAGAAACTCATTTGAGCAAATCCTTCTTAAATAAAAAAAGGGTCGAAGAGTACTACGAAAATAGTTACTTAAGTATTCATTATGACTAGAAAATGACATAATTGAGTCAATAATAAACCCCAAATAATTAAATTCTTTTACTTTCTCAATCAAAAAACAATTGTCATTGCAGTTGAGAGCACTACTGAAATTACTTTGTACTTTAGACAGTCTGGTGCGTGATAGGTAATCGTTGTGTTCATAAGATGTTGATTTGTTTAGCTAAAGAACATTATTTTAGTATTGGAACTAATGATTAGGCTATGCTAAGCAAACCACAATATTATTAGGCTAAGATCCCAATTAATATTGGAAATAAGTTCCAAATAACTTTTGGAGCCATACACGTAACCTACGTAAGTTTACCATTAATCCGTAAAATTTATAGAAAAAAGGCAGATTATACAAATAAGAAATATTATAGGTCCCAAAACTGAACCTTGCGGAACACCTTAATTAAAAAATCGTACTTCATTACTTACCTTTTTATGTAATCGTAAAACATCCGCTCATTTGAGAGCTACCGTAAAAACTCCTGGAAAAACTCTAAAATTGAATATACCACCTTGATAAAACAAAAAAAATTAAATAACGACCGTGTGGTGCTTCCATTGTTCCGATTTGAATTCTGTTTTTTTTTTTTTTTTGTTGTTGACATTCCGTGTAAATCTAAGCATCTACATCTATCTCTGTGTGTTTTAGCGACTTTTTACAATTTTAGAAATGGATATTAATTTGCAACAATGAACTTGTATTCAATTTTGCGTAAAAAACGGATTTAATGGTGCGCGAACATTGGAAATGTTGGAAAAGTGTTTCGGCGACGATTCTCTAAAGAAAACGGTCGTCTACCAGAGGCACGAGCGGTTCGAAAATGGTTGTGAGACAATCGAAGATGATAAATGCAGTGGTAGACCATCGACATCGAAAACAGACGAAAACATTGATGAAGTAAAAGAAATGTTGGTCAATAACCGCAAATTAACCATCAGAGAGATAGTTCAGGACTTGAACATTGCCTATGGATTCGTCCAAGATATTTTGGTTAATGATTTTCGAGGTTGAATCCGATCTCACATTCATCAAAAGGATCATAACTGGAGACGAGACGTGGGACATCAGGCAAGTGAATGGCGTTCACCAAATGAGGTGAGATAAAAAAAAACCACGTCGTTTTCAGTCAAAAAAGAAGGCAATGCCCACGGTTTTCATGGATTACAACTGTGTAATGCGTCATGAATTTTTGCCAGAAGGGCAGACAGTAAACAAATAGTATTATTTTAGCGATATGAGACGTTTGCGTGAAGTAATTGGCCGAAAGAGACCCGAATTGTGGGCAGAAAACTCGTGGATTTTGCACCATGATAACGCACAGTCGCACAGTGCCATCATTATTCGTAATTTTTTGACGAAAAATGCAATAAATACCATCCAACAGCCACCGAATTAACCTAATTTGGCTCCCTGTGACTTTTTTCTGTTCAATGGAGTTAAAAAACCACTACGGGGAACGCGTTTCAGCGGCCGAGAGGAAGTAATGGAAAAATCGCAGGAAGCACTGATGGACATACCGAAAACCGAAAACCGAATACAAAAAAATGTTTAGAGGGTTGGATCAAGCACTGGCATAAATGTGTTGCAGTCGATGGGGATTACTTTGAAGTGGACAATTAAACTTGTATTTTTAATTTTCTGAATAAATTCCGAAATTTTTTTGATCAATGTGGTATGTGCTAATACATCAACAACAAAGCAATCAATAAATTTAAGGTTTAATTCGAAATACCGTCGAACTCACAGGCGTTTGAGTTTTTTTTGGAGGCCAATTTTTTTTTTTTAACAATTATATGTTAATATAATGTTCGAATGCAAGACTTCTTTCTTGAAATTGACCACTTATATCATCAACATTATTGCAAAAAATGCATTTACTTTTCAAAGAATTAGTAGACAAAAAGCTTAACATTGACGTAAAGTAAGTATTTAACTCATTAGCAACATTTGGGTATGTAATTAAATTCGTGTGGTTTTTTTTTCAAATTTGAACTTTTATTTAAGAAAAACATGTACAATAGTATTATTCAAAGTATTGTCCATCTGAAGCTATGACCTTTTTCCATCTTTCTGGCAATTTGTGGATCCCATCCCAAAAGAACTGCGCCGGCTTGGCAGCCAAAAATGAATCAAGCCAATTTTTGATATTCTGCTCTGATGTGAACCGTATTTCAATGAGGGCGTTCTGCATCGACCGGAACAAATGGTAGTCAGAAGGGGCAAGGTCTGGGCTATAAGGCGGGTGGGATAAGACTTCCCATCCACTGTTTTCCAAATAGTTCTTAGCTGGAATAGCAACGTGGAGCCGAGCGTTGTCACGATGGAAAATTATTGCCTCGTGTCTGGTCGCATATTCCGGGCGTTTTTCGACTACTGCTCTCTTCAAACGGATTAATTGTGTTCGGTATCGTTGTCCATTGATGGTTCACTCAGTTTTAGCAGCTCATAATACAGCACACCCATCTGATCCCACCAAATACAGAGGATTACCTTCGCGCCTTGGATATTCGGCTTTGCCGTAGATTTGGCTGGTTGGCCGGATTTCACATATGAATTTTTGCGCTTGAGGTTGTTGTAATGGATGCAAAAAAATAATGCAAAACCTCCTTTCGACGTCTCTCGGCTTGAGTTCATGTGGAACCCAATTTTCTTGCTTTTGAATATATCCAGCTACTTTTAAACGTTTTGAAATGGCTGCTTGAGTGACACCCAAAGATTCTGCGAGCTCTTCTTGTGTTTGGCAACAATCTTCATAGATTAATGCTTCCAGTTCTTCATCTTCAAACTTTTTTGGCTGCCCAGGACCTTCATCGTCTTCCAAGCCAAAATCACCACTTTTAAATCGTGTAAACCACTTTTGGCACGTTCGCTCAGCTAGCGCATGTACACCATAAACTTCCACCAAAATACGATGACTTTCAGCACCAGTTTTCTTCATCAAGAAGAACTCCCCGCAAAAACACTTTTTCAGGCACAAAGTTCGACATATTTGAGTGAAAAAAAAAATTATTGTTGTTTACACTTCAAATGAATGACATATACTGAAATGATGTACAATGACAATGACAATAGCTTTCCAACGCATGTTCCAATGGAATAATACAAGTTACGCCATCTCTTAGCAAACCGCCCCCAGTTATAGACCCAATATATATTACCAGCAACCTTACAATTATCCATAGTAATAAAAAAAGGTTTGGAAGTAAAAGGAGGTTTATTGAATATGTTATTAACTATTTGCCATTCTGATTTTAAGCCTCCTTTTGCGGTAATAAACTTTCTACGGTAGAACATATCACGGCAAATAGAAATTTCTTTCTTAAGCTGACTACACACCATATTAAAATCATTTTTTAAGCTAGTATTGGTTGGATTCTTAATGCATTTAATACATTTTCTTTGGATTTTTTTGACCATATGTTCAGACATCGATTACTTCAGTCTTTTTCTAATTTGTACATTGTAGGTTGAAACTGAGACACTTTCACCTAAAGACCCAATAAAAATATCACAAGCCCAAGAAGCAATCACAATCACAGCAAAACATTATTCCATGATTCATTGAGAAGGTAGTGCTTTAGCTTTGAGATATTAATTTTAGATCGCATACTTGGGCAACTATCTATACATTCAAATATGCTCACTATAATGCCTGTCATAGAGTGATCAGCTATTTTCAAATCATATACACACCTCTCATACGAACTGAGTGATACCTTTGAAAAACGGCCAAAAATATGATCCAAACAACTATCAGAGACTGGCCTATAGGAAGGTCACGTAATAAGATACAAGTTCACTACTTTCTAACAAATTTAGAAAGTATTAGAAATTTACACCACCTGCAGGCTAATCATTATTTGTATTCGCAAAAAAAAAAGTAACCTGACAAGGGATTTCAAATCCATAAACACAAATTTCGGACACAACTATGATACAAGGAAGACAGAGAAAAGCACAAATTGTTTAACTAGTGAAAAAAATCTCTCAAAATCCTAACATTCTAGGTACTATTCTAGGTACTATTCACGAAAACATTATTACAAGTTATAGTGAGAATGGAACGGTCATCACATAAATCATTTAATTCAAAATTCATGATTCAAAATATATAGAAAAGAAAATTTTAATCAAATTCTAAGGAGATCATCAAATGATTTAATAGAAATGACCCTTCCACCATCCTCCTTTCTAATCGTAAGTAATGTTTGATTACATTATTAATTATTTTTGGATTAATCGCGTAAATTAAAATAAATGAGTCGAATACTTAACTCACCCCGAACGTTTCGCAACAAGTTGCACTGAGCGTGGTCACCGATAAACTGCTGTGAAGTGTTAAAAATTAGACTGGCTCCTCAAATTGTAGCGGTGTGTAGACGGTTCTAACTCATGTTGTGATTTTTGAGGTGCACGTAGATGTGAGCAAACCGTACTCACTACATTACTGGGGGTTTAAGCAGAGAACTGGAGTTAACGAGTGATGTTAATCATTGGATCCCATGCGCGAGAGGGTCTGAAACTGTCGTCACGATTGAAATTTTTGTGCCGTTTTACTTTAATCGCTTCGTGTACCAGTCGTGGAATGTAGTGAGTCTCGTGAGCTAAGATCTTGGCTTGATCGAAATGTATCCAGTGTTATTCATCTGGATTATCCAAGATATGCTCACATATAGCCGATTTTTCTGGTTATTTTTTTTCTACAGCACTTACGTGTTCTTTTAAATGTGTTGCAATACTCCTTCTATAAACGCCCGGTGTTTGAAGTGGAAAGTGGCCCTTTGTTGAATTAAGGTAACTGCTTACTTTTTTTGGTGGTAAGCATATAGATTTTATATCATATTTCTTAAGGACTTTTCCTACTCTGTCTGTGACGCCTTTGACGTAGGGCAAAAAACCCTTTTTGTTCAACTGGCTTTCGTCCCCTTTCTTTGGCCAAACTGGTTTCCATATTCTTTGCCTTTTGGTGTAAGCAATTGCTTTGATTTGTTTGATTGTTGTTGTTGGTATACCACACAAATTTGAATTTCTTTTTTCTGCCTACATCTTTTGCTTGTAGGAAGAAAGCGTGGGTGATGAAATGAGAACACCAGTTCACTTTCTGTCACTGCCGTTAAAGTGATTTGTAGCAAAAGAGCTCAGCTTTCTTTTCTGTTTCCTCCTTTCCTTCCACTTAACGCATAAGATGGACTTGATAGAAGAGTTTTATTTCGGATGCAACTCAATTTAGCAAAGGGAAACTCGAAAAGTGACAAGTTGTAAATAACATTCTCAACAAACCCTCGTCTTCAAAAACCCTTACTGTCATTCGTTCTTGTGTTAATAATTATGAAGTTTCTGACAGCAATAATTGCTAGTAATTTACAGCTAATTTCCATCCAAAAAACTTGTAGTATCTGCTCTTCTTATTCTAAATGCGCTGAAACTTTAGAAAGGAATAGCTTTGCATTTGAGCCCATGATTGCCTTAGAAAGTTTGAAGGCCATTGGGAACCTTAAGAACTCTAATGCTTGTGAAGCTGGTGGCATCTTATGCTTTCTATTTAAAGTCTAAGTACATATTTTCAAAAGCGGCATAATTTCTGGAGTCTTTAAGGATGATTTCAAATGGACAGACGTTGTGCCTCTATAAAAAGGGATTGGTAAATGAAATGAGTAATTACAGGTCTATATCACTTCTTCCAGCAGTAAGTAAGGCTTTCAAAAAAAATTGTTAAGGAAAGTGTAGTTCGGTTTCTAAATAATACAAAATTCTTTAGCTCAGTTCAATATGAGTTTTAAAGAGGAAAAGCTACCGGGCCACCTAAGGTGGGTTGGTGGGTTGGTGGGTTCAACTCCTCCAATGGGATGGAAATGCACATACCGTCAGAGCTCTTCAAAGCTGGTGGCGATGTTTTGGTAAGGAGCATGCACAAGATTATCTGCAAAGAGAGGACGAAAGCATGACCGAAGACTGGACTATCAGCTCTATCTGCCCCATTTTCAAAAAAGGTGATCTTATGTCTTGTATGTATTCCCGAGGCATATTTCTGCTTAATTCAGCTTACAAGATCTTATCCAGTAAACTGTGTGAACGACTTAAGCCGTTTTGCACCACACTCATCAGAACCTATCAGTGTGGCTTCCGTAACGGCAAATCGAAGATAGACCAGATATTCACATTGCTGCAAATCCTGGACAAGACCAACGAGTTCCATCTCTTCTTATCCAATATATTGCATCGTCCAAATCGAAAATCTTTCTATTCTCGGTATGTGTGTCAGTAAGATCTTACGTTGGAATGACCACATATTCGGTGTCTTCAAAAATACTGCGAAAATCTTAGGTTTCCCCAAGTGATGTAAAAAATACTTCACCCAATCTGATTTGCGCATCCAGATTGTTTGGGCTGCACCTGCTAGATAGGATTCAAAACCTTATAGGTGATATTAAAATCACTCAGGCAATGGACACCCTCGAACACCGAAGTAATGTGACGTGTCTCACTCTGTTTTATCGCTAGTTCTACCACCAATGCTCCATAGTAATCGTCAGTAGCATACCGCTTATTCAAACTTTTAACTTTAACAACCGTCTCTCAATGAATGTTCATCAGTATACCTTCAAGCCCACTTTAGGAAGTAATCTAAAATATCGTGACTCGTTCCTAGGATGTCATTATAATCTTCAAACATTTAAGACCAATCTTTCTTTCCTCCCTGATTTTTCTTCACCTGCGCTGTGTGCTGGAAATTTAAAGGTATTGAAATCCCTTGAGCGTGCTCAAATTATAAAAAAAGAAACATATTATATCTACAACGCCCGAGCAGAATTTTGCAAAGGTACAAAGAAACTTTTAAAAAATCGTCTTCAATGCTGAGCATATCTTAAGACTGTATAATAGCAACAATTGTCGAGATTTCGTTGCATATAAAAACGAATGGAGATCTTAAAAAAATATCAGAGACTTAGAATCTACTTATATACAATATATCACTCCAAATCAATTTTATGTTTGCTATATCCCTATGACTAGATACAACTGCTGGCACATCGGTCCGATACATACTGCTACGCCATAGTAATTAAAAATGTTAGTTATTAGTATAAAACATTTAAATATAGACCCTGATAGGAAGACTCTCTGAGGTATTACATCTATATAGCATCACCAAGTATTCACCGACCTATCTAACACACAAAGCCCAGTTGAATTTATATATGTTCTTACCGTGAAGTACTGCGTTACCTTGAATTAATGATTTTTGTTGCAAACAAAAAAGCTCTTATTTCTCAAATCAATTTTAAAAATAACTTGAGTTGAAACAAGTTATCACCTGATTACCACTTCTGGGAACTTTAATAAATCCAGAAAAACGTTAAAAGCCTTTATGTTATGGGAACTCCACCACCTCTTAAAATGAATATATGAGTGCTACAAATTTTTCATCCATTTGGTAACCTTCATTTAAAAATCGGTGAAAAATAAATTTTCGAAAAGCACCCATTTACCTTGACATGGATGAGAGACTAGGGAGTTCGCAGTGATTTATTAAAATTGGATCACAAAAAATTGTTACCAAAAAAAGTGTGTTAACACCAGAAAACTGAGAGTCACGCTATTGCGAAAATATATAGCTGAAAATTTAACTAATAAAAATTTGTAAGGGCTGTCATTTGTTTTAAGTTTCACGCGACTGGTTGAAATGCTGACTTCAATTCAATTGCAAGAGCAGCTTTGTTTAAAAAAAAAAAAATAGAAACAAGAGGAAGTGTTCTTAGGTCTATGAAAAATATAATTCGATGGATGCCGCTGTTGACAAGTTTACAGAGGACACTTAAACAGGAATTCAAAAATAGTAAAATATTATTTTGGTAGGTGGTTTATTGTCTGTGATAAATGTTGGCTCCGCGTCTTCATTGGAAATTTTTGTGAGGCAATAGGAAAAAAAATCTGATAATGGTAAAACTGCATCATCAATTGATTGATTATGAGTGACTACCAAACTCCCGTTGAACAGTCGGACCCACAACGTGACCCTTAATGATACTGGATAAAATATTAGTGCCAAACCACCAGAGCCCATAATTTCGTCTCAGGCTGTTACCCTTACTAAAAACTTGTAGCAAGGGGTAAGTGCATACATATCTTGTTGATCTAATCTGTATTATTCTCAGAAGTTATAGCAAGAAGGAGTATAAGTAAAACAATAAGGCGTACGTTTAATTAATTATTTTGTCAGAATAGAGTTCTCAGACAAAGAACTAATCTTAGCAAAAGCCTAGCCTTAGTCGCCTGTTAAGCAGTCTACAGCCTTCCTTACTAAAAGATATTTTAGGGATATCAGAAAGCATTCTTTTGGTCTTCCGATATCCTGAAAAGTGACACTATCTTCAGTTGTGTTTACAAGAGACCCATCATCCAAATGAAGTCCACAACAAGGACTGGAAGATAGATGTAAGTTTAAAGAAATCTAAAATTGCCGTGACTCAAAAACCCAACGTCACATTGTAAATATGTATTGAAGCCATCCATTAGGAGAGAACATTACATTACTTACTTACCACGAAGAAAGTTGAACTTATACTTTCGCAGCAAGCAATTATTGTCAGTATTGGTCCACAAACCATACGTCGTCTAAGACCTCACTAGTCTATTCGAATGGTAATATCTATTTAATGAAACCATCAACAGCCCCGAATAAGAATTATTTAATTGTTGACTGTGGAAAACAACGTTCGGGTATATTTTGGATTGTGAACACTCCGAATAAAATTATTTTTCAATTGTGAGCAGTATATATATGGACACAAGAACACATTTTTCCTAAATAAAACTAAACCTACCAGTTGATCACTAAGACGTAAAACAAACACTCAGCATTCTAGACGTCCGTATACCCGAGATGGAAGCATTGATCCAGACCACTACTTAGTAATGCTAATGCGAATATCAAGGGCAGTACAGTGCCCAAAAAATACTCTGAGAAAATTTGAACTCAAATTGCTACAATCTCATAACGCCGCCAGTGTAGATGCCAACCGCAACTTCCTAATCATCTCCCATAATTGATGGGATGCGTATCACCGACATCAAGAGGAGGATTTGCTACCAGCACATAAAAAAAAATATCGCCTCTGACAGGCTTTGTTTCAAAAGGCGAACACAAAACAATAACCGATATCATTCAATGAATGGCGGCAAGAACTTGCAGCTGAACAGGATCAGTGCCATGTTATACCTGATGCCATCGATTTTACAAATGTCGACGAATGTCAATTCGATTTTAACATTGGTGAACCAAACAGAATTAGAATTTTGTGAATAAGCAATGAAATGCTATACTCTTGAAGAACTTGGAATAATCTTCGCGATATTTTTGATGAACAATCTGTCAGTGATTTTGACGCAACATGCATTCCGATCCAGTTTTCACGGGCGCCTGACTCCCACTGGTCGCCCAATGCAGCATTTAGCCGCATGACTGTTAGAGACTTTAACAATTTGGTACCGGGAAAGCCCTGAAACGCTCCGTACGTCTCATTCGGACGAAAATATCGCTGCCGTGGCTGAAAATGTCGTTGAGGCTCTGTCAACATCGACTAGACGACGTACCACGCTGTTGAGAATTCCACGCAAGTCTCTGCGACGCATTTTGTTAAAAGACTTGATGATGTTTCCTCACAAACTGCATGCAGTCTATCAGCTAATGAGTGTTGTCCGTGAAACGGGTCTTATCTACGCGCACGCCCTCCTGAATCTCAACAAAGAACTCCACGATATTCCGTCAAAAATATTCATGAGCGACGACGGGCATCTTCACCTATGTGGATGAATGAACAAACAAAATTTGAGGTTCTGGGGAACAGAAAATTGCATCTACTCAAAGTCATTGTACGGTGTCCTGTTGTCCATTGGACAATATTTTTTTTTTATAGAATGTTCACTGTGGATAGTGAATACTATAGAGCAATGATCAATGAATTTTTAATTTTTTAATTAATTAATTGGGACGAGAGGACATGTGGCTCCAGCAGGAGAGAGCAACGGCGTTAACGGCACTGGTCACAACCGACATTCTAAAGCAGAATCAGACATTATGGCCCACCTTGTATCTAAAATTAAAAATAAAAATAAACTTTTCACAACTTAAAACAAATAACTTTAGCAACAAAATTCCAGAAAAGAGTGCAATTAAAAGCATTGCATTGTTATTAATGAAATGTATTTATTTTGTACAGGGTGTTTTTCATACCATTCTATAGTTAACATTTTATTTTTATTTATTTTTATTTATTTATATATTTTCAAAAAATCTTTTACAAAAGCCTTTAATTAATAGTAAAAGTTATAAAAAGTATAGCTAGACTTAAATTCAAATTAATATTTAATTATTATTTATACATTCAGTTATTATTGGTTTAAAATGACAAAACAAAATTCTTTATTACACTAAATATTAAATTTAATTATTTACTAAGTATCCGAATAAAACCGTCTCAAATTGTGTGGTGCCACGAAGCCATCTAAAGAAAGAGGGTAATCTATTCCACTGCTTTATGGCATAAACGAAAAACTGACGCTCCGAGTTTCTGCAACTGAACCTTGGTTGCAGTATCATAAAAGAACGAGATGAGTTAGTAAACTGTATTTTTTGAATTAGATATGAAGGTTCCTTGTTTAAAATGATTTTGTTCAATGTTTTAAGGGAAAAATACTTGAAATACGTGTAAACATTACAGCCTAGTATGTTACTTGTGTAGTTTGAAATATGGTCATATCGTCGGAGATTGTATACATATCGAGTTACATTATTGAAGGCCACAGTTAGATTTCTTTTCGTTTCTGAGTTGCGGCTAGTAAACAACTGGCACCCATATTACAATTTTGCAACTGTGTGTGAAAACCGAAACTGTTGTATTAGTTTTTAGTAAGTCTTTTATGATTAATTTTGTCGAATGCTTTCGAAAAATCTAAGAAAACTAAAAATGAAACCAAGTCATTATCCATAGCATTTCTAATATCGTCTGAAATCTTAAGAGTAGCGGATACACCATTGTGGTTTGGTCTAAAACCGGATTGATTTTCACTTAAGAGTTTGAATGTCTTTAAAAAGGTTGAAATTTGATTGTGTTAAATCTTTTCCAGAATCTTTGACAGAAATGGCAAAATTGAGATTGGTCTAAGCTCTTCTTGAAATAATTGAGTGTCTGGTTTTTTTTTAAGACTGGTATAACTGTAGCCACTTTCCAAAGAGATGGAAAAGAAGACGTTGTTATTACAGTATTAAAATATGTGTTAGTACAGGAAGAATGTGGGGTAGAATCATTTTGATGAAGCGTGGATGTATTTCTTCAAAGCCAGTAGCTGACGATTTTATTTTAAGTATAGCACTTATCACATCCTCATCAACCACCCTTTGAAATTGAAAAGAATATCCACTACCGACCGGGGTCCACAACCCGGTAGATTTCATTAGCTTCACCAGTGCTATGTACAGAGTCAACAACCGGCAAAATCCCATTCAACTATCCACTAAAAGTGTGAAAATCATCATTTTTAGGGTCAACATCCTGAAAAGTTTCATCTACAAGTGGAGTATTTTGATTATTACTGCTTTGAACTTTGACCATTTGTCATTTAAATAATTGGGACATACATCCAGGGAACAATGTTCTCTTGTTCGACCAACACTAAGCTCTCGAATATTTTTCCATAAGGTTTGTGATGGTATGTTTTTGTTTAAGCGTTTTGAATACAGTCTACATTTTTCTTCTTTTACTTTTTTGCACACATTTTTTCGTAATGCTTGAAAGGTAGAGACCAATTCAGGAACGCGAATTCAGGAATTCGAATTCCATCGCATGTATGCTTGATCCCTTTGTTTAATAGAAATAAGTATTGTATGTCAGTCGTAAACCAAGATTTTCTTTCAATACCAGAAAGTTTTGTTTTCAGCAGTACATGCATATTAAAAAGTTGATTTACTGAAGTTTGAATAAAATCAACTTGATCATCCGGTGATGCCATTGAAAAAAACATTTGCCAGTTTATTTCGTAAAAACTATTTTCTAGGGCATCTATAGTAATTAGAATCCAGTCACAAATTATTGTAAATATAAAGCTTTCCAATATCCAGTTCCAAAGGAGACAATTACATCGTAACCTATGTTCACATTTCTATACTATATACCTAAACTGCTTAAGTTCCGTTCTTTTTCAAATTTTACAGGGCAACATCATTCTTTTTTGTCGTTTGTGTTTCTTTGTGCCATTTTTAAAGTCTTAAAAAATAAAGTCTTTTAGTAAAGTCGTGTTTATTCGCTTAGCTTTAACTGAAATGTCAGAGATAGGTCCTACAAATATTCCTGCATCAAGCTTATAAGCTCAAAATAAGCTTGTATCCTACAGTGATAGTAATATAGGGTTTTCCAATACGGACTTGACAACTTTTGAATTTTATTTGCGAACGCACTCTTTTAATAATCATCAATTTATTCAGTAAACTCAACATTTTCATCATGGTAAAGTACACTAACGAGCAACGTCTGCAAATTATAAAAATTTTCTACAGATATTCGGATTCGGTGACTGTAACTTTAAGAACGTAAACTCCAATTTTCGGTCGTAATTTTCGCCCTAGTAGACAGGCAATAACAAGTTTAGTGCAAAAATTTGAGTCTACATATTCGTTGTGTGACGTTGAAGTGCCAGTGAGACAACGGGTTGGTCGAAGTGTCGAAAATATCGCTGCCGTTCAGACGTCCGTAGCAAACGATCCAATTCTCAAGAATTGGGCATCACTCAGACCACATTATGGCGTATTTTGCGTAAGGATCTTGGTTTACACCTATACAAAATCAAGCTGACTCAAGAATTGAAGCCGATGGACCATTTGAAGCGACGTACGTTCTCCGATTGGGTTCTGGAGAAGATGCGCCAAGATGATGAATTTCATAGCAAAATCATCTTCAGTGACGAAGCTCATTTTTGGCTCAATGGGTTCGTCAATAAGCAAAATATGCGTTATTGATCGGGTGAAAACCCACATGTGCTTTATGAATCACCACTTTATCAAGCAAAAAATAAGGTAGACTCATCATTTTTATGTGCAAGCTTCGATATGCAAAAAGTTTTAAACACACGGTAAAAGCAGCGTAACTCTTTACTGTTCTAGAAAATACGCATATTACAATAAAAGCGTTTACGAAAGCGGCACTAAAAATGGTTATTGCTCCTTGTGGGGAGAAAGTGACGGGAAAAGGGGATGCAATGAAATTTGCAGTATTATGCATTAATATAGGGTGATTCATCGTGAAGTTTGATTTTCAATAGGCTTTCTTTGACAGATTATGCGTGATTTCTACAAAACTGCTTTATAATTTTTGTTCAGTATTATTTGGCAAGTTATCATGGAAAGACTCACATCACAACAGCGTCTCCAAATTGTTCAGCTGTATTACGAAAATCAGCTTTCTATGAGAAATGTTTTTCGTGCGATTCGAGGAACTTACAGTGCGCATAATCGACCTACTGAAACCACTATTGCCAATACCATTCGCAAATTTGAGTCCAAGTTTACATAAGTGGATGACATCCGACCGGTTAGACTACATCCAGCACGTAGCAGTTGTAGCTGAGAGTGTACGCAAAGACCGTGACGAATCGATTCGTCGTCGTTCTCAGCAGCTTACGTATTTTACGTGAGGATCTAGGTCTAAGAGCGTACAAAACTAAAGGCGATTTGAGTTTGAGTCATATTTTCAGTGAATGCGCTCTGGAAAAACTCAGTGAAAAACCCGTGTTTTATCGTGAAATTTCGTTCAGTGATGAAGCCCATTTCTGGCTCAATGGATACTTTAACAAACAAAATTGCCGTATTTGGGCTGATGAGAAACCCGAAGAGTACCAGGAGCTACATCCATTAAAGACTACGGTATGGTGTTGTTTATGGGCTGGTGGAATCATTGGTCCATATTTCTTCAAAAATGAGGCAAATCAGACGGCGCTACGAGCCATACAGAGCGTGAAACAATGTTGAGAAATTATTTTGGTGAGCACTTAATTTCACGTTTTGCTATGGAAAATTGGCCACCTAGATTGTGCGATATTACACCTTTGGACTATTTCCTCTGGGGATATTTAAAGTCTCAGGTCTTTAGGAATAAGTCAGCTACGATTGACGCCTTGGAAGCCAACATTACTCGTGTTATCCGCAAGGTACCAGTCGCTATGCTCGAAAGATTCGCCCAAAATTGGACCTTTCGAATGGATTACGTCAGACGTAGTCGTGGCCAACATTTACATGATTTCATTTTTGAAAAGTAAATGCCACGAATTGTTCTTTACATCGATAATAAAAAATTTTAAGTTCACTTTCAAATTTATGTATTTTATTTTAGATTATAAATCAAACTTCACGATGAATCACACTATATATATACATATATTTAATTTTGGTAGATCAGCGAAAAACTAAAAAGTTTATTCACCTCTATTGTGATAGTTGCACTGACCAAAATCGCAATAAGGCTATGTTGTCTATGTTATTGCATTTCGTGAAAGTTTCTTCTTTCATAACAAACTTAAAAATTACATTTTTGCTACCCGGACATACAATGGTACCCATATGGGCGTCTTCGGAGATTTCTAATGCAAGAACCAATCCTAGATCCTACGAGTGATAGTGATGAAATATGAAGAGTAAAGACATTAAGGATTGGAAACAAATATCAATGGTACTATTACCAACTAAAATTAAAATAAAGTATAATATCCTTAGATCTGTGGCTTTCGAAAAATATTTTCAGACGATTGTAAGACTTTGTATTGTGTAACTTTGTATTCCAATGCCATGATTAGGGATATTTTAAATGAAACTGATGACGAAGATGTATAATTGAAATTTTGGCATACTTTTTTTTCGTTTTGTTTTTTATAAGTACTTTGACAATAATAACAACAATAATATTCTGCATTTTATTTTATGTTTTTTTTAGTGAATAATGTTTAAATTATAAGATTTGATTGGTTTTTGTGTTATTCTATTTCATAAAGAAATAAATGAAATGTTATTTTGTTTTCGACTATAATCTTTGTTGGTCTTTAATTTTATCGTAAGCGCCACAAACTTGTTCACAAATTTTAGAGAATGACTGCGAAAATATCGCAAACGACAAAAACTGCTTTAATTTCTCGAGAAAAAAAAATATTTCATTTAATGTCATCGAATTCTATTGGCCCAAACATGATTAAAACCAGAAGAAAAAAAACGTTTCCTGTAAAATTAATCATTTGTCGCTTACGATAATCGGTTAGGGCTCGATATATTAAAAATCGAAAAAAAAAAAAAATATTGGGTATATATTTTAATTCGTGCTGTTTTTTTTTTAAAATTTGAAAGTTTATTTAAGAAAAACGTGTACAATAGTATTATTCAAAGTATTGCCCATCTGAAGCTATGACTTTTTCCCATCTTTCTGGCAATTTGTGGATCCCATCTCGAAAGAACTGCGGCGACTTGGCAGCCAAGAATGAATCAAGCCAATTTTTGATATTCTGCTCTGATGTGAACCGTATTTCAGTGAGGGCGCTCTGCATCAACCGGAACAAATGCTAGTCAGAAGGCTATAAGGCGGGCTTGGTAAGACTTCGCATCCACTGTTTTCCAAATAGTTCTTAACCGGAATAGTAACGTGGGGCCGAGCGTTGTCATGATGGAAAATTATTGCCTCGTGTCTGGTTGCATATTCCGGGCGTTTTTCGGGTACTGCTCTCTTCAAACGGATTAATTGTGTTCGGTAGCGTTGTCCATTGATGGTTTCACCCGGTTTTAGCACCTCAAATACAGCACACCCATATGATCCCACCAAATACAGAGCATTACCTTCGCGTAATGGATATTCGGCTTTGCCGTTGATTTGGCTGGTTGGCCGGGTTTCACATAGGATTTTTTGCGCTTGAGATTATCGTAATGGATCTATTTTTCATCACCAGTAACAATCCGATGCAAAAATGACTTCCTTTTGTGGCGTTCCAGCAGCATTTCGGACATGCAAAACCGCATTCCGACGTCTCTCGGCTTGAGTTCATGTGGAACCCGATTTCCTTGCTTTTGAATATATCCAGCTGCTTTAAAACATTTTGAAATGGCTGCTTGAGTGACACCCAAAGATTCTGCGAGCTCTCTCACTTTTAAATCGTGCAAACCACTTTCGGCACATTCGCTCAGCTAGCGCATGTTCATCATAAACTTCCACCAAAATAAGATGACTTTCGGCAGCAGTTTTCTTCATGTTAAAGTAATGAAGAAGAACTCCCCGCAAAAACACTTTTTCAGGCACAAAGTTTGACATATTTGAGTGAAAATAAATTATTGTTGTTTACGCTTCAAATGAATGACATATACTGAAATGACGTACAATGACAATAGCTTTCCAACGCATGTTCCAATGGAATAATACAAGTTACGCCATCTAACCGCCATAACCGCTAAGAGAATTAAGTTATAGACCCAATATGTAATGCTATATGTATTTTTGTTTCGTAAAAATTAGCCCCCAAATTTCTCATTATTCTCTCATGTCCCTGATACCGATTTTCGAAATCCATCAAACCTTGATCTTTCGAATAGACATTCATATTGCCTTTCGATTTGTCCAAATGGGCATGTATCATATGTACTTTACGTTACATTTTCCAACCAATGGGTATTCAAGTCTTCAAGCATGTTTCAAAACAGTACTTTGTAGTTCTCAGCTCTTATGTTTCCAAGAAAACTATGGAACATTACTTTAAGGCTGTCCCATGCTCGCCTTTCGTGAATATTGAGTTGTAAAAATTCGTTGCTTACTATTATTTTCTTAATTTGTAGTCCGACGAAAATACTGACTTTTACTTTGGTTTCGGACTAAGGAGACCCGTTGGTCTAGCGCCAGCAAATTTAAGGCATTTTAATTTTACTTTTAAGGTGAAATTAATGGACAACGATAGTTAAATTTTGTAGGTTTATTATAACACTTAACGCATATAAAGATACATACAAAACCGAATTTAAAATTAAAATGGCGCTGAAGATGACACCCTCAAAAAAATTGATCTGGGTGGTAGTTGTGGTTTTGGTCTTTTACTTATCTCAGCAAAATATTATTAATCTTTATCGTTGGAACCAGAAAAAAAAAAAAAATTGAAATTTGAATACCGAAAACAGACAAATTAAAAATTTGTTTAATGGTTTCGACTATAGCCACCGGTATAATGAACAACATATTAAAATTTGAGACTTCCCACCGCCGCACACTGGCCGATCAAGTACAACACCAGCTGGTCATAAGTGAACGCCTTAGAATAGAAGGAAAGCGTTCTAAAGCCGAAGTCATAAAAAGGGTTTTCGAGTATTTTCCTAAAATATTTAAAAAGCTTAACAAACCCGAAACTCTGAATGATACCATATACATCTAAAGAAGTCCTAGCCCTTATAACCGACTTGAACCTGACAAAACATCAATATTAGCGACTTCAAAATAGTGCAAAAGAAAGAAACGCTTATATTTGCCCAGCTTACGATACTATTTTAGAAATAAAACAAGAGTGTTATCCAACAATTAATTTGTTGACTATAGCCGAAACCTTGTGTGAAGTAAAACAACAGCCATTGTTGGACTTGACATTACAACATTTGTTTGCTGCACACCTTGAAACTTTTGAGAGCCAATTAGAAAACGGTGATACTTAAGTATGTTCGGAGAAATGGGGCTTTGATGGTAGTGGAGGGCACTCGCGTTATTAGCAAATTTTTTTGGTAAATCCTGAGGCATGTGATACTGATACTGTGCTTACATGCACAGTTCCTTTAGAAATAAATAAAGTTAGTTCTGGGACTGAAGATATTTAGATAAATTCAAGAGCATCTTCTAAAAGATACAGCCATCGAATTCGCAAAACAAAATATTAAGACAATAACAAAAGAGTTCAACCGTATGGAAACCGGAATAAATTGTCGAAAAGACATTATGGTAACCTTTACGATGAAACTGTTTAAGTTAATCATACTTTGTTCAAAACATAGATGAACTAACATAGATGGCAAACTTTCCAGATATTGGAAAATCAGAACCAGTTTTCTACTGATCGACTCTATCCGTGTTTTTTTTCCTCCTTTTTTACACAAAATCAGCCCATGTTATTCGAAAAAAGGCCAACACATTACACACATGCGTGAAAATAACACTCATTCTACCAAATTCTGGCAAGTTATAGGGATGTAAAAGTTTTGGTAATTGACTTACAGTGTGTCTGTGCGAATTAAAGGGCATGCAAAAGTTAGTTAGTTAGTTCGTCCATGGTTCAAAACAATGGTAGATAGCAAAACATATAATGCTGTTATGGAGAACAGGGCTAGCTCAGTTTGCTGTATATGCAAGGCATCCCCTAAGGACATGAACAATATTGAACTTTGCTTACAAAAACCTTCTAACACCACTGCCTATCTATATGGATTTCAAAGTCTTCATACACACATACGATTTATGGAAGCACTGCTACATGTATCTTACAAAACTAGCAGTTGAAAATAAAAAAGAATTATTACAAAATGAACTTAGATCTGAATTGGGAGTCTTATTAGATTTTCCAAACAAGGTGTAATAAATAACAAAATACGGCAACACAACATGCTGAAATAATAGGCTTAGACCCGAAACTGATATAACATTTTTCAATTGTTTTAAAGACTGTTGCACGGTGCTGATATCATTGAAAGTTTTCATATCCTTATCGGACATCTTTCGAAAAATGTCTTAAAAGCCCATCAAAAAGATTACAAAATTCCTTGAACCGCGTTTTTAAGAAAAATGTCCTGCATCGCAACAAATACTGATGTGCTCGATACCATGTTGATATTTTCCGATCCAAAGATAAGCGACCAACCGAACAACACAGATACCACGCCCTGAAGTCGACCACTGTGCGTCGTGCTGAATGAAGTAGTTTTAAGATAAATGAGTTTAAAGTGGATTCATACATGAGGCTCGCTACCTGTTAAAAGGGCTGTAAAACCTAGAATACTACAATAGTACTGTCAGTATCATTATAAAAAATTTAACAGTATTTTTTCCAAAAACTATACTTTCGAAATATTTAAAAAAAATTGATTTTTTTTTAAATCTAGACCATGTTTTTTAGATATTAAAAAGTTTTATAATCTTGGCGAAGGGTTTTAAGAATTGCTTCATAGGACCTTATTTAATATGCAATGGAGGCATTAATATGTGTTTATACTCGACAATTAGGCCAAATTTAACATCTCGAACTCGATTCGAACAGCTGCTGGTAATGCGAATTGTCTGCTCTACTTTTCCATGAGCAAGATAGCAAGGATATTTGAAATACCCATCTTCCGTTCCCAACAGAAAGCTAAGCGTAGTAAAATCTGCTATCACTGATCAAGTGTACTGCATACGAGTACATATAATATTTTAAACTCAATGATTGGAGCACCACGAAATAAGCCAAAGGTATAGATGAAAAATTATTTCAATTGTGGACAAGGACAACTTGCAAATATTTTGTGGAAGTACCTTTGAAAAGTCAGTTAGAATGAACGCATGGAAGTCCGATTTCTTAAAAAAAAATCCCTTCACATTATTACAATATTCGGTGTAAGGAACTAGAAAATATTTATTGAAATAAAAACTTCGAAAATTGTTTTGTTTTGTTGTTTTCATGTAAGTATACCATATTCCCATATGCCTTATCCGATTTGCTTAAACATGCATTTGTATGCTGTTTAGACAATACACTTAACCATATAAATGTTATGTAAATTAAAAAATTTAAATATTGTTTTATGAAATTTCAAACTGGCACCCTAGAGAGATATTCATCTAAGAAAAACCTTCAAGAACCTGCTGAATGCATACGAAATGTACAAAATACTTTGGGCAACGCACTCATAAAAGCCATAAATAAGTCAATATCCAGAGCAAAAGAAGATTATTGCCAAAATTCGCCCGTATTGACGTGATTCGATATACTTCGATACCATTCAACTGACCAAAAGTTGTGCATGAAAGTGGTCAGTTCTGGTTTAACTTGGGACATGTTTTCCTTTCAAAAATACCTTAAGCCCAATGCTGGGATATTATTACATTCCTACCACATTGTATGTTATGTAATTGTACGTATCTGTGCACATATTTTGTAACATTTCGTGCACAGAACTGCTTAGAGATACATCTTGAATGGAATACTCAATAGAAAACAGAAATATTGTCAATTTGCGCACGTTTATTTGAAATATTATATTTTACGGCAATGACGTGACGGTGGAGCTGCGAAACTATGTTTAGATGTACTAAATATGAATCTATTGTAAAGTTTTTTGTTTAAATATATACGGTGTCCTTTGTATTGGACAAGCAAAAGTGGTTAGAATGGGTATCAGTCGTACTCAACCACTTTTTTCTTGTAACCAATATGAGATAAATTTATTATGGCAAGCATTTTTGGGACTTTAAACTTTCCAAAAATTAAATTCTTTACACATCCTCATTGATCATCGACCCGAATCATCTGATTTCGAGGGAAATGTGATTGATCTGTGAATAAAGTGACATTAAGATGAGTTTCAAAAAGACATTTTCTTTTGGGTTAGTTCCCAAACCAACTGCCACATTTGATAGAAATTTTGGGAAGCCATCATGGAAAAATTTATGACTCAACAATGCTTGAGTGTTCTGAAATTACCTTGGTGCACTTCATCCAGTTTTTGTGCCCATAACCGTGATGGACTGCAATTACCTATGTATATGTGCTATTGTATAAGTTGCGTCCAAATATAAGATAATTCTGAACAGGATTGAAAGAATGCCTGAATTAAGCCCTTGATGTTGAAAAATGAAAAGGAGAGGGTTGGAGCTTTAGTTATCTTGTTAAGATAACCAATAGATCCAAACGGTGGTCGAAGTAAGGCACAGTATATACTATACTATGCTTCTACCCTTCCTTGACCTCTTAAAAACCGGAAGTAAATCTCACCAACTTTTAAATTTTACGGCTAATGCTGGGCTATCGATATCTTTCGCTACCAACTTTTTCCCTACCAACATCATTATTATTAATCAAGGGGTTTGAGTACCCTTAAAATGTTTGTATACAGCGCCTGCGAAGGAAAATCAGAAGGGTGGAAAGGAGAAATACCGATGTATTGGTCTTAAATGTTTGCACGTTACAATGAATAGTAAATAGACAGCTTGGCAGGTCACTCCAAAAGCGAGTTGTACGGCTTAGGAACGAATCACGATATTTTAGTGTACTTCAGAAAATGGGCTTAAGAGTATACTGATGAGCATTCATAGCGAGGCAGGTGTTAAGGTTGAAGGTTTGAAGAGGCGGAATACTATTGACGATTTCTATAGAGCACTGGTGGTAGAATTAGCGATAAAACAGTGTTTAAGGGTATCAATTGGCTGACTGATATTAGTATCACCCATGAGTTTTATCGTACGGGTCTGAATCCTATCTAGCAGATGCGAGATGTTTCAGGAACACCTGATCAGATGTGGGTAATGTACTCAAATTTAGGGCCGATGAATGCCTTATATATTGAGGCCAGATCAGAGTTCCACTTTTCGGTGGGACATGCCATCAAATCACCAGTGGACCTGTTGCTACGAAAATCATACTGCTGGTCTTTGAGAAGTTTTCGCGTTTCGAGATATTTCATGATCTGATGGTTTTTCAGCGTTTCCATGAACTTGGAACGAAGAGACGTATGTGGAATGTGTCTGTAGGAAGAGAGAGAAGAAGATTCGCCTTTTTTAGGGACGAGTTGGACAAATGCTGTTTTCCATCTGCTCGAAAAGAGTCCCGAAGAGTAGAATTGATGAAAAAGCTTACGCAGTAGTTTTTCCAGCAAGAAAGAGCACCTCTTTAGAAGAAGGGGAGATATACCATCTGGACCAGAAAATTTGTATACATATATTGAGATCTATAAGTACTCTTGCTACTAAACGAGTGTGAAAGTGGATTCGTCGCATTGAAGATTCGACGAACTCACGGTCTCGAAGTGCTGAGCTGGCTGCAAAATATGCAGCAAGCAGATTGGCTTGTCCAAAGAGCTGATATCTGGAACATCATTGTAAATGAACGTTGGGATGGAAGATGAGGTAAAATTTCTAACGCCCAGCAATTTTTCCACCATTGGGACATTCTACAATAGTATTTGTTGTCTCAGTTTTTGGTCATATTGGAATTTCACACGCTTAAGAAAGGCTTTGCAGTCATTCCTGGCTGCATACCGAAAAAACATTTCTCAAACCTTGACAGTCTCTTTATAGCTCGAGTCGTACCATGCCTTTTCTTTTGGTTTGATACTCTTCATCCGATGAGGGATAGAGGATCTCATTCCAAAGAGAATGGTGTCTGTGATCATTTCAGCAGCGGCATTCACGTCGTTATCTCGGAAAACATAAAGACCAGTTAAAATTCCTAAAGAAGCTGTTAAGTCCGCTCCAATTGGTTTTCTCGTTTTGCCATACTGCTCTGTTTTAACTGTGTGGTCGATGTACGAGAAATAAGCTGATTTGACACAATAGTCCAACTAAAGGGGAGAGTACATTGACCCTGTATTTATCAGGTTGTTGGCGGTATGAGTATCAACGTTTGGTATACGTGTAGGCTCATTTAAAAGCTGGGTCAAATTGTTTTCCGCAGCAAAGATCTCAACACACCGTCCTTCGGGTGTTGTCTGTTTAGAGTGTCGAAGCCACCCAGAATTATGTGTATTGGAATCGCCCATAATAATAATAATAGGATACAGGGATACAATTCTTTGAATGGAGTCAGACAGCGCATCGAACTCGTTAAAGGTCGAACTGCTGTCCAGTTTGGGGCTTCTGTAAATAAAGCAGTAGCGGATAATTTGCTACGGAGATAGAATTTTAACCACAAGAAGTTGAATTCCGGATTGGAACACGAATCACATTGTGGTGGAGTTTGGCAAGCTAAGTCTATGTACCTTCGAAAGAAATCTCCCCGTTACGATAAGGGAACTTAGCGTAAGCCATGTAACCACCCATTGACTTCTAATAAATAGGGAAAAAGTCATAAGGTTCGGATAACTGAAAGCCGTTTTTAAAACGAATTGTTATTGAAGATGAAAAATAATGAATGACTTTTTAAGCGTTTGCTTTTTAAATGCCGAAAAAACACAGAAAAATTGCAACCAATTGCAATCAATGCTTGCCATTTACTTGTTAGGGATTATTTCACGTAAATGTTGATCACGACTACGTTTTAAGTGCTCCACACAGAGAGTCCAATTTTAAATCACTTTTTCGAGCATATTGGCTGGTATCTCGCGTAATGCTGTCTTCTAGGGCTGCAATTGAAGCTGATTTGTCGGCATAGATGAGTGATTTAACGTATCCTCATAGAATATAGTTTAAAGGCATTAAATCGCATTATCTAGACGGCCAATCCACTGGTCCAAAACGAGGAATAAATTACTCACCGAACTCATTTCTCAGTTCGTCTATCGATTCGCGTACTTTGTGGCATGTAGCGCCATTTTACTGGAATCACATGTCGACCAGGTTCAGCTCGTGCATTTTGGGCAAAAAACAGATATAATTTATTGAATCTTTGGAAAAAAAAAAACGGGCCAAATAGTGAATTTTTCCGAGTACATTGGCAGCTCTTGTATTGAGTAAGGTTGCTCACCGGACCAAATACGGCAGTTTTATTTATAAACACACCTATTCAATCAGAAATGAGCTTCGCCGCTGAAGACGATTTTTCGATAAAAAAAGGGGATCTTCCTCACCGAAAATTTGACCCTATGACATATCATTCGGCTTCAGTTCTAGGACGAGCTGTATTTTGTAAGGTTTTAGACCAAAATTCTTTCGTAAAATGTTCCACGTAGACGAGTAACACAATCCCCATTGCTGTGAACGGCAACAAATTGACAAATCACAGTCTTCATTGACACTGGCGGAAACAGTAGCAATATTTTCCTTTGTACGCACCCTACGCAGACGAGTAGGTGGCTTGATGTCCAATAGCGTAAAATTGGTGCGAAATTTGTTTACTATGGTTTGAATTGATTATGACGACCGTTAAAAAGTCAAAGTGTGTGAAAAAAATTTTACACTAAACACAATTTTGATAATAAAATTTCCAAGCTTTGCAAATTATTCGGGTGTAAGTCTTTCCATAATAAAATGACTTTGACACATGTCACGAATTACGCGTGAGCTTTCAAAAATAGAACACTGAAAACCCAAGCAACAAATAAATCATTTTTTATGTTCTTTACAATAGTATTAAACGTCAGAAGACAAACACAACATTCCAGAGATGAACTTCATCCGCTCTAGGTGTTACTATCTCTATGGTGGGATGCTGAAGTAACCAAACTATTACCGCAGAAGTCTGTTGTTTGGTTTGATTAATCGAAGAGGTGTTCTATTGCACACAGTTATAGGAGTTGTTTGGGGAAGAATTCTCTGGGGCAATCATGAAACCACTTCAAAGACTTGCTTGGCCCTATTTAATCGAAATCCGGAGGAGCTTCTGCGTCGTTTCGTGACCTTCGATGAAACATGGATTCGTTGGTACACACCAGAGACCAAAGAACAATCACAACAATGGGTTTTATCCGGTGAACGTGCTCCAAAGAAAGCGAAGACTATACCTTTGCCCGGAAAGGTTTTTTGAGACGCGCAGGGTGTGATCTAAGTTGACTGTTTTGAAAAGAGAAACACAATCATAGGAGAATACTACGTCGATATATTGGGCCGATTCAACGCCGATTTGCTCTTCCACCACGATAACGCACCGGCTCATACTTCATCAGTCGCCACAGCCAAATTAATCGAATTGCACTAAAAATTGCTCCCCCATCCCACGTATTCTCCGGATTTGGTTCTCTGCGACTTCTTCGTAACGCACAATGGACGACCATGAGTAACAGTGCCCAAAGTTGTGTAAATTATCACGTCGAAGAAGTCAGCATCGCAGCAGAGTGATCATTTCGGCTCCTGTAGAATTCGATGCAAGAGCGATAGGAAATTTAAAAAAAAAGTCTATCGTCAGTGTACAGGCTCTGTGAAATCTTGGTTATAAGCAGCTTTTGAACAATCTTATATGAAGCAGAGTATGTGTTGGCAGGGATGGTATTGATGTAGAATGGCAGCGATGTGGCAAGAGGTAGGTGGACCTAGAAGCCAATTTCCGTCATCGAATCGTGGGCAGCAATATTACCACCTTACACAGTTCATATCCAGTTCCATCCGAAAGTTTTCCCTGTCCACGGAATGGAAAAAGGTGCTTTGTTTTCCTGCAGGCGCTTCGCAAAAGATATGACAACCTGCTCTATCCGGAACACCGCGTAGTGCGATTGAAGAGTTACTACCTTCAGAAGAAGTTAAGTAGTAGGCTTGGCGAACATAGTATAATTGTTAACCAGCCCCGTGAAGTTATACCTAAAGATAGTCACGCAAGGTGAGTGTTTGACAAGTGCAGAGGTATAATTTAGTACGTTGACACGACGCCCAGGAGAACCATAGCCCGCGAATCGTGCATGCCACTAAACAGAAGCAAGTAGTAAGCATATGAGTAGAAGCCAGTATAAGCAATGATAGAATCATAAACAGGATCTTCAAAGACCAAATAAATATTCAGAGTTAAAGATATAAAGAAAGACACGCCTTGAGTGGTTTGTTGCTTATTTTAGATTGGGAAAAGCAATAGAATGAGATTTTCTCTCATTATACTGCGTATATCGGCTTTTCAAAGGTACCAACAATAGCATAAAAAGCATTTTGATATAATTCTTGTTCATCAAAACATTGCAGTGTAAAAGTTCAAAATTTCAAACTGTAAAAATCTACCTAACGTCACATCTAACAATAAACAAATTCCATCAAAAACAGTGACAGAATTCAAAAGTACGTCTCAATAATAACTCAGTGGACCAGAAATTGTTACTCGAACCATAGTTTCCTTAATGTTTTTTTTTTTTTTTTGTTTCTTTTTCCAAGAAAATAAAATTGTTGAGCTTCTGTGAAATGTAGTGCATCTTAAAGGTTTGCCATTGTCGGAAGTGAGCAAATTTTCATATAATGGCGCGTCAACCGAGTACGATAAAGAAACCCCATTAAAGTATCATAATTTTGTATAAATGGCTCCATCCTCACCACAGACTGTGGAAGGAAAAAAGGAATTACGATGAATATAAATGGATTTTATGTACGATCGTATGTATTGTATTTATAAACAAGTGGAAATTTCCCTAGCAAGGAGTTTCCTAACAAACAGGAGCTTACATGTTAGCAGATGGTTTTTCTCTCCTCCAACTACTGCACTTAGTTCAAAGGACAAAAAATACACAAATACTTGCACACTACATTGCATCCAAGAGTCTGGTCGCACTCAGTACGATTTCTTCATCAAAAATAATTCTCTAGTCGCACGAAAGCTTTGAATTTTATATTCAACTTTTTTTTATTTATTTATTTTTTTTTTCTCTATTTTTATGGAAGGGTGTATTTTGGCACGAAGTGTATGGTAGAAACTATAAAAATGTTGGAGAAATGCAAAGGTTGCATTACGTTCAAAGCCTTTGAGGACATTAATGGGATGCGAAATGGGTTCAACTAGCTCTTTCTGAATAAGGAATTTCGAATCGTGTTATGAGCTGATTTGTATTTTTGCTAAATTAATATGCTCTGAGGCATTAAAACAGGACATTAAATGCTTTCATTAGCGCTATGCATTTCAAGTTTGTGCATTTGTGGTACTCGTTGTAGGAGTTATTAACCGCCAAATTGCATGCTTTGTATCCATTACATTTTATTTAAATTTTAGACTTGTAATGAGTAGAAAAGAGAGTGATAATTTATAGGATGACAGTATTAAATTTATGTCCTTTTCGCAGGCATTTGACTTAGAGTTTAAAGCAATTTTAGGAAGACTAAGAATCAACTTTTTGGTTTTGCTAAAACGAAGTAGTAGTAAGGAATTTTAAGATTTTTTGTAGTATGAGTATCATTTTTTAAGATTTTATTACTAAAATTGTAGAAAAGAAGAATTCAAACCACTTTTCGTGGTGTTGGATTGTTCTTATATTACATCTTTCTGGTAACCATCCGTACTGGCCTCGTCCAACCGGATTTAGAGTACCAAGTTCATCTGTGCAAGCAGGAGAAAAAAAAAAAAACATCACGATTTTATTGATGGTGGCGCAATTGTCATTTTGAATATTGTTTATGTGATTTTCAAGACTTTCAGGTTTCCAAAAATTAAGATAGTGGCAGATAAACCCTTAATGGGTTAAGGGTAGCTTTCATACTTCGGAAGTTGTTTAATTGCTTCAGAATATCTGATCGGATTTGTTCAAGCAGATTTTAATAATTGGTTGGTTGTTCAGGTTAAGCATTGTGCGTGAGATTAATTGATTATTGTTGCGAAAGAACAAATAAGCAGGCAACATGTAACAGAGGCCCAAGGCAACTATAAATAAGGTACTAGCATCATCAATGGTGTGATGGGCCAGATAAAATAAGAAAGAAAAACTGCGAAATACTCGTATACTCCACAGTCACAGCTGCAGAGAATAGTATAACTTAATTATAACTTAAGAGATAGCGTAATTTGTATTATTCAATTGTTATTATTCCATTGGAACATGCGTTGGAAAGCTATTGTCATTGTACGTCATTCCAGTATATGTCATTCATTTGCAGCGTAAACAACAATAATTTTTTCACTCAAATATGTCGAACTTTGTTCCTAAAAAAGTGTTTTTGCGGGGAGTTCTTCTTTATTACTTTAATATGAAGAAAACTGCTGCCGAAAGTCATCGTATTTTGGTGGAAGCATATGGTTAAGATGCGCTAGCTGAGCGAAAGTGCCAAAAGTGGTTTGCACGATTTAAAAGTGGTGATTTTAGCTTGGAAGACGATGAACATTCTGGGCAGCCAAAAAAGTTTGAAGATGAAGAACTGAAAGCATTACTCTATGAAATGTTTAAATGTTTAAAAGTAGCTAAATATATTTAAAAGCAAGGAAATTGGGTTCTACATGAACTCAAGCCGAGAGACGTCAAAAGGTGGTTTTGCATGTCCGAAATGCTGCTGGAACGCCACAAAAGGAAGTCATTTTTGCATCGGATTGTTACTGGTGATGAAAAATGGATCCATTACGACAACCCCAAGTGCAAAAAACCGGGTGAAACTATCAATGGACAACGCTACCGAACACAATTAATCCGTTTGAAGAGAGCAGTGGCCGAAAAACGCCCGAAATATGCGACCAGACACGAGGCAATAATTTTCCATCATGACAATGCTCGGGACCACGTTGCTATTCCGGCTAAGAACTGTTTGGAAAACAGTGGATGGGAAGTCTTACCCCACCCGCTTTATACCCCAGACCTTGCCCCTTCTGACTACCATTTGTTCCGGTCGATGCAGAACACCCTCACTGAAATACGGTTCACATCAGAGCAGAATATCAAAAATTTGCTTGATTCATTCTTGGCTGCCAAGCCGGTGCAGTTCTTTTGGGATGGGATCCACAAATTGCCAGAAAGATGGGGAAAATTCATAGCTTCAGATGGGCAATACTTTGAATAATACTATTGTAAATGTTTTTCTTAAAAAAACGTTCTAATTTTGAAAAAAAAACCACATCAATTAAAATATATACCCAATAGTAATAGTGAAGAATAAGTAGACAGAAAAAGGAAGAATTCTTGAGGTTTCAATACATGAGCGAACGCCCAACGCAAGAATGATAAATTTTCCAAATGATAAGGCACTGTATGTATATAAGGTATGAACTCTTCAGTATGAATTCCTTCAGCAACATATACGAACAATGTCCAAAATAAGGCTCTTAAATCGTTCATGGTGATTTTAATGTCAATGGTGCCACCACCACAAGCCATGACTTTTATGAAACTACCTCTTGTAATGTACTAAGGTTAATTGACTTGGCTGTGGACCGGAATTTCACTAAAGCTGACACCCAGCTTTTTCATCTCTATACTCGTATTTGCAAAGGAACGAGATATTTCTCCAGTTTAACAGATGTCTGAACATCGCAAACAGCAAATTTAGGCTCGAACCATTAACTTATTGCAGCCAAGGTACGTCTACGGATATTTTGGATACTACAACAAAGGCAAAATAATGTGAGGCGATTTACCATTGAAGAGCTGTAATCATAACAAATCACTAGAACTTTTGCCGATTACTTATGCTTTACCTCTCCGTAATCTTTACAACCAGCATTTAGTACTGAAGATCAGTCCAATCGAAGCCACGAATCTCACAGATATGCCAAAACTGATGTACTAGGTTTCATCCAACAACACTCATGAAAGGCTTGGTGTGACAAAAAGTGGATACGAACACAAGCCATGAGCGTCTCGTGAAGATCTTATCAGGGAATTGAAGAGGTACTTCTTTACGAATAACGTTCGAATGTTTTAAAAAAAGAAAAAAGGAACGAATCAGGTAAACGAGACCTGAAAAGAAGCTTGTATAGGTAGGCGAAAAAAGTAGAAGTCACTAACGTTGGTGATGATATTTAAAAACCACTTTTACAAGCGGAAGGATTACCTTACTTAAAAACTGCTGAGTTTATCAAAGTTCCTCGGTTGTACAAGTATATAACAACAACTGAAAGAAGTTATTTAGAAACACTGGTAGCATCAATAAGATCAATTTTTTCTTAGAAGCAGTAAGCTATGTCGAACAAGTCTCGGGTCTTTAAACTAGAAAACAAAAACAAATGCAAATACAGAAACATAATGAGGACTCTAGAGAAGATCATGGATCGGCATCCTAACAGTAGTGAGAAATTGTTTAAGATATAAAAAAAAAATAAGTGACAGTAAAAACGTAACAAAGGAGACAAGTCAAATCTTTTTACCATAAAGCTTAAAGAAACTGAACGCTCCAAAATTGTAAAGTCTCATAGTAAGCAACTTTTGACTGATAATCACAAAAAAGAATATCTTAACTGATCAAATCAATCAAAAAATATTCTCATCAATATAGACAGCAAACTTAAGAGATTGGTATTAGGAATACAAGATGGATTACTTAAATTACAAGATACATTTAATAAAATGGAGTTAAAAAGCGACAAGAGTCCCAAGAACTAAAACAGCAATTTTCAGCTTATGAACAGTACGAAGGATACAAAGTATCAAGTAAACTGGCTATTTTCCGACTTCCTAGTTGAGAAAATACGCAATTAGCGCTTGATCGTTGTTTTAAAACCACTACTCACGAGTCCCAAAAAGTTTTTAAAGAGCAGTGTTTAAGCTTCAAACCAGTGTGTGGAATTAAGAAAGTCGAGGATGTTATTCAATTTAATGTCTCAGATGCCCGAAAGCATCTGAGTTAGTTAATGCACTTTGGATACCATGGACCCCAATCAGAACCCGAAACCAAGATTTTGTTAACTATTGTTTCGTTTTGCTTTCTTCCGCAAAACTAGGGATTCATTAATGCGCTGTTGTCTGATTGATCTGATTAGACCGGTGCCGGTGGCACCTTTAATGTCGTTTTTGTCCATGTCCTCTGTTTACATCAAATGCTTTCGCTAGATTTTGGAGCACAGTCTGACAAGATCTTTTACTTTGGGATGCATGTTAGACAGAGAATAAATTTGTAAGACAGTTTATCGTATTGAAGTTCAATAATTTTTCCAATGTTCCCATCAGAAAGAAAGTCAGCTTGGACGGCCTGAAGGTCTTGTCGGCTACATAGTTATCTTTATCGGTTTTCGACATAAAGCCAATGCCAGACCGTAAAAAATCTCTTCTAAGCAGTTTAACTATTGTAGATAAATAATGGGTATTGTTTAAAGGAGTAAATAATAACTACGGGAATTTAGTTTCAAAAGAGAACCTTTTTTTCTTATGAAGAATGATTCAGTTTTATTTTGAACACGACTTCAGGCACATGGCTTCCTCGGATATGGTTGTATCATGCGCGCGTTTAATTATGGATCACTCTTAAAGTATAAAATTTATTGAACATTGTCTACAAAGCCCTGAATAGGTTATGGTTTGTCAGCATACACCAACAACTTTACATAATCCCACAAGAAATAATCGAGTAGTATAATGCTGTCGTTGAACCGAGTCCTTAATAAGTCAATGGATTCATCGGCTGTATAGTACATAGTGTCAGGAACAATGTCATCCATTTTTAGGATGATTTCAGAACTCCGGCCTCATTTTTGGAAAAAAAACACAATTTCTTCTGCCTGTACGCGTTGTTAATTTTGCGCCATGTAGGGTTTGAAAATTATTTACAATATTACGAACAATATCACTGAATTAGGATTGAACCACGTAAAACTTGGAATATTACTAACAAAATAGTGGGAAGACAAAAAAGGGGCGTGAATAAAGTTATTTTTTTAAAAGTTTCCATCAAATAAAATTATACTTATACACAAGGAATCATTTATCATTGTAACGCAGTTATACAACATCATACTAGCATTTCAATACCTAAGTCAATCTATGCACTAGAAACAAATCCTGATGAGGTACATTCAATCCTTAAGTGTTTTAACATTAATAAGTGTCCAAGAACCGAGTGCACTGGAACTCGTGATTTACATATACGAAAAGTTGCAAAAAAAATAATTTAAGTCTGCAACAATAAAAAATTCTGCAAATTACTAAGAATGCAGTGGTGAGATCAATTTATAAACGAGGCTAAAAAAAGAGAAATAAAAAAGTACAGGCCAAATGGTTGGAAGAAGTTATTTCGAGAAGGCTTTGAGCTTCAACGAAACCAATACGGATTTCAAAAGCTTTTGGCTGGAGTTCAGAGTTCATAGAGTTCATGAAAATTTAAACAAAATTAATCACATTCTTGTCCTATTTTTGGATTTTAGTAAAACATTCGATACATTAGACGTTGGAAGAAATCGGAATTCGAGACACCTTAGGTAATTCGTGATAACTTCAATTTAGACAACTATCTCAATGAAAAAAAAAAATTAAATACAGAGTTCCACAGGAATCCAAATTGGGGCCATTACTATTTATTCTTTACTCAAATGAATTACTTTGAGCATTCAAAAAAAGTATCTCCTTCACATACACAGATGACACAGCCATTGTTGTTCCGCAAAGATGTGTGCATACGGCCACATCAATAAAACAGCTAAATGGTTTCATTTAAATGGATTAGTTATCAACGCATCTTATACATTTTTATACTCTTTAACACTTTGCAGAAGCTGATGGTTTCAGTTAGTGTGACTTCGATAGAACTGTACACAAGTTGTTGATGAGTTATTGCTTTTAACATATGTGCCTTTAACTACACTTGCAGCTTATTTATACTTATTTATACTGCCACACGCATTTCTCATTTTCACATGCCTCTTTGACCGTTGCTTTTCATAGACTTTTTTTTTAGTTCAACCTTTTTCGTTTCTCCGAGTCAATCCATCAAAATCAGCAGTCCGATCAATCACCAATTTATATTTAACAGGCTGAGCCTCTCCAGCACTCGTTCCACTATTCCACCCAAGTCAATCACACATGTCGCTAAAGAACTTCAGGGTCCATCAGATTCAAAAGATCTAGCAAGTGCTGAATCTTTACATTTTTTCGTCTAGACCTCAAAGTTGTAGCTGTCACTTTCGACCTTCGCTCATACTTTTTAATGCTCTGTACGAATTCACTAGGTTTTGCCTTTACTCAAACTTTAACTATTTTTGTCCACTTTAACTACCATCCCATTATCGATCTGCAACATACAACCTTCTCCATTGTTATGCAAGGCAAATTAATGAGCAGAGATATTAAAACTAGACATACTCGTATGTATGTAGTTCTGTAGAGTTCTATAGGTAATGTCATAAGCAGCAAGGTTTACAAATTCCTGGCCTAAAATCACACTAAAAGTTTCAAATCAGCTTTTAGCCTACTAAATGGACAAGGTCAAATGAATTTCGATGTCCGACAGGTAACTCGTGAGTTACGTTGAAAAACCACTAATTATCAAGAATATGTTCTTGTTGAGTCTCCTGTTGATTACCATTTCCTTAAGGAAGCTGCAAGCCAATTGGTGAAAAAACCTCGACCTTTAATTTTTTTTTATCAATTATGAAATAACATCCATACATAATATAAGCCATGTAGTACGAAACATTGACCAAATTCTCCTTCACTGCGTCTAACGCTTCGTTTCGCTAATTTTATTTTTGAAGAAAACCATCCAGCACTGATGAAAATATTTAGAAATCCTCAGTCAACACAATACAAGAATCATGCTTTCCGCTGCTAAGGTACGAATTCTTAACCTTAACCGAATCCTTCGAATACAACGTGCGTAAATCCTAAACATCTATCTGTCTAAGAAAACCTAGAGGCAAAGTCCCAATTATCAAATTTGCAACATTTATTGTTTCATTCCATCAAAAAAAGCTACTCATTGCCTGGCTTCTATTGCCAGACGTACCTTTTTTTTCACTTGTCAGTTGCATTTTTCTCAACGGTAAAACTTTTCCCCTTAATTGAAATGGATTTCTGTGGAAAAATAAAAAAATAAAACTCCCAGCAAAATAAGCGAATACCATATGTATTTGCAATAAAGGACTTTTCTTTTTTTTTATTCTGAATAGCTGGAGGAGTGATTTTCAAATTAAACCTGGGATGCCACTTTCAAAATCAAATTAAATGACAAACAACTTTATTCAAATTGTATTTGAAAATTTCAAGGTTTAAATACAATAGAAATCTTTTTGAAAAAAAAAAAATCAAATTTGATGCCACGACAAAATTTTAATTTTACAAAAATTACCTAGAACGGTCTCAGCTTCAGACCGTTTTTGAGTATGAAAAATTATGCGAAAAACAATTTATTTACTTACCTACTTAAAGTTGCGCTACAGTCCGTGGTGGACTTGGGCCTCAATCAGCAAGCGTCTTCAGTTAGCTCGATTTTTATCTAAATGCCTCCAATTTCGCACGCTAAGTTGACTGAGGTTCAGTCTTACTTGCCACTTCAGTCCCGGCCGTCTATCCGCCCTATGTACATCACCCAACGATTTCCGTCATTGGACCTTCACTTTTCTGGCTAAGTCGATGTCGCTGTATAGCCCGTACAGTTTCGGCGTTGTATCTCCTCCTCCATTCACAGTCTATGCAGACGGGACTGAAAATCGTCTGAAGAATTTTCCTCCATCCATTTTTGATAAAGTCCATGATTCTGCGCTATAGGACAGGACTGGGATTATTACGGTCTTTTATATATATATATATATATATATACTTTTTTTTAATAATCCCGCGCACGCACCAAGGGTATATGAATACCCTTTTACTGGCTTTTCTCCAGGGCGCGGGCGGGTGGTGTAGTAGTTTGAAACTCAGGTGTGTTTGGTTTCGATATTTTTCCCAGAGGTGGCTATCAAACTGGATGGGACGAGCAAGTGCATCCTCAACCAGTGGGTCTCAGTACGTGCTAGTTGTTAGTTCGTTACATTTAGGCCAGCCAGCAACCACTCCAACATCAGTGTTATGCCTTCATGTAAGAGTTGACGCCGACGGGATTCTCATATAACTACATAAAAATTCTACTTTTTCAGAGAATTGCCTCGCACGGGATTCGAACCCACGACCCTTTGCTTGAGGAGTGTATGCATATACCACTACACCACGGCCACCCCCTAGGGTCACTTTTGTTGTTCGAAAGAGGACTTTGCAAGTTAATTGCCTTCTTAGCCCAAAGAATAAGAGATTGGCAAGATTAATTCCTGGTTTGATCTCAGTGCTCGTGCCGTTGTCTGACAAAGTCTTTAACAACCTCAAATTTCTATCAGCCGAAGGTGACTTTTTATCCGGGACGTTCGTGTTGGGTGTTCTTTCTTGGTGATTTCCTCTTACCCTCATTGACCGTTAAACCGATCTTCTTATTATATCGTGATTAAATCTCTGCTTATATCATCATGATAATATATCAATATCATAGGCGTTATGCTTCTTTTGTTGGCGCGTGAGTTTCACACTATTCATTGAAAAATAATGTAAACGAAATCGCAAGACAGCCCTCATTTTGTCTAAATCGTTTTTTGACATTAAAGGTCTCGTTGAGTTCTTTGTCAGATTTGATGCAGCAGCTTGCATTTTTTATCGTCATCATGCACAAACGGACGAGTTTGACAGGGATGTCAAAACTAAACATTGTTCTGTTTAGCTCGTCTCTGTAGATGCTGTCATACGCGACCTTAAAATCGGTGAATAGATTGTGTTTATCGATTTGGAGCTCTTTGGTTTTTTTTTTCCAAAATCAGCCATAGTGTGTATATTTGGTCAACGGTGGACTTTTCTGGTCTAACGCCACAATGATGTGGACCAATCATGTTGTTGACGAAAGATTCCAAGCAATATGACAGATACGATCTTGTAGGCGATGTTAAGAAGACTGATGCATCTGTAGTTGCGCAATTCTGAAAATCTCCTTTCATGAGAACTCGAAAAACATTGCAGAGGTTCCATTCATCGGGCATACTTTCGTCCGACCATATTTTAAAGATGAATTGCTCTAAGCTCCTTACTAAGTCATCGCAAGCAGCTTTGAAGAGCTCAGCAGTAAGGCTCTTGTAAGGAATTGTATGTATATCTTTCAGGTTGAAAAGTTTATTCTGCCTGACAGAATTTAGTCCCTTATCGGCGTTATACAGTCTAAAGGAATGCTTTTTCCAAATCGTCGGCATTGTCTGTGGCTCTACTTCTATGTTCCCTTGTTCGCCTCTTCAGGCTTCGGGGTTTCTATCTGTTGATAAGTTCTTTTTACCTTTTGGTAAAACCTTCGAATCTTATTCCTGCAGTAGCATCGCTCAATTTTCTCGACCGCACGGTTCTCGTGCTACTTCTCTTTTCTCCTGACAAGTCTATGTTCGTCTCTTTTTTTCTGCTCGTAGAGCTCGTGAACAGCTCTAATTGTATAGCAGTGTTTGTATGCATCTTTCTTAGCTGTATGTGATTGCTAGCACTCGTCTTTAAACCATAGATTTCGTTGTGGTGGCCGAGTGAAACCCAGCACATCACATCAGAGGTGTCTCTGATTGCTTTTTGGCAATGTTGCCACTGGTCTTCGGTACTCAATGTTGGCGGCATAGGACCTCTTAAGAGATTAAGGGAGACTCGATCAAAAAGGATTTGGTGATTTCTTACGATTGTAGCTGCCCGATGTCAAACTTACTCACAGTATAAGTTTGCCTTCTGATACCTTGGCTTCAACAAGGTAATAGTCCGACTCGATGTTGGCGCCTCGGGATGTTTGGACATTCAATCTGGTTGACAATTGATTGATCTGATGAGCTTTCCAACTCCCCTTGTCAATGTTTCGCCTACCCACAAAGTTGATTAGCCTGAATCCGTTATCGTAGATGGTATCGTACTATACTTTCCGAGAGTACTAGCAATGATACATACTCTTCATAGCTTTGCCGAGGACAATTTTAATGTTATACATAGCTACGGCACTGCTCGTAAGTCATGTCCAAGAGCTCGTAAAAACTGTCTTACGCAAGTCTCTAGCCTTTAGCAACGAATCTGCATTTAACTAGGCATTGCTTTTGTCATCGATAAAAATCGCCGTTGTAAATGTCGCACTTTCTCATCTCCTTTTTGTCCGGCCCATCCCATCATACCACCTTAATCAAAAATTTATTCAGAAAATAAAAAATACAAGTTTATTCATCTTAATCTATATTGTCCTCTTCAAAGTAACCCACGTCGACTGTAACACACTTATGCCAGCGCTTGATCCAATCCTCGAAACATTTTTTACATTCGGTTTTCGATATTTCCATCAGTGCTTACTGCAATTTTTCCATTACTTCCTCTCGGCTGCTAAACGCGTTCCCCGTTGTGGTTTTTTAACTCGATTAAACAGAAAGAAGTCACAGGGAGCCAAATCAGGTGAATTCGGTGGCTGTTGGATGGTTGGATGTTGCATTTTTCGTCAAAAAATTAGGAATAATGATAGCACAATGCGACGGTGCATTATCACGGTGCAAAATCCACGAGTTTTTTGCCCACAATTCTAGTCTCTTTCGGCGAATTACTTCACGCAAACGTCTTATAACGCCCAAATAATACTCTTTGTTTATTGTCTGGTCTTCTGGCAAAAATTCATTATACACTACACCGTTTTCCGTCTACTCGTAGTGTTGATATTAATGTTGTCTACTTCAAAGTAACTCCGCTCAGATAAAATACACTTGTCCCAATGCTTTTTTCAATCCTCGAAGCAATGCACGTAAGCACTTTTTGGTATAGCCTTGAGCTTTTCCAGCGATGTCGTTTTTTTTCCTCAATCGTTACAAACAAGACCAGTTATTCGTCACCAGTTATAGCCCTTTGAGCAAGTTACAATCATCATTGACGTCATTAAAGTGCTCAAATATAAAGAAGTTTCAGAAGAAACTTTAACAAAATTTAATGCAAATCCTTTGGTCCATTTTTTTTAATTGTAAATCGCCGAACACACTAAACCACGTCTAACCTTTCTGTCTGTCAAAAACAAACTAAGTATGCTATATACTTGGAACCATAAATGTTTTATGTGTACCAACACTGCAAAAAAAAAAAATCGATAATCGAATGTACGTTGGCCGCGAAATTTCAAAAGTCACCTTACTTTGTGAACACACCTCGTATCCTTGTGAGATTGTATAGGTAGTATTTTTTGCCTCAATTTCTGGTCGTATATAAGTTTAGAAGCCTTTGCTGTCACTTTGCATATCCGGAATGTTTTGTCAAGTGCATGTTGAAAAAGGTTACTAAGAATTCGACGGATTTTAAAGAAAGCCATTAGTCTTCTTATCTTGTCTGCCATAATGTATTTATGCCATATAACTCTAATCAACATGCTGATATTTATGGTATATCAGTGTAATTGTAGATAAAGCTGATATGTAAACTTCTTGTAGACATCCGACATAGAATTTGCTTTCGACTTGTTATTATCATTATTACCAATTGAAAATTGTTACAGATTCCCGTGGCGATTATGCCTTTATAAGGTGAAGAAAGAAGACACTTTCTTCAGATGTCAATTAAAATACAGGTGTTTAGAAATGGACATGTTCCAAAAGTGAAGTCGTACAGGTCGTTGTCCAAAATTTTAGCTGTTATAGAAATACAATTCCAATTTTCGTTTGAAATGTGACAAAACTGATAAAAAAAAGAAGGTTAACGGTGAGGATGGAGAAAGTCGCTTCATTAACTATTCCTAATTAAAATTGCATCGTCACTTGCAAGATTAGTATAGGATGATTCATCGTTAGGTTTAATTTTCAATAGACTTTTTTTGACTGATCACGTATGACTCCTATCAAACTCCTATCATCACGGAAAAACTTACACCACAACAGCGTCTCCAAATTGTTTAGCTGTATTACGAAAATCAGCGTTCTGTGACAAATGTTTTTCTTGCGATTCGAGGAATTTACAGTTCGCATAATCGACCTACTGAACTATTGTTCAGTACTAGTACTGTACTATTGCCAATACTATTCACAAATCTGAGTTTCAGTTTACATTAGTGGATGATATTCGACCGGTTAGACCACACCCAGCACGCAGTCAAGAGACTATAACAGCTGTAGCTCAGAGTGTACGCGTAGACCGTGACGAATCGATTCGTCGTCGTTCTCAGCAGCTTGGCTTGGCGTATTCGACAACTTGGCATATTTTACGTGAGGATCTCAGCTAAAAGCGCACAAAATTCAACTTGTGCAAGAATTGAAGCCAAGCGACTTGAATTTGCGTCATATTTTCAGTGAATGGGTTCTGGAAAAACTCGATGAAAATCCGGTGTTTTATCGTGAAATTTTGTTCAGTGATAAAGCCCATTTCTGGCTCAATGGATAAGTTAATAAACAAAATTGCCGTAGCTACCAAGAGATACCATTACATCCATTTAAAACAACGGTATAGTGTGGTTTATGGGCTGGTGGAATCAATAGTCTATATTTCTTCAAATCAGAATGTTACCGTCAATGGTTACCCATATCGCGCCATGTTAACGGACTATGTACTTCCAGAAATTCAAGCACATAGTCTCGGTGAACTCTGGTTTTAACAAGAGCTTTGGACTATTTTCTCTGTGGATATATATCCGCGAGATACCAGTCGCTATGTTCGAAAGAGTCGCCCAAAATTGGACCTTCCGAATGGACAACCTCAGAGGTAGTCGTGACCAACATTTACATGATATCACTTTCAAAAAGTAAATCCCATGAATTGTTCTGTTAACCAATAATAAAAATGTTAAGTTCACTTTCAAATTCATGTGTTTTATCTTACATTATAAATCAAACCTCAGGATGAATCACCCTATACCAAACAAGAGAATAGAGAAACATGAAATGAATATGGTATTACAATATATATATGGTATGAATATATTAAGTGCATTCGGCTGAGCGTTCAAAGGTCTACGAAAAAATCTGTGAAATTCCATTAAATTCTACTTTGTGGAGCTATCAAATTTTCTCAAATTTGTACTTCAAAGAGAAGTGTAGGATTCGTGGTCAATTTCAGGGAACAATCACAAATTCTATTTAATAATTCCATCAAGTCTTTCAGAAATATTTAAAAAAAGGGGTTATAGTAACTTAATAATTGCTTATGAAATACAATATTTAAAATAAAATCATAAAAGAATAAATTAAACGCAAGCCCGTTTAATTAAATTGGCCTGGAGGTTGCTTTACCTGCAACAGTTGCTCTGCTTCGGTTAACCTCCGATCTGTGGGTTAAATTCAACAAATGGAAGTGCAATTAAAAGAGGAGGTCAAGGTGGGTTAAAAGAATTTTCGCGACAGGTTTCACAGAATATGCTATGGTAGAAATTGTATAAATAATCACCGATTACCGCAAATTACTTACCGCAATTTGGGGAGTTCGCAATACACCCAGTCTGTTACGTCATCCAGGCTGACCTCTCGATGTGATGACGCCAAATCCGATTTATTGCCAGCTAACACAATGGGAATGTCCTGCGGAACAAACATAAAGTAATTCAAAATCCTGTTATCATCTAATCGAAATTGAAATTATATATAAATAAACACAACTAACACTACGACTATGTCAGTAGATATCATAGTTAGATAAATCATAATGTGTTTAACCCGATGTTAGATAACCAAAGGAGGACATGAGACATTTGGTTAAACGGATATACTCGTATGTATTAATACATATACTTACTTGGAAATCTGCTCTTTGTTCACGGATCTCTTCGAAGCACTGTTTCACACATAGAAAACTGGAGGCGGATGTTGTTGCATATACGAGAAGGAAAGCATGTGCTGTTGCTATGGATAAGCGTCGCATTGCGGGGAACTGCATATCTCCAGAAGTGTCTAGTATGTCCACCTGTTCAAAGAAATGGAAAATTGGTTTTATTTTGCTTTGTGCTTACTGATGCGAAGTGGGTTATCGAAATGATTTTCGAATGCACCACGTCCAATAAATTAATGATTTTCCTGGCTTTTAGCAATCACATACCATGAAGTTGGACAGTTGGTTCTGGGATCTAAATGGTAAATGTGGAATCACTTCCTAAAGTCATTCAATTGCAGAATGGAATATAGCTTCAGGATAAACTTTAGGTGAAATGAAGTCAAACTTAAAGAAAAATCGATTTTCCAATCAAAAATAAAGTTGTCCGATCTTAATACAATAGAAATAATTCTAGCACCTAGACATCCACAAGGTACCGACTAGACCTTCTCAGGCATGTGCGAGAAGTCATTGTTGATTCAAATTATAATAATTTTGTCCTTACAGTTAAGAAGAAAATGGGGATATTTCGGATCCAAAAATACTGATAAAGCGCAACACATTTATTTGGAAGAAATTGACAGAAGCTTTCTGTTATAGTCTTCCAAACTTTGGTTTAATAACAACTTCCCAATAGCAGAAAATTTTTCAGAAAGTTGTTTACGATTTCAACGAATAAACGCAACTGAAGGTAAAAACATCAGTGATCAATCGAAGGTATTGTCTAAGCAGGGACTAAGGTGAGAACGCAGTAGTATCATAGAATTAAAATCTGTACTAGGTTGCAAAGACGGATTTTATAGACTATTTAACGACAATAAAGACCAACTTACCTGTCAGGCAGAATTTCCAGCTTAACAAAGCTAATTGTTGGCAGCAATTCAATATACGGGTAAGCGTCCGGCAAGAGGTTGGTGGTTAGCGTTAACATTATGTAACATTACACATAAGATCCTAACTGCCGTAATCTCTGAACACTTGAACACCTTATTCATGTAGTTTAAGATAAACCTACAAACGACGCAGTATGTATGGGACTCTCTTCATTGGCCTCTTCCATAAACACAATCTTTGACTAATCACATCCAATTGTGCATTCAAAGTTGATCTTGTGTGCTCCACATAATGATAAGTATTTATCTATAGCATTGTTCATCATTGGTGTTCATTCGCTCTAAATCACATAGCATCTTAGCCATCTTAAGCGACTAATGCGCATATTTCTTTATAGCTTTATAGCTTATACATAGAGCTCGCTGATTAATCTCCTTCTTCAAAGGATGTCCACGCAAATGGGACAAAAATCGAAATGTTAAGCGGCACACCTAATGTGAAAATCAATTTTTTCCATATCTCGATAGTCTTTACCATAAAAAAACATACTAAAATTTCAAATGAATATCTCAAATTGTGTTTGAGTAAAGACTAGCCCCTCAGCGGTCAGAAAGATACATTTTTTTATCTTTAAACGCGTTTTTCTCGAAACTACATTTCTCAAATTTGCTGTATTTGTAACTCGAAGGCAAATCATGCGATTTGATCGCTTTGATTTTTTTTCTCCTATTTTGTATATATTTCTCTATACAATGACCCTGCAGTTTTTCGATTGTATGAAAAATGTAATTTTGGCAGGCCAAAAATTATAAAATTTTCGAGAAAATTTCGAAATCTTTTTTCAAAACTCTGCCAATTCATTAAATTTTAATTTTTTCCACAATCGTGTGTCACTACCTTTTGGTTTATTAATTGTTTTTTTTTTAGAAAAAATCTTTAGAAAAAATTACCAAAAGCACTTTTTTTCGGCGGTCACTTTAGGTGTGCCCTTTAAAGATCATGAAAGATATCTTCAGCCTTCTTTGGGGTTTAATGTTGAAAAAGTCATCTGGCAACACTTTAGCTTCTTTAATTAGTTAGCCTCAATGAGATTGCTCAAACCTTCATGGATCATTTTAAATAAATTAACGAGTTGGCTGACGCTATCATATGCGATTATGGAGGCTGATACTTGATGTACATGAGGTGATGAATGCTCCCTTTCAAGCCATTTCTCACTGCCTAAAGTAGCTCATAAGTGGATCGTACCAGGAGCCTTGTTACACTATTTCCTTATTTTACTTTTCTGTCTTCATTTTTGTCGGATGAACTGAAGTCCTACCTTTCATCGTCCAAAACCGGATTTTGAGTTGCGTAGTATTTTAGTAGTCTGCAGAGGTGTTTTTTTAATAATCTCAATACGAACTGTGACTGTACTACTGAGCTGCATTGTTCATTGTTTGACACGTTCTTTTATTTTTCACGTACTTTTTTTTCCGGAGAAACCAATGTTTTTCTTTCATTTGTAGTATTTTCTCTTATTTGTAAGCAAGTTATTTTACAGCAAGAGCTTGCTCGCACTTTTCATTACACTTTCGTTGTCATTATAAGATAAAGAATATTTGCGGCATTTCCGATAGCCTCTTGACATGATCGGCAAATATTCTGGCGGTCTATTACCACTGTAGCTGTCAATGTGGTTGACGGTTTGATGACTAGATTAATATCATGTTACGAGTATGAAAACAAAAGTGAGGAAATCGAGTGCTAGCTATATAAATAGTTGGCGTCTGAAAAAGCAAATTACCCTTCTTTCTCTGTTAGGGGGTAAATAGGGTAAGACGGTTCAAAAAATCTATTTTTTTTTTTTATTTCATAAATTGTTAGTAAAACTATTGAAAAATATATTCTAAAAATTTTAAATGAAAATTCCGACTCGTTTTATTGTTATAAGACGTCAAATGCCAGCAAATGTCCTTTTATGTACGATTACCATATTTTCACAATAGAAACCTCAGGTAGAAATTTCTACACGCATTGTAACTTGGCATCTGTTGAAAACGAAGCCCTGGTTTTTATCAGTTTTGTACAAACTTTATGATGCTGGAATAGCAGATTAACCTGATAGTAATTTAAAAAAAATTTATGACTGCCTTGACTTTGTTTTTCTTGATGCTATTTTTTATATTAAACGCGTTTTTCTTAAAACGACTATTTTTGAACACTCTAGTTTGAAAAGTTATCAACCAATCGTTTTAAAAATTGGAAATTGCTTTCTTCAGGGTATTGTGCTCTATATGAACCTAAAATCGGAATATTAGCATTATTTAAAATTATTTCTATTTTTTTGCAAAAAAGTTGTAAGAAATGGTAAAAAAGCATACTTTTTTGTTTGGACCATTGTAAGAAATTCAATTTTTTATTTTTTAATAACATTTTGGTTCATATAGGAGAGAAACATATAATAAAAGTAAATTCCAACCTCGTTTGACTTCAGATGCAAAATTGCTGCTTCCAGAATGTACGCAAAATAATGAGTCTGATTGTGACCTACAATATGGGGTCGCTTATATATATCTTCGGTGTTTTTCAAGCAAATTCTTTAAAAATTTTGTAGTATATACTTAAATATACTATATTCATTTTTTATACTATGAAAAACAGTACAATACTATTGGGTATGCAATTTAATTCGTGCGGTTTTTTTTCCAAATTTGAACGTTTATTTAAGAAAAACATGTACAATAGTATTATTAAAAGTATTTCCCATCTGAAGCTATGACTTTTTCCCATCTTCCAGGCAATTTGTGGATCCCATTCTAAAAGAACTGCACCGGCTTGGCAGCCAAGAATGAATCAAGCAAATTTTTGATATTCTGCTCTGATGTGAACCGTATTTCAGTGAGGGCGTTCTGCATCGACCGGAACAAATGGTAGTCAGAAGGGCAGGGTCTGGGCTATAAGGCGGGTGAGGTAAGACTTCCCATCCACTGTTTTCCAAATGGTTCCTAACCGGAATAGCAACGTGGGCCCGAGCGTTGTCATGATGGAAAATTATTGCCTCGTGTCTGGTCGCCTATTCCGGGCGTTTTTCGGCTACTGCTCTCTTCAAATGGATTAATTGTGTTCGGTAGCGTTGTCCATTGATGGTTTCACCCGGTTTTAGCAGCTCAAAATAAAGCACACCCATCTGATCCCACCAAGTACAAAGCATTACCTTCGCGCCATGGATATTCGGCTCTGCCGTTGATTTGGCTGGTTTGCCGGGTTTCACATATGATTTTTTGCGCTTGGGGTTGTCGTAATGGATCCATTTTTCATCACCAGTAACAATCCGATTCAAAAATGACTTTCTTTTGTGGCGTTCCAGCAGCATTTCGGACATGCAAAACCGCCTTACGACGTCTCTCGGCTTGAGTTCATGTGGAACCCAATTTCCTTCCTTTTGAATATATCAAACTGCTTTTAAACCTCTTGAAATGACTGCTTGAGTGACACCCAAAGATTCTGCGAGCTCTTCTTATATTTGGCAACAATCTTCATAGAGTAATGCTTCCAGTTCTTCATCTTCAAACGTTTTTGGCTGCCCAGGACGTTCATCGCCTTCCAAGTCAAAATCACCACTTTTAAATCGTGCAAACCACTTTTGGCACGTTCGCTCAGCTAGCGCATGTTCACCATAAACTTCCAGCAAAATGCGATGACTCTCGGCAGCAGTTTTCTTCATGAAGAAGAACTCCCCGCAAAAACACTTTTTCAGGCACAAAGTTCGATATATTTGAGTGAAAAAAAAAATTATTGTTGTTTACGCTTCAAATGAATACATATACTGAAATGATGTACAATGACAATGACAGTAGCTTTCCAACGCATGTTCCAATGAAATAATAACAATGGAATAATACAAGTTACGCCATCTCTTAGCAAACCGCACGAGGTAAGTTATAGACCCAATAGTACAATACAATGAAAATCATTGAGAAAACGCTGTCATAATCCTATTTCCCCCCTTAAAGTATGCCAGGCTGATGTTGGCGAATTAATCCTTGTTACGGACTATTATTTGTATATATAAGGCAGTCTCTTACTCTCACGACATCTTGCGCATTTTTCTTTGCTGACGATAACCCTGCAATTAAGTAGAAGGTGATTCTATTTTTTGCAACAATTACCGTTGTATGGTGTATCATTCTTCTTTTGCCTGGTCTTTTTTATCCCATGCGCTGTCTGACTATTAAAACAATCTATGGCCCCCGGTATTTGTTTGGCTGAATTTGGCCTGTTAAGTTTTCGAACACTCTACATGTAAATCCGAGCGCCGTTGTCTTCTTTTTGTCTTGCAGGGTCCTTTACAGTGAATTTGAGTGGGTTTAAGGTTCATAGAATTGTCTGATACTTCTTAGATGTAAAGGGACTGATATTACAAAGTTAGTAATGCTCTTCGAAGATATTGATAATTGAAAATTCATACCCAATCATCTTCACTTCAGGGCCCTGACTAGTTTTAAAATTCATTAATGTCGTTAGTGTTATATACATTTAAGTAGCTCATGTAATGTATCTTCCAAGCCGTCTTTGACACTACCGTTGATTCAATCAAGCGAATTTATCCGCCGAACGTCTTCTTTCTGATCTTCAGACATTTCTAACAGTACTTTATAGAGTATTATTTTCTTATTGCTGAGTAGGTAATCTTAATTGATGTGAAGCCATAGTTACAATCCCTAGCATCATCAATACCTGCCGCTTTCGTACAATATTAAAATACACAAAAGTACACCTGGCGCACCATATACTTAATTAATGGGAGTAGAGTGAGAGTTTTATTGCTCTCGTTAATGACGCAAACGCGTCACGAAAAACTGTAACAACCAGTCATTGTCAAAACTAATGTCACAAACGTTTGAAATTAACGAGCAAGTTCTTGATAGACAACAATGAAACGTTTGATCTGCCTGTTGCTGGAGAGTTATACCATCAGCAGCTTTCATACACTCGTATGAAATACAAATGTTAACGTGAACCTTAACCGAGTGTGCAGGCAGTTCTAACGCAAGTTTGGACAGACGCTTTTGCTACCAAAGAGTTATATCTAATATTAACAGCACCGCATCCTAGATTAGTTGTGAAGCCTTGAAGCTGAAACCAATTCTGACAACAAGGAAAGTATATTTCAGGCTTTCGCAGAAACGTAAATTTCAGTGTCACTGCACCAGGCAATATATCCATACGACCAAAATCAAAAGAAGGTCGGCGTGCAAAATTATTAAAACTCCAGTGCATGTCGTACCAAAGACCACTTCTTTTTTAAGTGCCTTTAAGAGTGCATGTCATTTTAAGACTATCGAGGGAAGAGAGATTCATTCACGGTGACGTCTTAAGATTTTATATTTAAAGAAGTCATGACACCAATGGATAGTTAAGTATTTTAGCAATAGATGATTCGCCACGACAGCTTCCTTCCTTCCTGTAGTGAAGAAGTGCACTTATGACAGCCTCTACAGCCCATTTCTAGTGGACTAATTGTCGATCACAGGGAACTGTTGCTGGATGTGCTTTATCTGACAGCAAAGCAATATAAAATCCACAAATGCCTGAACAAAGAATTTTCACAGCATTTAGTAAGCGCACCTTTCAACTGCTGACTGCATAGTAGGCGTCGTTAGTTATTATGCTCTTGATTACAGGAATGCTTCTCCTAATGGTGCCTGAATTCGATAAAGGTTAGCTAGAGTAGAGTACCTAGTAAATCGGTTAACTTAAAGGATACTTCACCTACTCACGGTATAAGAAAATCCTCTTTGTCCTCATTAGACAATATAAGAACTCTCATCCTCTCGTAAATTACTAACTGAAATTATGCACTTTAGTAGTAATTCTCAATCCTTAATCTGAAGTCTGTTCATACTCAGTTGGATTCCTGTATCCCTTAACATAGCAAACACAATTCACTTGAATGAATTCCTCTCAAAAGTGCCTTGTTTCTCAGTAATAATGCCACGTGACTGCATGACGTGACCAAATTGATCTATGGAAATTAATTACAAATAATAATTAAACAACGCTAATTGATGATTTTCATTCGTGCTTATAAAATTTACAAGTCAATTTCTGAATTTCAACACAGGAAGGGAAGAAAAAATTGGAATCAAGAAATGGGGTGGTTGTTACACATCTTGCTCCAAGGAGCAATCAACTCGATCAAAACGAATCTATTGAATCTTTCAATTATTAAACGACAGAAAGCACATGCTTTTTAAAACTGCTAACACAATTACGAATCAGCTCAAATGAGCGCGCCAGATTTATCAGAGTGTAGCACAAGCAAACAAGCTTTGTGCTGTTACAGACTAATTAATGCCGCCCAATATTAACAGCAACTTTACGACCCTGATTGTGTCTACATTCACGATTCACCCCTCCAAAACTGTAGTGCTTTATGGGGGCCATAAATCGATACAGGTACAAGTACGAGTATCTATACCTACACTGCTACGCAGGTAAACATAAACAGACCAAACAAACCAATACTGAGACCATCAGTATTAGACTTTTGGAAAAGTAAGGCAGCCCCATTGTGAACGAACTGGGTCAGAAGGCGTATCACTGGAGAGATGTTTTTGAAATATAGATATTTCTGGCGCCTAACCGAGCGGCAAACATGAAGGAAACAAAATACCGGGAGCTGAAGGGTTTTTTTTTTTTTTTTGACTAATAACTGCGTCACAAAAAGCAGAGCAAACAGATGGTGAGCAATATATAAAAAGGGGGAAATAAAAAGAACGGTGGAGGCGGTAGGGGTAGTTATTAGATATAATCACAGACTAAAAGTCTTATATAAATCTACCCCCAACCAAGGTGAAACAAATGAAACCGTTTACTTGTATTTTCTATAATTTAAAAAAAAAAGTCTCAAACATCTTTACCACGAACTTCTCTCCTAGGATGACGTACGGATATCAAAGCAAACAGAATTCATTATTGCAGCAATTTTCAGCATCGTTAATCATGTCACAAGGCAAACCCTAAATTGAATTTAACCTTACCCCTTATAACGTAATTGCCACAAACGTGAATTTCCTAGAATTGGAACTTTTGTTCAAATTAATTAAACACCATGCCAAAACATTCTATATTTATTAGAAAACTTGTTATGCCAGTCTAAACCACAACCAAAACCTTCCTTCATCTAGGATTGGATGTTTTCGACAGTAGTAATGGTAGCAGCGTACTTAAGAAAGACATTTTTTTAATAAATAACCAGAAATTAATTGGTGCGTTGCCATGGGCTGGCTTTGTTTTTTCATCAAAACTAAGTCTCTGAAACCTAGTTGGATAAGGTGCCCTTTGACATGCTGTTATGAAGCGATTCCTTGGATCCAGTTTGGGCAAAGCTGCAGATACTAGGACAACAGACTCAATCACCAATGGACCGACACTTATTTTATAAATATCCGTAGCTTTATTGCCCTTCAAAGTTTGAAAGATAAACGAACCATCAGCAATATACACCTTATGACTAATTTCGTGCGTTATTATTTTCTCGACAGTTGACTAGGTACACTTTATGTGCTCTCAGTTGTAAAATTAAAATTGAATTATAAGAAAAAAATTCAGACTCGATCGCGTACTTTTTTGAAGAGGACGGGGATACTCTCTGGTTTCAAATGTAATACGTTAGAACTCAGCCACATCCGGTTCCCAGCCCAGGTTGAGAAAGAAGAAGGAAATTCATCTGGGTGAATTTCAGCGCATACGCATGTTTAAAGCAAAGCACAATACGGGTGTTTTGAAAAAGTACTTCCGAGTTGGGGTCAACGGCGACGTCAAAATTAGATTCAGCAATGGCTTCCTTTAAGCTTCTTCAACATATTCGTCGCTCAGGTGATATGAAGATATTTTGGCTTCGGCCGAAGTTGGGATAGCGACAATGAACGCCAATCATAGTGGGCTACTGGCACTACCCTCTGAAGAACCTAGCCCTCGATCTAACTACCTGGTCACGTAAAACACTATATAGCAAACGAAAAATGAGTAATGACTTTTAACTATGCACGTTAATGTTCGGAGCATCAATACTTCACATCAAGTTGAACAATTAGAGGTGGCCCTAAACTGCTACAAAGCGAATGTCACAGTTACATAATCAATGGAATAGATTGTGAAACGAGGGCTGTTTAATGAGTACCTGGATTGGAAGATAGGTGGTGTTACTTAGCTAAAATGTACCAACATTTAGTATAACCTCTTTTAGCCCGCCTGCCAAAGGATTGTTGACAATCCGACGCTTAGTTTTGTTTTGGCACCAATTTCAAAACATCGTCTTTGTATTTTTTGCGGTCAGGAAAAAAGTGCAGTATCGCTCCGTGATTCGATTCTTGTTTTTGAGTTGCAAAATCTGCGAGGATCTCAAGTCCGTTCTCGATAGTGTGTATGGGACCTATTTACCTTCCCGTACAACCGTTTACCATTGGTTCGCAGAGTTTCGCCGTGGCCGTAAGTCGGTTTTGAAGAACCGCACCCAGGTGGCCCAAAAACAGTTACCACAGAGAAAACCGTGAACAAAATCAATGATCTCGTATTGATTCGCGAGTTGGCTAAGATAGCAGGTATATCAACTAAACACGTATGCCATATCCTGCACGAAATTTTGTGCATGAGAAAGCTGTCCGAATGATGGGTGCCCGTTTGCTCACACCGTCTGATAGTCTGATTTAAGACCCTTGAAAGCTCTTACATCCGCTGTTTGCATACTGTGCGTAGTATTGGGGGGAAGCGCATATAAAATGATATCATTAGAGCTACAGAAATAGCTTTATTCCATTGACATATGCGACTTATGTCCATCCACAAAAAAGAGAACAAGGCGTTGTTTTGTATGAGCTAAACGTTCAGTCCTTGCTTCACATATTGAAGAAACGTTTCACTTCTCATTCAGCGACTTTCGGATTTCCCAAAAACTAAATCGGGCCTGTTGTTTTCAATCACTTTCAATCTTTTGTAGGGTAAAGAAACCATGGGTGGAAGAGTTTTTCCACAGGCTGTGAATGTCAAAAGGACCGTCAGGGTTTCTTTTTCATTGGATGTCTTGATTTTATAGAGATTTTTGTAGCCTTTTGGTGCAAGCACGTTTCTTGTTTTAGACGCCATGCTAGATCCGATTTCTTGCGCGTTTAAAATCCTGGTCAGGTCTTCAAAAACATTTACGGCATTTTGTTCCCTTAAGTACTCTTTTAAATCCCGGAACCACTTCCTTATTCCCTGTTCAGTAATACAAGCTCGAGATTTTGATATTATTTCAGGGGTGCGTAGACTCAAAGATGGATGACGTTTCAGGAAGCTCTAATACCATTTTTTTCCGGGCTTGTTTTCCTTAAAGGAAAAGCATTCATCTTTTAATATACTTTGCAACGTTCTGGGAAGCTCTTCGGGACTTTGTGCGAAACCACACTTGGCCAATGTTATAACCCAGTCCACGATCTTTGACTCCTCTTCAGTCGAAAAAACAGTACTCGGACCCATTTTTCCAGGTCCTTTTAAGGCTCTTCCGTGTACCCGATCCTGAAGAGTGGTTCTAGAAACACCAAATCTCCTAGAGACCTTTCTAATAGACATTTTATTTTGGCAGATTTCAAGTAGCGCTTGAGCCAAATCCTGACTTTTGTAAACACGTTTTTGTGTCTATAGATTTCGTTAAAACTACTTATTACGTCGCAATCTCCACTAAGTGTCTTGTCACCAAAACTGCAGCCGAACAATTCTCAACTGATCGCAACTAATTGAAAACGTACAGCTGCCTTTTGCGAAGCATCGTACTGACAGATGGTAGAAAAAAAAGACGAATGCTTTTAAGACTGTTGGCAGAAAGGTGTGGCCATACTTTCGTTATTATTGAGATTTTTTTTTTTAAGGTGGCCGCAGACTGGGGACGACCGGTAACAGGCTATATGATATCAAAATGTCTACATCGTGCCTTATTCTTGAGAATGGATACATTGTATGAACACAGATTCTACTATAAGGTCACATTCGCATAACAAGCAGAACGTTGCAGATGTTGTTTTCCATAATTTTCATTCTCTCTTCCAGTTTACTATCGTAAAATTTGTGGAGTATTTGATGAATCGTCTTTACTTGAGTTGAGAAAATTCACTTTCAGTGTACAATACTCTCTAAATTAACTGTCCGAAATCGCAGAACTTAAAGATATTACTTCATGTGCAAAGCACGATACATCAATTCAAGACTTCTATTGGTGAAATCGTAGATTGATACGATTGATACTGACGGATAAATAATGACTTGATGAAAATCGATTATCTTCAGTTACAGTATCCACCTTGACTATCTCTTACAATTACTTTTCGCTTTCCAACCAACACAAACTTTAACTCTATATTCACATCTTTCTCAAAATGCTACCACTTTCTGTGTGTATGTTTGTCCATATATGTATTGCTGAGTAACGGAAAAGAATAACCTGAGGAAACATATTTCCACTTACTATCTATTTGTATATAGTACATACCTAGCAATGTAAACTCTAACGAAAAATAAAGAGACTGAACCACTTTTGTGACGGAAGAAGAAACTTACCTACAAAAGTGTTCCTGATGCATGAAAAGAAACTTTGTTTTTAGCTTTATCACTTCACTGATATTTTCTTGACAGTAACTTCCGAAAACTAAAAAAGTACAAAAGAAAATGGTTTTCCTAGAACAAGAATAAATTATTTCTATTAATTGCCTTTTTGAAGTCAAACCCGGCGAGCTAGAAGTCGATTTTAAAAAAAAAAAAAAATAAAGAAAAAAAAATGTATCCGCATCTTCGAGTTTTAAATATGAATGATTGACAGAATCTGGATAGAAAAAAAAGATGACCGCTGACTCGAGAATTTTAAATGAGAATATTGGGAACTTTTTCCAAGAAAAAGGGAGCATACCAGCTTCTCTTTGTATCGTTAAATTGGTATGAAGTACAATGTTACTATTATGTACGTGGTGTCTTTAAAAAGTAAAGTGACTTTATATTTTTATAAAAAAATTTATTTATTCATCAATATTAATGTTGTTCCATTCAAAGTAATCCTCTTCAGATATAATACACTTATGCCAACGCTTTTTCTAAACCTCGAAGCACTTCTCATAAGCACTTTTTGTTATAGCTTTGAGCTCGCCAGCTATGCTATTTTTATTTCCTCAATCGGCGAAGATCTGCGTCCTTTCATAGGTCTCTTCAGTTTTGGGAACAGGAAAAAGTAGCATAGGGCCATATCCGGTGAATATGGTGACTAAGGCATGATTGTCATGTTGTATTTGGTTAAAAAATCTCTTACAAGCAACGATGAATAAACAGGTGCAAGTAAACAAACCGTTTACTTGTATTTTCTATAATTTAAAAAAAAAAGTCTCAAACATCTTTACCACGAACTTCTCTCCTAGGATGACGTACGGATATCAAAGCAAACAGAATTCATTATTGCAGCAATTTTCAGCATCGTTAATCATGTCACAAGGCAAACCCTAAATTGAATTTAACCTTACCCCTTATAACGTAATTGCCACAAACGTGAATTTCCTAGAATTGGAACTTTTGTTCAAATTAATTAAACACCATGCCAAAACATTCTATATTTATTAGAAAACTTGTTATGCCAGTCTAAACCACAACCAAAACCTTCCTTCATCTAGGATTGGATGTTTTCGACAGTAGTAATGGTAGCAGCGTACTTAAGAAAGACATTTTTTTAATAAATAACCAGAAATTAATTGGTGCGTTGCCATGGGCTGGCTTTGTTTTTTCATCAAAACTAAGTCTCTGAAACCTAGTTGGATAAGGTGCCCTTTGACATGCTGTTATGAAGCGATTCCTTGGATCCAGTTTGGGCAAAGCTGCAGATACTAGGACAACAGACTCAATCACCAATGGACCGACACTTATTTTATAAATATCCGTAGCTTTATTGCCCTTCAAAGTTTGAAAGATAAACGAACCATCAGCAATATACACCTTATGACTAATTTCGTGCGTTATTATTTTCTCGACAGTTGACTAGGTACACTTTATGTGCTCTCAGTTGTAAAATTAAAATTGAATTATAAGAAAAAAATTCAGACTCGATCGCGTACTTTTTTGAAGAGGACGGGGATACTCTCTGGTTTCAAATGTAATACGTTAGAACTCAGCCACATCCGGTTCCCAGCCCAGGTTGAGAAAGAAGAAGGAAATTCATCTGGGTGAATTTCAGCGCATACGCATGTTTAAAGCAAAGCACAATACGGGTGTTTTGAAAAAGTACTTCCGAGTTGGGGTCAACGGCGACGTCAAAATTAGATTCAGCAATGGCTTCCTTTAAGCTTCTTCAACATATTCGTCGCTCAGGTGATATGAAGATATTTTGGCTTCGGCCGAAGTTGGGATAGCGACAATGAACGCCAATCATAGTGGGCTACTGGCACTACCCTCTGAAGAACCTAGCCCTCGATCTAACTACCTGGTCACGTAAAACACTATATAGCAAACGAAAAATGAGTAATGACTTTTAACTATGCACGTTAATGTTCGGAGCATCAATACTTCACATCAAGTTGAACAATTAGAGGTGGCCCTAAACTGCTACAAAGCGAATGTCACAGTTACATAATCAATGGAATAGATTGTGAAACGAGGGCTGTTTAATGAGTACCTGGATTGGAAGATAGGTGGTGTTACTTAGCTAAAATGTACCAACATTTAGTATAACCTCTTTTAGCCCGCCTGCCAAAGGATTGTTGACAATCCGACGCTTAGTTTTGTTTTGGCACCAATTTCAAAACATCGTCTTTGTATTTTTTGCGGTCAGGAAAAAAGTGCAGTATCGCTCCGTGATTCGATTCTTGTTTTTGAGTTGCAAAATCTGCGAGGATCTCAAGTCCGTTCTCGATAGTGTGTATGGGACCTATTTACCTTCCCGTACAACCGTTTACCATTGGTTCGCAGAGTTTCGCCGTGGCCGTAAGTCGGTTTTGAAGAACCGCACCCAGGTGGCCCAAAAACAGTTACCACAGAGAAAACCGTGAACAAAATCAATGATCTCGTATTGATTCGCGAGTTGGCTAAGATAGCAGGTATATCAACTAAACACGTATGCCATATCCTGCACGAAATTTTGTGCATGAGAAAGCTGTCCGAATGATGGGTGCCCGTTTGCTCACACCGTCTGATAGTCTGATTTAAGACCCTTGAAAGCTCTTACATCCGCTGTTTGCATACTGTGCGTAGTATTGGGGGGAAGCGCATATAAAATGATATCATTAGAGCTACAGAAATAGCTTTATTCCATTGACATATGCGACTTATGTCCATCCACAAAAAAGAGAACAAGGCGTTGTTTTGTATGAGCTAAACGTTCAGTCCTTGCTTCACATATTGAAGAAACGTTTCACTTCTCATTCAGCGACTTTCGGATTTCCCAAAAACTAAATCGGGCCTGTTGTTTTCAATCACTTTCAATCTTTTGTAGGGTAAAGAAACCATGGGTGGAAGAGTTTTTCCACAGGCTGTGAATGTCAAAAGGACCGTCAGGGTTTCTTTTTCATTGGATGTCTTGATTTTATAGAGATTTTTGTAGCCTTTTGGTGCAAGCACGTTTCTTGTTTTAGACGCCATGCTAGATCCGATTTCTTGCGCGTTTAAAATCCTGGTCAGGTCTTCAAAAACATTTACGGCATTTTGTTCCCTTAAGTACTCTTTTAAATCCCGGAACCACTTCCTTATTCCCTGTTCAGTAATACAAGCTCGAGATTTTGATATTATTTCAGGGGTGCGTAGACTCAAAGATGGATGACGTTTCAGGAAGCTCTAATACCATTTTTTTCCGGGCTTGTTTTCCTTAAAGGAAAAGCATTCATCTTTTAATATACTTTGCAACGTTCTGGGAAGCTCTTCGGGACTTTGTGCGAAACCACACTTGGCCAATGTTATAACCCAGTCCACGATCTTTGACTCCTCTTCAGTCGAAAAAACAGTACTCGGACCCATTTTTCCAGGTCCTTTTAAGGCTCTTCCGTGTACCCGATCCTGAAGAGTGGTTCTAGAAACACCAAATCTCCTAGAGACCTTTCTAATAGACATTTTATTTTGGCAGATTTCAAGTAGCGCTTGAGCCAAATCCTGACTTTTGTAAACACGTTTTTGTGTCTATAGATTTCGTTAAAACTACTTATTACGTCGCAATCTCCACTAAGTGTCTTGTCACCAAAACTGCAGCCGAACAATTCTCAACTGATCGCAACTAATTGAAAACGTACAGCTGCCTTTTGCGAAGCATCGTACTGACAGATGGTAGAAAAAAAAGACGAATGCTTTTAAGACTGTTGGCAGAAAGGTGTGGCCATACTTTCGTTATTATTGAGATTTTTTTTTTTAAGGTGGCCGCAGACTGGGGACGACCGGTAACAGGCTATATGATATCAAAATGTCTACATCGTGCCTTATTCTTGAGAATGGATACATTGTATGAACACAGATTCTACTATAAGGTCACATTCGCATAACAAGCAGAACGTTGCAGATGTTGTTTTCCATAATTTTCATTCTCTCTTCCAGTTTACTATCGTAAAATTTGTGGAGTATTTGATGAATCGTCTTTACTTGAGTTGAGAAAATTCACTTTCAGTGTACAATACTCTCTAAATTAACTGTCCGAAATCGCAGAACTTAAAGATATTACTTCATGTGCAAAGCACGATACATCAATTCAAGACTTCTATTGGTGAAATCGTAGATTGATACGATTGATACTGACGGATAAATAATGACTTGATGAAAATCGATTATCTTCAGTTACAGTATCCACCTTGACTATCTCTTACAATTACTTTTCGCTTTCCAACCAACACAAACTTTAACTCTATATTCACATCTTTCTCAAAATGCTACCACTTTCTGTGTGTATGTTTGTCCATATATGTATTGCTGAGTAACGGAAAAGAATAACCTGAGGAAACATATTTCCACTTACTATCTATTTGTATATAGTACATACCTAGCAATGTAAACTCTAACGAAAAATAAAGAGACTGAACCACTTTTGTGACGGAAGAAGAAACTTACCTACAAAAGTGTTCCTGATGCATGAAAAGAAACTTTGTTTTTAGCTTTATCACTTCACTGATATTTTCTTGACAGTAACTTCCGAAAACTAAAAAAGTACAAAAGAAAATGGTTTTCCTAGAACAAGAATAAATTATTTCTATTAATTGCCTTTTTGAAGTCAAACCCGGCGAGCTAGAAGTCGATTTTAAAAAAAAAAAAAAATAAAGAAAAAAAAATGTATCCGCATCTTCGAGTTTTAAATATGAATGATTGACAGAATCTGGATAGAAAAAAAAGATGACCGCTGACTCGAGAATTTTAAATGAGAATATTGGGAACTTTTTCCAAGAAAAAGGGAGCATACCAGCTTCTCTTTGTATCGTTAAATTGGTATGAAGTACAATGTTACTATTATGTACGTGGTGTCTTTAAAAAGTAAAGTGACTTTATATTTTTATAAAAAAATTTATTTATTCATCAATATTAATGTTGTTCCATTCAAAGTAATCCTCTTCAGATATAATACACTTATGCCAACGCTTTTTCTAAACCTCGAAGCACTTCTCATAAGCACTTTTTGTTATAGCTTTGAGCTCGCCAGCTATGCTATTTTTATTTCCTCAATCGGCGAAGATCTGCGTCCTTTCATAGGTCTCTTCAGTTTTGGGAACAGGAAAAAGTAGCATAGGGCCATATCCGGTGAATATGGTGACTAAGGCATGATTGTCATGTTGTATTTGGTTAAAAAATCTCTTACAAGCAACGATGAATAAACAGGTGCATTATCGTGATGCGAAAGTCATAAGTTTTTTTTAAACAATCCAGGACGTTCTTTTCATATTGCTTCTCGCAAACGGCGCATAACATCAAAGTAATACTTATTGACCATAAGACCTTGAGGTAAAAACTCCTGAAGTACTACGTAATCAAAATTTTAACATTTGTTCGAACTTAGCGTACTTTTTCCGGTTTTGGCTCTCCTGGCTGATTCCTTTGGGTAGAATTCGACGACGTAAGCATATATTTATATTCGTCAGCAGTTATGACCCTTTTAAGCAAGTCAGGATCATCATTGATGTATTATTCAAGAGCTCCTTAGCGATTTTCATGCGACGGTTCGCCGATCACACCAAAACACATCTAACCTTTCTATCTGTAAAAAACAAACTTAGTATGCTTAGTATGCATACTATGGGGTGGATCCCATCCCAAAAGAACTGCGCCAGCTTGGCAGCCAAGAATGAATCAAGCCAATTTTTGATATTCTGCTCTGATGTGAACCGTATTTCAGTGAGGGCGTTCTGAATCGACCGGAACATATGGTAGTCCGAAGGGCCAAGGTCTGGGCTATAAGGCGGGTGGGGTAAGACTTCCCATCCACTGTTATCCAAACAGTTCTTAACCGGAATAGCAACGTGGAGCCAAGCGTTGTCATGATGGAAAACTATTGCCTCGTGTCTGGTCGCGTATTCGCATATTCCGGGCGATTTTCGGCTACTGCTCTCTTCATTAATTGTGTTCGGTAGCGTTGTCCATTGATGGTTTCACCCGGTTTTAGCAGCACACCCATCTGATCCCACTAGATACAGAGCATTACCTTCGTGCCATGGATATTCGGCTTTGCCGTTGATTTGGCTGGTTGGCCGGGTTTCACGTATGATTTTTTGCGCTTGGCTTTGTCGTAATGGATCCATTTTTCACCACCAGTAACAATCCGATGCAAAAATGACTTCCTTTTGTAGCGTTCCAGCAGAATTTCGGACATGCAAAACCGCCTTTCGACGTCTCTCGGCTTTAGTTCATGTGGAACCCAATTTCCTTGCTTTTGAATATATCCAGCTGCTTTTAAACATTTTGAAATGTTTAGCAACAATCTTCATAGATTAATGCTTCCAGTTCTTCATCTTCAAACTTTTTTGGCTGCCCAGGACGTTCATCGTCTTCCAAGTCAAAAGCGCAACTCACCATAAACTTCCACCAAAATACGATGACTTTCAGCAGCAGTTTTCTTTTTTTCTTTCTTTTCTGAAGAAGAACTCCCCGCAAAAACACTTCTTCAGGCACAAAGTTCGACATATTTGTGTGAAAAAAATTATCGTTGTTTACGCTTCAAATGAATGACATATATTGAAATGACGTACAATGACAGTAGCTTACCAATGCATGTTCCAATGGAATAATAACAATGGAATAATACATTACGCCATCTCTTAGCAAACCGCACGAATTAGTTATAGTTATAGACCAAACTGTGAACATATGTTCGGGACATCGATAATCAAATGTACGTTGCCCGCGAAATTTCAAAAGTAACCTTACTTTTTGAGCACACCTTGTACACAAAACTTTCATGGAGATCAGATTTTAGTAAAAATGTAATTATTTAAGAACTTATTGAATTTATCTCATCAGTGTCTCTTTCCAATGAACGTAGGAAACTTTTATTCAGCTTTGCACAAAATTTAATGCATATGAATTATTAAGGATTTGTGCAAATTTTCAATGGTTTCTTCTCTTTTCCCTCTTTATTATTGCCGACGAAATATGGAAGAAGTACGAGTAGCTGGGGATTCTAAATGGAGAAAATTGTTGACGAATTCGAAAACAAAGAAGTGTTTTCGTCATTATCTACTTAAGATGGTTAAAGCTGCTTTACAATAGTGTTTTGACTTTCCTGCCATTAAACACATCATCTCTATGTAAGCATTCCAACTCGAACTCTAGCACTCCTTCTTTTTATTTCTTTTTGTTAAAGCTTTAACACATTTCTTCTTCACATCTCGAGTTCTTTTTGACCAGATCTCATTTAGATTCACCGTTTCTACAGACCTTGATGTTAGTTGAATGGAGAATACGAAAGTGTAACTAGGTCAGCAAGGTTTTTGTCAGGATGTGGCGATTGTGAGTTTTTCTTCTGATTGCTTCCTCCTCCTCTTCATCCGTCATTTATAAGAGAGGACGAGTCTGTATGTATGTTTACCAATTATTACCAATGGCCTGTGATTATACCGACGAAGATGTTTATGTGCGACATTTTCACAAGAAGAAAATATGGTTATCTGTCTTTGATCTAAGATCTGTTTGGTTAAGTTAAATGGTAATATTTACCATCTCACCACATGGCATTAGTAAAGACGATAGCGACTAGTCCTGACCATGTCGTTAGAGACTGAAGGAGTTACAGCAGTTTTGGCAAATGTATCAGCTTAACAATTTCCACAGATATCTCGTTGACCAGATACCCAGCAAATGTGAATGTTGGACTTTTGTTATAACGATAGGCGATAGTTTTTGTTATTAGAATCCAATTTAAAAACGTTTAAGCTGGTTTCGCTACCAAAAGCAATCAAAACCCCCATCAGCTAACCATGAATGTCGACAGGTTGTAGATACATTGGTTTACCTAGTGCAGCGGAAGAGATTAGGTAAGGTTAGGTTAAAGTGATTTGCATTGATGTGCACTAAGTCTAATTTTAAAATAAATCTACTATTATTGGGACAGCATGGGAGGGCGAAACTCAGGTAATACTGGAACCAAAGATATTTCTTGATAAGTTTGTAAAGTTCGTATATTTATTTTCCCAGAACAAAGATTATTTAGATCTCAGAATGGGTAATCATCCAGTGAGTGCACTCTGATATCAAGGAAGTTGCAAAGTAAGTGCAGACTGCTCTACCTCTTATAACTAGTTATGCTATAATATTAAATTAGATGTCTTTACAGTTGCCTCGATGAGTACATCTATGGCTTTGAGAAAATTCTCGATATTGCTTAGCCACTGTCAAAATTATGGTGTTCGAAGTTAGAGATCGGAACTCTACCTTATATATTGCAATAAGGTATTCATCTACTGAATCATCTATTCTGATGAATAGCAGAGGTTTCGCCTTGTAAAACGATACAGTACGTGGCTGATTGGAGGATTTATATATGCAGAGGGGCGCTAACACCTTTGGCTTTTTAAAGACGTCCGTGATGATGGAAATCCACTCCCTGAGAAAGACTTCACCCTATCACAATTCGTTCCTCTCTTTTGCTTATTTCAACAAACTACCAATTATATCCACAAAATTTTACCTGTGAATCAAAACATTAAATTTGTAATCTAGTTTTTTTGTTCTACAAAGTACAAATACGGGTATGTATATAATTCACAATTTTGTGAACAATTTTTGGTTTCATGTACTGAAAATTTCTGTTGCACCAGATTTGTGAATGACTTGTAATTCTGCAAGTGTTTTCTCATAAGTTTGTTGGACGAAATAATATCTCTGTTGCTTTTAACAATATTGTTAATATTGATGAATATTTCAGTGAATCATTTAATTGTTCTGAAGAACACGTCCAGTTGAACACTGACGTCGTTGAAAGTATTATTTCCATGAGGTCTAGTGCAACCGCAGTAGTTCATACCGTTTTCATAAAGGCAGTCATGATCATAATCCTGCCATACGTTACGATAGTGGTCCCAGAAGTACCCAGCCTGACCAAGACATAAAGCATATGTTTCAAGTTTGAAAGCTCCACGTTGCTTAGTATTTGTTTGGCAGTCATCAATAGTGAACTTGTGAAAATGGAGACAATTGGTCATCGTTATTGGATACAATACTTTTATTTGAAAGGCCTCAGCCCAACCAATATAAAAGCTGAACTGGATTCTACTCTGGGTAAGTCTACTTCTTCGTTTACAACAGTAACATTTTGGGTTGTTGAGTTTAAACTGAGACAAAATGAGGTGACGACTCCAGAAATGGTGAAGAAAATCCACAAAGCGGTACTGGATGATCTCCGACTGAAAGTGCTCAAGCTAGCAGACATTGTAGGCATTTCAAAAAGTGCGGTACATCGCATATTATTTGAAAATTTGGACATGAGAAAGCTGTGTGCAAGATGGGTACTGCGTTTGCTCACACTCGAGCAAAAACAGTGTCGTGAAGATGTTTCAATTGAGTGTTTAGCGAAGTTTTACAGCAACAGAGCAGCATTTTTGCGCCGTTTCATAACAATAGATAAAACATGGGTTCATCACTTTGCACCCGAGACAAAAGAACAATCAAAACAATGGATTTAAAAGGGAGAACCGACTCCAAAGAAAGTGCAGACCGTTTCATCTGCAGGCAAGGTCATGACGTCAATTTTTTGAGATGCGCGAGTTACATATCATACATTCGACGGCATCCACATTTTATTTACCTTGCCTTAATTCATTATCATATTTAAACGTATCCAATAACACTTTTCTCATCTTGAATTAATAAATGCATTTTCACACAGAACTCTCAATTATTGTAGAGTAAGCATAAATTAAGTATAAAAACTAATGTAAAAATATAATTTTTGAAGTCTTGTGAATAAAGTGGAATACTTCGTTACGCTGTCTACGTGTTTTTTCGTTGTGTTTTTTTTTTCGCCAACCTCTCGGTCGAACCTATAACTCGCATGGGATAGTTTTCAGTGACTATCTTGAAAAAGGAAAAACTATCAACGGCCAGTATTATTCGAACTTATTTTAACGTTTGAGCGAAGAAATCAAGCAAAAACGGCCACATTTGACTAAGAAGAAAGTGTTGGTTCATCAAGACAATGCACCAACTCACCTCATGCACCCTATTCGCCAGATTTAGCAACCTCGAACTATTTTCTGTTCCCAAACTTGAAAAAATGGATCAGCCAAAGATTTCCAGCGATGAAGAAGAAGAAATGTCGGCAGTTACAGACAGTTCTTATTATAAAAAGGGTATCGAACTTTTTAAACATCGCTGGGAAAAATGTATAGAGCTAAAAAGCGATTATGTTGAAAAATAGATAATTTTTTTTCCAAAACTTTATGATTTCTTTGTTGGGTCGGGTACTTACGCCATTAAACATACACTTTCAATACAATCTACACGAACTGAATATTTTATTATGAATGGAAATTAGCCAAAATATTACTTATCGCTAAAAGCCTTAACTGTAATCTGTACTCCCATTGATGCAAAAGAGAAAGAAACATGCAGAACTAAATGAAAGCTTACATTAATTATGGAAACTTCTAATCCCCTAAAATATTTGGTCTAAGTGCTAAACACATTGGTAGCGGTAGTGTATTGGCTTCTTAGGTTCGGGGTTCAATACCAGCTGTGTACGTGAAAGACTTTTTTTTTTTTTTTCAAGCAACTAAAATTTCGTGAAATGAATGGTTGCTTTAAATACAACAAAAGTCAATTCAATCATGCTTCGGAATTTTAAAGTTAGTCTTCTTGAGTGTTAAGTTCTTTTAGAAAAAAAAAACATATTCCCTTTTAGATTTCTCCAAAGCTTTTGACACGGTTGACCATATCAGTTCGTGAAAGAAAGTCTTGTGTTGTACAGATTCTATGTAAGATAATATTTTTTCTGTCCTTGTCAAAGGAAAAAGGCAGTCGAAGTAGCAAACAAAATGTCTGGTTTCCTTTCGATTACAAAAGGGGATTCACAAGGTTTAATATTGGGACCCCTCCTATTTTCTTCCACATTCCACATTTATAAGAACATGACATATTCAAATGTTTGCTGACGATGTTCAATTGCTAAATGATAGTTCGCTGGTACTCGTCGAATACTGTGTTAATAAAATAAATGAGAACTTAAGAAGATATTTCCTTTCGAAATAGAAATAAACCACTCTTAAGCCCATTACGGACAAAATACCTAGTGATTAGCAGGAAAAATTTAAATCTCACATTTTTGAAACCGTGGGTTGAGTAACAGGTCAGCTGAAAAGTTCGTAGACTAACACATAGATGGTGTTACTAAAATTAAATTCATAATATAGTTTATAATGTTACTAACCTTCAAAAGACCCGTGCATAAATTCGGCAGCCTTGAGACAATTGGTTCGTGAGATATAGAGATATAGAGATATAGATACAGCGATTGTAAGCTAAGCAACTTTTGTTATTGTGAAAAAATGAAAAAAAGAGTATCATGGTATTGACAATAAGCATTGCTTATTGAAGAATACTGGTTAAACCAAAGCTTGGCATGATAAACATTATTCGGACTCTGCACCAGGAAAATCAACCGTTGAGAAATGGTTTGCTAAATTTACACCGAGGACGATGCTCGTAGTGGACTCCCGAAATATTCAAATAAATTTGAATAACCGTAAGGTAAAGTTAGTGCACCGTGTCAAAAATCAATGAAAACGATGGCAAAATTGCATGATATAGGCAACGAATTGTTTCTCCATCTACCGTGCTCTCCAGATCTGGTTACCAGTTGCTTTTCCATGTTTGCAGACCCCACAAGAAAGCTCACTAAAAAAATTGAGCTCTAATGAAGAAGTAATCGCTGAAACTGAGGATTATTTTAAGGCTAAAAAGAAATCGTACTATGAAAATGATATCGAAAAATTACATGACCGCTGTAATCGTTGTATTGCCCTCGAAGGCAACTACTTATGGTATGTTGAATAATAAAATCGAATTTTACCAAAATAATAGGTATTACTATGTTAGCCTACGAACTTTTTAGGAAATCTGTGACATGATGTCCTTCGCACATTACGAGGGCTATTTGATGAAAACCCGGATTATTATTGACTACGCAACTTTTTTTGGGTTTTGACAATTTATTTTTCAATATAATCCCCTTTTAGTTCGATACACTTTTCCCAGCGGTGCCACTTTTTTAACCCCACTTCAAGGCGGTGATGACTTCGTCGTTCGACCTGTACTTCTTTCCGGCAGGCGATCTTTTAAGGTTTGGGAATAAAAATAAGTCGCAGGAATAGCACTTTTTTTTCGCCAAACGTGGTCGTTTTTTCTTCAAATCAGCGTTGAATCGGCCCAATATATCGCCGTAGTATGGTCCTGTAATTGTTTCCCTTATCCAAATGGTCAATATGGATTACACGTCGCGCGTCCCGAAAAACAATGCTCATCATCTCTTCGGCCGAAGGCACGGTTTTCGCCTTGTTTCGATTGTTTTTTGGTCTCTAGTGTACCAATGAATCATGGATTTTTTCCACGGTTTCCTCTGTGGTAACCGTTTTCGGACCACCTGAGCGCGATTCATCAAAAACCGACGTGCAGCCACGGCGACAAGCTGCGAACCAATAAATGGTAAACGGTGGTATGGGAAGGTGAATGGGTCCCATACACACCATCAAGAATGGGCTTGATTTACTCGCAGGTGTTGCCACTCAAAAACAAAAATCGGATTCACCGAGCGATTCTGCTCTTCGATTATACTGCGCGCTATATATACGCATTGGATAGGTTAAACCGTTCTCAAACTTCTCTGGCAAAATTTATAATTTCAGTTCAGACAGTTATTCCTCAACGCCAACCGCTTAGGAACCTGATTACCACTACATATACGATGGCTTAGGCGCACAGTTTCGAACATATTTACGGCTTCATTTTACAAAGAATTAATATCTACCGCGGTAAAAATCAGAAGCGTACTAAAAAGATGTAACTCATCATCAACTAAATTTTTGAACTACAAATACTTATTTTTATTAAGGATCATTGTCATACGATCCTTATAGTACATAACATATAAGCAATGGCATTTTTTTTTTTTTCTATGCAAGATATAACATGGGCTGAAAAGTCCAGCCGTTTCTAAGGCTGGAATCAATACCATTTTCAGTTAGTACCAACCTTCAAAAGATACATGTATAAATTAGTATACAATTAGTTCTCGAGATATAGCGTTGTGAGTGAAGCAACTTTTGTTATTGTGGAAAAAAAAAAATGGATTCAAAGCAATTTCGTGATTTATCATTGCTTTTTGATGGGAAAAAATGCAGCCGAAAAAACCATTCGCAAGTGGATTGAAAAATTTAAAAGTACTCATACAAGCCCCGTAGGTGATGCACGCAGTGGACGTCCAAAAGAGGCTGTTTCAGATGAAAACATCAAAAAAGTCCACAAAATGATTACGAATGACCGTAAAGTGAATTTAATCGAGATAGCTGAGGCTATCAGAAGATATCAAAAGAGCATGTTGGATATATCATACACGAATATTTGGACATACGAAAGCTCTGTTCAAAGTGGGTGCCGCGTTTGCTCAGAGTCGACCAAAATTAACAACGTGTTGATGATTCAGAGGAGTTTTTAAAGCTGTTCAACCGCAATAAAGCCGAATTTTTGCGTCGGTATGTGACAATGGATGAAACTTGGCTCCATCACTTCACACCAGAGCCATGTCGGCAGTCAGTTGAGTGGCGAGCAGGCGACGAACCTCGTTCAAAACGACCAAAAACTCAACAGTTGGCTGGCAAGGTTATGGCATCCGTATTTTGGGATACACATGGAATAATTTTCATCGACTATCTCCAAAAGGGGCAGACTATCAACAGCGACTATTACATTGTGTTGTTGGAGCGTTTGGAGGACGAAATCGCAGAAAAACGGCCGCATTTAAAGAAAAAGAAAGTGCAAGTCAATGAAAACGGTAGCAAAATTGAATAAATTCGGCTATGAATTGCTTCCTCACCCACCGTATTCTTCAGATTTGGAACCTACCTACTATTTCCTGTTTGCAGACCTCAAAAGAATGCTCGCCGGAAAGAGATTTAAGACTAATGAAGAAGTAATCGCCGAAACAGAGGCCTATTTTGAGGCTAAACCGAAATCGTACTACAAAACTGGTATCGAAATCGTTTTAATCAGTGTATTGCCCTCGAAGGCAACTATATTGATAAATAAAGTTGAATTTTGCAAAAATTTTGTGTTTTACTATAAAACGGACTTTTCAGCCCAGGGTTTATATATTGGAAAAATAAAAATAAAAGTTTCTTTTATGAAAAATTTACAAAAATCATACTGTTTTTATTAATTAGTTGAATTTTTACTACTCCCTGCTATTCTGCTTCTTTAACATCTCGACAAAGAGTCCAGCAATAATCCTTCAACATTGAAACCTTCCACTTGCACTGATATTGTTTTTCCATGAATGCGATATCCTGAATAAAACACACACAATAGTCCGGAAAAAAATCCAAATAAAAATATGGACATGTTACAACCCCGTTTTTTTATATTTATTATATTCAACATATTTGCAATGAGTTGAGCATAGTTCTTACCCCTCTTATTTCTCAACAGGTTTCTTGTTACAAGGGGGATTCCGGCCCAGGTTTTTTCTTTATCCTGTAAAGCAGTGCGAAATCACCATCTTATCACCATAAATTGCTTATTTGAGAACCAACAAAAATATGAGTAACTTCCTTGATCTTAGCTTCACTTAATTTGGGAAACTTTTATCGAAGGTATTGAAAGGTAGTTCCATTTTTGTTAATTTTTTATCAGTCCTAAGTTTATCTTGAATGTTGAACTTTTTTTTCCAGGTTGAAGTGACTGACATTAGGCCTATTTTTATAATGCTGTTTTCTATTACGATTGTCTCATTAACAAATTAAGCAACAGACTTTCTTGTAGCCTGATCGTTGTTCAAGCAGCAGAGCTACGACTTCCAAGCCTCCGCAAATTTGACAGTGGTATTAATGATACTAAATCAGAAGTAAAAGGGTTTTCATATTTTATTAAGACTTTCATATGGACCAATAGGAATCGAAGGTAAAATATTTCGGTTATATAACAGAACAGCTTTTAAACTTTGTTTAAAGCTATCTATGAAAAGCCTCCAATCATTTTTTATTCGAGGGCTGTTCGATGAGCACCCGCATTAAAAGATAGGTGGCGCTACTGCGCCAAAATGAGTATACTATACTTATTTTAACCCGCCTGTCAAAATTTGGTAACGCTCTTGTTTTTGAGTGGTGAAACCTGTGAGGAAATCAAGCCCATTTTCGATGGTGTGTATGGGACAATTCACCTTCCCGTACAACCGTTTACCTTTGGTCCGCAGAATTTCGTCATGGGCGCACGTCGGTTTTTAATGAACCGCGCCCAGGTGTCCCAAAAACGGTTACCATAGAGAAAACCGTGGCCAGAATCCATCTTCTCGTATTGGCGGATCGCCGAGTGAAAATTCGCGATTTGGCTGATATAGCAGGCATATCAACTGAATGCGCTGGGCATGAGAAAACTGTCCGCGCGATGGGTGCCGCATTTGCTTACACCGGAAAACAGGAACAATCGTGAAACCACTTCAAAGACGTGCATGGCCCTGCTTAATCGAAATCCGGAGGAGTTTCTACGTCTAGGCCCACACCGGGCTGTCGCGCCAAAGTATTTTTTTATTTATTTATTTATTTATTTTGTGTCGTTTCGCGACCATCGATGAGACATGTAATCTTTAGTGCACTCCAGAGACCAAAGAACAATCAAAACAAGGTATTCTACCAAGTGAACGTGCTCCAAAGAAAGCGAAGACCGTGCCTTCGACCGAAAAGATGATAGCCACAGTTTTTCGGGACGCGCGAGGTGTGATCCACGTTTATTATTTGAAGAAAAATTGACCACATTTGACTCCATGTGACTTCTGTTTTTTCCCAAACCTTAAAAGAGCGCTCGCCGGAAAAAAGTACGGCTCGTGGAAGTCATCGCCGCCGCGGAGGAGTATTTTCCAGGCCAACAAAAGTCGTACTATACGGAGGGGCTAAAAAAAGTTGCGGCACCGATGTGAAAAGTGTGTCTAGTTGAAAGGGGATTAAATTGAAAAATAAATTGTCAAAACCTAAAAAAGTTGCGTTGTCATTTTTAATGCGGGTACTCATCATTCACATCTTTACAAAAACCAAAACTTACAACCATTTCAAAATATTGCGTGAACACTTTTTGCCTAGTACGGAAAGATGTTATAGTTACACCACTTTCTAAAAGGTTCCCTTCTTGGAACCTCAACCTTAGAAGTTCTGCTTTGTTCTTTGGCAGTTCTAAATTTAATTTAGCTTGCGTAATTTTATGTAGATGTGATGCTACTTTGTATTCTGACATTGAGGAAACTGATGGTTGAGAAAGTGTGATTTCATCTTGGTCATCGCAAATATTCGGACGCTTCATGATTGGGTGAAGATTGCTGTGCGACAGCGGACGAGTAGCCCATGGTATATTTGGATACGCTATTGCACTATTCTTTTCTTTTTTTTTAAGAAACACCCTTGTAAGCCACTCAGCCAAAATCCTCAAACCTGTAGCACACGGATTGCGCCAGAAATGTGAAACCCAGCTTTTATCTATGTGTTTTGAGGCTTCGTAAAATTAGTAAAAATATTCTCTTTTAATTGTTGAGACCTTAATTGGAACACCTTTGTTTACTTAATATAACCTCGCCACAAAAGTAACAAAAATTGTCAGGATTATTCACACATTTTCGAGACTTTTTACTTTAAAATATGACAATTTTTTTACTTTAATGCTTTTACCACTTAGTTGTAGCACTAGTTGTAGACGAGCGTTAAAACACAATATTTTATTACATTTGATGCCAACAAACTGAGTAAATTATACTATTAGCAAGCTAAATGACGGGAGAATCGTTAAATTTGGAAACATTCAAGTGAATATCGTGAAAATTCGCATTCAGCATGTATGTAAGCAGAAATTAGTTAAAATTATTTTGAATACTTTTTCACTGTTACTAGAGATAAAAAAATACATTTTGTTTGAAAAGTTTTTAAATTGTTTAACTAACCTCTCAATGTATTTTAAAAGACTGGAAATACTTTCCAGGCAATGTGTGGAGAAATTTGAAGCGAAAAACCATGGTAAGAAACTGTGTATGCATTACGAAAGACAAGAAGAAGGTCAGTTGATTAAAGGTGCGAAGAATTCTGTCTTTTGATGAGCGCCAAAAGGGCCACCAACGCAATACTTCCTTACAATTCATCATAAATTTCTCCCTGTTCTGATTGAAATAATTTTGACATCAGAACCCCCCAATACTAGAATTTTTGCGGCAGTTTTCCTTCCACGCCATACTCTCACCTATTCCTATATTAGGCATGGCCTACTCTGATAAAGGGTACTTAATTAAGTACATGGCTATGGATGCATCAGCTGTTCGCAGAAACACAAATTTAACTCACCTCATTTTCCTTTTCCGTGTGATGTTGACCTTCTAATCCCTCACTTAACACAATTCAAATTTCCATGATGATTAGGAATACTGCTTCCAACATTCCCATAACATTTATAGTAAATAAAACATATTACAGTTTATTCGCATCGCGCCAGTGTAAAACAGGGATTCTTAATCTAACCTACCAGGTCCAGAAAAAAAAAAAAGAGCCAATGCCAAAACCCACTCAACAATTTTTTACAACAGTCCAATCCTTTTGGGTATCATTTCGGTTATCCTCATGTGTTCGTCAGCACGTGTTACAGATTACTTTATCCGCCGGAAATCAACTGAATTTAGTGTCAATATCGTGGTTTATATTGCTAGGGAGACAAAAAGTTAACCTTCGGCTAACGGTTTTACGAAGTCGTTTCTTTTTTATCTCTGCAAACAAATCAAAATTGTTCTAAACTGTTGGTGTCGTGATGGTGGGTCCTGGTGTTGCAATCCTTTTTGTGTAACAAACAGGAAGTAGATGGGAGAAGCAATTTAACCTACTGTTTGGAAGATTCAAAGTCCTTGGCCAAATTCGGATTAAAAAAAAGGACCACTTGTTCTTTTTTGAATGTGTTCTCTGTCTTCATTTAGACACGAGGACTAAAGGACTAAACCACTTTATTCTGTCGATTGGTGCTATACTTGCAAAATTTGATTAATGAAGCACCAACAAAATGAAGAGCTAGAAGAGATGTGTATTCTGATCTCATTGCGGGTAGTTCGAGAAGGTACCCTATAAAAACGTTCGACGGTGCTCCAAAAAATAATGAAAATAAATCGTGGTGACGTTAAAACGCTGAAAGGCAGCAGAATTTAAATTTCTTTGTGCACATGACAAGTCAGGGAAATGTGAAATCTCAAAAATAATGCCTCGAATTGTGGGTACTTTATTTCCATTTTCATAAAGTATAGCGGTAGGCAAATCTAATTTTTTAAATTGAAATTTGAAAAACGTACGTACATTTTTCTAGAACAGGATGCAGCTTTTGGAGAATTTTACACGTGTTAAAGATTATAGTGAGATGGCTCAAAAGACCTCGCCACAGCAATCATATGGTGAGCTTTTTCTTAATTTAGGAATGTGGAAAATACATTACATTTGAGTAACATTTAACAACACAATGAAAAAATTGTTGCAGCATTCGTCTACTCGTACAAGAAGTACTCAATGAAAAAATTCAATGAGTTACTTGCATTAGCATCACAACTGTGTTAAGCACCGCGGCACTTTGCTCTCGTTGCTATGAGCACCTATAAATTTTTCGGTATGTAGGTCGGAACTAATTTTGCCCTTTCCCGGAGAGTTATTCAGCAGTGGCTTTTTCGCCTCTCCCAATCTACCGACTTTCATGTATTATAATTGACTTCACTGTTTACTCCAAACACCGGGTTACAGAAAGCAATTAAAGAATATTCTCTCAGGACCTCCGCACACAAATCCTTCAGCCTCAACTATTCATCAGGACGGTAATTGTCTTAACTTGAATCCAATACCTGCATTGGATATTGAACATATTTGAATAACACTTTCGTGCACCTGTCTGTCCTATGGCTAAGCTGCACAAGATCATACTTTGTTGGGTTCCTGGCCATTCGGACGCCCCAGGGAGCTGCTACGCTGAATAACTGCCCAGACTCAGATTCCTACGAACAATTAGTAGGCAACTTGCAACATTAAGCCACCAATGTCCTACGCCTACTCTCTAAGAGCGGTCATAGGTGAACTCATCGAGTCAACTGTGAGATTTCTAAACTTGATCATAAGTGACTAAAACACAAACGTAATCACGGGACACTGAATTATAGCTTTTAAGTGACATTCGGACATTCGTTCAATCTATCTGCGTCTTAGAGTACTTTTCGATTCTTGATTTGATTTGTAACTTGACTCTGTCAGCACTTTCAGTTATATTAATCCTGAAAAGTCGGTTAAAGGGGAATAGTACCTCCATCTGTGGCGACAAATAGGCCGCACTAAGGACATATCTGAACCCTTCATCACTTCCAAGCAGTTTCAATAATACAAGGCTCTCTTAACGACAATCTAAATTCACAGAGTCTTTTGAAGAGTCCCTGGTCACAGCTGAAAACTGGAAATGAGGTCGCTAATGAATTTGCTTGATAAGGTCCAATGGTTTAACATTGCTATGTCCTTTGGATAAGTAACTCAACATGCTGCAACGTTTACTGTAAAAGTAATGAGAACTGAGAAAGGCTTTCTAGAAGTAGCATATTAGAAATGAGATATTTTTCTTACAACAGTTGTAAGGTGTAAGGTATGTCTGGGTTTTTACAGACAAGTTATAAATAAATAAATAGATGCAAATTTAGCTAATCACTGCATCGTACTACTAAAATACTGGTAGATTCCAAGAAAGATCATCAAGAGTCAGTTTCGAAGTTATGTCTATAAATGCTTGGTTTTCTGTTTTTTTTTTTTTTTTTCAAAATTTTGGAGTTAGTACGGTCACTGTATCCTGCCGCACATCTCTTACGTTAAACGTATAGTAAATAAATTAAAATGTGTGTTAGCTCAGGTACACAAATTCGCCCCTACAAAACAAGTAATCTTAAACTCCATTTGCCATTGTTTAAAATGTAAGTACATCAACTCGAAGTACTCGTATGCAATAACCTGCTCTTACATTATGTTTATAAAATGGCTTGTGACTAAAAAGCACTTGAAAACCATTGTCAATAGCACAGAGAAGCTATTTGAAATTTGCCAATAGTTTGCATGCGGTTACTGCGGTAATCCAATGATAGAACTAATTCCAAATTAATGATCCTTGCTCGTTCGGTGCTAACTTCAATAGTATCAACTGCAGTCACACAATCAATCTTTTTTACCGTATTCTTTTGCACTCTTCTCCGATTCAATAGGCCACCAGCAAAAGTACTCGTATCTGTATTTGTATCTACCCTAGGTACTCACTTGTTTGTACAATTCTCGACGAGATAACTTTCAGCATAGGCTACACGTTTGCCTTTTTATGTTTTTGTACTCTTAACCCTCCTTGTTGCACCTTGTGAAAAGATTTATACCTCATGCACCGGTGGCTCATGCATACAGAGATGAGTGTTATGGATGATAGTGGAATGGGAGGGATGGATGAAAGGAACTTGTGTAAATATAAGAAAGTATGACTTACCTTAAGTGTTACTCCACCTAGATCGTATTCCCGGTTATATAAATCCTCCACAGTTGCTCGGTACTTATCCGTGTACGTTTTAAATAGGAAACGCTTGAGGATGCAACTTTTTCCGACCCCAGCACCGCCGAGTATCACCAGTCTTATACGTTCCAGGTCTGACATTATTAGATTATCGTTATTTTTTCAGCTTTTTCCACTTAAAGGAAACTCAAGCGCACGAATCACGATGTCAGACGTTTATTAGATATAAAAGTCTACACTACTTTTCATTAAATATATACACTCGCATAATATAGGTACACTATTTTGTCTATTCACCCCCTCGCTTTTCACTGTTTTCTGTTTTGTTCCTTCGTTGAGGTTTCTTTACTTGAACTAGTGTAACGAGATCTTTAATGTGCTCTTTTTGTGGCAGACACTTCTTTAGATACACTCGAATAATTGCTAATGCAACTACGGTTGAGCATTTTCAAAATGCCCTCATAAATATCCTGAAAGTAGATAAAAAGAAAAAAATAACATTTTTAAGATATTTATTTATTTTGCCAAGGAAATTTATTAAGTTGCAGAGGGATACATTTTTTTTCCTTCCTTCTCTTGCTCTGTCCAACTTCCCTTGAAGAAATGGAGAAAAATAGCACAAAAAAAAAAAGAAATAAACGTTGGGCGAAATGAGGGGCCTAAACACGAAAAGCATGTCATTCATGTACAGATAAATGACTTGGAACGAAGTTGTTGTTGGGTGGCAATGCCGATTTTATGTTTTACTGGAAAAGGTTCTGCAGAAGATACACTCAGTTTCAGCTGGCAAAAAAAGGTTCGACTTTTTTTTTAAATTAAAATAAATTCATGTTGATCCGCAAACATGTCTTATCAGGATGTTTGCTATATGTGTACCTAGTTATATTACAGAACCTTCACTATGAAAGCAAATATTCACTGAAGGTAACTGAAGTCACAGGAACTGATCAAATTCATAGAGAGCTTCAATCAGTCACATCTACAATGACAACAAAGTGCCCAAGGAGATGGAAAATCGCCCAGGAATCGTATGATAATAGTTCTGAGTAATTCCCTTATTTTTGCCCATGCTGACATAATTACCCTAATAAGCTAAAGTTTGAGAGAATCGATCACTTATTTTTATAAATAATCGGGACTCGTAGCTAATATGTAACTATTGCTTCAAGTTAAGACCACACACTTTCGCAAACGTCATATTGTGAAGCAGATTCCGTAATGCATTTATTCAAAAAGGCTGTAGACTTGGAAGAGCTCATCTGGCTCATCAAAACTTAAGTGCTATATAATTTTCCTATGTATCTGCATTACTACTGTGCCGCTAATTTTTTTGGATTAAGAAATCCAATTAAAATTTCAGTCTATTGCTTTTTGGATAATAAACTTCTTTGAATATGGCAAAACCAGCAAGTTAACTTACTCTTAAGTTTGTTCACTATCGACTTCTTTATGTGGAAACTTCTACAGATACGCTTACTTGTTATAAGTTCACGTTATGTCACACCATTCGTTACATTCGTAACCTTTTCGTTTCTGTCACTGTAATTTTTTTTTTACTTCACAAACAAATGTAGTGTGAAATAAACTTTTGGGTTAAAGCGGAATTTGTGTGTCATAAAATACTGCAGAGTTTAAGCCACCCCACGCTGACTTCATGTACGACATCGTCATGTTAACTTCTTTAGTAGCTAACGAGAGGGTCCAAATATAATATTTAAAATTTTCATACTTTGGCACCATGACACCTTCTTAAAAGATGTCAGAAGTTGGATTTGAGGGTTCGAAGAACGGAAATACTGTGAGACTGTACTATCTAGAGCTTTTATTCAATTATTAAGTGTTGCCTAAACGGATGTCACGTCATTGCTTATAAAAGATGTCCCAAAATTTAAATTTTCTGCCATTTGCACGGTAAAGTATTGCCAACAAAAAAACAGAAAGACAGCATGACAGCTGATAGTTCAGGGATATTTAAAATATTGCGCTACATGAAAGAACAACTCGTTTTCAAAATAATGAAGATTTTGCAGCTACAATCCGCAATTTTCGTACAAAAATATAGTCAGAATAGTGATTTAACATCATCAACAGTGAAGAAATTAATTTCAAAATTCAGGCAGACTGGATCACTTAGTAATCTTTGATACTGTTGCCGTCCTTCAACAAGTCGTTCAACTGTGTGAGTTCAAGAACATCAATTCGACACCATAGTCAAGAATTGGATATTTCGAAAAACCCTCTACTTCGTATTCTAAGGAAAGATATGCATCTCCATGCATACAAAATGCAATTGACTCAAGAACTGAGGCCTACTGACCATGAGCAAGTGGATTCTGATTTTTCAAGTAGAAGCATCTTCAATAATGAAGATCATTTTCATCTTGATGGCATTGTTAATCGTCAAAATGGTCGAAGTTGGGCTTCAGAAAATCGATGTGTGATTGTTGGGAAACCAATACATCCACAAAGTGTCACTGTTTGGTTCGGATTTTTGACTGTAGGCATAATCGGATCATTCTTCTTTGAAAATGTGTTAATGGTGCTCATATATTTTCAGACATTAGTTTCTCAGATTGATACTTGTAACAATGCAACAAGAACTTATTTCACAAGCCATTTAAACACAAGATCTTCTAGCTATTGTATAATACTTCGCGAATGTCAGCTTCCGTGAAATCTGCAGTTTCTTTTTCGTGTGCGACAGCAAGGTTGAACGTACTGCGGGAGAATCATGCGTTAAGTTACACGATAGGGTACAAGTACCCTTTTATTCTATTGCAGATTTCGTTTTTTCTCTTTCGTAAATATCCCTGCTTACATTTAATATACATATATAATTCAGGGAATGAATCTCTCAAATTTATTTTCGTCGAAATCTTAAAAATGTTAACACGTTTGCCTATGCTTTGTCGTTGCAAATCTTCTATAACTTGTCACATGCCAATGTTTGTGATTCAATTTTTTTTATAATGCCGCGCGCGCACCAAGGGGATATGAATACCCTTTTACTGGCTTTTTCTCCAGGGCGCGGGCGGGTGGTGTAGTAGTTTGAAACTCAGGTGTATAAGGTTTCGATATTTTTCCAGGGGTGGTTATCAAACTGGAGCCAGTGCACCTCAACCAGTGGGATGTTAATTCGTTACATTTAGTCCAGCCAGCAACCACTCCAACATCAGCGTTATGCCTTCATGTCAGAGTTGACGCCGAAGGGATTTTCATCTATCTATTGAACTACGAATGAAGGAGTAGTGACCTCCTACCATTCTCAGATCTCAGATATCCACAAGAAAGAAGAGTCTTTTGTTATTATAATTGGAAAAAGTCTTCGATCTTCTTAAAGGTCTGACATAGAAGAATTTGCTGAGTCTAACGATAAGAAAAACGAGTTTGACTCAATGTTTCCTTAAGTTTTGAAGAATCAGAAAAGGATGACGAAGTTGAAGCCGAAGAGCAAAATCGGCGATATATGATACGGGCTGTATCTGGGTTCACGTCGGGTCAAAGGGAAAATTATTTTCCTCTAATCGCATCAGGCCTTCCGCTTTTTTTAGTCTGTTATTTCGCGTTATATTGCAACGAAAACTGCTTTGCTAGAGCAGCAAACTTTACAGAAATGGATGGACTGTGATGCTTCTGAAATTTTAAAACTCTATGACATTCAATTGTATTATACTTAAGGCCTAGCTTGTATTCATTCATGTTTCTCACTTTGTGAATTTTAACACTCCTGAGCAGTTCTTACTGTTTATTGCCGTTTCCGAACGACTCTCCTGAGAAGCTTTTTCATAGGCAGAATTTGACTTTCGGAGGTTTGCCATTGCCCGCCAAAAAGGTGATAACGACTTGAAAATTGTTGCTGTTGAGCTCCTACCGGGATTCGATCCCAGGTAGGTTGGAGTGACAGCCAGTAAATCAACATCAGGCCATCGCCACCACAGTACAGTTGCTACAGTAAATACTTCGAATACAATTCGACTGTTTAAGAAATGATGTTCTTTTTTTAAGGAAGTTGACCGAAATATATGAACTGCTGAAGAAGTCTGAGCTTATGAAAATTAAGTGAGTAAAATAGAGAGATTATAAAGTAAAATTCCATCTTGTGCATTTGAAGAGAACACCATGCAACTCGAATCAAAGTGGAGCAAATTAGAAATATTAACCATTCAGAGCAATCTGCCATGTCCCTCTATTGTGAAAGATACACAGTCTATATTGGACCTAGGCGTCAACCAGCAGTCTTCCTGTTTAGCGCGGTCTTGGGCTTTTCACCTCCTCCTGCACACGCAAACTGAGGTGCCGTTCTACTTAAATGTGTCACATAATATGGTGGTAACATTTTTGTAGCGACTTAATAGTTAACTTTAAATTTTCGGCTATATGTGGACTGGTAACGAACCGAACATATAACGTTCGTAACCAAAAGTCGTTGTCCATTTTTCACTTGCCGGGGTCGTCAACAGTAAGTGCATCCCTTCCTTCACAACATATTGTTGTATTTTACATGATCCATCGGCACAATCTAAAAGGGTTTGAGTCGTTGCATGTTTAATAATTACACGTTATCATTTTTTTCCCGCAAACCTAACTAGATGCAAAAGGACCTTGACATAGCCTGAGGCCCAAGTACGTCGAACTATCTCAACATGTAATATTGTCATTATGTATTATGTATTATGTATGCTTAGGTCTAAGTGTTCGAATACATTTGGCAGTCAGACTTAGTATACTTCAAAATATTGAGGTGGTTATCCTCAGTCACACCTTTCTCTGTTCTTAGCTTGAAATAAGTAGGACCGGCTAGGTCAGATTTATAGCGGTAATGCTTTGTATAAGAAAATCTTAACCCTTATATCCCAAACCAGGAAAATCGACTCTTACATTTTCAAATGCAAGAGCAAGAGCAAAGCGTAGGCGTACGTACTGCAAAATCACCGCTGTTATTTACCTAAAGGATCTTATGCGTTTGGAGATTATGATTGCAAGCCTTCAACTTTGATGGTGTCCGACGTCCCACGGCTGAGGAGGCCAAGAAATGTCTCTACACCTGCTACTTCCTCATGGTGACTTTAGCAATGTACAAAGTGGCACCATCTTTCCAAAATCTTGTTTGCGCGCGAATTATCTCTAGGGCAAAAAATGTAAACTTTTTAATGACGCTTTCTAAAATTGTTGAGACATCAGTAACGCATTTTCTGTATTCACACAGCCGTCGAATTGAAATTGTGCTTTGTCATTGAACATTGTGTTTCCTTGTCATTGCATAGGTTTTTCCCAAAAGATAATAATTTTGGTAAAGATTCTACACGTTTTGCATTTTGTAACGCTCACTGTCAGTTAGAGATCAGAATCTTCCTTATCTATTTACACTAATTTCGCCCCAAAGGAGCTCTGTTAAACATTGTCTCTTCTTGGGTAAGTCTTTGTATTAGCTGGTCATATATGGTCCATTGAAATTAGTTCAAAAAGAACTAGTGATTCTATTAACATATTGCTCGACTCGAACAGGCGGTGTGCTCCCGGCAAATGACTTATAGCGGACCTTTTGAACAATAAGAATTTTAATTTGAATATTTTCCACTGGACACCATTTCCTTAGATTCCTACGGAAGCTTTTTTAAAGAATATACAATATGAAGCTTACTTTATTTCAACGATTTTTAAAACAAAATCATTCTACAGTACTGATAATAATTACCTTAAAGATACTCGTTTAAACAAAACATGAAAACAAAACCAAACGAGTGAGTACATATCCCAAAACAAAATATCATAGTTACTTTTACTATTTTAGTTTACCACACGTGGTCTCACCAAATAAAAAGAGCTAGCCGAAGGATATAAAAGGATTAGGTGTTTTGCGACGTGACAAACATATTCCTAAGCAAATATGGTATATGTACCATCAATGTTCAATGGCAACCACATGTTACGGCTGATAAAAGTACGAGGTGCTATCTTTAAGTTTATTTATGGAAGGTAACCTAATATCACATACCTATGGTTATGACCTTTAATAAACATAACCGAAACCCATAAAATGCAACGAAAATTTACAAATTTAGATTTTGGATTACCTTTAAAGTAAATCAGTTTCATGGTATAGAAAACTCTTGGAAGCGATCACGAAAATAAAATAAAAGACTTCAAAAGAGGCCTTACGATTAAACAGCCTCATTTATTTTAAATCTAAAAGAACGATCACTCATATAGTTAACTTAAATTAAAAAAAAGTACATCAATTTTATGAACAAACTGAAACTGAAACTGGCGACCTCTGTATGAACTCGTTCACACTTTCAGATTTTTCTTTAATCCTTTCCATTCGCTAAGTCCTTGAATTTTTGACGTTTTGTAAGAACTTTACTATTTGGATAGACTTGGTAATTTTTGGACGGATGATTTAAGCGATGAATTAATTTCGGGCACAGTTTCAGTTAACATCATTAAAAGGAACTCTACAATGGACTAGCTCTTTGTCCGAATTATCCTGTTTCCTTTTACAATTCCTTAACGTTTTTAAATTTGCATCCTTATGTCTAAACTACTGCCGTAATGCCCGTTTCAGTTTTAATCCAAGTCTAACCGTTAATGCAAATCTAGAATTGAAAGCGCTAATCGCAGGTACTGCAAGACGCGTCTGCATTAATAAATGTAAGAACGTAGTACAATCGATGGGACATCCTAATAATCAGTTTCATAGAGGAACTGATGAGACCATTCACGATCACATTCGTACGAACCTTAGTGATCTGAGGTTCTGGCGCAAAAGCGTCGATGAGATTCTAAACATCTATGATCAGTTTAAGGGAACACCAAAATACTTTGGTATTCTTAACATAATACGTAATAAGATTGTAGGCAATGAGGATGCAGTTCTGGAACCAAACAACATCCAATTGAATTGGGAGTGTATATCTAAGTGCTTAACACCACATTATGCCGATAGGCGTGATCTGGGAACTTTGCAGTACGAGATGTCGACTCTCGTTCAGGGTAACAACAGGGTAGAGATTTTCAATCAGTCGGTGTACAACCACCTATCGTTAATACTGAACAACATTTCGAGTATGGATTTACCACCTGATGCATTACACCACCTAACATAATCATAACTGGCTTTAGATACCTTCATTAGAGGTCTCAGGGGTAATCTGCCCAGGCTCCTAGGTATAAAAGAACCGGCATACCTTCCTAAGGCTCTTAATCTCTGTTTAAAACTCGAGAATCAACAGTTTAAAGCCAATTAAGCTTATCAAAGTACCGGCCAAATTAGGAGACTACCTTCTCCACTATCCGAAATTGACATATGAGTATGTATGTCAGGGTTTGAGTACCCTGAAAATGTTTATACATATTGCGGGAGAAGGAGGTAGAAGAGATATCACATCACATCAATCATCATATTTTCCACCTCGTCCTTCACCGCGTTTGCACTTTGTACAATATTCAACCATCCAATGGCAATCGTTTCAATCCAACCAACGACCAATACACGCCAAACTACCAATTCACCCAACAAACAAATTTCCAAATAAATCCACATCAATCCCATAGATATCCCCAACCGCCCAACAACTTTTTGCCAAAGCCTGAACCTATGGATGTCAGCACCATCCGTTCGCATAATGTTAACTACATGAATCACACAGCAATGAAAAATTGGCCACCAGCTCCTAAACGACCTTTGGCTCTAACGCAACATTATCCGAATCCTAACAAGCTCCCAAGAAATTTTCATTCGGAAACTTCCGGAATGGACCCCCAGAATCAACTTATGGCTCCTTCACAACAATATCCGAATCCTAATGAGCCCTGAAGAAATTTTCATTTGGAAACTTGCTAAGTGAACCCCCAGAATAATTATACGTCCATGGAATCTCAAGAAGTTAAAAACTTTAACGCCATAATTTCAGCCCTGGCCAATCAGATGAAAAATGATCAAAATTTTAATGAATCCGTAGACCAACAGGACAACGTATAATCGGTACAGAAACAATAACTGACTTTGTTAACCTACATTTTTTCGACTAACGAACTCGTCACCACCTAATTTTGAGCGTAATATGAAAAACAATAACATTCTTGAATTTCATATAGACACCGGCTCAAATAAAAACTGCATCCAACCAAATCTAGTTCAAAATCCTTTCCCAAATCAGAAAAAAATCCATGCAAATTTAGTCTGTGTTAATATAGAAATCATCCACCATACTTTAGTAAATCTCTACGAACTAAATTACAACACTGGAAGATCCAATGTTGTTACTGACGCACTGTCAAGACCACCTAAAAATAGTCAAATAAATTCCATCACAGCAATCCGACATAACGACGAAAGTTCTGGTTAAGATCTCATACATCCCCGCACATGAGTTAAAGATTATTTTTCCCACTTATCACAGAGATACTATTGTAGAACCGGAATACACCCCAGAGAAATTGATAGATATCTTTAAAAAATATTTAAATGCTTTAGTTACAAATGGATTTAAAACTGAGGAGACTCTCTCCTCTTTTAGACATGGTACAAGAAATATATCAAAGGCATTTTGGACGATATAAAATTCGCTTTGCTAGTCAAAAATAGTCACTGGCCTAAAGGACCAGAATCGACAAGACGAAGAAATTATATGGTCTATAACTTAACTTGTATTATTCCATTGGAACATGCGTTGGAAAGCTACTGTCATTGTACGTCATTTCAGTATATGTCATTCATTTGAAGCGTAAACATCAATAATTTTTTTTTTCACTCAAATATGTCAAACTTTGTGTCTGAAAAAGTGTTTTTGCGGGCAGTTCTTCTTCATTACTTTAATATGAAGAAAACTGCTGCCGAAAGTCATCGTATTTTGGTGGAAGTTTATGGTGAACGTGCGCTAGGAGAGCGAACGAGCCAAAAGTGGTTTGCACGATTTAACAGTTGTGATTTTGGTTTGGAAGACGATGAACGTCCTGGGCAGCCAAAAAAGTTTGAAGATGAAGAACTGGAAGCATTACTCTATGAAGATTGTTGCCAAACACAAGAAGAGCTCGCAGAATCTTTGGGTGTCATTCAAACAGCCATTTCAAAACGTTTAAAAGCAGCTGGATATGTTCAAAAGCAAGGAAATTGGGTTCCACATCAACTCAAGCCGAGAGAAGTCGAAATACGGTTTTGCATGTCCGAAACGCTGCTGGAACGCCACAAATGGAAGTCATTTTTGCATCGGATTGTTACTGGTGATGAAAAATGGATCCATTACGACAATCCCAAGCGCAAAAAATCATATGTGAAACCCGGCCAACCAGCCAAACCAACGGCAAGGCCGCTTAAGAACTATTTGGAAAACAGTGGATGGGAAGTCTTACCCCACCCGCCTTATAGCCCAGACCTTGCCCCTTCTGACTACTATTTGTTCCAGTCGATGCAGAACGCCCTCACTGAAATACGGTTCACATCAGAGCAGAATATCAAAAATTGGCTTGATTCATTCTTGGCTGCCAAGCTGACGCAGTTCTTTTGGAATGGGATCCACAAATTGCCAGAAAGATGGGAAAAGGTCATAGCTTCAGATGGGCAAATGTTAAAAAAAAACCGCATGAATTAAAATATATACCAATATGTATTACAAATAAAATTATTAATGTATTTAAACTAGACATAATTAAAGAAAAAATAGTCAATGTAATTTACGCCATTCATTGGGGAAAAATAAATAAATAAATAAATACTTTAGCGCGACAGTCCGGTGTGGGACAATGCCTAGCTTCTCGCCCTTATTTGTGTTTTTCATTTTGTGAATTTTTACACTCCTGAGCAGGGCCTACTGTTTATAACCGGTTCATAACGGCTCTCCTGCGAAGCTATTACATAGACGGAATTTAACTTTTGGAGGCTTGCCATTGCCCGCCGAATAGGTCGTGACGATTTGAAAATTTTGCAGTTGAGCTCCTACAGGGATTCGATCCCAAGTAGGTTGGCGCAACAACCACTAAAATAACCATCAGGCCATCGCCACCACCATTGGGCAAAAGTAGACATAATAGATTCATTTATTTTATCAAAAACTGAAATAAACATAACCGAAACAATTTTAAAAGTAGAGAATATTCCATACACTAATGTAGATGAAGTGCTAAAATTAGCTAAAATAAAAATTCGCTGAAAGAAATTCCAACAACAACTAAAGGAACATGTAATCTATCACTATTAAGGCCTGTTAAAATAAAATTAAATCTCAGTATTCATTGTTGATCAGTGTATTTACCTATACGAAAGCCTAACGACAAAAAACAGAATTATTATGCGAAATGCCATAAAATATAAGAGGGCAAAACAAATTTTCTCTGCCTATTCATCTTGTGGAGCTATCATAATCAAAGTTACTGAAACTTCAGACCAAGTAAATATTGACAGCATAGATAAGCTTAATGAAGTTGTCGCCACTTATAAACTTAGGAATGAAGATGGAGCAAATCGGATATCAACAAATATCGTCAATCCTGTCAATCCAAGTCTTAAGTCCATTACGAAGACCTGTTTTAACTCGGACATGGATGATGATATATGTAGCTAAGGAGCACCTGTTTGATATATCAGGGTACAAACTTATAAGAAATAATAGGTTCACCCCTACATGTGGTGGTGGAGTGGCAGAGCAATGTAATACCTCACTAAAATTCAAGGAATTGAAGAAATCGGAAGAAAGGGTGGTTGAGGATCTCTTAATAGAAGTAAGCGATGGCATCAATAAGTGTATCGTTGAAGTTGCATATTATCCTAACCGATGCTACTCTCCAGAGCTTTTATTTACCGCAATCCACGAATATACTGCACTCTACGAGCACATTATTACAATATTTGTGGTGACCTTAAAGCTGACCTTCTAAAAATCGACAGTAAATTTAGCCAACTTTTAGATTTTACGGCTGATGCAGGACTATTGATTGTGAACTTCTTCACTACACGCTTTTCTCCTAACAAACCCTCAAGCCTACTTAATGTCATCATTCTACCCCTGGGTGGTATGTCAGATAATACCGACATTATTTAATTTTATAGATTTTTCCGCATTGCAACTTGACGTAAACCTTCTCCCATGGCGTAATTGCTATTTTGCCCCTAATGTGAACGACAAAGTCAATTATTTGCAAACCCTGATGCTTGGTTTATTCAACAGGCATGTCCGTGGTTCACTAGTAAAGTACACCATGCAATGAAAAAACGTAATAAGTATTATGCTTAATGGAAGTCATTGCCAAAAAATCTTAATTGGGAGATATTCTGTCAGGCGCATTTTCGCTCTACTTCCATTACAAAAAGAGCAAAAAAAAAAATTTCTTATCCAAGTTGAGGACTCAACAAACTTCGAAAAAGCTGTGGAACAACTTGCATGCAATTGGTATTGGAAAAAAATGGGCAATTGATAGAATACCTAATGTTAATGAACTTAACACTATATTCATTCTTCTACTATCAATAAACTACCCTAATCATTATCTACAAGTAACTTATGACTTTGTTTTTGATTTTCGCGTTGCCGCTGAAACAGATGTTGTTAATATCAATCGTAATTGAAAATCGATTACTATAGGAGAGGACGGTGTACTTATCTGATTTGTAAAGATTATTCTTCCCCATATCTTTAGCAGCCTAACGCATATCTTTAAATTTTGCATCACCACTTTCACCTTTCCTGATATCTGGAAATTGGCTTAAGTTATTCATGTCCCAAAAAAACCTCACCCCTCTTTGCCAACTGACTTTTGTCCGATAAGTTTATTATGATGTCTGTCTAAAGTACTTCAGAAGATTCAAGCAAACCAAATCTCGATTTACAAAAGTCAACACAATTTATTATCCCCAGTTCAGTCGGGTTTCGAGCAAATCATAGCTACTCAACAGGTATGGTTAAAATCTTTGATGACATAAAAGTAGAATATGATAAGGATTTTTTGACGGTGCTGTGTTTGCTTGACTTTTCCAAAGCTTCTGCCAGAAACTTAAATTATATTTTGGGTTCAGTGAAAGATCTGTTTGAATGATTTTTTTATTTTTTAGACAATCGCCTACAAAGAGTTGCTCCGCGCCTTAACTGCAGGCCTATCTCAAAGGTCAATACTTGGCCCAATTTTGTTCTGTCTTTTAATTAATTACCTACCCAAAGTATGCTCAAATGTTGCAATTTATCTCTATACTGATGATGCCCAGATATATCTCTCGAGACCTTCAGCAGTTGTTGAGACTTATCTCAAATATATATAGTAACTGTTCATTATGTAATGGACTCAGTCTAAATCCAACCAAATCGCAGCTCATTCTAATAGGTAAAAACATAATCAACTGAGATGAAATACTGCCAGTATTACTGAACGACAAGCAACTCAATTTTGTGGAGGTGATTAATAATTTCGGGTTCAAATTAAATCGCTCACTTTCCGCCGTAGACCATATCAACTTTTTTAGTACTAAACTCAGGATTATTATAACTTTAATTATACCTTTAATTGATTACTCTTTCGTAGTTTATTGCAAGCTTGACTCTCTATCACAAGATAAGTTGCTTGTTGCCTTCAACGATATGATAAGGTATGTGTATGGGCTGCATCGATACAATCATGTATCCCATTATCATAGTTCGGTTCTTGAACTTAGATGTTGTGTGTTTATGCACAAAATCATCCAAACAAGATCTCCCGCCTATTTGATGGAAAAGATCCAATTCACAAAATCAACCAGGACATCAAATATCATAATTCCACCTTTTAATTACTTAAATTCCTCGCGTCTATTTTTCATCCACGTCACCAGACTTTGGAAATCCCTTTCTACAATAACAAAACAAAAAATGGGAGCTTTATCTTTTAAAAATGCCGCCTTAAGACTTCTCAAGTAATCACAATAACTATACTTCTTCCAACTCTCACTCATATTACATACATATTCCATTTCTCCCTTTCCCCTTTCCTTCTCATTCTTTCACAACCTATACTTATTGTTAGCACATTACTTATTTCCGTATAGTATTTTGTTTATTTACCATAATAATGTTTACATTTATCTGAATTATATAATGTAACCCTAAAATATGTGCTATAAAAGACAATTTGTAAGTGTTATTTGTACAATCCCGAATTATTTACAAATAAATTGATAATAGAGAAGTTTACGGCATTACAAATACATGTAAAACATTCAATAGTCTTTCAGTTTATAATAAAAATAAATTTGTTAGTTTAAGAAATTCGTCGTGCACCCCAATGCTTATAAAAGAGCATCGTGGCCCGTCATGAATTACGAACATGTTCCAGATGTAGAGGAAATAGCACTAGAAATCTTGCTCCTGAACCAATTCAATGGTCCAGTACTCATCAACAATGATGTTGTCATGCTCAATGGTACTTTCATTATCAAAACACTTCAACACCACCATTAAAGTAAGGGGAAGAACAATTATAACCAAAGAAGTCACAAGTCATCAACCCTTACCGGCAAGACTACAATCATCATTTAAGCCAGACAACATAGAAGAGGTACTGTCCCTTGAAATGATTAAAGAGCTGTATGACAATCGCACTGAAGAAATCAAGCTACTTCAAACGAAACACAACATCAACTTATCCGTGAACATCATAGTAATGGTTATAGTCTTAGCTACCGCCACCTTCGCATACAAAATGACAAGAAATTAAGGTATGATCAAGGAAAAATGTACTAACATCAACAGGCCATTGCCCACAACCATAGGCCCTCATCTCGTGATATCAACAACATCAGAGGAGAACGTTCAAATTTAAGAGCAGAAGAGTTAACGAGAACAACATTCCATCACATGCCGAATGCATCAAAAACATTCCATCATGCGCCCAACGCATGATACAGTTCCCACAGTTGAAACATCGACAGCAAGAAGACACCTGAGCTATCAATGGACATCCGCTGCTGACCAGGCATCTGGCTGCATTGGCATGCACCTAGGTTCAGTTTGTAATAAATAATTTTTTTTTAATTAATATTAACTTTTAACAATTTAATTTACACGCATATCGTTATCAAAATAAAGATGATACACATGTTTTGAAAATTTAGGTAGTTTATGCATAAATCAAATGAATGTAACTTAGATTTGAAATGCTTAAGGTGTTTGTATATGAGTACCTTTGTACCACATTGATCAAAAAAAATTTATATCGTCCCCTTTAAAGTAATGCCCATCGACTACAACACACTTATGCCAGCGCTTGATCCAATCCTCGAAACATTTTTTATATTCGGTTTTCGGTATGTTTCCTGTGATTTTTCCATTACTTCTTCTCGGCTGCTGAAACGCGTTCCCCGTAGTGGCTTTTTAACTCGATTGAACAGAAAGAAGTCACGGGGAGCCAAATCAGGTGAATTCGGTGGCTGTTGAATGGTATTTGTTGAATTTTTCGTCAAAAAATTACGAATAATGATGGCACAGTGCGACGGTACATTATCATGGTGCAAAATCCATGAGCTTTCTGTCCCATAACGCCCAAATAATACTCTTTGTTTACTGTCTGGCCTTCTGGAAAAAATTCATGATGCACTACACCGTTGTAATCTATGAAAGCCGTGAGCATTGCCTTCTTTTTTGACTGAAAACGACGTGTTTTTTTTTTTCGTCTTGGCTCATTTGGTGAACGCCATTCACTTGCCTGATGTCTGGATTGCGTGTCGTACTCATAAACCTACGTCTCGTCTCCATCAATGATTCTTTTGATGAACGTGGGACGTCGACACGGTCTCTTTTTTGTATGAAATTGAGGTCTTTTGGCATTAACTTTGCTGCTACACGACAGAAACCCAAATCATTAACCAAAATGTCTTGTACGGATCCATAGGCAATGTTGAAGTTCTCCGCTATCTCTCTGGTAGTTAATTTGCGGTTATTGACCAACATTTCTTTTACTTCATCAATGTTTTCGTCGGTTTTCGATGTCGATGGTCTGCCACTGCGTTCATTATTTTCGATTGTCTCACGACCATTTTCGAACCGCTCGTGCCACTGGTAAACAGCCGTTTTCTTTACAGGATCGTTGCCGAAACACTTTTCCAACATTTCTAACGTTCGCGCACCACAAAATACGTTTTTAACGCAAAATTGAATACAAGTTCGTTGTTGCAAAATTAAATCCATTTCTCAAATTGTAAAAAATCGCCAACACACACAGAGATAGATATACTCTTGGCTACGTTACTTTTGCAAATGTCAAGCTATGATGCTAAGATTTAGAAGGAATGTCAACAAGACATCTGTCAACTTAACAAAAAAAGAGAACTCAAATCGGAACAATGGGAGCGCCACACGGTGGCTATTGTGTGCAATGTGTGTGCAAAATTCAAATGTATGAAAGGTTAGTCTGTAGACTCTTATTAATTATGGTGTATAGATTTATAATAAAGGGTGATTTCTTTGCTGTTTAGTTTTTCAATTCTCAATTTTTGATAGCTCACGCGTGATTCTTGAGATGTGTCAAAATCAACCGTGCTCAGTTAGCAAAGCCATTTCATATTGGAACCCGAACAATACTTACAAATTATTGCATTTTATTATCAAATTGCGTGCTTTGTGAAAAATGTGTTTCGCGGACTTCGATCATTTTACGGTCATTAAAATCGACCTTCTGAAGCAATTCAAACCATAGTGACCAAATTTTGCACCTATTTCACGCTATTGGACATACAGAGGAAACGTACAGAGGAAACCATTGCTGGTGTATCCGCCAGTGTAAAGGAAGACCGTGATTTGTTCATTCGTCGACGTTCGGAGCAAATGGGATTGTGTTACTCGTCTACTTGGAAGATTTTACCCAAGCACTTTAGTCTTAAATGTAACAAAATATAGCCCGTGCAATAACTGAAGCCGAACGATCTGCCATATCTTCGAATTTTCGCTTTTTTTATCAAAAAATCGTCTTTAGCGACAAAGCTCATTTCTGGTTGAATTGGTTTGTTAATAAATAAAACTGCCTAATTGGGTTGGATAAGAAACCTTAGGCAATACAAGTGCTGCCAATGTGGTGAGCAATTTATCTCTTGCGAGATATATATACGAGAGATAAACTGCTCACCGAACTCATTTCTCAGTTAGTTCATCGAATCGCGTGCTGTATGGCATATTGCGCCGTATTTAGTATTTAAATAATATAAGTACGTAGTATGTATTTATTTTAGATAAATCCTTTATAGGGTGTCCTCTAATTCGTCAATGAGAATTAGGAATATGATGATTCTGATTCGAGCGTATTCTCGAAGCGACATCAAAAGTGAGGCGGCAGTACTAAGAAACATTCGTAGCGAAAACCGGAATCGGGCTCTAGGATGCATACAAAACCAAGAAGAACACTTTGAGGACCTGTTAAAACCGTTGAAGTGCATACATAAAACGATTATCTAAAACCACACAAAATCGTTTTTTATGGTATTCATAGCCTTGGAGCTTAAAACAAGAAAACCATTTTTTTTTTAATAGATTTTTAAAGTCTATGAGCTTTCCTGAAAAATTTTTAATAACTTTTTATTTGATATTTATTTTTATTATTACGTTCGTATAAAAAAAAGCAATTACTGGTGAAAAATTACCTTAAAGTCAAAAACTAACATGGGTTTCTAAATATTGGATATATAAAAATTCACACAAGATATCAAGTTTATTTAAACGCAGTTATAAAGGCTAATTTTTCTTCTAAAAACAAAGCTGTAAATGATAGACTCCTGCTGTAGAACGATTTTTTTTTTAGAATAAACCCAAAAATTATCCTTGACGAATCAGGAAACACCCTGTATATGAATGCACGTTATGTCTTAAGTTAAGAAAATATTAGAAAATAAGGCATTGAAAAGAAAATGTTTGCCGTTGAAGTTTATGTACAAAATTCAGCCGTATACCATAGGTCAATTGAAATTAAAAACACTAAGGGAGACTTCCTGTGGGTTTCGGGAATGCCGAATGAAAATGACCCACATATAGCGGGGTGGGTATTTACTTGAATCACAAAGTTAAGATCTCGTTAATATGTTAGAACCAACACTCGGAAAGAACGATTAGCATTAGACTGTACAGTACAACCTTAAAATTGGCGGCACTCTATTTCCAAACAAAGTCTGCCATAAGGTTACTTGGCAATATTCTAATAACCGCGTTGAAACACGAGTCGACCTTACCTTTATTTCGGATAAATACAGTTAACTGATATGTGATGCACGAAGCAAACGCAGTGCGGACATTAACAGTGACCATGGTCAAAGGAAACAAAAAGCTTTTGACATTTCAAAATTAGCTGAGTTCCAAATTAAAGAAACATTTTTCTCGGGAGACTTTCTAGTAATTCCTTTATGAATATATGCCAAGAAGTGTTAAGCAAACGAAAACTAAAGGGAAAGAAATGGATGTCTGAGGAAACATGGAACAAAATAGAGAAAAGACGGAATATAAAAATTTAAATGATGGCTGAGAATAACAGGCAACAAAAAGATCTATTAAGACAACAGTACGGAAGTTTAAACTAAACCATTAGTACGAATGTTCGAAAAGATAAGCGAACATTTTATGAGGACTTGGCTAACGAAGCCCAGGTTGCGGCGGACAAGGGCGATATGAAAGGTAATTGGTAAAGTATTACCAAAACTTTAAGCGAGCACAGAACAGCAAATATCAATGTCAATACCCCTGTGGGAAATGAGAATACCCTCTCTGAAAAGAGGCAAGGCTGCTGGTGTAGACGGTCTCGCAGCGAAGTGCGTCCAGGCTAACAGTGAATTAATGTCGAACAAACTGCAACCGATACTTGAGTATGGCTAACAGGGAATGTGCCAACTAAATGAAAAGAAATTATCATAGTGAAAATCCCTTAAAAGGATGACCGAAAGAAATGCTTCGATTGCAGAGGAATTTCACTTTTACCAACCGTTACAAAAATTTTAACTAAAATTGTGCTAAGCTGCATATCCTAACACTGAATCTGAACAGGCTGCCATTCAGAAAAATAATGCATCGATCTTATTTGCACGATGAGAATTATTATCAAACAAACAGCCGAATTCAACTCACCGCCGTATATTGCTTTTGTAGACTACAAAAATGGCAAAATGACGCTGCATATGACCAGCATTAGAAGCAAGAGTCATCCCGTCTAAAATAGAAAATATCATTAGTGCTAGCTACGGGGGCTCTAAAAGCAGATTGTTACATGGTGGTGAAATCAGCGTAGCCTTTGAACAGTGGCATGGAACAAGGCTGTGCTTTATCGCCCCTGTTGTTCATAACTATTCTAGACGTTATACTTGAAAGAATAGAAAGAATGGGGTGGCCGTGGTGTGGTGGTATATGTATATGTGGTGGTTCGAATCCCGTGCAAGGCAATTCTGTGAAAAAGTCTTTTCATAGAATTTGTATGCAGTTATATGAAAATCCCGTCGACGTCAACTCTGACATAAAGACATAACACTGATGTTGGAGTGGTTGCTGGCTTTGCTAAATGTAACGAACAAACAACTAGCACGTACTAAGACCCACTGGTTGAGAATGGGCTGCCTCCAGTTTGACAACCACCTCTGGAAAAATATCGAAACCTAATACACCTGAGTTTTTAACTACTACACCAGCCGCCCGCGCCCTGGATAAAATCCAGTAAAAGGGTATTCATATCCTCTTGGTGTCCGCGCGATATTATAAAAAAAAAAAAAAAAAAACTGCTTAATACGGGTATAGACTGGGGAATCAATACTAAACTTGAGTAAGCAGATAATGTAGCCGTTTTGAATTGCAGACATCAAGAAATGCAGCACAAGCTAGATGCGCTAGCAGTACAGTCAAGAATACTAGAATTGATAATAAATGTTGAAAAAACGAAAACAATGAGAATAAACAACACTATACCGGTTGTTATTGGTGGTGTACTAGCCTAGGTAGCCAAATTACAAGAAATGGAGGCATACTAACAGATGTGGTGAGCGGAAAACAAAGGGCAAGAGCTGCATTCGTAAGACTCAGCATTATCTGGAAATCCGCAGTTATTTACCAAAAGGCTAAGATCAAAATTGTTGAAGATCTTGAAATGCGTGAAAATGGTATCATTTTCATATCATATCATATCAGTCACAACGAAGCTACAAGCATTTATAAGCCGGTGCTTAAGCCGAATAATAAGAATAAGAATTCCTCTCTGTGTTGAGATATGTACGCAAAATTAATCATCTAATTCTGTTTTTGAATTGCTTTTTTACTAAATAAAAAAAAATGACTTTGAGTGATGGAAATCTTTATTTATACCTTTATAATATTGCTTCTATTAAGTGGAAAAGATGGTATCCGAAAGAAAGAAATTTGGGATGGTTAAATCGGGCGATCTTGCGGGCCATGCCAAGAGATTACGCGACCAGGAAACTCTTCCTTCATAATATCCATTGTGGCTTGTGCTGTGTATGCAATTGCACCGTCCTTTTGAAACCATATAATCACCAAGCCCCTCTCATCTAATTCCGGCAGTAAGAAGTCTTTTATCATATCTTGTAACATTCGCCATTGCCGATGGTTTGCTCAAAAAAATACGGCCCAATCACACCTCCCGCTTGAGCGCCGCACCATACATTGGCTTTGAGCTTATGTAGTGGCTCTTCGTGCATCACACGCGGATTTTCAGTGCCCCAGAAATGAAGATTTCGCCTATTGACGTAACCAATTAAGTGGCAAAGTGCATCGTCGGTTATGATGATTTTCGAAATCGTCCTATTCGTTATTGAGATTGAGGATGGCTTTACAGTAATTCATACGCGACTAACGGTCAGAAGGTATTAACTGATGCACTGTTTGTACTTTGTATGGGAACACGTGTAAGTCTTTAAAAAAATCGCTGTAGCGTCCGTCTGGTGATGCCCAATTGCGTGGCCCGTCGTCTGGTTGATGTTTCTTCGTTCCTAGCGACATCGGCAGCCACAACCGCGATATTCTCGGCCGAACGACCAGTCCGGTGGCGGTCACGCCCTGCATGATCTTCTGTGGTTTAAACCTGTCCGAGTCGAGTAGCTAAGCGCCGTAATGTTTGGCGCGACACGATTTAGAAATCGACGTTGAAATTCACACTACCCTAATACCACCGACCGATTATTGGTCAAAAACATCGATACAATTATTCCGCGCTCGTGCGGAGTTTAGCGCTCCATTGTTTGCCTGTTTGGATACTGCAGATATCTAGTTCACAAATATCAAATATGATTTGATGATAGGATGATTAATTTTGCGCAAATTAAGGTTGACATATGCAAAACCTTGGACCTTGGTGGAACCCTAAACGTTCACAGCTAAGGCCACCAAAGATTTTTTCTAAGAGTAAGTATAGGCATATATATGTATGTATATAATATATATATGGATATGTATTAGGACGCAAAAAAAAACCAAAGCTTAAGCCAAGCCTTTCCATTACACCACACAAAAACACGTGGTTTTTTACAACAAAAAATTAAGTGACTTCCGCACTGAATGTCTAAGCCAAGTGAAGAGATATCCCACTGCCTTATAATATTTGCTGTATCTCAATAAGTTTCGTCCAAACTCTATCGGTTTAAAGTTTCAACATACCAATTGGTATAAAGGTCGACTTCACGAGTTCACGCAAACACAGTTACTAATCAGGCAGTGACCTGTTATCGCTTCTACATACAATGAATGTGATTTTATTTCTATTTATGGAAAGAGGTCAATTCGTTCGGTTAAGATACAAGAGATTTATCTAAATGTTGTCCTTTACCAGAGCATCGAACTTGTCGAGTTGTAGAGGCTGAGTAAAGTCAATGATTCTCGAGACTTTCTCCAGATAAGTCCTGAAACTAAAGGTTTTCCTATCTTCTCTTCCTTCCTCACCAGTCCCATCACCCCTTGGCCGGATCAAGGTGCCATACGACCAATGCCGATGATCAACCTGGCTAAGGGCCAAGCATCTAAATAGCTCAGTCGTTAACGGTGTATCCGAATATCTGGCGACCTCCGAATCAGCTGGTCAGATAGACCTTCTTTCACCGTTACTCGTGGGACCAATAAGCAAAACTCTTAAGGAAAAAACAATACCCGAGGCTGGTACTCTTTTATTACCGGGCGGTAATACGGTCACTGGACTGACTACCGACAGGGCTCCTGCAATGTCGAGCGAAAGAACATCTGTGAATGGCCATAGTAATCTTTTACAAAGCAAAAGCAACGCACCCAAAACAAAGCTTTGAAAGAGCGGCAGGACTGTGGCAAGACATGGTCCTACCACTTCCTTCACCCCTAGCAGCAGCAAGTGTGTGGCAGGCCATGGATGCTCTGCTGCTACTAAAGACGCTCCATCAAAGAGCTAGTAGAAGCTCAGCCCCGCAAGAGACCTTGCGATTTACATAAAACGCCGAAATGCGATACGCATCATCAAAACCTGCGGATCTACTCCGGAGGGGGAGAGAGATGCGGAAACAAAAAGAAAAGTAGAGTGGGCGAAGAAAATCCTCAAAGACCTATCACACCTGAAAAGGAAAACAAAGGTATACCTATCGCTACATGCAAACCAAATAGAAGAACAAACCATAGATGGGCGGTTGACATGCTTAGCGACCAAACAAATCTGGCCTAAGCTAGATCTGAATCGCTCCAGGAGTTAAATTCTTCTAAATAGAAAACATTTTAGCGCCATTATAATACCTGGGCTGAAAAGTCAGTGCCGTTTCTAAGAGATGGCACCACTTAAATTAAATCCTAACATTTTCAGTTAGTAACAACCTTTAAAAGATACGTGTATAAATTTGACAGCTGTCAGACGATTAGTTCTCGAGATATGGATTCAAAGCAATTTCGTGTGTTGATTTATCATTGCTTTTTAATGGGAAAAAATGCAGCCGATGCAAAGAAATGGCTTGATAAGTGTTAACCGGACTTTGCACCAGCCGAACGAACCATTCGCAAGTAGATTGAAAAATTTAAGTGGTCATACAAGCACCGAAGATGATGCACGCAGTAGACGTCCAAAAGAGGCTGTTTCAGATGAAAACATCAAAAAAGTCCACAAAATGGTTACGAATGACCGTAAAGTGAAGTTGATCGAGATAGCTGAGTCTATCAGAAAATATCAAAAGAGCGTGTTGGATATATCATACACGAATATTTGGACATACGAAAGCTCTGTTCAAAGTGGGTGCCGCGTTTGCTAACAGTCGACCAAAACCAACAATGTGTTGATGATTCAGAGGAGTATTAAAAGCGTCGTCACTTCACACCAGAGGCGACGAACCTCTTCCAAAACGACCAAAAACTCAACAGTCGGCTGGCAAGGTTATGGCATCCGAATTTTGGGATACACATGGAATAATTTTCATCGATTATCTCCAAAAGGGGCCGACTATCAATAGCGACTATTACATTGCGATGTTGGAGCGCTTGAAGAACGAAATCGCAGAAAAACGGCCGCATTTGAAGAAAAAGAAAGTGCTGCTTCATCAAGACAATGCACCGTGTGCATATCTAAATGTTGTGCAGGTATTAATGACGTTCTACTTGATATTGGCAGCGTAAATGTTACAGTCTCGATAATAAGAAGAAAATTTCTCGCTGATTTTAGTAGGATGAAGGCCCCTTTATTGTTTGGCTAATCCGTCGGACTGACTATTGCATAGAATATGTCTATAGCCTGGAATAGGGTTACGTATTAAGAATCTGTTGGCAATCTTGTAATTAGATTAGTGGCACTGCCTTGACAACTTCGAACTAGCTGTTGACGTACCCAGCAATTTGATAGCTGCTTGACTGTCTATGTTTACAGATAACGATAGACCCCGCGTATTACTGTTACTTTCGCTTAAAATTTGATACAGTGGTCCAGATCTGAAAAAGATTGGATTCTGGACTAGAAAAGGAAGGAATAAGGATTTTTATATTCACGTAATGTAAGGTAACATAGGGTTTTCTAATAACGGCTTGACAAGTTTTATTTTAAATAAAAGGCAAACCATTTGAGATATTTCAAAAACTTTATTATTGGCTTGAAGTACAATCAAAACATTTATGAATGGAACTCGACTTCGTTCATATGGCCACCGCGGGCACGTTTGCAGGTCGATTCCATGGACCCAATTTTTAACGACTCGACCACACATTTCGGCCGAAACGGCCGTTATTTCACGTTCTGAGCTCTTCCAACGTCGTCGGCGTTTTGGCATAAACCAATGACGTAACGTAGTCCCACAGAAAATAGTCAAGCGGCGTTAAATCGCACGGCCAATCAACTGGCCCATGTCTTGAGATAACACACTCACCATACTTACTCATCAATAAATCGATTGTAGCGTGTGCTATGTGGCTTGTGGTACCATCCTGTTGAAACCACATGTCGTCCAAGTCTATATCTTCCAATTCGGGCCAAAAATAATCGGTGATCCTGGCGCGATAACGCTGACCATTCACAGTAACGTGACGATCTTTATCGTCGACGAAAAAATATGGCCCAATAACGCCGCCGGCATGCAAACCGCACCAAACAATTATTTTTGGTGGATGTAGTGGTGATTCATGAAGCATATGTGGGTTTTCACCCGACCAATAACGCATATTTTGCTTTTTGACGAATCCATCGAGCCAAAAATGAGCATCGTCACTGAAGATGATTTTGCGATGAAATTCATTATCTTGGCGCATCTTCTCGAGAACCCAATCGGAGAACGTTTGCAGACGTTGCTCATTAGTGTACTTTACCATGATGAAAATTTTGAGTTTACTGAATAAATTGACAGTGACATTTTGGTGATTAGTGAGAGAGTGCCTTCACAAATTAAATTCAAAGTTGTCAAGTCCCTATTGGAAAACCCTATAGTAAAATAGAGTGGCTATTTAAGGGGTGATTCATCGTGAGGTTTGATTTCCAATATCCTTTTTTGACAGATCTGCGTGACTCTTATCAAACTGCTTTGTTATTTTTGTTCAGTTTCATTTGGAAGTCATCATGAAAAGACTCATATCACAACAGCGTCTCCAAATTGTTCAGCTTTATTATAAAAATCAGCATTCTGTAAGAAATGTTTTTCGTGCGATTTGAGGAACTTACGGTGCGCATAATCGACCTACTGAAACCACTATTGTCAATACCATTCTCAAACTTGAGTTCAAGTTTACATTATTGAATGATACTAGACCGGTTAGACAACATCCAGCATGTAATGAAGAGACTATAGCAGCTATAGCTGAGAGTATACGCGAACATCGTGACGAATCGATTCGTCGTCGTTCTCAGCAGCTTGACTTGGCGTATTCGACAACTTGACGTATTTTACGAGAGGATCTCGGCATAAAAGCGTACAAAAATTCAACTTGTGCAAGAATTGTAGCCAGGCGACTTGAATTAACGTTATATTTTCAGTAAATGGGCTCTGGAACAACTCAATGAAAATCCGGTATTTTATCGTGAAATTTTGTTCAGTTATGAAGAACATTTCTGGCTCAATGGATACGTTAATAAACAAAATTGCTGTATTTGGGCTGATGAGCAACCCGAAGAGTACCAACAGCTACCATTACATCCATTAAAAACAACGGTATGGTGTGGTTTATGGGCTGGTGGAACCATTGGTCCATATTTCTTCTTCAAATAGAATCAAATCAGAACGTAACCTTCAATGGTAACAGTCATTGCGCCATGTTAATAGACTATGTGCTTCCTGAAATTCAAGCACATGGTCTCGGTGAGCTCTGGTTTCAACAGCGCTACGAGTCATACAGCGCGTGAAACAATGGATTTATTGAGAAATCATTTTGGTGAGTACTTAATTCTAAGTTTTTCTACGGTAAATTGGCCGCCTAGATCATGCGACATCACACATTTGCACTATCTTCTCTGGGAATATGTAAAGTCTTAGGTCTTCAGGAATAAGCTAGTGAATCACACTTTATATATATATATATTTAAGAATAAAGGTTAAGTCATGTGGTTTAACTGGTGACAATCCGTATTAGAACTGAATCCGCCAAAAAAAAAGATCTTTATTCGTTCTTTATCAACAACCAAACGCAACTACTTCTCAGTATGGTACATTTATAAATTTATAAATACAAAAATATGTTCTCACACTTGAAATGCTATTGGAAAAACAAAAGTGTACATTTACTTTGAAACGCTAAGAAAATATACCTACACGAGTTTGATTGGTTTGAACTTTAAGGCAATAGGTGTACATTTAATTAAGACTACACAATACATAATATAATATGTTATAAATGCATGTAGGAAATAAGATAAGTATATTAAAGTAGGGCAAATAATTAAATCGTGAGATTTATTCGTTGATTCATTCGCACTGTTCGTTTACTGTCTTCACTTTGTCGTATTTCAGGGGATCAGGCAGCAGCACCGACAGTGACCCAGAAAAAAAAACGAATAAAAGCGATGAATACGATATAAAGCAGATGTATGGTAATTGGAAAAAAATGGCAAACATTAAGAAGCTGCTAATATTCCCTGCTACTGCGTATGACATCGATTTCGCATTCATATGGATTGCTAGGGCATGCGCCTGGTACAAGTTGTTAAGTGGCCTAAACGTATGGCCGCTGTGGTAAAGCTGAATCGGCGACATGAGGATGGACAAGCGATGGTTAGTTCGTCAGAGTCGGTCGTTGGCAGTCCAGAAAAAGGTAACTTTTTAATATCTTTTGTGGAAAATATAATCTTCTTTAACCAAAACGAAGTCTACATACATAACTCCCCCACCTAAGTGTGAAGCGACGTCCATGATAATGTAACATTAGAATTTTGATGAGTCGAAGCTTCTTAGTCCATTTGGTTCTCATGTTTTTCTAAGTGAAGATGTAAATTAATAAAACATTCGGTTCATAGTATGCTGGGCTGTTGTCAGTGTACTGCTGCTTAGTTTTTCTATGAGATTATTTTTTTTTTTAAACCTTTATGGAATTATTTGGATTCTATCCCGAAAAACAAGGTCGGTTTGCTTCTATAAATGATATTATCTAGCTTGACTTCGCATTCTTCATAAAGAAGTAGAAGCATTCCAGAAAAGGGTTCTCTGTTAATACCACATGTTGAGGTCATCGCTATGTTGGGGGAGTTAACTTAGAGTAGGTACTGCTTTCAGTTGATTTTTCCACAACTTCACAAGCAGATTGTTCGTGCTTGATGTGTTTAGAATACAGCTATCTGATGATAAGTTTTTTAGATCTCTTCTTGGGCAATAGTATGTTTATTCAACAATTGAACATGGTTCGTTCATATATTGAATGTAAAAATCTTTCATAATGGCATAAGATTGATTAGGATTAATGTTGAAGGGTTTATTAATAGGGAATTTTACGAGGTTAAAGGATTGTTGGAAAAGGGTGGGCAATTTTATTTTGAAAACTGTATTTGTATGATTATAGATAGCCTCTAAAGTCAAATTCAAATTCATAAAGTTTTTCTTCTGAGGAAAATTCTATATTCTGTGCATTTATATGCTCGCTTATCAAGTCTAGTTCTTCTTTTTAATAATCTTCCAAGTTTTCCTGTCATGTAGTTATGAAAATATCTCCGCCTTTGGAGTCAACGGGTACGAAAGCACTTTTATTCTTAATAAATTATTATTCGAATATAAAATTCGGCAAATGCATTATAATTAAGTTTTATATTCAGTGTATGTGGGTTTAAAACTATTTTATTTGTAACACCTTGTTTTCCTGGTGTTGAGAATCTGCTAGCCCTGATTATCTATCAGAAAACGATTTTGTTATTGCTGAGAGTATTTACTCTTCAAGCGATAACAGTTTCTCTACTTTTTCTCAATGCTTCTACCAATGAATGCACTCACACTGAATTTGTGAATGGTAGGTTGCCAACGTATCAGCGAACTAACAAAGTAGAAAGTAAGCCCCCCTTACCCGTCGATAAGAACGTGTATACCTACTATATTTACAACACTTGCGGTCATAAAAACCGCACCATATCAAAATGATTGAAAAATTGTTAATAACTACGATAATAATTTTTATAATAAAATGAAATTTTTGTTGAGTACTCCGCAGTAGTTTATAAGTATTTCGAACTAATTTCCATCTGTTTATTGAATGTTTGAAAAAAGATATTAACAAAGAAAAAAAAACCAGTTAATTTTCTTATTTTTTTAAAATATTTTATACGATACATTTTTTATGTATGTGTGTATAAGATGTTTAGATATGCCACTTTTACCAAAAAATTATCAATACCGAGTTGCTCCTTCCTTGGCGGTTATAACCGCTTTTATTCTAGAAGGCATCGAGTTTACTAGAAGTAATATCCCTTGAAATTTCAGTATTCCATACATGTTCCAGAACTTCATTTAGTTTTTTTTTACTCTCTGGTTTACGTTCAGCCACCTTACGTTTCATTACATGCTACAAGTGTTCGATTGGGTTTAAATCGGGCGAATTAGCTGGCCAGTCTAGTCTGGTAATTCCAAGGTCATCAAACGTTGTATTGAGCTGAAAATTATTGACTCTAGTTACTTATCTGTTTATTATTTATAAAGTGTACACCTAGAAGTTGATTTGTAAGACTTTACTTACGGATTTGGCGCGGTGGCAAGGTGCAGAATCATCGTGAAAAATGCACTTGTCAGTATACGAATGATGCTGTTCAATTGCTGGTACCAAAAACTCGCTTACTAATTCTCCATACTTTTGAGCGTTCATAGTTCCATTAACAAAGTGCAAAGGGCGAAAAAGGTAAAAAGTAAAACATCCTCAAACCATCTGGCTTTGAGGAAATTTCACTGTTTTAACTATGCACTCGTCCTTGAACCTTTTACCTGCTGACCGTCGTACGTATGGCAAATTGTCGGCACACGACAAATTAAGTTTACTTTCATCGGACCATATTACACATCGCCAATCATCCTGCGTCCAATCTTCGTACTTTTTTGCCCACGTCAAGCGAGCTTTTTTCATTTTTGTGGTTAGGAGAGGTTTTTTCGCTGGTCGTCTTCCATATAAACCTATCTCCCGTAGCCGTCTGCGTATGGTTACGGCGCTTAGATCAACTTGATAAAATTCTCAGCTCTGCTCTTATACGGACAACACTTTTAAAGCGATCTTTCATGCTAATTTGTTCTAATACATTGTCCGTCCTCTGGGTTGTTTTACGTTTTCGTCCCGATCCTTTTTTCCTTTCCAGTGGATTCAAGTTTTTTTTTTTCTTCATCAGTCGTACGATAGTTGAATGACAGCATCCTATTTTAACCGCAATCTCACGATAGCCAAGCCCTTCTTCGACTAGAATCAATATTTGAACTTTTTCGTCCTAAGTCAGTTGATGATATTTACCAGACATTTCACTTTTTTTTACTTGTCACCGTCACAACTCAATTCAAACTGATTTTTTTTTTTTACACTGAATACGAGGCCGAACTCCGCCATGGAGAATACCCTTCATTAGTATGGGAAAAACCCTTACGATCTGATGTAATTAGGCATATTTTGAGAGCTCATTAAGTGGTGCAGTTTTTATGACCGCAAGTGTAGTCTTGTTAGTTATTTAAAAACCACTCAGCAGCGGTTCGACGGATTTTATGGTTTGGGGTTTTGATGCATAAACTGGAAGAAGGATCTAATGGAATTTTCCCAATAGTCCTTATGGTAAGATTGAGTATATCACGTATTGGCTTAGTTTGCGTCCGAATCAAGGTACGATCTTTGGTAATCTCTAAGTCCCCAACTGACAAATGAAATTTGTCTTTAATAGCTCAGTTAAAGTGAAGTCTTTGCTTTCATCGCTGTTCTTTTAGAATAGATTCTAAATCTTTTCGGGATAGATCGTTGGTTCTTATTCGCTCAGTATATCTTAGCCAACGTTTCCGATAAAGTCTATCTCATAGTTTTTGTTTTTCTTAATCCTCATGACGTCCAGAATGTCAGCGAGAAGTTATAAGGACTTTATTAAACTCATATATTGCCCAAAGAATTTTGTAAAACAGAATGTCAGCGAGAAGTTATAAGGACTTTATTAAACTCATATATTGCCCAAAGAATTTTGGACAATCCTTTGAAGTATGTTGTTGATAAAATGAATAGCCAGCTGGTCACCTAGTTAGAACTAAAGGTATTCATAGTGTTATTATTGAAATTTAAAGATCTTAACCATCTTATTGACTTTGCGTCTGTTACAAATACGGTAGAACTCCTTATCAATGGGTAGCCCATCAAGAAAATCCATGCAGCATCATACTTATTCCGGACGGTCGAGCCAATCAAAATTAATAACATGTTGACTGACGCAAAACAAACGGAAGGAAGTCTAAGTGCCGATGCTAAATATTATTCGATACTCACCATTTCTTTATAAGTTTAAAAAATTGAATACATTCTGATTCGGTTGTATAGCAAAATGCTGGCGAATCCTCAATATATCATGCAGACATCCTTTCAACCTAGTTCTGCTTAGAGTAGTGCGAAAGGTCAACAACGTGTCATTAGAGGAGAAGCAAATCAACATTGCAATGAATGAGAAGATAAAAAATATATACTTTCGATCAAAAGCTGATCCTGCGAATACAGCACCAGTTACAATTTTGAGGTTTGGAGGAGTTCATCTATCTTAAAGTTAATATCAAATAAGGTCCATAAATACACCTTAGTGGAGATTTGACAATGGATAAGCTTATGCGACCGTTGCTATTTCAATGTGCCGAAATAGTAAGTAATCAAACCTCTAGTTGAAGTCCAAAATTATGATTTACAAAACTCAGTATTATGAAACTGAATTATGGACCAAGTGTAAGCCAACGGAGCGTATCTTGCGATCCTCCGACAAAAAAATTCTGTATCGTTTATTTAGTCTTGTCTATCAAGGAAGACAAATTGAAGAAAAGATACCACTTCGAACTGCATGTATCAAGATGTATCAAATGAATATAATCCGGAATGCAAAAATGTAAGAGCTAAACCGGCTAAGCCACATTAAAAAAATTAAAAACATCAAGCAATCGGGGATGCTGCTAAAAACCTCGGTCTAGTAAGCTGGAAGCAGCATTTCCGTGACTTGAAGGATGGAAATTGGCATTAGTTCAGGATTCAAGGATTCAATAAGCAATATCCGTGGTGTTGAAATCGATGAATAAATAGAATAAATAACCATAAGGTTAATTCGTGGTCAAGAATGTGAACTAACCAGGTCCAAATTGAACTGACTTCAGGTTGCTACCAAAGGGTGTCCCAAAATTCACAAAAAAAGTAATTTTGATAGAAAACACAGGACTTTAATTAAAAATTGTGGATTTTTAACGGATACAGAAAATTTACAGTATAGAGCTATGTTTAGGCTAAATGACCTTAATGGCTTTGCTGTTCATGATAGTTTTGAATAAATGTGACTGCATTTCGTTGATAAAGAGCTCAATTTGGTCCTGCAAGGCGTGGTGGTTTTGGGCATGTCAGCATAAGCCTTACCATATACTTCAAAAAATCTCACAGATAAAAGTCCAACGGCATTAAATCGCATCATCTCTCGTACGAATTCTGATCACCAAAATGGGAAATTACATAACCAGGAAATAACTTATGCAGTAATTGAAATGTTTTTTGAGCTTGTTGAAAATACATTTCCACCACATCCATATCTTGCAGTTTAAGCACTGATAAACTGTGTTATCACGTCACGATAACGAACACCATTAGCTTTTATTTCCTAACCAGTAGGATTTTCAAAGAATAAAATGCATCTACAACAGTGACACGTTGTACAATAGATGCATTTATTTCTCAACAATCACTCGTGGATTTTCTAAACCCCAAACTCGACAATTTTATAAATTACTTATTTATTTATAGTTATAGTTTGCGGTCAACCTGGGCCTTATCTAACAAGCCACTCCAGTTAGTCCAGTCTTTAGCTAACTGTCTCCAGTTGTGCACTTCAAGTCGGTTGAGGCTCCCTTCTACTCGTGCACATCACCAAAAGTGAGGTCTTCCTCTACTGCATTCTCCCTCAGGTTGATGCAATTTCAGGCGACTGATGAGCAGACTTCTGACAAGTCGATGACGCTGTACATCACGTTCGTCGTTAAGTCTTCACCTCCAAACCCGTCACTGCAAACTAGCCCAAATATTTTTCTCTCGACGGCTTATAAAAGGCTCCGTCTGGTCTTGGCATCCCGCGCAAATTTGTTCGGCTGTGCAAGACATCGATGTAGAACACACGCTGCTACACTCAAAAAGGTCCAAAGAGCTGAACATTTTCATGTCAAGAAATAACTGATTTAGGCAGGGCAGGGCGCCATTATGTGATTCCTTTAATAAGATGCCTTTAAGCACAGTGTGACGAGTACAACAATCATAATTTTTTCAAAATACTGTCTAACTTTTTGCTTATGCAGATGATATTGATATAATCGGATGATCTCAGTGGAATGACTATAATGAATGATCCCCGTTTGTGACTATTGAGGCAGAAGCAGCAAGACTGGCGGTCAATGAATCCAAAAAGAAACATAGATGCTACAATCAGAAAATGCCAATCAACACCAACGCCTTAGACAGATGAAAATTTATTTTCCAAACCTCTGCAGTGAACTCTAGTTATGACATAAACGCCAGGGTTAAGTAAAGTCCTACCAACCACTCTTTTTATGGGCTGAGAGGGCAATTGAGTAGAAAAATTAAATTTGAGCAACGAAAAAAACTCTGTTCAAGACTCCCATTATTCCTGTCTTGGTATACGCCCTAGAGGCTTGAACTTCTTTAGGTGCTTTGAGCGAAAGATTCTTGTTCGCTCAAGTAAGTGGCGCCTAAGTGTGAATAAAAAGGTGCAGTGAAAAATTTTACTAGCTGTATAGTGACGTTTCAAATGGTTTTGGCCAAAGCGATTTATATAGCTCATGAAGACCTCGAATACACCAGTGCTGTATTTCGTTGGATATTTAAACTCACTCCAGTTGGTGTATATTAACTAAGTTGTCGCACGCAGTTAAAATGAGACCTCAACCAACTCGATGCGTATAATATTTTAAGCAAGTTGTGTGATTGAGTTGGCTGTTTGTTTGTACAGGATGGTAAGAAGGTTTATTCCTCCTCAGATGCGATGATTTGATGGCTTGCTGGTGTTATTATTAAAGTGTCCATGAGTAGTCATTCCAACTGATTTTCAGTAAAGCTTTTCACTATCCTTTTGTAAACCAGTAGAGTTCAAGTATGAACATCTTTTTTAGAGTTTTAAGTAGCTGGTCTATATTTTTTTACATTATAACTGGATAAATATCGATAACAGAAAATTTTTAGCCTTCAATGGACTCGATATGGGTTTTGATGCCCTCATATTTGAAAGAAGCTACGTAGTTGTAAGCTACTTTTGGTCAACACATCTTCAATATCTTCTTCCATTCTCCTACACCAACCGAATTTTAAGCACTCACTTTTAGTAGTGTAAGCATCCTTTTCATCTGGTTATTGTGTGCTTTATTGAAGTAATGTAGTTCTTTCACACGAGCTTGTATATTCACCCTCATTCCGAGGCGCATCTTCCTATTATCTAGCTGTTTTGCATTTTATTATTTTATATATTTCTATCAGTTTGGTTTCAATAAGTACTTATTAAGCTCAGACTACAGAATGGTATGAAAGCATCCATCCATACTTTTATCTAGAAACTGAACCACGTGTTGTACTCGTAGTCCTTCGCCAAATTGAGTGAGGTCTGCTTCCATATAAAATACCTAAATAACCGCCCACTGTGTAAAAGCACAACTGCTTAGTTTCAAAAACTTTAAACTCATTTTAAATTTACACGAAATTATAATAAAATCAGCATTTTTGGCCAACTTAAATATAACCTCATCTTTCGAAACATCTGTTGCTCCATAGATAAACTAATTTCAACCTCGCCCGGAGCATCCGTTAATGCAAATTTCGAAAATAGCTCTGCAGGTGTATTGCAAAACTATTTTCAAACCGTCGGCTTATTTAAATAATTCATTAACAGTCAACATCATTCTAAAATATGTTACACACCTACACTGAGGTTTGCACTTAATCTTCCAAAGCGGATATTGTTGCACAAGATAGAATAAAATAAAAAAAATGTGTTGTATAACATTCATAAAATATTCATAGTTTCTGTATCTGGTCAATAAATTCTCTTGTTACCCCCTGGGCGAATAGAGCTTGTATTAGAAGGATGAAAATTCTTGGCATGTGCCAGTGAAGAAACACCTGGAATGTTTTATCCGTATCTGCCCATGTGAATGCAATAATGAAGTGTTTTACTCGTACTAGGAGTAAAACGGGCACGAATATGTTAGATGTGCTGGTAGTTGGCGAGCGTATAATACAGATTATCCAGGCATTCCTTGAATAGTGTTTAAGTGTAGGTTTTGGCTTCAAGAAATATTTTGATTTACATTTACAAGAAAAATATTAGAATTTCTAATAGAAGCAGATGGTTTCTCAAAAAAAAATATTAAACTCGCATTTTCTTTAGCAAATTAAACTTTTTGATATGCTATTCGATAAAGAAAAAATGGAATTGGCCACTAAGCTCTACAGTCTGAAAAACAAACTGATGCTGTTGATGATGATAGGAACCTTGACATCAAAGGAATAAGACTTTGATGTCAAAAAAACCGTTGATAATAAGAAATAGGATCCGATTGGCAAACGATAGTTGGTTTCACAGTTCATAGAGAAACTCTCTAATTTCTCATTTCTCTGTTTTTCTATGAACCATAATGAACAACTTCCGGTGTCTATTGATGAAATCGAAAGTGATATGTCTATGAGAGGTAGCAATCAAAAACTTCATCAAAAAGGTTACTACAAAATAAACACCTTTGAAAATGTATATTTATTTTAAGAGAAATATGGGAATCTCTACTCTTTTACTCAAAATTTATATCCAGAAGTTCAAAAGTGATTAAATTTGTTCATCTATAGAATTGGTTTGACTTTGAAGTACTATACTTTGTTGTCGTATTTTCTATTGCAAATTTGGGATATTGGCTTTAAATAGCATGAAATCGTTAACTAAACTATGTGAGGCGATTTATTGCCTAACTAATAGATGGAGAGTATTTTTGTTTCACCTGTAAAATAAAAGACGTCACAATAAACATTAACTTTACCTATAATGCAAATGACTGAGACTTAGATGTTAATGAGGTCACCGTTTCAATATTTATTTTATTTAAAAAGTTTATACAAAACTTTAAGAAAGGGTGACCACATAAGAACGAAAGAAAAAAAAATTAAATAAAACAAAACAAAGCTTTATATTAGAGGGACGTTCTTACCATTATGTGTAGTATAGCACATCATTCAAATGGCCGTTTCGGCTTTGCTGGCATTGCTTTAAGCGGTTAGTCCAATTTTTGATGACTCGGTCCAATATGTGCGGCGTTATTCTGTCAATAGCGTGTCAAATATTGGCCTCGAGCTCGAATAAAGTGGTTGGCTTGTTAGCGTATACTAAGGACTTGACGTAGCCCCAGAGAAAATAATCGAGTGAGATGACACAGTTGCCAAATTTCTCCTTCACAACTTCGAGCATATGACATGTAGCGCGTCCCTGTTGAAACCATAGCTAGGTTATATCGACGTTGTCGACAGATGTATCGATCACAGAAAGTCGATTAACATCACTCTTTACCTGAGACCATTGACGGTTTCCTCACCATAAACCATAGTGTGCCATAAACCACACTAAACAGTTAATCTTTATGGATACATTGATGCTTGACGGAACACTTGTGGATTGTATTCGCTCCAACAACGGAAATTTAGCTTGTTGACATAACTGCTGAGCCAAAAATGGGCCTCGTCTGAGAAGATGATTTTTGGCCAAAATCCGGATCTTCCGTCAATATTTCCAGCTCCCAATTAGCGAACTCATAATTTAGTCTACAGTCGTCCGGTTTTAATTCTCACATCAATCTTACACGGATGTAGGCTCAAATCCAACTGTGAAATAAGCCGGATTGACTCTCTAATAATGCCCAATTTAGCTGATCGATATTCCTGGGTTTTTTTCGATAATGGCCGCTTCGGCGGCTATGTTTTCTTCATGTTGAATAAATCTCTATCTGTTTGGTGATGCGAAAAAAAGAAGCCATGATGACGACCAACCTCAGGATGAAATTCCCATTGCGTACTTACAACTGAGCCGGATTTTCGATATTTTTTAATAATTTCCGCACGTTTGAAAATCATAAAACAGCGCATGATTAAACGACAAACCATACTAACTATTTTGACAGCTGGATGTTATTGATAACTTTGACAGAGTGCTATCACTGCTATTATTGCTATCTGGTTACCCTCTTCAACTTGTCCATGTTACAATATTAACGACCACTTTATGAAAAATAACTCAGAACTAGATGAAACCCTTTGCACTCAGTAGTTGTTAGGCTGCGTCTTCTTTCATACTCGAACGATGAGACGGAAATGGCGAAAAAGAACTTTCACACGTGAAGTAAATACATCGGAAATACCGAAACCGATAAAGTCCGCATTGAGTTTGACTATGAACGTTTCAAGAAAATAGGCAGCTAGAGCACGTGCAACAGTCGACAACACAATATTAAAACCATAGTAAAGCTGACTATTGTATTCTTTGAAACGGAGAAAGTTTTCGATAGAGTTCCCGGAGATCGTTTTCGACAACGCATAAATCGCCAAATGTATCCAAGAATTCGAAGTTAACGTCGGTAGATGTCGTGCAACATTTTCTATTGAAGCAGTCCAAAACGACTTATGTTGTTATCAGCGATATTAGCGCTATCATAAGCAACGATGTGATAGCCAACTCTTAATAGTTAGATGAAGGACTTACAAGATTCGACTAATGTCGAATCTTTTTCTTTGTTTCTTTTCTGATTCATTCTCTTTGATTTAGCCACATAGACTAACGACTTTACATATGCCCACATACAAAATCAAAGGTGTTAAGTCACATAATTTTGGAGACCAATTCAATTAATCAATTTTGGCACGCACTTTCTAAAATGTTTTTTTTTTTTTTTTTTTTTTTTTTTTTTTTTTTTTTTTTTTTTTTTTTGTTGAAGTAACAAGCTTCGTTTACTGTAACGTTTTGGTCAGCATTTAAAAAAATAAAATAAATATAGATCAATCATTCCCTCAGCCCACAAGGAAGGCCAAGCGGTTTTTTTTTTTTTTGTGTGTGTGTTTAATGGGCCGGCATTGATTCATTCATGCATTGATTGTGATTCAAGATAAAGCGGACTGTTCGCAAGCGACGCAAGCAAAGGATATACTTAGACAAAATATGGGGCATTGTATGTATAAGTATCTTATTATTAATTAATAAAAAATGAATTCTGACCCATATCCTCTGACATATATCCTCTGTACCGGTGGGTTTTGACAGTTTCTCTGAAGCTTCAAATGTCGTGGGCATATAACTCTTCTCAACTGTCCTGCGCTATATTCACTAAGGACAAGTTGTTCCTCTGGCTAACATGAATGGCCATGTAGGTCTGACTTTAAGTCTTAAGATTCAACGTGCTGTTCATTCGACTAATGATTTGCCTTGAAAAGTCTGAATAAAAACCTTAGAGTATATTCACTACTATGTACATGGTATGAATCACCACTTTCTAAGCAGAACTCACAAAAATGTGCCCTATTCTGATATGTAGTGAAGCTGTTGTGTATGGTATTTGTCTTGCCTCTATTTCCTAAGAGCACGTATTATGCTTTTCTGTTTAATGCTACTTTTGTCTGAAATGTCTTTTGCAAAATGTCTCCTATCAATCTAGCTCTCTTAACTAATAGTTTTATTTAAAGCTCTAAATATGTAAGTTCTTAGCGCAATTCTCAAAAACGGATCAAGATATAGTCGGTCCTACTCACTGTGTTGTTCACCTTGTCATTTTGTTCTCAATAAAAAGGAGCTACGGTTTTTTATCGTTTCCAAACGGCGCGAGAGTGGAAAATTTTTTCATATGCGAGTACAGAAGATTACAATCCTTGGTCGGCTTCGAAAGGGAGGTGGCTTCAGACAAATATGTTATTTTGTCTACTTTTAAGTACTAGCTGCTTAACTAACCCATTGCACCATGTCATAACCATCACTCAATTATCATAGTCTCATAAATTAAAATACATTTGGAATAGATTATCTAGAAATTGATCACATATTGGCAGGTGGTTTTTACACGATAGTCGGTGCACTGGATGCCCCTACTTTTTTTTAAATAATTTTGCGCGAGTATTATATATGGTTATATATAGACATATAAGCTATTATAACAGCACCACAATTCACATTCTCACCCAGTATGACTCTTAAAATAATTTATCAATACTCGTGCCCTTCCTGTATCACCGTTTAAATATAATAATTGTACTACTTGTGTGAAACAAATTATATCTGCATTAAATGGTGATTCCATTAAAAGCGAATTAAGAATCCTGGCTCAGACATGCTTGTGTCCACAACCCCTGATTTGATAATGCCAGAAGCAAACACAAACAAATTTTGGTTGAATGAAGTAATGCCGAAAAAATGGGAGCTCAATAGGGAGCTTTTGGACTGACGCATTTAATAATGTACAATCTTGCCACCCGCTATTTTTTGAAAGAATTTAAATCGTTGACCTGTCTTCCGGTACTAGGACTTAAGAACAAACAAAAGTGAATGGAAACAACATCAGTTATTTCAAGTTGGGATTCCTTGAGCAGATTTTAACCGCATGTAAGTATAGTTGGTATAAGGAAAACGAAAAGCCAGGACAGGAAGTTATGGTGCGCATAATCGACCTACTGAAGCCACAATTGCCAATACCATTCGCAAATTTAGGTCCCAGTTTACATTAGTGAATGAAACTCGACCGGTTAGACTACATCCAGCACGTAGTGAAGAGACTATAACAGCTGCAGCTGAGGGTGTAGGCGAAGACCGTGACGAATCGATTGGTCGTCGTTCCCAGCAGCGTGGCTTGGTGTATTCGACAGCTTGGCGTATTTTACGTGAGGATCTTGGCCTAAAAGCGTACAAAATTCAACTTGTGCAAGAGTTGAAGCCAGGCGACTTGAATTTGCGGCATATTTTCAGTGAATAGGCTCTGGAACAACTCAATGAAAATCCGGTGTTTTATCGAGAAATTTTGTTCAGTGATGAAGCCCATTTCTTACACAATGGATACCTTAATAAACAAAATTGCCGGATTTGGGCTGATGAGCAACCCAAAGTATAATAAGAGCTACCATTACATTCATTAAAAACAATGGTATGATGTGGTTTATGGACTAGTGGAATCATTGGTTCATATTTCTTCAAAAATGAGACAAATCAGCATGTTACCATCAATGGTTACCGTTATCGTGTCATGTTAACGGACTATGTGCTTCCTGAAATTAAAGCACATGCTCTCGGTGAGCTCTGGTTTCAACAAGACGGCGCTACGAGCCATACATCGTGTGAAACAATGGACTTGTTAAGAAATCATTTTGGTGAGCACTTAAGTTAACGTTTTGCTACGATAAATTGGCTGCCTAGATCATGCGATATCACACCTTTGGACTATCTTTTCTGAGGATATGTAAAGTCTCAGGTGGTCAGGAATAGGCCAGCTACGATTGACGCTTTGCAAGCCAGCATTACTCGTGTTATCCCCGAGATACCAGTCGGACCAAAATTAGACCTTCCGAATGGACTACTTTAGACGTAGTCGTGGCCAAAATTTACACAATATCATTTTCAAAAAATAAATACCATAAATTGTTCTTTTAGCCAATAATAAAAATTTTAAGTTCGCTTTCAAATTTATGTATTTTGTTTTACATTATAAATCAAACCACACGCTGAATCACCCTATATATCTGCTTTTTAATTTCAACCAATTTTCGGTGTTATACTTTTTGGTTTTATTGTTGAGCGGCCGCAAAAAATAATTGATTTTACTGAAAATGCGTTGGAATGACAGTGGACATCGAATTTCATCGAATAAAAACCAAAGTCGATCTTCGTTACAAAACCCCTCGCACACGATTTCCATCATGTAATCCATAGCCGCAAACAACGAACCAACATTCTTTCAATCCAGATATAGCTCAAAATAAAAACTTTCTGACAACACATGACATTTATGAAGCTCGACCAATTAATAGTTCTAGATATTGATGTGGAAACACCCATTTCAATCACCGAAGCCTTAAGGCTTGGCAGGGTGTTTCTCGAATAAGACAAAATTCTCGATTATGTACAATATCTACCCCAGCTCAATTAAGCCACCAGCAAACCAATTCATGTAAATCCTCGTTATCTGCATCAACGTCGAAAATGATTTCGTGGAAGTTACTGCAATTAAAAGAAGAACGAATCTTAAGAGAGAAACATGAAAAAGATTACCTGGATAAAAAAAATATCATAAAAGAACGAAAAGAACAAATCTTCCTTCAAAGATATCCAAATTAATACATAGATGAAGTTTTTAGCAGCGTTGGCCAACCGAATTTCTCCGTAATGAAAGCAAAAATTGCACTCAATTCAGAGCAAATTTCAGCACGTCAAGTTATGCCTAAGGACTTACCTTCCTTTACGGAAAAACCGGAATGACCACTTTTCATAAATGCATTGCAACACTCGTCGCGTACTTGTGACGAAAATCTTATTCGCTTGCAAAGATGTCTTAGAGGGAAAGCGCTAGAAGCTTTGCACTTATGATTGATGTATCCTCATCAGGTTTCAGAATGCTCTTTGGCAAACTTGCAAAAATGATAAGTCCACTGATATCACCGACCCGTAGTGAGCCTGCTCCTAACGCTGAGAAGCTAGACGCTCTTCTGCACTTTGAACTCGCAGTGCAAAATATTAGCTCTGTAATGGAAGCAAGTCATCTGCAAAACCATCTTAACAATCCATGTCTGAAACTTAATTGGGGTATTCACAAACAAAATTTAGCCGATGTTAATCTTACAATTTATAGTTCTTGGCTCTTTGATCTGGCTCAAGCTGTTTGACAAATCTTGCACGACAGACACAAAATTACAAAAAGATTCTAAACAAAGGGGATTTCTTAACATCCACATCCACAACATACCATATTCCCAACTCTAGTACTGCAAATTATGCCAAGGGAATTGTCGAACTTTTGCTGATTGCAAACAATTTATCGATATGACACTAAGCCAGAAATGGAGTTCGGTAAAAGACTTTAATGTATGCCGTACATGTTTGCGTCTTCACAAAAACAAAAGATGCCATATAGAAAAAAGATGTGGTGATGATGGCTGTTCATACAAACGCCATCCCTTACTTCACAAATATAACATTCAAAGACCAAATCCTCTGCCTGAGAATAATAACTCATTTAATTATAATTTACATTAAGTCTACCATATTCCCGCGAGAATCTGTAACAATTTGTAAAAGAGAATTTTTTGCTTAAGTTACAGGGGTAGGAATAAATTCTTTCTTAAACACAAAATCTCGCGGGAACACGTTTTCGTAAAAAATAAATTGCAAAGCAAAAGAAAAAATTGTAGGCTGGTTATTTATTGTAATATGCGTTTAATGAGTTCTATTGTATTGGGTCATATAAAAATTCTCCGCGGTTTTTTGGCAAAATTTTTTAAAAAAAAAAAAATTTATTTATTCAAAATCAATTTCAATCAAGTACATATTGACCATTATTATCTGTGACCTTTTGCCATTTTTCTGGTAGCTTCATAATTCCATCGGTGTAGAACTTCTGTGGTTTATCAGCGAAAAACTTGGCTGAGTGATTTTCAGCAGCTCTTCGGTCGGCCAATGGTAGTTAGAGGGTACAAGGTCCGGGCTACGGTGAATGCATCAAAACTTCCCAACTAAGCTCCGTCAATTTGTTTGGGGTCATCAAAAATGTGTGTAGCCTAGCATTGTCATGATGAAAGACAACTCAATTTCTGTTGCCCAATTCTGGTTGCTCTTTCTTCAAACGATCGATGACCGTTTCGCCATATTCAGGAGATCATAATAGACAATTCCCTTTTAATCCCACCAAACACTCAACATAACCCTTGTTACCGGCACCATGATCGCTTGCGTTGGATATTCTCAAACTTAATTTATTTTTCATCGCTCGTAATTTGTTCCATTTCGTTTCAACAGCATTTTACTGATGGTTATTCGGTCAATTCAATTAATTTATGTGGCACCCAAACATCTAGCTACTTTGAGCAGCCTGATTATTTTAGATGATTCCAAACTGTCATACGGTTAATGTTTAGTGCCTTCGCTATTTTCAAACAGCTTCCGTGCCGGTCTTGCTCCATCAGTTACAAAATTTCATCGACTTTTTGTGTGACAGGCCGACCAGTGCGAGGTGTATCTTTTACATCGAAATTTGCGGAACGGAATCGAACAAACCATTTCTGGGTCCGGTATTTACTCACAGTATTCTCACTGTAAACTGCACAAATTTTTCGACATGTTTTTGTAGCGTTTTTGCCTGTTTTATATTAAAAAGAGCATAACATAGCGTATTTCTTCAGATATTTCACTCATATTCAAATCTGTATAATTTTTAACACGAGCAACGAATTACACAGCTGTCTTCACAAAAAATGTAGCCTTACATGTCACATTTTAAACACGTGTTCTTTTGACACAATCAGATTAGTGTTTCCATATAAATGGACACCAACTCCATCTAATGACAAAAACCGCGGAGACTTTTTATATGACCCAATATTAGGCGAAGAACTCTCTTCAATATGTGAGTTACTTTTCATAAAATTGTGGCAATTCACATAAACTTAAACTATCACAAATTTGACAGTTCTTTTCAAATTTAACTGATTTGACGTATCAAAACTGAAAACCGGCTTCACGTTTTTGCGTGTTTATTTCAATCTGATTTCTGTTGTTTGTGACGCGAGCTCCACCACACCGGCCGAATTGACACTCTGCCGAAAAAGAAATCGAAAGAAACGGAAAAGGATGAGTAAAAAGAACGAAGGTGTTATGATTCTTACGCCAAGGTGGTGTTACATTTGCTTAAAAGAAATTTAGGCTATTCACACAAGATCGTAACATGACGTTTTTTTTACAATTTCTGTCCAAGGAAGAATCTCTTGTAGAAATTTGTAAGAATTAGCAGGGTAGGGAAATGAATTATTATTTCAAATGCGTTCTCTTTTACAAATTTTTTCTCGAGGGAACAAATTTGTACAAATTTGTACCGATTTGCAGTCCTGGAATACACCTAGAGTTTCAAAAATGTTTCGACATTTTTCAGAGTGGTTCCGAGCGAAACAATCCAACTTGTAACACCTATGCACTTTTCGATGACGGGTTTTTGGTAACTTTGTTGGATGCTGATTTAGCGGATTCAGCTAAAAGGAAACTTAGAAACTTAGGAAACTACTGTTCTTGAAGCTAACCTCTAATACATAAATTTGAGAACACAGCAAGACGTGTGATTACAAAGATCTCAGCTACTGGTAACGACAAATGGTACTACATTTGCACAATATCCGCACAGTAAAATCTTTGTATCTTCTCACTCAAACCCAGGACGTTGAACAAATGTATCGAAGCTATCCTCCCCCACCGCCCTGCCCACCGTTCCAACCGAATATTCCGCTTCAAATACTATGAATATGTCAAACAAGTTTCACAATTTTCACGTTTGTGAGTGTCAAAAGGATATTGAAAGTAAATTGGATGAATTAGTAGAGGAATATTTTTATATCGAGGCGGTAAATAACAAACCCAAAAAAAGCCCTTCCATCTAGAGAAGACGAATATTTAATAAAAATGCTAAATGCTAAACACAGTACCGAAAACACAGCTATGGAAATATATACAACTATCTATGCGGAGTAATCTATCAACAGCTAAACGACGACTGCAGTTGCTAAAAAGAAAATTGTACAAAGAATGTTTGTTGCGAAAAAATTTAAATCAACTGATAAGAAAGGTGACGCTCGTAAATTATTCGCAGCAGAGGCATTGAAATCAAATGAGTCTACCTGGTGCTTACCGATTTTTCCAGTTTTTATCCTAACAAGCCACACAAAGTGCGTTTTGTACGAATGCCATTTCCTTATACATATACAATGTTACTGCGCGGACCTGATACTCTCCCTTCATTGATTTCAGTTTTGAATATTTTCAAAGAAAAGAGATGTTCCACCAAGTGCGAATCCACATATAAAGATCGCAGGGGTTTCTATAGAGAAATTCACCAGCTGAGAAGATAGAAGTTTTTGTCATTAATTTTTCGGAGCAACGTATTCACCTAGTTTTGCCCAATACGCAAAAAATAGCAATGCTCTTCCTTTTGCAAAGAAAAACAAATACGCAAAGGCTGTAAGCGCAATCAGTCATAGAAAATTTTTTGTATGGCGTTGATACAGATGAAAAAGCAATAAAATTGCGAAACAGTTGCAATACATACATACCGAAGGAGGTTTTCAAATCGGCAAGTTCTTATGCAATAGCAACTGGGTAATGAAGTCACTGCAAATGGAGTCAGATGCATGCAATACGTAATTTAACAACTGCGGGAATCAATTGTTTGTTAGAAAAATATTCGGAATATTATAGGCACCGGCATATGACAGCTATTGTTCTCACTCAAAAGCAGAAACTTAAGTACAGCTCTTTTAAATGGCGAAGTTTATTCAACAAAACAAGATCCTTTAGGATTGATATCATGTTTCACTTTTCCCTTACGAATACTCCTTCAAGAAGTTTACCATTCTTCAGTTGAATCAATGAACAAAAAATAAATGACGTGCACTGGTTTGATTGGTAAAAATGGTTAAGATTTCGCTCTGAGTTAAGAAATATTTCTATACCAAGATTTTATTTGAAGGGATGTTGCTTTCATAAAGATGCCGTTGTCCAACCGCATAAATTTGTGGTATGTAAAGATGCTTATGCCGTTGTAATATATTTTCACGTATCTATATATTAATGACAGAGCTGAAGTAAGTTTAGTTGGAGCAAAAGCAAAGAGAATTTCGATCCCACGACTAGAGCTTGAGGCAGCGCTTTTAGGTGTTAGATTGGCCAAACCGACGATGGATGGACATTCGATAAACATTTTTTTATAAAACATATTGGGCAGACTTAAAAACGGTATTGTCATTGATCAGTGGCAATTATAGAAAATATAAGCAGTATGTGAAATACTGGAGGAAACAGATAAAAAGGATTGGAGATGGCTTCCCAGTAAAGAAAACGTAGCAGACGATGCCACAAAGTGGAAGGCGAGTGCTGACTTTTTATCTTACTCGAGTTGATTTTGTGGCACAAACTTAACACAAGAAGAAGCTAAATTCAATTTAATTCATCATGCCGAAACCAGAGAGTGTTTAATAGAATTTGAACGATTCTAAAGATGAAATATGTTAGTCCGAGTGGTAGCCTACGCCTTATAATTAATTAAAGGAGCACGAAAATAACCACAAGCCAATTTAACTTTAATGGTGGACCATCTTGACTTATCTAAGGAAAAAAATTAGCTATATATCTAGACAATGTTAACAGGAAGCTTTTCGAACTGAATCGGCTCTTTTGACAGCCACAAAACAAATTAATGTGAAGTATCCTTGGACCAAAGTAGTCCCTCGTTTAATCTTACCACCTATATCGACGAAGATAAGGTCAGTCGCATACGAAGACGTATAGATACGGCAGTAGGCGTTTCAATTATCACAAGTAGGCCCATAATTCTCCTAAAGCGTCATACAGTACCATGTTAATAATAAAAGAGTAGCACATACGATATCGACACCAATACAATGAAACAGTGGTTAAAGAATTGACTTACAAATATTATATTCCATCGCTAAGAGACTTCATAAAAAAAAATAAAAGATTAAATGTCAAGCGTGTCAAAATTTAAATGCGAAACATATCCGCATATTAATGGGTGAGCTCCCGCTCCCAAATATAAGGTTGAAGGTAAAGGGTGATTCATCGTCGGGTTTGATTTATAATATAAAATAAAACATATAAATTTGAAAGTGAACTTACAATTTTTATTATTGACTAAAAGAACAACTCATGGCATTTATTTTTTTAAAATGACATTGTATAAATTTTGGCCACGACTACGTTTGTGGTGGTCCATTCAGAAGGTTTAATTTTGAGCGACTCGTTTGAGCATAGCGAGTGGTATCTCACTGATAACACGAGTAATGTTGGCTTCCAAAGCGTCAATCGTAGCTGGCTTATTCCTGAAGACCTGAGACTTTATATATCCCCAAAGAAAATAGTCCAAAGGTGTGATATTGCACGACCTAGGCGGCCAATTTACCGCAGCAAAACGTGGAATTAAGTGCTCACCAAAATGATTTCTCAACAAGTCCATTGTTTCACGCGCTGTATGGCTCGTAGCGCCGTCTTGTTAAAACCAGAACTCACCGAGACCATGTGCTTGAGTTTTCGGAAGTACATAGTCCATTAACATGGCGCGATAACGGTTACCATTGACGGTAACATTCTGATTTGCTTCATTTTTGAAGTAACATGGACCAATGATTCCATCGGCCCATAAAAACTACTACACCGTTGTTTTTAATGGATATAATGGTAACTCTTGGTACTCTCTGGGCTGCTCATCAGCCCGAATATGCCAATTTTGTTTATTAACGTATCCATTAAGCCAGAAATGGGTTTCATCACTGAACTAAATTTCACAATAAAACACCGGATTTTCATTGAGTTTTTCCAGAGTCTATTCACTGAAAATATGACGTAACCTCAAGTCATCTGCTTTCAATTCTTGCAGAAGTTGAATTTTATACGCGTCTTTATACGATTCGTCACGGTCTTCGCTTCGTGCTGGTTGTGGTCTAACCGGTCGAGTATCATCCACTAATGTAAACTGGGACTCAAATTTGCAAATGGTATTGACAATAGTGCTTTCAGTAGGTCAATTATGCGCACCATAATTTCCTCGAATCGCACGAGAAACATTTCTCACAAAACGCTGATACATGCCCTCCATAAGACCAGAATTAAAAAAACTAGGTATTCAGTGCTCCTTCACAGCTCCTGGTAGCTGCATAGTATGGTGTATGTATAAATATCAGAGGGCCGGAGATTCATACGGGGTTCAAGGGGAGAGCTAGGTGTGCTGAGATGTCCATGTCCACATGTAGCCAAAACCGATAATTCTTTGAAGTCTGGTAAAGATAGAAGTTACCTATACACAGACAAGCCCATTCAGTGTACAACTGAAAAAATAGGCGCTGTCATAGCCATATCTAGACGACGCTGTTAAATCTAAAGAAGTTTAGTTTACAGCGCGACCCCCAAACTCCAAGCTTCGTTGGAAACACGGATTGTGGATATGTTTAGCGGTCTATGGACCAGTGGACCAGTAGGCTTCTTCTATCTACTAGTGCACAGAACATACATACAGGCATGCTCCGCTACACAGTATAACTACTTCATAAGCTTTTCTTAGAACTATTGAGAACGTTAGACGATAGAACAGTTCAACCTCTATTTCCCCATAAAGATTGACTATAATCACATTTCGAAACTAAGGGTTTGTTTCTTGGACTGTTTTCTTTCACAAAACATGTGATTCATCTACGACGTGCTATCATTCGACATTTTGTAAAAAGTTGTGATGTCGAAAGCATCTTAAATTTCGTTGAAAATACGCAACGTTTGCTCCTTCGTGTCGATTACCCAATTCTGCCCAATCGCTCCGCATTGGAATGCATGTTATACGTTAGACACAGAATCAGTTATAGTTCCATTGATAAGTTGGCTGTTGACAAGTTTTGTTCTATTTACCTTTACCTACTTAGAAATAACTCTTCCAAAATTTTAAATAAATGGACCTGAATCATAAGTTGACATAGTTTCAGCCGAAACTTTGCCTTAGGTCACAATTAGGTAAGAACCGACTTTAGAAATCCTTCTGATAATAGATTTTCTACTTTTCTAGTAATTGAGATACCTTTATTTTTATTTAATTGTACCAGGATCCAACAGATAGCGTACATCATCTTTGGTGCACTGAAAATTTTAAAAAATCTAGTTTGAAGAGTGGTTTTTGGCATGGAACTGTTGAAAAACGTCTCCGGCATGAAACACTATATCCTGAGTATTCCGTTTTCCATACCACACTCTGTGCTGTGTCTCTCATAGTTTTAATATTGCCAACATTCAGAGAGGAGATAGCGTTTTCTCTCTCTGCTGGTTGCAGAGCTGGTTTCATCCTTTGTACGCAGGGGATCCAACATTTATTGGGTATATAACTTTTGAATTTGAACGTTTATTCAAGAAAAACATGTACAATAGTATTATTCAAAGTATTGCCCATCTGAAGCTATGACTTTTTCCCATCTTTCTGGCAATTTGTGGATCCCATCCCAAAAGAACTGCGCCGGCTTGGCAGCCAAGAATGAATCATGCCAATTTTTGATATTCTGCTCTGATGTTAACCGTATTTCAGTGAGGGCGTTCTGCATCGACCGGAACAAATGGTAGTCAGAAGAGGCAAGGTCTGGGGTAAGACTTCCCATCCACTGTTTTCTAAATAGTTCTTAACTGGAATAGCAACGTGGGGCCGAGCGTTGTTATGATGGAAAATTATTGCATCGTGTCTGGTCGCATATTCCGGGCGTTTTTCGGCTAATGCTCTCTTCAAACGGATTAATTGTGTTCAGTAGCGTTGTCCATTGATGGTTTCATTCGGTTTTAGCAGCTCATAATACAGCACACCACGCGCCATGGATATTCGGCTTTGCCGTTAATTTGGCTGGTTGTGGATCCATTTTTCATCACTAGCAACAATCCGATGCAAAAATGACTTCCTTTTGTTGCGTTCCAGCAGCATTTCGGACATGCAAAACCGCCTTTCGACGTCTCTCGGCTTGAGTTCATGTGGAACCCAATTTCCTTGCTTTTGAATATATCCAGCTGCTTTTAAACGTTTTGAAATGGCTGCATGAGTGACACCCAAAGATTCTGCGAGCTCTTCTTGTGTTTGGCAATAATCTTCATAGAGTAATGCTTCCAGTTGTTCATCTTTAAACTTTTTTAGCTGCCCAGGACTTTCATCGTCTTCTAAGCCAAAATCACCACTTCTAAATCGTCCAAACCACTTTTGGCACGTTCGCTCAGCTAGCGCATGTTCACCATAAACTTCCGCCAAAATACGATGACTTTCGGCAGCAGTTTTCTTCATATTTAATAAATGAAGAAGAACTCCCCGCAAAAACACTTTTTTAGGCACAAAGTTCGATATATTTCAGTGAAAAAAAAAATTATTGTTGTTTACGCTTCAAATGAATGACATATGCTGAAATGATGTACAATGACAATGACAGTAGCTTTCCAACACATGTTCCAATGGAATAATACAAGTTACGCCATCTCTTAGCAAACCCCACCTCCGTCTACCAGACAATTTTCTTGCTTGTTGAAGGACCGATTTTATCCGAACAATGTATGAGAGAAAAGGCATCAGCAGTTAGAATACCGTAGAACGTATTACAGGCGAATAAAAGTGGTTGCCCCTATGCCAGTTTTAGTTGGTTTGACTGATACCGATCTTTTTCTTTTTACCGTCGATGTTTGACAATTTTTGTTTTCAGAACATACGTCTTGGATTGAAACTGCAGTCTTTCTGTGCTGAAAGCCTTTCCGCACATTTTTTTCAGCATTACAGCCGACTCTTGGATGACTTTCCTTTAGAACTTTTCACTATTGGAACTCGTTGAGGTTCGAAATAGGTTTAATCGTGGTGTTGAAGGGGGTGTCGTAGAAAGAATATGCGCAAGTACCATTCAAATGAATGTACATCTCGAAAGCGAAGTAAAATTAAGGAGGAAACAAAGAAAGATACCGATGTACGTAGGTTTTGAATATTTGCAAGTTATTATGACAAGGAAATAAAGTAAGTCTAAGAATAAACTGTGACGGATGTTAAGGTAAAATATTTGAAAAGGCGGCATATGTACTACTGGCGACTTCGTTAAAACAAAAAATTAGTGGTTTTCGCCGGTGTCAATTCATTTCGCAGTGTTATCATAACCTGTGGGTTTTATCGCACGTTGGTTGGGGCCAGATAAGAGGGGGTCAAGTATTTCTTACATCGCTTGGGAAAACCTAGATATTTCGCAGAATTTTTGACGACGTCAAATTGGCGAGGCGAGAACCATGAATGAATGAGTATGAATGAGTATTTAAACTTTGCTTCAACAACAGAAACCTTGGACTTTATTTGGTTAGTGGTGCCCCAGATATTTAACAAAATCAATATACACTCCTATTCCCGTTCTGCAACCAAAGAGCAGGGACATTAGTGAGGAGCCGAATAAGAAAAGAGGTACTCTTGTCGTCAGCAAAAGTATATACTGGACTGCAAGTGGCAGCAACTTATAAATCGGAGACAGAACGGAGCCCGATAACATTTATTATGTCCATTTCAGGATTGAAACCCCCCATAACAACTTAAATTGAACATTTCGAGGCAATTTCTAACTAATTGAAGAACTCATCCGTCGATTCCAATTGCACGCATTTCCACTAAAGAGCGTGATGCCAATCTCTGTCAAATGCCATTGAAATATCAAGAGTACATGATTTTTGTTGTTTTGGTTCCACTTTCCAGTGAGACATGCCTTTAAATCACAAATGAACTTTTTGCTATAACGACAGTACAGTCTCATTGAAAAATGTTCGTGTATTGAATTACTTCAACAGCTGAAGGTATATCGTTGGTTACGTAGCCTTGGAAAGATTTTAAAAAAATGAATTATCACTATTGCTAATGCACCTGCACACTTGATACTCGCTTAATCTCGAGTTAGGAGCTTCTAATTTAATGTGTTACCTGAAATAATCTGAGAACATTTTGACAATTGATTACTAAATTTCTCTACCCAAACAAGACAGCCTAAGAGGACGTCTAAACTTCATCTTAATTTTGTGACATGAAACGTTTCAAATCTGCTGGCATTAGGACTACAGCATTACAGAAATTTATGTACAAAGATTCTCTCTGATGCATGATTATTTCTAAAAAGGAAATCCCTTGGAAAACCGAGTTTGTTCTAGAAAAATGCATAGCTTTGCGATTTAGTGTTACAAAAACCAAAAAACGTAGTGATTCATATATACGTCACCATGCATTAAAGGCCACTCTGACTCACATAAACTCTTAAAACAGGGGTTTATTTTATTTTCATAGAAAATTAAAGTTTACAGTAAAAAGTAAATAGAAAAGTTATTATAAACACTAAAAAAATTAAATAATTAATAATTTAAAAAAAATTCGCTAATAAAAAAGGAACTATTACGTAGTGTGAATTTCAATAAAATAATTCCTGTCTTTGTTAAAGCATAGAGCATTTTTGCATTTAGAACATATTATGAATGTCTGACCGACAAAGTTGGAGTTTTTACACCTCAATCTGTTTTCGCCCCAAAGAGGAAAATGCTGTATGCCATCACACCTGACTTCAATGGGAGGTATGGCTTGTGTAGGTCCCTTTTTTCTCTTTAGAGTGCTGGATTTTAACTCCAGTCGATGGTCTTCCTCTTTTTGGTGTCACTGGTACACCCAGAGAGCATAATGTAATTGCTAATGCTTTTCGAAACTCAATTAGTTCAATAGTTTGGAGTCCCTTCTCTTTGTACACTCTTTTGTGTAATACCCACGCATTTACAATAGAAACGTCAAGCAAATGATAGAAAACTCGCATATACCATTTTTTAGTCTTCATTGTAATCCTGTACCTTCCTATCTATATTGCTTGACGATAGCTGGACATTTGATAGTGATATGCTTTGACATGTGGTTTCGGGATGAACACCGACAAAAGTTGACAGAAATGTTACGCATTTGTTGTCTTTCCAAACTATGGAAGTAATTTCATTTTCGTCGTAAGATGTGCCTCTAAGCTGAGATTTAAAGTAATGTTCTGTTGGCAATTTACAATTTGGAATTATATTCCTTCTAATTGTACCCAAAGATAAGATTCCTGTTATATAAAATAAATTTGAAGCATTATGTACAGTACAGACACTTTACTTACCTAAACGAGCCAAATACATTTGAAGCGCTATGGAAGTGTAGAAATTATCAAAATAAAGCTTGAAATTTTGATAACGTGGAACTTCTTTAGTAAGTCTTACTACAATATTACTACTAGCTTCCAAGTCTGTTTCTGAAGCTAATCTCTTAGCTTCCATATTTTCCAACCCAGTGTATATTTCAAATTTGTAGGCGTAGCAAGATACTCCACATAATACAAACAGTTTAAAGCCCCATTTGTGAGGCTTAGTTGGAAGGTATTGCTTAAGGTGATGTTTGGACTTGGAATATTGGAATATTTAATAAAAGATAACAATACGAGAATTTCCAAATACTTTTGTAGTTCTACATCATTCAAGGTAAAGTTCTGTACCGTTTCATTGACAATTTTTTGAGGAAATTATTATCAAAAAAGTACTTGAAAAATTCGTATGAAGTTTCGAGGTCAGAGATATTTCTTGGAAGTTCGCCCGAGCCCTTGAAAGCTATTTTTTCTTTGTCTAAAATCAAAATTTTCCTTTTCCATATGAGATTTTTTACGTTTACTGTGGTATGGATAGTATAAGGGATATTAGCGATATCAGTAGCAGTAACTTCCTTTTCTATGGCTTCCAAATTCAGTTCAAGTGATTCCTGTGTTCCAAGCAACTGCTCTAAATCATTTTCCCTTAGTAGTTTAGAAATCATGTTTTCTTTCGGAATCAATTCATCGAGCTATGAATCCTCAGCATCATCTTCATTTTCAATTGGGTTATCGCAGAAAAACAAATCACGCATTTTATCCTCAGATATTATTTTTCTATCTACCTTGTATTCATTCCATTTTGCTTTTTTTTTTTCAAAAAATACAGCAGCTATTCCTGGCTATTTCTAATACGAAGAAAAAACCTTCTAATGCATGGTGATTCATATATGGATCATTACAAAAAATCAATATTACACAAATGTATCATTCTCGATCTATGAAATATAAAAAAAAAAAAAAATCAACTTTTTTTCACTGGCATAAAGTTTATTTTTCATCTACTCACACCACATGCGCCTCGCGCCTAACTTGTAACAGAATGAAAAGGAATAAGGAATTTAATAAAGACAACAGTTTTTCATTCAGGCGAGTGTTTTACAAAAAATCGTTAAAACACCGTTATGATTCAAATGAATCACCATGCACTATAGGGTTAAATGAAATAGAAATATTTGTTTGCACTTCAGGTTACATTTTTCAAATCTGCGTATGAAAAGGGTTTCGTATCAGATCAATAGTCTCGATTACGCTTTTTTTTTTTTATTGTCGGATTTTGACTATATAATTCCACTTTCACAATTTTGAATCCACAAAAAAGTATGAAATGCAGATTACGGAAGAGGAGATTTCCTGAATCAATCTAGCATGCTTTTATTCGGCTTGTCCGGTATTTCATTCGCTTGGCAAGTTTTTCGAACAAAACAAATTCAGTATGGAATGACGGATTAAAGGGTTTCCACTAGTTTTTTAACGCTCGACATTTCGTGATTTTGTTTATCTTTTTGGAAAAAAAAAAAAAACTAAACCATCCACGAGCAACTACAAAAGATCTACTTGAGTAGTTTTTTCTTTTGCTTACCATAAATGTTCTATATTCTTGGTATCTACGAGTATATAAATTATTTTATAAGAAAAAATAATGCATAGTGAGTTCAAATTCTTGAATAGCTAACATGCAAATTTTAACTCAATTTACATGAAAGAAGGACACGATGTGGTGGCGCTCAAAATTTCTTTGATGTCATGCTGCGTAAACTGAAAATTTATTAAATTCTTTATTTCGAACCTATTTTGAACAGCATTACCGTTAAGGGTTTATGAGTAATTTCAAAGCTTTGTGAACTTAGTTTGGTAGTTTGCTTAGCCGTTGTTGTTTCCGTATATATAAAAGTTTAGGGTTTCGATTTTAAGATTTCTGTAAGGAAAATTCTTTGAAGATCAAACAATTTTACTATAAGAAATTCACTATTACTTATTTAGGTATTATGTATCTGCTTGCGTATTGACAACACCTATTCCCTTTTAAGAGATGCGCTCCATCACTTCAAAAGAACAATATTGCTATAGACTGTGAATACATCGATTTGTATTTACAAAAGATGCATGAAGTAAGAGAAACGCTTTTTCATATAAAATATTCAACTGAAAGGGTGAAGTTGACAAAGAAGAATTTTTCCCTTGTATCGCAAGTTAAAAAATGTTGCTATTGTACGTTTGACGCAAAATCGATTCCCTTGGAAAGATGAACTAAATTCCGTATTTCTTTTTTTCACAGAAATAATCCCACAACTTAACAAAGATATGGTCACCAGAATGTGTAAGATAAAAAGTGTTTTTTTTTTTTTAGAATATATGGAGGGGTATACATATATAGTTGAGACTGAGAATATAGAAAAAAATAATATTTAGATTGTAATTTACAACAACTGGTAGTTTATGCAATCATAAGGCGCTATTGAGGCCTTGATGATTGAGAAAGCCTTAAACCGACGAGCACAGCGTCTGAGATTTCGATAAAATTACTTCTGAGTTAAAAGTTGGCCAGACAAACAAAAAGAGAGTGAATGACCACGATTGTTTTGCATAATAAGATTCCAAAACTAAAGTTTGACCTAGGTTTCGCTCGGCGAATGTTTATTTAGATAAGTATAAAACCCTTTTCAGCATAGACGAGGAAGCAGATCAAAAGTACTTTTTTAATATGGAGGTAATCACCGAACACAAATTCTCTTAATCCATTTCATTTCCTAGAACAAACGAACAACGCGTAATCTTTCATGATTTTTGGGTTTCAAGATCAATACTCATAGGGTGTTGCATGAGCCTGACTAAGAGAAGACAAAACCTTACAGAAGAAAGAACTCAAACCTAAGGGACTAACTGCGGAAGGCGATCATAAGTAGAACAACAGGAATCACAGCTTTCAAGAAACGCCAAGGTGAAGAAAGCCAATTCGCGTTATTTCACGGTTAGAATGGGTCATTTCAGGGGATTTGTGAATATGTGTTACGTTAATCAGATGTACATATATAGCACGAAATATATCAGCAACCTAAAGCCTTTGAATTGGTTCAGTGATAAATTTTTCTAGATAATCGAAAGTGTTAAGATGGAGGAACCTTGAACAAGCTTTAATGGTTAATTCCGACAGATGGCTTTCTACGTCCAAAATAATACTTTTATAAATTCAAAGTTCTAGTGGTAAGCTAAGGCCAAAGTCAAGTCAAATAGTACCTGCTTGACTGGAATTTCGATATTTGTAACGTACTTTAATTTACCGTGAAGCTTTGTAGGACGAGAAGGACACCTAAGCTGATTTTTGGGAATTGCTTAGAATTTTACTATGAGATTATCGGAATAGAAGGTAGCGTACATTAATGTACATTATTGAACTAGTTAATAGAAGTAAAATATTCCATAGGCTCCCGAAGAATCTCGAACCCATCAGACGGTTAATCTCCCTCTTAAAAACCTTCGAAATAGCCATCGATCTCGACATTAAGTGCGATCTCAATCACACAAGACTGTCGATTTGCAAGAATGCCTAAATTAGAGCACACTACATGCCAATAGAAATATTCGCATCATGAATAACTCTCTACTGCGTAGAATATTGGGTCACTGAAGAATATACCCACAGTGACTATCAGGCGATAATATGGCCATTCGACACCCTAAGCTAGTGGGCCAAAAATGGAAAAAAAAAAAACTCTTTCAAAAGGACATGTTCGACAAAACAGTGAATATCAATGAACAGCTTGTAGTGTAGCAATACCCAGTAAAACAAGTACATAGCGCTACTGGTGAAGCCGAGAAATCACTCACAAGCCTGCCGGAGAGAATTCTAGAAGGAGAGCCGATTTCCCGGCACGTCTAGACATATTCCGACTGGTAAGAAGGGACCTAAAAAAGGCAAGATGCAAGATCCTTCCACTATTATCATGTTCAATAATGCTAAGAGAGAGAAACTATCGACTCTGTGGAATATAATTAGAAAACCCAGCATAGAAGCAGTTCCAATAATAACACTAGATGGACTTTTCATCATCAAGAAAGCGCCTGGGCCTTATGATGGCATCCCAAATGAGGCAGTGAAAGCCGTCGTTCAAAAGAGACCAGACTAGTTGTTTATAACAACGATGCAAAAGTATCTAAAATAGAGGGTTTTCCCAGAGCAGTGAATGCTGCAACATTTGGTGCACATACCAAATGGAAACAAATCACATGAAGAAGCAGCATCATATCGCTCTATATGTCTACTGGACACGTAGGAAAAAAACGTTAACACATCATATGTGATAGATTTCTCACTGTGGCAGAAAAAAAGGGAGCATTATCAGATCAACAGTTTGGATTCAGAAAATCGCGCTTCATCACCAACATAATAAAAGCTGTGGCAGACATAGTAGCCGCAACAATAAACGGAGAAAGATGACGATGGGGAACATACAATATGAATATTGTTCAGTAGTGACGCTGGACATCAAAAATATCTACAACTCAACGACTTGGTCTTATATAAGAAGGTTACTAGGCATGAATACACCATACTGCTTGCTAAAGATTGTATCCTTTTACTTCACCAATAGAAGGTTGAGATATAAAACCGACGAGAGGAAAAATACTACAAAATCTCCGCCGGAGTCCCACAAGGATCTGAACTAGGGCCACTACTCTGAAATATTATTTATGACTAAGTTCTGCATTAACACTGCCACTAAGAGTGGCCTAGAATTAGCAGATCACAAACGGAAAAGCGTGGAATACGTTGACAGAAGGGGAGGAAGTCAAATTACTAGATAAAAAGATAACATAAAATACCTAGGAGTAATAGTTGACAACAGACTAAGTTTTATGCCTCACATCGACTATTCGGCAAAATGGCGCCAATGTTCCAGGCAGTACTTTTTGTAATACTGCCAAACATCAGAGTACCCTGATATGCCAGAAGAATCTTAAAATCCAAACTAGTAAACTCAGTTCTGTATTACGCTGCCGAAATTTGTGTCAAATTTGGCTAAGCGCATTAAAGGCAATCAGTAGCTTTGGAACAATTTCAGACGAAGCATCTTTTCTTATAGCTCGGATGATTCCCATAGATATATATCTGTACGGGCAAGATGTGGAGTCTATAACAGGAGAGCTTCTAGTATCAAAGAGACAACAGTCAATAGGATCAAGAAAAAGAAGGAGCGACTTCAATGACCAATGGCAATCTACGAACGGCAGATAGACCTACAGATTGATTCCATCCATAGACATTCAGAAATTTCGAAGGCATGCATATATTTTTGTCTCGATTGCCCAAATCAGGAGAAAGACACAGAACATGAAATATTCTATTGCATACACTTTCTGTGATGGAGAACTGACATAAGTCAATAATCAGAAGAAAATTGGATGGAGATTTTCACATTCGAAAGAATAAGACGTTCAGATGTAGCATAGATTGTTTACCAGCCCCATGAAGTAATACCTAATAACTGTCGCATGGGAACAGTGTATAGTGTTTGATTCTGTATTCAGATTCCTGGAATCGATCAATCAGACACCTGTGACGTGATCCGTAGACAATTTTCCTTGTTGAAAGTCGAAATCTATCAAAATGTTTTCCGGGTTTTAAAAAATTTAATAGTTGGATTAAATACCCACGTCAAAAACCGGATTGGTTTTGGTATTATCACCGAATTCGACATGGTGGATCTTGCAACATTATTATCCACGTTATACAAAGTAGGTTTTAGAGGAATGGTATATGAGTGGTTAAAGTCATGTTTGTTGGAAAGAGAACAGAGGGTTTTTAGTCAATGGTTTTTATAGTATTTCACTAAAGCTTTTAAGTGGTGTACCACAAGGTTCAGTGCTAAGTCCAATCTTGTTTCTCATCTACATTAACTCCCTTTTTAATCAAAATTTTTATGGTAAGCGTAGGGCTTTTGCAGATGACATCGCTTTCACGTACACTAATCTTTCGATTTACGAATACGTAACGAAAGTCAACTATAACCTCGAACTACTTAGGATCTGGTTTACGATTCACAAGCTTATTGTCAGCGAAAAAATTAAAGTAATAAGCCTCAATCTAACACAATGTGTTTTGGATAAATTTAAGCTCTCTTTTCATGCAAGTGCCTGATAAAAGTTTTGTTTACCTCTTCATACAGTTAAATACTTTAAATACCTAGATGTTTTCATTGACAAAACACTAAACTGGAAAGTTCATAGCCAGTATCTAAAATCGTATATGATGTTAATTACACGTAAAATGTTTCTTTTAAAGCCATACTGCTCGTTCCTTCAATGTTCTATTACGGCTTAGTTCACTCGAAACTACAGTATGGTATTGTTAGCTGGGGATGAACCTACATGAATACCTTGAGATTTTGAGATTGCCCAAAAGCATATAATCTGAATCATGTGCGGAAAGAATCGCTACGAAGAAAGTTGGCCCTTTTCTATCAACCTGCCCAACTTGCTAATCAGAAATATTTACATTTTTAAGATACTTAAAGAGTTTTATAAACAAAGAGGTAACGTTTCATATAGGAATTCTTCAATTTAGGCATGAAAAAAAATTTTTTAAATATTTTTTTTATTTTATTCAATATAGTCCCCTTTTAGTTTGATACACTTATTCTAGCGATATTCCAAATTTTTGACCCCGTCCGAAAAGTAATTTTCCGGAAGGTCTGCAAAATACTCCTTCGTGGTGTCGATGATTTCCTCGCGTGAGCTGAATTTTTTATTGATCAACCATCTTTTGAGGTTTGGGAAGAGAAAATAGTCCGAGGAAGCCAAATCGGGCGAATACGGTGGATGCAACAGTAATTGGAGCCGTAAGTCATTGATTTTAGTCACGGTTGCGATGTTCTTGTGCGCCGGTTCATTGTCTTGCAAAAACAAGATTTTTTGTTTCATGTGAGGCACATGCACAGTAAAACTCGCTGTTGATGGTTTTTCCTTTTTCGAGGTAGTCCACGAAGAGTATGCCATGACAATCCCATAAAACCGACGCCATAACCTTTCCGACCCATCGAGCCTCCCTCGGCCGCTTCGGACCATCCTGCTGGCTTCAGTCCATTGCCGGGTACTCATTATATTCTCTGGTGTTCAACAGTTACCAATCGACGCCAAAAGTCTGCCCGGTTCCGCATCAGCAAGTCTAAACACTCTTTCGGAGTGCTCTCGCGTTCGTGTTTTTGGTTCGCGGTACCCAGCATCAGGATATCTTTTTCATATGCAGAATATTGCACAAAATATGGCTTGTGCGCTCAGTACTAATCTTTGTGGTATCTCCTAGCTCGTGCACCTTTACTTTCCTGTCAGCCAACACCATTTCATGTATTTTTTTGACATTGTCCTCTCTCTGTAACCGCATCGGAGGGCCTGCCGCTGCGGACTTGATCGGTAGTGGAGTTGCGGCCACCACGAACTCTCGAAACCAATATTTGACAGTGTAATCTGACGGAGCCTTATCCATATAATATCTATCCAACTTTTCTTGTGTTTCCTTCGCCGTTTTGCCTTTCAAAAAATAATGTTTCATGAGAGAACAAAAATCGTTTTTGTCCATACTCAACATGATGCCAAACACGTCAACAAGAATCAGCTGTCAACACAAAACTAAAGAAAGTATCGCACTGAAATTTGGTATATCTGCCTAAATATGAACGGACTTCAAGGCACCATAACCTTTTTTGCAGTAGCAGCGCATTCTGGCGGTCAAAGAGGTTACTTTTCACTCCACCTAGTATAACTTACGGGTGAATAATTTGGCACTATTTGACATTCCACTCATGCACTAAACACATTTTCTGAACTTTTATTTAGTTGACTCTCGTAGAATTTTTAATAAACTTCCAATATCCGCACATTTAAACCAAAACCTCAACTCATTCTTAAAGGAAGTCAAAAACTGGCTATTTCAGTGGACCCGCGTAACTTGGAGTTAATTTTGAAAGTAACATAACAACTTAATAATAAAATACAAAATGGCTCTTTCATTTCTTATTGCAACCAATCATTTATTTACTCCTCTAAAATTGTTTGTTGTTTATTTTACTTATATAAAAAATTGCTCTTATTTTTTGGAACATAAGATCAACTGATGGTACCTCACGTCAGTTATTCTTTGAGTATAGTTCTTTTTGGCGATCATTCAACGCTAACTTCAAAGTTCCCGAATGATCAATGATTTATTCTACTCACTGTTATATTTTTGATAATTGAATTTGTTATAACCCTATTTATAGGTGACAATGAATAAAAAATGAAAAAATAAATGAAAATGATACCAATTTCAGTTCTGAAATTGAAGATGAAGATATCACTTTTCTCAGCAAAATGGCTTAAGGATTCAATTAATTTCATCGAGTGAGCAGTGTCAAAGTGGGATCCACCACAGTTTGACTTTAACGGAAATCATGGGTTAATATTTGTAGATGATATAAAATCGTCAACGGATTTCTTCGACCTGGTTTTGATAGAATCTCTTTTTAAATAAAATTGTTAAAGAAACCAATCGCTATGCTACCCAATAAATAGCAAAGTTTCCATTTTTACAATCCTCCCGGCTGCGAGACTGAAAAGATACCAACGATGAAGAATTACGAGTCTTCCTTGGCTTGCTTATGCAGACCGGGACCATTAGTTTACCACCCATTGAACATTATAGAAATAAAACGGAACTCGGCAATTTCGACTTTTGGACTAGGACGTTTTCAATTTATATTAAGATTTCTATATTTCAACAATAATGAGAAGAAAATTGATGACCGATTATGCAAGACTAATCCTATATCCGAACACTTCAACGTAACTATGGACCGCATTTATAAGCCGGGGAAAAAATTGTGTATTGATGAAGCGATAGTTCTTTGGCGAGGAAGATTACATTTTCGACAATATATTGTATAAGAAACAAAATGCATAAGTACGGCGTCAAACTTTACGAACTTTACGAATCTGGAACAGTGGTGTTGAAAGTAAAAATTTATGCGGGGAAATATGATGACTTAAGTGGACGATTCATACCTCAAATGTTGTTTTGGCTTTGATGGATGGTTTCCTAAATCGTGGTTATTAGCTTTTTATGGACAGATCTTACGAGTAAGTCAACATATGTATGCGGCACACTGGGATCTGATGGAGAGGGTAATCCAAAAAATTTTGTCCAGAAGAAACTAAACCGAGGACAATCTGAATGGCTTAAATCGGAATCCATTATGTTTAACAAATGAAAATATAAACGAGATGTCTTAACTATATCCAACATACACAAAGGGGATATGGTTAAAGTGAAAAACCCAAATGGAAAAAATTATACCAAACCAGATATACTTAATCAGAGATTAAAGTTTGGGAATGGCAGGTGTTTGCCGCTCTGATCAGAGTATGTCCTATTACTCATTCCTCAGAAAAACCATCCGTTGGTACAAGAAAATTTATCTGTACTTATTCGAAATCTTCCTGCATAATGTTTATATATTTTTTAATCAAAGCAATCGAGGAAATAAAAAGATGAAACTTCTTCAATTTAAAGTATCAGTTATTTTGCATTTAGTTGATGGCGACGACTGCAGCATGTCTTATACGGATTTATCTAATTTTTATTACTTGGAACATCTTTCTCAAACAGAAATAAAAAAAAATGCCTACAAAGCCAAGCCGGATGTGTATAAAGCAAAGCGGCGCAAAGAAAATTAGTATTCCAGACCAGTGTGGCCCAAAATGCCAGCTCTCTGCATTAATCCCTGCTTCAAAGCTTATCATACACGACCACAATAATAAAAATATTTTAATTTTAGTAATATATTCACATATATAATTAACTTGATATAACCGAATAGTCTAAGTTATTATTTTTGTAACAAAAATATTTTTATGATTTAAGTTCAATTTTCTTCCTTTCGAGATATTTAAGACTTTAAATTGCACATATTGCAAAATTGTATGCAATTTCTCATATCAGCGATACTTCTTTTAACGAATTAATGCAAATATTGCACCGTTTTGGACGCAAATTTGAAAAGAAGACGTATGTATTTTGTTGAAATAAGACTAAACTCATTTTTTGTCAACATTGGACTTACAGCACTTTCAATATAAGCGGCTCACATGTTTCTTACACTACATATAGTATATTCAATTTTTATTTATTCTTTCTAATAATTCCTTACTCAAATGGCAATAAAAAAAAAATTCGGTGACCAATTCTAATCAATCTAAGCTTGAACCGCAAACTACGACATATCCAGTAGTCGGCAGTCAATGAGTTAAAATAACGTCCTTTTCACATTTGCAATAGTCCAGGACCTAAAGTTACTACCTTTACTTATTTTTCTTTTCCTTATGGCACGATAATTCGTAAATTTCAGATAAAAATAGCAATATTATACCCTGTGCAACCGCAAGAGTGCTACCTGCTACTACCAAACAAAGTTGCAAAGCTCTGATAAACATTACACGCCTTAAAACGTAAAATATCGCCAAATTTTAAATGCAAGACTTCCCTATTAGAAAGTTAAAAAACACTCATTGGTACAAACTAGGAGATGTAGCTATGTATGTATACCTACATGTATAACATCCTATATGTTTGGCCTTTCCATCAATTCTTCTGTAAGAAAAACCTTTGATTGCGAAAAAAAGAATACACCAAGGTACTCCAGAAAATATGTACGTAAGCGCGAAGTGTAAGATATACCATATGCCAGGTATGTATGTGTTTGTTTGCCCCATAACAAGTTCCGTATCCGACAATGGCCTCCAAGCACGTAGTAAGTTTTCCTTTTTTTTTCTAAAAATAATACCTACTGCGAAATGCCCTATTAAATGGAAATCAAACATGAAATGTGTGTACTCTGACGGAAAAATGGTAAAAAAAAATGATAAAACCAAATAACGACAGCTGCAAAATTTTAATTTTAATTGAAAAACATATCTTGTCCAGGCTAGCGGCAATTGTCATAGATTTAAGTTACCTAAGATCCAGCACGTACCCCTCTTCAGATCCTTCAATCCACCAATTAACATGCTCTCCACCCTTATACGAGTCGAGTGAAAAACAGTATAAAACCTAGAAAAACAGTTTGCAGTATGCGGCATAAATTTATTGCATGTGATCTGTTCGTTATGACAACAATCAGCTGTGATAAATTGCAAAATTGCAGATTCAAAAATGTATCCATAATTCAATACAGCACAGATAGATACTTCACTTTACTTTTTACTTTACGAAAAAGTGTTCGCAACAGACCAATTACGCGTAGATACTTTTACAAAAGTATGGCATCAGATGGTTCTGCCTTTTCTCAGGCGATTATAAAAATCTTTCAACTTTTGCACAAAGGTATATTGTCATAGGTGTTTTGAACTTTTGAATTGCCAAAGTATGAGTACAGATAAATTTGAACGAACTTTCTTCTATAAAGTTCGTACATCCTATTGGATGCCTCTAGTCAATTCTTGGAATTGGTCTGCAGTAACTCAACTTTCTTCTTTTTGATTGACCTTTTCTTTTCTTTTCTTCAAATTTTATTTTTTTTTATAAGCGCGCTTAAGAAATTTGTTTAACCTTAAATTGTTTATACACAGTGCGGGTGAAGGAGATTTAGGGAAGAACAAAAGAGAGGTACCTATGTACATTGTTTTTAAAAGTTTGCTAGTTAAAACGACCAGGAAATTGAGAGTTCGACAAGGTATTCCATAAGCTTATGTCTACGGGGTAGCCTTTCCTCAAAAACTCCTACTTATGGATATATTTTTTAAATAAACGAGGACTGTGGTATTATTTTTAATACCATCTTCGTCCTCATAAATATTGAAGATAAATGTTGTGGTGATACCCTTTTAAATTTGATCTACAATAAATTCCATATCCAGAAATTCTTTTGGAGTAAACGCTGAGATACTTTTTGATTTTGAAGGCAGTTACATACACCACGCTTCCTAGCACATCGAAACCTTTGTTATATTCTTATAAAAAATATCAGCAGAAATCTCTCAGAAATCTTAAAGAACGTTCGAACAACGACGGTTTTAAAGTGGATAGAAATAATACGATATGTTTACCAAAACATACAGAGTAAAAAGACGGCGATACTAAAGAATGTTTCTACGAACAAGAATGTTTCTGAACGAAAGCTGTCCGAAATATGACGTTGATGTTTAGTGTTTCTAACGCAAATATGATATGGGAGGACATTTTTTGCAGCGCAATTGGGAAGCATAGCCTGCATGACTCCACTCCGGGAAACGGACTAAGACTAATTTACTTCAATTACTCATGCAAGACATATTTCTCACGATTTGTGTGAGAAATAACAAAAAAAATAGTGCAGGGAAGTCAAAAGAAAACATATTACGCAGCGCCGGCACCCCACCTCTCCCGCTCCTGGTCTTAAGTACTTTTGCTTGCACTCGATCACTGCACAGCCAGTGACTGAGAATGTGTAACAACTGATCGACAGCGGGTTGTGAGTGTGAATTTTCTTGGTGCACTGTTTCCTATTACTATAAGGGCAACTGCAACAATTCGATTCGGTAAACCAACATCAGAGTTTTCATTTCGTATCGTCGGTGTTCATGTTTTTTTTTTTTTTTTTTTTATTTTACTCGCGGGCTAAGAAATAACATGAATGACGGTGTGTTGAAATCTTGACAACTTGACCCAGCTTGTTAATGGGCCAACGCGAATACCAGACGTTGATAGTCATACCGCCAACCTCTGGACTTGTTTTTAACTTCCCACCCTGATAAGTACACCGTTGAAGTGCTCTCCCTTTCTAGGCGCTTCGGACCATTTTGTCATATCCGCTAATTTCTCGTACACCTTCCACACAGTAAGAGAAAAGAATCCTAAAAGAACCGTATGGCGATACGAGAATACCAATTGGAACGAACTTAATAACATCTTTAAGAATTTTAGCTGGTCGTTCTGTTTCCTCAATAACGACGTGGATTCCGCTGCTGATATGATCCCAGACACTATTTTCTTTGGAATGTGATACTTTATCCCTTATCGGATTAGAGGATCAGAACAAAAGCATTAGGCTCTTTTGTCGAAAATGCGCGTATTTGGAATCGATTAATCTCTCCTTCAATGGATTAGAAACTACCTTTCGGAACTTTCAATTCACAAAATAAATTCTGGTGTGCCCCAGGGTTCCGTTCTGTCTCCGATACTTTTTGTAGTTTTCATCAAATGATTTCTTGTCTGCTACTTCTAGTCCAATATATTCCTTTCTCTCTGCTTTCGGCTGTAGAATAAGAATAGCAGCGTATGTTAAGCTCATTCAGTTTCAATATTGACAGCATAACCAATTGGGGAACTATCAACAGAGTGAAATTTATTGCTTCCAAAACTCAATGCTGTCTGCTGTCATTAAAGCGAAATTTAAATAACCAGCCATTATCCACGAATGGCACTTACAAAGTCGAAACCGTAAAACTTTCCATTCTCGGTATGTGTGTCAGTGAAAAAACGTTGCAAAATATCCAGGTTTTCTCAAAAGATGTATGTAATACCTCTCTCCCTCTGATCAGGCCTCAATACAGAAGGTATTCATTAGGCCAAAATTGGAGTACAAAGCTCACATTTGACAGGTGCTTCTAAAACCTCTCTACACCAGTTAGATAGGATTCAGAACCATGCGATAAGACTCATAGCTGATGCTAATATTATCCAGTCAATTAGCAACCTCGAAAACCAACCAAATGTCTCGTGTCTCACCTTGCTCTACCGTTATTTTCACCACAAATGCTTCATTAAAATTGCCAATAACATTCCGTCCCTTCAAACCTTTAACGTTAACACCCGCCTCGCTATGAATACTCATCAGCTTACCTTCAAGCCCAATTTCAGAAGGACGTTGAAATATCGTGATTTTTTTCTAACCTGTATGTCTCGTTTATTGAATACCCAGGCGAGCTCTTTTTTTCTTGACCATAATAACCTTCAAACATTTAAAACGAACAAACAGCGGTACCTCTCTTTCTTTTCACTCGAGCTATCCTTCGACCGCGGTGTGTGCAAAAATTCTCTAGTATTATATCTAGATGTCTGAAGTTTCTGAGCAACGAACATATATAAAGACTTTTACCTCGTTGCAGCTAAGATATATACAGATATTTCAGACACCATAACAACATAAGAATATTCAATGTTCAACGGCTGTAATCGCAACAAGCCGCCAGAGTTTTCACCGATTTCGCATCCCTCAACCTATGCAATCAACATTACGTTGATTGTGGTGAGAAGACATCGGAAACGCGGTAACATAAAGTCCATGGTTCAATGAAGAACGGAGGGAAAAGAAAAGCGAAAAACACTGACTTTTACAGAGAAAAAGATAGAGAATAAATCATTCAACCTTCATGATGCAATCCAAGGGATTATTATGTAGGAATATGCAAGCTACCTACCTGCCGAGCTATTTAAAGCAGCGGGAGATGATATAAAGCGTGGCCGATGTTTGATTCTCAAAAAAGGAGGCCCTGTTAACCGCACCAATTAAAGAGCGATCAATCTGCTTAATATCGCATATAAGATCTTATCTGTAGTCTTGTGTGAACGCAAAAAAGTCATTTATCAACAATCTGATTGGCCCCTAAAAGCCCAGTAGAGATCTTGAAAAACCCAAACAAGTCTAAATCGATATACACCACTTCTTTATCGAATTCAAGGCCGCATATGACGGTATCAATAGAAACGAACTATACACTACACAGAGTCATGTCTAGCCTTGGTATCCCTGCCAAACTCGTCAGACTGTAAAAACTGGCGATGGAGTACGCTCTCTCGCTCGACCCATAAGGGTCGATAATGACATCTCCGAGAATTTTGATGTCAAAAAAGTATTTAGGCAAGGTGATGCGTTTTCATGTAACTTTTTCAACATTATGCTTCAGAAAATGTTACGAAACTTGGAAGTCAATTTTTTAAAAGTCTGTATAACTACAATACATACTTTCAAACGCAGATGACGCACTGGTGAGTTCGTAAGTATTGGAACAGAAGCTAAAAAAATTGCTTAAATCGTGAATGAGGGCAAAAATCGACGAATCGGAAACGTCAAAATACTCGTAGATAGCTATAACTTTGAGGTAAACACGGACTTTATGTATCTCGGCTCCGAATAGTTACTCTTGCCAATCGCTGTTTCTTTAGGCTAAGAAGACAAATAAGCAATAAGGCCTTGTCAAGAAATACTAAGGTGAATCTATGAAAGACCCTCAATTTGTTGGGGTAGAAGCATGGGCGTTAGCGAAGTTAGATGAACATATGGTTTCGTTTCGAGGGCGAAATTCTTCGAGTGTTCGATTTTCGATTTTTGATCCCGTTTGATGGAGTTTAGAAGAGCAAATTCAACAACAACGACAGCTCTTCGAGCTGTAACATTGTAAGTCACATTGAACTGGTCAAAAAAGTGCACATTAGTCGCCTCAAATAGCTAGATCATGTAGAGTCAATGAACGTTCTACGTCCAAGAACCTTCGATTCTAACTCAGTCGAGCAAAACTACGCTTTAGGAGGAGCGCACAAGTGAAAAGAGACCTCAACCAACTTAGAGTGCGTTAACTTGAGAAGTTATTTGTTGAGGCCTAAGTTCACCCCGAACTGTAACATCATCTAAGTTAACAGATTGATTACAAAACGAACGATTCCCGTGAAATAGTCTTTCCTCGGCTGTCGTGCATGACAAGGAAACAGCCGATTCTATGGTGGTCACCGTAAGCCAATCTATTATGAAGCTTACTAAGCTAAATCGGAACTCTCTGATTTAAATAACGATTTCGTATGATAAAATTAATAAAATGATAAGAAGAGATCGATGCCTTGCCAGTGGCATCGTTCTACTGTATAAAGGCAAACTCGTCAAGAAAAACTAAAACGATTGCCGAATATTCCAATGTATTATGAATATGTAAAGTGACACCAATCTAATGTAAATAATGTCAAGAGTAACGTCAAATAGGTGACGGTAATAACCAAAAAACTCAAAGCTAAAGTCTGCGTACGGTGAGGCAGTGTTAACGTATTCATCTAAGATTTATTTTAGACCTCACTTTGTATTTATCCGCTTGACATATTTCAGTGGTTAATAAAAGAAGAAGAACAAGAATCCACATTGCATTAGTTTGATTATGTATATGCGCTATTCCTAATCTAGCGCACATGAAAAGACTACAAATCTAGTTTATGGAGAAGCCCTAGTGCAAGTGCAAATGAAACTACCTTCTTAGGAACTTATTGAATACTACTAGAAAATCGACGGTATTTCTTGAGGGTATTCCAAATGTTCAACTGACTAAGCTAATCGAATTTGTTAAACTTAACCTGATTCTATAAGTTCTCTGCATAATGATAGTGCAAATTGGAATGAATGAGGGAATACATTTACTCGCTGACTCTGCTGTCTAAAAGTGAATTACGCGTAAAATTATAAATCCAGGAATCTTATTTCATCACTATTCTGATTTTTGCCTTTAAGGAAACAAATAGTTACGGAATACCTCCAACTAGTGTCTCATTTCATTTAATCACCTTTTGAAATATAACCAAACCCGATTTAATTGATTGTCAAAGAGGGATTTCATTTCTCAGATAATTGAAAATACGTCCTTTTCTTATCTGAGTTGTGCATTATGCACAAAATTAATCGTCAGCCGTATAACGATGTTTTGAATTTCACACCGAGCGCACACAAGAGTTACTGAATCCTTTGCGTTTTGGGTGTTAGGCAACATCAAATTAGCGTCGCACACGTTTCACTTCCTTCCGGTTCAAAAGCAGTGAGTGGAAAATAATATGAAGAAATTCTTTTGAAAGTCAAACCGTTCTTTGCTTAGGACATCAAACTAGAAATCTTTATTAATCTCCGAAGCCATTCGATTGAACGTGTTCGGTAGTGCAGTACCCTGGAAGGTTTATGGTAAATTTGCTATGGTTTGATATGAGTGATTTAAGATGAATTTATCCACCAGCAGAATTTAAGATTGTAACCAAATAAAACAAAACAATACTATCCCAAATAGATAACATCGCTCAAGCAAAGAGAGTCTTAGATGCGACCAGGAAGACTAAGCTCCCGTTTCAAAGATCAAGTTAGTAGACCAAGTAGGATGACCGTATGGTGAGGTGATTTCTGTTCTGTTGGAACTCCATAGCCTTAGTGTTTTACGTGGTAGTTTTTAGCTCCAGATCATGTTTAATTAGTAAATGAAAAGTTTTCTGGTCGTTTTTGCCTCGAAGGGCAAAACGATATTGAATATTCTCGATTCGGGATATATGAACTCGTTGAAAGGGGGAACACGAGGGCCAGACAAGGGTAATGTAAAGTGACCTTGTAACATAGGAACTGCAAAAAATTTTAGACCATCGTTTGATAAAACGGTTTTAAGGATTTTCTCATCAATATGCGAACAGAAGTTAAACTCTCTATCGTATAATATTCAAAAGTCGCGAAGGGATTGAACCTGGGGTATACCATAGGTTAGCCATGCAGAGAATAAATTCGTGAATAAGAGTGATTTTATTTACGTGGCAAAGTCGTCGACTGACATTTGGTGACATTAAATTCTCAGTAATTTTTAAGACACTAAGTGGAAAACTTATCGAGGTCTTCTTGAAGGAGGTGAAGAAATAATTTTGGGGAACTTAGTGTCGTCAACGTAAGTGGACAGGGCGCAGAGTTTAATAATCCTCTCAAGATCGTTTATAATTAAAATAAAAGGAAAGTGACCTAGATGCCTGCCTTGTGGGACACCAGAAGTGGCTAATAAGAAGATATTAAAATAATCTGGAGTCAAAATATGTCAATCAAGATAAGTCAATTTGAAAAGGATCAACTGATGAGATATTTTATAGCCATATCAACGATGACGTTGGTCTACGCAGTGTCGATAAAACAGTTATAGAAGTTGTAGTTGTACTATAGAGCTGGGTGAATTGGAGTTAAGTTTCAATGTAGTTAGAGAAGTTAGTAGTCAGTTTTGTTTCGTAAAGAGCGAAGACTTCTGCTATACCAGGGAGGGTAAGTAGATGTTGTTTTATGTCGAGAAAAAGGGTCGTAAAAAGAAATGGAATTAAATATTTCACTGTAAAAAATGGAGACAGCATCAGTTAAAAATGGGCTGGTAAAATGTAAAGAAGATTTGCCGAGATAATAAGCTCTGTTAAAGTTATAAGAAGAGTGAGTAGGGGAAGAAGTGGACCTGGGTGGAGCGTTAGGGAGAAAGTCTAGTTGCCTAACGATAGAGTAAGAGAAGCCGCTTACTAGGCACATGCTTCAGTCTGTTATGCGAGGCAGATTTAAGTCACCGAAGTAAGGATATCGTCGATTCAATGGAATCACTAAAGTTAGTAAGTGAGTCGATAGGTTGAGCCGGAAGAAAGTAGCAACACATAACGTACAGGGATCTATTGGGTAGTGTTATTTTAATTGAAACAAAATTAAGTTTGACAAAGGAAGAGATAGCGATGAGAGAAGAATTAAGGCTATTAAGAATGGCAAGTAGGAAGCTTCGGCATGGAGAATCAACAATAGGAAGGGCAGGATCATTAACCATAGGGAGAGAGTGATCGTCATCTCGGAAAACATTATGTCATAAGGAATAGCTCCTGGCTGTTTATGTCGAGGATCAAATTGATTTCTATAGATTTAGACAAAACAGCATGAGATTTAGGGTTCAAACCTCTTACGTGTTGGTAGTTAAATGTAAGTGGCAGTTTGTTGCGTAGAGGAGTTGGGGAATGTAGATGAAATGCAGACAAAAAGGTAAGTTAGGAACGAAATAATTTATTACGCTCCGGAAAGCAGCGAGGTCATCCACAACCTTTTTTAAAAATTTATTAAAATTGGTTAAAAATTTCGTGGTACGTGTTGTATAAATTTCTGAAACTAGGGAAATACTAGTGAAAAGTAACCTCCTTAAGCGCCAGAATGCGCTGCTTTTGCAAAAAAGGTTATGGTACCTTGAAGTCCGTTCATATTTAGGCAGACATGCCAAATTTCAGCGCGATACTGTCTTTAGTTTTGTTTTGACAGGTGATTGTTGTTGACGTGTTTGGCATCATGTTGAGCATGGACAAAAACGATTTTCGTTCTCTCATAAAACATAAAACGGCAAAACGGCGAAGGAAGCAAGAGAAAAGTTGGATAAATATTATTGGGCTAATGCTCCGTCAGATTACACCGTCAAATATTGGTTTCGAGAGCTTCGTGGTGGCCGCAGCTCCACTACCGATCAAGTCCGCAGCGGCAGGCCCTCCGATGCGGTTACAGAGAGAGGACAATGTCAATAAAATACATGAAATAGTGTCGGCTGACCGGAAACTGAAGGTGCGCAAGCTAGGAGATACCACAAAGATTAGTACTGAGTGCGCACGCCATATTTTGAGCAATATTCTGCATATGAAAAAGTTATCCTGCCGCTGGGTGCCGCGCGTACTCACTCCTGACCAAAAACACGAACGCGAGAGCACTTCGAAAGAGTGTTTAGACTTGCTGATGCGGAACCGGGCAGACTTTTGGCGTCGATTGGTAACTGTTGAACACCATAGAACAGAATGATTGCCCAGCAAATGGCTGAAGCCGGCACGACTGCTCTGAAGCGGCCGAGAGAGGCTCGATTGGTCGGAAAGGCTATGGCGTCGGTTTTCTGGGATTGTCATGGCATACTCTTCGTTGAATACCTCGAAAAAGGAAAAACTATCAACAGCGAGTATTACTGTGCATTATTGGAGCGATTGAAAGCCGAAATCGCTGCAAAACGGCCTTACATGAAGCAATAAAAAATTTATTTTTGCAAGACAATACACCGGCGCGCAAGAGCATCCACCGTATTAGCCCGATTTGGCTCCCTCGGACTATTATCTCTTCCCAAACCTCAAAAGATGTCTCATCAATAAAAAATTCAGCTCTCGCGAGGAAATTATCGACGCCACGTAGTATTTTGCAGACCTTCCGGAAAATTACTTTTCGGACGGAATCAAGAAGGTGGAAAATCGCTGGAATAAGTGTATCAAGCTAAAAGGGGACTATATTCAATAAAATAAAATAAACATTTAAAAAAAAAATTTTTTCATTCCCAAGTAGGAAACTTTTCACCCCACATAGTACTTTGGTTTTAATTCTCCAGACACGGTCAGGTTTACTATATGGTTTGAATGGGTAATGGAATGAATGGTGATTTATAGTTAGGTTTGTTATATGAGACGTTGTTTCATTTTAAAACCAGCATCTTTCCAAGGTTAAGATTGGTATTAGATGGATTAATAAATAGCCGTTCATATCTAACCGGGAAGCTTAGCTTGAAATTGCTTTAATTTTTGTGGTGAGATGTTAGAAATATTATGCATTGGCTGATGGCGATGTCATAGCTCTTTTTGAAAAATTCAAAAATCTAACCAAAATCTGCCTAATTTAGGGCACCTTTGACGAGAAGGGTGATGAACTTTTGATTCATTGTGCAGAGTCGGTCTAGCCTGCTTTATCATTCTGAATGTTAAATTGTGTGACAAATTTTTGTGGCATGGCGACAGGTGGATTTGACGTTGGAGCAGTTATATCACCATAAGATTTTTGGATTGAATAGCTGTTGCAAAGATTTGGAGGTTGGGTTGTTGGCACTGGATGTGGCAATGATTTGACTTCGATTTGTAACAATTCAGCCAAATTTGAAGTTTTGTATTTGTAGTGCGGCGAGGGATGGGTTGGAAGGCCATCGATTTTGTGGCGTACTCTTTCAATGAGGTTTTTCCAATCATTCAACATTGTTCTATTCGTAGTGTGTTCGCTTATTGATTTTATTGAATATAATGTCAAGCATAGACTTGTACTGATTTGAAAGTGGATGATTGTATTGCAAATTAAAGATGGAGATTGGATGTGGAGGATTGGAGATGGATATCTATGTCTTCCCAAAGAGAGTTGATGGATGGAACTACACGTTTTCTTCTTGAAATCCATCTTTGCGGAACAGATAGATATAATTTCACGAGAAACCGTAACAACTAACGCATACGTCTGTTGCTTTAATTTTTCTTTTATATTGCTCGTACATAGTACAAAATGCGTATATTAAAGCATAGTGCTCGACTGTCGTGTATAACTCACATTTACTCTATGTGCAATGTCGTCATCGCAGTTTCCTTGTTTTTGTAGATTTAGGTGAGAGCTAAAGTCCGCATTTATTAGTCATAATGCGAACTTAATGGAAGGAATAGTGGAGAATAGTGAAAGTGAGATGGGCAGTGCTAAGCTGGAAGTCAAAAATGGAGAGGCTATAATGACTTTTCGGAGCATACTGGAGATTGGTTCGTTGGAACCATAAAAGGTGTGATGTGGTTGTATATAGAAAAGACGAAAACATCGTATATTACGTAGAATTGTAAAGGAAGGCGCAATACACACAACCAGAGAGCAGCCAACGAACCAAGAGTAAATCAGCTACGTTTTACAAGGATATTTACATTTATAAGTTACATGCGTCACAATAGGGGGGTAAAATAAAAAAGTCATCTCAGGAAGACCTCAAAAAACGAATCGAAGGAATCGACGTTGAATGTTAACTATTCATGATAAAGGATCACGCTGAAAGGGTTACCAAACTTGGCTGGAATATTCAAGTAGGGGGCGAACAATGGTGGTTAATTCGAATAGAGAGCTGGTCACATAGAGATTTGAAATTTCTTTAGACCATCGTTTTATAAAACCAAGTAATGATTTGGCTCTTAAAGTTGTCTCATCATTATGCAAGCGGATATTTAACTCTTTGATAAATATGTAAAATATTCCAAGGTCACCAAGGGATTGAACCTGATGTATAGGTTGGTCGTGAAAAAGATAAATAGATAAGATACATAGATTTAAAGCTTCAAGCAATTTTGTAAGAACCAAGTGGTAAGACTATTCAGATCTTTTAAAGAAGAATAGAGTCTTGGGGTGAAGAAATAGTTTTGAAGAATTTGGCGTCGTCACAGTAAATTGATAAAGGGCAAAGAGTCTCTCAACAACGCCAACAAAGGAGTTGAGAGGGCTGACTTAAAACGAACGTTATAATAACGGGTTTCCAAATAAGAAAATATAAATTTTAATAACAAAGGATCAGAGTCGAAGGTGGACAAAATCTTTCGGAAAATCTATAGCGATGACATCGATTTTTTTTGGCTAAAGGGGCAAAGGGAACGAATTCAACTAAGTTTGTAACATTGATCTACCTTCCAGAAACCCGTACAAACTAGAGGATTTAAGTGACTTGCTCTGAAAGCTTAGCGCTTCTTATAAAACATATTTTAGAACATTTTAAATTTTAGGTATGTGAGAAAGTTAAGCGATAGGACGGTAATTAGCTACTTAATTTTTTGCTCCGTTTTGCGAACCGATAATCTTGTGGTGGGAGAGACAGATTGGAGAAACACTTTTGAAGAAATATTGCGAAAATAACACATTTCTGGTTGAATGGATATATTACTAAACAAAACTGCCGTATTTAGTACGATGAGCAACCTTAGGCAATACAAGAGCTGCCAATGCACTCGGAAAAATGCACTGTTTGGTGCGGTCTGGCGGAATCAATTGCCCAAATTTTTTCAAAGATCACCGTGAGAACAACGTTACTATGAATGGCGCCTGCTATTGTTCAATTATTTCGAACTTTTTTTTTGAAACCTTGTCGAAGTGTGTTTCCAGCAAGACGCGCTACATATCTCGTAGCATGCTAATTGATAAACTACTTGAGAAATGAGTCCGGTAAGTAATTTAATAACAATAGTTCCCTCTTAATTCTTTGTATAGGGTGATTCATCGTAAGGTTTAATTTATAGTGTAAAATACAACACATAATTTTGAAAGTGAACTTAAATTTTTTATTTTCAGTTAAAAGAACAATTCATGGCATTTACCTTTTAAAAATGATATCATGTAAATTTTGGGCGACTCGTTCGAGCATAGCGACTGGACTCTCGCGGAAAAAAAGAGTAATATTAGCTTCCAAAGCGTCAATCGCAGCTAGCTAATTCCTGAAGATCTAGGAATTATCTAGGAATAAATAGTCCAAAGGTGTGATATCGCACGATCTAGGCGGCCAATTAACCGTAGCAAAACGTGAAATTAACTGCTCACCAAAATGATTTCTCAACAAGTCCATTGTTTCACGCGCTGTGTGGCTCGTAGCGCCATCTTGTTGAAACCAGAGCTCACCGAGCCCATGTGCTTGAATTTCAGGAAGCACATAGTCCATTAACATGCCGCGATAACGGTTACCATTGCCGGTAACATTCTGATTTTCCTCATTTTTGAAAAAATATGAACAAATGATTCCACCAGTCCATAAACCAGACCATACCATACCGTTGTATGTAATGGTAGCTCTTGCTACTCTTCGGGTTGCTCATCAGCTCAAGTACGGCAATTTTGTTTCTTAACGGATCCATTGAGCCACAAATAGGATTCATTACACGATAAAACACCTAATTTTCATTGAATTTTTCCAGAGCCTATTCACTGAAAATATGACGCAAATCCAAGTCGTCTGGCTTTAATTCTTGCACAACTTAAATTTTGTACGCTTTCAAGCCGAGATTTTTACGTCAAATACGCCAAGTTGTCGAATACACCAAGCCAAACTAGATTCGTTACGGTCTTCGCGTACACTCTCAGCTACAGCCGCTATAGTCTCTTCACTACGTGCTGGATGTAGTCTAACCAGTCGAGTATCATCCACTTATGTAAACTGGGACTCAAATTTGTGAATGGTATTGGCAATATTTGTTTCAGTAGGTCGATTATGCGTACCGTAAATTCCTCGAATCGCACGAAAAACATTTCTCACAGAAGGCTGATTTTCTTAATACAGGTGAACAATTTGGAGACGCTGTTGTGGCGTTAGTCTTTCCATGATGACTTGCCAAATAATATTAAACAAAAATAATGAGACAGTTTGACAGGAGTCCCGTGTGATCTGTCAAAAAAGCCTATGGAAAATCAAACCCTACGATGAATCACCCTATATATGGTAGATTAGCTTGTTTCCTCTTAGGTATAATCGGCTATTTTCCTCTCATACGCGACATCCGTAAGGCTTAGTACTCATTTTATTACGCTTTTTTCTTTCTGTAAGCTTTTTGGTAATATTGCCTATGGCATCAGAGTGTTCCAAGCTTCGTTGCACCAGTCCCATCTTCAATTATTGTGCGGTTTCTCAGCTTGTATGTGCGTTACAATTCTTTTTATAGAACTTGACTAGAAAACTTTTTTCAATCAGTAATTTTCAAATATTCACGCTTAGGGATATCCTTAAGAAAATCAAGAAGTTCACAACCTCTTTATCAATTTAAAGATCGCATATGATTTATTTTTGGGTTATTCATAGTCTTGTCTATTTTTGTTTTTCCGAACGAAACGAACAAACTGGAAATCAAGTTAAAACAACGGCTATAACTTGGATGTTTTCTACCCCAACTCCGCTTTTAGTTCTGATAATGATACCTGATCAGAAATCAAACTATGAGGAATCGATGGTTTTTTTGATTTTAGAAGGCAAGGTCTTGTCAAGAAACCCTAAGGTCACTATAAGAGTCAAATCATCCCATTCCGCTCTATCGTGCAAGATCATGGAGTAAGCGCGGGCTGCGGAAGATATCCTTTGCTCCTGTTTACGTTGAGGGACTTTAGAAGAGAAGATATCACAAAGTACCGTGCGAGTGTATACGACATTGATCTACTCAAAAAAAATTCGTAAGATGACAAGACTATATAGAGGGAATGGATGCCTATATTCCGGTTAAAAAATCGCCTATTCAAGCCTTAAGAGACAACGAGTACTCAACTATAACTAGTTGAACAAGGCACGTGCTTATTGAAGGGGCTTTTTAGCTGGAATCCAGATCCTGAAACACTAGATAATACTAGGGTAAAGCCTTTCTTGCATTTAAAATTGAAAATTTGTATGTCCTTCAAGAAGAAATTAAGATAAGTAGTATGGAAGTTTCAATGGCAATTACCAGCTGAAAACATATAGTATTTTGTTCCCACAACAAGAAACTAAAGGACATTATTTATCGATATTATTTTTAAATAGCAAGCGTGAATTAGACTCGCAAAATTCAGTAGACAAGTATATATATTGTAACATATGGAAATTGTTTTGCAGCCATAATCGTATTAGAGCACTTCCATTCAGGATTGTTTTATTTTTAATTCATTTAACTGCTTCCTAAATCCTAGGCTCAATGCTACTTGAATTAAAAAGATTTTTTTTAAAGTTTTTATTTCAAAGTCTTCCGTTTTATTAAAATTTTGTTAAAAATTACTTCTACTTACCTATTAACAAAAAAAAAAAAAAAAAAAAAAAAACAGAACTGAAAGAAGTCCTTTAGTCCTTTATTAAAACGGCCTCCAGCAGTTACACAACTTATCTATTCGCGTTCTGATGGAAACCAGGTGGTGGAGTTCTAAAAATCTGAAGGACGAGAAGCAAAAGATTCTTTTCAGTAGCTTTGTATCATTGCCCATCAGAGGCTTTGTTGTCATCTTTCGTTATCTATGGGTATCGATTTCTTAGCTGAGGAGGGGATGAATTCAAATAAGGATAGTCAGGAGGAACTTTTTAGCTTGCCACCATTCAAAGAAACAGATTCATATATCCTGATGTCTTTTGAAGGCGACATGGCGTGCAATTGTATTTGAAATACGATTAACCTAAATACCTATTTGAACATGACGAGACGTCGAAACAGCATTTTGTTCGTTATTTTATTTTTTTTATTTTTTGTGCTCATCTAATGCGATTAAAATCATTTGAAAATGTGCCAACTTTTCTAGAAAGATGCGAGTGAACAGATGCGGAAATATTGTGATGTTAGGGTTGCCACGTCAGATATGATTGAGAGCAGTTAGTTTTAATTGTTGGCATGTGTGAGCCCCGATCTTTTGAGAGCAAACTGGCTGTATATACATGAAACAATATGATTCTAAGTACAATACGAGAAATAATATAAGACGCCCAGTTTTGTTTGTGTCGTATCTTCGAGTATGGCGGAAAAAGGTATGCATCAGCTATTACCAGGTTAAAAGGCGGCTTTTATTTTAACCCGAATAACAGCGAGAATAGGTTTGTACCGACTACTTATTCGATAGGAACATTCGATATGTTGATTTCTTTCTGCTAAGGAGTTAAGTACAGACTAGTTACACAACATGGTCACGAGACTGCATTCTCTGTCTAAGATGCAATATATCTGAACATTTCAAAACTTCACACTTGAGAGATAAAGTATGCTTCAGTCATTTTCGCCGATATTAATAGTGCCTTTGGCAATATAAGTGCTAACTGCAAAACTGGATAAAAAAAAAGGCGTATAATAAATATCTAATCGGACTCCGATTGCGGCCAACGGCATTCACCCCTTAAAAAAATATACACTACCAGCAGTAAAAAGGTTAGTGGCAGCACTATTAGCAGGCTATTAGATATGCAGCTTCTAATATAATAAAATTCACCCGATTCTCACAAACACAACCCTAGTTGAATAAGTTTTGTCGATATATGCTAGCAGCAAAAAAAGGCGCATTAAGTTGAAGGACGTGAGCTTCTGATCACCTCTACGGTGAGACAGATACCGTCTTTCCTTTGTGGAAAAAGATCTCCGGAATGCCAAAAAGTAAATGTTACTCCAGATAATTTTACCAAAACAGAGCCTTCAGAAACGAACCAGAAAACATATTAGAAGACTCGCAGAGAATGATGATAGACTAAGGAAGAAACTAGGATAGTGTTATGTTTCGAGGGTCTACTCGTATGTACAAATCAAACTCAGAATATCTTCTGACAACCGCTGTTCATAGTTGCGAATTGGTTTAAAGATGATTAAGAGTGAGGTTGTTCTCCTTACGAGAATTAGAAGAATAACCAGATAGACCAGTGCACTTCGGCTAAGTATGAACGTGCACGGTGTAAAATACTACCGGAATGTATTCAGAAAATTAAAAATACAAGTTTATTCATCTAAATCTATATTGTCCCCTTTATTCGGTTTTCGGTATGTCCATCAGTGCTTCCTGCGATTTTTCCATTACTTCCTCTCAGCTGCTGAAACACGTTCCCTGTAGTAATTTTTAACTCGATTGAACAAAAAGAAGTCACAGGGAACCAAATCAGGTGAATTCATTAGCTGTTCAATGGTATTTTTTGCATTTTTTGTCAAAAAATTACGAATAATGATGGCACTGTGCGACGGAGCGTTATCATGATGCAAAATCCATGAGTTTTTTGCAAACAATTCTGGTCTCTTTTGGCAAATTGCTTCAAGCAAACGTCTCATAACGACCAAATAATACTCTTTGTTTACTGTCTGGCCTTCTGGCAAAAATTCATGAGGCACTACACCGTTGTAATCCATGAAAACCGTGAGCATTCCCTTGTTTTTTGACTAAAAACGACGTGTTTTTTTGGTCTCGGCTCATTTGGTGAACGCCATTCACTTGCCTGATGTCTGGGTTGCGCGTCGTACTCATAAACCCACGTCTCGTCTCCAGTAATGATCCTTTTGATGAATGTGGGATCGGATTCAGCCTTAAAAATCATCTCTTTTGCGACGTCAATACGGTTTCTTTTTGCATGAATTTTTTTTTTTTATAATCCCGCGCGCACACCAAGGGATATGAATACCTTTTTACTGGTTTGTCTCCAGGGGGCGGGCGGATGGTGTAGTAATTGAAACTCATGTGTATTAGGTTTCGATATTTTTCCCAGAGCTGGTTGTCAAACTGGACGGGACGAGCTAGTACATCCTCAACCAGTGGGTCTTAAGTACTTGCTATTTGTTAGTTCGTTACATTAAGCCCAGCCAGCAACCACTCCAACATCAGTGTTATGCCTTCATGAGTTGACGCCGACGGGATTTTCATATAACTACATACAAATTCTATGAAAAGACTATTTCAGAGAATTGCCTCGCACAGGATTAGAACCCGCGACCCTCTCCTTGAGGAGTCTATGCATATACCACTACACCACGGAAATTGAGATCTTTTGGAACCAACTTTGCTGCTAGACGACGGAAACCCAAATTAATAACCAAAATGTCTTGGACGGATCCATAGGCAACGTTCAAGTCCTCTGCTATATCTCTGATGGTTAATTTTCGGTTATTGACCAACATTTCTTTTACTTCATCAATGTTTTCGTCGGTTTTCGATGTCGATGGTCTGCCACTACGTTCATCATCTTCGATTGACTCACGACCACTTTTGAACCGCTCGTTTCACTGGTAAACGACCGTTTTCTTTACAGGATCGTTGCCGAAACACTTTTCCAACATTTCCAACGTTCGCGCACCATTAAATTCGTTTTTTACGCAAAATTTAATACAAGTTCGTTGTTGCAAATAAAAATCGCCTACACACACAGAGATAGATGTACTCTTAGCTACGTAACTTTTGACGCTAAGATTTAAAGGGAATGTCAACAGCAGATGTATCAACTTAACAAAATAAACAAAACTCAAATCGGAACAATGGGAGCGCCGCACGGTGGCTATTCCGTTTTTTTTTTTTTTTTGTATCAAGGTGGTATACTACTTTGAACAATATATGTTGTCATCAAACTTTCAGACAACTCTGCAAGATGTAAGGCTTTTTAACGATTTAAAGGATATACTAGATAGAGTGAAAAGTAACCTCCTTGAAGGCCAGAATGCGCTGCTACTGCAAAAAAGGTTATGGTGCCCTGAAGTCCGTTCATGCCAAATTTCATTGCAATACTGTCTTTAGTTTTGTTTTAACAGCTGATTGTTGTTGACGTGTTTGGCATCATGTTGAGTATGGAAAAGAACGATTTTCGTTCTCTCATAAAACATTATTTTTTGAGAGGCAAAACGGCGAAGGAAACAAAAGAGAAGTTGGATAAATATTATTGGGCTAATGCTTCGTCAGAATACACCGTCAAATATTAGTTTCGTGGTGGCCGCAGCTCCACTACCCATCAAGTCCGCAGTTACAGTAGACAATGTCAAAAAACTACATGAAATGGTATTGACTGATCGGAAAGTGAAGGTGCGCGAGCTAGCAGATACCACAAAGATTAGTACTTAGTGCACACGTCATATTTTGGGCAATATTCTACATATGAAAAAGTTATCCTGCCGCTGGGTGCCGCGCATACTCACTCCTGACCAAAAACACGAACGCGAGAGCACTTCGAAAGAGTTTTTGGACTTGCTGATGCGAAATCTGGCGAACTTTTGGCGTCGATGGATAACTGTTGATAAACTTGGATCCACTCATACACACCATAGAACAGAATGAGTGCCCGGCAATGGACTGAAGCCGACACGGGTACTTCGAAGCGGCCGAGGGAGGATCGATGGGTCGGAAAGGTTATTATTGTCATGGTATACTCTTCGTGGACTACCTAAGAAAAGTAAAAACCATCAACAGCGAGTATTACTGTGCATTATTTGAGTAATTGAAGGCCGATATCGCTGCAAAACGGCCTCACATAAAGCGAAAAAAAATTTTGTTTTTGCAAAGAAATGCACCGGCGTACAAGAGCATCGCAACCACGGCTAAAATCAATGACTTACGGCTCCAATTGCTGTCGCATCCACCGTATTCGCCCGATTTGGCTCCCTCGGACTATTATCTCTTCCCAAACCTCAAAAGATGGCTCATCAATAAAAAATTCAGCTCACGCGAGGAAATCATCGACGCCACGGGAAGTATTTTGCATACCTTCCGGAAAATTACTTTTCGGACGGGATTAAGAACTTGGAAAATCGTTGAAATAAGTGTATCAAACTTAAAGCGAACTATATTGAATAAAATAAAAAAAAATAAAAACATTTAAAAAAATTTTTTTTTATTCCCAAGGAAGTCATCCCACCTGGTACGTGACGGTGATAAAACTCATTTTATCCCATTTGTCAGTGTTCCAATAAAATGGCCTTTGACATAACAAGCAAATCGGAGGCTGGTTTCACTAGGAAATTAGTATTTCCTATACTTGGGACTGACTTTGACCTCATTTTACTCGTATGTCTTAAAAGCAAAAGGAAACCTTAACAAAATAATCTGAAAATAAACAAGAATCTGGCTTTAAAGTTAATAAAATTTTAATTAAAAATCATCTTTGGAGTTAGAAGTACTAGGTGTTGCCAAAATTAAATTGCAACTGTTTGTTAGGATAGATTTTTGTCGAAGCTCAACGAAGACGCAGTTGAGGTTGGCTTTCGAGAGTGACTGGTCCAAACGATAAGGAGCTGAAACTTCCTTATGTTGTTCTCGTTTACTATGAGAAATTATTCTTTTATAAAATTGTCGTTAAGGTTGGTATCCACATTATTATTCAACGACTGGACAAACTCATACATACGCTTATTCATCCTCCCAAACTTGGTAGATGATTTAGTGTATGATCCAAAAAAAACTTAGTCTGTACAAAATAGTTAACCTTCAGCCATTTATTTTGCGCCATCTTCTTAGAAATACACATCGCCAACGTCCATTCCTTCGATTTTCGGTAACAAAAATTAATTAATCAAAGTTCCATACCGCAATTCATCCACTGTAACAGCCTGTAGATTAACAGGCCTCTCAATAATCATTATTGAATTTTTTAAACCTTAAATGCCTTAATTCTCCTTGCTAACAAGATGGAAATGTGCCTCATCGCTCAAAATAATTTTTTGGTTAAATTATCGATCAAATTTTCTGCAGAAGCTGCATGAATAAGAAGGAAGAAGAGACAATCCTCCACCTACTCTGTACATGCCCAGCTCTCTCCCAAAATAAGGAAGCTGCACTTAGGAGCTTTCTTCTACAATGATTTAAGCGATCTAGAGAATATAGACGTTAACAGTCTCCTATGCTTCATCATAAGCTGAAATTGGTTCCAAGAGTAGGAGGATCACAGATCCACGTGGCATCACAATGGGACAATAGGCCTAAGTTTTTCCAACAGCCACTCGTACCTAACCTAAATTTAAATTTTCATGGGGGCTGATGCCCCCGTTTATTTGACTTAATAAAAGCCAAATCTAACTTAAAAACTAAAGAAAAGACTTATGAGCTAGGAACCAAGAAAAGAGTGGAGAAGATCTTGTTTGAGACGAGGAGTGCTTAGGTTGAAATCAATAATGGTCCGTTGGAGCTATAAGGTAAGTTGGACGAGCATATTTTTAACAAAAACAGCAGGTTTAGTAACTTCTTTTCAATAACGGTATGATCGAAATTTTTAATGAGAAAGGGACCAACGGTGAAATGTAGTAACAAAGTTGGCGATGGTACAAGGATCATTTGAAGGTTTGGTTTCGATAGCGAGGAAGGATGGATAATCACCGGTCTTACTTTTGCAATTGACAAATTCAAAAATGACTTGGTGACATTTCTAAGATTGGTTTGCGCACTATTCAGTTAGCTTTGATAGAAAGAGTTGTAGAGTTCAATGGAATGAAGATATGTACCTAGACAATTTGAATAGTCAGAAGAAGTCTGAGTTCAAAGGAATACCACCCATAAAATGTTTCTTCTTCGGAGTTTACGATTATATCAATAAAAGATATATGTAGAAGATGTTTTGTGGTAAAAAATGGTGAGGACAGCGACCAGAGATAAATTGGTAAACTCGAAAAAAGCCCTGCTTAGAAATGTATTAGCTTTGTGAAAATTGTAAGAGAGAATTGCATGAGCAAGTGACTGAAGGGGAAAGTTAAGTGGAGGATAATAGTTATCAATACTTGAAAGAGATAAGAGTCGATGGGATCAGCTGTGAAGATAAAGTCTAATTGCCTTTCCATATAGGTGAAAACGCCACTGACTTGACATAGACTAGAATCTGTTAACCGATCTAAGAAGAAACATTCCTTAGTAGAAATGGGATTAGAAGCGATGAAAAAAGATAGTTCTTCTGATGGAATCCACTTAGCTGACGCAGACTAAAATTGCCGAAGCGAGTCTGATATGTCGATCAGATTTCAGGATTTCTATGTTTGGGATAAGTTTAGTTTCAGTCAGAGTGTGGATATCAAATGGGAGAGCATGAGATTGATGCAAAACGACATTGACTTTAGAACGCAGTTCTTTTACTTTCTGGTAATAGAAGGTGAAAAGAAGGTTTTTGCATGACTTTTTAGGTTTGAAAAAAATAATTGTGGTCAAGTGGACTGCATTAAAAGTGTGAGACTCTTTAAGAGTGTACATAGTGGAGAAGAGCGGCAAGAGCGTCTGCAAATTTTCGAGGAGACGTATTGAAAATCTCGTGATGCTTAATATAAAATTTTCTGAGACGGGTGACATTGGTAGGGTAGCCTTTCTCCTGGATCGAAACCATGACGCTTGTTTTTGTTTTACCCTCGTAGCACACCGAGTCGGATTTATCGTGCAGATAGGCGAGATATAGACGTATATTCTCATATATCTTTTTATCCCTAAGCCTAGAGAGCGCATAGCGACATTCAGTAGTATCGCTAGTTTGCTGCGTTAATTTAACAGTGGGTAGCGTCGGAAGTTGGGCTTAAAATGTGAGAACTGATGAAGTTAGGATACTAAGCTCCAGTTCTGATGCCAAAATTAGGTAAAGGCGAGTGCTTTAGGTGTGGAATAGTGGTAGATTGAGTTGTAGGGGTTAAGTCGAAAGAGGCATGTTGACTTTGGGACTTGGTTTGGGATGGAATAGAGGAAGTTGGAAGGGTAAGAGGCTTAAAATTCAGGAAAAATGTAATTTTGAAATTCTAATTGGAAATGGGTATATTGTTCGAAAAGCAGGTGGGTCTTGATAATCTGGCGTTACTTGCCAGATTACTTGAACAGATAGTTTTGATGTCATTCACCAGTTTACCTAGGTGACGTAAGGGTCTCCGGGAGTCTAACTCGACTAGACCTTCAATTTGTTTATTCAAGCTCCTTACTTTAGATTTTATAAGATCGGCTGAATTCTGGACTGAGTTACATAACTCTTCAACACTTTTTACATTGTTTTCAATAACCGAAATTTTATTCGAAATCTTTTTGGCGAGTACGTCTTGGTAGAAGTTATTGCCAAAAGCACATGCGAAAGTAAGATAATATTGCACTCATCACAAACGAAAATTAGGTTATCGGAGAATTTGTTAGTGAACACCGTATTTCTTTTGTTTAACCCGACACAAACGGCATGAAAGGCTTTCCCATAGATGTCCTTGCAAACTACTCAGTCAGCATTGTTGTGATTGATTACACAATTGACAATTCCGGATGGTCGTGTAGGTTGTGAAGGTCAATGAGGGTATAAATATAGGTCGAATTATTGTTTTTTTTTTTTTCTACCAGCAGACAAAGAAATAAATGAATTCGAGCACTGAGGGTTAAGAACCGGAAAACGCAATTTGATGAAAATTTGAACTGATAACTGAACAGGTGAATAGGGGAACAAGTATTACAGAGTAAATCACCTAACCATTGATCTAGTTCTTACGTTTCCAACTCCCAATTGGCAAAGCTACGACTCTGCTGATGGTCAGTCAATTGAAACTTACAGGCTGAACGAATATGCCCCAATTGTTGGATAAATGTGGGATCGGCTAATCTGGGTTTTCGAATATACTTTGACTTACGGAGGCAATATTCTAAGTTATTCTTGCGCGACGAACACGATTTCGGTTCTTCACATTTATTCCCAATAGCTAACATTTCTTAACCAACCTACCAATTACTGGGTAACAATTTCTATGCAATTTGTTTCAATTTTATTAATAACGTAGATTTAACTTATCATTTGTGTGCAATGATAAAACGTTTTTTGACAAACGAACATGTTTTACGGGAAAACGCTTTGGAACGTTAAGATTACCAATTTAAACTACCGTAAACGTTATGTGACGTTCAACACAATTATTTTGTCTTTATTTTAAAGATAATTTTATGCCTTTAATAATTTCGGGCACTTTGGTGCCGCATCTGGCTCGAATAAACCGCAATCTGGAAGACAAATTTTCGACCGCTTTTACGAACAGGTAGGACCGTATATCGCCAATAACGCGGCGAATGTTGGCTTTCATGTTCTCCTTGGTAGACCACTAACAGAAAATAATCACACGAACTTGGAGACCGATTTAAAGGCGGTAAATCGAAGCATAATTATGCGTTCTTCGAATTTTTACTTCAATGAATTGATTGTGGTGTGCACTTTATTGTATTTTAGCAGAAGAACGAAAAAGTCAGTAATCATGTGTCAGAAGTGCCCTTCATTGACTATAATGTCCTGGAGGGCATTAGTATTGAGCATAAAGCATAAAGCTCATCAAACAATGACTTTTCGTGGATGTATTAACGTTTCAATAGTGGCTTGCGTATTTTCTTCACTCCTACTGCGACAGTTTTGATTGGTAACTCTCGTTTTCGGCATGGTCACGCTATGGTCAAACGGCCTGCATTCTTCCACACGCTGGATCGTAAACCAAGATTTCTCCGCAAAATCTTCCATAAGGTGGATGGTGCAATTCAGAAAACAAACTTGTACGGTGAACTCCTCCCATTTTCGCTTTTTTTAAATTCTAATCTTTCCCTTTTCCTGATCGAGAACTTTTTCACGCTGTCCTGGTTTTTACTTCCATAACCCCTTCTGTCACCAAATATTTGCTTCTGCGGCGCTGAATTAACGGTTCGTTGACGTTTGTAAATGGCGGTTTTATACCGAAAAGTTTTATGTTCAAGCGCTATATGTCAGCCAAGAAAATCCAAACAAGAAAAACCAAAAAAAAAAATTCACTTGTGCAGGGAAATAAACACAACGCGCGAGTGCACTCCAATCAACACCTTCAGTGCAGGCATCCCAGCCACCCTGCCCATGGTCATACTGTTCCTGGCACGCAGTCCGTGCTGTAGGACAATTTAATATATATGACAATGTAGTATGTAACAACCGATAGATAGAGGGTTGTGGATATGAATTTTGTTGGTATGCTGTTCCTAATTATGGTAAAGGCATAACAACTGCAACAAATTGATTCGGTGGGCCAACCCTGAATTTTTACTTCACATCTTCACAGTATAGTCGGTCTTTGTGTTTTTTGTGTTAGTCGTTTTTATAGTGACTCGGTAGTTTAGAGTAGATATTGCCTTTATTCGCGGGCTAAAACGTAATCACTTTTGTGCGTACGACCTCAGCTGTATAGACCAGCTGGCACTTACTGAAACATAGGTAGATCCCTGTCCATACCTCTCAGATCACTTTGATCACTCTGATCTGAAGCTACCTGGCTACAAACTAGTGTCATTATTATTCTCTCACCGCGGTCTCGCCATTTACGTGCGTAGTGATATACATAACTTTCCAAAGTCCAGCATAATGTAGTCCCTGTTTCAGTCGGGAATTCAATTTCCTCTGATTAAAATTCCATCTTCGTAAGCAAATCGTCCACTATTACTTTATTTACAGAAGTACAGTAATTCGACCTTCAACGAATTTGATGAGCTGTTTGACGTCATACACAGAATTGTATCCCTGTACCCTCATACTGCAATCATCATTACGGACGATTTCAAAATACACAATTCTAGGTGGCTTCGACATTCTGGACAGACAACATTCAAAAGGCTATGTGTTTTTTTCGTACACCACACAGTTAGAGAAAAGATTCCTAAAAGAACCTTATGGCAAAAGGAGAAAGCCAATTGGAGCTGTCTTAACAGATTTTTTCGGAATTTTAACTGGTCGTTATTTTTCCTCGATAACGACGTGGATGCCACTACTGATATGATCACAGACACTATTTTCTTTGAAATGAGATCCTTCAGCACTCTCAGATTGTGTTTTGTCTCGGACCACACTTGAGTGCGTCAAATTTTCAATGGGACAAATACACTTCCACACTCGTGTAGTAGCAAGAGTTCTTAAAGATCTTAAACTTCACAAATCCGCTGGTCCAGATGGTATATCTTCCCTCCTTCTAAAATCTGGCAAAACCACTGCCTAAGTTTTTCCATTAGTCCTACTCTTTAGGACTCTTTCCGAGCAGATGGAAAACAGAATTTGTCCAGCCCGTCCCTAGAAAAAGCGAATCTTCATTGCACTTACGTCCCTTCTTTCCAAGGTCTCGAAACACGAAAGCTTCTCATGTCTTGGCATGTCTCACCGAAATGTGGAACCAAAGCGTACATCAATCTGGCGAAAGCAAGATAGTTGCACTTGACATCTTTTGTCAAAAATGTTTGCTTTTGGGATCGATGACTCTCTTCTTCAATGAATTAGAAATGACCTTTCTTAAAGTTCAATTCAAGTTGTTTTGGATGGTTTCAAGTCTGATATTAACAAAATAAACGTTCTCGCCAACAATTTTCATCAACGATCTCTTGTCTGCTACTTCTAATCCAATGTATCTTTTTACCAACGACAGTACTCTCTGCTTTTGATATTCATTCCCTGGCTCACGTCCCTGCTATTCGGACGTAGAACGGGAACGCAAGCATATACTAAGCTCATTAAATTCTAATATTAAAAGCATAACTTTTTGGCGAACCACTAACAGAGTAGAATTTAATGCTTCCAAAACACAATGCTGTCTGCTGTCGTTAAAGCGAAAAAACTTTTCATTCTGGATATGTGTGTCAATGACAACGTGCATTCGAATAACCACATATTCGGTGTCTACAAAAATGCTGCGTATTTTCTAGGATTTCTCAAGCGATCTAAGAAATAACTTTCCCTTTCTGATCTGGCCACAATATATAAAGCATTTATCCGCCGAAATTGGAGTACAATGATAATATCTGGTCGGGTGCACCCAAAATATCTCTGCACCTGCTAGATAGGATTCAAAACCGTGCGATAAGGCTCATAGGGGATATTAATTTTACCCAGACAATGAACACCCTCTAACACCGACGTAATGTATAGTATCTTCCTCTGTTTTATAGCTACTTCCACCACCAGTGGAATACACCTCTCGCTATGAATACTCATCATCATACCATCAAGCCCACTTTTGGACGTACTCTAAAATATCGTGATTCGTTAATCAGCTGTACAACTCGCCTATGGAATGTCCTGACTTTTTTCCTAGTCATTATTACTTTCAAACATTTAAAATCAACGTATATCGGTACCTCTCTTTCTATTCTCCCTGATTTTCTTTCGCTCGCGCTGTGGCAAGCATTTTAAGGGTACTTGAATACTTTGAGTCAAGTTATTTCAGACATGCTACGGTCGCATATGTTGCATTTTCATTGATCAGGCAACGATCGGAGTTGACATTTCCTCTGCTGTAAGTGTTGACACAATTAAAAAATCGGAAACCGAAAGGTTTCTACAACGCCGTAGCAAGATTTTTTGCGATATCAAACGTCTAAGGTCTTTTACGTAATGCTGGTGGTAGCTGCAACTAGATGAGATACCCGATAATCCAAAGAAGAGATTTATTGATGAACATATCTACAATCAACCCTCCAGACTGTTTTTTTAGTTCAAGCCATTACATAGTTTGCCGTGTCTTATCATATTATCTCTTCATGGATAAGTTCGGGAAATTACGGAAGATACAGAAGATACAGATAAGGTATCTTAACATTATTAACAAGTCTTTCGTATCATTATTTTTAAAAATGTTTTGTATGCTGACTTGCTTCACTGCGCAGTGCACAACCTTCCACCAACAGTCCAGAAGGACTTTTCTAGAAATTAGTTCAGTAGCAACCCTGCCTCGTGTTGTTGCTCCTGCTGGTGATGTTTCGAGTTGTGAGGGAACTGCACTGTCATTCTCGTCATCATTGCTGTTGTTCCAAATCATCATAATCGCTGTTCCGTTTTCCACCTCCTCACGTCAAGGAGTCGCTCGTTCTTTGTACTCGTTATCATAAACTCGCCGCGCGACGATAGCATTAAAACAGAACCTTTTATACGTGACAGTATATGGGGTAATGTCTGACTGAGATTAAATTATGATAAATGAATCTGTTGTTGGTTTTTTTCTTTTACTTGTATTTTTTGTGGTGAAGGTAGTGTTATGGCAAGCCGCGCCATCGGATTTACCGCGCGTATTTTCTCCTATTTGTTTTTGTAAAATTTTATTTGTCGTGCGGTTAGACGGAAAAGGATATTGATTTCCTGGAAAATTTGTAGCAACGGTCTTTGCCTTTTCATACGCCTTCGTAAAATTTGACAAAAAATTTGCATTACATTTACATCAATTACAGATATTCACTGGGAAACGAGAAGTTAAACCTGAAAGCAGTAATGGTGACTGTGGTAAGCTACTGAATTGCTAGCAGAAGCCTTCGGTATATGACGGAATCAAGTAGGCAGAGGTTCAACTTGCGATTCAATTTTTATTTTATTTATTTTTTTTTTTTTGTGGTTTTTTCCTCCATTTTTTATTTTTTAGATTTCCATTTGTATAAAGTTATCTTTGTCGGCTTTATTTATTTTACATGCATAGATACTCCTTGAGAATGGGGGTGGTGGTATCTGGAGGATTATCACATAGCCACTATTCGGTTATGGCGAGCTGGATTGCCCGCAACAGGGGTGGATTTTTTTTTATGGTCGAAGTTTTATTAAAGAATTGACAGATGATTTTTTCCTTCCAACGTTATTGCGATTCATTTTTGTTACTGGACGAGTACGAGTTTATTCGTTTCCATGGCAAAAGGGACAAAAACTGTGCATTGGTGTAGAATTCTTAGTCTCGATGGAGTTGTTGTAAACGTATTATGGTTATAAATGGGTCTGAATTAGATCTTGAAACATCGTAAAGCTACTTGAGCAAATAATTGCTAATGAAGTGTATAATGTGTAATAATGGCGTTTTTATTCTTCTAACTAAAGTATCTGCATGTAAAAGACATTAAACAATGAAAATAGAAAGCAATCAACTCTAACAAATGACCTTTAGGTGAATTCTGCACCCACTAAGTCTTTCCGTTTAACTTTTATGTATATTGGCAGGAAATGGAATTGTGTAAGCTTAGGGTTTTTTCTTTAGAAGAATTATTGAATTAATTTTTTCTTTTTTTGAAAATTTAGTTAAAGCGATTTTGTAATGCTTGTGGAACCATCCATATATTACTCCTTATGGATGATTAACCTAATTTCAACTAAGAAATTAAATTTATTTGTACAAGATATCGAATTAGGTATTAGAAACCTTTGATATTTATCGTGTAGTGTGCTGCGATTAAATCAAAGTAACCATTGGAAAAAAATATTTAAATAATAAAAGAAAATTAATTCTTAAAAAACATTAACTAACATCTAGATGTTCTTATTGACCTAGCGACTGAGTAAGCTGTTAATGGTCCACCTACGAGAAAATTATCTGGTATTAGAGGGTTTAAGTCAGTATTGGAAATAGAGCATTAAGGACGTGAATGTAATACAGCTTCTACTTCTACTACTTCTACTCCTTCTGATACTTCTAATACTTCTACTACTTCTACTACTAATATCACTCAGACAGTGGACACCTCGAACACCGACGTATTGTTGTGTCCTACTCTGTTTTATCGCTATTTTCACCTTCAGTGTTCCATAGAAATCGCCAGTAGCATTCTGCTACTTCAAACTCTTAACCGTAACATCTGTCTCACCATGAATGCTTAACAGTATACCGTCAAGCCCATTCTCAAATAAATTCTAAAATATCGTGATTCGTTCTTAAGCCGAAGAACTCGCTTATGGAATTCCCAGCCTACCTCTTTATTTCCTAGTCTTTACAACCTTCAAACATTTAAAACCAACGTTCATCGGTACCGCTCTTTCCATCCTCCCTGTGTGCAAACATTTTAAGAGTATTTAAATCTTTTGAGCGCGCGCAAATTATGGAAAAAAAAAACTTGACACAAAAATGTACAAAGATAGAATTTACTGGAACACGTCGTAGGTTCAGCTTAACCGACTTAACGCCAGCCTCCCAATGGCCACCGAAATTTGGTGAGGATTGAGGGAATTACATCCCTTGCCAAGCTATACCGTCCTTTGCAAGAGCGGCACCACCGGTGTAGTTTTGTGTTTACTATAGAACTAGTTTGTGCATCTGCGTGAGGTACCGTCAAGCTCCTGAAAAATTGGTAACGTTGTCGCTAAAAATATTTGAGCATTTTCCACCGCGTGAAACAAATCTACGTAAAGCAGCGATGAGGGAGTCTGTCGTTAGATCGCTTATAAGTTCCAAGTGAATTGCTTTTGTAGTTATGCATATGAATAAGGTAATGTACGCCTTTGACATTTTCGCCTTGCGACGTCCAAGCAATTTGATTTAATTAAAAATTGTCCAGCGTAATCACTTCAATCTCTACTGAATCCGATAATCCGATGTGGTAGTATATCACCCATTACCTGCTGACTGGTTTGCTTCCGTTGCATTTAACACTGCTTACACTTATGAATTATTTTGCGAATTGGATTCTGATACCCACGGTAGGATACTCAATGCTGAAAGATACATGAGCATGTTTGATGCGTCCACTAACACGTAGGAGTCAATTCTCATCTAAGAATAGTAAGTCTCTTAACAGCTTTGATTTTGGCGATATTTCGTGCCTAGTTCGCAGGTATTGAATGTCGCTTACGAAGGCTCAAATGTAAATCATCTCCAAAATAACAATCTTGAAATACGTCAAACAATGGATGTTTCGTTTGATCTGAACTATCAGTTTTGCAATTGTTCATAAACTGAATAAATCGAAGACAGAACCATTTAAAACCGTGACCAGTACCTGCTTTGGGGTGGCTTTTAATCCTTTGCAGCCGATTTAGAGTTCGAAATATCGAAAACTTAAATTCAGGCGGATGTTCCTCGGGAAACGATAGTCAAGCAGAATACCACGTGACGCAAATTCCGCTGGATGTTATGTAACGAGACGAGTATCTAAGGATTTTCTCCAAGATGGATGCAGAACGGTTAGCAACAAAAGTCGTCCATCGACGGGAGTACGAATATTGTAGTACGTAGGCTAATGAAGTATGATTTTGTAATCGCACGTTTCTTTCTTTTTTCTTTTCTTTTCTTTCTTTCTTTCACCTAACAAAGAAGACGAGAAAACACAAAAATACCACCCATTTTGAGATGAGGAACGGATACGGGTTTTAAAGGGGCCACTTTTGTGTTCGCTGCACGATAGTGATGGTAATATCTTAGATGTAGACTTAGAACGCGCATTCAAGAAACCTTGAAGTTCTATGTCATCATCGGATTGAAAAATACGAGTTTATCCCAAAAGTTGCGAACCTATATTTGGCGGTGCAGTTTCACAACATCTTCCGTAAGGACATAGCTATGTTGTCGAGACCGCAAACACGTTAAATTGGTGGCACGATTAAAAAATGGCTATTAAATAAAATTCCATCGACATCTCGATAAACCATCAAACAGGGCACGTGAACGAACTATCGGGTTTAAGAACCATGTGATGAGGCGGATAAAATTACTGCGAAGCGTCTTGGTATATGGCCATGGTCGAGGTATCCCTTTATATATTTGGAACATTGTTGTTCCAATTTTTGATTTTTTCGAAACCGATGTTCAATCAAGCTTAAGCGCGAAATCGACCGGTGAAGAGAAAGTTTTAAACAGAAGAGCGATAATACATATATTTTCCGACAGATTCTGAACGATAGGTGTATCTTCAGGCCCACGTTTTTGTTCAGATTCAAGAATATTCCATACCTTATCTGCATCTAGAAGCATATTTACCGAGTTGAGAACGTTAAATAGTGGATCTGCTAGAAAGAGTTTAAACATGTTCCCATGTAGATACGTCGAACGATTGAAATGGTAACTTTGAAGTTAGCATACCGAGAATAAATGGATTTGAATTAAAAAGGCCCCCTTCTAACGATAATAATCCGGTGACCGGTATCCGGTCATTACAAGTAAGTTTATCAAAGCACCCACTAAAATAGCCGATAGATACCTCTTCTTGTCTAATGCATCTGAAGATCTTTCCCATCGGTTTTCATGTTGCATCTGAGGTAGAGCATGCATTCAAAGTGTAATGTGCACATGAAGCTCAACCAATCACTCCATGCACTTTAGCAGAAAATACGTCATACCAACTGGTCTGCAGATCTTACCGATTAAGTAATCATCTTTATTACAAAAGATGCAATATTATGTTTAATTGCTTTATCCGTCACAAAAACAGTTAGTTCAAGCTGATGTAATGATTAAAACTACTTGTAAGCTGATGTCGGGAAGTAATTTCTGAGCATGAGCCTATTAATGCTTTCAACTCGGGGAAGGTACTGTTCAATTATCTGAATGCTTCAGGCGCATTTTTTTTTTTTTTTTTTTTTCTATTAAGCGGCTGCTGATTTTACATATTGTTTCGATGTATCCCTAAAAATTATTCTTAGAGAACCGAATAAACATTTTTAGAGTGTTACGGAGAGAATTGATTTGCATTTCATTTGTTTCTAGATCCCAATCTCCCATTCATATGTAAACATCATCTTATACAATTGATTTCAGCTTCTGTACTATATACATAACTAAGCCAACTTATACACTTTTTTATTTCCTGGTTTGATTTAAAGTGTTTAGGTGTCTATCACCTGCCTGCTCAGTTGTGGTGATCGCGTATATCACTGTTGATCTCATAAGACATCTCTAACTTATTGACGTTTTAGCGTCCGAAGTTGTCCGAAGTTCCAAACACTGGAGATGTACTAGCAAACTACTCACAAGTGTCTAAACTATTATACTAACTCGTAACTACATTGTGTAAATTTGTTCTACTTTTCAACATTCTTCTTCTTCTCCTACTACAAAGTTTAAAGAATTAGTGAAATATTGAAAAGATAGTTTGGAAACAGTTTCCACTGCGATTACTATAAATAGGAAAAATCCCAAAAATCACTGATTCATTCCATCATATCCCGAGCCATAACGTACAGCCTGTCAAGTTCAAATTTCAAAATTTTATAACTCTGGCAGGGTTGCAAATTTTCTGATACATGGACGGCAAATACATAATTTTTAATAATCCTACTCTATCAACTTCAAGCTGCCAGAGTTCTCTAAAGCATTTCTCCCACAAAGTTGTTACTCTAACTCCTTGGTTCATTTGCATTTTATGTTGATTCTCAAAAAAAATTTTTCCTTATTGTAAATCATACGATATAAACATGACGAAGCTACTATCACTTGTCTCCTATTTCTGCACCCTTTGTATAAAAATTTATTTTCCCATTATGTAACATAGATACTCTAAGCTCAAAATCATTTTTTTGCAAAGATAACCAACAACACATTACATCGTGCTGCTCCATACACAATACTCGTAAGAGTACTTCACCCATTTGTATAGTCGATGCTAAAGTGAAATATAATCTTCATATACGTGATGTGAGTACACTTTTTGCCTTCTGTAAACGTACCGTTACATACGCCAACGATTTTGAAAAGCATTTATGTACTCCATCTCAAACAAATTTATCCATAAAACTACAAAATAAAATCTTCGTCGCAGTCGCATATTTTTCAAAACTCTTCACATATGATACAAATACAGTAGTACATACAGTAATACAATAATGCCATCTCATAACGACTTTGCTTACCACCTGCCTGCCGATACCTAGGCTTTATTCCACTTAAATAATTCAGAGTTCTGAAAGCCAATCCCCATCAATATCCTTACTTTTTTTAGGAAATTCGAGCGAATCAAAAATATAAATCACAGAAGACATTAAGACCGTAAGACTGTAACACGGTTAGAGTGGAAAAAATCACAATTCCAATGACGTACAAAGTAATATCATTGTAAAACTGTTAACAACTTATTAAGGACATTGCTAAAAATTTCAACTCACTTCTGAATATTCATTCCAACACTCGTGTTAAATTGTTGGCGAATTGGCCAAGCTGTCAAACCGTATTAGGCATTCCACACACACATTACACTGTTATGACTTGGAAAATACTTAGTCGAAGGGGCGCTCCACATCGCCGATAATACATCAAAAAGAGGTATGTTCTCCCCAAGCAATGCATTTGAATTGAAAAATGAAGGACTTATTGAATACGCCGAGAGTTTCGTCCGTGACTTGAATGGCAATATTGCCAATACAGAGGAATAGCACCTAGGAGTACCAACCTAATACATGGCTTAAGTTTTTCACTCACACTATTGGAAGAGGATTTCGGGACAAAAATAGTTTTGAAACAATTATTGCCAGTTTCAGTCCCCAAGGCCGGAAAGTCGTGTATATTTCTTGGTGCCACTATACTTATAATGAAATTCAACGTAGATATGTTAACATACCAACATACCAACATCCAAATCCTGAAAAGGGAACCAACCCTTTTCACCGACAAATAAACCTTTTACTCGCATCCTTTCATCTGTGTGATTAAATACGATTTTCAAATAAATATAATCTACTCGTAAAAGGAGAGAGTCCTCGGTTCTCCGTTCTGGGATACGAGATTTGGGCATTATTGGATCTGACAGTGAATTCGCACTCAAGACTATTAATATGTATGGTATTTATAGGTGCTGGTGTATTAACCCCCTTCAGATACGAAAGATTCAAATGTATTTACTATATAGGGGACTGGCTGTAATTAACGAACACAACCCTCTAATTTTGCCACGTCGTAAATGTATTAGAAAAAGTGATCAAAGCAGGCATTAAGGGTATATTTTTATTAATTTTTTAATGTAACCTTTGAGAGTTATAAAGGTGCCTGGACTTTAAAGTCCTTTGAAGAAAGGTTCTTTTGATTATTTTTTTTTTTTTTTTTAAATTTTTTTCCTACAAAAAAAACACCTCATTTGAGATCAGCCGTTAAGCTTAAAGAGCCTAAGCAAGCACTTATTAAATCCATTTTCGGTACAAGAGTTTAGGAAGTACATTAATCAACAAGGTAGACTAGGAAGTCTATGAGGGGTGGCTATGAACGAGCTCTTTAATTTTTATTGTTGTTTCCCTTTTTTTTTTATACAGGGTGTTCCGGATAATGTGCCGAAAACTTTAAGCAGATATCCTTAACATACCTATCTATTAGAAAAAACAAGTCGAATGCTATACAAAGGTTTTAGCAGACCCTGAAGCTGCCTTGCTTTGTAACAAATGAGGTATCATTGAACTCGTAATAATGAGTTTTTTTTTAATTGCTTCAATTAAGTACTTCCGTAAAATTAATCTGTCAAAACTGATTGGAGATCAAAAGTGATTTAAAAAAAAAAAAAAAAAAAACTTAAAGTTTTGATGTTGTCATAATTTTTTTTGGAAAAAAGAAGTGATTAACCCCTTCTTTTTGCAACTGAAAAATGTACCTAGATTCACAAACAAAAAAACAAGTCATGTCACTTCATTTTAAGTGAGTAGTTTTCAAGATACCACCCAACTTATTCAAACTATAAAACTCAAAAATTGAGCATTCTTTTACAACTGTCCTGTAAGTTTAAATAGTTAACAGCTGCTTTGGAATTTGTTCCCCTTAAAATAAGTTTAATATTACGCAATGTGAATGTAATGAAAATATTTTTAAAAAACATCATTTAATGATCGTACCCGGATCACCTCGGATCAAATCACAAAATTCATGAGGGGCCTTCATGGCCTGACCAACTAATGGCCCAAAAAATAGACTTATCAAAACTCATCATAGAACTCATCAAACGTTTAAAAGACAGCGACCTATTATAAAAATATCACTGCCATCCTGGTAGTGCGATCTGATAGAGCGGACATAAGGAGCATGAAAAACTTTGATATACTACTGTGTGGCGCTCCCATTGTTCCGATTTGAGTTCTGTTTTTTTTTTTTTTTTTGTTAAGTTGGTACATCTGTTGTTGACATTCCTTCTAAATCTTAGCATCATAACTTGACACTTGCAAAAGTTACGTAGCCAAGAGTACATCGCCAAAGAATGTTTCTAAGAGCTCCTCGAAAAAACATACATAATACCAGGCGATTTTAACGCCAGAATAGGAAAGGAGCACATCTTTGATGGGACAGTTGGTAAGCATAGCCTAGAGGACGAAATATTACTATAGCAAGCACACGGTTTTCTTATCTCAATGTACACAAGGGGATATGGCGGTCTCCGGATCATCAAACACTTAATCAAATTTATCATATTGCGATAAACGTAAGGCACGCCTCTGGTATCCTAGACGTCCAAACGTTCCGTGCAGCTAACATTGTCTCGGATCATCACCTTATTGGAGACAAGGTGCGAATGCGGATTTTTCAAGCCTCACAACAAAGCAGAACTACTGTGAAAATATATAACGTAGAAAAAGTGCATTCGCAAGTGACCGCCAAAATCATCGCCGAACGCGTGTTTCGAAATCTCTCAAGAACTCCTGTGAAATGGCGAAAGTGATATCAGAGACACCGCAACTAGCATGCTGGGTTTCACCCGACCACCACCAAGAAATCTCTGATTTAATGAAAAATGCCGGTAAGCACATGCACTGTGCACTGTACGAACGACGTGAATCGCTCTTGGCTCTAAAAATGAACGAATTCGTACTCCAGGTAAAAATGACGTGTCAAGGAAAGAAGATCCGTACAGAAGCCTATAGCGATGAAGAAAATCTTGTAGTAGAATTGCAGAATGTACATAGAAAAACTGCCGCAGACTGTAACGTATAACGACGAAGAAGCCCAACATACCGCCGTCAGAGGGAGCCGACTTAGACGATGATAGCCGAAACTTCCGTTGGCATGACCAAAATGAAGTGAAGATAGCAACATCTAAGCTGAAATCTAACAAAGAATCTGGAACTTGAACCGGCCGAGGTAGTCAGAACTCCTGCAAGTGACTTTTTTTGGAGAGCATAAACTAACTCAGAAGAGTGTATGACTGATAAATATATATAAACGATATCTCAGTATCGTTTGTCCGATCAAATGAGCCAACTATAGAGGCCTAAGTCTTGTCAAAAGCACATACAAGATCTCATCTGCCATATTGTGTGCACGTCTGAAACCGTTACCAACCTGGTTGCCTCCTATCAGTACGGTTTCAGATCAGAGAAATCCACCATCGACCAAATCTTCACACTCCGGCGGTTCCTGGAAAAAGCTCAAAGTTCCAATTCAATTCGCAATATCTTTCTTTGATTTCAAGACCGCATATGATAGCATTTATAGAGACGAGCTATATAGAGCAATGTCTAGTTTGGCATCCTTGTCAAGCTCATCACTTTGCGCAGAATGACAATTGCTGCTAGTCGATAACGACTTAACCTAGACCTTTGATGCCAAAAAATATTTTAGACAAGGTGACGCGCTGTCATGTCACTTCTTTAACATTATACTTAAAAGAATTATGCGGAACTCACAAATGAACTTTGGAGGCATAATTTTTCAAAAATCTGTGCAACAACCTGCGTGCACCGGTTACATCGACATAATAGAACAGCGAGCTGTCACCGATACAGTGTTGAAACAGAATCTGCCAAAATGGGTTAAGATGTATATGAGACCAATACCAAGTGTTTGCTGTCAACATGAAGGAATACATAATATGAATAAATTGGACAGAATGCCACGATTGACAGCTTTGTCTACCTTGGATCTGCTGTAAATTCTGCCAACAACACATCAGGAGCAATAAAACCAATAATCACTCTTGCCAATCTCTGTTTCTTTGGATTAAGAAGGCAATTGAGTAGTAAGATCCTATCCTGAAAAACTAAGGAGACTCTATTTAAGATCTTGATCATCAAATTCCTACTTTATGGAGCAAAAACGTGACCGGATGAAGATATCCTCAGTAGTTTCGAGAGAACAATCCTTCGAAAAGTATTCGGTCCCGTTTGCGTTTTGACGACAAACTATACGAGCTGTACAGCGACATCGACTCAATCAGGAATCTATGCATTATCCACCTAGGCTAGGACATATAAAGCGAACGCACACAAGTAGTCCGGCCTGCAGAGTCTTCGAATCTTACCTTGGGTGACAACGCAGTAGAGAGAAGTAGAAGGAGACCCTAACTGACTTGTAGCGTAAGTAATGCGCACAGAAAACATCACAAGCAAGACAGACCATTACATGTTGTGTTAAAATGCATATACATGTGCAACCTCATAAAGTATTCTTTCATCCGTGCTCAATCCATGCGAACATGTGTCAATGGTGCATAGATGGGCACTGTGATACGTCAAGTGCCAACAGACTCCGCTGTTGTTTCGTATGCAGTTCGCTTGGTGTGGGGTACATGCTTGTGGTACATCTGGTACATCCAGCCCTAGCAAATAGCGTTCACAGCTCCGAAAATGTTTTCGTATTCCAATACCAGTCTTAGACAACTTAAAAAACATCTTAATACAAACAAGACTAACATATAAAGAATTATACATTCTATACAAGAGGTAAAGCAATAACCAGGTAACTCAGAGAAGTGTTTGAAATTCTGCAATTACATTCTGGAAGGACACTTTGCGGAAGACATTTTTGGCCGGATTCCTTAAACGAATTAGTCCTAATTCACCAGGGATGGAATTCACATTTCCACAGTTTAGGAGATGCGTTCAAAAAGTAAGATGACTTTTGATTTTTTTTTTTTTTTTTTGATTTTTTTTTGCTGTTAGACGTGTTTTGGTGTGCTCGGCGACTTTCAATTATTATAAAAAATGAAGCAAAGAATTTGCATCAAATTTTATGTAAAAAACGGAATCAAGTGCTCTAAAACACTTGAAATGTTGAGAGTGGCTTACGGTGAGTCTGCTCTAAGTAAAAAACTTTCGAAACTTCATAATTTTTATCAAAGGAACCGTCGCATCGCTCATGAGCTCTTAAATGTCGTCAATGATGATCCTGAATTGCTCAAAAGCGTCTTAACTGGAATGGAAGCACCCGTAGAGCGAAAAAAGAATAAAACAACATCGCTTGAAAAGCTCAAGGCTATATCAAAGAGTGCTTATGAGAAATGCTTCGAGCATTGGAAAAAGCGTTGGCACAAATCTATTATGTCTGAGGAAGATTACTTTGAAGGGAATAACATCAATATTAATGAATAAATAAATATTTTTTATAAAAATAAAATGCCACTTTACTCTTGAACACACCTCTTGACAGAAACCAACTTTCACAAGGCTAATAAGCTGATCGGACCTTATCAGCTTCCTTCAAGGCTTAACTTGAATCTCTACCTGAAATTGTTACGAAACAAATTACCAGAACTAATAATTGATATAACATACCACTGCAACAGGCAGCAGGATGGCGCCCCTGCACACTCTGTGGACTCCTATGTCTGCAGACTTGAACCCAATGCACTTTTATTTATGGGGACAGATGAAGGGTATTGTTTACTCATCAGAAGTAACAACATTCGATGACTTGAACCATAGGATTGACGAGACAGCTAAGAAATTGGAAAGAATGGATATTGTTAGAGCATTTCAAAGAGCTCCATACAAAACAAAGGTTTTCACTTTGAGCAATTGATATGACACAAGATTTGACGAAAAAAGTAAAAATAATTTTAGAGTGAGTTATTTGAGTGAAAAATTTTATAGATTATTATTTTTGTTGAATCGATTAAGGTAAATCGAAAGATACCATGTCTACTTTAAAGCATCAGATAGTCTACAAGAAAAACTTAGAAATTAGTTTAGCTTATATCAGATAGTCAGAGAGAAGAGGTTCTATACCAACGAAGTTGAATTTAATGAGCCAACATTTTACTAGTTTAAAAAACATTACAGGTTTAGTCGTTTATAGATTTCGTGAAAATAAAAAACAAACGCGAACTCGTTTTATTTCCGATTTATTGTACAACTAACTACCAGCAGACTCTCCTACATCTAGTGTGGCCACTTCACAATTTCTCCGACAAGTGTTAGCACTATTTATATTTTTGTTTTTTTTTTTTATTTTTCTTATTCTTCTGTTTTACAACACAGGTAAAGTAATTGTTCTTAAAGGCTGAGGAACTTTGTTGAATAGACGATGAGAGATAATACCACCTTGAAAAAAAAAACCACTGTGTGGCGCTCTTACTGTTCCGGTTTGAGTTCTTTTTTTCTGTTAAGTTGGTACATCTGTTGTTAACATCCCCTTTAAATCTTAGCGTCATAGCTTGACATTTACAAAAGTTACATAGCTAAGAGTACATCTATCTCTGTGTGTGTTGGCGATTTTTTACAATTTTAGAAATGGATTTAAATTTGCAACAACGAACTTGTATTTAATTTTGCGTAAAAAACGGATTTAATAGTGCGCGAACGTTGGAAATGTTGAAAAAGTGTTTCGGCAACGATCCTGTAAAGAAAACGGCTGTTTACCAGTGGCACGAGCGGTTCAAAAGTGGTCGTGAGTCAATCGGAGATGATGAACTCAGTGGCAAACCATCGACAACGAAAACATTGATGAAGTAAAAGAAATGTTGGTCAATAACCGCAAATTAACCATCAGAGAGATAGCGAAGGACTTCAACATTGCCTATGGATCTGTCCATGACATTTTGGTTAACGATTTCGGTTTCCGTCGTGTAGCAGCAAAGTTGTTGCCAAAAGACCTCAATTTTATGCAAAAAAGAGACCGTGTTGATGGCCCACATTCATCAAAAGTATCATTGCTGGAGACGAGACGTGGGCTTATGAGTACGACACGCAATTCAAACATCAGGCAAGTGAATGGCGTTCCACGTCGTTTTCAGTCAAAAAAGAAGTAATGTTCACGGCTTTCATGGATTACAACGGTGTAGTGCATCATGAATTTTTGCCAGAAGGCCAGACAGTAAACAAAGAGTATTACTTGGGCGCTATGAGACGTTTGCGTGAAGCAATTCGCCGAAAGAGACTAGAATTGTGGACAGAAAACTCGTGGATTTTGCACTATGATAATGTATCGTCGCACTATGCCATCATTATTCGTAATTTTTTGACGAAAAATGTAACAAATACCATCCAACAGTCGCCGAATTCACCTGATTTGGGTCCCTGTGACTTCCTTCTGTTCAATCAAGTTAAAAAAACACTACGGGGAACGCGTTTCAGCAGCCGAGAGGAAGTAATGGAAAAATCGCAGGAAACATACCAAAAACCGAATACAAAAAATGTTTCGAAGATTGAGTCAAGTGCTGGCATAAATGTGTTGCAGTCGATGGGGATTACTTTATAGGGGACAATATAGATTTAGATCAATAAACTTGTATTTCAAATTTCCTGAATAAAAGTTTTGATCAAGGTGGTAGAATAAAAATATCGATATGCAGTAATATAGAAAGGATGAACAGGTAGAAGCTAGAAAAAGTTACCACGTAGAAATCAATCGAAAATTGCGACTACCCGACTTCATAAAAAAGGACTTTTACATCTTAAAATAATATAAATGGCGAACAAGTCACAAAACAAAGGATAACTAGGATATCTCGCAGGTAGATGGCATAATTTTCTAACGATATATTTATATAAGATCAATTAATTCTTATTTTAAAAGTACCTCCCCAGGAAGCAACTTTTTAACAACATACTTAAACAAAAATTACGCAGATAGAAGAAATGCTTAAGTTTTAATGACAATAACTCCTCAAAGCTTCTACGTGTTTCGAGAAGCTCATTCTAGAGCCAAGACATATATTTGGAAGCCAAGTAGGAAGTTTGAATTTTTGGCATTATGCTTCATGAAAGTAAACACTCACTTTAATATCTAGTGTAGACGATAAACTAAAGTATACAGTCCTAACACTTAAAAGCAGGTTGGGTTTAGTGAACCAGATTCTTAGAAGATGATGGTCTCGATTTATGTGGGAAATCAGGTATAGGCGACTATTCGAACCATATGAAAAACCTACTACATCCGCAAAAGTAGTTGGTTAATATAAAAAAGGAAGAGAATAGGACCTATAACAGAACCTTGAGGTATCCCTAAGTTGACGACAAAAACATCACTCCTGATTTCCTAATTCCTTACTCTTTGCGAACCAATCTAACATGTAGCCACGAAATCCTGCTTTTTTTTAAAGTTTGTTGAGGAGAATAAGGTGATCGACCATATCAAATGCTTTAGTGACATCAATAAGTAAGCGGTGGGCCACAAAACTGTAAAAATGTATCTTCGATTGAATATGGAGAAAACTTTGTTTTTCAAAGATAACTAACGATCCTGTTTATTTCAAGTTTTTCAATTATCTTTCTTATAGCTGGGAGAAGAGAGGTAGGTTTTAAATTCAACGTTTCCATAGTAGAACCCTTTTCAATTAGGGGAATAACATTTGTTCATTTGAGCTCCTCTGGGAAAACCCCGTTAAAATCCAACAATTAAAAATGTGTTACAAAACATCATGCAATTTTTTAGGATATTCGAAATGCCATTAGTACCACACGAGTTTGTTTTTAGAGTACCGATAACTTTGAAAACTTCAAGTGATTTTATGGGCTCAGATACAAAATGGTTTTGTTTTAGCACAGCAAACAGTTGTCGAACAGTAAGGACAAGAAAGTTGGACAGGACCTGGTTGTAAGCCGGGAACTTTGCACGCAAAAAAGGCGAATAAATGCATCTACAATGATTTGTTTGTTAGATACAACATATTCAATTTTGGGGCGATATTTATTTGGGAAGAAGAAATAAAGTGCTTAGTACGATACCTCAAAGTTTTCGACACACTATCTGAAACACCCCATATAAACGGTCAAGCAGGGCCCTCCCATGATCACTCAGTGATGTCACAATGGACGTACAACTGCTTTAAATGCACCTCAAAAAGCACCATTCTAATCTAAATATCTTAGCAACGTTGGATTTCCCAAGGTCTTAGAAGATATCTATGATTCGATAAGCCTGAATATTTTAGTATTTTCAGTCATATATCCCAAATTTATTGGGCCCTACATCGAGGATCTGGTTGATAAGGCTAGGGCCACTTCCTTGTTCACTGGAAATTTCTACACACTTGGACTATTCATTCAACCTAGATTTATAGCGGCTCTGTAAGAACGTCGTTGACAGGGACGTTTTTTTGTATACATATTGAAAGAAAAGATGTATAATCTTTATAGATACCAGTAGGCCGGACTACCAGGCTGCCTGTTCGATTCCAGGAATACACCTACGTAGCTAAACCACAACCTACACACTTCGACCGCTCTCACCGCCGGACTGCCGTTAGATATTACTTCACGATGCTGGTAAGCAATCCATGCTATATCTTCTGTATTTGCTGCGTCAGCACATGTTATTCTTTCGAGCCTTTGCAGGTCGTTTTGCACGTTTATTATGAATGTGGAAATCCCCATCCATTTTTCTACCGACCGCAAAATTTTGTCAATTATTGACTGCGCATTTCGTATGGCAATTCTCCATCCCAGAAAGCGTATGCAATGCAATATTGCATACTATGTGTCCTCCGGATGATTTGGGCAGTCTACCGAAGCGGTGTAGAACTATGTAAGATGGAAGTTACAGCTTCCATCCCTTCGGTTTGTCCAAACGTATATGGATGGGATCAATCTGTAGATCCATCTGCCTTTCGTAGTAGTATCCCCCCGATCTTGACACCTAGTCATTGAAGTCACTCTTTCTTCTTCCCCGATCCTTTTGATAATTACTGCCTTTTGATTAGAAGAAGCTCTCCTAATATAGACTCTCTGCAACTCATCCGAAAGGATATCAATGAGCATCATATCGAATATAACAAAAGCTGCTTCGTCCGAAAGCGCAATAAAATCACTGATTTCCCTTAATGCGCTTAGCCGATATGTTGCTGAAAACTTTCTCCTTACCACCCAAACAGGGCTGAGTTTACTACCTCGGATATTAATATTCTTCTAATGCCTTTTTTGGTGGAATAATCTAAGTGAGGCATAAAACTAAGTCTACCTATTGTCAAGTATTTCATGTAATTTTTCGATTTAATGCTTTGGCTCCCTTCCCTTTTGTCCACATATTCCACATCTTTCCGACTGGTGCGGTTTTTTGATCTGCTTATTCTAGGCCAATGCTACTGCAAGAGTTAATGCAGAACTACGTCATACATAAAATTCCAGAGTGGGGGCCCCAGTACAGATCCTTGTGGGACTTCTGCGGAAATTTTGTAGTACTTTTCCCCTCGTCGGTTTCATATCTCAATCTTTTATTGGTGAAGAAGCAGGATACAATCTTTCGCAAGAAGTATAAAAAAGTCTTATAAAAGACCAAATCGCTGAGCTATACACATTTTTTATGTCCAGCGCCACTACTGGGCAATATTCCAATGTTCCCCATCCCCATCTTTCTCTCTTTATTGCTTCTCTGTCTGCCAGCGCTTTTATTGCGTCGGTGATGGAGCGCGCCTTTCTGAACCCTTTTCTTCTGTCACAGTGAAATATCTATCACACATGTATAATGCCTTCAAGTATTTTCGTCAGTGTGTCCTGTTTACATATTGGGCGATAAGATGCAGGTCTCTTTTGAACGGCAGCTTTCACTGCCTTATTTGGGATGCCATCGGGTTCAGGCGTTTTCATAATGCCTATCTTTTTGCATGTATTGAAAAGTTCATCTGGTATTATTATTGGAACTGCTTCTGTGCTGGGTTCTCTAATTATATTCCACAGAGTCGATAGTTTCTCTCTCATTATTGAACATGATAATTTTGAAAACCTACACCCTGAAGCATCTTACTTTGCTTTCTTTGATCTCTCTTCTTTCCAGTCGGAATATATCTAGACGTTCTTGGCTCTCCTTCTAGAGCTCTGCACTCTCCGCCAGGTTTGTAAGCAGTTTGCTTTTATTTGTTGGCTTCAGCCAGCTTTTACTGGGTATTGTTCTGGGTATTCTACATCACAAGCTGTGGTTATTGTGCGAATGTGGTGATGCGACACATTCTCCAACGTTTAAGCTAGTTCACTTATATCCATCATTTCATCGAACATGTCTTAATGGAAGAGTTTATCTTTCCATTTTGGGCCCACTAGCTTACTGCGTGAAATGGCATTTTGCTCTTTAATATCAAATATTGTCGCTTGATAGTCACTGTGGGTATATTCTTCGCTGACCATTTCCGCTTTCCTAAAATTATTTGCTCTACCATTATTTGAAATATTTACATCCAAGGAGGCGAATGTTTCTAGTAGGGTATGACCTCTGTTGCCCAGGCATTAAAGTCTCCGCCTATAGCCATTAGAGATCTTTGACGAGCATCTGCACTTTTGTTTTCTAATATTGTCTGGAATTCGATTGTCGTCTAACTCAGCCCCCTTTGGAGAAGGCATGTTTTAAACTTTTCCTAATTTTGACACACTTTGTTTTATCGCAGATCTAGATGTTGCTGTCGAGAATTTTATACGACTCACTGGTTAAAATGATATTCGTTTCCTCATCTCTAGCCGTTTGTGCTGGGATGTCTTGAGCTGTCCTACAATGGTTACGGTTAATCTTTATTATATTCATGGTTGTTTTCTGGTAATGGCTCTCCTAAAGACCGGACACCAAGCTGCTACCGGCTACATGCTTAGATTTCTCCAGGTTATCCGTCTTGCAGAAGAAAAAAAGCGGGTCTTTCTTGCAACCTTTGGCAATATGGCCTTCTTCAACACACCTTTTACATTGCTTGCAGCGTTCCATCTTATTTTTACATTGGCATGCTGTATGGCCGAATTGGAGACATCTGAAACATGTAGTTAGAGTTTTTCGTTCCCGGATGCGATAGTTTACCCATAAAATTTTGGTTCTGCCTGACTTTAGCATTTTGTGTGCACTGCTTGCAGGCAAGCTAATCATAGCAATTTGGTTGTGTCCTTAGGCATTTTTCAGGCCAATGAGGTATTAATTGTTTATAACATTCTACTAGTATAACTGTCTGTCGTATTAGCCTCCTACCATCTTCCAACATTTCCAGAAGTGTTTTTATCTGTCCTCGCAGTTTGTGGAAGATAGATCGATGTTTGCTGTTGCGCCGTCGCACCCTCTGTCGCATTTTCCTCAGTACTTCTCTGCGGGATTTGTATTTATTAATTAATGCTTATTGCAAGCATCCCGGGTTACCTCTGCACCCTCGAACTACTCTTAAAGGGGTTTACTCCAGAGCCTACGTATAGCTCGTTTGTTTTTGTTGAATTATTATTATTTATATTAATTGGGTCTCCACTCAATGGCGTTATCGATGCTCGTATGTGTAGTAACCCCAGGACCCCATGGACCAGGACCTATACTACCAACTAAATGGCGACTAGACATCGAGGACGGGGATGTTTTGTAGCATTAGCCTAAAAGCCATTTAAGCAGGATTTCACTGCTACATACTAAGGTAACAAAATACTTCAAACGGCAGCCCTAAAATTAAAAGTTCGAATCCCGTGAGTTCCACTCTTTAGTTTTTTGACACTCTTCCCGATTTGTGAGGCAAGAAACTCTCCATATGCCCCTTTCAACTTCGCAATCTCCGGAGAAATTACCTGATGTCACCACGAAGAGGCATGAAATGGGTCTTAATAACAGAGCTGCAAAGTGCTCGGCTGCAGAGGTGTGTGTGCGGGTCTGAACTTTTGTCCGTACGTGACACTTTTTTAGACAATAACTCGCGTACGAACAGTGCAATCGATTTATTCAGATGAATTGTCTTCATATCAAATCGCGGCCATTAAACTTTGACCAAAATCCGCCCATGATTTTTTAAATTATTAAAAATTATATACACAAATTACAATTATAGTAATTTTGTATTTCTTATTGAAAATTTCAATACTTTTTTTCAGTACTAGTCGAAATCTATTAATATAGCACATATTTGACGAAAATTTGAAAAAAATCGTTCCAGAATTATTTGAGTTATTCAAGGAATACCAATAATTTTAGAACCTTCAATGCAGTACTAATTACGATTTCGTTAATACAGGGATTCCTACATTTGACCGGTCGAACTTTTATGGTTAATGGATTTCCTAAATTCTATTAGGATATGAAATATCAAAAATATTGGAGAATATTTTTCTTTTTATCGGGAAGGTCTGGACATGACCCATCGGTCGCACCCATATTGACTAGTTTTTGTGTACGAGGTGTATTAAAAAAGTATTTTTTATTCATCAATATTAATGTTGTCCCCTTCAAAGTAATCCACCTCAGATATAATATTAATACTTGTTCCAACGCTTTTTCTAATCCTCAAAGCACATCTCATAAAAACTTTTTGGTATAGCTTTGAGCTCTTCCAGCGATGCCGTTTTTATAGTATTTCCTCAATCGATGCAAATCGCCGTCCTTTCATAGGTCTCTTCAGTTTTGGGAACAGGACCAGTTATTCGTATCCAGTAACGACCCTTTTTAGCAAGTCAGGATCATCATTGACGTCATTCAAGAGCTCCTGAGCGATGCTCATGTGACGGCTCTTCTTGTCAAAATTAAGAATTTCCAGAAAAAACTTCGCTAACACACGTCGCATGCCAAAAATTGCTTGACACGAGCTATGATAGATATGCCAACATCCCCAGCAACTTCTCAAATTAATTTTTTTCAAAGCTTCGACGTTATCATCTTTTGTTGATAAGTTGAGTCGTCCAGAGTCAGGCTCGTCATTTGCATCTTGAAAGAGCTTGTATTACTTGTGAACATTTTTTTTACTTGGAGCAGACTCACCGTATGCCACTGTCTACATTTCAAGTGTTTTAGAGTAGTTGATTCTAATTTTTTATACAAAATTTGATGCAAATTCTCTTTGGAAATTTATTTACAATATTTTTCAACATAATCGCCTTTCAGCTCTACACACTTTAAAAGCGATGTTGAAAAAGTTCGATACCCTTGTTATAATAAGAACTGTCTTGTTCCTCTTGTTCCTCTTATTCCTCTTGTTCCTCTTGTTCCTCTTGTTCCTCTTGTTCCTCTTGTTCCTCTTGTTCCTCTTGTTCCATTAACTGCCGACCTCACTTCATCATCGTTGCAAAATCTTTGACCACTGAGCCATTTTTTCAAGTTTGGAAACAGAAAATAATCCGAGGGGGCTAAATCTGGCGAATATTGTAATTGAGGTAGCAATTCAATTCATTAATTTTGGCCATTGCAATAACGGATTTGTGAGCTGGTGCATTGTCCTGATGAAACAACACTTTCTTCTTAGCCAAATACGTCCGTTTTTGCTTGAGTTCTTCGCTCAAACGTTGCAATAAGTTCGCATAATACTGGCCGTTGATGGTTTTTTCTTTTGCAAGATAGTAAAATGAATGTTATACCACACGCATATCAAAAAATCGACGCCATGACCTTGCTACAGATGAAACGGTCTTTGCTTTTTTTGGAGCCGGTTCTCCCCTTTGAATCCATTGTTTTGATTGTTCTTTTATCTCGGGTGTAAAGTGATGGACCCATGTTTCATCCATTGTTATGAAACGGCGCAAAAATTCTACTTTGTTGCTGTGAAACTTCGCTAAACACTCAATTGAAACATCTTCACGACACTGTTTTTGCTCTAGTGTGAGCAAACGCGGCACCCATCTTGCACACAGCTTTCTCATGTCCAAATTATCAAATAATATGCGATGTAACGCACTTTTTGAAATGCCTACAATGTCTGCTAGCTCGCTCACTTTCAGTCGATGATCATCCAGTACCACTTAGTGGATTTTCTTCACCATTTCTGGAGTAGTCACCACATTTGGTCGACCACTGCGTTGCTCGCCTTGGCAGCTCGTACGGCCTCGTTTGAACTCAGCACACTAACATTTAACTATTATAAACGAAGGAACAGACTCATCCAGAGTAGAATCCAGTTCAGCTTTTACATTAAGTGAGCTGAGGCCTTTCAAATAAAAGTATTGTATCACATAACGATGACCAATTTTCTCCCTTTTCACAAATTTATTTTTAATGTTCACTATTGATGGCTGTCAAACAAATACTAAACAACTCGGCGCTTTCAAACTTGAAACATATGCTTTATAGATTGCGTACTTTCCAATACATATGTCAGACCGGGTACTTCTGAGTCCGCCCTCGTAATTGAAAATCACCGAGAACACCAAAATACTTCTAAACTTCCTTTCTGTCGAAAACAAACTTAGTAAGCTATATACGAGTACTACGAAAGGAAAAATCAATAATCAAATGTACGTTGCCCGCGAAATTTCAGAAGTCACCTTACTTTTTGAACAGACCTCGTATATCTCGTATATCTGCCTGATATCTTCGTTGTTTTAATGGTGGTACAAATAGTTATAACCCCGGTAAAGCTTAGTTTTGACTCAAAGGCAGTTTTCCTCATCAAGCTCATGTCTTTTGTCTATGTCCCGTAATTCATCTCACTATTCGAAGGCAAAATTATTAATTAAAAAAATATTGTGCAATTTTTCTAAACTTCGATCCTAACTGAATTCAACGACAGCATATACAAAAGTATGTCATCCCTTCAATACAATATCTATCGATCCGAATCAATGGAGAAGGGTATGGGCTCTCATTTTGTCATCCTCATCATTGAACATTTCCTTTTAATTTAAATATGACCCAAATTGAAATTGTGAATTGAGGAACTGAAAATTCCATTATCTGCTAGGTTTTGGCTAAGCTGCTTACTGAAAACTCACTCAAATGAGCATTTCACCTCTAAATAAAACCTCAGAAGGACAAAAAAGGATTCTTCGAGATGCAGATACGGATACTCTATCAAGAGTCTACCTTTTCATGTGACTACAAATATTCCAATCTTTTTTCTACTATCATACAATCGAGAAGAGTTGTTTTTTTTTTTTTTTTTGTGAAAATAATATTCAACGAATGATTCGACTTTCAAGAGCACTTAAATTTAGCAGCTGTGAATTTTATGCATGTGCATTATTATGAGTGCATTATGGATACAGATATTGTACCAATATGGATCCTGATGTAGATATGGAATAATGGTGGATTGAAATGTTTTGCGAATTTCAGCAAATTTCAAAAAATTTCAGTTAAGCCAAGCAGATTTTATACAAAAAGTCAGGGTAGGAAATTGTCTGATTGTTCTTTGGCTACAATGTTATAATTATTTTGCCTGATAGCTCTGTAGATATGGATATCTTCATCTACATACGAGTACTCTCAACCTACAAACGTTAACGTAATTTAAAATTATCATCTCATTTTGTGTTTCTTCCGCCTTAACCACTAAGAATGTTATTATTCACACAAATGTATACATGTACATACCTATATAAATATATCCATGATTATGTAAGCTGAATATTCATACGAGTATATCAAACAAAAATGGATATCGTAATCAGACAACCCTGGATAAAAGACTTCAAAGTCGATGGAGATGGTTTTGCTCCTAATGCATTTTTACACACCACTCGGATAATACGCATACTCGTATAAGTATCTACATACGAGTATGTAATTGGGTGGTGAGATATTTAAGTGGAGAGAATGTATGGAAAAGTGTCCTACTTGTAATAGAGTTTCATGAAATACTTTTATCTAATCATTCTTAATTATACGGAAGCAAAGCAGAATGTGTGCTTTTGTGGTGAAAAGAGATTATTTTCTTCTTTACAAATCCAGACGCAAGGTATCTAATTTATTCCTCAAGTTGCACGGTTTTTTTTTTTATCCCCTTTAAATGTATGGCGCTTTGTGACAATCTACATATCACTAAGAAATTTCTTTATATTTGGAAGATAAAATATGTTTAACATGCCAAAGAAGCAACGGATTCGAATTATGTGGCCAAGACATCAAAAGACGGGCGTAGATAAAAAAGATAAGAATCATTAGCCTTATATGCGCTGAAGAACATTAGATTAACAGCTCTTCTTGTCACTCTTTTTGCCCACAACTGAAAATTCAGGGGATCTTTGAATAAAAATGAATTAATTTTTCATATACAAACGTTTCTATTTTTGAAAGTTTGGCATTGCTTGCCAAATAGCCAATTGCACACTCCGAGTTGATTGAGGTCCCCAACTTGTTCGCTCACTTTAATCAAGCTCTATTTCTTAGTCATGATTTTCGTTCAAATCAAAAGGTTTTTGCTTGCGAAACGTCCGTATTTACTCTGTCTATATGCCAGTGTACATGTTGAACAAAGAGCCAAGAGCCAAGATTTTTTTTTATGCGATAGATATGAGTACTATTGATGACGAAAAATGATTTCGGCGAGTCGGGACATTAAGAAGCTCCAGTTTTTGACCACTTTTTCGAGCCTTTGAAGTCATACCTCACGATGTCCAAGACTGGAATCGTTATTGGCATAGAATTCATTGACTTCAAATATCGCCATAGACAATACTTCAACGGCGGCAATTCACACTACCATGGAGGCCAAACAATAGGTTCATTTCTTGACATAATGTTATCAGCGAACACTTCCTTAAATATATTAACTCGGTCGTTCACCCTGTTGGAACCAAGTGTCTTGCAAACCATGCTCATGCACTTTTGAAAACAAATAATTGTTTATCATGACTTTGTACCGAGCGCCGAATTTTTTTAAAAAGGACTGAGGATATCCTTATCCGCTTTCTAGAGGGTCCATGCTTCTGCGCTATTAAGATAAACTGGGATGATCATATAGAGTCTCCTTAGTTTCTCAGAATAGGGCCTTACTATTCAATTGTTTTCTTAGTCCAAAGAAACAGTGATTGGCAAGGGTGATTCTGAGTTGTTGTTTGCAGAATTCATTGCAGAGCCAAGATTGTTTACCTTTACTACATAGGAATGATAGTTGTCAATTGTGACGTTCTGTCCAATTCGTGTATGTTGTGTTTCACTTTGGTTTCGCTCTCATATACCGCTAAACCTACTTTGGTAGCTACCAACGAATGCACCGGTGACAGCTCGTTGAGTAACATCGGCGTACGCTAGTAGTTGCACAGACTTTTAAAATATTGTGCCTCCAGTATTCGCTTGTGAGTTCGTACAATTTTTTCAAGTATAAAGAATCTAAAAACTTTTTTGACATCAAAAGCCTCGATTAAGTCATTACCGATCTTGACGAAGCAGCAAGCATTCACAATTCGCATTCTGCATAGAAGGACGAGCTTGATAGGGTTTTCAAAACTAGACATGGTTCTATAGAGCTTGTCTCTGTAAATAGTGTCATATGCGGCCTTAAAATCTATGAAAAGATTACGGATATGGATTTGGACTTCTTAATTTTTATCCAAGAAACCACATGAGTTCAGACGTTCACAAAATATGTCAAGTAAGGTATAGAACGCGATGTTGAAACGACTTATGCCTCTATAGTTGGCGTAGTTGACGGAATCACCTTTTTTGTAGATTCAATACACTCTTCTGACCAGATCTGAGCAGCTTTAAATACCTCGGCCAGTAAGCCGTCAGGTTCAGCTGCTTTGTTGGATTTCAGCTTAGATATTGCTGACCTTACTTCATTTTGGTCGTCGTCTTAGTTGAATGGTCTATTCTGCCTGACGACGGGATGCTGGTCTTTTTCTCTGTTATGCAGACTACAGAAAAAATTGTTCCCTATTCTAACCACCGAATGTTACTTTATTACAAGCTTTTCTTCATCTCTACAGACTTCTGTACGGATCTTTTTGCCTTGATACGTTGTTTTTATCTGGAGTACAACCTCTTAATATTTTAGATCGTGCGTTTCTCGTGCTATTTTTTTTTCTGAAGAAGAAGCCAATGTTCTTCCCGTCTCTCGCCTTTAGACGAGATATGAAAATCGTTTGCTTTAGTGATATGTTGTTCCGCCGCAAAGTCAATAAGCCTAAGTCCGTTGCAGACGTGGTATCGTGTAGGATATACTTACCAACCGTCCTATGTCTTGACATCTATGAAATACTTCTGACTTTGCTCATATATTGTGTCAAAGAGTTCGTAAAAACATTCTTTGGTGTAGCAATCCTTTTCTTTTGAAGGAGAAGTGAGTCTCATCATCATCTCTTCCACAATGTCGATGGACACTGGATATTCGACTTTAGCACAATGATAAATTAGCATCACTGGCCTAAACATCTCACTATGATCATTTTTTGCAATGGCTTGGAGTCCAAAACAATAAATGTAGTGCAAAATTATTGAACTGTTTTGTGAACGACCGAAGAAGTCACATGAAAGCGCATTATACTGTCCTAAACTTCAGTTCTCTTTTACAATCAGACGAATTTAGTAGAGATTCCAAAAACGTGATGTGACTGTGTATAGCTCGTCTCGTTTATAGATGCTGTCATATGCAGCCTCAAAATCAATACAAAGGTGACGGACATCAATGTGGATTTCCTGATTTCTTTCTAGGATGTGCTTTAATATATATAGGATAGTTTGTCAATTTGAGGAATCACGGTATTAAAACCGCACTAACCCGTCAATCTGCACATATGCAAATTGTTTCAAGCATATTTCCTGCTTAAGATTGTCGCAAAAATATTTGTGTATAGTCTCTATCAAGATATTATCATATGACTTGAATATCTCGGCATAAAAGTCATAACATCCACCAGCTTTATTGTACTGAAGTTTAGATACTGCAGTCCTTACTTTGTTGTCGTTAAGTAGAAAAATGACTTCCAATCATCAATTATGGAAAATATTCAAACTGCTGCAACTATAAAGGTACTTACTTAACATCACTCACAACATCATATACGTATCTCCCACACTATGTCAACACATAAATAATTTAATCCAGCACAGACCAAACTTGTATGATTGGTACGCTGCAAAAGATCTTATACAAATCCCTTTAAACCGATTTTAATTCGCGAATGAAAGCATTTTTAAAGACAAGCTACATGAGAAATATTCATTTTACTGTCTATTGTAAATTCGCCCAACTGCGTACTATGACGAGGGAGAATGCACGTTCCTTAATACCTCACCCAGAGCTTCGATATCAGAAAGAAATTCAAGCAAGGCCACACGGGAATTCACATAACAATACAATATTGAGCAAACTTCTTAAGGATACTTTATATCAGAGTCAACCGAATACTGCTATATGGCGGAAAAGAATCGACTCTGTCAACTATAAATGTGTCCACTTGAGGGCAAAATAATCTGAATATTAGGCATGTAAGGTGGATAACAACCTGCGCACCGACTCGGAGAATCTTGGACCCGAAAGCCCCTATTCCTCTATTCGGTTGATGCGCGAAAGTGAAAAGAACCACCAACCAACTCGGTGTGGATATCGAGAGGTAAAAAGCTTAAAATTGAACTAGTTGAATAAGCTTATTTGTTGAGACGCAGATCAGTTCAGAAATGTAGCGCCAAATTAAGTAAGAAAGGTCGGAAATATGAGATGACATCACCCATGGAGCGAAATAACCACTAAGTACAAAAATCTATCTTCTCTATCTGTCCCATTTTCCAAAAAAACTTATCATATGCTGAAGCACTATAGCACTCAATGCGTTAGAGTGTTAAGTTTTATTAACAAAAAAGAAATCCAGATTGAAAGGTGACACCAGTATTTGGTCGTTATTGCTACAATATTTAGCAGTTTGCAGAAGTAGTTTCCAATATCTGACTATCTGACTATATCTCTACTTTTTAGTTTTCATGCTGGTCTGTTCTAGAAAAGCACTTCTTTTTTTCGGCTTCTTTTCTTTTTTTTTCTCAGTATGTCCGTTCGTATGCCTACTCCCTCCAGCGAAACCAGAGTTTGTGTGATCAATTAAAACCCAGCAAGTCAATTCCGGTATATCTGGCGACTTCTTGCCATCGATGCCATTGAACTTCAGTATTTGGTTCGATGGATATGCATTCGCCAAAATCTATGGCAAACCTCCACTAATATCTCATCATAGTATAAGTCAGTTATGTTGGTGTCTAACATATCCGTAAGCGTATCTTCGTATTCAACTCCTAGCCGCTTGAAATTTTTGGACTTCTGGAATTTTTTTTTAAACCGTCAGATCATTTGAGAGACTGTCTAATTAGGATGTCCATAAGGAAAGCGACATCTTGGAAAATCCAAACACAGATTATGGCGTCTTTTCTAGAGAAATCTAGAAAACAAATATTGATTTCTTACAAATTAGGAGAATGCATTCAAAATTCCCATCATTTCCATATTTAGGACAGCTAGGAAACAACTATATGTATGTTGTAGAAACTAAGTTTCGGGTAGCAAAACGAGCATAGATTATGCTGAATGACAGAATGGTATACAATCCCAATATGTGGCTTCCTCTTGAAACTTTCCAGTAAATGATGAAACAATTGGCATAATGCATGTCTTCGCTCAAGCTATGTTCTTATTTCTAAAAAATCTAGTTCATCTGAACTCTAGAATCGATGTATTTAATCTATTCTCCTGTCTTTTGAAAACGCCTAGACTGTAGTGCACGCAACAGTCAAGTGCAACACTTAAACCCAGTTACACTATAGAGCGTTTCATGGTTAGTTAGAATAAAGAACCAGTTTAGCATTTACTGAAGAAATTGGTTGGTAAATTGTCGCAAAAGAAGAAGTGGCCGCGCATTTGAAACATATAGATATAGTATAGATCTATCCAGTTCAATACCAAATTGTCGTACTATTTTTAAAGCAGAATTTATGCTCTTCCGAGAAGCAGTAGGCCGGCATTCCTAAAGCAACCAATATAAAATCCAAGTTGGTGATACAATGCTGCGAATATCTTAATGGGACTGGGTCAGATGCAGAGTATCTCTATACTCTATTCTAATTATGGTATCGTAGGCCCCTAAAAAGTGGCAAGAATAGATATCTGGGGGAGCATTTCTGTCCATTTAAAGGACGAACTGGTAAACATCCGTCCTTCGATATACCACCACCAATGTCTGTCTGTAGTTGGATATGATTCAGATGTGTGAGTACTGAGATAACTGGTTAGTTTCGCATTCACGAAGACTACCTTTCCATCCCTACCTAAACTTACCTTACCTCACCAAATCAAAGCACAGTGATTTTAAACGCCTTATCGATTCGTTTATGAGATTTTATTTTCCTTTCCAAAGCAACAGATAAAAAGTATCGTGAGGACGTTGCATTCACAATGCTATTGTTAGTATTGGTATCCAAAGACAATAAAAATTAAATTCTCCTTTAATGTAGTCTATGGTATCACTAGTATTTGTTGATCTTTGTCAAGGTATCTCCCCAAGACCAATAGCATTTCGAAACCCCATCCAAAAACCAATAACTATTTATGATCAAGCAAATCCTGGCTTGTCCCGGTTGGCATGTCAGTTAATGGTTTTAAGGTCACATGCGACCTACGTAACAAGTTTTTTCGTGTGTTGTCGTCAGAATTATCCACTTGGAATGATAAATCCATGTTATAAACAAGCCAAAGTTTCTAGTTTTAAAAGAGCTACCCAGGATAAATGAAAGTATTTCCATTCTTTCTGTGCAGTGCTGAGTAGGTAGCGCAACGGATTTCGGATTGATGAAAACTAAAAATGTTTGTTAACGTTCAAATATACCACAATGAATAAGTGAATTGAAATTCAATCGATGTTGACTCTTCTGTTCCATATTTCAGTAAGAATTAACTTCCTGTATTCGCATGTTATGATATCGATTTTTCTCCTCGTGTTTGACTTTGTAATATTCGTACAATATAAGAAAACGCTAGACAACATATCCAAAGTGCAACATGGTAGTAGTTGCTCCACTTCAGCCTGCTGTACAGTGTACAACATTCCTGAAATTATTGTCCCACAAGGGCGAAACGTGCCTTTTGTCTCGCCTTATAAATATTCAATTTATTACAGATGTTGTTTCTACTTTAGCTGTAGTTCGCATTACTTGTCGTTAAGTCCTTCTTGGCGCTGTTGTCGCTGTTGTTGTTGGTTTTTGTGTAACTTTTATTTTATTTGTCGTTATTGTTGTTAGTGTGCTGAAATATATAAATTCTAATGGCAGAACTTATGAATATGATGCGATGACATTTTATCGTTATCCTACATCGTATTGAGTTTTGTTGCTTTTGGTTGCCGTTATGCTTGAAAGTTGTAGGGATATTGAGTTGAGCTGTCCCCTTTGCATGGAGAGATAAAGCCGAAGCCACCTAGAAGAAGATGTGCAAAGAATCTTGAATTACAATTGTCAGATGATAAAAATGCCTGCAATGGCGGAATATTTAATTTAAATTCTAGCTGCCAATGACAAGTGGATGGGCTTTTGAAATTAATTTTAATTTTTTGGTTCTCAAACGTTTTGATTTCATTTAAGATTTAAGGGATGCTCATTTTTGGGAAAAGTAGCACTATAATAAACTGAGCCTACGAAAACCATAAAAAAATTTTTTTGGAATGGACTGCGAACACCATGCGATGATAATTCAAGTTCGCATTCGTACTGCATCTGCTGGTGGAACTTGTGTCAACATCATATCTTCTTATAGATTCAACACCAACAAGGATTCGGGATTCCGAAGTGTGTCGACAATTCAGATATGTCAGTTAAGGGTACAAAAACTAAAACATTCTATGCAAGTACTTACGGTTTAATATGTTACGAATGTAAGACAGACAATTATCTACTTAACGCTGTTTAACTGATATGCTACTAGTATTTTACGTGGACGCCTGTTGTGTAAACTTAAGTCTACTGGATGCCTATACATCCATGGAAACAAGGATACGCCTTGAAATCGCTCTCCATCAATTCACTTTTATACCAAAGTAGAACTTGTGTTGGAAGTACAAGTTCCACCCTTAGTATAGGCCGAAGCCGATCTAAAACCTCTTACTGATCTAAGAATCAAAACACCCAATACCTTTTGCAACTCTACATTGGGTTGAAGACTAAACCCAAGCCACCAAGACGCCCCCACAAGGAGGCCCATATCTAGCAAGTCAGGCTCGGACCGTGATCTGACTACCATGGTTCCGTGATTTAAGTTCTAGTAGGGACTACAGGTGAAGAGAAGAGAAGCTATGACGGGCCGATTGTAACTGGTCAATTCGTCGCGTCAAATTCAAAAAACCGTTACATTGCTCTGCCCCCGCAGAGACAATGTTATTGATGGGCGAAGCCTAGATAAATGAGCGCGGACACACGCTGTTCAACAAGTATACTAAGAAGCTTACCGGCTAGAAGGGGTTATAAGGAGTTTTGTATGTCAGACCATTCAATGAGCTGAGTCTTCAGTTGAGATAATTAAGAAAGTAAATATTTTCCCTCTAAGTTGGATAGTTACCACCCTCCCCTTTCTCTTACGTTTATTTCTTTCTTTCGCTCAACAATCTCCTTAGTATGACCAATTTTAACTTTCTTTACGATAATTTGTGTCTATAACTTTAGAGCAAGATAAAGATAAAATCATAAGCCTCAAAGATGATTAGAAGAAGAGAGAGGTACCGATGTACATCGTTTTAAATATTTGCAAGTTATAACGACCAGGAAATAGAGAGTTCGGCAGGACAATCCATAAGCGAGATTTACGGCTTAGAAATGAATCACGATGGTCATTCCAACATTAGTTGTCACTAATACACATACAAATAATGGAACGTTTTTCGGTTTCAACGGTATTTGCCATTCATGGATAATGGCTGGGTGTTTAAATTTGCTTTAATGACAGCAGACAGAATTGAGTTTTGGAAGCATTTAATTCCACTTTAATTCAGGGTTATGCTGTTGATACCGAAATTTAATGAGCTTGACATAGGCTGCCGTTCACGTTTTACAGCGAAGCGCAGTTACGTGAGTTCGGAAACGAATATAGAAAGCAGAGAGTACTGTCATCACCAGAGGAATACCATATATTGGATTAGAAGTAGCAGACAAGAGATCATTAAGGAAAATTAAAAAGACTGTCGGAGACAGAACGCGACCCTGGAGTTAAATGCTGGTGTACATGTACATCAGCCAACATCAGACTTGAAACCATCCAAGACAACTTGAATTGAACATTCCCAAAGGTAATTTCTAATCCATTGAAGAAGAGAATCATCGACCCCAAAAGCACGCATTTTCGACAAAAGAGCCTGCTGCCAAGCTCTCTTTCAACTTTCTATCGCCCAGGAGCTATTTTCCTCAACCCAGAAAAGGTCTATTATTATCCGCTTACATAAAAAAGGTCGCAAAAACGATATTTCCAGCCATCGATAAATTGCTAAGCTGTCCTGTATACCTAAGCTTCTTGAGAGCATTATTGTCCATTGTAAATCTATTGTTTCCCAAAACCAGCATGGATTTCACAAAGGTAGATCTACAACCACTAACCTAATGGAATTTGTATCAAGCACTTTATGTCTACTAGAATCTGGAAACGTAGTTGACGTGATGCCACTGATTTCAGCAAAGCCTTTGGTAGAATTTCTCATGACATTTATAATTCTTCTAAAATTAAAGGCTCTTGGTTTCCAAATAATAAAATCTTCATACAAAATAAGCTTTATGAAGTCAATCTATTAAAATAAACGACATAACTATATTATATTTAGATCCATAGTTTCTGACTAAATTAAAGCCTCCTATGGTGTCCCACAAGGTAGTCACCTTAGTTTTATTCTGGCTATTAATGATGTTATTGTGTGTCAGGCTATAACAAATCGCGATAATATTTCTTCCATGTGTGATATAGAAGAAATAATGCTATATTTGCAACCTAAAGATCGCGATGCAATTGACAAAAGAGGAAGAAAGAAAGAGAGGACAAAGAACGGGGAACAAACAAATCAGAAATTGGATAGAAGATAAGATTTTAATTAAAAATGTAATGTTCCTAGAAAAAGTTACTCCAAACTTTTACCCAACGGAATTCGAGGAGACTGACTGATGTTGAGGCATAACAAACTAATTCCAATGTGTCAATATAGGTGGTTGAGAATCCGCCAACCACAAATCTTAATAAGCAATCAATCTCGATAATAGCAATCGCAAATTGCTATCACAGAAAGCTTTGCAGGTATTTGATGTTGCTTGTTGTCTAGGTTGCAAGAGTTTGATTGCAGCATATTAGATGCGCGTTTCTCTAAATTTTGTAGAATAATTTTATAGCTTATATAACAAACCCTTAAGTTTACATGCCATTTTTCTGTCACAAAATACAGCGGAGTTTTTCATTCCATTAAGGCCATTCCACACCATCTATGTGCGACATCGTCATCGTAATTTTCTTGGTGGTTGACGACAGAGCCTAGATATTTGAATTTTACGCGATTTTATTAAATTTTAGTACAGCTGATTCGTTACCCTTTATCTTCTAACGCCTTTCTTCAATTATTAAGAGTTTTTTTGAAGGACTGTCACATCGTTGATTATTAATAGCGCTATTATCGCTGAAAAGAAGAGAAGTTATTTCACACTTGTTAATGTGCTGCTTTAATTGAAAATCATGCACGACGTCAAAAAATAACGGACTCTGTACACTGCCTTAATGTACTCCAACTTTAAACTCAACTTTAATTCTCCGGTTAGCTCTTCTCCGAGACATATGTTTCCGGTAGATCTTGAAATCTTAGCGCCATTCAAAAAAGTTCTCTTGGAACTCTGTCGAATGATTCTTCCAAGTCGATGAACACAATATACAGATCCTTCGCAGTTTTTCCATTATTATTCGTAAACTATCTTTTGCGTCATATGACGACTTGCCTCCCAACAACAACAACTGCCATCCGTTGTTGTTGTTGCTGTTGCAATTTCTAGTGGTGCCTTGTCCGGTGCAGATCAAAACCTACTCTCTTTGGTTTTTGCATTTAAAAACCAAATTACTTTCTGGCAAACGATTTACATCAGCTTGAACCTTTTCAAAAATCACTTTCACTTCTTTTTTTTCGTTGATAAAGAAATAATTACAACTCAGCCAGAAAGCTGTTAATGAGTAAATAAAAAAATAATATGAGAAAATAGTAACTCCAGCACACACTAAATTTATCATAAAATCAAAAGAACTCATCCAATAAACCAACAAAAGTATAAAGTTTATAGTTTTCTCCTCAGCAATATATTACATTGTGAAAAACAGAAAATTAATTAACGATTTTCCTTTCAATCTGAAGACCTCTTGGCATATCGATTTGTTTGGGGAAAAAAATCCTAAGGGGCGGATGAACCCTTACTCGGCTGTATGTTAGAAGGTTACAAGCCAAATAATTTTTTGTAAAGAGTGCAACAAATTAAAGGAGCTTACATCATTGTCTGGAGAGGAGGTACATAAGTACCCTAGACATAAGAAAATTGAAGATTAGGTAATTATTTAATTTTCTCTTGGCCCAGTTGAGAATACTTCTTTTAGTCTACGTTAATTAATTTATTTCAATTTCTCATGAGTCAGTGTTTTAAGAGCTGCTAGCGATTTATGATGGCATAGATACAATAGAATGGAGCAGATTTATTTTGCATAATCGTATTGTGACCAATTTGTTCATGTTGAAATTAAAACTCATTAATGTGATTTGTACAGATAATATCGAAATAATAAGGACTTTTAATAATCACTCGCGCTCCAATTAATGAGTCTCAGTCAGATAACTGCATACCCAAAGATATTAGTTGCCAACTGCTGAAGTGGCTTTCTTCTGAAACTGGGACGTGAAGAGTGTGAATTTAATAGTTTAAAGGAAAGGGCATGCATTATCTCAATACATGTAAATTCATCAGCTTTGCAGTTGCTAGGGAAGCTTTGTTATTTCATCGTTAAAAAACTTACACTAGAACAGATTTTGCAAATTATTAAAATTTATTATCAAAATTTTGTGAAAAATGTTTTTCGCAAACTTTGATCATTTTACAGTCGTCATAATCGGCCTACTGAGCAAGCAGTTCAAGTCATAGTGACCGATTTCACTCTATTGGACATCAAGCCACCTACCCGTATGTGTGGATTGTATACGGAGGAAAATATTTCTGCTGTATCCGCCAGTATTAATGAAGACCGTGATTTGTTCACCGTCACTGTTCGCAACAATTTGGATTGTGTTACTCGACTACATGGAAGATTTTACGCACGGATCTTGGTCTAAAACCGTACAAAATACAACTCGTGCAAAAACTGGAGCCGAACGACCTTTCACATCGTCGAATTTTTGGTGAGCTACCCTTAGAAAAGCTTGAGGAGAAATTGTCTTCAGCGATGAAGCTCATTTCTGGTTGAATGGGTATGTTAATAAACAAAACTGCTGTACGAACAACCTCAGGCAATACAAGAGCTCCCAATGCAACCTGAAAAATGCACTGTTTGCCCGGTATTTTTTTTTTTTTTCAAATATGACCGTAAGAACAACGTTACCATCAATGGCGCCCGCTATGATTCAATTATTTCAAACTCTTTTTTGCCAAAAATGCACGAGCTTAACCTGGTTGACATGTAATTCCAGCAAGATGGCGCTGCATGCCACATAGAACGCAAATCGATGAACCAATTAAGAAATTAGTTCGGTGAGCAATTTAGCTGTCGTTTTGGACTGGTGAACTGGTTGGCTAGATCGTGTGATCCGACGTTTATCTATGCCAATAAACCAGTGTCAATTGCTGCCTTGGAAGGCAACATTACACGAGTAATTAGCGAGATACCAGTCAATATAAGAGTGAATTAAAATTGGACTCTCCATATGAACCACTTAAAACGTATTTTAGTTCTAACTTCATTGATTGATTAAGGCCCGGGTCAAACCTGGACAGTTTATTGAATGACTAATACTAACAAAAATATAACTTAAAAACTAAAAAACTAACATTAATAGACATAAAAACTACGATAAACGCAAGGGGTCAAGGAGCTTGGGAGAAGGAATTTCGAAGAGAGGTTTTGCTGATATTAAAGTAGAACCCATTAACCATGTTGGCTAGCATATTCTGGTATAGGCCTAACGAATGTAAGGTAAAGGCATTTTGTGACGTAAGGGTTAGAGAATTATTTGAACCATCGCTTAATGACTTCGAGTGAAGAATTAGCTGTGTTAATATTTTTTATCAATATGCGCCCGAAAAATTAAACTCTTTATCGCATATAACACTTAAATCGTGAAGCAAGGTGACAAGGGATATTAATTCATTGTTGATGAAATAGGACTTTAGTGATGCCATAACAATCATTCGAAAGATTATTACATGCCATTTAATATTTAAAAACAATCTAGAGGTAAAATGTTGAACCTTTTTGGCCAATTTTGGGTGTACATAGCATATAATTCGAAAAGAGTTTTGCTCCAAGGTGCCAATCGACTTGACATAGATCAACAGAGAATAATCCGATGGAGTCATTTCTGGAAATGCCTATTTCCAAATCGTGTTTTCAATAAATCAACATTTTCGTTTGGAGTATGAAGTGGAGCACCATCCTGTTTGAATCACAATTCTTCCACATTGATGTCATGCAAATTTGGAAACAAATAATTTTTGATAATCGCATTGTGACGGTGTCTATTGTATCTTGTGATTCAGCCTCATTTTTGAAAAAATAAGTACCAATGATGCAGCCAGCGTATAATCCGCGCTATGTGGTACATTTTTCCTGGATGTTAGAGCATCTGATGAGCTTTTTGAACAATATCCTCGTTTCAAATATGGCAATTCTGCTCATTTACGTAACCGTTTAACCAGATATGAGCTTTATCACTGAAAAATGATAACCAACTTCTAGTTGGTTAAAAATTCAATCCCTGAACACATGACTAAATAAACTGTCAAGCATCTTTAAGTCTTGCACCACTTCGATCTTATAGGATTTTTATTCTGAATTTTTCAGATAATGGATGGAAAAAAGCCAAGTTATTGCGAACGACGAACAATCGAAATATTGTGGTCCTCTGCAACGCAAACTTCCACAGCCGCGATATTTTCTTCTAAACGCACTATTCTCGTTCTTGTTAGTGTGCGAGTATACAATAGCATGAATTGCATGTGAAATTTTTCAATAATTTAATAAATAGCACGTCCAGATGATTATGATGTTTGCCGTAAATTTTTGGAAATAAATTTCAACAATTTGAAATCATTGTTTTGATGTCAATCTTCCCATGATGGAATGACATCATATGCTGAAAACAAATCAAGCTAAACACCTTAATGTAACAGCTGATTCGACATTCTAGTGAAGCCATCTATTGCCTATTGCATACCTCGGAAATGTAGATCCTTCCTTCTTTTCGCACATTATTTCGTCCGGAATTATTTCGTCTAAAGTGACAGTGACATCGATACAAAAATGAGCATCGACCAAAAATTTCCCAGAATTCAACATTCGAAGGACATCATCAAGGAGGCCAAAAAGAACAACAATTTATTTTACAACATTGTGTTTGGTGACCAAACATGATGTTTTCGATATGTTCCAGAAACCAAGCGCTAAACTGCTGAGTGAAAGGCGCCAGACAAGCCAAAATACAAAAATCTCGTTTAGAGATTTTGTACGATCCGTAGAATTTTGTGCATCGTATTCGCCATATTCGGCCAGAATATCACGCAGAAGGAAATAAGCGTTTGTTGCATCTCTTTTCACCTAATCTGGCACCTTTTCGCAAAAATACATTTGCCGATGAAAGGAAAGCGTTTTGTGAACGTAGAAGTCATCCAAAAGGCTTGTACAGACATCCTGCAGGGCATAACGGCCGACGATCTAAAACACTCATTCGACATGCTTTCAGGCCCTGCAAATCACTTAACGTAGTTATAGGAAGACTATTTTAAATAAAATAAATCGGTTTGCCAAAATAACCTTTTTGTTGTTCCAAGGTGGTCGGAAAGATGCCAATGAAGAAACCTTGCTCAACAAAAGATGATAACGTCAAAATTGTGAAGAAAATTGTTTTGGAAAATCATAAAATTACCATAAGAGAAGTTGCTTAAGATGTTGCCATATCGGTCGGCTCGTGTCATGCAATTTTTTCGGATATCTTAGGCATGAGACTTGTGTCAGCGAAGTTTGTTCCGAAACTTTTTAATTTTAATCAGAAGATCATCACTGTTTGTGAGGAATTTGGCCACATGCGACTTTTTCCTAATCCCAAGACTGAAGAGACCTATGCAAGGACGTAGATTTGCAACGATTGAGGAAATAAACACAGCAACTCTAGAAGAGCTTAAGGCTATACCAAAAAGAGCTTATGAGAAGTACTTCGAGGCTTGGAAAAAGCGTTGGCACAAGTGTATTATATCTTAGGGGAATTACTTTGAAGGAGACAACATTAATATTGATGAATAAGTAAATTTTTTTTTATAAAAATATAAAGCCACCTTACTTTTCAACACATCTAGTACATTAATACTCGTAAGACCGTACTTTCTAGCTATAGAAAACTGTCAGCTTTCTCGATTGGCTTATTGATAAGTAAGCATCCCTGATGGAACCTGTGCTGGCTCTAAATTTTTCCTTCTCTACATTTCGATTCAAGGCTTTTTCAAATTCCATAAATAAAAGATAGATCAAATACATAAACCAATAAATGTTTTGCAAATACCTCAGAATGTGGGGATCTGATTAATCAGGAAGAACTAAGGTCTGAGGACATCAGGCAATCAAGTTGTTACTTGATTCTGTGCAGAATTATTATTAGTCAGGCTACATGTGAAAAAGTCTATATCTAATTACCGCACTCCATAAGGTAGACAGTTTGACAATTATTCCTCTCTTTCATCATTCGGGATACACGTCTGTTTCCGGAATATACCTGATTAGGTACTGCAGAAATACGGCCGCGCAGAACTTCAGAGCTTCTTGGTAGATATCTCCAGTAGTGCCATCCATACCAACTATGAAGGATATCTTATTCTTCTTTGGGGGTCTAATAGCGAGTGTAATCTTAGCATCTCAAGTCCAATTCAAGGGCTTGTTACTACAGGAACACGTATGACCCACGTGATGACTGAATGCTTTAATACGCTGACCAAACATGCCATTCGTCTTAGGAGTTGTTCTTTATTTGAAGTCAGAAAGTTTTCACGTAGTCTTTTGTAGTCAATGTGCAAAATGGAATTCTCGCCTCAATAGAGTTGCATCTTCTGTGAACAATCCCACTGCCACATCCATTTGCTGCTTCTTCATCTCCGACGATACAGCGACTGATAGCAATATGATCGGTCTGTTTCCTCATTCCTTGCCGATCAGATGAGACCCATTTGTTCATGCGGAAGTCGTAGTTCTCAAAAGTGTGCTTCCAATGAACAGGCATTTGACATAGCAAAAGACAATGGAACTTTTACCAAACACTCCTGTAATATCCTATAATTAGATCGCCTATCAAAATCGTAAAGTCTCCGTTATGTGTTGAGGTGCTGGTGACCTGGTTGACTCCTTCTAGTACGGTGTTCATAGTTTGATGAATTTTAGCACTGGGTAATTACAATATTCCTTACTAAACCCATCGGTAAAAATTCAATCTTTTACTATTAAGGTAAATAACTGTCATAATATGCCTTTATATGTGGTGTTCTAAGGTTTGCCAGGAGTAGAAACTCCGTAATAACTCATGTCTCCTGTGCTCAAAAAGACATTGAGCATAACTTTCTAGTCGCTGCTTGTATGAGGTCAATTCTAGTCATCACTCTCAAATATTTCAAGAAGTTCCAAGGGCTATTGCAACCATATAATCATAACCAATGAAAAAAGAGGAAAGGGACAAGAAAGTTCTCAACTTTTACACCACAATTATGACCAACTCTGAGCTTCTTGGATCAATCAAAAGGTACGTTACCATTTCGTAATAAATTTTTTTACCTTCATACTCTCCTCCAAATGGTTGAGAACTCAATTTTAAATATTTAACTACGGGATTCCAAGCAGTTGACTCCAGTTATCCTTTTTGTCTTTTCTCCTAAGATACCACAGGGGCCAGCATCAGTAACTCTACTTCTAGAGTGATGTGTGTTCGTACACTCTTATTTAAATTGTTTCGTCAATAATAGAAAGGAAAATATCTTTCAACTTTAAGCAGCATAAAGACATATGGCAAAAATTTCTGAAAACTGCAAAATAATTGCATGTTTTCTTCGCTTCAGACATTTCGAGAACTATGTAACTAAAACAATTTCCAAATAAGCTTTTTTTAAATAAACTTAATTCAATTGAATAGTTGTGATAAATCACTCTGTTTTATTAAATGCTTTAAGTCGTCTGACTATTCCCCAAGCTTCCAATTATTTAAATATTTTTCATCTTAAATGTACCTTATCGCAGTCGTCACGCCTCGGGGGTGATAAGTGCACAAGTATGCTGTGCAAAATTCTCCAATGTACGAGTACGTGTTGGTACGTTGGTATTGCCTTATACCCCGCATTTATAGATGTCCATGCCCCTACAGAAAACAGGGTATGTCCGTACATTAGAGATAGATGCTTTCAGCTGGGTAGAAGCCCCACTTTATTTTTAGATGGAATAAAGAAAATAGTTGCTATAGTGAATTATAATTGCCACAGATACCAAATGGTGCCAATTTCTGTTGTTGCGGGCTACAAAGCACACAAATTATTTGTACATATTTCTTAATTTTAACAAGGAAAATAGCGGTGTAAAGGTTCCGACAATCAATGACTTAATTGAGTTTCTTTAATTGATGATGTTAAGCCGTATTACTGTAGTGGATTAAGGATGTACCTTTTTGAAAGCGTTCATTGGGATGAGCTATACAACGCCATGTCTAGTTATGATATCCCTGCTAAACTGCTCAAGTTGTGAATTAACCGAGATATTTAATGTCGAGAAAGGTCATTAACAAAGCGACACACTGTCAAGTTAGTCTTTTAATATTGTCCTAAAAAATGTGCAAGCTCACTGGAGAACCAAGAAGACACGATCTTAAATCACGCCATCAATGAAGCCTTCGTGAGTATCGAGATGGAAGCGGACAAAATGGGTGTGACGGTGAAGGGTAAAACGAAGCAAATGCTGTCATCAGAAAACGACGCACATCACCGCCGCCTTGTACGGAACGTAACAATTGACAATGAAGTCAGAAGTAAAACTACCTTGCCATGTTTTGCTGACCGCTTCTTTCCATGCTCCTTTGTTGGATCGTGATGCCTTTCAGCGCTAGATGAGTCAGGCCAGTCAGACAGTCAAGTTCGTAAAGAGAACAATCTCAGTTTTAAGTGAATTGACTGAAAGCCTGTTTCAAGTGCATCAATCGTCAATCATGTCTATGGCTCCCATCGCTTTAGAGCAGACAATCGTTAGACACGATCCAAAAGACGGCCAACGGCTTTTTAACCTAGCCATCACGTGAATTATTCACCGGCATTGCTTTCGCCCACAAGATCAGTGATTCGTCTATCTATCTATGTTGTGTTGTCTAGCCGCAAACCAGTTTTGTGCACGTGGAACTCTGAAATTCTCTCCATGCTCTTCAACATGAAGGAAGTCAAACTCACTGGTCTGATACTCCAAACGATCGTGTACACAGTCTTCTTTTCGATTTCCAGTATAAAGATTGCCCTCACTTTGCTCGGGTTTGAGTATATACGCCAGTGCCATGTGGACAGTTTAATTGAAATAGTAAAATAAATCAAAAAGCTTTTTTGCTATTCTTTTTACGGCTGCGATGCTTAAGCTAAGATGGTCTGCGATAGTGTCCATGCGGCAGGCCGCAGAATGGCCAGACCAAGAATGTGAATTGATAGCGACTTGAATGAAGATAGCTTTTCTACCCTCGACACCATCAATTTCGGTAAGTAATTGATGAACAATGTATATGCCAGATTCTCCGTCATTGTTTTTCGATTGTTTCGGACATAGTGTTCGGATCCATCAATGAAATTGAAGCAAATCGCAGAGCTTCTTACGCGTTTTCATGGTTTTTAATTATGGTTGATTTTAATATTTATATCCTTAATATAATGTTCCCTCGATGTCGATAGCTTTTCTCTGTACTGTCTTCATTCGATTTTAAATCTTTGCTTTGTGAATCAATTCTTCTTAATTCTTCTTAAGATCATATACCATATTTATATGGCTCCCTAGAAGCAATCACAAAATTTACAGAGCCAATCAAATCGTAGTCGGCGAAGTTGTCCAAATTGATTTTGTTGCTTTAAGATGTTGCATTCAAATTTTGAGTTCTGGTGCGAATTGAAATAAGAAGATACAAAATATACGTCAACAAGACATGAATCGCTATATTATTAAAGAATGCGGAATAATGTTACGATTTTTTTACGGAGTAATTCGTCGGTGGTGTTGGCACAGCGTAAATTTCGGCGCAGATTTCCCGGTCGGCCGACACCAATTTGGCAAACACTACGACGTTTAGACGCTCGCTTTCAAAAATATGGGACAACATGAGATGTCAGCAAATCTGGCCGGCCCCGAATCAGCCATTCTGCTAAGGATATCGCAAGCTGTGGTTGAAGATGTTGTAGAGGACCCTGGAATATCGACCAGACGACGTGCCACACAATTAGACATCAATGGGCAGCTTTGATGCCATACCTTGATGGCATACCTTGTTCACTGTGCCAACTATAATAAATTCATGTAAGCTATTATCAATAATATTATTAAAGGCTGCGTATTCGTTCCTTTGTGAATGAAGTTCATCTGATTGATCTCGAATAGCCCGATTGTGTCTCATTCTTAATCGATCGTCAGTGTTACATGCCTCTCGTTCTTTTTCATCATGGGCGTGATCTTGAACTGCTTTGTTATGTCGACTCTTTCTAATCTCTGCTTCTGCTCTGCGTCTACCAATGTTGCTTCGTTTAAGCAGCATTATTTTGCAACAATTACAAATCACAAAAAATCATAATCGAAACCTCGCTTACTTTGTAATTGTAATTGAAACTATGCTCCGTATATAAACAGCTGATTTACAAAAATCAGTCACAATGAGTAAAGAACAATCAGAAAAAATACCATTGTGAATAGAAATTCGTTGAGTTGCTCACACAAAAATCCATTGCAAGTATCGTACTGTGCGGACTAGTCAGCGCTGCACACTGTAAAATTTGTCCATGTGTTATCATTGTTAATTCGTTAGTGTGGCAATATTTGTAGGTATCGTTCTATATGTCAAAAACAAACTAAGGATGCCGTATACTTGAAACTGTGAACATATATTCGGGATATGTGTACCAATACAGCAAAGAAAAAATCGATAATCGAATGTACGTTCGTAGCGAAATTTTAAAAGTCATCTTACTTTTTGAACACACGTCGTAGATGTTATGTCCCTACAACAATTGGAAACAGTACTTAATCATCGAAAGTGACCGAGTGCAACCAGAAGCACGTCTGCTTTATTTTAATTCTCGATATGGCTAATATACTAGTTTACGTTCTTACATTACAGATACATTTGCAATTAACAAATAAAATAATGTTTTTGAGCTATCTTCAAGCTCAAGTCACTTTTCCGAAAATATGATGGCTAGATTGACCCTAGCAATGGGTCTTATTGTTGCTGAGGATGTGAATTTTTGACTCAACTGACGTGGAATATTTGAATATTTAAGTTCACCTGGTTTTTATCAGTTTCTCTTCTGCCTTTTCATATAGCGTTGATTGCTGTCTGCGATCTTTCTCAGTCAACACCGCGTACATCATTACAATGTTAAGACTGTCTCTTAACAATGTAAGGAAACATTAACATCCTGTAGTATCACTACAGTTTACGTTAACCTTAGCCAGAAAAATACAGATATTTGCATAACGACTGGTTATCGAGTTATCAAGCTAGCACTCGATCCGACAAATACTAAAGTCCGTACCCGAAGGATAGTTCAGTAGAGGAAGCTCGCACAATGATAAACGTAGATCTAAAGAAACTTGCAGTGCGCAGATGGCCGAGGCTGTCATAAATCTGTCCGGGTTGCAAAGGCTGGTTAGATCCGGATTGAGGAATTCAAATTGTACAAACATAACTACATATAACATGCACTTTATGCTTGTTTTACTATTAAAATGTATTCTACGAAGGCTGTTTGATGAATACCCGGCTTAGAAATGATATTTCAATACAATCCCCGATGCACTTTTCCCAGCGGTGCTTCAACTTTTTTAACCTCTCCGTATAGTACGACTTTTATTGGCCTACAAAATACTCCTCCGCGGCGGTGATTACTTCCTCGTTTGATCCGTACTTCTTTCTGGTGAGCGATCTTTTAAGGTTTGGGTAGAAAAAGAAGTCGCAGGGAACCACATCCAAAGAATACGACGGATGGGAGGGGGGGGGGGGGGGCAATTCGTAGTGCAATTCCACCAATTTGGCTGTGGCGACTGCGGAGGTGTGAACCGGTGCGCTATCTTGGTGGAAGAGCACTTTTTTCTTCGCCAAATGTTGTCGTTTTTTCTTCAATTCAGCATTGAATCAGCCCAATAAATCGACGTAGCATTCTCCTGTGACTGTTTTTCACTTCTCTAAAAAGTCAACGAGGACTACACTTAGCACGTTTCAAAAAAACGGTGGCCATCACCTTTCCGGCCGAAGGCATGGTCTTCGCCTTCTTTAGAGCACGTTCAATAGGAAAAACCCATTGTTTCGATTGTTCTTTGGTGTCTGATGTGTACCAATGAATCAATGTCTCCTCCTCCGGATTTCGATTAAGCAGGGCCAAGCACGACTTTGAAGTGGTCGACTGACATGCCGCTACGACGAAACTCTGCGAACCAATGGCAAACGGTTGTACGGGAAGGTGAATGGATCGCATACGTACCATCCGTCGCAAGGTGTTTTGAAATGGATATCAAAATAAAACTAAACGTCGTATTGCCACCAAATTCAGATAGGCGGACTAAAAGAGGTTATACTAAATGATAGTATACTCAGTAGCCCCAACCATCTTCCCATCCGGGTACTCATCAAACAGCCCTTGTAATACAAAACCTATAATCAATAAGCTGTTTCTCCTGTTAAAAAAAACAGCATGATTGCCACTATTTATTTATAAAAAAAAAAAACTGTAATTTACTTATCCATTTGTCGCCATCACCGAAATGCATACATTCAAATGAATTTCACAAAATAACTCTACTGTATCGAAAAATATTTAACAAAAGTGAAAAAAATATCAGCAGAGTGCTCGCATTTCAGAGTTCAGAAAAAAAATTGAATGAAGGTACGAATTGAATCAATTTTTAAAATGTAAAATAAATTTTATTTATTTTTGTTCGTAAAAAAAAAAAATATGTCATAGATGTCAATTTATTCATAATATCGATTCGATATTATGCCACTGACAGATTGACAATGTGAAAAGTCTATGTGAGCATAAAACTCTTTGAAACATCATGTTGGTTACAATTTGTATCCCACTAACAGGATTTTTTTTTTTTCAAAAATGGTAAAGTACTCTCTGCATTTTTATTTTATTTCTGTTCGCATCAAAAATTGAAATTGTAAACATCATTTGTTATGGTGCTTAAGGCATTTTGAAATTTAATATTACATACGATACATACATATATCATGTCGACATCGTGTTGACGGCATGTTTTTGAAATAAAATATGTATATGAGTAAAGTAAATGTGACATTGTGTATCTATATATTTACGAGTATGAGTTGATATATCAAAATGCGAGTTTGACATTTGTTCATAAAGTTCAAGCAATTAATAAAGAATCCAGACAAGCAAATAAAACCGAAAATAAAAGATCAATTGGGTGAACTTTCGTAAACGCTTTTTTGGGTTTCTTGGTAACCAATTAGCATCAAAATGTCAGATGCTTGTTGGCTTACCCTACTCTCCACCAGCTAGATCTTCAGCTCATTGGATTTAAGTCAAGTCAGTTATTGCTTCAGTTATTGCGCGTAATACGGTCCTCGTTGTCTGTATTTCCAGCACTCTTCTCTGGTTTTTCAGCTACCTGAACTCAGTTAACGGGTTAGTAGTGCACCGACGCGACGTAATCTCAGAAAATCCCTATATAAAAGGTGGGGCGTCTAATGAAAAACTCTTTATGTGATGCATTATATGTGACATTTAATTGCAATCTCCGTTCTTCGTCTAACAACGTTGCACAGTTAAAAGAAAGATGTTCATAATGATTCCTGTCGCTCTCATGACATAGTTGGCATTCTAGCAAGTCTTTGAGTCTAAAGCAATGGAGGTATCAGTGATAACCGTAATAGGCTGTCAAAAATTCTAGCATGATGATATGATATGATACATTGAGAACTCATGACTTCTATTTATCCATGGCTTTATTTTGGAGCTAAGTGTGGATACTTTCTTCCTTTGTCCGCTTAGTTCCTTAGAGATTCCCTTACCTGAGCATCGAACTTGTCGAGCTGTAGAGGCTGAGTAAGGTCAATGAATCTCAAGAGGTTTCTCCAGACGAGTCATGAAACGAAAAGATGCTTCCCCCCCTCCTTTTTCCGCCATCCTCCCAAACAATCTGGATCAAGGTGTCATACGACCCGTGTCAATGATCAACCTGGCTGAGGGCCCACCATCTCTAAAAATATCTCAGTCGCAAACGGAGTATTCGGATACCTGGCGACCTCGAGACTAGGTAGCTAGCCCAAAAAGGTCAAAAAACTGTAAGACCCCTGTGCCATCCAACACCACATCTCTGAGGTCCTTTAACGAAATCCTAAAAGACGCTATGACAATCGCGGTAATTGATAGAAGCGATACCGACGTATCGATCACACCTGAGCAGTGGCAATTGGTCAAGTTGAAGGTTTTGGGCAACTTTTTGGCCATTATGCGGAAAAACTCCATACAACCTTCCAACACAAGCGACGCTGACTGCCACCAAGGACATGTTAAGTTCATCGCATGTACCAACCAGAGATTTCTTGATCTTTTTAAGAAAGCCATAGGTGGTTTAGGAGAAATTTGGCCAGGTGCAAGGCTCGAGGTCTTCCCTAGTGGGGATATCCCTAGCAGACCTAAAACCCGCACCCGGATTTCAGCCGAACCCTAAAGGGCCCTTATAAATGCGCGTTGGTTGTGATCAATAAGGAATCCCTTAACCCTTCAGCGTAGACTAAAGGCATGATCCGGTTCGGAATCGAGGCAATACACTTTATGGTCTACAAAAAGGATAAACTGGATGCTGATAAGCAACCTCCCCCTCCTTTAAACGAAAACTCAAGTTCAGCCTTGGATCTGGGAGAGTCGGTATTCTTTCCAGAAATGGACAGCGGTGACTCCATTTCATCCGAGTCGACTATTAAGCCGTCGGTCTCCTGTTCTAATCTAGGAACCATGGATCGTGGAAGGTGTGGTTCGTGAACTTGGGACTCCTTTATACGCTCCACTTTATAAAAAAGACAGACGTAAGATAAGAACTTGTATACTAGTGAAACTTAGCACTAATGTATTTTTACTTTCTAGCCTCAGCGACCACGACTTGACTGTTGCCAGGCCGGAGACCGCCAAAGCATCCTACTGGCTGGCATCGGTGTGTCTTGGCAACGATCAGGTGGGCCCTCTCCCTAGTAATAACCTAGAAAGGATGGTACTGGAAACTGGAAAGCAAAAAACTAGCCTCATCATCGGATGCGATGCTAACGCTTATCACACGGTATGGCAATAAGCCCACCTTTATAACAAAAAACCGACAGGAAGTGCTAGATATCAAATGCTAACGAACTGGATGGTATCGACTGAACATTCGTTTTCAGATCACAGATACATCCAATTCAACCTGGGTAATGCTCCCTACAGTCAAACAGCATTCTGAAACTGTCGGAAAACTGATTGGCTTAAATACAGAGGAATATTTTCAAAAACACTATACTGAGAGCTCTCAAGTCCAGCGCGAAACACCAATGAGCTTGACATGAAAGTCAGGGAATTCACTCTGTCTCTCAATCGGGCTATGGCTTCTTCCTGCCCTCTGTTTCAATCTTGGGGCAAGAAAAAGCCGCACTGGTGGACTTCAACACTTGAACCACTTAGAAACACCCGTAGAAAACTTTTCAGCCTTGCAAAAAGCACAAGAAAAGTGACTGACTGGGACTCTTACAAAGAATCCCTCAAAATATATAAAAAAACTGAGGAAATCATTGCGTCAATCTTCGCGATCATTCCGTGATAAAATCAAAGAAACCTCTGAGGCATCGCGGTTAAGAAAAATCCTCTCTATAAGCCTTGTAATGTCTAGTTGTTTGAAAAAAACCGATGGATCCTGGACAACCTCAAGTGATGAATCACTCAACTTGTTACTGGATACCCGCTTTTCAGGTAGCTCCGCATTCGCTGCAAGCAGTAACCAAAACAGAACAACTGCAAGCGTGAACAAAATTTATGGTCTGATTACTGTACAAGAGACAAGCTGCTTTGGGCGCTACATAGCTTCAAACCACGAACTATAAAGGTCCTCAGATATTATCTTACCGACACTAGAGAATATCATGAGGAACTTTGTAGAACTTATTCACATTCCACTGTCATGGAAAGAAGCCAATGTGGTTCTCTTTTCCAAGGTCGGAAAATGCTCTCATGATGTCCCAAAGGAACTCAGACCTAAAAGTCTATCATCTTTCCTTCTAAAAACTCTAGAACGACTGATTGATATCCATATTCGAGTTAAAATTAATCCAAGACTTTTGTCAACGGCTCAACATGCCTACTGTAAAGGAAAATCGGTGGAAACAGCTCTGCATTCGCTGACTAGCCACATCGAACGATCCCTCCAATACAGAGAGTACACAATGGTTGCTTTCCTAGACATCGAGGGCACCTTTAGCAATGTCGACACATCCGTCTACATCTGCAGGTAGACGACTCACTTGGGGAGTTGATCAGTCTTATGCTAAATAGCAGGATAATCAACTCCAAACCGGATGGGACTCCTGCTAAAGGATTTGTTAGTAAATGTTCTCTGCAAGGCGGTGTCCTTTCTCTCCTTCTTTGGAACTTAGTGGTAAATGATCTGCTTATATACCTGGAAGCGTGAGGGAGCAGGGTGATTGAATATACGGACGACGTTGCTATAGCCGTATTAGGGAAGCATCTTAATACCATCAAAGAACTCCTTCAGCTAAATCTCAGCAGATTAAACCTAAATTAAAACTAATCTTATCCTCTTTTCCAGGAAATATAAAATTCCAACTATAGACCCTCCTTCAATAATCGGTACTAGTTTAGTGTTTTCCGATACAGCAAAATACCTGGTTCTCTCACCTAACATTCAAGAAAGAGTTAAGAAAGCTACAGTAGATTAATTCTCTTGCAAGAAAGCCATTGGAAACAAATGGGTCCTCCAACCTCGAATAATCCATTGGCTATACATCTCCGTCATAAGATACTCACTTACGGTGTGGTCGTCTGGTGGACGGCCTAAGTCATTGCAGTCAACTGCAAAAAAACTAAGCCGAATCTAAAGAAAAGCATGTCTATGCATCAGCGGAGCTATACGCTCCACTCCCTCCGCGACGATAGACATTCATTTGACTTGACACCCATCGACATCTTCAGCGACTGCAGTTATTCGCCTTAAAGCGACTACACAGTGGACAAATAGTTTATTTGACCACGCTAATATTCTTAATATATTAGGAATCCACTAAGAGAACATCGATTAGACCATACCTAAACCTTTGTCCACCTTTGGCGCGAATAATGGCCTTGAGACGGCCGAAGAAAGCATCGCACGCTGCATGCAAGTGGCTCTGCGGTATTTTGGCCCATTCTCGGCGAAGTGCTTGTTTGAGGTAGTCCAAACTTTGGTATTTTTTAATGCCAACCTTCGCCTTCAAAATAATCCAGACAGAGAAATCCAACGGATTTGCATCCGGAGAGTTTTCAATCCATTATGTCGAAGAAATGAAGTGTAGAACATTGCCACGGTCCAAAAGTACGAGCGAAGAGCTACCATCGGTGGTTATGGCGGCCCAAACCATCACCGTATGTGCTGTTTGCTTTCTGGAGTAAATTTTCGAAGGACCTCTCTGGCAAGTTAACTCGGTGATTTTGTTTGTTGACATATTGCTCTATAACAAATGTCGACTCATCGGAAAAAACAAATTCGGCAACTCACCGTGCAAGCGTAGCAACTGCTTCGCTCTTTTGACTCTAACTTTTTTCTGTTGCGGTGTAAGATCGTGTGCTTTTTTGGAACTTTAATGGCTTGAGCCCAAGCTCATTTTTCAGTGTGTGTTGCATCCGTTTCAACGAGCTCACGAGGCATTTTTCTTCCACTTCAACACGGATTTCGCTCAATTCGAGCCTTCACTTTCCGAACCATTTCTGCTGATGATGCTGTTTTTTTATGACCACCTTCATGGCGTTTTGCAACGCTGTGGTTGAGACACAAATGATTTATTCACGTTGAGGTGCTGGAGGGCTCTAACGATAGCTACTTGTGGTTTTCCAGCCAAATATAAAGCAATCACACTATCACGTTTAAATTCCGTCGCGGATAAAAATTTTTAACACAACTGAGACGCAAATCGTTTAAAAAGCTTGTAAATAATAAAATTATCTGTCATTTGTCAAAATTTAAGCTCACAGTAATGAACGGTTTGGAAATTATAGCAGTCTGAAGTTGGTTGCAGTTCGAGTCAGTCTGGGTGTAGATATACCAATCGCTACGTGCACATTATTATTTAAGCTGGATGCTAATAAGAGAACAGACCTTATATGGACCGTTGGGCCAACATGTCTAGCGACTAACCAGATCTGGCCAAAGCTGGATCTGAATCGCTCTAAGAGTCTAATTGTTTTAAATAAGAAACATCTCAGCGCCATTATAGGTGTCATCACTGGACACTGCCTTATAGGCAAGCATGCAAGACGGCTTGACGCTTTTACAAACGATTTCTGTAGAAGCTGCATGGACGAGGAGGAAGAGGAGACAATCCTCCATCTTCTCTGTACATGTCCAGCTCTCTCCCAGAGAAGAAAACTCTACCTAGAAGCCTTCTTCTACAATGACCTAAACGATATAAAAAATACAGACGCTAACAGTCTCCTGCGCTTCATCGTAAGCTCAAACTGGTTCCATGAGTGACGGGATCATAGATCCAAGTGGCAGCACAACAGGCCAATTGGCCTAAGTGGGTTGGTCTTCCAACCAAAACTCCAACCTGACCTAACCTAATCTCCATCCTGATTTCCTTTTGATTTATCAGCCTATCTACTTATATCAGAATATCTATGGAGATCATATCCATGATGCCTTTTTTTTTTAAAGAAATTAACACTCAAGTGAATATGACTACACTTATGAAGCCAAAGCACGTGTTAAGTTTTTCAGAAAATGGGACAGAAAGAGGAAGAAAGATATTTTGGGTCCAGTATTTCGCACTATGGGTAGCATCCAACATTTAATGGGGATACTAAATTATTAATGTAAATTGATTTGTATTTAGGCAACTATTTATCTCACAAGATTTTAGTTGCCTGAAAAAAAAAGTCTTTCGGTCACGGATGGTATTGAACCCCGAACCGTCCAATTGGGAATCCAATGCACTACCACTGAGCCTCAGCCACCCACATAAATCCAAGTAAGATGGGTATAAAGATACTTTACCTATATCCACAACCGACTGTGCTAAATATTTAATGCTTCCGGGCAGATTATGGATGCGTATAATTATTGAAAGAGCCACATTAAATTTGACATCTCATTTGATATGGACTCCATACGCTTATTAGAGTTTAGCAGTTATGAATGAAGTGTATGCTTCTTTTTTCCGGCTACTTGTAAAACCTGTCTTCCTATTTTATTCTACCGAAAATAATTTCTTTTACTCTAGCCATTGTTTAACAGATTCGGCGGTTTCGTTTGCATTCAGTACTAATTCGTCTAGATGTGTCGTTGCCGTTTCCACAAGTAGTCGGTTACGAACTAGTCTGTTATCCACCCTGTTATCTATCCATAATATAGCACCATATGCATCGAGTGTAATCTGTTCACAAAATTGTTTACATCACCACCTGCAGCTGAAAATCTGTTCTGATTACATGTCCATTAACCCCACCTAATTATACCATCTATTGATGATCGCGAATCTGTATTAACGATTCAGTGTCTCTACTGAATATAAGGCGTACTAGTATATTTCTCTTGCGCGATAACTTGCCAGTTTTTCTTGCCTTATGTAATATAACTAACATCTGCTTCTTTCATATTAAAGGGGAGCATAGCTGCATTCTTTTAGCAAATTTTGCAATATTGTTGCTTTAAAGACTTTATTGGTCATCCCGTCCTGTCTTGAGCATTTTCTGTCACCAGTTTTTAACAAGCGTTCACTATAACCTCAGGCATAATTTTGTCTCACTTCCTGTAGTTTGAATTGCAATCATACATTCACGCATGCGAAGATGAAACGATAATTAAAATTAAATATGGGAAAAAAAGTAAGGAAGCAATCGAAAAAAAAAACATGTTTTCGAGCGTGGACTTTGCTGAGCTTTTAAATAGAATATCAAAACAGAAACTGCTAACTTGGAAAAACGCACAACACTTAGTAAAAACTCAGTAAAGTAAAGCCAGAGAAAAACCGACATCAATCGTGAACGAAACCAGCTCATGTAAAATATGGAAAAAGCTCAGCTTTGAGTAGTTAATTTTCAAAAAAGTCATAGATCAAAGGAAAAAACTAAGCGTGTATGTTTAATAACTTCGATGAAAATGCAAGAGTAGTGCAAAAACCAAAACGAAATTAGCAGAAATGGATAAAATATTTTAAAACGTTTCTCTACGAAGAATTTTTGAAAACAAACATGTTGAGGAAACAAAAATTTTCACAAGGGAAGAAATGAATCGGAGACTCTTGGTTCCGCTTTATAAAGGCAAAGGCGAAACGAGAAGTTGCAACGAATACGAGGGCTATTTGATGGGTTCTCGGACTTGAAGATAGGTAGCGCTAATTATCCAAAATGAGTGTAACCTCTTTTAGCCCACCTGTCAAAATTTGGTAACACCCATTTCAAAACATCGTGTTTGTATTTTTTGCGACCGTGAAATAAGATCAGTATCGCTCCGTGATTTGATTCTTGTTTTTGAGTATCATGGGACCCATTCACCTTCCCGTACAACCGTTTACCATTGGTTCGTAGAGTTTCATGTGGCGGTTTTTGATGAATCGCACTCAAGTGGCCCAAAGACGGTTACCATAGAGGAAACCGATCTCGTATGGTCGGACCGCCGAGTAAAAAATCGCCAGTTGGCTGAGATAGCAGACATATCAACTGAACGCGTAAGTCATATCCTGCACGAGATTTTGGGCATAAGAAAGCTGTCCAAGCGATGGGTGCCGCGTTTGCTCACATCTGAGAACAAGCGCAATCATGAGACTACTTCAAAGGCGTGATGGCCTTGTTTAATCGAAATCCGGGGAAGTTTCTGCATCGTTTCGCGACTGTCGATGAGACATGGATTAATTGGTACACCTCAAAACTAAAGAACAATCGAAACAATGGGTTTACCCGGTGAACGTACTCCAAAGAAGGCGAGGGCCGTGTCTGATGGGTGTGATCCACGTTGACTATTTGGAGAAGGGAAAAAAAATCACAGGAGCATACTACGTCAATTTATTTGGCTCTTTCAACGCCAATTTGAAGAAAAAACGACCACCTTCCCAGTCAAATTGGACGAATTGCACTACGAATTGTTCCTCCATCTTCCATATTTCCCATATTTGGCTCCATGTGATTTCTTTTTGTTCCCAGACCTTAAAAGATCGCTCACCGGAAAGTAGTACGGGTCGAAGGAGGAAGTCATCGCCGCCGCGGAAAAGTATTTTGCAGGCCAACAAAAGTCTTACTATACGGAGAGGTTAAAAGAGTTGCAGCACCGCTGGGAAAAGTTGAAAGGAGTTGAAAGGAGATTATAGGTATTGAAAAATAAACTGTCGAAAACCAAGTATTCATCAAACAGTCCTCGTATGTATCATAAAAATATGCGAACGAGTACTAAAGAAATTACAACGCTGTATTTCTAAACTCTATGGTAGTCACTGCAACTTAATGGGAGGCAGGTCGACATACGACCCAATTCAAGGTTTACTTGTAATGATGGAGGAATGTTGAAATTAAATTTTTTGTATGTAAATGCTATATTATGTCTCAGTTACAGAGGAGGATGAACTCATGCAAAAAATACAAAAGCGAAAGCAAAAATAGTTCTTTCAATCCACGAATTGCTATACACATACATGTGTTCATGTACAGAATGTCAATTCAGCATCAGACATTTGGAAAATATTAAAGACGATGTTGGATGACAAAAATCTAACGTGCAAAATTGTACTATTAAGAAGACTCATAACTATTCGCCGAGAAGAGCGTCTGAATACTTAAGCCAGATAACTTGTACAGAGAACAAATTATATGGAATAGGATTCCAAATAAGTGATGAGTGGTCAGGTGGCTACACAATCAAATCAAAATTAATTGATATGGATAGCTGAGCTCAAAATGAAAGTGATTTTTTTGATGCGCGAAAACGTAAAAGAAAATTAACAAAAAGTAACATTGTTCCAAAGAGATACCATACCTATGCAAAAAAAGGGGATATACGAATAAATTATTAATTAGGCAAAAGAAAAAGTGTAAATGAATCGTATTCGAAAGCTAGTTCAAAATTTCTCCAGAATGCATTAAGCGTCGTTTCTTCAAATGAAAAGAACAAAGAACCGAATATGTAGGTACCTGCTTAAATTTTGAGAAAAATAAGTACAAACAAATATATTTTTGCATCGAACATGGCTTTATTTTATTTCAAAATACAGTCTTTGAAGTTCAATACACTTTTGCATGCAGTTGAACCAATTTTCGAAGCACCATTTCCACCACAAACGAAGTAATTTCAAAACATGCGTTTGAAACGCATAAACTCCTTCTTCAAGCGTCGAAGGATATTGACCTTGCAATTTATTTTTGATGTGCGGGAATAAAAATAGTGACTCATCAATTCGATGTTTTGAGTGCTCAAAATGACACTTATTTGAGCCGACCTGTGAGAGGTCGGAGAATGATCCGTGTTCTGCGCTTGCTTTTCTTTATTTCTTCGAAAATTTCTGGCAAAGAATTAGTGGTCTACCTTTCCGAATTCAACATTCTAAGTTCCTCTAATGGAATGGTGGCGACATATCCGGTTTTTTCGAAGAAACAAATTTGCTTCGACGTATTTCATGCGCGAACAACATTTGGCTGGTCTTGAAACACCCATACAGTTGATTGCTATTTAGTTTTGAGCTCATATGCATAGATCCATGATTCGTCTCCATCCTATCTCCATCCTATCTCCATCCTGTCTCCATCCTTTAGACGACGACGATTTAAATTTTTCAATACTTCTTTGGACCAATCGACGAGAGAATAAAGCGATTGTCAAAGCATCTTTTTGACGGCCAAATGTTTATGCAATATTAAATTAAATTAAATTAAACATGCCCAAACATGTTTTAATTTCGCATCATACATTAGTGATAAAGAATTTGCAACTGCAACTAAACGTTTCCCAATTCATCCCCAACTACCAAGGAAGTTGGACTTTGGACGTTGGACGGATTGGACTTCGAAAACTTTTGTAAACAACACGGAATAATCCACCAAACAAACAATGTGTACACATACGAGTACAGCGGAATGTGTATACGTGCATGTTACTAGATGTCAGGCTTGATAAGTTATATTTGGCTGAGGCTGTTAATATATATTGTCTAAATAAGTACGTAGGATTTTTTTTTTCATAATTAATTTGTTATTAACAACTTTATGCGCATTTTGCAATATTGACTTTCGAAGTGCACCATTCGGCAAAAATCTATATATCACAAAAATCCTGGGTACTTCTTTAGCTGTTGCTATGTACAATAACAAACTTTTAGTGAATCATCCCAATTTAAAATATTCAGGAGCTTTTGGTACGACCATAGACACTTCCAAAAAAGAGAGGTCGTCTCAAACGCTGCATTTTTAAATTAACCCGCCATTTTTAAATGAATTATTCTACAAAAATTATGTTTTACAGTCATTCATATTTACAATAAACGTCTACCTTTATAAACTCGATTTATTTTATATTTTCCTGAAAAAAAAAATTACAAAAAAGCCTACTCTTACGTAGTCATGCTCCTAAGACCATCTTAGTCCCCTAAAAGTTTTTGAATCGCCTTCGGTATGCCCTTCCTTAAATTTTTCCATTACTTCCTCTCGGCTGCTGAAACGCGTTCCCTGTAGTGATTTTTTAACTCGATTGAACAGAAAGAAGTCACAGCTAGACAAATCAGGTGATTCGGTGGCTGTTGAATAGTATTTGTTACATTTGTCGTCACTGTGCGACGGTGTGTTATCATGGTGCAAAATCCACGAGTTTTTTCTCCACAATTCTGGTCTCTTTCGGAGAATTGCTTCAGGCAAACGTCTCATAACGCCTAAATAATATTCTTTGCTTACTGTCTGGCCTTCTGGCAAAAATTCATGATGCACTACACCTTTGTAATCCATGAAAACCGTGAGCATTGCCCTCTTTTTTGACTGAAAACGACGTGGTTTTTTGGTCTTGTATCATTTTGTAAACGCCATTCACTTGCCTGATGTCTGGGTTGCGCGTCGTACTCATAAACCCACGTTTCGTCTCCAGTAATGATCCTTTTGATGAATGTGGGATCGGATTTAGCCTCACAAACCATATCTTTTGTGACATCAACACGGTCTCTTTTATGCATGAAATTGAGGTCTTTTGGCACCAACTTTGCTGCTACACGACGGAAACCCAAATCATTAACCAAAATGTCTTGGACGGATCCATAGGCATCTCTCTGATGGGTAATTTGCATTTATTGACCAACATTTCTTTTAAGTCATCAATGTTTTCGTCGGTTTTCAATGTCGATGGTCTGCCACTGCGTTCATCATCTTCGATTGACTCACGACCACTTTTGAACCGCTCGTGCCACTGGTAAACGACCCTTTTCTTTAGAGAATCGTTGCCGAAACACTTTTCCAACATTTGAAACGTTCGCGCACCATTAAATCCGGTTTTTACGCAAAATTTAATACAAGTTCGTTGTTGCAAATTTAAAAAATCGCCAACACACACAGAGATACCATAGATGTATTCTTGGCTACGTAACTTTTGCAAATGTCAAGCTATGATGCTAAGATTTAGAGGAAATGTCAACAACAAATGTGCCAACTTAACAAAAAAAAAATTGGAACAATGGGAGCGCCACACGGTGGTTATTCCGTTTTTTTTTATCAAGAAGGTATTGCAAAATAGTGGACATCGGAAACAAATCAAATTATAGAGAAACATGAGTACGCCAAAAATGAAGTAAGAAGAAAGTTTCTCATAATTTTAGTAACCAAGTAACGCAGTTATTTTTATTAATGATATTATTTTATCATAATAATAACCGTCCCGTAGAATGAAAGACAAAAAATAAAAATAAAAGGAAAAGTGGAGCCGGAACTGATGAAGTTTACAGCAGTAAGTGGCCCTATTTTCGAGCTCTGGAGTTCTTAATTCCATTTCTGACTGCTTCTCCAATTAAGTCAAATCTGGTAAGTATGTGTCTGTACTGCCACGAAATTTCACCTTATGGGGTCATAAAGTAATTTTTAAATTCGCCACTGACATCCTTCTAAGAAACATTATAGTTGTGCCTTGTTCCATTTTCAAAACCAAAAAATGTATTTTCCAAATTACTCGCCAGCTTCAATGCAATAAATCGTGAGTTTCTGTATGTTCGGAATCAATCATTCCCATGTTTAAGTAGTAAGGTTAATTTTTTAATAGGAAAAAATTGATAACCATAACTACATCTTTTACTCGATCAGAATTAAAATTTATTGATTTTGTGATTAAGAAATCATCAGAAATTCGTCTATTATATCCAACAACAATATACTCGTATATGAACTTGTAGTTGGCATCATCAACTGCCATCAAAACGATGCCACAACTGTGGGATCTTTTATAATTATAATAATGGCTTCCACTATTACCTGGAGCTTTCTTTACAATTTGTTTTCCATCTAAAATTGCAACTATTTTAAAATTCTTCCTCATTGTCAAACCAATCAAAAATTTACTAATTGAACCAATATTTAAACTACCATTAATAAAAGTATGTATGTTTTTTTTTTTTTTATAAATCCGCGCGCGCACCAAGGGGATACCCTTTTACTGGCTTTTCTCCAGAGCGCGGGCAGGTGGTGTAGTGGTTTGAAACTCAGGTGTATAAGGTTTCGATATTTTTCCAGGGGTGGTTGTCAAACTGGAGCCAGTGCACCTCAACCAGTGGGTCTTAGTACGTACTAGTTGTTAGTTCGTTACATTTAGCACAGTCAGCAACTACTCCAACATCAATGTTATGCCTTCATGTCAGATTTGACGCCGACGGGACTTACATATATTGGGTCTATAACTTTAATTATTGTAAACAACAATAATTTTTTTTCACTCAAATATGTCGAGCTTTGTGCCTGAAAAAGTGTTTTTGCAGGGAGTTCTTCTTCATTACTTTAATATGAAGAAAACTGCTGCCGAAAGTCATCGTATTTTGGTGGAAGTTTATGGTGAACATGCGCTAGGTGAGCGAACGTGCCAAAAGTGGTTTGCACGATTTAAAGGAGATTTTGGCTTGGAAGATGATGAACGTCCTGGGCAGTCAAAAAAAATTGAAGATGAAGAACTGGAAGCATTACTCTATGAAGATTGTTGCCAAACACAAGAAGAGCTCGCAGGATCTTTGGGTGTCACTCAAGCAGCCATTTCAAAACGTTTAAAAGCAGCTGCATATATTCAAAAGCAAGGAAATTGGGTTCCACATGAACTCAAGCCGAGAGACGTCGAAAGGCGGTTTTGCATGTCCGAAATGCTATTAGAACGCCACAAAAGGAAGTTATTTTTGCATCGGATTGTTACTGGTGATTAAAAATGGATCCATTAGGACAACCCCAAGCGCAAAAAATCGTATGTGAAAAATGGCCAACCAGAAAATCAACGGCAAAGCTGAATATCCATGGCGCGAAGGTAATGCTCTGTATTTAGTGGGATCAGATGGGTGCGCTGTATTATGAGCTGCTAAAACTGGGTGAAACCATCAATGGACAACGCTACCGAGCACAATTTCCATCATGACAATGCTCGGGCCCACGTTTCTATTCCGGTTAAGAACTATTTGGAAAACTGTGTATGGGAAGTCTTACCCCACCCGCCTATTCCGGTTAAGAACTATTTGGAAAACTGTGTATGGGAAGTCTTACCCCACCCGCCTTATAGCCCATACCTTTCCCCTTCTGACTACCATTTGTTCCGGTCGATGCAGAACGCGTTCACTGAATTACGGTTCACATCAGAGCAGAATATCAAAAATTGGCTTGATTCATTCTTGGCTGCCAAGCCGGCGCAGTTCTTTTGGGATGGGATCCACAAATTGCCAGAAAGATGGGAAAAAGTCATAGCTTCAGATGGGCAATACTTTGAATAATACTATTGTACATGTTTTTCTTAAACAAACGTTCAAATTTTGAGAAAAAAAAAACCGCACGAATTAAAATATACCCAATAACTACATACAAATTTCATGAAAAGACTTTTTCAGAGAATTGGGATTCGAACCCGCGACCCTCTGCTTGAGGAGTCTATGCATATACCGCTACACTACGGCCACTCCCTGTTCACGTGCATAGGCAGATAAAACCCTAAGAGATCAAATGAACTCAGTGCTAAATATAATAGCAATGGTGTGGGGGTGTGTATACTCTAGTGGCAATAGAAATATGCTGTTTTGTTTTTTTTTTTTCAGGAAAACTATAAAATAAATCGAGCTTACAAAGGTAGAAGTAGGACCATACCAACAGCTCCTGTAAATTTTAAGTTATGATGAGTCATTCAATTTTTTTTATTATTGTATATAACAACAGCTAGAGAAATACTTAGGATTTTTTTGATATATTGATTTTTGGCCGAATGACGCACTTCCAAAATTTACAAAAAAATCGCCAGAAAATTGTTAATAACAAATGAACTATGCCATACAAAAAAAAAATCTTACGTACTTATTTAGACAATATATTTTTAAAGATCTAGTTAAAATTTGAAGTCAATTGGTTGGAAATTGTTCAAGAAAAATGCAGTTTTGAGATAAACGCGTTTAAAGTTTTAAGTTATAGAGAGTCATACGTGGCAATCTAGTACTTTACTTTGAAAAACAAATACTAATAAGTACTTTGAGATTCATCCCGACAATAATGTGTGGGAAATTTAATTTAAGGACCTAAATGGCCATTGAAAGCAATAAAAAAAATAAATTTTTTGAAAATCTTAACGTCAATTCGCCCAAAACTAAATTAGTTCACTAGAAAATATAAAATCACGATCCCCAACTAGGCACCGGCTTACATCTAATATTCTTACGCACTTCACCACCTACAGGCGCTTAAGGTTCAAATAAATGAACACTACCAGGCAATACCAATTGTCAGTCAGTCACCCCCATTACTTGTTTGCACCCCCTACCTTCCAGGTCCTTCTCAATAATCAGATTCGATTGAGTCAGTCACCATATGTTCAAAATTTGAACATGTTGTCATGTATATCTGTAGATATTATACAGCAGTACAAATATACAGTCCACTTAGAGATAAGCCGAATATAAAGTACAGTAGAACGATAAGATAAAATAAACAATCATGTACTCCTTATATCATAGATAAACATATCGACGCACAGTACACTTTCTTTTGTGCGTACATAACACTACAGTGCATGTTAAATTCAAAAATTTGTATGAGAGGAGCTATGAAAGATAAAATGAAGTCAGATTGAAAAGTACGAGTAATCTCACACAGTGTTTTTTAACTTCAATAAATTTTCTTCCCCCACACTTTAGAGTAGTACTTAGCCATTTTTGGCACAATTAAATCTCAGCCACAATTCTTCTGAGATAGGTAAGGTTCCCGAGTACTCGGTAGTTTCCTACGGTTTTCTTACATATATCATAATGGACCTTCTCTTGGTCTAAGTGTGTCCTGACTCTTGCCAAAAAAGCCACATTACCTAACCTAACCTATAGGTAGATAAACGTAATTTTATTTAATATGACTGTTCTTTTCTCAGACTAAGAAAAAGGATTATCAAGAAAAAATTAATGGGTCTACTACCATTACAACTGAGAATAAATCTGCATCATTACAAAGTGTGAGTCAAAAGAAAGGCCAAAAGAAAAGCGTTTGGACAAGAGTTCAAACGCCAAAAATCTCGGAATTGTTGAGCATCTTCAATTTGAAGCTCCCTTGTAGGAGTACACCCCGCGACGAATTGGCGACGTCTTTTCTTTTCTTTTTTACTTTTTCCTTTTTTTGATAACAATGCCAATAATTAAAGCAGCTGCAATCTTCTGCATGTAAGAATACATGTTACTTCCTCCGATAACCAGGAGAAGAAATATTTGTATATACGAAGTGGACACAGTTATGAGAATACTGTCCAAAATATTACTCTCAAATGGACATCCACCCGCGAGTAACTCTCAAGAGTTTACTAGCAAAAATACTCTTAAATGGACAAGCACCTTTATAGTACACGTTCCGAAACAGCGGCTTTAAAAGTGTCATGTAAAAGCCAATAAATATGTTGTTTGTGGGATACAGCGGCACAATAAAAGGTTTTCGTTGTATTTATCCTAGAACTAAAAAGATCATCATTACCCGAGATATATGTTCATTTTTATGGAAAAATAATTATTAAATGAAGAAGATTTCGTCTCAGTTAGGGGCCAGAAGGATATTCCAATTACGAGTATACGAGTATCACCATAAAGCGAAGTTAAAACTGAGGAAGAATCTAGACTTAACTTGATAACACTAAAATAGGCCACATAGTCGAAAAGCTGTAGGCAGAAGAAAGATTTCTTACTGGTGAACGAAAACCACCGACTCGTTATACTGACTCTTGGCATTTGGAGAGTAAGCAAACTCATCCAAATACCGGACACTTACAAATTTGTCTGATGGGAGAAAAGCCATTCCAAGAAATTGGATATTTAACACCAAAGGAAATAATGAAGGAAACATTGTTTGATATAAGAAGAGTTTAGTAGGAAGGGTTCCTCCCAAAAATATGAGCTGGATCACCCTGTAATGTATCCGCCGGTGGTACGATACACAATAATTAGATTTCTTATCGCATTAGCGGCAAAATTGGATTTGAAAATCGAAAAGATGGACACCAGCTTTTCTCCAAGGTGATCTAGTGGGGGAAGTTTATATCAAGCAAATTCAGGCCTGCGATGATAATAGTGGTAATGTACTCGTATGTAGGCTGCATAAAGCTACGTTTGAATTGAAACGGATAGGTCAGTAGTGGAATGTTAAGCTGGAAGGAGCATTGAGGTCGTTCGATTGGGTGAAGCCATCCGCTGATCCTTGTGTTTACCAAACGAAGGAATAACTATTAATTATCGCAATTTGTGTAAAGGACATATTATGTTTTTGGAAAAATGCTTAAAAGTATCTTTATCTAAAACATTTCATATGAAGGATATGGGAACAGCAAAAAGCTGCGTTGGATTAAATATCACCTACAACCAGGAACTGAAAGTTGTATGGATTGACCAGGCGAAGTATCTGCATGACAAATATGGCATGGCTGATTGCAAGCCAGTTTTGACTTCGAGTGATCCAAACCAGAAGGTCTTTGTAAACGTGATTCAAGGCGATGATGTGAAAGATATTTGAAGTTGCATTTGATATACGGGAATTATTGTATTATGGATTGTGTTAATAGATTTTTGTCAACCTCTTTCGAATTAGCGGATAATAATATAACTTATTTATCTTTTTCAATCCTACTATGCAGTAGTGGGCACTCGCACTACGTTGTGTCTTCTACGTTATTAGGTTCGAGTCTCTTGTAGTATCACAGTTGTCCATCTTTTTTTTTTTTTTTTTTGAGCGAAAAGAGGCAAGAAATAGCTGCTAGAGCGTGAAATTCGAAAGGATATTTGTTGGTGAGAGAAAGCAGAAGTATTGGTCAAAGAGGTCGGTCGTAGAGCAAATTTGCAGTTCTGAAAAGAAAAAAATAAAAAGTGATGTCGAAAAAAGTATACCAAATGCTTTGGCTATCCGGGCGGACTTCGTTTAAAAAAAAAAGTGATTTAGGGAAAACAAAAGAATTGTTTAATTAGATGAAATAAGTGCCCAATTACTGTCTTCGTTCGTTAATATGCAAATGAAAAAAAGAAGTATTGATAAAAGGGGAGAATGACAAACTCTTGTTCGGTACTACTGTAAAGCCTAGATTATAATAGAATAGACAGAGACTGTGAATTAATTTTCGTTGGTAACTGAAGATCGCTTGATACTCCTTGATGCTTCTTTGCCTTTTTTTGCGGAGTTATGGCCAGCGTCTTTTGGGTGCTTAGACAAGATATGACTGGAATCAAGAGGATTGGGGCGAATTAAGGCTAGCTAAAAGCGCTGCTACTGGAAAGAAGGTTATGTTGCTTTGAAGTCCGTTCATATTTAGACAGACATGCCAAGTTTCAGTGCGATACTGTCTCATAAAACATTATTATTTGAGAGGCAAAACGGCGAATGAATCAAAAGAAAAGTTGGATAAATATTATGGGGCTAATGCTCCGTCAGATTACACCGTCAAATATTGGTTTCGAGAGTTTCATGGTGGCCGCAACTTCACTACCGATCAAGCCCGCAACGGCAGGCCCTCCGATGCGGTTACAGAGGATAATGTCAAAAAAATACATGAAACTGTTAACTGTTGATGAAACACATCAGAGAACAAAATGAGTGCCCGGCAATGGACTGAAGCCGGCACGAGTGCTCCAAAGCAGCCGAGGGAGGCTCGATGAGTCGAAGAGTTTATGGCGTCGGTTTTCTGGGATTGCCATGGCATACTCTTCGTAGACTACCTCGAAAAAGGTGATTTGGCTCCCTCGGACTATTATCTCTTCAAAAACCTCAAAAGATGGCTCTTCAATAAAAAATTCAGCTCACGCGAGGAAATCATCGACACCACGGAGGAGTATTTTGCAGACCTTCCGGAAAATTAATTTTCGGACGGGATCAAGAAATTGGAAAAGCGCTGGAAACTAAAAGGGGACTATATTGAATAACATAAAACATTTAAAAAAAAAATGTTTCATTCCCAAGGAGGTTACTTTTCACCCCACCATAAGTTTACTTTTTTTATATATAGGGTTTTCTAATAACGACTTGACAACTTTTTTTTTTTAAACAAAAGGCAAACCATTTATGAATGGAACTCGACTTCGTTCATATGCCCACCGCGGGCACGTTTGCAGCGGTCGATTCGTTGGACCCAATTTTCAACGACTCGGCCACACATTTCGTCCGAAACGGCCGCTATTTCGCGTTCAATGTTGGCTCTGAGCTCTTCCAACGTCGTCGGCGTGTTCGCATAAGCCAATGACTTAACGTAGCCCCACAGAAAATAGTCAAGCGGTGTTAAATCGCACGAACGAGGCTGCCAATCGACTGGCCCATGTCTTCAGATAACACGCTCCATCCTGTTGAAACCACATGTCATCCAAATCTATATCTTCCAATTCGGGCCCAAAATAATCGGTGATCATGGCGCGATAACGCTGATCATTCACAGTAACGTGACGATCGTTATCGTCGACAAAAAAATATGGCCCAATAACGCCGCCGGCATGCAAATCGCACCAAACAGTTATTTTTTTGTGGATGAAGTGGTGATTCATGAAGCACATATGGGTTTTCACCCGACCAATAACGCATATTTTCCTTATTGACGAACCCATTGAGCCAAAAATGAGCTTCGTCACTGAAGATTATTTTTCCATGAAATTTATCACCTTGGCGCATCTTCTCCAAAACCCAATCGGAGAACGTAGCTCGTTAGTGTACTTTACCATGATGAATGTGTTGAGTTCACTGAATAAATTGACAGTGACAGTTTGATGATTAGTGAAAGAGTACGTTCACAAATTAAATTCAAAGTTGTCAAGTCCCTATTGGAAAACCCTATATATATATGAATATTACTACATACATCCCTCATACGCGGGCATATAGTTGGTTCGCTTAATTTGATTATGTTGATCGTGTCGCTGGGTTCGTTTCGCGATTTTGAGCAGAACTATAATTCTGTTACCTTCCGCCCCTGCTCCTCATTCATGTTTTCTTCTATTCGTAAGTTATTTGAATGGCTGAGGTAGATTGTAAGATTGAGATTACTAATTGTTAATACTAATTATAGGAGCCGAAAATTTGTTACGTTGTGAAAACATTAGTGTTTTTTACATACTAACATTTAGTTGCGACTCTGGGTGTGAGTAGTTAAGCGGAACTGCAATCGCATGACACCTTTTTTTACTATCTTAACCTACGACCATTCTTTGTGATGGTCGGAAAGTCTTAATAATGTCAACCGACTTAATACAAATTATAAACGAGCTCTTTGGACTGTCGTTAAAGGGATCTAGAGGTACAATAAACTGTACAATTTTTTAATCAGGATCCGAAAAGCTCACTAGATTCTCAGATGCCGATTGGGCCTGAAATGTGGACAAGCGACGTTCCTGAACTGAAAATGTATTTACATTTAAACTGGGATAAAGCTTTGACAACCAGTTCAAATTATCTGCGATAACCGGAGTAAAATTGCTTTAGCTACATCGGATTGTTTCTGGGCTAGATCCAAACACATCGATTTGAGCCATCACTACAAAAGAGATCGAATTAATGACGAATCAATTGAAATTCAATATGTTCCTACTAACTATATGAGTTGCGGATAACCTTACGAAGGCCGTGCCAAAGAAAAACATTATTTTTGCAACAAACAAGAAAACTTGTACTAAAATTTGAAACTCACCTGTATGAATCTTGATGGAATTATATGAATATTTGAATTGGATTTGAAAATTTAGATTTCACTTTAATACCCCAACTTATTAAAATTTAATCTTAGCTGAAATGAAATTCTTTATATGTAAATGCTTCAAAAGATCTGAAAGACTGGGATTTGATATCCATAGAGTTTCCAGATATCTTCGACGGTGCTTAGATCTCAAAAAGTACCTGAGTTGTAAGAAGTATATATCTATATAAAAATGGTTCGCGATTTGTAGTATATCGTTAAACAAAAGATAAATGCTCATCGGGAATAATCAGAGAATTCGAAGTTGAGATAGGGATGCACAAATGCAGTATACAAAGCTCTTAACGTCAAGCAAGATTTTCTATTATAGCAACACAGTGACGAGTCTTTGCTTTTCATCTATTATGGTGCTATTGTAAGCAAGGGCTTCACTGACTATCTGGCAACTCTTAAAATTGAGTAAAGATTCTAGAAGATAACATGTTATGAATCAGTCAACTTAGACCGAATATCTACATGGACATTTTGTGGAACACACATACCCAATTCTTGAAATTTACTTAGGAGGAATTATCGTCCTGAAGACTCAATCAATCAATTGCATATAGAGTTAAGGTGGAGTGGCTTAAATGACGCTAAAATTCCGAAATCTTTTGAGACACAAAAATTCCGACTTACAAAACAGTATTGTATACAGTTTAAATAAATGCATCGCAGAGCTGGACGATGTAGGAGAAATAAAATGAAAAAGTTACAAATGTCAGCATGTGTTATAAAAAGTGATCTAATAAGAATAATGCGCATCCGCGAAAGCCTCTACGTTAAGCATCCGGTAGTGGTTAAACTGCAAGCTGACCAAATCAGCCGGGTTCGCTTTCTGGAAAATCTATTCTGAAAAGCAATAGGAAAACAATGCGAAAGAAAAAAAATCACCCAAATTAAATAAAATCAGTTAACTCTCAGCATTAGGGATGAAGTGGTCTTAAAGAAGGTGCCTATTCCGTAAATTTAGGCAACCCCACAACCGGCAGAGGAGCAGTGTAAATACATAGAAAAAATATATAGAATATGATGCAATTAGAAATGTTTGCTTTGAATTATATGAGATTTTTAGTTGAAACCAAAGAAATAAATAATGAGACTCTCTAAGCCGCATCAACAGAAGAAGCATCAGTCTCCTTAGAATTCACTCCACAAGCTTGCCTCTCGTTTTATATTCGTAAATGCTAGAATCATTACCACTTTATCAATTTCAAGGCCAAAGTTTAAGGCCGCCACATTTGTTAGATGATGTAGAATTACGATAGAGAATACTCGTTGTTTCATAAAATCTAAAAGCAATCTCATTGAGACAATTTCGTATCAAAAAACGTTTTAGATACACACACTTTCATGTGATATTTTGTGTTCTAGCGTCTCTATATTATAATTAAAGTCTAAAGTCAATGTTTGATCTAAGGCTATACGGTTGAGAGTCCCTGATGTAAACCAAATTCGATGTTAAGTATTCAGGCAGTAAGTTGTAGTTCATTTTGAACACGACCAGATAAGAAGCTACGTTCATGCCATTAACATATATGTGGAATATCACATCATTCAAATGGCTTCCCCGGCATCGCTGGCCGTGCTTCTAGTGGTCGATCCAATTTTTGATGATTCGGTCCAATATGTGCGATATTACCAAATTTTTCCTTCACTCCTTCGTTGCGTCACTTGTATGGCATGTAGCGTCATCTTTTGGAGCCACAGCTCGGATAGACCGATGTTTTTGAGCTTTGACTACACAAAACCGGATAACATCGCCCTATAACTGAAACCATTGAGGGCAACCGTGTCTCCTTTCTCATTTCGACAGAAATAAGGTTGTATGATATCGCCATGCCATAAACTGCACCAAACAGTTACTCTTTGTTAATGCTCGACCCATCACTTGTGGATTGTGTTCGCTCCAACAAAAGCAAATTTGCTTGTTGACATAGCCGCTAAGCCGAAAATGGGCCTCGTCCGAGAAGATGATTCTTTGGCCAAAATCCGGATCTTCGGCCAACATGGTTGTCCGGATTCAATTCTTGTGTACAATCGTATACGGATGTAGGCCCTAATCCAACCGAAAAATAAGCCGGGTTGACTCTGTGGCGATGCAATTGACTCTTCGACGCGCAATCGACATTTCTGAGTCTCTCTTCGATACTGTTTTTCGATGTTTTCTTCATTTCGCACTAATCTCTATCTGTTTGATGGCTTACGCTCACACTTTTCCACGGTGCGATGAATTGCATGAATGAATGCCTGAACTGAAGCAGGCATTTCACAACGAAATTTACGTTGAGAGCTGGAATTTTGATATTTTGTAATAATTTCTGCATGTTCGGCAAGCGTAAAATCATGCATGATGAAAAGGCAAACTTTACTGAATATTTTATATATTTTATATTTATATATTTTCGCATCCTTTTAAGGAATCCTATTTATTTTCAGTTTATTTTGTGGTAGCCGCAAGTCTTTTTTTTTATAATGTCGGAATTGAGCACTAAGACAAAGAACTAGTCCATGTAATGTTCCTTTTAATGAAATTGTTCAGTCTTCAAAGGAAAGATGAGTAAGCTCTTCAGTGATAAGGTACCAGCACCCACCACATCAGAGCCAAGTACTTGCAGCCTGAAGCGTAAGCCGGATATTCACAGAGATAGTGCTCGTGTCGTTATCATTTTCGCAGCAAGCATCGCAGGATGTTGAGTTACTTATACCCAGCACATTTAAATGCTTTGCAAAAGCGAAATACCCTGTTACGACGCCAGTAAGCGACCTTTCTTTCTTACTGAGTGACGCAGAGAGGCCACTGACCTCCTAGAGACGCCGGGAAGTATTCGTTTGGTCTGGTTACATCCCGCGGAGCCGTACCATCTACAGTTGTGCTCGTATGAGACCCAACTGTCAATGGAAGCCTTAACAGAGGACGCATGCAGCTCCAACGTAAGTTCACGTCCTGAAAAACTGTCCTCTGAACCGTGTCTGGCAAGTACATCAGCGATTTCATTTTCCGTATCCCATTGTAACCTGGCAACCAAACAAGAGTCACTGGTCACGTTCAGTGATCTCTTGCATTCTCGAACTAGCTTGGAAGTCGTATGATGGCTCAGCAAGGCTCTAAGCGCAGCTTGGTTGTCGCTGTAGATGCAAATGCTTCGACCCCTTCACCGGTACTTCGCAATACAGTTCGCTGCCTACAGGTGCAAGCTTTCCTAACGTGAAGTGAGTTCCGGTTTCATTGCAAGGTCATTGAAGCTCCAGTGCGAGTTGTACCAAAGACCACTTCTTTTTAATCGGAAGATTTCTTTTAGAGTGCAGAGAGGGAGATTCATTAATGTATCAAGACCGAGTGCTAGGAAAAGTCCCATACATCCGAGACAAACCGTTCTTTGAAGTTTGGTAAAGGCAGCAATCACGTATTTTCGCGAGAGCTTATTCCACCCGATAATCGACGCATAGGATATAATTGGCCTCCTCGGTGACAGATCCTATGTTTTGCCGATAGCTCATCTGCACTACCAGAAGACCGACAGCGCCTTTGATGCTTTCGTCGTAACATGTTTAGTCCAGGATAGCACCCAAATACTTAGCTTCTTTGGAGAAGATCTGGAGTCAGATCAGGCAGCTTCTTCCTTCTCATAAAGAGAACAACCTAAATTTTGAAAGGATTGACTATAATCCCATTACGAGTGCACCAGTCGTCAATCACGTCTAGGGATGCCAGCGCTTTGGAGCGGACACTCACTAGACACGATTCAACTGACAGTACAGCAACATCATCCGCGTATGCTTCTGCATAAACGTTAGAACTATTGAGCGCCTTGAGCCGTGAGTCGACCAACATGCATCATAGAAATGGGGACAGAACACCGCCTTGTGGACAGCCCCTGTTAATACTTGCCACCACATATTGGCCGCTTCCAGCATCCGCAATCAATGTCCTATTCACCAATATTGCTTTTATCCACAATACCAGGGACTCGTCTACGGCGTGTTGTCTGGCCGAGTTGCATCAAAAGTTGCGTTGTCAAAAGCACCCTCAACGTCTAACAATAACAATATATTAACAAACATAAAAACGATATTAATGTTTAAATTTACGGCAATTATAGCATTCATTATTTGTGGCTCACAAAAGTGGAAGGGGACCTAAACTAAATCAAAGTGTGCCACTGGAGGCAATAAACCGCAGACCGCGCTGTATGAAGAATCTAATTAGTTGAAACCCACGTAAGCCTAGGACTATGACGCCATCTAAATAAACAAAGTAAATAAGTAAGAAAGGTCTTTTAATTCATCTAACGTTAATATAAAATGATCAGATACCTAGAAAGGATTTTGTCAGCATACTTTACTTACAGGTACACACAAACGTTTCCAATTGTGGCTTACATCAATCAATATCAAACAGCAATCTGAAATGCTTCAATACTCGTAAGTGTACGCCTATGGAAGGCAGTTGCAATTAGGCAATGATATATAGTAGTGAATGGTCTCCAACCCAATACTCGAGGAAATTGTTAGTTTTCAAATGCCTTAACTTTCACTTCCATGGGCTATACAACAAGGTTTTTCTAAATGCGCACGTTTGAAAATACCTCTTTGGAAAGATAGAGTATGTCAGCATCCAAAAATGTGGACTTTTTAAGGACATCCTGTCTTAAGTAAATAGACAATCTATTGGTAGGACTACCCGAATCGTAAGAAATTCGAGAAAGTTGCTTTCGGTTTGACTTAATTTGTTGTTGCTTGTTTAATTAAAAATAAATACGAGTATTAAAAGCAAAATTTATTTACAATGTTTGCTGCTGGGTTTGGATTTTGTAGGTACACATATTCATAGTAAAACTATGTAGGACTCAGTGGTCTAAACCTGATGTATTTTTGGAAGATTACCAGACACTTAAGTTGGCATCAATTCAAAAATTCCAATGAGATTTTATACAAATACCTTTATCCTTACCTTCACAGACACTCTCTTCATACAATTCCGAAATCGGTAATGGTATCACCTTTCGATTGATAAAGTAATCAAAGCAGAATACGAAATAAATAAGGTTGCTGAATTGTTCCAAAACTGAAAATCTTTTCAGGACCGTTGTACATCTACAAAGGTATATACATCGGGCCGTAAAAAATGTTTCAAAAAGCCCAAGAATACTTTCAGATTTTTTTTCTTCTTCGTTTAATCCATTTAAATATGAAAAAAGCGCTTTTCGGCAATTATGATGCATTTTCGTAAATTCTCTACCTCTGCAGAGGTACGGAAATCATAATCCTTTAACAAGGTTCTGTGCCTTCACGATAACCCTCTCTTCTGCACTTTTTTGTCCAGCAAAGTCCAGTTGGTAGCTTGCACTTAGCAGGAAATTTGTGAAAATGGTTAAAAATGTTTCATGCGAATACTAACAAGCAGGTAAGAACGAAAGCCCTGGCACAAGGTATGTTAATTTAAAATTAATTGTCAGCCACATGGAAATATGTTATTATATCATATTTCTCAGGTTGATTTTATGTTTACACAAGAACGAACACATGAAAGCAATGCTTTTTAAAATAGTGTGACAATGGACCATTGGTCAAAAGAAAAATATTTCGCTTTGAACTTCATGCGGTCGACTTAATCTAGTGGCTAAAAAAATTGTAAACTTCGAAGAAATATTTCCTTACAATCGCACGGTTTTTAATGCTTTTACCCGAATAATATGCTAACCAAACCCTTAGGATGAAAATAATAACCTTTGTGGCCTTGTGAAAACCTCAATGTGAATGAATCCTAAGCATTGGGTATAGGTTTCACCAGTCCGCCTAATCGATGAAGGGCATTTGGAACAAAAATAAAAACCAGCAAACTATGGTTTGTACTTAAGAGTCGTCATCTTACGTCTACGTGAGACGAACAGACCGAAAAATGAGCCATATCTGCATTATTTCTATTTTTCCAACACTTAAAGGATCTAAGACTTTTACAACGTTCAAAATTTAGCGCTGTAGGGCCACTAACACCGCAGCTGCATCTGATATCTCAATCTTCATCCTTACACCGATATATGGTAGCTTCGCGAATTATAGCATCCTGATAGACTTTAAGACCATGAACAGGGAGAAAGCTGTCAATGTTGTGCGTGATGTGGTCTGCTGCCTTGAGCCAATTAGGGTTTTCGGCGATGGAGGACAGATATTAAGAGCATCTATGCTACTCAAAGTTTTTAGCGAAGCGAAGAACGGCGACAACGAGTCCATACAAACTTTTTTCGTTGATACACCAACATTCGTTTCTGGTGCGAACTCTCGGAAGATGTTATTCTTGACGATTCCAGCAGTGACAATTACTTATATCAAGGTTTAGATTTATAATAAGTTAATAGGGTTATAATTGATGGATGACCTCAATAGATAAGGTTCCATCCTGAACACCTAAATAATACCACATGACGTACTCTGGAAACTAGAGTGTCTGATCGCTCCAAAAATATCCGTACTAGTACCTTTTTTTTTTGTATGATACCTTTGCAAGCGTTAATAGGTCTGGGTAAACATGTATTCTTATCACTACCAGATTCTGGCATCAAACATAGATATATTGTAGCAGCGATAACTGAAATTTAAAACAGGTTTTCTGACTCTAGGAAAAGAAAATAAAAAATTAAAATCGCTCATCCGGCTGCTAGTGATAGACGAAACATCGATAGTTTTGAAACACAATAACTTTAACTCGACAGCCTACGCTGACGATGAAGTCATCCTAATTTCGGGCAAATTTCTTTAAGTTATTAGCGAAACTACTCACTTCAAGTGGTAGTGGGAAATTTGGGCTATTAAAAAGAGCTAGAAATCATCCTTTCAGAAGACGTTCCCGTCACTTACAGAGGATTAACCTGCATCGTCAAGCTCCTTAAGATTTGTGAAATTTAACTTAGATATTCTAAGTCCGCCAATTTTCAAGCCCTGGATTTAGATTCCAAGCTGAACTGGCTTAAGAACGTGCTTTATACAGTTGGTGTGAAACCCATATACGGTTCGATACTCTTGTGGGGGAAGCATTCCAAGCTGCCAAAATCGGAATTCGAGATTAACCAATAAATTATTCTTCGGCATCTTTAGAGAAACGGCCTTAGGACTGCTAAAATGATACTTATGCGCTTGCCTTCAAACTTTCTTATTAGGAAGATCAACAAAAACTTATCACATGATTGCAACGTTGCTCTTTGGTTTTCTTCACCGATGTGTTCCACTGCAAAAACCTAACAGTTACCCACTCTTTTAGAATAAAGAATCTTCAAACTGAATTCCTAAATATATGCATTCATGAACCAGGCATATGAATATCTAAGGAAACGGAAAAGCTGATAAGCTGGACAATGCTGCATAATTTACAGGCCTTCCTCTCTAGCAAAGTTCCACTGAGCCCGACTAAAAAAAGTATCCAGGATGAGGTAAGGTTTGTACGTACGCTAGAATGCATTGGTCAACGTATAGTAAGAATACATGCTGCTCTAGTAAAGTCCACAGTTGGAACACTGGAACGTTGGGACGACATTCATGTTGAATGCCTGAATAGGCACCGCAATAACCGTTAAAGAGACGAAAATAAAGCTTGGGTTTGCCCGTCACCTTCTGAGTGACTTTGCTGTGAACATATTTCTTAACCGCGCTGAATGCACCCTGAGTATAATTTAGACTTTTAGTCTAAGTAACGCTTTTAGCTTATTATTCCACATAAACGGTGCAAGCAGAGAACGACGAACGAGGATATACCAGCTCAAGTTCTGAATACACAGGCGTCACTAAACAGATAAGCTATTCCATATTGTCTAGTTCACCATATCTTGGACTCTCTTTCCATCTACAAAAATACAGGGAGCTCTTACAAAATTTCAAATATTTTGAGAAAAAGCCCTTCTAAAGGTTTCAGGTTGCATCTTAAGCTGTCACTCTTAAGTCCTAGAAATCTCGCAATATAGTATTCATACGAACTTGTGTATTAATGTTCAAAACCAGCTTAACTTTTCCACGAATATTTTCCTTACAAAATACGGATATCAGATACAAAATTCACCGACCCGTCCTTCAACATAACGTTCATTTAATAACGGAAATGTAATCGCTACATTACTTGCACAATTAAGTAGCTTCTTCTTCTTCTACTTCCACCTCTAGTTGGCTTAAAAATTCTACAGCGTAAAGAGTAACAGACAAATATCAAAGTTTCCCACGATAATCAAAAACCCGAGAACATATTATTTCAGCAGTTACGCCTTTGGGTTGTGTTCCAGCCACAACCCAATTTGATATCACAAAGTTATCAAAAGCGTGGAGAAGCACGTGACACTCAAATATCTGTGCCTAAGTTGTAAGAAGCTTAATTATAATTAATTATTGCGTAAATGCCTTCTATCTTACACATGCGAAATGAACCGAAATTAGGGTAAATTTTAACCTTGTAACGAGTGACAATGGCATGGGCCAACTGTTTCCGTCACAATTTTCGTTAACACTTGAAGAGCAGTAGTCCTGTTGACAAATGTACCTAACTAAGAGTACATATGTACTCCTTGACGGTTATGAAGTATTGGAGTGTCGCGCTTAGTTTCTTACCAGTCCACGCAGCAATATTTCTACGCTTGCGGAATGCTACTGAGCAACGATGCGAAGAATTGCATTCTTCCACACATATCAGCCGAATTGTTGGCAATTTCGCGTTGGATTGTTGGCATAAACCATTGAAATAACTTAACCCCATAAAAATAAATAAGGTTGGCCATACTACCGGTTCATTTCTCGAAATTAAACTACTACAGAGCTTACCCTTTAACAGATCAATTGTTTGGCCAGCTGTTGGCGTGTGGCACTATCTTGTTGGGACCACATATCAGTGATGTCAAGTTCATCCATATATGGCCTAAAATAGTATTCCAACATGTAACGACAGCGAACTCCATTGACCGTAGCATGGCGGTCAATTCGTGTGGTTTGCTAAGAGATGGCGTAACTTGTATTATTCCATTGGTATTATTCCATTGGAACATGCGTTGCAAAGCTACTGTCATTGTACGTCATTTCAGTATATGTCTTTCGTTTGAAGCGTAAACAACAATATTTTTTTTTCAATCAAATATGTTGAACTATGTGCCTGAAAAAGTGTTTTTGCGGGGAGTTCTTCTTCAATACTTTAATATGAAGAAAACTGCTACCGAAAGTCATCGTATTTTGGTGGAAGCTTATGATGAACATGCGCTAGCTAAGCGAACGTGCCAAAAGTGGTTTGCACGATTTAAAAGTGGTAAAAATGGCTTGGAAGACAATGAACGTCCTGGGCAGCCAAAAAAGTTTGAAGATGAAGAACTGGAAGCATTACTCTATGAAGATTGTTGCCAAACACAAGAAGAGCTCGCAGAATCTTTGGGTGTCACTCAAGCATCCATTTCAAAACGTTTAATAGCAGCTGCATATATTCAAAAGCAAGGAAATTGGGTTCCACATGAACTCAAGCCGAGAGAAGTCGAAATGCGGTTTTGCATATCCGAAATGCTGCTGGAATGCCACAAAACTAAGTCATTTTTGCATCGGATTGTTACTGGTGATGAAAAATGGATCAATTACGACAACCCCAAGCGCAAAAAATCATATGTGAAACCCGGCCAACCAGCCAAATCAACGGCAAAGCCGAATATCCATGGCGCGAAGGTAATGCTCTGTATTTGGTGGGATCAGATGGGTGTGCTGTATTATGAGCTGCTAAAACCGGGTGAAACCATCAATGGACAACGCTACCGAACACAATTAATCCGTTTGAAGAGAGCAGTAGCCGAAAAATGCCCGGAATATGCGACCAGACACGAAGCAATAATTTTCCATCATGACAACGCTCGGCCCCACGTTGCTATTCCGGTTAAGAACTATTTGGAAAACAGTGGATGGGAAGTCTTACACCACCCGCCCTATAGCTCAGACAATGCCCCTTCTGACTACCATTTGTTCCGGTCGATGCAGAACGCCCTCACTGAAATACGGTTCACATCAGAGTAGAATATCAAAAATTGGCTTGATTCATTCTAGGCTGCCAAGCCGGCGCAGTTCTTTTGGGATGGGATCCACAAATTGCCAGAAAGAAGGGAAAAACTCATAGCTTCAGATGGCCAATACTTTGAATAATACTGTTGTACATGTTTTTCTTAAATAAACGTTCAAATTTTGAAAAAAAAAACCGCACGAATTAAAATATATACCCAATACATCGACGAAAAAATACGGTCCAATCACACCTCCGACATGAAATCCACACCACATAATGAATAAAATGAAGTCTCTTGAAGCATAATATAGGGTGATCCATGGTAAGGTTTAATTTATAATGTAAAATAAAACATCGGTTAAAAGAACAATTCATGGCATTTACTTTTTGAAAATGATATCATGTAACTACTACCAACTACGTCTGAGTTGGTCCATTCGGAAGGTCCAATTTTGGGCGACTCGTTCGAGCATAGCGACTGGTATCTCGTGGATAACACGAGTAATGTTGGCTTTTCAAAGCGTCAATCGGCTTATTTATGAAGACCTGAGACTTTGCATATCCCCAGAGAAAAAAGTCCAAAGGTGTGATATCTCACGATTTAGGCGGCTAATTTAACGTAGCAAAACGTGAAATTAAGTACTCACCAATTGTATGGCTCGTAACGCCGTCTTGTTGAAACCAGAGCTCACCGAGACCATGTGCTTAAATTTCAGGAAGCAAATAGTCCACTAACATGGCGCGATAACGGTTACCATTGACGGTAACATTCTGATTTGCCTCATTTTTGAAGAAATATGGACCAATGATTCCACCAGCCCATAAACCACACTATACCGTTGTTTTTAATGGATGTAATGGTAGCTCTTGGTACTCTTCGGGTTACTCATCAGACCAAATACGGCTATTTTGTTTATTAACGTATCCATTGAGTAAGAAATGGGCTTCATCACTGAATAAAGTTTCCCGATAAAACACAGGATTTTCATTGAGTTGTTCCAGAGCCCATTCACTGAAAATATGACGCAAATTCAAGTCGCCTGGCATCAATTCTTGCACAAGTTGAGTTTTGTAGGCTTTTAAGCCGAGATCCTTACGTAAAATACGCCAAATTGTTGAATAAGCCAAGCCAAGCTGCTGAGACCGACGACGAATCGATTCGTACACTCTCAGCTACAGCTGCTATAGTCCCTTCACTACGTGCTGGATGGGTCTAACCGGTCGAGTATCATCCACTAATATAAACTGAGACACAAATTTGCGAATGGTATTGGCAGTAGTGGTTTCAGTAGGTCGATTATGCGCACCGTAAGTTCCTCGAATCGAATCACAAACCGCTGATTTTCGTGGTGTGAGTCTTTCCATGATGACTTGCGAAACAATACTGAGCAAAAATGATAAAGCAGTTTGATAGGAGTCACTCGTGATCTGTCAAAAAAAGCCTATTGAAAATTAAACCTCACGATGAATCACCCTATATGTGGGTTTGTTGCTGTCTATTAACGCATATTTTGCTTATTGACAAATTGACAAAAAATGAGCTTCATAGCGTAAGATGATTTTTTGATGAAATCAAGTGATTCAGAGGCTTGATGAAGGCTGGATTCTTTATGAAAAATTTGCCACAATGTGGCTCATTTTAGACTTAGGCACTAACGGCTGCGATGTTTTCGGTACTTCGACTGGTGCGTTATCTCACTGACGCAGGAACATTCAATAATGAATATCTTGACCCAAATTTATCCATTATAGCACACACAGACTGCTTGGTTGGACAATTATCATTACCGAAAATTAGAGTATTTTATTTAGAGAATTTCGGTAGTAAGTTTAAATAATTTCCAAACGGTCCTCGTTTGTGAATTTTACCATGGTAAAAATGCAAGCCTTGACTGACATTTTGACATTGAAATATCATAAAATAAAAGTTTAAGTGTGCATTTGTAATAAAATAGAAAATTGTTATGTAACTATTGAAAAACCCTTTACTATGATAATTGCTATAGGGAAAAGAAACAGCGCTTCTTCAAATGCGGATTTGCCATACTCGGCAGACTTGGGCAAGAAGTCTTGAGCCTCCGACATGTGGGCAAGCATCTTATGACAATCCGCATCAAAGGTAAATTTACGCCCATGTACCTACGGAAGACAAAGATGACGCTTCTTAAGAATATTTCTAAGATATAACGTATAAAAAAGCTGCATTCGCGAAAGACCGCCAGAATCTGCACCGAACGCGCATAGCAAAATCTCTCAACAACTCCTAAAACGCTAGCATCAAATACCGAAGACCAGTAACCATCAATAAATCTCTGGTTTGTTGTAGCGTACAAATTGGCGCTACAGCGAAACATAAGAGTTACTCCTGCAATTTACGAGCAGAAGAGACGCGTACAAAAGCCTGTAGATATGAAAAAGGAAGTCTTTTTGTAGAGTCACAGCCGGTGCTGAGAATTTGGAACAACTTTTTCTGCAATCCACCATCACTTCCGTCCACCACCGACCAGAAAGAAGTAAGAAAAATCTTATCTAAGATAAAATAGAAATAAATCAGCTGGAACAGACGGTTTACCAGCCGTACTTCGGTTGATGAAAATGAATTTATAAATCAATTCATTTCTCAGATATGGTCAGAAGAGTGAATGGAATCTCACCACCGTATTCCCGATCTACAAAAAAGAAGACCCCTCAACTACGGCGACTTTAAAGGTAAAAGTCTCCTAAACATCAGATTTCATCAGTCGGAAACCCTTCACCAACATTTTGATTGGTCCCTATCAGTGTGATTTTAGACCAGGAAGTCTACAATCAACCGAATTTTCACATTCGGGCAGATCCTGAAAAAAGCTCAAGAAGTCCAAATGGATACCCAATATGTTTTCTTCAATTTTAAGACCGCAATTGTGAGAGCATTTACGGATACGAGCTATATAGACCCATATCTTATTTTGGCATCCCTGAAACCCATCCGTCTGTGCAGAATTACGATTGAGAACGATCGCCGTTCCACCAAGGTCGGTAATTGCTTAACCGAGATGTCAAAAAAGGTCTTAGACATGGTGACGCGCTGTCAAGTGACTTCTTTAACATAATACTTAAAAAAATTATGTGGAACTCTAAAATGAACAGTGGAGGCACAATCTTTCAAAAGTCTGTGCAATTACTAGCGTACGCCGATTATATCGCCGTAATTGGAAAAACACATTATGCTGCTAAAAAGTATTAAGTATTTGCGGGGAAAACCAAGAATATGCTATCAACAAGAAGAAACACACATTGTCGACACATATAGCTGTAATTTCGAAGTAGTAAGGGACTGTTTCTATCTTGCCTCTGTTATCAATTCTTCCAATAATAGAAATAAAACGAAGAATTACTCTTGCCAATCGTTATTTCTTTGGACTAAGAAAACAATTGTTACTACCCTACCGCGAAAAACTATTGTAAGACCTCACTCTAGACAGCCTATATCTAAAAATGTCGATGAAATCACGAAAAAAGTTGAGCAGAAACGAGACATAAGCGGTCATGATATCGCTAAAGACTTAAGATCAACCAAAAAACCATTTCAAGCCGTTTGGAAACAGCCGGTCACAAAAAGAAGCAAAAAATGGACCGAATTTCCATTTGCGACTCGCTTTTTATATGGGACCTAATGGAGTCATTTTCAAGCAAATGGTAACGGGTGATGAGAAAGCGCCACATACGACAATGTTGTGCGATAGAGGTTTGGGTCCAATAAAGATGGTGAAGCTCCACAAACGGTAGCAAGGCGATAATTGGCGGGAAGGAAGGTGATGCTCAGTGTTACTACAGCCTAGTCAAACTGTTGATTCGAATGCATACTGCTGGCAATTAATGCTGTTGAATTTCTGAATGAAAAGCCCGATAATTTCATCCCAACTTGAAAATTGAGGGAGATGAAAGAATAGAGGCTGCCTGTACTATGGCGCTCTGTCTCATTGCTAGGTGAATGTCGATCCACTATTTGCTTAACGTCTACGCTCAGGCCCACGCAGATAATATTGTTGTACTCTCTATTAAATTTTAACTGAACCTGCAGTAATCGACCAAATAATCGACGATTGGTAAACCAGAAAAGAGCCTTCAGTCAATCCTGTCAAAAATGAAGTTAATCTCTTCACGCGAAGGAGGAAGATGTGACTAGTTAAGCTTATGTTATACTAGAAAGAGTGATCATCTGTTTCTTTAACTAAGCTAAATATGGATCACTTCATAATTCTTTGTCCGCGCTATGTGCAAGCATTTTAAGGGTGCTCAAATCCCGTTGTCGTTGTCGTTAATGGTAAATTTCTTTGGATTAAATATGTTATGTCAAAAACTCTCGACTTTCTGGAAGTGGCGTCACTTTTGGCAAAGTATGGGGAATGATACTGAGGAGCTCCTCTGTATGTGCAGAATATCATTTGTTACGCAAATACATCAATGTTATACCAAAGAACAATTCAAATTTTCGGTTCTAGCCGACGCGTGCCGTAAAATCCTTTTACTACTCCAAGCAATGAAGACCCATTACTTAGTTTAATCAAAAGTTTTCCTCCTACTCAAAAACAACTTTTGTGTCAAAATTTATTATAATTTCATTTTTCAATACTGGTTAAAGTCGCTGGGCAACGATGAAATGTGCATCTGAGAGTCAACCTCTAGGCAACAAAGAAAGAAAAGAATCACCCATTCGTTGGCCCTACTCACTAGGATATGATATTGCAATTAAGAATCCATTGTCTGTACTTTTTCGGTTAGACTCCCATTCAAACAAGATTACATAGATACAAACTTATATACATATTTATACGTATCACTCACTGAATAATCCCTCAAAACTGTAAGCATTGAAAGCAATTTTAAAATTCAACAAATGCGACGACAATATTTGGGTAACTCTCCCCCTTAAAATGTTCTTCACAAAATTAGTATCCAATAACCCAGAGTTGATGTTTTCTGACTTAATTAAAATCCGATTTGCATATTATACTCACGATTAATTATACTCGAATGTCCCCTTATCTTTCGTATTCCTCTAAGGCTAAGTTATCCATTTGAATATTTCACCACAAAACTTCAGCTTTTTAGAAAAAAAAAAAAAATTTTTTTTTTCAGATTTAAAAAGAATACTTGTGTGTTTGTATCTTTTGTACAATACAAAGCTCTTTTTATTCAAAATTTTTTAAATTGGAATTTGTACTACCGAAAACCGTTTTCAATTCAACGAACTTTTTCAAAAACAACTTAAACAAAACCAATCGTTTTGAGAAAACTTTTTAGGGAAAACTTTTGCCGGCAAATAGTTTCCACGCCTCCCTTATCCTTTTATTTGGATTTGCTTATTTTAACTCTGAGAAATACCACGTTTATGGCATCCTAAAAATCGAGAAAATCACGAACACTGCCGAACAAGACGAAATCAAATAACGAACTGACCTAAAATCAAACAGTCACATCCTGTTTCACTGTTGTTTACAAAACAAATTATCGTAAACGTGGTAGGTAAGGTACTTTACTCGTACTTGGATGAATGCCATTCACTTGGCTGGGGATATATTTAACTGAAATTCCAGTGGCCCATTGCGCAGGATCGATGTTACTGATAGGGTTTTCGAAAATTCGAAAAAAGGAATTCTACTACATAAATACAAGGAGAAAAACAGCTAGAGTGGCAATAAGTTTTCACTCAAGGGGAGAGGAAAAGTTTTCGAATTTTCGAACATTCATGGGAAACGACTGAAGAAGACCGATGTAGTAGGTGATATACCGCATTATATGTATACATTTTTACAAGAATTTATGTTATAAAGCTATAAATGTATGTATTTTCTTTCAAATATGATATGACTGTCGATACTACAACACCAGGAAAGTGCACAACAAACCTCATAGGATTCGAAATACATACATATTATACTACACTTAACTATTCTTTTATTTTAAGCATTCTCAATGAAGCGATGCAAAACACATATTTTTACACTTCTGATGCAGAATTTTTTGAGCTCAAAATTCAAAAGGCACACAGAAATATGTGTACAAACCTTTGTATTGTATATCATTTAACCCATTTCCGGCGCCTACTGATTCCCGTTAAGCTAGAAACTTGAAATTTCAGATTCAAGTTATGTTTGGTCTAATTGGAGGAAATCAAAATAAAAATTTAGAAAAACTTCAAGTTTTCCAGGAAATTCACGTTGCATTTTCGCAACTCCCGCTAAATAGCTCTTTTATTTCAATTGAGGTTTTCAGCTTATACTCGTATGCCTACTCGTATCCAATTTGGATGCAATGGTATTGTTATATTTTTTACAGACAAATATCGTTTGGATGCAGCATTTTCGGCACCGAGGGAGTTTTTCTCTTCTATTTTGACACCGGTATGTTTGACGTTATCGAAACGTAAAACTTCATAAGGGTTTCCGACTGTTGGCAACATACTACAAAGTTCCCGGAATGTATTCAGAACATTAAAAATACAAGTTTATTCATCTAAATCCTATATTGTCCCCTTCGAGGTAATCTTCATCGACTGCAGCACACTTATGCCGGCGCCTGATCCAATCCTCGAAACATTTTTTTATATTCGGTTTTCGGTATGTCCATCAGTGCTTCCTGCGATTTTTTCATTACTTCCTCTCGGCTGCTGAAACGCGTCCCCCGTCTTGGTTTTTTAACTCGATTGAACAGAAAGAAGTCACAGGGATCCAAATCAGGTGAATTCGGTGGCAGTTGGATGGTATTTGTTGCATTTTTCGTAAAAAAAAATTACGAATAATGATGACTGGTGCAAAATCCACGAGTTTTCTACCCGCAATTCTGGTCTCTTTAGGAGTATTGCTTCACACAAACGTCTCATAACGCCCAAATAATACTCTTTGTTTACTGTCTGGCCTTCTGGCAAAAATTCATGATGCACTACACCTTTGTAATCCATGAAAACCGTGAGCATTGCCTTCTTTTTTGTCTGAAAGCGACGTGGTTTTGATGGTCTGGACACATTTGATGAACGCCATTCTCTTGCCTGATGTCTGGATTGCGTGTCGTACTCATAAACCCACGTCTCATCTCGAATCGGATTCAGCCTCGCAAATCATCTCTTTTGCAACGTCTACACTTTTGCATGAAATTAAGCCCTTTTGGCACCAACTTTGCTGCTACACGACGGAAACCCAAATCGTTAACCAAAATGTCATGGACGGAACCATAGGCAATGTTGAAGTCCTTCGCTATCTCTCTGAAGGTTAATTTGCGGTTATTGACCAACATTTCTTTTACTTCATCAATGTTTTCGTCGGTTTTCGATGTCGATGGTCTGCCACTGCGTTCATCATCTTCGATTGACTCACGACCACTTTCGAACGCTAAGATTTAGAGTAAATGTCAACAACAGATGTACCAACTTAACAGAACTCAAATCGAAATAATGGGAGCGCCAGACGGTGGTTATTCCCTTTTTTGATCAAGTTGGTAGTTCTAGTTTCAGAAGGCTGCAAGGAGTCCACGACAAAAATTCGAAAGTCGACATATAAATGCAATTTTTTTATTTTAATTTATAGCACTAACTCTTGGGTTAGTAATGGAATACAATATCTGTGAAATGTCCACTTCGGCTTTGCCTACAAATAATTATTCTTTTGATGAAATTTTTGATCACATTTTCGCGTATAGATCAGAACTAAAGTTAGGCTAATAGGTTTCATACCTTCCGAAAGAAGTACTATATAACACCCAATTTCCCTGGAGAAAATTTTTCGTCTAATTCCGTTGACGGCTAGACATTCAAATAAGATGTGTTCAGCTGTTTCGTCTCCCTCAAGACAGTCAAATCAGCTTGTCTTAGACCTGAGCTATTCTCCCAATATGAGATGCATCTCGAATTCTCCCAACTATTAATAGCTAAATTCACAGCTCATTTAGGAGTACAGCAGTAGGCTTAAGGTCCATTAGGGTGGTTTTCAGCCCTTTCTGGCCAGTTCTTTGGCCTTTTTATTCCCATCATGACCTGAAACCCACCTGGTTTTGAAGCAATACATTACTGATTTGGAGTCAATGGTGTGCAACCTAGGGGCATTTATAACTACTTGACTATCCGCGAATACATGAATATAATATATGCGCCTTTGATACCAGAGTTATAAATATGATTGACACGTACTTGAATGGCGTAGAGTTCTGAATACACGGCACGGTATACACTGGAACCTTTGCCCTTAGCAGTTGTTATATTTAGCTTGGATCCGGGTATTTCAGCTCCCACTCCCGATTTTCTTTTTTAACAATCCGTATGCTATTTTATGCGCAGATCATATCAAGTTCCGGTATTTAGGAGAGTAGGGTCCTTTTTTAACTCCTTAATTTGTACCAAACTTGCTGTGCTGCGTAATGCCACTTTGTTTATATAGGCGTTAGTCTTATACTTGCTTCTATCGCAGCTGTGGGTCAAGTTCGGAAGACTCCAGAAATGCCCACACATGCAAAACGTTGTTCACTATTGAGGCTTTAAATGGCAGTCTTTTGCGTGACCTTAGTCCATCATACTATATGTAGAAGCATATTTTATGAGGCTCATCAGTGTATAGATCCAGTGAGTGATCTTTGGAAAGATCCCCCATGTGCTGCCATACATGCGACGGCAGGCCTATGAAGTGTTAGTTGCTTATATTTTGTTTAAATGAGAGTTCCAGTTGAGTCTTTTGTCTAGGATATACTCCCAGATATTTGACCTCGTCGGAGTACTCAATGATTAAGTAAAATTATGTCTAGGCTTATGTTCCTTCTTTTAGTGAAGACAACTTTATATTTTTATTATGACAACTTTCTTTGAGTTTATGGAGAGATTCTCTTTAGTGCACTAGTCTAGGACTGTCTTAAAGGCTTTTCCATAAGTGCGGTGTCTCCATTAGTCTCTCTGCTCCTAATCATGATGACTAGTTCATCGGCATAACCAATTGTGTTGTTGCCTAAATTGCGTAATTTGTTAATAAGATAATCTATGACCAATTACCACAAGATTGGCTGATACTGATATTGAAGTGGGCTTTGATGAAATAGTGATCATCCGGCTTTCAAGCATCGCCTTCTAGGTTATCATTTCATTAAGGTACGCACCGTTTTACCAAAGTTCTCTTAGCCTTACTGCTGTTTTTAAAAGATGATAGAATGATATCGTTTAGCTGGAGTTGAGTCTCATCTGCGTCCACCGTTGTTAGCAGCGTGGACGGCAACAAATCAACTTTTATCGCTAAATTTTCGCCATATGTCTTTCAGTTCGTAAATTTGTTATTATATTGGACCGGTGCGTGTTCATTGCTGCATCTTATCTTGCACACAATGTGCTTATGATCTGGTAAAGATAAAGATGATTTGTAGAAATGAAGCTGAGAGAATAATGTCTAGGACTTTATCTCTTATAGAGTTTCTAAATGTGGGTTTGTTACCCTTATTTAGTATATCTAAATTTTTGCTATACATAAATTCTTATAATGAAATTCAATCAAATCGTGTTGAATGCGTTGGCGTCGCAACCGATGATAATGAGTACTTGCTTGTCTTCACAATACCTGTACTGGTGTGGGAGGCACTTCCTTAGTGTTTCCAGCAAAGTACGCCGCGTTTCTGCCGCGACGTACAATTTGTTCTTACATTCAATTTGTACTGCCACCATGTCCCAAGTTACGAAACCTGGAATTAGAGAGAATTTTATGTCTTTCGCAATAAAGGGGGCTGCCCTCGGTTTAAATGGACCTTTGGCAAAAATTATCTCTCTGGTTTTCCTTTTTATACCGAAAATCTTGACATGATTTTCCCATGGCTTTTGGACAAGTCCAATAGCGATGTTCTCTTCAGCTCATCGCTGGCTAAAAGTGTTTGAGGCACATATAACTCGGTGCAGGTTTGCCCCGGAAATCTATGGGAAGAACCCTCTGGTCAGATGCAGTTCGGAAGATTTTCCTTGTCGTCAGGCCTCACCTCTATCTCACATTTCTCTTTAAGCTTAGCGAAGTTGTTCTTCATCCACCCTGCAGTGAAAGCATCCGCACAGACGATGAAAAGCCAACCGACTTTAAAGGTCAAACCGGCTTCTTTTCCTTGTCATATAACTCAATCGTGATAGCCGTAATCTTTCCTTGTATCTGGACCATTTGTTCGTTTGTGGGAGGTTAACAATCCAGGTCGACTGGTACGACTCTCAGTATGACAAAGCTCGTTAATGAATATACAAGACTTTCGAACGTATAAGTATGTAATCTTAAAGGAAAATGCTGTGCAAAGCTTTTGCGGATATGTCCAATTCCTGTAATCGTTTCGAAATGGAAACACTTAGGCTTTTCGTCGCACTCTCAGCTACGGCGCTATATTTTCAGCTGAGTTTGCCGGACGAAGACGAGTTGGAGTTGGCGCTTGACCGAAAGCAGGACAAACCTTACGATACATTTCCACGAAGTCTGTATGTATGTGTGTATCGATCTAGGAGTATATTTAATACACTTCATATTAAAAATCACTTCCAAAGTTAACAAACTTTACCAAAACGACGATGCTGAGTCATGCTGAGTTGGGCTGCAGTTTGCATACTGCCGCATTGGCTAAAATCGGTGATCCAAACCTTAATAAGCAATCAATATATTGTATTTCATAAATGTCTATGAATTTTATAAAAACAATATAAATTATTTTGTATTGTATTGTAAATTGTATAAATACCCAGTTTTTTAATTAAATAAAGGCAAAACTAATCTTACGGTCAAATTGATTTCTCACTTATATCCCATAGATAACTGTCCCTCTTGGAAAGATAAGGTAGTGGTTTATTGAAATTACATAACAAAAAACTATTTCTTTTAACAGATGGTCTTTCGAGCAAACCATAACCTTCAGGATGTCATCGTCCAACTGGTAGAGGTTAGAGTTAGCTTTACTAAGCTAGGATTTAATAAGTGTACCCAGAAACGCATGCAAGGAAGTACCACAAGACAAAGAGCCTCTGGACGTCTATCAGGGCTAACTACATCACCTTTATGGGTCTTAATAGATACCCCGCTGCAGACTTTCCACCGAAGTTAAAAGTAACAAACGCATCAAGGAACGGGCAGCTCGTTAAGGAACCAGTCAGGCTCCGAAAGCCCCATCGCCCACAATCAATTCAAATCCGACTCCATCACAAATAAATAAAGAATTCTGTACTCAAGAGATACAGCAAGTAAAGAGAAAACACAACAATACTGCTCCCAAGTTTGACCTGACCATACATCTGTGGAAGGAGTTGGGTTAATTTTAAATAATCCCGAGGAAGGGTTCGCCATCAATCCACCACAACAGCCAGAGCATCACGCTATAGTGAGGTTGACACTTGAACGCCACATTGAACATGGTATTAAAATCCCGGAAGTTGGTTTACGTGAGTATTGTGGAGACATCACGAAGTGTCGTGCACTCAACGAGCAGCTTAATTCACTGGAGCCAAGAAGGCATCGCTTAACTCAAATACAAACTCATTGGGAAAGCATTAGAAGTAATGCGTAATCTGCACCTTACTGAAGACAATTATCATACTCATATAGCCTGGTCACTTTTAGGTAGAACGAATAACTCAAGGCACCTAACAAAACTAGAGTTGGTAAAAGTTATCGGGATAGGAGAAGAGATTAGAACTGTTCGTTCTATTGCTAGCATCAAACTCAAGCTTTATTGTCCAGAACTACCATTTGTAAATATAAAACCGCTTGAAGTCAATCGTGTTATCGGATACTTTCCCAGCATGTCCAGTCACCTGAAAGTTACCTTGAAGTCCTCATATGACAACCGAGTTGCGGATCCACATTTTAATAAACCTGCACACATGTCCCTCTTATTAGATCGACCTGTATACTAGATAGCGTAGAAAAGAAGATTTGGCTCTTACTACAAAATACTTATCTTGGTGGATGGATTGTATCTGGAAACCCGGAAAACATTATTGGAAATAAAACCTCCGTCTTCACGACGCTCTTGGAATTCGAGTGAAATTTAATATATGTCTTTGATATGTTAGCCAGCAACGAGAACACTGGTGAGGACGGTAGTTCACACTGCAAAAAACTGTTCGTCGAGAAATATTCCCGAATCAATGACAATATAATTGATATAATCCATCAGAATCGACAATACGAATTCGTCAATTCAATTAACCAGCGATGTATAACAAATTTTCCGCCAGTTCCTAATACCAGAGTCAGACTGTGAAAAATTCAGAATCATCTGGTGCCCAAATAAAAGTAAACCCCAGCATGAATACATCTTGAACACTGCAACATAGGGGGTTAATTGTGCTCCAACCTTAGAATCCGCAAAGCTGTTTCTGTCTAAATGGTCATCGAATGAGCCAAAAATTCTCAACAATAATGAAGGATAAAAAGAAACTGAGCGCATATAAAAGATCTCCGATCCAACCATGAAAATCTTATGAATTAACTACAATCCAGTAGAAAATGCACTCTTTTTAAAAATTCGAATCAACAGAAAATTTACACAAAACACATAAAAAGGGGTTTAATACCATGGAAGCTCAAAATTTCAAATGGCCAGCATTTTAATTTAGTAAAGTAATGACAATAATAGTTGAGTGTTAACAGTCCAGTAACGGCATCAAATTTAAAATAACACCTCTTGTTGAATGATCCGCTACCATTTTCCACGCGTGTACAAACACCGTGTCGAATTGATTTGACAAAAGTGGCCAACACCACTTTTTTCCTGCATCCGTATTGCTTGCAACGTTATCAAACGAGTCCACTTCACCCATAGCTTTGTTATATTCCTGGATTGCATTTGAATCCCAATGCTTACGTTTTTCCTTTTTTTCGATCCATAGATACACTACCTTTTTCTTCATAGCTTTTGCATCCATCATATCTACCTTAGCTGTTCCATTTTCATTGACAGTACTTGTAAACAAAAAACAAATCAAAAAACTCATCATTGGCAAATTAGATTAATAAATGCATCATATCGACATCACCTACCTGTTGCAAAACAGTACAACAGTTGATCGGACCCATATAAATCCAACTGGTATAGTGTATGCATATCCGAAAATTACATAATTAAAATGAATCTGTGAATTTCATTGAAATGAGTTTTGAATATCTGATTGGTTTCTGCTCTCAACAATAAAAATGATTATATAGACAAAATGCAAAGAAAATGACACTTGGCGGAATGATTAAAATTCTCAGTCTACAATACAAAAACATCGCAAAATCATATTCAGTGACGAAGCTCATTTTTGGCTCAATGGGTTCGTCAATAAGCAAAATATGCGTTATTGGTCGGGTGAAAACCCACATGTGCTTCATGAATCACCACTTCATCCACAAGAAATAACTGTTTGGTGCGGTTTGCATGCCGGCAGTGTTATTGGGCCATATTTTTGGCCCGAATTGGAAGATATGGATTTGAACGACATGTGGTTTCAACAGGATGGTGCCACAAGTAACACAGCACACGCTACAATCGATTTATTGAAGAGTAAGTATGGTGAGCGTGTTATCTCGAGACATGGGCCAGTCGATTGGCCGACTCGTTCGTGCGATTTAACGCCGCTTGAATATTTTCTGTGGGACTACTTTGTCATTATTTTATGCCGCCGACGACGTTGGAAGAGCTCAGAGCCAACATAGAATGCGAAATAGCGGCCGTTTCGGCCGAAATGTGTGGCCGAGTCGTTGAAAATTGCGTTCAACGAATCGACCGCTGCAAACGTGCCCGCGTTGATCATATGAACGAAGTCGAGTTCCATTCATAAATGTTTTGATTGTACTTCAATCCAATAATAAATTTTTTGAAATATCTTAAATAGTTTGCCTTTTATTTAAAAAAAAAGTTGTCAAGTAGTTATTAGAAAACCCTATATATGTTATATTATTATATTATTAGGTCTATAACTGCGGTTTGCTAAGAGATGGCGTAACTTGTATTATTCCATTGTTATTATTCCATTGGAACATACGTTGGATAGCTACTGTCATTGTACGTCATTTCAGTATATGTCATTCATTTGAAGCGTAAACAACAATAATTTTTTTTCACTCAAATATGTCGAACTTTGTGCCTGAAAAAGTGTTTTTGCGGGGATTTCTTCTTCATGAAGAAAACTGCTGCCGAAAGTCATCGTATTTTGGTGGAAGTTTATGGTGAACATGTACTAGCTGAGCGAACGTGCCAAAAGTGGTTTGCACGATTTAAAAGTGGTGATTTTGGTTTGGAAGTCGATGAACGTCCTGGGCAGCCAAAAAAGTTTGAAGATGAAGAATTGGAAGCATTACTCTATGAAGATTGTTGCCAAAAACAAGAAGAGCTCTCAGAATCGTTGGGTGTCACTCAAGCAGCCATTTCAAAACGTTTAAAAGCAGCTGGATATGTTCAAAAGCAAGAAAATTGGGTTCCACATGAACTCAAGCCGAGAGACGTCAAAAGGCGGTTTTGCATGTCCGAAATGCTGCTGGAACGCCACAAAGGGAAGTCATTTTTGCATCGGATTGTTATAGGTGATGAAAAATGGATCCATTACGACAACCCCAAGCGCAAAAAATCATATGTGAAACCCGGCCAACCAGCCAAATCAACGGCAAAGCCGAATATCCATGGCGCGAAGGTAATGCTCTGTATTCGGTGGGATCAGATGGGTGTGCTGTATCTTAAGCTGCTAACACCGGGTGAAACCATCAATGGACAACGCTACCTAACACAATTAATTCATTTAAAGAGAGCAGTAGCCGAAAAACGCCCCGAATATGCGACCAGACACGAGGCAATAATTTTCCATCATGAAAACGCTCGGCCCCACGTTCTATTCCGGTTAAGAACTATTTGGAAAACAGTGGATGGGAAGTCTTACCCCACCCGCTTTATAGCCCAGACCTTTCCCCTTCTGACTACCATTTGTTCCGGTCGATGCAGAACGCCCTCACTGAAATACGGTTCACATCAGAGCAGAATATCAAAAATTGGCTTGATTCATCCTTGGCTGGCAAGCCGGCGCAGTTTTTTTGGGATGGGGTCCACAAATTGCCAGAAAGATGAGAAAAAGTCATAGTTTCAGATGGGCAATGCTTTGAATAATACTATTTCACATTTTGAAAAAAAAAAACCGCACGAATTAAATTACATACCCAATACATTATTTCAAAAGTCGCGCTTGTATCTTAATCCATGCATTAGTACGAGGGCTGTTTGATGAATACCCTGATTAGAAATGACAACGCAACTTTTTTAGGTTTTGACAATTTATTTTTCAATATAATCCCCTTTCAATTCGATACACTTTTCCCAGCGGTGTTGCAACTTTTTTAACCCCTCCTTATAGTGCGACTTTTTTTGGCCTGAAAAATACTCCTCCTCTGCGGCAATAACTTCCTCGTTCGACCCGTAGAAATTTCCGGCGAGCGATGTCTTAAGGTTTGGGAACAAAAAGAAGTTACATAGAGCCAAATCCGGTGAATACGGAGGATGGGGGAGCAATTCGTAGTGCAATTCGACCAATTTGGCTATAACGACTGCGTAGGTAAGACCCGGTGCGTTATAGTTGTGGAACAGCACTTTTTCTTCTCCAAATGTGGTAGTTTTTTCTTCAAATCGGCGTTGAATCGGCCCAATAAATCGACGTAATATATAGTACTTCTGTGATTGTTTCTCCCTTTTCTACATAGTCAACGTGGATCACACCTCGCAAGTTCCAAAAAACAGTGGCCATTAATTTTCCTACCGATGGTAAGGTCATCGCCTTGTTTGAAACACGTTCAGCGGATAAAACCCACTGTTTCGATTGTTCTTTGGTCACTGGGGTGTACCAATGAATCCATGTCTTATCAACGGTCACAAAACGGTGCAGAAAATGTTCCGGATTTCGATTAAACAGGACCAAGCACGAGTTTGAAGTGATCTCACGATTACGCTTGTTCTCTGGTGTGAGCAAACGCGGCACCCAGCGCGGAAGGCTTTCGCATGCCTAGAATCTCGTGCTCGTGCTGATATGGCGTTCAAATGAGATGCCTGTTATCTCAGCCAACTTGCGAATTTTCACTCGGCGGTCCCTCAATACGATATCATGGATTTTTTCCACGGTTCCCTCTGTGGTAACCGTGTTTGAGCTACCTGGGCGCGGTTCATCAAAAACCGAGGCAAGGGTGAAACTCTACGAACCAATGGTAAACAGTTATACGTGAAGGTGAATGGGTCCCATACACACCATCGAGAATGGGCTTGATTTCGTCGCAGGTTTTGCCAGTCAAAAACAAGAATCGGACCATGGAACAATACTGTTTTCTTTTTTCATGGTCGCAAAAAACACTAACATGATGTTCTGAAATGAGTGTCAAAACAAAACTAAGTGTCGGATTGCCACCAAATTTTGAGAGGCGGGCTAAAAGAGGTTATTTCAAATGTTGGTACAGTCAGTAGCGGTGCATTTGTTATTGGCTTATCCACAAATACTTTGCTTTTGAAAAAATTCCAAATAAAGTAATCTAATGGTGTTAAATCGCATGATCTAGGTGGACAGTTAATGTTACCATTACGTTTAAATAATCGACCTGGAAACTTAGACCGCAATAGCTCTACGTCTGCTTCTGTTGTGTGTCTCGTAACTCCATCCTGATAAAAATGAAGATCAGCTGTGTCTATTTCTTCAATTTGAGTCCACAAACAATTTTCACTCATCTGTCTATAGAAGATCAGTGAAACAACTCTTTCATACACATCTTTCACCTTCGAAGAAAATGGGCCAATGACTCTACCAGTCCAAAAACCACACCAAACATTTTTGTGGTTGTTATGATTTTTTTTTTTTTTAATAATTCAAAGATTTTCTTCCTGTCGCATCTGGACAATTTGGTTTGCTGACGAATCCATCCAATATGAAATGAGCTCACTAAAGATGATTTTGCATGAAAAACCAGCATAATGTGATTCATCGTGAGGTTTGATTTTCAGTAGGCTTTTTTGACAGATCACGCGTGATTCCTATCAAACTGCTTTATCATTTTTCTTTAGCATCGTTTGGCAAACTACGGAAACCACTACTGCCAATACCATTCACAAATTTGAGTCCCAGTTTAAATTAGTAGATGATACTCGACCGGTTAGACCACATCCAGCACGAAGTGAAGAGACTGTGGCAGCTGTAACTAAGAGTGTACGCGAAGATCGTGACGAATCGATTCGTCGTCGTTCTCAGCAGCTTAGCTTGGCGTATTCAACAACTTGGCGTATTCAACAACATGGCGTATTCAACAACTTGACGTATTTTACGTGTGGATTTCGGCCTAAAGGCGTACAAAATTCAACTTATGCAAGAATTGAAGTCAGACGACTTGAATTTACGTCATATTTTCAGTAAATGAGCTCTAAAAAATCTCAATGAAAATCCGATGTTTTATCGTGAAATTTTCTTCAGTGATGAAGCTCCTTTCTGGCTCAATAGATACGTTAATAAACAAAATTGCCGTATTTGAGCTGATGAGCAACCCGAAAAGCACCAATAGCTACCATTACATCCATTACAAACAACGGTATGGTGTGGTTTATGGCTGGTGGAATCATTGGTCCATATTTCTTCAAAAATGAGGCAAATCAGAATGTTACCGTCAATGGTAACCGTTATCGCACCATGTTAACGGACTATTTGCTTCCTGAAATTTAAGCAAATGGTCTCGGTAAGCTCAACAAAACGACGCTACGAGCCATAAAGCGCGTGAAACAGTGGACTTGTTGAGAAATCATTTTGGTGAGCACTTAATTTCAGGTTTTGCTACGGTAAATTGGCCGCCGAGATCGTGCGATATCACACCTTCGGACTATCTTCTCTGGGGATATGTAAAGTCTCAGGTCTTCAGGAAGAAGCCAACTACGATTGACGCTTTGAAAAGCCAACATTACCCGTATTATCCTCAAGATACCAGTCGCTATGCTCGAACGAGTCGCCCAAAATTGGACCTTCCGAATGGACGACTTCACACGTAGTTGTGGCTAACATTTACATGATATCGTTTTCAAAAAGTAAGTGCCATGAATTGTTCTCTTTACCGATAATAAAAATTTTAAGTTCACTTTTAAATTTATGTGTTTTGTTTTACATTATAAATCAAACCTCATGATTAATCACCCTATAATAGCAACCAATTGACGAAAGTTTTGCATTGATTAGGAACTGTTGGGGTAAAACTATTTATGGTTAAAAAAAATTGTACATGTGCCTTCACATGTCAAAGATGCCATAAAAAAAAAGATAACGTTCAGAAATTATTGCCTATTAACAACTATGTTCAATCTTTTATATACATACCTCCGCAGTGGTAATACGTGATTCAGCTTCGTTAAAAGTAAAAAAGCGAATATAAGATTCAACAAAAGGATTGTTGGAGACAATTTAGGGAAGTGGTTCGGTAGTCCACCGGTAGTGTTATCGACCCAAGAAGTGAGAAGAGTATGTTCGGACCTCAAGGTATATCAAACTTTTTATTTTTAGAATTTTATTAAAATTAAATACAAGTGCGACCGAACAAGTGAGAGTGGCAGTGAAGGTCTGCTATTCAATTAGCGACCCCAGTCGATGGTACGATATCATTCGATGATCAGGCCTTAGTACCAGTTCAAAGAACAACAAAAACTGGAGAAGTTACTACAACTTCAACCCCATCAGCTTCGTCAGAAATGTTGCCTTGTGAAGTAACGGAAGAAGCGCCAACAACATCGGCAAGGGCAGCAGCAGCACAGAGAAAGAGACAAGAGATCAAAAAAGACAAATTGCCATATGTGTCTGATGGTGGAAGAAGGTTACTATATGGGAGATTGTAACAGCTTCACATCTCTGGCAGCCTCTAAATCAGATGAGGAAGAGGACGAGGTTGAAGAACTGACCAGTAGCATCAGACAGCTACAACAAAAATTACTTGCTATAAAATCTAAAGAAATTGCAATTAGAGGGAAGGAGCCGCAAGAAAAACTCCAAGACACCCAGCGATAGTCGAAAGTGAGCGAGATTATTCTACAGAAAAATGTATTACAACATAAAAATTAATAAACCATCACAGGAGCTTACAAAGAAACAGGCACAACCACAACAAAAAAGTAAACTTAAGCAAAAACAACAGCAGAAACAAAAATTAAAAAAGCAATAACATCAGCGGCAGCAGCAGAAGCAACAGCAACAACATCAGAAATCAAGATGGAGTTGAAGGAAACTATTGAATTATGTATGTCGGCCATAGGCAATAATTTTTATATCTACCTGATTTAGACAGGCACGCAATCTGTAATACTGTAAATACAGCAAAAATTTACTGAAAGATACGACGACGTACACCCCGAGGGAGGAGAAGCTGCTAACAATGCTACTGTGGGGGTTAGAACCGTCGACTGATCCGGTGGAGCTCTTTGCTCTACTGAAAAAGAAGGAGTGCGAAGACCTCAAATTCGTATAAATTGAGCAATTCGTCACGGCTGTAGCCAAAAGGGAGAAGCGAAAACTACCGTCCCAAGTCCCAACAGCAAACTGGATGGTCTAAGGAGTATAAAAGTCCTAGACTACCAGGTTGTACACTGGGGAAAATTAGAGAGGAGTGAAAACATTTTGCGAAATGCTGCCTCGATGCGTGAAGTACGGAAAGAACCACAAGCCCGAGGAATGCGCTATTGGTAAGGACGGAGCTTCAAAAAAGAAATCAACTCTCTTGTGCGTTATGTAGGAACACGGGGCATACCGCAAATTATCAAGGTTTTCCCAAATCGCAATACATCAAAAGAGTAAATCTGGCTCGGCAGCAGAAAGTGGAAGTTAAACGTACACTCGTGCAGGTATAAACACCATCCTTTACTCCCCACGTCACCTACGCCCTAATGGGGGTAGGTAGGAGAAATACGGTACAAATGACGAAGGTTGCTTCTCAGGCCCCAGTGCCTAGACATGCTGTACCTGACATGCTAGCTATCTTACTCTCTATCCAGTGGCAGATGGCTCAGCTTCAACTTTAGATAACAGAATAGTCTACGTGGGTATATTAAATATACGCGCTGCTGCCGGGCCTAACGCACCGCCAGCCGTAACGGGTACGTACATGGCGGAGCAAACCCTGAAGGTCCTTGCAGTGAATATTAATTCACTGATTAAGTTCGAACGACGAGCCGCACTATTTAAGTTGCTTAAAGACCAAGCCCCTGATGTGCTTTTAGTAAGCGAAACTAAGCTTACCAAAAGACACAAAATGAGGCACAGAAGATACAAAATATTACGGAGAAACCGATCCAACTCCATTAAGGGAGGAGGCGTTGCGTTCTTTGTAAGAAAAGGAATACGTTTTAAAAGAGTATACAGTCGTGTAGTATGTAGGAGGTTCCAGGTGCAGGAAGCATGCATTGAGTATATCCCTCTCGGTAGTAGAAAGAGGTTGTACATGGTGTCTGTCTATGCAACTAAGGCTACTCAATCCACCTTATTTATCTCAGAGCTCAAAACACTTTTTCGATTGCTGAGGTTAGAATTGGATTACAATTATTTTGTTATCGGCGGAGATTTCAACGCCAGACATAGTAATTGGGGAAACAATACACCAAATACTAGAGGGAACCTACTATTCAATTGGTGGGGTCAGCACAGTATTATGTATTGACTCGGCCTCAAAGTACTAGCCAAAGTACTTCAAACTGTCTAAGCACTTTTGTGTATGACAGTGACCCTTGCGGTCTTAGTACCGAAATAACTGTTCCCAAAGAAAATACGGAATTGAAAGAGTTTGTTCAAAGTCATTCCTACAACTATAGTACGGTGCGTTGGACACGCTTCTCAAGAACACTAACGAGAACACTCTCCTCGAATTCGCTCTACGCACCGTCTAACAGAAATCTGTCAAACGAGGAGATTGCCAGGTGTATAAATTGATAATGGACGAAATAATTAAACGAACAATGGATAAAACGATACCTCGGTATCAATACACTGAAGACAACGAAGACTTTTTCCGGAACGCAACTATTAACGCACTGCACCAACAAATAGACTGCTGTTAAGACTAAAAACCTTGTACAGACAGTTTACTGACAGATATAACCCGGAGATCATGACATTAAAGTCGTCGATCAAAAATCTTTAAACTTCAATAAAAGGAAATTATAGAAACTCACTAAGTTTGTATTGGAATAACAAAATTCGGGCTGTAAACACCAGCACCCCAATTTTTTCCGTAAATAAAAAAAATATATCAGAGTAGAGATCAAAACGACCTTTCGTGTCTTATAATTGCCCGTCGGTAATTGATGATGGCATCTTCTTTGCGATCGAGGAGAGATCGAGAACTTTGATGTAACTTTTTGGAGACTCTAGGTTTCTGGCTGTTTTTCCAATGAAGCTCACTTGAATTTTCTAAATTCCTTATTGAAGTTGCTTAAAGCGGACTTGTCCCAATTACCAGTATTTAAAAAAAATAATTCTCACCATTTTACGCATCTGTTCAAGTTAAGGGTTTAACCATGGTACAAACATTTAACTGCATTGCATATAATATTACAACTGCATTTAAATGACGAGATAATGGCTTCATTTCTTAATTTTTTCTATAATTTACACGCTCTCAAGGGATTATCAGTACTGTTAAAATGCTTGTACAAGGTTTTCCAATAGGGACTTGACAACTTTAATTTGTAAACGCACTCTTTCACTAATCATCAAACTGTCACTGTCAATTTATTCAGTAAACTGAACATTTTCATCATAATAAAGTACACTAACGAGCAACGTCTGCAAATTATAAAAATTTTCTACAGATATTCGGAGTCGGTGACTGCAACTTTAAGAGCGTTAACTCCAATTTTCGGTCGTAATTCTCGCCCAAGTAGCCAGGCAATAACAAGTTTAGTGCAAAAATTTGAGTCTAAATATTCGTTGTGTGATGTTGCCGTGTCAGTGAGACAACGGGTTGGTCGAAGAGTCGAAAATATCGCTGCCGTTCAGACGTCCGTAGCAAACGATCCAAATCAGTCAATTCCACGGCGTTCTCAAGAATTGGGCATCTCTCAGACCACATTATGGCGTATTTTGCGTTAGGATCTTGGTTTACACCCATACAAGATCAAGCTGACTCAAGAATTGAAGCCGATGGACCATTTGAAGCGACGTACGTTCTCCGATGGAGTTCTGGAGAAGATGCGCAAAGATGATGAATTTCATCGCAAAATCATCTTCAGTGACGAAGCTCATTTTTGGCTCAATGGGTTCGTCAATAAGCAAAATATGCGTTATTGGTCGGGTGAAAACCCACTTCATCCACAAAAAATTACTGTTTGGTGCGGTTTGCATGCCGGCGGCGTTATTGGGCCATATTTTTTCGTCGACGATAACGATCGTCACGTTACTGTGTATGGTCAGCGCTATCGCTCCATGATCACCGATGTTCGACCGCTGCAAACGTGCCCGCGGTGGCCATATGAACGAAATCGAGTTCCATTCATAAATGTTTTGATTGTACTTCAAGCCAATAATAAAGTTTTTGAAATATCTCAAATGGTTTGCCTTTTGTCTAAAAAAAAAGTTGTCAAGTCGTTATTATAAAACCCTATATATAGCACGGGCGAAGGAAAATCAGGGAGGATGGAAAGAGAGGTGCGATGAACGTTGGTTTTAAATGTTTGTTGGTTATAAGGACTAGACAGAGTGTTCCATAAGCGTGCTGTATGGTTTAGGAACGAATCGCGGTATTTTAGATTACGTCTGAAACTGGGTTTGAGGGTATGCTGATGACCATTCATAGCGTGACGGGTATTGCGGTTAAAAGTTTGAAGGAGCACACGAGAGATTATGTCGTTGTTCAAGGGTGTCCATTGTCTGGGTGATATTAGTATACCCTATGTGTGTTTTTTTTTTTTAACAGGTACCGAGATATATTTTGCGCGAAAATTAAAAAGAATGTCGGTGACAGAACGAAGCCCTGGGGCACACCAGCATTTATTTTGAACGTTCCGAAAGGTAATTTATAATCCATTGAAAAAGAGAGTCATCGATCCCAACAGCAGACATTTTTAACAAAAGAACCTGATGTCAAACTCTATCAAATGCCTTGGGAATATCAAGTACAACCATCTTGCTTTCGCCAGATTCATGAACGCTTTGGTTTCCCTTTTCCGTGAAACATGTCATCAAACCACCTGTAGAACTGTTGCTACGAAAACCGTACTGCCGGTCATTGAGAGGCTTTGGTAAGAAGGGACATAAGTGCAATTGGTCTGTAGGGCCTTTTTAGGGACTGGCTAGACAAATGCTTCTTTTCATCTGATCGGAAAGATTCCTAAAGAGAAGAATTGATGAAAAATCTTACGCAGTGGTTTTTCTAGCAAGTAAGAACACCTCTTCTTTGTGAATACTAGAATTGGACTGTAAAGACGAAGACAGTGGGTCAGTTTTGATAGTGAGATTTTCTTGAAAAATAACTACAGTTAGCGAATTTCTTCATGTAGGTCATAGGGTCAAACTATCCTGTCCGATAATGCATTCTTTATTGAACCTTACGTTCATATGGGCCGATTATTATGTCTCATCTGATACACGCTAAACCTTGACAAGAGTATGAAGAAAGGAAAACAAGATGGTGAGGTTAACTACCCTCTTTCTTACAGAATTGATAAAAGTGGATTTATTACGCTGTTACAAAGAAGCAGATTTCTGCTAAAAATAATATCTAAAATTAACTTACCCCTTTTGTTATTGTCCCTGCTACTCGAGATGTTGCTGCGAGCATTGGCATCACATCCAGGATCAAGATGTCGATCGCTACGGTAGCTCTGTTCAATCAGATCCTTTACAAGTACAGGTGGAATCGTATCTGCATATGTTTCTAGAAACACTAGATCTCTGGTGTTATGACCTGGAATTATGATATATTTTATTTTGGTGTTGATCAGTAAAGCAACCCTCGGTCTAAAATCTCCTCTGGAGAATTCCAATATTTGCTCGCGACTGTTAAGGCCAAATATCTTACCTTTAAGAGCCCAAGGTTATTGAATTAATCCTACCGCGATGTTCTCTCTTATGCGTCGTTGGTTAAAGGCGACTTTTATATTGTGCGGATTGTACCTTCTTCGTCGTATGGAAACCTCACCAAGCGAGTGAGCGTTTAACTTCAATCTCGCAGGACGAGCTACGTTAACTTCCACTTGAATCCTCAGTAGAGGTACAGGAACTCGCAGTTCGCAGCAGCTAATTCTTATGCTAATGAGCTAGTTGAGGGGAGCTCATGTCCTTTATCGCCTTCTGCTGCAGCCGTACTAACGGTGTTGCTTTTTAGTCTTTTTGATTGGCTACTTATGTTGGTTGTGTTAGAGATAGCTAAAGTTCTGTGCTCTTATTCTGAGCTCTTTATAATGAAATGGTACGGAAATGGTACGCCACATGACCTTTTAGGTCGTTTAGCCGTTTCACCGCACTGTTATTTAAAAAAAGACCATGTGAACGACATACCACCTTGGTCAAAAAGTTCCTGGTGGCGTTACCGTGTGGCACTCCCATTGTTGCGATTTGAGTTCTGTTTTTTTTTGTTAAGTTGGTATATCTGTTGTTGACATTCCCTTTAAAGTTACGTAGCCAAGAGTACATCTATCTCTGTGTGTGTTGGCGATTTTTTTACAATTTTAGAAATGGAATTAAATTTGCAACAACAAACTTGTATTAAATTTTGCGTAAAAAACGGATTTAATGGTGCTCGAACGTTGGAAATGTTGGAAAAGTGTTTCGTCAACGATTTTCTAAAGAAAACGGTCGTTTACCAGTGGCACGAGCGGATTAAAAGTGGTTGTGAGTCAATCGAAGATCATCGAAAACCAACAAAAACATTCATGAAGTAAAAGAAATGTTGGTCAATAACCGCAAATTAACCATCAGAGAGATAGCGGAGGACTTTAACATTGCCTATGAATCCGTCCAAGACATTTTGGTTAATGATATGAGTTTCTGTCGTGTAGCAGTAAAGTTGGTGCCAAAAGATTTCAATTTCATGCAAAAAAGAGAACGTGTTGACTTCGCAAAAGAGATGATTTGCAAGGCTGACTCCCACATTTATCAAAAGGATCATTACTGGAGACAAGACTTGGGTTTATGAGTACGACAAGCAATCCAGACATCAGGCAAGTAAATGGCGTTCACCAAATGAGCCGAGACCAAAAAAACACGTCGTTTTCAGTCAAAAAAGAAGGCAATGCTCACGGTTTTCATGGATTACAACGGTGTAGTGCATCATGAGTTTTTGCCAGAAGGCTAGACAGTAAACAAAGAGTATTATTTGGGCGTTATGAAACATTTGCGTAAAGCAATTCGCCGAAAGAGGCCAGAATTGTTGGCAGAAAACTCGTAGATTTTGCACCGTAATAACGCACCGTCACACAGTGTCATCAATATTCGTAATTTTTTGACGAAAAATGCAAAAAATACCATCTAACAGCCACCGAACTCACCTGATTTGGCTTCCTGTGACTTCTTTCTGTTCAATCAAGTTAAAAAACCACTACGGGGAACGGGTTTCAGCAACCAAGAGGAAGTAATGGAAAAATTGCAAGAAGCACTGATGGACATACAGAAAACCGAATATAAAAAATGTTTCGAGGATTGGATCAAGCGCTGGCATAAGTGTGTTGCAGTCAATGGGGATAATATATGCAAATTTAGATGAATAAACTTGTATTTTTAATTTTCTGAATAATTTCCGGGTATTTCTCTTCCACTCTTTGCAGGATTATTCAGGTTCTGATGTTAAGGCTTGAGTTTTATGCATTCAAGGACGCGAGAATTTTCTCGTTAGTTGAACGATGTTTTGCGTAAAAAAACACTTGATTTTTGAGAAATTGCTAAGCCTACAGTGGTTCATTGGAGCAAACAAACTCGACGCGGCTAACCCTTAAGCTAGCTGTCAAATAACGGTCTCAACTCTTCGTCTCAATCGAAACATCCATAATTCCCTACTGTATTTATCCAACACTAAGGGGGTTGAAACTGATTTCTTCCGGGATTACACCCAACCTGACACTATTCAGTATATTGCTAAGAGTTTATGAAACTTTGTCGACTTTAGCATTTGCTTCCGATGTTGGGGGAGTGGAGTCATCGGGTTGAGTTCGTTTGACCTCTGAGCCGTTATTTTCGGTTTTGGCAGTGGCAATTTCTAAAGCAAGTTCCCAAGATTTACGTTATTTTTGAACCGAAGGCATTAGTTTAATGTAGTCTTTTATTTTTTGTGACATTTTCAGTGAACTTAAGGCTACTTTTGTCATAACCACAAAGTATCTGAGTTTAAATCACTCAGAAAGGACGAATTCCCATTCTCGTTTCTCATTTCAGCGACCTAGTTGGCAACAGGCATCTGATCGACAGTTTCTTTTGCAGAAAGCGCAGGTGCGTCCTTAGAATTTTATGCTTTTAAAGAGGCATCAGTCTCTAAAAGTGAAACTTTTGTTGGATTAATTTCGATTCCCACGAAGATTAAACGCCCTTTTGGTCATGCTTTCCTCAGCGCTTTCTGTTCCACCTTGGAGTTAGAGTTTTTTAAAAGAGGTTAGCTGCTCTTAGCTGGTGTTATGACACGTCCACAGAAAAAAAGTCCTTCAATGCAATCTATGTAGTAAGTGCACAATCTGCAATTTCAAAGGAAATTCATTAGAGATGAAATAACCACCGTTGCCTGGCGGTCGCTCCGTGGATGCAATGAGTCTTCTTGCCTCGGTTACTCTTGGAGATTTTCCAATTTCCCAATCTATTACGAAGAATGACACCGGATGGCAATAATCGACAGAGACTTTGTCAATAAACCTTATAAGAAGTCCTATGACGCCATTTGTATAGTGGCAGCACTACCAAAAAAACCTTCAGACATACAGTTTCCGATATGCAACTTTCCTTTCCAGCTTGAACCGAAATAAGATGAGTATTATTGGAGGTCCAAAGCAGAATAAAAAACTCCTTCTTGTTGGATGTATATGTAGCGAAAATGTGGTCAAGTGCGGTACAAATTCAAATCCATCTAGCGCCTTAGAGCACTATGAGTGGTCAAAACCTTCGAAATGTTTCGCAAGGCAAGTCTTAAAAGTCTTTTGGAGCAAGTCCGAAATGGCTGGCTTAATGACGAATAAAGAAAACCCACGAGGAATCGCAACCTGGCAACAACAAAGAACATATTCTTTATAGGAAAATGGACACATCATTTTAATTGATATGTGAATCAAACTAAACAACTACGATTCAAACTTCTTCATATTCCGCAAAACGCGGAATAGGTCCACAATCCACAAATCGAGAGAATAGTCTTTTGGGATTAATTTTGAAAGTGTCCCGCTTTTGATAAGATCGTTGTGTATACGCTTTAAATTGGGTAAAACCGAACTATTGTTAGTAATATGACAGTGCACATACCACCTTGATCAGAATTTATTCAGACAATTAAAAATGCAAGTTTATTCATCTAAATCTATATTGTCCCCTTTAAAGTTATCAACATCGACTGCAACACACTTATCCAATCTATTTTTTATATTCGGTTTTCGGTATGTCCATCAGTGCTTCCTGCGATTTTTCCATTATAGTACTTCCTCTCTCCTGCTGAAACGTGTTACCCGTAGTGGTGTTTTAACTCGATTGAACATAAAACAGGGACCCAAATCAGGTGAATTCGGTGGCTGTTAGATGGTATTTGTTGCATTTTTCGTCAAAAAATTACATTGTGCGACGGTGCGTTATCATGGTGCAAAATCCACGAGTTTTCTGCCAACAATTCTGGTCTCTTTCGGCGAATTGCTTCATAACACCTAAATAATACTCTTTGTTTACTGTCTGGCCTTCTGGAAAAAATTCATGATGCAATTCAATTTTTTTTTGGTCTCGGCTCATTTGGTGAACGCCATTCACTTGTCTGATGTCTGGATTGCGTGTCGTACTCATAAACCCACGTCTCGTCTTCAGTAATGATCCTTTGCGTCTGCAAGCTGACACCCACGAAGAGAGTCTGTTGCTTCATTGATCAGTGACACAAAGTTTCCGCCTTCCAGTTCAAAAACATAGTATAGTAAACACCGTAGACTATTTACTGGCTCCACAACGCTTTTACTAAGCAAATAGGTGTGCTAGGCATCAGTGACAGAATTTAGTACAATGCTTGCAGAGTCATTCCTTTGTGAGTGTCCCACCTACGCTCTGATATATGGATGCTGGTCCTGAACCTACTTTATTAGAGTAGAATCGGGTATTGTGGTATACATGTTACTTTTGTGACTATAACGAGCAAACTTTTCTGTTGATTTCAAAGTGTGTGCATATATTAAAAAGTGCATATATTAAAAATTAAGTGTCATTTACCATATCCTGCTTAAGTTTTAACATTCACGTTTTCTATAAAAAAAAAAAATATTGCTATAAAAGTGGCACGAGCCGAAAAGTACCATCCTAAGAAGATGATGGGTAATGTGGTATACAAGCGTAGTCAAATGTGGTATACTATATCAGATAACCCGAAAAGTGTGGTAGCTGTCTTACCATCTTTAACTTTCAGAAAATATTTTGCGTGTTTCTTCCAGGAGATTTCTTTTGCACTAAAATCTTTAAATCATTTAATCAAACAACATACTTTTAATGTTGTATAACATATGTTATGCTATTTATATACCTATTGTACATATATATATTTTTTTTATAACATAACAGATATGATAAGTTCTTATTTAATTTTGCTTATCTTATTCATCACATGACTGGCAAATAAATATAGCTTTCCTTCCTATCAGGCAAGACTCGTGAGCCCAAACCATGTCACATTGTAGACATGTGGTCCATTTTTTTAATGATTTGTCATCAATCAGACGATTATTACAGAAATAACACATTGTATTCTCTGTAGGTGGAACATCATCGAAATTTTCCATTTCATCATCGGTTTCTTGAAAAATTAGGCTTTGGTTTGAGTCACTATTGGGCGATGTATTCCGATTTACTGGGCTGGGTACTTTTTTCAGAATAACTGAACGATTAGCTTTTTTTGGTACACGGACTGGTTTTTTTCTCAGCAGTCTCTTTTCGCTTGCTTATTGCTGCAATACTTTCCATCAATTCATTTTTGTATGGCGAAGTGGTCAAAATAGTCGCTGTCGTTTTTCTTCCTCTGCGGCTATTTAGAAGTCGTTTAATTTTTGGTGGTGGAGATATTTCCCACGGTGTCATATAATCTAAGTTGTACGGAAGATTTGAAACCTTGCGGTTCAGTATTGACATGCTGGTAAGGAGTTAGGCCTTTACTACTGCTAGCAATCGAATTGTCAACCAGTTGAGGTAAAACTTCTGGTATCTGAAAAATGGAAACGGGCTTTATTTCGAATTGCGCCATGAGTTCTGTGCTCTATGTAGTTATTTTTTTTTTGCGCTGTCTTCTTCTCCTTCAATTTCAGCAGCAAAGAAGTCTGCTTTCGACCCATTTCACGTGTAAAACTCTAATTTCGTCGTTATAAAAAACTTTTTAAAATTCCACATATGTTTTATCCAACGGCTGCATTTTATGGGTTAAGTGCGGTGGCAATGATATTATAACCACTTCATTTTCGCGTGCAAGATCAAACACCGCAATATTTCTTGTGTGACTATAGTGCCCATCCAATATAAGGAGAACTGGGTCCTCTTTTGAGGGTTTCGTCTGAGACAAAAAGTGTTTAAACCATTCTGTAAATATGGGGATTTGTATCCATCCAGATATATGGCATGAAGACTTCGCACTAGGAGTTGCTTCTATCATCAGAAGAGGATGTTGACTTTTCCTCGGAAAGATAAAATATGGTGGGATGAAATTTCCACCTGCGCTCATGCAATTTACTACAGTTATAAGCGACCCTCGTTCAGTCAATGCCATGACCTATCTGTCGCTTTCCTTTTCGAGCTAACACTTTTGGTTATTTGGTTTGAACAATGCTTAGCCCAGTTTCATCGACATTCCAAATGCGACCAGGCGGATAATTACATTTTTCATATTCTTGTTCGAGCAAGATATACAGTATTTCCACGTTTTTGCGACTAAAACCTTTAGCTCGATCAAAAGACGTACCTGTTGGCGTTCGCAAACTTAACCTCCCCTTATTTCTTCGGCAAAATCCATAAAACCAGTCTTTCCCAGCACACTCCTTCAAAACTGAGAACATGTTGGGTATTTTATTTATTTTCGCTATTTGAAATGCTAGTGATCTTATGTCACGACTTGTAAGCCCCCAGAAACGGGCTTCCATTTCCAGTGCATAGTCTACAAGCTGATTTTCAATAGCTTCATTAAATACTGGCTTTCGGTTCAATTTGCTTAAAAGCAGATGGTCAATGGGTTTTTTACTTCTTGTCATTTTGTTTTAGATGCAAACAATATGCCCATTTGCCTGTCTCTGACTGCTTTAATGGCTATCTCCATATCAGCTTTGTCCCATTTCCTGATTTCTCCTTTTTTAGGCATGGTTATCTGGGATGAGCAAAAGTACTAATTTCAAAAATTACATCCGTTAATGTAGTACACTATACCACATTAGCCGGTCTTAACTGTACCACATTAGCCCATTGTCTCTTTTTTGCAAAAATATTTAAAAAAAAAAAACTTACCCAGCGATTCTTCTGGTTGCACACTTATGGACGTGTACAGTCTTGCAAGGGAGTGCAAGAAAATCGAGATATGCCACTGTACCACATTATCCGATTTTAATCTACTATAGCTTTCACTCATTTCTTTTACGAAAAACTGAAAAATTCCAGTAAAAAAATGACACAAGTAGTACATTAGACCAGGTCATTGCCTGAGTGCTCTGCTCAGACAGAAAAAAAATTAAAAATAAATTCTTTTCGACGAGATCTTCAGAAATTCAGCAATTTTCCTGGTGTCTTTCATTAAAAAGATCTTAGATGGGTTTGATTACATAGACGAATTATCTTAGCAGTAACTATTGACAATTTCAATAAAAGAAAATATTCAGAAAGAAAAGAAAAAATCACCTTTCCTAGAAACGGTATAACATTCATATTGGAAAAAAAAAAAAAAAACAAAAAACATAATTAGTTCTCCCAGCATCTTAAATCAATTTAACCAAACAAAAACTTGAGTCTTAGGCAATCTCATTGGACTTTTTCTTCCACATACAATATATGAGTGCAATTGGACACTACTCGTATGTATGTACTTGTCATTAAATTCCGATTCAACAATTCTTTACTTTCTCTTGAAATCCAGAACATTTAGCTTGAGCTTGTATATGTTTCGGTTGTTAGCAGAGATGATGTACCATACATATCTTATAAGCAAACAACCAAATTTATCACATCCATTCCAAGGCAATGGCGTTGAAATCAAATATCTTCACCTCTTATTGTTTAGATTTAATGCCTTTTGATCCGAATCACTAAAGTCCTTGCAAACATCAGACATGTCAATTATGTGGCTTTGGTCCTTTGGCAAGAAATTGTAATTAACTAAACAGATAAATATTTGCCTATTCCCCCATCAGTTGATACGATTGCGTGCACAAACACGTGTACTCGTATGTATGCGTTATAACTATATCTTTTACTGATTCTTTTTTAGATGCCACATCTCATTCCATCAGTGTGTCAGAAAAGAACACTCGTATTTAGAAGCGTTAACATTTGTTTGTAGATATCAAATCCGAGTATTGCTATGTAATGTAATTGACAAAGGTTAAAGTTATGTAATTGCTGAGATACTTCTTGAACAATCTAACAGAGGTTATGATAAATTCTTTTTTTAAGAATCTCTTTTTCCACAGATAATACCCTTTCTATGGTGTCACCGGGTTGTTCAACAATCCACTCCTTTGCCAAGGCGTTCATTCAAAAGATGATAAAATAAAAATAACACTCATGCATCCCAAATAAAGGATCCAGAAAGCCACAAACCCACAATCAGCTGAAGGAGTGGGCCTCGAAAATTCTCTTCGCTTAAATCTGTGTTTCCTTGACGAAACAACAAAAGAAAAGAAAAAGCGAATCATTTTTCTTCAAAAATGCACAGATAATATCTCCAACTTGAAGCCATGGCAAAATGAAGATCATTTTAAAGGAATAAAGAGAAAACAAGCAAGAGATCCCACGTCCTTTTGTACGTCTCCTAAGGGGGAACTTTTTTTTTTGTGTATAGTTGAAATATTTTCAGAAACATGTGACTATGAGTTGAGAGGCACTTACGGATACCTACAAGTTAAGGAGAAAATTTTCTTAAAGAAGTATTAAAATGGTGGTTAGGGGAAAATTTAAAGGACACTCGTTTAAAGCAGCTTATGAACTTAGTTGCTGTTTGCTGAGCCATTTTGTAAATAAGAATTATTGTTTATCCCCAGATGGACCAGATTCGATAGCTCATTTATGAAGTACAAATTCTGAAGAAGAGAGATTTAACACCCCGGAAGAAATTGATTGAACGATTGGTACCTACTTGCTGTGAATCGGAATTGGAAGCTGAAGACAACATCAGTGGCCACGTTCAAATTGTACAATAATTGATTTCACCATCATCGGTTGGTCGTTATACATTTTTGTATTGTCGTTGTATACATTTTTTTTTTTTTTTTTTTATTTACAAAGGACACGAGAATGGGAATTGAAGTGAAATGATTTCAAAGCAATTTCAAGACGATAGAGGCCAATTTAATAAGATGCGACTTAGTATTCACGGTCAATTCAATGTAATTCATATTTTGATAAAAAGAGATTCGAAAACGTCCAAAGTAATTTTTCGGCGGTGAAGAACGTGATGCATAGGTAATTTCTTGGTTTTGTCAATAGATACTTTTTTGAACCAAAGTAAAACATAAAAGATGTTGAGTTGCTGGAAATATTTACAGGAATTTTCAACTTCACTAATGATTGATTTGTTAGTCTTTGAACTGGGCGTTATGCAAGACTAACTTAAAAAAATTGTTTTTAAAGTAATTCAAATACAAGCTCTTTATTTGCGAGATTTCATTCACAATTTTGCGATAAAAACGGGCATCCGACACGTGAAGGAAATAAATTGTCTTTCTTTGAATTGTTGGCGTATTGTCAAGTAGTGATAACTGATTTGTATGGGGGATGTGTTAATTTCGGCATCTGTAGTGTTACAGCGGCTCTCACTCCCCCAGGGTGGTCATAGATGACGATTGAGGGGTAAGCAGTCAATTACAATATTTATCAGGCCAGTAAAGCAAAGTTTCAAGTTCGCGTCAAGTGGACTCTGAAAACTCTATGGTAAAAAAAAAAAAAACTCCAGGCTAAATGTTGGATAAAAGAACAGTAAAAGAACACTCCAGATGGAATCAATGAAATCACCCCAGATGCCTACGTCCAGCCTCTTGACCTGGTTTTTGTAGTAGAGATGGTGGAGGAAGAGCTTAAACTGAATCAACGGCAGTACACATAATCTCGTATGGAGCTGCTTACATCCGTGTGTCCAGCCCTAGATGTCGAAGATTTAGAAGTTAAGGGTTACTCGTACATATATATTATGTTTACAAAATAATGAGTTATCCGAGATATGAATGAAACTACTTCTGGCGATGAATGCTATTCGAAATAAACAAACAATATTCGGTACTGCACGTGGAATCTTTGGCCAGCTTAACTGACATGGTGCATCTGAGCACCTCGCAGAAATCTAAAGATTGGTTTGCTATAAAGCATATCTAATTGCAATCAAAAAAGTGCAATGAAATAAGCCGAATATGAGACGGGTAAAAAACATTAAACCTCCACATCCACAAAACAAACGCTCATTGTATGAACTATGTGAATTTAACAAAAAGCCAGTAAGGAAGACTTATCAATTTTGCTTCGGGGCTGAATGTCACCGAACTCTGTATCTGTTTTTCGACCGCTTAGGTCGCTTATGACAACCTACTGAACAAGCAAGTCAAGCCATAGTGACCATATGTGTAGAGTGCGTACACAGGAAAAATATTGCTGCTGTATCCGCCAGTGTTAATGAAGACCGTGATTTGTCCATTCATCGCCATTCGCAGCAATTAGGATTGTGTTACTCGACTACGTGGAAGATTTTTCGCACGGATCTTGGTCTAAAACCTTACAAAATACTCATACAAGTCGAACTGAATAAAAAGCGTTGAGTTTTCGCTGAGTGGACATTAGAAAAGCTAGAGGAAGATCCGCTTTTTTATTGAAAAGTTGACTTCAGCGACGAAGCTCATTTCTAATCGAATTGGTATGTTAATAAACAAAACTCATGTATTTGGTCCAATAAGCAACGTCAGGTAATACAAGAGCTGCAAATGAAGCCGGAAAAACGTGTAGGTTGTCAATGTAACACATACCGAGAATTGAAAGAAATAGCTTTCAGCTATTCTAGTGGCATTCATGGATAATGGCTGGGTATTCAGATTTCGCTTTAACGGCAACAGACAGCATTGCGTTTTGGTAGCATTCAATTCCACTCTGTTGATAGTTCCCCAATATCAATATTAACATACGTTGCCGTTCTTGTTCCGGAACAAATATGAAAAGCAGAGTACGACTTGGATTCAGTTTTCGGTGAGACATCCTATTAAATCACCAGTGTTGCTGTTGCTACGAAAACCGTACTGTCGGTCATCAAAGAGTTTTCGTATTTCGAGATATTTCATGAGCTGTTGGTTGGTCAAAGTTTCCATGACCTTGGAAAGAGGGAACGTAAGTGCAATGGGTCTATTTGAGGTAAGAGAAGAAGATTCTGCTTTTTTAGGGACAGGCTAGAAAAATACTGTTTTCTATCTGCACGGAAAGGGTTCTAAAGAGTAGGATCGATGGAAAAGCTTACGCATTTGCTTTCTCAACGTGGAAGAATACCTCTTCAGAAGAATGGGAGATACACATACCACCTGGAACAGCGGATATGTGTATGTTTAGATCATTAAGGTCTTTGCTACTACATGAGTGCGGAAGTGGATTCGTCCCATTGAAGATTCAACGTATGTATGCGGAGACAAAGTACACAATCTGGAAGTATTGAGCTGGCCGCAAAATATGCAACAAGCATTGGCCTTGTCCAAAGAATTAACAGCTGGAAAGTAATTATAAATGAACATTGGGATGGAGGATGAGACAGAATTTCTGATGTTTTGCCTCAGTTTTTGGTAGTATTGAAATTTCATACGCGTAAGATAGACGTTGCATTCATTCCGGGTTGTAACATGCGTTTTGTTTTTGGTTTGAAACTCTATGCGATGAGGGATAAAGGATCTCAATAGTGTATGTGAGCATATCAGCAGCGGTACCCACGTCGTTATCAAAAAAACATAACGAACGGTTAAAATTCCTGAAGACGGTGTTAGGTCCGCTCCAATTGGCTTTCTTGTACTGCCACACGCTTCTTTTAAGAATATACTCCAACTGTGTGGTTGATGTACAAAAAATTAGCTGTTAGGACACAATGGTCCGACGAGCCTAGGGTACACACCCATAGTATACTTATCAGTGTGTGAAGTTAAAAACAAGACTATGGTGTTGGCGGTATGACTAGCGACGTGGGCTTATCTACCAGTTGTTTTCCGCAGCGAAGATCTCAACAAACCGTCCCTCGGGTGTTGTCTGTCCAGAGTGTCGAAGCCACCCACAATTATGTTTATTGAAATCGCCCGTAATAAGGATTTCATTAATAAAATACAGGAATACGATTCCTTGAATGGATCAAGGAAGGCCGAATTGCTGTTCAGTTTGGGGCTGCTGTGAATAAAGCAATCGTGGATAATTTGCTTACGCAGATAGAATTTTAACCTCATGAAATTGAATTCCGGGTTGGAACAGGAATTCATTGTGGTGGAATTTGGTAAGCTACATCACTACGCAAGTAAATGGCGAGACCGCTAAGAGAAAAAAATAATGACAATAGTTCGTAGCCAGACCTGAGTGATCTGAGAGTTATAGGCGGGGATCTACAGTTTTTAACAAAATGCCTGCACGTGTGTGCGTGTCTTTTTTTTATGGCTGCGCCATAGGGTGTATGATCTTCGAAAGATACTAATACTCCGGCCACTAGGATGGAAGATTCATCCCCCTGAATGTTCCAATGTCAATGCCTACGTACTGAACCACACTCTGCATACTACAACCACTCTCCCCGTAGTAATCCCTTGAGGTATTACTTCGCGGGGCTCGTCAGCATCTATGCTATCTCCTGGGTCGTTGCTGTTTCACCACGTCAATTCGACGAAGTTCTTTCTGTACACCGATTATAAACTTACAAGTTTCCGCCCAGTTTTCCTCTAATCGTAACATATGTTTGACAAGGAACGTGGACTCGGTACGTTTTTTCTTCTTTCTTCATCCTCATTTGCAATACTTATCGTGTCCAAACCGGTATACATATTAACGGTGCCACCCGTGAGCAGAAAAGAACTGCGTGAGGTCGTAGTTGCAGTTTTCATGTATCCGGTTTACCAACACTTCTATAAACGAAATTAACGCAATTCACGCAATTTTGTTGTATACCCTAAACATCTCATCTGCGAATATGTCCATGGGTACCATTCCAACTTTAATACATGCTGCTATATCCGATATTGTCCGAATATCCATGCGGGCGATAGATTTTTCTTGGCATCCTGTCTGACTAGTGCCGTAGTCCAAACCGAAATAGCGTAAAGCAGAACCAAGCTGATCACTCTTGAAAGTAACACCATTGTAGTGTTACCAGTTCTGCAAATATTTGGTAGAACTCGTGATCATGCCGCTTGTAGTAAAGATACCTTCTCGCTGGCATAGATGACATGTGGTGCAAACTGCAGTCTATTATCAAAATTTTACGTACAGGTATTTTAGCGCTCCTGTAGACCAAATTGATTGGCTTGCAACCTGGAAGGTTGCATATTCCACGACTGGTTATTAAGATCGTCTCAGTTTTGTAGTCAGCAAATTTAAATCCAGATGAACATACCCAATCTCATTTGCGCATTATCAGCATTTGTAGCGGATTATACTTCATAAATATGTTTGGCGACCATAGCAATAGTAATGTCATCAGCGAAAAATATTGTGTGAACTCCTCGTGGAAGCGTCAGTCGCAGTACTCCGACGTGCATAATATTCCCCATAAATGGTCCTAGCACTAATCCGTGTGTTACTCCTGTAGAGACACTGTAATATTTGATACTATCTTCTGTTTGATATTGAAGCTGCCTATTGTTGAGGTAGGTTCTTATTATTTTAAGTAATCTTTCACCTTCTTTTACCTTCTATCGCTTTAGTCGCCATGTCTACTACCACTACTATATGAAGAGTGCGGTATGTTGTGAAACCCTGTAGCCCTTTACTTTGGTCATTATCATCCCATATGCAGTACCCCAAGGATTTAAATCAGCTGCGTTACACAGGCGCACGAAGCACGTCGCTTTACTTTCTTTGCAAGTGGCGTCTTGCCAGTCTAAAAAAGGTTTTTTTGAAAATCTGGCCTTCTTCTAAATCACTGCACTCTCCGACAGACACGTTGACCCGAGTGCCTTAATTTCATCATTCCACCAGAAGCACGACACCAGGAGTACACGGCCTGATCAAGACATGGCGGTAGTTGTTTGAAAACTGTATTGAAAAGTACGCAGTCTATAAAGCATATGTTTCAAGATTGAAAGCGCAACCTTATTAAGTATTTGTTGGGCAGCCATCAATAGTGAACGTTGTCAGTGAATTTGTGAAAATGGAGAAAATTGGTCATCGTTATGTGATACAATATTTTTATTTGAAAGGCCTCAGCTCAACCAATATAAAAGCTGAACTGGATTCTACTCTAAGTGAGTCTGCTCCTTCATTTACAACAGTAAAATTTTGGGTTGCTGAGTTTAAACGAGGCCGTACGAGATGCCAAGACGAGCATCGCATTGGTCGACCAAATGAGGTGACGACTCCAGAAATGATGAAGAAAATCCACAAAGCGGTACTGGATGATCGTCGACTGAAAGTGCGCGAGCTAGCAGACATTGTAGGCATTTCAAAAAGTGCGGTACATCGCACATTATCTGAAAATTTGGACATGAGAAAGCTGTGTGCAAAATGGGTGTCCCGTTTGCTCACACTAGAGCAAAAGCAGTGTCGTGAAGATGTTTCAATTGAGTGTCAAGCGAAGTTTCACAGCAACAGAGCAACATTTTTGTGCCGTTTCATAACAATGGATGAAACATGGGTCCATCTCTTCACACCCGCGACAAAAGAACAATCCAAACAATGGATTCAAAAGGGGGAACTAGCTCCAAAGAAGGCGAAGACAGTTTCATCTGCAGGCAAGGTCATGGCGTCGATTTTTTGAGATGCGCGTGGGATAATTTTCATTGACTATCTTGAAAAAGGAAAAACTATCAACGGTCAGTATTATATGAACTTATCGCAACATTTGAGCGAAGAAATCAAGCAAAAACGGCCGCATTTGGCTAAGAAGAAAGTGTTGTTTCATCAAGCACCAGTTCACAAATCCGTTATTGCAATGGCCAAAATTAATGAATTAAAGTTTAATTTGCTACCTCATGCATCCTATTTGCCAGATTTAGCCCCTTGGATTATTTTCTGTTCCCAAACTTGTAAATATGTCTCAGTGGTCAAAGATTTTCCAAAGAAGAAGTGATGTCGGCAGTTAATGGCTATTTTGAGGAGCAAGACATGGGTATCGAACTTTTTGAACATCTCCTTGAAAAGTGTATAGAGCTGAAATGCGATTATGTTGAAAAATAAATAAATTTTTTTCCAAAATTTTTGTGTTGACTCATATATACGACCAGATATAGCTCAAAATATCACAACTACCTTGAAAAAGTTAAAAAATTGTACTGAAATCTTTGTGATAAATATTCAATCATAACATATACTCATATCTTTCAGATTCGTGATGACACAATATTTCTCAGTTTTGCAATATCTTTTCTCCAGAGGGGGGCCTCTTGATTGCCTGTGATGGGCTATATTAATGTCTCACATTTGTTCCTATTGTTTGTTTTCTATTAACGGCCATTTCTTTGGCGTAAGATACTGGTGGTTTAACCTAACCAAGGCGCCTACTATCTATCTTCATGGATCCAAGTGTATCAGTGATTCAGTTGCCTGGAAATTTTTAGTGTCTCGGAGCTTATCAGAATTATTAGGCTCCAATTCAATGGTGTTTAAAATTAGAGCTCTTACGTCTGCATCTGCGCGCATTACAAAAAATACGTCGTTTTCAGTCAAAAAAAAAAGGCCATGCTCACGGTGCATCATGAATTTTTGCCAGAAGGCCAGACAGTAAACAAAGAGTATTATTTGAGCGTTATGAGACGTTTGCGTGAAAAATTGATGGATTTTGCACCATGATAACGTACCTTCGCACACTGCAATCATTATCCGTAACTTTTTGACGAAAAATGCAACAAATACCATCAAATAGCCACCAAATGCACCTGATTTGGCTCCCTGTTTTCCTCTCCTTTTTCTGTTCAATCGAGTTAAAAAAAACCACTACGGGGAATGCGTTTCAGCAGCCGACAGGAAGTAATTGAAAAATCGCAGGAAGCACTGATAAACATACAGAAAACCGAATATAAAAAATATTTCGACGATTTGATCAAGCGCTGGCATAAGTGTGTTGCAATCGATGGGGATTACTTGAAATGGGACAACATAGATTTAGATGAATAAACTTGTATTTTAAATTGTCTGAATAAATTCCGGGAACTTTTTGGGATATGGGAGACGTCACTTGACATGTTCACACAGATAGGGGCGATTAGGAGAAAACCGGTTTTGATTTTCCAATATCTGGAAAGTTTGCCATCTATGTTTAGTTTGTTTATGGACTCAGTGCAATCAACATCAAAGTATTGTTACGCTCAAATTTCGTCTGAATCACTTCCAGGATTACTGGAATAGACTGGAAAAAAAGAGAAAATTTTCACGGTGATTTGAAACGGACTATAACCATAGTTCCAAACGTACACTCGACCCTGCGACGAGCACGTGTAAGTCTATAGTTGAACACTCTTTGCTTCACAGATAGGTTCCTTCTCGGATATGGTCTCATCACATTCTGCGATAGAACAAATGCTACAAATTCATATAGCATAGGTCTTCCCTCTTCGTCGTATTAAGGTTTATGGGTATATTCATTTGATCAGCAGATAGGTTTTTGTAAAAATTTGACTTTTTGAACCCATTCGAATCACTGTTTGAAAATGCGTACATTCCGATTCACTGCTTTTCTTGATTCCCTTTATGGATGACAGGCCTACTACTCAAAATGTTTCTGAGCGCGTGAAGGATGATGAAACATTTCAAAACTAAGACAGAGATAAAAATGCACAAAATGAACCAACCACATCTCGTAGCTGCAGAAAAAGACGCAGTCTTTTGTGTGATTGTATGAACTGCCAAAGTATCAACGGATTGAAAAAGTAGAAAGTAAAACTACTTCATCCGTTCTTCCCGTCATATCCGTTGCTTGTGGACCTGCTTCCATAACAAAATGTATTCTATATTCTATCCAGCTGTCAGTCGATAATGTCGATGCAACGGGCGCAATGAATTCTATGGGCCTGGGTCTTTAGTCGCAAATGCGCGCATTTCTCTGACAAACCATGTGTTCCATTTCTCGCGACCAAATACAAGCGAGATAGAAAATCGCCAGTGCGCGCACTATTTTATGTTACCGCGACTAAGATTATATAGGGTGATTGATCGTGAGGTTTGATTTTCAATATGCTTTTTTTGACAGATCACGCGTGACTCCTATTAAACTGCTTTATCACTTTTGTTCAGTATCGTTTGGCAAGTTATCATGGATAATCAAAGTTAAAAGTTATAATGATTTGAATATGAGTAAAATATCTAAAGAAATACGCTATGTGATGCCTTTTTACTGAAAAAAGGGAAAAACGCTGCAAAAACATGCTGGAAAAATTTTGCAGTTTACGGTGAGATTACTGTGAGTGAACACCGGACCTAGGAGTGGTTTCTTCGATTCCGTTCCGGAAATTTCGATGTAAAAGATGCACCTCACACTAGTCGGCCTGTCACTGAAAGAGTCGATGAAACTTTGCAACTGTTGGAGTAAGACCGGCACGGAAGCTGTCTGGGAATAGTGAACATCTAAACATCAACCGTATGACAGTTTGGAATCATCTAAAATGAGCAGGCTGCTCAAAGAAGCTGGATGTTTGGGTGCCATTTTTATAAACGCAAAGAAATTTAATTGACCGAATAACCATCAGTAAAACGTTGCTGAAACGTAACGAAATAGAACCATTTTTGAAGCGATTCATTACGGGCGATGAAAAATGGATTAAATACGAGAATATCCAACGCAAGCAAGTTTGGTGGGATTGGAAGGGAATTGTCTATTATGAGCTACTGAATGTGGCGAAACGGTCAATTCGATCGTTTGAATGAAGCTTTCAAGAAAGAGCAACCAGAATTGACCAACAGAAAGGGAGTTGTCTTCTATCATGACAATGCTAGGTCACACACATCTTTAATGACCCGGGACAAATTGACTTAGCTTGGTTGGGAAGTTTTGATGCATCCTATCCTTGCAAAACTCTCTTGATGGTAAAAAATTGGCCGACAGAAGAGCCGCTGAAAATCACTCAGCAAAGATAAATTTATACACCGATGAAATTATGAAGCTACCCGGAAAATGGCAAAAGGTCATAGATAATAATGTCCTATACGTACTTGATTAAAATTGATTTTGAATAAAGAATTTTTTTTTTTTTTTCAAAAATGTACCAAAAAACCGTGGAGACTTTTTATATGACTCAATTTAAAACAATTCTTTTAGAAAATGTCACGAACATTTTTTCGCGATACGTCGTCCAACCTTTATAGTATGATCTTTTACGTATTTGAAAATATTTCTGATCCTACAACCACGGTCAATACATCGAATGACACCCCAACTGATTTAATCATTCGGTGCATCGATACCCAAGCTCATTGATTTATTGGGGTCATACGAGTAAGCTTGTCCTCGACCTCTCTTGCCACGATTGAGGCTTTAACTTTTAAATATTTACACTTTTTAAAAAAAGTGGTTTTATTCGTTCACACCTTTAAATTTTTTATTTTTTTTTTTTTTTTTTTTTTTTTTTTTTTTTTGTCTTTTAAGAGTATCTGGACCCATTCAGAGATGCAAATACATTGATTATTAATCGGTTAACCTTTAGTTGGTCTTTTTTTTTTTTCTTCTGCATCCTTTCTCGTTATTGTCCCTTTCCCGTGTACACTTGTATCTTATACAAAATGCATTATACATGTATTGTAGATCCAATCAAAAGTGCTTGACTTGCAATTTAAACTTGCGAAGTAGGCAGATAGATACTCGATATTTGTGCATCCAGTCGGGCAGCATAGTATCAACTTTGAATTTACGATTCACTGGGTCGAACAACTGTGTTACAATCCATCGCACAATATTGCTCCAAAAGGAAAGGGATTGACCCGCTCTATATCAACCGACCTATTCTGGGTTGGGTAGTTTACTCATCCCCGAGGTTACACTGGCCAAAGGCAAGGTCTATCCGGTGTTCGATTCGATTTTTTGTTATGTCTCTTGTTTTAAATAAATGAGAGGTGACACAATATCACTATGCTCCAGTAATCTTGTTTTTTTTGTTTTTTTTTTTGTACAAAAAAAAAAAGCTTTGTCAATGTGAATCTCGAGGGAGACTGTCTTAACTTGACCCAATCTAAATGTTACACTTTGGGATCGAAATAGCCATCGTGTATAGCAGCATATGAGGGTAGTAATTGTTGTTCCAAAGGTAAATGATTTCGAGAGTCTGTAGTATGTCGAACACTCATTTTATTTCAAGCTCCCTGTTAAAAAACGGGGTTTAGGAGAATTTGTTGGAAACATTAATTTGAGCCTTTGCCAGTCAATTCATTCTTAAAGTAGTCAGCTGTTTAGTCAAATTTTTGTGCACTTCATCTTGTTAAAGACTTGAGCACATTTTTTAATGTCATGCAGATGTAGAAAATTTATCTGGAGTTTTGTTCTTCTCTTCAATTTATTCAAAGTGTTTGCTTTCGAAGTGTAAGTGTACATCAAGTCATAACTTTACTTAATTTGTACAATATTCCAAGTATCTTCAGGACTTCTAGTCTCACAATGAATTATAAAGTTACCCTGTAAGCAATAAACTCTGCGTGCCATATGTTTAGTCCCATCGCCACTGTTTTGGATATGATGGATGGAACCATGCTCCGATATTTGCCATTAATTGGGTACCTTCTGGTATGTTTGTCAAATTTAAATTTCGTTAAAATATGTGTCGAACAAGAAGAACCAAATGCTCGAAATATAGACTTTGTGAAAGAAATCAGCCTAAACTGATAATTTCGGTGATTTCGGCATTGGGGTGTTTTTTGTTTGTGTTATCGGAGCCGAACAGCAGTGGAAGAACTTCCTTCGAAGAAATAAAGGATATTTTTACCCGGTCTTCCTAATGCTCATGGTTTTGCGCGATACGACTGGACTGGTGTAATCCTATACAAACTTCTCTAGTTGTTCGTGAAAAAGATTTATTTTTTAGTACGCTTCTGTAGCGATTGATAAGAACAACTCTTCACCTGATAAAAGTAGCTGATGGAAAGACTAACCCACTTACGCCTATTGGTCCATTGTGATACCACGTGGATCTGTGATCGTCTTACTCATGGAACCAGTTTCGACTTATGATGAAGCGTAGGAGACTGTTAACGTCTATATTCTTTAGATCTTTTATGTCATTGTAGAAGAAAGCTTCTAAATGAAGTTTTCTTCTCTAGAAGAAAACTGGATATGTACAGACTAGGTGGAGGATTGTCTCCTCTTCTTCTTCATCCATACAGCTTCAACAGAAATCGTTTGTTAAGGCGTGAAACCTTCTTGCATTCTAGTTTATAAGGCAGTGTCCAGCGATGCCACCTATGATGGCGCTGAGATGTTTCCTATTTAGAAGGATCACACTCTTTAAGCCACTCAGATCCAGTTTTGGCCAGACCCGTTTGGTCGCTAGACATGTTGATCCAATTGTCCACCTAAGGTCTGTTCTTTTATTAGCATCCAGTTTTAATAATATAATAATCGATTAGTATACTTATGCTACCCTTTTCCCGTAGAATAGGAGAGCTCCTTGTGTTTCTCACTTTGTGGATTTTTACACTCCTGAGCTGAGCAGGGCCTACTGTTTATTGCCGGTTCGGAACGTCTCTCCTTAGAAGCTTTTTCATAAGCAAAATTTGACTTTCGTAGATTTTCCATTGCACGCCGAAGGGGTGATGACGATTTTGAAAAATTTGCTGTTGCACTTCAACCGGGAGGTTGAGCTGGAACACGCTACAGTGATTTGGAAGGCGGAAGGAGAGGCTTAGATTTAACTTATCTGAGAAAACACCGCCACAGACCCCGATATCGGTTTTAGATCCATCTGTGTAAAAATGGATTGGCTTGTCCTTCATTAAAGTATCTTCTTCTATCTTCCTCCCAGAATAATCTAGAGGGAAAGCTTACATAAAAGTCTTTATCAAAAAATAGTTCAGTTATGGTGTAATTGATGTTCTCTGTGAGGACTCCTCGTATATAATAAGAATATTACCGTGGCCAAATAAATTATTTATCCACTGTGTAGTCGCGTTAAGGTGAATAGCTGCAGTCGCAATTACTTGCCTGCTGAAGATATCGAGGAGTTTTAAGTTAAACAGAATATCTCATGCCGCGGAGGGCGTATAAGGTAGAGTTCTGCTTTTACATAGACATGCTGTTCTTGTGACTCGGCTTAGTTTGATGCAGTTGACTGCATCGTCTATGGCCGTCCAGCAGACAACAACCCCGTCTGTGACCCGTATAACCGATATGTATAGCCAGTGAGTTGTGCTAGGTTTAAGGCTCCATTTGTTCTCAATAGCTTTTTTGTAAGAGAATAAAGCTACTGTAGATTGAATGTTAGGCTTCCAGTTTTGTTTTCGTCAAAAATTTGACTGGTCAACTTCCCAAGCGAGTCGTAAGTCTGCAAAGTTTACAGCGCAGTCGTGATTGCTGATGTGTTGACGTTAAAGGCGCACTCTATGACCAGGAAAGCGACCTTTTTATACTCTCTATATCATAGTGATTGTTCGATGTTGCTGGTCAGTGAACACCGAAGTGTTTCCATTGCCTTTCCTTTACAGTAGGCATTTTGAGCCGTTGGCAAAAGTCTTAGATCAATTTTAGCTCGTATATGGATATCAAGCAGCCGTTCTTAAATTTCCAGAAGGAAAGTTAGTAGACTTATAGAACTGAGGTCCCTTGGGACAACATGAGAGCATTTTCCAGTTTTGGGAATGAAAGCTACATTATCTTCTCTGTATGACAGTGAAATATATATCAGGATAATATCTCGGCAGGTATTATACCGTCTAGACCAGCGGTCTTGTATGATTTGATATTATGCAGCGCCCAAGGCAGCTTGTCTCTTGTTACCAGACCATGAATTTTAATCACGGTTGCAGGAGTAATTCCGTTGTGGTACTACTGGTACTGATCCCGAATAAGGAGCTACCTGGAAAGTGGGTATTCAATTGAGTGATTCATCACTTGAGGTTGTCTAAAAGCCATCCATTTTTTTCAAACAGCTACGCATCATAGAATTTGTAGAGAGAATTTTTCTTAGCTGCGATGCCTCAGAGGTTTCTGTAATTTTGTCACAGAATGATCTCCAGGATTGTCGCTTTGCCTACCTCAGTTCTTTTTTATATATTTTGAGGGATTCTTTGTATGGGACCCAATCAGTGAATTTTCTTGTGAATTTTGCTGCAGATGTTTCTAAGGGATCCCAATGCTGATGTCCACCATGTAGCGTTTTCTTCCCTCTAGGTTGATTAAAAGGAAGCAGCCATTGCCTGATTGACTTTCAAAACAAGCTCGTTGGTGTCACATGGGAACTTGAAAGTTCAGAGGATAGTGTTTCTGACAGTATTCCTCCGTATTTTGGCCAATCAGTTTTCCGATAATTCCGAAATGCTGGTTGTCTGGGAGGAGCATCACTAAGACTGAACTGGATGTATCTGTGGTCTGAAAATGAGTGTTTCGACAATACCATCCAGTTCGTTAGCGTTTGAGTGATTTTTTGGAGACAAGAGTGATATCTAACATTTTCTGTCTGCTTCTTGTCAAAAAAGTGGCCTCATTGCCAAGGTTGCAAACAATAAGATTAGTCCTTGTAATATTATCAAAAAGTGACTCACCTCTATCGCAGATTAATCTGGATTAATCTGGAGAAACTGTATCATTGCTACAATTTACCAGAGTAGCCTCCACCACGGTGCTGTTCGAGACCTCCGATTCTGAAAATATGCCAAAGAGCTCATCACCTTCCTCTGATCATATAGGATCTCTTTTTAGTTCGTTATCGGTTTCCACTTCCGACAACGTATCAGAAGAGGAGACCGACGGCTTAGTTGTCGCCTCGGATAAATCGGAGTCGTCGCTATCCATTTCTGAAAAGGATATCGACGCTCCAAGATCTAAGATTGAATTTGAAATTTCAGTTAAAGAAGGAGGAGTTTGCTTATCAGCATCCAACTCATCAGCATCACATCTACACCTCGTTGCCTGACCGAGTTATACATTACGGTAAAAGTTGACTTGTCGAAAGCAGCCTCAATGTCGATGAAAACGCCTAGAGCGTATTCCTTCTTGTCAAGTGCTCCTCATTCTATTCTGCCCACCGCACTTTGAACCGCACTCTCGCAGGATCTTCCACATTGATAGGCATGTTGAGTCTTAGTCAGAGGATACATTCGCAAAGGTCGACCATTTTCTCCATGCCTTTCAACATGAAGGAAGTCAAACTAATTGGTCTGAAGCTCTTGGCGAGGTTGTGGTAGCCTTTTCCGATTTTCGTTACAAAGAGCTCTCTATTTATTTCTGGTGTTTAGAATGTATGTAGAGTGTAACAGAAAAGATTCCTTACGGAGCTAACGGCGGCGGGTTTATGCTTTTTTGTAGCGTACCTAGATATATATCATCGTCACCACAACCAATGAGGTATACCAGCTCGTTGTTTTATTCAGCTCACTTGCAGCTTCGTTAATGGGAGCTGGCCATGAGAAGGTTCGGATTAGGCTACCAGGGAAGTGAGCCTTAAAGCGTGTTTTTGATTCAGTGTAAATGCCCTCAGTTTGTCTAAGTAATTCCATTCTGTCTGAATTTTCCGTTTAAAGGGCTGATACTTTCACCGTTCGTTTCGAACTTTTGGCGAAAGTCCTTATAAGAAGCACTGAAATCCAAATCTTTTTGCTTCGATTGCAAGGATTCTAGTCTTCTTCCAAATCAGTCTTCAGTGACTTATTTAGAAGTTTACGAACTCGCTGCAGATTTGCGTTCTGCCGTAAAACGGGCAGCCGAAGGGACTGTTCTTCTCTTCTAAGTTTAGGGTAATAATTTGCAAACTTGATGAACTCCTCATTAAAGTGTGCCCAATTTGTTATCAGCAAATTCGTCCTTTTCAACGGTCGATCCGAATTCCAATGTACCTATGATCTGGAGACCCCCAATAGTACTCTTGTGCCGGTAAACTCCTAAGCATACAGTTTGGACATCGTTAATACTTACTTTCGTAACTGAGAACCAACAACCTCGTACATAGGGATACAGTATCAGACTTGAAATGTTGAAATTTAATCTGAGTAATTGAAACAGATAAGTACTGGGGTGGTTTACGGATAATGATAAAGAAATAAATAAAAGTGACACTTCTAAAGACCCATACATAGTCTTCATCAATTTGATTGAGCTCAATAAAGTTTGCAGGGTTCTTGTTTGAACACCGCTAAGACTTTAAATTACTCGAGTACTAGGGTAAACCAATCAAACGAATCAGAAAATATTTCACTTTATATGAGTATAAACGTAGATTGCTCCTGTTCAATAGACCTCAACAAAGATACTATCTCTGTAAATTCTTCTCTGAATATAATTATGAAAAATAGTTCAAATGCACATACGTTTAAACAAAATCCATTTATTTCGATACAGTCGACAAGGATGTTGATTTTGAAAATGCTTAAACTTATCCATGACCATCATGTTCTCTTCCTGCGGATAGAGCTCTTAATTAAACGCAATTAGATCGAAAGCAAAGCTCATAAAGCCGTTAATTGTTATTTGATAATTATAAAAGGAATTATTCCAAACTTGATCAACTATATCGTGAAACAATATTGCCAACGTCAATCGATGATGCAATATTAATCAGTCTATCATCGACAGGAGCTTGATATTATGAAACGTTCCTGACACACTCATGATTTTACATTGTTCAAAGAAACATTAATTATCTGCACACCGGGTGGGTTTTTGCTTTTTAGCACCAAACCTTAATGAATCCTGCCCACCTTCACATTATTTGTTACGACATGGTCTGTAATTGGATCTGCAACTCAATTGCATCACATAACATATGATACGATATAATACGTACATACCATATGTAGTTGTAGTTACGTATTTGTATCCGTCTATTTTGAAATTTTCCCAAAACTGTTGGCACGGTAACAGGATTTGAGAATTTAATAACGCCCAAACTTCATCATATGGGAATTTGGAAGTGATAAACATGAAGGTTACACGTAAATTTTCAATTTTATGCGACATTTTTAATTGGAATGTATTGTAGAGGATTCCGGTGCTACTGGTGTTGTCCTGGTATTGCCGTGGTTACCAAAGCCACAGTGATGGTTTAATTACTTTTCGTAATTGTTGATGTACTCAGTGGAACTATAGCATAGATTTTTAATTGCAACGAATTGCTGGCATTCATCTCTCAGTCACCTTTAAATTGGTATTTATTGTACATAGACACAAAAATTGTGTTTTTAAATAAACAATATATGTTTCGAAAGTCGTTAGTAGGCTCTATGAGAGCTGAAAACAGTCTTTACATCAAAAGTATATATGTTTTGTAACAAAAAATAAGATCCCTCAAAAAGATGAACAGAAGGCGACTCAGAACATGACATGGCGGAGTTTCCGGAATGCGAGAGACCACTCTGGACACCACTCTGTGTCATGAATTGCTCCTGAACTGTCCTTCTCCATGTCTGTTTAGAGCGGCCCATTCATGTACCAGATTGGATTTGAGAATTACATTAAATGACACACGTCCTGATGGAGCTGCCTACGCTAGGGAAGGTTAGAGCAATCCGCTGTCAGTTACTCTTTCGTATTCTGATATCTGTAGTGTCCTTCGATTGGTTGTTCGATATGCAATTCGGCCAGAAGATCCCTTAGATGTTGCGAAACCTTTTTATGGGGAATCGCAGCTTTCTTATGGCGGTATTGATCGCATTCTCTTTATGAACTATTTCTACGTTCGATCGATCTGCTAGATAATTTCACTAATTACTACTCGTACAAGAAATAGCAATTACAAAAGAATGCAACCCTGTCAAACTCTGCTCTAAACTTTATATCCCTCTAAAACCTTACACCAACTGTGTGAGACGAGACATTTAACATTATCATAGGTAGCCTTTTGATAGCAACTAGCTCTTCAGGTATGCCTCTCCTAGGCAAAGTTAGACACAAGGCATCTCGATTGAACCGAAATTGATGAACAACAAATGTAGCAGAGACATATACCAGACCCACTGTTCAATGATCACCTGCAAGGTGTTTATGTGGCCGAGGCAAGATATAGAATAATTCTAGCTGGTAGTATAGCCACACCCACATAACTTTCACACATTCCGTCTGGGTTCCTTTTTAGGCAGCTTAACAATCGTTCCCCTTTTTCAATCTTCGTATCTGTTTGCTTTCCAGTTGAATAATTGAAGAATTGCCCCCTAAGGTGTGTAAGTTGCTGTGAGCCAAATCCTTTGGTTTTTTTTACCTTCCACCGAAAATCACAAATTTCCGGTAGTCATCAATGTTCTCAGAAGACAAGCTGAGAATTCTGGAGCCCGTCGGTAATTGAGATTTATGTGAATTTTATCAGGCTTATCCTTATGCGAAGGTCCAGGAGACGTTCCAGCGTTTTAAACATGAAACAAGTTAAACCGAAAGGCCTTAACACCTCTTTTGCCACATTCTGTATGAAGACAACTTTCACATGCCTGAACAGTTTAGCAGGATACAGTTTTTTAATATGGTATGCCGAAGAGAGCACCACTGTTTGTTGAAGTTTTTTGCATTTTTGCAAGATGATAGATACTTACATAAAGGATGGATGTTGCCTTGATGGAATCTTCTTTGACTAGCAAAATTGTATACGTTTCTGTAAGCTAGCAGTATACGTATTCTGACCAAGACTATGTTCTGGCTGATCTTATTGACTTCTATAAACCCTCAACAAAGTCTCATATGGTTATCCGAAATTTAACTTCACATAAATATTGTAGATCTTCCTAGATAACTTCATTTGGTTGATGGGGTTAACTAACAATTACAATGGCAGTAGGGTCTTTCTAAGAAGATCTAACTGGACACGGTTCAACTACTTTAATATTCAGATGGAAGAGATCTTAATCTTTTTCTACCTTTTCGTGGCAGGAAGACTTACTAAGAGATCCTAAGGTTCTAAAAAGAACCTAGGTGAGACGTCGAACTAAGGACATGTTTGGTCCTCCCTCCAAACTAGACGTAAACGGTTACGTAGATTAATCTAGATAATCTGAACGATGAAGAGAGTACCCCAGAGATCCTGACTATTACGGTTAAATTTCATCAGAATACACCAGTGGTTGGTCGAGTGCTGTATTTGACGGCTTATCTCGGGAAACCGAAAAGGTGGGCCGGGTGTCTTAATTACTACCGTCTAAGGGACAGTTGAAGGCCAAACGGCGACCTGAGGCAAACACCCACCTATTGCCTGAGATATCTACATATATCGTTATGAGTATATTCAATAATAATAATAATGAACAATTTCTGCCTTTTTGGTTGGACTTTTTACTAAAATAAATAAAAGTTGTCATTTACATTTCCATTCATTATGTGATCACTGTTTCATTGAACTAAAGTTTCCTCTTTTTCCTATATGCTTTTAACATGCAAAATCAAAAACTAGTCGAAAAATTTCCTTCACGTATTGACCAAAATATGTTTTTATATCAAAAGGACTAGTGACCCTATGCCATAAAAACGACGTAATACACGTACAGAAGGTTTTCTAGATATATCGCTGAATGCTAAAGAAGAAACATTGATGTATTGTTCAAAAGATACCATATACTAATTGGTCAATGGCATTCTACTAAAGTATGTGGTAATTGCAAGAATAATGATACTCAAGGATCCAATCAAGACAATGTCTCGAAATTGGTTGTTCCCATCACTGTACTCGTATAGAGTCGGAGATTCTACGTCATTAACTCCAATATGCAAGTTCGCAAAATTAAAACGATATCCTTTTCTGACCATAGTGACCGACACACAATGTTTACGAACACAATTTTAAATAAATTGGATTACAAGGCTTTTATTACATTTCGACATACAAACCGTACACCAGCATGCTTGAACAATACTTTCGTGATTATATCATAGCGGGATATTGTTTTTGTCGAACACCCCTGACGCTCCTGTATGGATGTGAGTGCTCCCTTGGAAAGCAATTATTCTCCAAAGGACATAGTAATTAAGTGCTTTTCGTTATACCAACCTTTTAGTAAAGCATAAATAATGAATGCCAAACGGATGTACGTCCATTTATAGGAAACTATGGTTAACTTCTCACTGCTTTCAGACTCCATCATATAGTACAATACTTAATTGAATTATTTTCTTTTTTTCTATAATTACTCGTATTGTTTCTTCTTACTTTCACAAGATACCATACACGCTTTCTTATTTACAAAAAATCACATTATTCGAGTATACTCGTATTTGGAATCTTTAACTAAGGCAATTACTACTTTTCCATTCTCGATAAATTCGTTGCGTTAGTTTGTTTTTTCAATAGTTGAACTCAAACGATTTCACAATTCGGTTGGCCTAAATTAATTATTCCACCACACAAAACTTCAAAGGCCGACTATTTATAGTAAGATAGTTCCTCCTAATCCTAAGGGGAAAATTTTCGCAACTAATTTGCGTTTTTCGTTCTGTTTTTGAAGGATTTTTTAAAAAGAGCTAAATGTCATTACCTAAGATATATGTATGTATATACTCTCTTGGTGTATTTTACAGCGCTCATAATCAGAATGTGTTCATCTACAGCTGCGGTCTAAAAAAATAGCACAAAGAGTATGTTATTAGTATTTATGAGCTCAATTTTACTAGGTGGGGTGAAAAGTAACCTCCTTGGGAATGAAAAAACAAAATTTTTTTTTACTGTTAAATCTATTTTTTATTTATCGGTAATTTTTGATAAACAAACTAAAGACTTTCTTCTAAATTGGCGTAAAAAAATCCTACACCATGAACAGACGCTACCGTCTGGTGTCAATCGGCGATGGTCAATGAGTTTTCCTTACCGCGGGAATATCCATCGAAAGTACGGGTACTTGTTTGTCACTAGAAGGATACTTTTAGTACGCTAACTGTGCTGTTGTCTGTACGGTATATACATGGGTAGATGCCAGTTTTTTTTTTTTTTTTTTTTTTTTTTTTTTTTTTTTTTTTTTTTTTTTTTTTTTTTTTTTAATGTTAAGATTTGGTTACTCTCTTACTGCTTAACTACCTACCTAAATTTTTTTCCTCACTGCCTTTGTTTTGGTGTATAGCTTGTTAATATGAAGTCTTTTCACTATTTATTTCTGTATGGTATGCATAATTAATGTATGTATAGTAGCAACCTTCGATGCAGTGCTTAGTCTGAGATCGAGAGATTTAAAAAAAATCATTGAGTGGAACAATTTATAGAAATCGCAAACCAGGTTATGCGGAAGAATAAGGCTCTAATCCACTTGAACTTAGTTTCGCCAGTTCAGATCATCGGCCCCACCATAAGTTTTCGCACTTCGAATTTTATTTTTCCAATATTGATTATGTTATATTGTATATTTGCTGCACTTTCTTGAAACTTGGTCAGTTAAAAAAGTAAATGTTCGGACTCATTATATCCAGAGCATGCTGAGCATTTTGATAAATCGTCAAGGGGGTAGCGGCCCTCGCATAAAACAGATTGCAGCAATTTGAAGCTTATTTTTCTCGGATTTTTCTATCTAGAGTTCTGTTTTTTTTTTTATTATTTTTTTTTTTCATGTTTTCATGTTTTCATACACGCTTTTGTATACCACCGTTGTTGCTTCTTTAACGCCAATGCCGCCATTTAAGGTATTCCAAATTGGGCAACAATTTTAATATGAACATAATTTGGTTGGCTTAAATCCTGCTTATAAGGGTCGAAATGAAATGTACCATACATTCTTGGGTCATCAAAATGTTATTGGTTTCCGAGAAAAAAGTTTAGATCCTCACATTCCTCTTAGTGGCATCATTTCTTCTCATGTGGAGATTTCGTAGCGAGAAGCGAAAGCGGTTTACTGAATATGGTCTTTTTGCATCGCACGAGGAAGGCGATGTTTCACAGGGATTATTTCCAGCTTTTACCTGCTACCTCTTATAGAAAAGGCAATTGCTTTTTCAAGACAGAAGAGCGAATTTTTTTCTGATTTGTATGCTATACCATTTGTATATTATGTTGCGAAAAAAACCGCTTGACAAATTTCTGTAATCTCGTGTCATTTTGTTTTTATCTGGTGATTGTTCTAAAACACTAAATACTATTCCTAGTTTGTCCTTTCTTTTCTCGGCATTGTCAGCTAAACTTTTTGATCAAGTAGGCAAACCATTTCAGTTGTAAACGAGGCTTTTCTCACTTTTTATTATTTACCACAACACAGATTCGATTTAATATCCTTAAAACTAGATAAAGCAGAACTAAGTAAAAAACGCTAAATCTCTATCTTAACTTATCTCCATGAATAGATACTACACTGTCTATTAGAATTCACTTTATTTTGTTGATGTAGAATGTCCCACGAAGCACCTCTTGCAGGCGATGTAACTTGGAGGCCAAAGATTGAAATAATTACTCGTACAACACAGCACTTCTCACTCACCCGCTCCGACTATTCAAAAAACTAATAAAATTTGCCCAACTTTGCGGGATGACGTCTCGAATCTAAAAAAAAAAACTCAAAATCCAATGCGACCCTGCCGCTATGTCACCAGACACCCAAAAAAAAAAACCCCGTCTTCTCATTTGAACAGCTTATCAAAAACCGCAAAGGCTATTGAACTATCTAATTCGTCTCGTTCTTTTAAAAATCCCATTTCTTTGCTTCCTATCTCGCCGCCTACCTCATTCGCTTCCTATTATCTATGCCTACTCCAGAATTTCTCCCGCAAAAAAAAGGTTCCTCACCCTAGCACACAACCTACATATAAATATTTATATTATCTGAACTACTCCCCCTACGATCTGTAACCCTTAGCATAACTTTCCACCTCTTCCACCAGAATTCGAAATACTCAACACTCTCTAGGACAAAAGAGACAAGTTTACCATTGGAACAAGAGCAAAGGGACAGAGGGCGCCACCGAAGAAAGTGGAATGAGCGAGTTCAAAAATAAAGTGATGATTGCTAGGATCAGGTTCTGTGGTGGTTTTGAAAGAAAGAGATTAGTAGGTCTAATTGAATTATTGGGAGGGGAAAAGATATGTTTTTAGGAAGAGGTCAATTTATTGGAGTTAGAACAGTGACATAAATAATAGGTCATACTAGGTGGGGTAATCTCCTTAGGAATGAAAAAAAAAATTTAAATGTTTTTTTTTATTTTATTCAATATAGTCCCCTTTTAGTTTGATACATTTATTCTAGCGATTTTCCGACTTCTTGACCCGTCCGATAAGTAATTTTCCGGAAGGTCTGCAAAATACTACTCCGTGATGTCGATGATTTCCTCGCGTGAACTGAGTTTTTTATTGATGAGCCTTCTTTTGAGGTTTGGGAAGAGATATTAGTCCGAGGGAGCAAAATCGGGCAAATACGGTGGATTCGACAGCAATTAAAGCCGTAAGTCATTGATTTTAGCAATGATTGCGATGCTCTTGTACGCCGGTGCATTGTCTTGCAAAAACAACATTTTTTTTCGCTTCATGTGAGGCCGTTTCGCAACGATTTCGGCCTTCAATCGCTCCAATAATGCACAGTAATTTTCTCTGTTGATGGTTTTTCCTTTTTCGAGGTAGTTCATGAAGAGTATGCCATGACAATCCCAGAAAACCAAGTTTCATCAACAGTTAACAATCGACGGCAAAAGTCCGCACGATTCTGCATCAGCAAGTCCAAAACTCTTTCGAAGTGCTCTAGCGTTCGTGTTTTTGGTCAGGAGTATGCGCGGCACCCAGCGGCAGGATAACTTTTCCATATGCAAAATATTGCCCAAAATATGGCATGTGCGCTCAGTACTAATCTTTGTGGTATCTGCCAGCTCGCGCAACTTCACTTTCCGGTCAGCCAATACCATTTCATGTATTTCTTTGACATTGTCCTCTGTAACTTCATCGAAGGGCCTGCCGCTGCGGACTTGATCGGTACCAATATTTGACGGTGTAATCTGACGGATCATTAGCCCCATAATATTTAGCCCACTTTTCTTTTGTTTCCTTCGCCGTTTTGCCTCTCAAATAATATTGTTTTATTAGAGAGCGAAAATCGTTTTTGTTCATGCTCAACATGATGTCAAACACATCAAAAACAATCAGCTGTCAAAACAAAATTAAAGACAGTATCGCACTGAAATTTGGCATGTCTGCCTAAATATGAAAGGACCATAACCTTTTTTGCAGTAGCAGCGCATTCTGGCTTTCAAGGAGGTTACTTTTCACTTCACCTAGTATAATCGTATATGCATTAAGGACAATATGTGACTTTTGAACGATATCGGATGAAGCAGCATATGTTATAGCTGAAATGGTATCCATTGACATACTCGCGAATGAGATGTTAAGGGTATAAAACAAAGAATAACCTTAATAACTAGCTGTGGCACAACACCACAAAAGGCCGATGGATTAACAAGTTTATTTCGTCTATAGAAGTGTGGGTAAACTGGACACATAGAAGACTACCACATCCCGTAGACCCTGTCCGGTCAGGGGGGGGGGGGGGGGTACCGTTAATATCTGTACCTCTTTGGGCACGATTACTATTCTCTGTGTCCAAATTGTCCAAATGACGACGAAGATGCGGATAATGCAATATTTTATTTCAGTCGTTTCACAGGAAAAAGAAGAAACTTACCGAGTCCAAAGTCTCTCGTCAAATATATGTTACGATCAGAGGAAAACTGAGCGAAAATTTGTAAGTTTATACCTCAAGGGAGTACCGTGGAGAAAGTGATTGAAGTTTGCAGGGCGTGGTTTAATACGTAGGCATACTCGTACTTATGACATTGGAATATTCAAGGGTATGAATCCTGCATGCTACTAGTATCTTTTGAAGACTACGCACCCTATGGTGCAACCATAAAAAAAAAAAAAAACCTTCACAATAAACTGTAGCGATTGAGCATGCAATATTGCATGCAGAGCGAAGAAAAAATTGCGTCAGGTCATAAAGACGATCGGATAATGGACGACAAATCGGCCACATCATTACCATGATGGAAGACAACTCCCTTTCTATTGGCCAACTCTGGTCGCTCTTTCTTGATTGCTTCATTCAAACGGTCGAATTGTGCACAATATGTAAGAGGCTCGAATTGACTGTTTCGCCACATTTTAGCAGTTCATAATAGACAATTCCCTTCCAATCTCACCAAACACTCAACATAACCTTGTTTGCCGTCAATCCAGGCTTTGAAATCGTTTGTGGTCGGTCACCGGCATTTGTCCATGATCGCTTGCTTTGGTTATTCTCGTATTTAATCCGATTTTTATCGCCCATAATTAATCGCTTCAAAAATAGTTACATTTCGTTACGTTTTAGCAGCGTTTTACTGATGGTTATTCGATCAAATAAATTTTCTTTGCGTTAATTCATATGGCACCCAAACATCGAGCTTCTTTTAATAGCCTGCTCATTTTAGATGATTCCAAATTGTCATACGGTTGATGTTAAGTACCTCCGCTATCTCCAGATAGCTTCTGTGCCGGTCTTGCTCCATCAATTGCAAAATTTCATCGAATTTTTCAGTAACAGGCCGACCAGCGCGAGGTGCATTTTTTACATCGAAATTTCCGGAATGGAATCGAACAAACCACTTCTGGGTCCGGCGTTCACTCACAGCACTCTCACCATAAACTGCATAAATTTTTCGGCATGTTTTTGCAGCGTATTTCTCTTTTTTATAGTAAAAAAGCATCACATAGCGTATTTCTTCAAATATTTCACTCATATTCATTTCAGTATGACTTTTAACACGAGCAGCGAATTACACAGCTGTCTTCACAAAAAATGTAGCCTGACATGTTACCTTTCAAACACGTGTTCGTTTGACACAATCAGATAAGTGTTTCCAGATAAATACACCAAAACCATCTAGCAACATATGAACACCACAGATAAATTTTTATTATATATTTTATTGACGCTACAAATGCTTACCCTTCAAAGAACCCAAAAGAAAAAAGTCCAATGGCGTTAAATCAGATTATCTGCGCAGTCAATTCTGATTACAAAAAACAGGAAATTACACGACCAGGTAATGACTTATTCAGTAATTGAATTGTTTCTTGGGCTATATGGCATGTGACACCGTCTTGTTGAAGCCACAAGTTGTGCACATCCTCCCACAACAAATTTTTCATTATTTGATGTAAGCATACAAATGTTCAATTCATATCGTCATTCATATATAAATGTATATGTACACTTTATTTTATTTATAATTAAATGAAAATATTTTTACTTTCTATGTAAAAATATAATTTGTGCAATCTTTACTAAGTTTATTATTGTGGAATGTTTATAACTATTTTTGTATAGTCTTGGATTTTGAAAGAGTTATTAGCACGTCCACATGAAATTGCTGAAGATGAAATTGTTTAAAAAATTAGCATCCATTTGTAGTTGTTTCATAATCCATTCAACGAATACTCTTCGCTCTGCGTGGTCAGTACGCTTCAGTTCTTGAATCGATTGCACTTTGTATGCATGGAGTTGCAAATCTTTCGTAAGCATATGCTGTAGAGATCTTCTCGAAATAACAAATTCTTCACCACTTTGTCGAATTGATGTTCCCGAAATCTTAACAATACTCTCACGAAATGATTTGATGTTTTATATTGAACAATTTGTTGAATGTTATCTCCCTGAATTTGATAATTAATCTATTCACAGTTGATGAAGTTAAATCACTATTCCGAGCATATTTTGTGCGAAAATTGTGAACTATAGTTGCCAACTCTTCATTATTTTTAAAATATTGCTCAATAATGAAAAAGCGTGTGTTTTTAGTCTAGCTCTCCATTTTTAATACCTGAACTGTCATCTGCCTCGCTGCCTTTTTTTCGTTAGCAATACTTTATCGCATAAATAGAGTAAAACTCTCATCTTGCGTTAATTTTGGGACACTTTTTACAATTAGCTCAGCTCGAACGATCCTTAGCCCATTCTTTGAGAATTCACATATCCATACCCAAATCATTAACAGCTTCGAAAAGTTAAGAAACAACATCATTGTAGACTTTGACGCTCATATCTTGAATATTGCTTTAGCTCTATTACATAGATTAGTAGCAACAGTTACTCGTACATCGTCGTCCTTATGTCTCCACACTCAGATTATAACTGCAGACTCCTAACCCTAGTTTCAAAAACGCAAACTCAGCTTTTTCTGGCTAACAAGCTGAAAGTAAGACCATGGAACCATATGAAACAGCTGATTCCATTAAGCAACGACGTATTTGCGATATTACTCTTTAAGATTGTCCGTAGAAATGATTTGACTTTGCTCATTTCCACAAATATATCATTTATGCCATGGAGTTGACATGGAGTTGCTAAAAACTTTAGACACGTTACATAAACGTGTAATTGGGTTATGTTCAAAATTTTAAAAATTATTTAACAAACATTAATTAATTTATTAATTTATTCAAAAGACAATACTGTTATTTGCATCTGTATAGACCTAATTATAATGTTGTACCATATAACGCCAGATTTGAGTGCTTAATCCCAAATATTATCCTAAAATAGAAATAAATTTTTTAGTACAATAATTTTATTTTAATATTTACCACAAAAACTTACGCCATAAATAAAAAACAAACAACGTATAATCCTGTGCTCAGCAAATTAAAAAATCCCGGAATTGTTGACAGAGTGTGAGTGTAGAGAAACGTGTACAAAAATGCGGCTGTAAACGGAGCTACGGATTCCACAACATTTGTGAAAGAAAATATTTTCCCTACAAAGGATCACTCTTTTAAAATATGTTTCTTTTGAAATTGTTCAATTGAAAATCGTACCCAAATCTGTTAATGGCACAAGGTTAGACACAATGGCCCTACACATTGGACTTCCGAAGGCTTTGAAAACTCCCAACCCCACTGCAAAATAGATATCCCAAGACTTGGCAGCTAAACCTTTAGCCAATGCGTTGAGCGTAGAACTTCCAATAGCCAGCAGAGCTAATGTTGTTACAGAAACATTAAACATCTAAAAATTTATCATCATCAATTTAATTTGGAAATTGAGAATTGTTAGAACCACCTTTCTCATCACAAGCATTCCCAGAATGTTTCCCAGAATCGGTACAAGTGTTCCTATAATTTCATAAATTGTGTAATCTCGCACTGACCATTGAAACTTTTGTCTCACAAAGAGATAGAAAACTGCATCAACTCCACCTGTTGGTTTGAAATAAATGTCTCAAAATGTCGGGGTTTATGATTAAAGGAAATTATCAAACTCACTGATGATAAAGACAATTGTGAAAAGTGTAAGAATTATCAGCAAGACCATTGGACGTGCATGGTTATCTCTTGGCTTGAAACAAGTTCGCCACATTTCACAAATGGGATTTTGATTCTGGACTGGATTTTGGTTCTGACCTGCTGCATCAGGCTCTGCCGGTAGACGTTTCAGACTCTCTGGCACGAATAACATTATGTAGAACGTTGTTAGCACGATTATAGAAGCAGAAATTGTAAAGATTGTTAAGGGATTCGTTAATGCATAAATATAACTTGCAGCAAAAGATCCACCCATCAAGCCGATATAGATTGAAGCCTCTAGAAGCGCCTTTCTGTTAAAAGCAATATTCATTTGGATTTGGATACTTAAAGTCTTAGAACTTACCGAAGTGGACGTTGTTTGGCTGTAGTTATGTCAGCAGTGTAACAAAATATTGCAATTCTGTAGACACAGTTTCCTCCAAGAATTGACTCTGGAAGGACTGACAAGATGTAGAACCATGGATTGATTTGATATTTTCCGGACAGATAGCATATTACCGATACTATGATGTAAATTAGAGAAAAGCCTATTTGGAGAAAATATATAAAATAAATTTGTCGATTGTTATGACGTGAACAAACCAATGAAAGCAGCTACCAGAAGCGGTTTTCTTCCATTTTTGTCTGACCATGCACCAAAAAATAAGCCACCAAGTGCTGGAACAACATTTTCAAGAATGATCTTTGCAAGAAATATCTTGGCAACATAAGGCTGGATTTCAGTTTCTATTTTCTAACGAGATAGTTTCAAAAAGCTTTTTTAAAATTGTCGATTTTATAGTTTTAACATTTATCTGCTTTCTAGAGCCTAAGTTTAGCCTTATTCAAGGCCAATGGTAAGTTAAATAGAGAAAATGTTTTTTACAGCCTGAGAAAAGAAGTGATGGTGAAGAATTCCCTCTATAAAATCAATAGCCCGAGAACAACAAGCTCTTAAGAGAAACTTCAACTCGAATCGCAGGAATATAAGGATTACCAAAGAATCGTCGAGATTTTAAAAAAGGGACTAACCCTTGTTCTGATAAAAGTGTATCTATGTTATCCAATATGCCGACTTTAGGCTACCAACCAACATCGGGCAATATACATTGGTCACGAATCCAACTGGTATATGTATTGTAAAAAAAAAGTAGAATACAAAATTCGCTCCAACAACAAAATAGATCAACAAAGCAAACAGAGTGAGGTTGAAAAAGTAGTTGACGGGTTAAAGACAAAAGGGTCACCAGCAATAAAAGTACTTCGTTAGCGGTGCGACTTGAATATACAACTACCGGGGACTCGCAGGTTCAAATTTTTGCCACCACTCTTCACAAAAGGGCAATACGAACAACACAATATGTGGAAGAGATTAGGTCTTGATCCAACCAATTTTATTTTTTTATTTTAAGCACTTCTGGTAACATCTAAAACTTGGAAGTAATAAAAGAATTCATCTTCCCTGTATTAAATGTTTACCCTGTAGCTATACTGTCTCTCGGACCATGCTGAGCAATGCATCTGTCCGAAAGCGCAGGTAGCTGTAGACGTTAGCAAAGACTAATTCATATGAAATGGGCTTTCAATTAATTACTCTAAACTGAGGTTGCTCTCTTTATGAATCAGAAAAAGTTGGCTGATCTTACAAATTTAGCGGTTCACTATCACCTTTTTTACAATGAATCTATGAATTTAGATGTGATCCTGGGTAACAAACCTCTTTAAACTAAACATGTGGTGTCGAAAATATTAAAGGTGCTGGGGCATCCTGAACTTTGACCAGACATGGAACTTGTCATCCAGGAGGATTCCTTGGATCCACACGGCTATGATAAGACTAATTATATCTTATGCATCAGTTGTCTATTTTAATAACATTTCATGAATATACGTCACTGCTGCTTTTATTTTCTTTCCATTAATATTCTTATAATAGGCTGCGCTCTTAAAGCCATCTTCTATTGTAATAGATGAGAGCTTTGTTTTCTTGGCCTTGTATCCATACTGTCTTTTGACTCCGGTCTTATGAGCATTCCGTCTGATGCAATAACCCCAGAACTTTTGTTCCTTCGTAAATACGAAATCCTTTGCTCAGGAATGGTCTCGGTCAAAATCCGATCCAGGAAAGAAATTTAATCGGGTCTTCATAGAAGGTTCCCAAACAGATGCTGCTACCGTTTTTGAGAATGACAACGTTAAGAAAACTTCAGCCTGTCTTTTAAGCCGAGAAATACACATTCTTAATGGAAATGGACTGTATTGTGAAGGGTTGGGTATAGACAAAGCATTACTCAACTCTCCCATTACTGTCAAGAAAGTTAAAGAACTTAGGCTACTCTGTGAGCGGCTGTCCTACGCTCGTATATGGTTTTTTGTACTATATACTACTACCGACGGACGCAGAACGAACAAGGCTACGCTCTTATCAAACTACAAGCTACTCAGAGCTAAGATTCTTAGGAAATTAGTTTAGATGACTTTCAAGAAAACAAATAAAACCACTTGTTAGCTTGCTTTCTCAGATTGGAAAATTGCAAATTTTCCTTTACGAATTCTTTTTAATTTAAGTAATCCATTGTACAGCATTTTAATATTTTATGTTTTTAGCGTTAGCTAAGTAGACAGTAGGCAGGCAAAATCGGATCATCGCCTTCGTGAATTGCCTGCTGAATAGCATTCTAAAACAATACGAACATGTGTGAGAACCACTATGATCAACTAGTGTTGATCTTCTACTTGTGTGCGCCTCCTGCGGGAGGAAGCATTGGTGTCCATTCACTCTACATGTCCTAGCCATTTCTAACGACTAATGCACAATTTTACAACTAGGTCGATGTTACAATACAGCCGTTGAATATGCTCCGCATTTGGGAACAATTATTTTTCGAAAGATTTTCCTCTTGAAACGGATCCATACTTCGTCCTCAAGAGCAAGGTCTTACATATGGTATATGTATAGAGTCTCCTTAGTTTGATTGGCAAGAATGATTCTGAGGTGTTGTTCTCAGAATTCATAGACAAAGTCCTTTACTACCTCGAAATTATAGATGTCGATTATGACGTTCTGTACAATTAGTCGATTATGTGTGTCCCTTCTTATTGACAGCATATATCACATTTGGTTTTGTCCTCAATTACCGCTAAGACCATTTTGCCAGCTTCCGTTTTATAACTAAGTAACACACCGGTGTTCTTCCAATTATGTCGATATTATCGGCGCACTCTAGTAGTTGTAGAGACTTTTGAAAGATTGTGCACCCAGTGTTCACTTGTGAGTTCCGCACAGTTTTTTCAAGATGTTTAAGAAATTACTTGGCAGCGCGTCACCGTCTAAAACCTTTTTTGACATCAAAGGTGTCGGTTAAGCCGTTACCAATTTTGTTGGAACAACGAGCTTTCCCAACCGTTATTCTACACAAATGAGCCAATTTGGCATGAATACCAAAACTAGACATGACTCTATATAGCTCTTTTCTATAAATGCTATCATATGCGGACTTAAAATCGATGAAAGGATGGCGGGTATCGAGTTTTTTTTTCAGGATCTACTGGAGTTTGAAAATTTGATCGATTGTAGACTTTCTTGGTCTGAAATCGCACTAATAGTGACCAATCATGTTGTTGGCTAAGGGTTTCAGATGTTCATTCAATATGGCAGATACGATCTTATATCAGATGTTGAGGAGACTTATACCTCTATAGTTGACGCAATTGAGCGAATCTCCTTTTTTGTGGATCGGGTATACCGTACTGAGATTAAATTCAAAAGGTAAGCCATCAGGTACAGCTGATTTGTTGAATTTTAGCTTAGATATTGCTATCCTAAATTCGTCTTGATCAGGTGGACGAGCATTTTGGCTATCATCGACTAAATTAAATGGTCTATTGTGCATATACTTGCCTCATCAAACCAGAGATTTCTTAATCGTGGTCGGGTGATACTCAACACATCAATTGTGGGGTGCCTGATGGTACCTTATCAGCGTTGCCACTGATCTTCGGTACTTGATGCTGGCAGTATAGAATTTGTTGAGAGATTTCGGGATAGGCATTCGGCGAAGATTCTGGCGGTCTCTTGCGTTTTCAGATCTATTACGTTAGATCTTCTCATAGTAATTCTTCTTGTTGTGGCGATGAGGAAATCCGCATTCGCACCTTAGGTGCAACAGGGTGGTGATCTGAGTCAAAGTTGACTGCCCGGAACGTTCGGACGTTCAAAATACTGGACTGGAATACTTACATCTATCGCAATGTGAAACGCAATCGTCCAATACGATTTTAAAATCATACTTCGAACATTGCTTATATGTCTTGTTGAGGAGCTCGTAGAAATATTCTTTAGCGGCGTCGTCCTTGTCTTCCATAGGATCATGGGCGCATATAAGGCTAATGTTAGCGAATTAAGCCTTGATGCGGACTGCCAAAAGACGTTCGTTTACGCTCAAGACTTTTTGCTTAAATCAGCTGAATATGGCAAATCCCCATTCTAATTAGCCCTGTTGTATCATAGTTTTTCATCCTCCTTATGTTCGGTCCATCCCATCGCACTTCCTGGATGGCGGTGATATCTGCGTGATAGGGTCCGCAACACCTTCCGATCGGTAAAACTGCTCTCGCATACTATTAAAAAAAAACGGAAGAATTCTAGACAGTCTACAACACAATGTTATTGAACCCCGCGGCTTCTATGTGTGATGCAGGTCGGCCATGACGTGATTCAAAGTTTACGAATAATGGGAATAACGCGAAGTTTACAAAGATCTGCATAAAGTCTTCATCAACTTGGAAAATAAGTTCAAAAAAGTTCGTCAAAATTTTTCTTGATCAGCGCTAAGATCTTAAGATTTACGAATACCTGAGACATATATAAAAACATAAGTACGACAACGTAAAAACGAAAGTTGAATGCATGGCGGAAATAACCGGACAATTTAAAGTTAAACTAAGAGCACACCAAGATCTTGTACAAAGTCTGTTGATTTTTAATATCGGTTCAAGATTGTCACATTAACGGATACGGACTTCTCTCCTTTCGTCAATCATAGATGCTAACTAGTTGCGAATTAATCATACTAATATTAAATATCTGCATTATCTTTTTTCCGAACCCAAGCAAACCCAACTCTTGACATCCTTTTATAATGAGTCATAGTGCCAAAATGCGAGAAATTTAATTACTTAGACTCTGTCGTTAACCACCAGGGAATTGTGATGACTACATATTAGATGCGCAACTAAGGAAATGTTATAAGATGACTCCAGCAGTAAGTGCTGGTCGATTTTGACATATCCAAAACGTCAGGAACCAAGAATAGACATATGGTAAACAAATTGTTTTGACACATTAGTGATCTTATTTTGGCGTAATATACTTTTGGTTGTGTGAAAATGTCTCATTTTGTGCTAAATAATCGTCATTTGCGGGAAGTGTTGATTTTCTTCTTTCATTCGGAAAAAAACGGCGGCTGAAGCGCATCGAGAGCTCCAAAGAGTTTACGGCGATGCTGCTCTAAGTGCAAAAACATACCGTGATTGATTCCGTCGCTTCAAGGCGGTGATTTCAATGTTAAAGACCGTCCGCTTGAAGTAAGGCCAAAATCCGTCGAAGAAGCTGAATTAAAGGCATTGCTCGGTAACGATGCCTGCCAAACGCAGGATAAGCTTGGTTCAGCATTAGGAGTTACCCGCCATATACGAGCAGAGGCACAAAAAATTGTTCTACAGCATGACAGCTTGACCTAAGCTGAACAGAAATTTAAAGTCTAGTTACCTTAAATATTAACGGCGCTCATAATTGATAACTAATTAAAGAAACTAAACTACAATAACTTGGTTTCACAGTGTGCAAGCAATTCAATAATATCACCAAGAAATTACGAAAGAAGGTGTAACAGCAAAATGTCTTGAAGCATCACAATAGGGAATAGGACGAACAAAAGAATCTATATCAAACTTAATTTCTATCTAAAACCCATTCTAAAACACCTGCTACCTTATAAACAAAATAGGTAAAAATTCATATACCCATACATACCAATTTGTATTGGTTGGTCATTTCTTATACTTCAAACAATTTCAAAACATCGCACGTTCACTTTTGTAAAGCCCCATTGCGAACAATCAATAAAAAAAAAAAAAAAACTAAATTCGCTTCCCCTGATATGTTTGTTTACACTTTTAATCGCTCACAACACTACCAGATACAAAATAAATATTACTCACCTTTGATTCTGGTGTCGAATCTGCCGTTCCCAATAAAATACATACATTTTCGCTATACAAAAACACAGATGTGCATGTTTGGTAGATGATTTGATTTTTAAAAACAGTTCCTTTTTTGGCGGTTTGGGCCAAGGTGGGAAAAGATACATTTTTATAAAATCAATTTCTTTGCACTAACCCAATTAAAGTTACCTGATAAATTTAATCCAAATACTAGTAGTAGCACGGCTGGCTCAATAAAAAACGTGGAACTGGTGTGAACAGTTTCATCTAGGAAAACATCTTTTACATCAGGTTGGGGGATGTCGTCTTCAGCGTTTGGAATTTCCGGTGCTGAAGAATCATGTTGACAAGTTCCCTCTTTGGAACTCATTTCCGTTGCGGGGTGTTTTAAAAAATTACTCATCCACCAGTTACAAACATGAAGTAGAACGAATAAAAATGTGGATACGTTTTTATTATTTAAAATACTAAAGAATTCACAATCGCAAGCTAAAGGGGAGAATTAAATGGTCTCGTATCTGTTCTGGTTTTGTGACTTATAACTTTTATTTATCTACATTTCATAAAAACACAACTATGATACATACGATATAAAAAGTGCGGAATATACAAATACATACAATTTATGGCTTGAATGAGAAAACTTGTGCAAAATCGGGGATTTTTCTAATCGCATGTAGGAACTCCATTTGATTCATTCCTCCGACGTGTTGTAAGTCCATTTCGTCAAGAAGCTATAAATAAAATAAAAGAAAGATAAAATAATAAAAATCACAAATGAAAAAGAAAATGTAAAATTCTCAAAGAATTTTTAAAAAGAGTTATTTTTAAATATGTTTAATATTATCACGTCCAAATGCACTTTTGTGTTCGTTGTTATCCAGTGCTGCTTTGAAAACGTACTAAAACCTATGCACTGTGTTATGTATCACAATAACAAAATGTTTATTGTCTACAAATCGCAGTACCTTAAAAGTAAAATGAGTAAAATGAGTTGGATAAGGAATTTTTCTCAGAACCTTACTTTTGCTCATACAGGGTGTTCCACATTCATCGCCGCAGACGAAAACCAGAAGTTCCTGAGGTAATTTTAAGAAACAAATTTTCTCATTTTCTTTACCTTTTCGACTTATAACGATTTTTATGATTTTTGGTCCCGCTTCTTTTAACTGGCTCATATCATTTTTTCACAAAAACCCGTTATTAAGCATAATTTTTTTTTTATTATTAAATCTCAATTTATTCTCTTAAAAATACTTAAAATTTTGTTTAACCAGAAAGTACATTTAAAATTATTATTAGGTGTGCAACTAAGTTATCCCTCTTTTTTTATTTATATTGTAAAAAAGTGGTTACAAATGAATTATTCAAAGTATTGCCCATCGCTACTACAACATTTTCCTATCTTTACGGCAGAGCTCGAATATCGTTACGGTAAAAGTGTTTATCTTTTGAGGCTAACCACAAATCAAGTCATTTTTTGATACGGCAAGTGAATGGCGTTCACAAAATGATCCAAGACCAAAAAAAACACGTCGTTTTCAGTCAAAAAAGAAGGCAATGCTCACCAGTTTTCATGGATTACAACGGTGAAGTGCATCATGGATTTTTGACAGAGGCCAGACAGTAAACAAAGACTATTTTTTGGGTATTATGAGACGTTAGCGTGAAGCAATTCGCCGAAAGAGACCAGAATTGTGGGTAGAAAACTCGTGAATTTTGCACCATGATAACGCACTGCGCACAGTGCCATCATTATTCGTAATTTTTTGACTGAAAATGCAGCAAAAACCATCCAACAGCCACCGAATTCACCTGATTTGGCTCCCTGTGACTTCTTTCTGTTCAATCGATTTAAAAAACCATGACGGGGGACGCGTTTCAGCATCGGAGAGGAGGTAATGGAAAAATCGCAGGAAGCATCTGATGGACATACCGAACACCAAATACAAAAAATGTTTCGAAGATTGGATCAAGCGCTGGTATAAGTGTGTTGTAATCGATGGGGATTACTTTAAAGGGGAGAATATAGGTTTAGATAAAAATTGGATTTTTAATTTTCTGAATAAATTCCGAAATTTTTTTGATCAAGATGGTATTTGGGTGTCATCCTGGACAACAGACTTCCATGGACTAAACATCTTACGTCGAAAGCCTTTAAGGCGCTATCGGCCTTCTGGCAATGCAAATAAGCCGTCGGAAAGACGTGAGGTTGTCATCGAGGAGAGTCACTTGGATCTACACGGCTATGATGACCCCAAATACATCCTATGTGTCAATTACGTGGTGGAACAAGCTTCAAATAACGTTCTGTCTCGGCTATATGAGGGCTTACCCTAGCATGGCTCTTGATATTCATATGATTGACTACACTCAGAAAGAAATCTTTCGTTTAAAAAGAAATGTTCTTTGATACAACATGCACTGGAGGAGCTTTGGTGACCTTGCGCTCCGACTGTCTTAAGTATGACTCTAGACTTTTGAACATGCGATCTGATGAAATGATACTAGAAGTCTGGCTGCGGAAAAAATACAAAATCAATTTTCCCTGTGCCCAAGACTACAATCTGCTAGAATCTGAACCAGAAAAGGAATGTATTCGGCTCTTCAGGACGACAACGTAAGATTTGACTTCTAGTGAGGAAAACTTGCGTCTGCCCTCCAAGCGTAGATATAGGCAATCCCAATCATAACGAACTATATTGTAAAAACTGCATTTGTCGCGACAGCCAAGCTGCGCTCAGAAGCTTGTTGAATCCTCTTTCAACTTCCAAGCTAGTTCGAGAACACAGGATATCCCTGTACAAAGTCTGAGAGCTAAATTGACTGAGTTTTGTCTGGGTCCTAGGCTTTAATGTAATCACGGCAACTGAAATTAAAAATGTACTTGCTAGACAATACTCAGAAGACAGTTTTTAAGAACGTGAAAGGACGTTAGTTCTGCCTACATCCTCGGTTAGGGTTTCCTTTGACAGTTGGGTTTCATATGAGTACAACTACAAATAGCAGGACTCTCCAGACTAAACGAATGTTTGGAAAAATGTTTGGAACTCTGATAATCGAAAATTTTTTTTCATTTGGAACAGTAGTATATAGTAGTATAATTTTCTTAAAACTATTTCATTTAATTTGTCCGACCTAAACTTTGTAAATTTGTAGATATATATTTTAAAACTCAGGTGCAGCAACGTGCAACTCTTTGTGCTAGAGAGATTTGAAGAGGTCAGCCAAATTTAATCTTATAATCAGATATAATATACTTATGCCAACGCTTTTTCCAACATTTTGGTATAGCCTTCATCTCTTTCAAAGATTTTATTTCCTAAATCGTTGCAAATCTCCATCCTTTTATAGGTCTCTTCAGTTTTGGAAACAGCTAAAAGCTGAATTGTGCCAAATCCGCTAAATAGGACCCTTTTGAGCAAGTCAGGATCATTATTAACGTCATTCAACCGTCATGCGACGGTTCTTCTAATCAAAATTTAGAAGTTTTGGAACAAACTTCGCTGACACACGTCTCATGCTTATATCATTAAAAAAAAATTGCATGAAACTAACCGACCGATATGCCAAAACCCTAAGCAACTTCTGTTATGGCAATTCGACGATTTTTCAAAAACAATTTTCTTCGCAGCTTCGACGTTATCATCTTTTGTTGATGTGCTGGGGCGTCCAGTGCGAGGATCGTCATTGCCATCTTCTCGACCATCTTGGAAAAGCTTGTACCACTTGTAAACATTTTTTACTTAGAGCAAGATTCACCGTAACTACTGTCAACATTTTTAGTAATTAAGAGCACTTGATTCCATTTTTTACACAAAATTTAATGCAAATTCTTTGCTCCATTTTTTATACCATATTAATTGAATTTGGCTGAGTACACCAAACCACGTCTAACGTTTCTATCTGTCAGAAATAAACTAAGTATGCTATATACTTCAAACTTTGAACATATGTTCGGAGCACGTGCACCAACACAGCAAAAAAAAATCGATAAGCCTGCTAAAAAGTCACCTTACCTTTTGAACACACCTCGTACGCATACTTCAATCAAAATGAGTCAGAGACTATACATCGAGAAAGGGTTTCAAAAAGAACAAAGAATGGTTGCAAAATTGTCACCTTATCGATACTTAAAAAACGAAAGTAACGTGAGATTTACAAATGACATCAAAGTCACCAAGAGGAAGTCCAAGGAACTCAATAACCGAGTGCTCGACGATCACCAAAAATAAAAAACTAATAAATGCTACCGAAAACATAACCACTGGAGATCCTTCTAATGCCTTAGCAATAAAGTATAATAAGAATCATGAAAAAGCGAAAGCTGATGTAATCAAGGCAGTCTCTGACGCAAGTCCACTACGAGTCAAACGAATAAAAGAAAGCATTTCTACTCCCCAAAAGGATCCTATCAGGTATAATAGTGGTAATGCATTGACTTTGTTTATAAGATTTTGAGAAGTTGTCTGAGAAAATATAACGTAAATGTTCTTGCATCCTGCAGAATTATAACAGTTGTCAGAAATTACGAAATCACGGAAATATCAGCTAGAGTGAAACTTCAGAACATACTGCAAGCGGGTGAGGGAGAATTGATTGTACTTCCAAAAGTTCTTACATTATAAAGTAGATTCAAACTTGTTTATGGCCTCACTTCAAATCAGGAACATCGTAAGAATCCTCGTCTATCATCAGTTCATTTTTGCCGACCCATAATGTTCAACTCATAAAAAATAGACTCAACGGTATCAAAAGTCAAATTGATAATCTTCACCCTACTGTACGAGTATATAAAGTTAATGACGAAATAGGGATAGTTGTCAATGGCGAGTTCTCTTTAATTATGATTGACGGAAAAGTTCTAAATAAAAATACAGATACAAACTCAACGCGGTCATGTCCCATATGCAAAAGAACACAAAAACAAATTAACAATCTTGATGAATCAAATGATGACGAAGAAAACGACAATGTAATCTCTCCATTGCATACAAAAATCAGCTGCGTGGAATTTATGTTGATAATAGATTCATCAATATCAAAGAGGAATTAAAAAAGAAAACAAGACATCCAAAAGCATTTCCGCGGTGAGATTGAGTTTGATGTGGATGATGGAAAACAAGGATTTAGAAATACTTCAAGGAAATATTTTCAAGTATCAGAGGCAACAGCTCGTATAACTGGGATCAATAGAGGAAACAATAACAATAACGAGGCTTCAAGTAATGTTTAATGGTTTGAACTGCAGGGAAAAGCTTATCAGTTTCAAGTTTGGAGGGTATGACAGAAAAACAGCAGAGTTATTAAAACAAAAATATCCCGAAAAACAACTCACACCTATTCTTCATAAAATTTAGGGTCATAGTCAAAATAAAGAGTCTTTCAAAAGTCGCGCCTATATGTCAGTAGTGGATAATTTCTGAACGCTACCTTTTTTTTATGTCATTTATTGACATTTATTAATTAATTAATTATAATTTATTAGTCAACAATTAACACAAAAGTTGAAACGAACAGACCATAATTAACGCAGAACTTTTGTTAATTGGTTGTTAGCACTTGATGCTGGTTTTTTACGCAAAATAATCCTTGATGATGAAACTCGTTTCACATTGGACGGATTCGTTAACAAACTAAATAATTTCAGAAAAATCGTTACATCAAAAAACATTTACCATTTCTTGTGGTTAAATTATTCCACGTAATAAACTATCCACCTACGAAGGCTGTTTGATGGGTACCCGGATTGGAAGATATGTGTCGCTACTGAGCCAAAATACGTCACCATTTAGTATAACCTCTTTTAGAACGTCTGTCAAAATTTGGTGACAATCCGACGCTTACTATAGTTTTGTTTTGACACCCATTTCAAAACATCGTGTTAGTGCTACCATGCGACCATGGAAAAAGAGCAGTATCGCTCCGTGATTTGATTCTTATTTGAGTGGCAAAACCTAGCGAGAAATCAAGCCCATTCTCGACAGTGTATATGGGACCCATTCACCTTTCCGTACAACCGTTTACCATTGATTCGCAAAGTTTCGCTGTGGCCGCACGTCGGATTTTGATGAACCGCGTCCAGGTGGCCCAAAAACGGTTATCACAGAGGAAACTGTGGACAAAATCCATGATCTCGTATTGGCGGACCGCCGAGTAAAAATTCGCGAGTTGGCTGAGATACCACGAGAATTTGGGCGGAGAACAAGCGTAATCGTGAGACCACTTCAAAAACGTGCTTAGCCCTGTTTAATCGAAATCCGAACGTCGATGAGACATGGAGTCATTGGTACACACCATAGATCAAAGAACAATGGAAACAATGTGTTTTACTCAGTAAACGTGCTCCAAAGAAGTCGAAGAATGTGCCTTCGGCCGAAAAGCTGATTTCTTTGTGATTTTTTTGAAAATTAAAGTATATGTGGATAAACCAACAACAACTGCACAGTTGAAAAACAACAATCGGACCAAAATTAATAAGCTTAATGTTGTAAGGTGTGAGCGAGTCCTTGAAAATTTTGATGTTCATACTCATGGTGGACTTAAGCTATACTTCATCCTGTGATATTTGATGCTAAAGTGATGACAACACCTTTGTGAATGTCTGGCTTCTATCGCATCAGGTGTATTATCGCAAAGAGTCCTTTATTTGCATTAGCAGACGATTTCGAGCTGCTAATTAAACAAAACCACCTTGACACTCGGTTGCAAGTAACGCAAACGAATTGGATAAAGCCCTTAATGGTCAATTAATTAAAGAATAATGGACACCCCTAAAATGCTTCCACACAGCTTGGGCGAAAGGGAGGTATGAAAGAGATATCCCGATGTTGCTGTCAAAAGTGTTGAAGTCATAATGAAAAGGAAATAAAGAGGCCAACAGAGCACTCCAAAAGCTAGTTGTACAAATGTCCAAAAGCATGTTTGGGATACTCTTCAAGAAATCTCTTCAAGAAACTCCTATTAATTGGACAAGCCACTAGAAGATAAAAGCTGGTTAACGTATCATTCGTAAAAAATCCAAATATGTACATTTCTGTTTTTTCGAAACATCTAACTACAGACCTCTTTTTAGAAGAAGTGATCGTGCTGAAGTGCAAAGAATGTAAATACTTAGGCTCTGCTTTAAGCCACCATGGAATTTTCAATGATAATGTCGCATAAAAAGTTAGTGTGGGATGTTTTCAATGACTCCAACACTCAGCGGTTTTTTGAGACAAAAAAATCCCGCTTAACTTAAAAGCCTGCTTTAAAGTACACGCGAGAAACTGATAGTGTAAAAACTGCAGGCTCAATAACGAAAGTCATTGGAAAATAATATAAATAAAATAATCTCAAATTCCAACCGAGATTCGAAAAAGAACATAAAAAAAAAACAAGCGTGATCCAAAACAAATCTATTACTATTGGAAACAGATTCATCTCACTCAACGAGATGAAAATGACTCTGGCAAAACTCTACTCACAGCCCAGCAAATTAACAGTGTCAACCGATACAGTGCCAATTATTAAGCAAATCATAGTACTATTAGTAGCACAACGTACTATGTGTGAAATCACTATTTCTACTTGAGTTTTTCTATTATCTGTACTTACCACATCACAAATATGATCTTTCTCGTCATCCAAAAGTTTCATTGGATCAATGAGTCGATCAATTAACTCACAGATGTCACTCTTGGTGATTTGATTGTCATCATCAAAGTCAAATATCAAAAACGCCCAAACACCCTTGACTTGCAGAGGGCAATTATCCGAAAATGCGCTGCAAAGATTAATGAACTCTTCAAAGCACAAACTTCCATCTGGTTGCGTTGAAAATACTTTAAAGATACGATCAGCAAATGGATTGTACTTTAGTTCGGTAAACAAATTTGAAACCTCTTCTCTGCTGAAACGACTATTGATGTCTTTTTTAAAGCGAACGGGATTGATGGTCGCGAACTTCTTCACAATGCTAGAATAAGGAATAAAGAAATTATGAATATATTTTGAGATTTTTTAATCAATCAAAGACTTACAAATTAATCTCAGTCTTGTTGAGATAAGTAAGCTGGACGTACTCTTCAAGTTGCTCTTGGGAGAGAAAACTACTGCGTGTCCCCATCTTGTCGAGGAATGAAAATAAATATTTTGCCATTTTTTTCGATAATTTACTTTAAAGTTCTTATCAATTATAAAGCTCGACTGTAGTATAACACACGTATGTATAAATTTGAGTAAATGTAGTAGTCGTTTGGATATCGAAACCAAACTTAGAGTATGACCCAATACCGTTTGAAATTTTAATGTGGATGGCATAAGCTTTACTGAGTCGTATTCAATTTGAGCTGACACTGGCTGAGGTTAATGGAACAAAAAATGTTTGATCAGCAAACTACACAAAGAAGTTTAGATAAAAAAAAAAAACACACTCGTTAAGTGCAAAACGATAAGATACTCGTACAAGATACTTAAAGATCCACCAGCATGGGGAGACCAAATACATTATGTAGAAGGTATCGATCTCAATACACGTCTTCGACTAGTAAAAGCAGTTTGAATGTTTTCTAAAGATTCAAAATAAAAGAAAGTAATAAATCTACAGGGTGAGTTTTTTAACTTGAGACATCCAAATTACTCGAAAAATACGCGATATCGCGAAAAACATTTCAGAAAAAAGTCACAAGGTTCTGAAGGGGATATAAGATGGTGACCACGAGTTTGACCTTGAGACCCATTTTCAAGGTCAAACGAAGGTCACTTTTGATTTTTCAAATGATAATTCCTGATTTTCATTGCTCAGTCGTATTCCTCAATGGGGCACACGACTTTGTTTCAAAGGTCTTATTCATTCAGTGCTAGATACCACTGCACTGGCACGCTTAAATCATTAATCAGTTTCCAACGTTGTTAGGGTGTTAGAAGGTCAAGATTTGTTTTGAGGAAGTCATTATTGCCTCGAAAGAAATTTCAGATAAGGACAAATTGTCCTAAACTTATCTGAGAGTGAATGATGTGCACTCTACCCTTTTCTTCTACTTGAACGGAACTGTACTTCATTTAGAAATTCGATATATGTTTTGAGGAACTGATTATTATTAGTAACGTTTTCCAGATTAATAATGCAGGCTATTTCAATTCAAGAGAAAATTGAAATGATATTGATTTATGGAGAAAGTGGAAGGAACATCGATGGTGCTGTTGCTCTTTACGCCCAACGTTTCCCAGACCAGATACGATCGCGCGCTTCCTTTTATCGGGTCATCTAACAATTCACTTGTGAAGGAAGTGTGCAACCAAAGAAAAGGAATCGGTCAGATAGGGTGGCTGTTGAGGACAATGAAATAGCAGTGTTAGCTGCCGTTGCACACGATCCTCACATTAGCACTCGCTAAATAAGTCGTGAATCACAAATTTCTCAAACGACTGTCTGTAAGATATTATTGTAAATCGGCATAAATACCAACCTTATCATGTTTCAATGCATCAAGAACTTTCTAGTGAGGATTTTCGCAACCAGGTTTCCTTTTGTCAATGGGCACTTCAGCAAATTGAACGAGACCCCCTTTTATTCGCCAAGGTGTTATTCGCTGGTGAACCGACTTTCACCAATCACGGTACGGTCAGTCGACATAATATTCATTACTGAGCTACCGAAAACCCTTTTAGGTTGCGTCAAGTTGAACGCCAGCACCCTTGAAATGTTAATGTTTAGGAGGGAATTATTGGGGATAAATTCATAGGTCCATATTTTATTGAAGGCAACCTGAATGGCGAAAATCATGCAAACTTCTTGCGGGACCATCTTCTAGTATTACTAGAAGAACTGCCATTGGAGTTGCGACAAACAATGTGGTTTCAACATGATGGTTGTCCAGCCCATTATTCCCAAGTAGCCCGGGGCGTATTGAACAATGCTTACCATCAACGATGGATCGGACGCGGGGGTCCGAGGCAATGGCCTGCTAGATCACCTGATCTTACGTCACTTGATTTCTTCTTGTGGGGCTACTTAAAAGCCAACAACACGTGAGGACATGAACAGACGAATAACTGAAGCTTGCCGGAAGATTACGCCAGAAATACTCAGTTCTGTTGGTTCATTTAGAGTGCGGATAAACAAGTGTATTGAAGTTAATGGTCACATTTTCGAGCATTTGTTGAAATAGTCTCGGGAAATAAACGTCAAAATGGGAAGAATTTAATGTTTCAACAGTGGGAGGCAAGGGGACCCACTCTAATTAATCACCCCGAAGGAAACAAAATACCGCTACGTCCACGTCGTTGTTTCTGGGTTATGGTAAACGCAGTTTGTAAAAACAAATGACAAGCCAACGAGCAACCAACTACAACAACAAAGTCCCTGTCGAAATGCAAAGCGGATCTCACTGGCACTTTCAGTGAAATATTAGAGCTTCTTCCGCGGATCCATTTCCCTAATAGCAGGACTAATGCTCCGGACCAAGTAGCACAATATAATGTTTTGGAAGAGCATAGGAGACACCTTGACTCCATAGTACCTATCATATAATAATACCTATCTTAGTTTGGAAAGATAGAAAAGCCGGTAAACTTAATTAAACCCTCAAATCCCCAGGACCAGAAGGTATCCTCTCACTACTTATGTCGAAAGGTACCAGCAGAACCCAACTCGACCTTAGTCCAAGTCTTAAGAGCCAGTCTCATACTGAAATATATTCGTTTTACGTGGAGTGCAGGTAATCTTCATATCTAAAGGAGGCAACAAACCCCCAGAATCCCTGAAAACCTAAAAGGTGATTCATCATGAGGTTTGATTTATAATGTAAAATAAAAGACATAAATTTGAAATTGAACTTATAATTTTTATTATCGGTTAAAAGAACAATTCATGGCATTTACTTGTTGAAAATGATATCATGTAAATGTTGGCCACAATTACGTCTGAGGTGGTCCATTCCGAAGATCTAATTTTGGGCAACTCTTTCGAGCATAACGACTGGTATCTCGCGAATAACAAGAGTAATGTTGGCTTCCAAAGCATCAATCATAGTTAGCTTATTCTTGAAGACCTGAGACTTTACATATCCCCAGAAAAAGTAGTCCAAAGGTGTGATATCGTACGATCTATGCGGCCAAATTATGCTCACCAAAATGATTTCTCAATAAGTCCACTGTTTCACGCGCTGTATGAGTCGTAGCCTACAAAAAAGGCGAATCAACGAACTCAGAACTGCGTACATTGGTCTGCGACATATAAAGGGCATACGACTGGGCATCCATAGGCATAAAGTGCGCATTTGGCAACGCGAATTTTAGATCGATGGAACAAACCCTCATAAGTGGAGATGCAAGTCCAAAGACTATAATGCAGATTAGCAACGTGCTACTCCTACAGATAATAAAGGCTAACCTAGGTCTGTAAAGGGCTGTTCTCAGGGTGGAGTACTATCCCCACATTCGTGTCCCATACTAGGGTATAAGCCTATAAGAGTATAAGATATGCAGGTGATATTTATTAGGAGCCTCCATGCGATTTCCATCAAGGCTCTCATGCAAGATGCCCTGACAACTATCTGGAACTGGTGTAAAAAAAAAGAGCTCTCAATTAATCCTAGCAAAACAACAATTACTCCATTCACAAAACAAACAAGAAACTTCTCTGTTCTGTTTATTGATGGGACTAAGTGTAATCCTAGTGTGGGAACACACTGGTGTTTAGTGAAGCAAAGTTTAAGCAATTCGTTTCAAATCCATCCTTTATTGAGATATAAATAGCTCTCTCCCAACTTTTTTTTTTTCTTCTATATTCTTCTTTGTAGTTTGCTGATGGAAAAACGCAATAGCGCCATTTTTCAATATGATTTTTATTTATTGTTTGAGATATAATAAAAAGAGAATTGATTAAAAAAAATAAGTGGTTTGGTTTTTATGTTAAGTATCCCACACTAGATAAAAACAAAAAACTCACTTGAGTATATCACTTCACCACATATGTATATAACAAACAAGTCTATAAGACAAATGAATTATTGGGCAAATCATGTGTCCTCAATTTGCATGCGTTACAGGAGCTAAGAGGACAACTGCGGGCATAGAGGCGTAATTAGAACTATCTCCGCTTCATATAGCAAGCTAATTTGCAAAACTCACCTCAAACAAGGTAACTAAGAAGTTATAACGCACTTTTAGCTAATCTCAAGCTCTAGGCCAATTGGACCCCACCCTTTTCATTGAGATATAGGGTCTATTTCCTTACAAGGAAGGAATAGAACACAAATCCTCAATGGCTGAATGATGATCCCCAAAATTGGTAAATTGATGGTTCAAAAACGTCTCAAGGCGTAAGAACAAGACTAGTAGAACAAAACTCTCATTCCCACTAAGTAAGCATGCTACCATCTTTCAGCTTATTTTACCCATGATTCTATACTACCGCAATCACCAAATGCAGTATCCGATCTCATTGAAAATACTGACTCACTCTGACTCTGTGCTCACACCTGGTCAGCTGTCCCTAAGACCTCCTTGCACTTGCTAGATAGGATCCAAAACCATGCGATTTAACTTAAATGTTATGCCAATATTACACAGTCAATTGACACCCTCCAACACCGAAGTAATGCCTCCTATCTCACCTTGTTCAATCGCTGTTGTCACCACTAGTGATCCACCGAAACTACCAGTAGCATTCCACCCCTTCAAACTTTTAATAGTAACACACATCTCGCTATGAATGCGTGAATGCGGACGTATTACAAAACTCTCTATAATGCCCTGTCGAGATCTTTATTCCCTAGTCATTATAATATTCAGACGTTGAAAATCAACGTACATCGGTACCACTCTTTTTTCCTCCCTAATTTTCCTTCGCCCATGCTGTGTGCAAACATTTAAAGGGTACTTATAATTCCTTGAGTGCGCGCTAATTTAAAAAAAAAGTCATCCCGAAAGGGATCAGATAATTATTTAACAGGATGATCACATTGTGACTGATACAATTCATAACTCAAGTATCTATCCATAGCTCTGAATGCTTAACTATTCCGAAAGGTAATTTCTAATCCATTGAAGAAGAAAGTCATCGATCCAAAGAACACGCATTTTTGACAAAAGAGCCTGATATCAAACTCTGTCAAATGCTTTAGAAATATCAAGTGCAACTATCTTGCTTTCGCCGGTGAGACATGCTATCAAATCACCTGCGGACCTTTTGATACGAAAACCGTACTGCCGGTCAATGAAAAGTTTTTGTGTTTTGAGATACTATATATGAGCTGACGATTTATCAGCGTTGCCATGACCTTGGAAATGTGTACCTTGTAAATATAAATGCAATGGGTCTGAAGGAGGACAGAGAAGATTCACCTTTTTTAGGGACAGGCTGGACAAATACTGTTTTTCATCTGCTCGGAAAGAGTCCTAAAGAGTATGATTGATAAAAAGCTTACTCAGTGGTTTTGGTAGCGAAGAAGAACACCTCTTCATAACAAGAGGAGATATACCATCTGGACCAGTAGATTTGTGAATGCTAAGATCTTTAAGAACTTTTGCTACCACACGAGTATGAAAGTGGATTTGTCCTCTTGAAGATTAGAAGTGTAGGCGGAAAAAAAGCACAATCTGGAAGTGTTGACCAAGCCGCAAAGTGGGCAACAAGCAGAGTGGCCTTGTCCAAAGAGCTGTCAGCTAAAATGTTATTGTAAATGCGCTTTGGGATGAAGGATGAGGCTTGTTAGTACCTCTTGGACATTGTACTATTTTTTGCCTCAGATTTTTGGTCGTATTAAAATTTTACACGTTTAAGAAAGACGTTGTAATCATTCCTGGCCCGTTTAAATTTTTTAAAGGTCGAATTACTGTCCAGTTTGGGACTTCGGTATAGTAAATAAAGCAGAAGTGGATAACCACATGAAATAGAATTCCGGATTGGGACAGAGACTACATTGTTGTGCAGTTTGGTTAGCTACATCACTTCGCTCGTAAATGGCGAGACCGCGATGAGAGAAAAATAATGGCATTAGTTCGTAGCCAGATAGCTTCAGATCAGAGTGATCTAAGCGATGTAGGCGAGGATCTGCCTCTGTTTCAATAAGTGCCAAAACAGCTGGTTTGTATTTACAGACGTGGACGTATGCAGAAAAGTGAGAATTTGGAGGGAGCATACATCAACACATGTAAAATATGATCGAATCTGAGTATATCGATCGAATCTGAGTATATTCCATTCCAGATATTTACATTATGATAAATTCTGAAAAAAGCCTGTAAACCCACTTGTTCATCAGTTTCAAGACCGCATATGGTAGCATTTATAGAGATAAGGTTTATAGAACAATGTCTAGTTTTGTTATTCCTGCCTTAAACCCTGAAATATTCGCATTAAACTAAGAAGATAGCTAAAAAATAATTGCTTCTTATAAACAACAAAGAAAGTATTCTATCAGACCTTTATCACTCCAGTCATGCTGTATGGACTTTAACAAAAGCTGATAAAAAGTTATTCCAATGACATTCTAATCTTTCCGAACCGTTGCACTTATGTTCTTACTTCACAATGTCATGGAAACGCTGATAAATCGCGAGCTCATTAAATGAGCCGCAATACGATTTACATAACAACAGATCCACTGATGATTGGCTGACATGTATCACCGAAGAGCGGAACCAAAGTCTACAACAATCTGGAGAAAGAAAGTACACTTGATATATCAAAGGCATTTGACAGAACTTGGTAGCAGGCTCTTTTATCGACATAAGTACATTTAGGGTCGATGAATCTCCTTTTCGATGGATTAGAAATTACTTTTCGAAATTACAAATTCAATTTTTTTAAGTCATTTTCAAGTCTAACATATACATACATGTATACTTACACAAAATGAATGCCGGATCATAAATGATCTTTGTCATCTATGTACTCCTACGAGTAATTTAGTATATTCCTTTGCTAAGGACACTACCCGGACTCAATTCCTTCTTTTCAGCTATAGGACGGGCACGGCAGTATATCTTAAATTCTGATATTAATAGCATCACTAATTAGGGACTTATTAACAGAGTAGAATTTAATGCTCCTAAATATAATCCTGTCTTCTATCATTTTCATATCTATTTTCACCTAAAATTCTAGTACAACACCGGAAACTGGGCAGGCGTAGAAAAAAGCAAACATTCCCATTAGTTATAGAATACGATTTCATTCCTACGACTGCCTATGCTGGCTTCACAGAAGCGGATCCTGTCAATTTAATTTTCCAAGATCTTGTTGACTGTTTCTGGCCCTGTCTCACCAATGGCTTGGGCGATATTGGCTTTATGGGCTTAAATCGTATCTAAATTGTTCATATAACGTCGATCTTTAAGGGAACCCCACAAAATAATTCTAATGGGGTCAAGTTGCAATTCCGATACACCCAGTTTACATCGCCAACGTGGCTAATAACACAATTACCGAACGAACTACTATGCAAAAGACACATTATTTGAAGCGGCATAACGCGCCATCGTGCAGAAACCAAAGGTCGTTCAAATCGATGTCTTCAATCTCAGCCCACAAAAATTCGGTAATCATGGCACTGTAGCGCTCACCGTTGATGGAAATGGCGTTTCCAGCAGCATTTTCGAAACCACCACTCCAAAATCTGCACCAAATTGTCATTCTTTTCGGATGCATTGGCATCTCGAAATCACAAATTCAATGTCCAATTCGAGTTGCTAAACTGAGAAGTGATAACGAAGCGGATGGTCGTTTGCCGCTAATTGGACTTTGAATTGGCTGGTACATAAAATGTTGAGTTGTTCAGATCGATGGCAAGTCGATATTTCTGGATCGAATCGATCACTCTCTGCCACACCATCCACATTCTCGTCAGTACGGTACGACAACGGTAACCGTGAGATGGGAAGCTTTCCAGATATTATAAATTCAAAAACGTCTTTCTACTAATCGGCTCTGTATGTATGTATGTATGACCCTGGTTGAACTGTCATCACTGTCAATTTCTTTTCCATTTTACACAAAACCCGCCCATTTTCCTCAAAAAACGTCATACACATTACACACACATAATGAACTTTACGTGCAAATCGCTCGCATTCTAGCGACTTTACTTGTAAATTGCCCTCGTTCTAGCAACCGTACTTGTCAATTGCTCTCATTCTAGAAACTTTACTTGTAAAATGCTCTTATTCTGGCAAATTTATGCAGTTTACAGGCTTGTATAGGGTGATTCATCGTGAGGTTTGGTTTATAATGTAAAATAAAACACATAAATTTGAAAGTGAACTTAATATTTTTATTATCGGTTAAAAGAACAATTCATAGCATTTACTTTTTGAAAATGATATCATGTTAATATTGGCCACGACTACGTCTGAGGTGGTCCATTCGGAATGTCCAATTTTGGGCGACTCGTTCGAGCATAGCGACTGGTATCTCGCGGATAACACGAGTAATGTTGGCTTCTAAAGCGTCAATCGTAGTTGGCTTATTTCTGAAGACCTGAGACTTTACATATCCCCAGAGAAAATAATCCAAAGGTGTAATATCGCACGATCTAGGCGGTGAATTTACCATAGCAAAACGTGAAATTAAGTGCTCACCAAAATGATTTCTCAACAAATCCATTGTTTCACGCGATGGAAACCAGAGCTCACCAAGATCATGTGCTTGAATTTCGGGAAACACATAGTCTGTTAACGTGGTAACGGTAACGGTAACGTGACGGTAACATTTTGATTTGCCTTATTTTTGAAAAAATATGCAGCAATGATTCCACCAGCTCATAAACCACACCATGCCGTTGTTTTTAATGGATGTAATGGTAGCTCTTGGTACTCTTCGGGTTGCTCATCAGCCCAAAATATGGCAATTTTGTTTTTTAACGTATGCATTGAGCCAGAAATGGGCTTCATCACTGAACAAAATTTCACGATAAAACACCGGATTTTCATTCCAGAGCCCATTCATTGAAAATATGACTCAAATTCATATCATATCGTCACGGTCTTCGCGTGTGTCTCTCAGCTACAGCTGCTATAGACTCTTCACTACGTGCTGGATGTGGTCAAACCGATCGAGTATCATCCATAAATGTAAACTGGGACTCAAATTTGCAAATGGTATTGGCAATAGTGGTTTCAGTAGCTATCACGTGTCGTAATCCAAAATTCATTCGATCACGTATTAAATTTACTCACTCGATAATGTGTGTGGGACTTTCCCCAGGGTTGACAGAGGTAAAACTGCCTATCGCTGAAAAAAAAAAAAAAAAAAAAAAAAAAAAAAAAAAAAAAAAAAAAAAAAAAAAAAAAACTCAAATTGTTTTCTCTAAATAAAGAACATAGTCGTATGTTTATCAAAAAGCTGTCTCAGCTAGTTTTATATTTGTCTTCAATCCTTGTGAGTTTGAAATAAAACAACATACCATCATCAAAATATGTCAAACATCTGTGACTGAGCCTAGCGCAATAACAAGTACAAGTACGCCAGTACATAAACAAGAAAACAACAGCAAACATATATTGCAATTACATTTTCATTTTATTTTAAGTTACAGCTCGATTTTTTTTACAAGTCCACTAATAATAAATACAAAATTCCATTTTAATTAAATCTAAAATGCATGCTTTTAAAAAATGCGCTATTCTTTCCGATAATTCGTTGAACCTAATTTTCTTGGAGTGTAACTTGATTCTAATTAACAGGTATCACATGGTTTCACATGGAGTTATAACTTATGAAAACCTTTTAACTGCAGTTAAGAAGAAAAACAAAACATTTAATCAACTGTAGGGCTTATTTTACTGCAGGCAAAAACTCTAAAATAGAATTCTATTTTGTTATCAGACAATCGCTTTTTATCTAAATCAAATTTATTTAACATGATTTATACAATTTAACTATCAAATGATATTTGTCGCTTTGCTTTTGCAGTGTTGTTATTTAATTCATACAAGTTAGTTCCAAAATTGAGGTTTTTCTTTGCGGAACGTCCTTGTGTACTCACATATGGACTTACGTTACGTTGGTCCTTGCCGGTGAAGTTCTTTTGAGCTGACCTTCGTTGCTCGCAGTCAACATTTTCTCTTAGGGCTATGCCACCGAGGTTATTTTTGGAGGAACTATTTTGTAAGGTAGCATTCGGTTGAATAGGTAATTTAATTGCACTCTTCGAAGTGAGGCTCTCAACTGAGATCTTTTTTTCTAAATTTTGAGAACTTTGATTTTGCTGGGTTTGACTAAAACTAAACGAATCCACGGAGCTTTCGAAATTACACAGACTGGTTTGGCTTAGAGCTACTTTTCGGCTTTCGTACTCATCGGGGGCAATGTATCCAGATAGTCGTGTAGTAGACATTCGTTTCTCCTCATCGATTTTAGACTTTGCATGTAGATATATATCATCAGCACTTTTCCCAGCTATCACATGATACACATGCTTCTTAGACAACCTAGAATTTATCAAAACACATTTTTATACGGCCAAGAAGAGATTTAGCTTTAATTTTAGTACCTTAACATTGTTTCACTGGTGCTGGAGCTGCCTTTTTGGAAATATTCTTGAAACAGTCGTTTAACAACTCTAGCCAAGACTGATGCAAACCGTTTAAAATTATTATGCGTTACATTAATTTGCTTCGCTTGCAAAGCCTGTGAGACTGCCCAAAGCAATTTCTGAAAATAATTTCAAATCAATTCCAATATTTTCAGATAAAATAAAAAAAGTAAAGTAACCAACCTTGCGATGATTTTCCGGTAGATGACTAGACGAAATAAATGTTGTATCGGATGAAGCCCTTGTTAAAGGTCTGCAGCTATTGCTGCTAGACGAAAATCCCGATGTTGTGCTCAAATTACTATTGCTTCGCAACGTATTTCTATTGCCATTAACATCGTTAATGGAGCCAGCCCCAATACAGAAGCTTTGACTTTTAATTTTCAAACCACGTGGAGTCAAAGCCTGTATGTCATATTTGGAGATCTTCTTGTTGTTTTCCATTTCTTCCGACAAGTCATCATCGGTACGCTTTCGCTTGAGTATCAATGAATCTAAATTACCACCAAAAAGACTTGATTGTGATGTTTGACTTAAGCAATCGATAGAACTAGTTGGGAACACGGAAGCTCTAGAACACTTATCGGGAGAAAATAGAGCTCGTTTCGATTTTTCCACCCGATTAGCAATTTCCGGCTTAAAAGTAGGCTTGGAGGCGGCTGAAGGGAGTTTCTTTTGTTTCGCAGGACTTTGAAAAAGGGCACGCTTAGAAGTCTCCCGCGAAGGACCGGGTTTTACATTTTCAGAGCGGAAAAATAAACGTTTTCTTGCAGAGGACGATGGTGTTTTACGAACTGAAATTGGAAATAAATTGTAACATTAGAAATTTTTAAAAATGAGAGCAACAAAATCTCTTACTAAAGCTAATGATTTAAAGCAGTAGAACCAAATAATGAATGGATATGCTCTCAGGTGTACGGCCAAAATTAGAGTTCAATGTTCAGTGTTATAAAAAAGCCAATAATAGCCTCGCATATGATTAATGTAACTTTTGATGGCCTATGCAAACGTAACAATAGCGACAATCAGGTATGTACTTAAAATTTGAGAATTCTGTCCATATCATGTGCTCACGCTTGAAACCTAACAAGAAGCTCAAAAACTGCGGCGCCTTTTGCAAACAGACTTAAAGGCTTAATTCGCCAATATCAGTCATTTACGCACATGTCGCAACGGAAAAGAAACACAACAGTAAATTATTGTATTTGGTGACCTCAATGCCAGAAAAAGAGACGACCAGCTTTGGTGGTGGTCTTAGCATGAACATGCACATCACTTTCCTTCGTCTGCGCTCTGTCACATCCAAAACCGGATACCAGACCGAACGCAATTACTTCATCTTAAAGTTCGCAAGTGTCAACCGCAGTCTCCTTATCAAAACAGTATTCGAACCACCCACACATCGTAAGGTGCCGACATTGACTTAAAACCATCAGAAACAGGTCATTTATAAAACAAGGTCGAAGGTAAGCGAGCCCGAGGAATGGAATTATAGCATTACTGGAGATCGCTGAACTGCCTCAACTGTAGCATAAGCCTACTTCTTCGCATACAAAATACTTGCTGCTGTTTTATGTGAATGTCTAAAACCAATCGTCAACCACCTAATCGGTTCTTATTAGATCTGGTAAATACACCATGGACCAAATATTCACTCTGCAGCAAATCTTGGAGGGATACCCAAAATATCAAATAAATATCCACCTCTTCATCGATTTTAAGGTTTCTTATGAAAGCATGTAAACTTTTGGCATTTCCATTGTGCAAGATGTTGATGGAAATCTTCATCTCCTATATCAAAGTCGAAAGAAATGTCATAGAATATTTTCATGTCAAAAAAAGCTTTAGGAGGAGCTATGCGCTATCAAGTAACTTAATCAACATCTTGCTTCAAAGAATGACGCGCGATTTATCGGAGATGATATAGACTTAATCAGAAAACATCAGCAGGCATTTTTGAGTATTATGCCAAAAGCAGCAAAAATCTCAATCATATAACGTTAGCGTGGTGAAGAATTGTTTCTACCTAGGCTCTGCAGTGAGTTGTAGCACTGATATCAGCGCCAAGATCAAGCGAAGAATGGCTCTTTCCAACCATTGGTTTCTTGGTTAGATTAACAAGGCAATTGAGAAGTAATGCATTATCTCGAGCAAGAAAAAAGACGCTACACAGGATCCTGATCATCCCTTTCAATGGAGGAGAGAGGCTAGAGAGGCATGATCCGTATCAGCAAGTGTACGGACACATTATGCAAATCGTGTATATCCCATCGATTCAGCAGCCATCGGCTGATAAATTGCATTCAGTGATAGATACGATTGATTAACAACTGCACTTATTAAAGCGTTTTGATATTGAAATAGATCATTGGGGACCGATGCTATGCGCCATTTTGCAAAATGCCCCACATACGCACCAACCATCAATTTCCATAAATGTTAAAGTAACAGGTAGGTGTACCGGTATGAAGTGAGCGTCAAGGTACAAATGTCTGAATAGGGAACATTTATTGTGAACGGGCCTATTTTTTTTATTTGGTTTCTATGACACCTGTCAACCATATTTAGTATACATCAAGTCATTAAACAAACAATATCATATTTCTTCACCGTGTTAAAAATTTCGAATTTTGTACCATAAAATGATGACTTGCGGAAAGCTTTAATTTTTTGTTTTCATTTGAAGAAAAGTGCTGCAGAGTCGCATCTAATGCTTGTCGAGGCATATGGTGATCATGCTCTATCAGAAGCAACATGCAAAAGATGGTTTCAACGGTTCAGAGATAACGATTTTGATGTGAGAAATAAAGAAAGTGGAAGACCACCAAAAAAGTTTGAAGACGCCGAATTGCAAACAATATTGGATGAAGATGACACTTTGAGCCAGAAACAAATGGCAGAAATGTTAAATATTGCACAACAAATAATTTCAGACCGGTTGAAAGCTATGGGAAAGATCCAAAAGTTTGGAAAATATGTGCCACATGAATTGAATAAAAAGGCAAATGAAAAAAACCGAGAAACCACTTGTGAAATTTTGCTTCATAGACACGATAAAAAATCAGTTTTGCATCGAATTGAATCCTAAACGGAAAAAATCATGGGTTAATCCGATACAACTATCAACTTCGACTGCAAAACCAGATCGATTCGGCAAGAAGACGATGCTGTGTGTCTGTGGGACTTGAAAGGTGTGGCGTACCATGAGCTTATAAAACTTGGTGAAACCGTTAATATAGTACAGATAGCTACCGACAACAAATGATCAAATATGAACTATGCATTGATCGAAAAACGACCAGAATGGGACAGAAAACACGGCAAGGTAATTTTGCTCCAACAAAACTGGTTCAGGATACAACCAAAGTACTTGACTTGGAGATGCTACCCCACCCGTCGTATTCACCAGACTTGGCTCCTTCCGACTACCATTTCGAATCCTACGAGGAAGTCGAAACTTGGGTGACTTTTGGGTTTGTTTCAAAAGACGAACAGTTTTATTGGCGTGGAATCCACATATTGCCTGAAAGATGTGAAAAATGTGGTAAATAGACCGACATATAGGGCGACATATCGATAATCAAGCACCTTTTCTAGACATACAAAATGAAGTCAAAGAATCGTATGAATGCATTTTAATCCACCGTCCAAATAAATCAACAGCGTAAATGAAAAATTACTAGGGACACCTTCGCTCTAAGAATAATCCGAGCGATTGCACAAACGGAAATTGTCCCATTTGTAAGATTTGGAAGCACAACTCGTTGATATAACCACAGTCAGAGGTAACTAAGAAGGTTAATCAAATCCGAAGCAAGTGCACTCGTTCAAGGGTCAAAAATGAAGACCATTCAAGATGGTAAGCCACTATTAGCAAAAAACCCGCTTGTGAAATTAGTGTAATTTATCCATTGTATACAAGACGGAGCAAAACATCAGCTCATCCTACCGACCCAAGCACCCAATTAATAATCCGAACTGCACATATTATCATAGTACACAACAGGCCACATTTGATGATCGCTTACCTATGACGCTCGTTTTGAATGAGTCGTATGCGAGAAATTGTGAAAAGCACTGTGCACAAATGCACGAATTGCATGCGTTTCGATCAAGCACAGAATGAACAATCGATAGGCAAACTGCCCACTTTCGATTGTCTATCTCGGTTCAATCGCCGTGTTTCTCATCGGCCGGTGTCGATTTTGCGGGAGCATTTGCATTGCACAGGCAGAAGAGATATCCGCAAACTATTAATCGTTGCTCCAAAAAACCAACATGCTTTCGAACGATTTACTATGTGAAAGGGGCAGTGCAACAAATTTTTCATTACTTTCGTCGACACCGGCAAGGAGCTCACGAGAGTTAACATTTTTTTAATCGACTTTAATAACGGGCTCTCTGAAAAAGACATTTCCGCTAAATATTCGATACACAAGTCGATTGTTAATAGTGGGATTGCGATCTCAGAACACAAAGGGTATCTGGCCCGGCAAAACAAGTGGATAAGAAGACAATAAAATTATGAATTTTATAAGGAAAAACCCCAAGGCGTCTTCAAAATAAGTAAAAATGGATCTACAACTGGATATCGACTTATCAACAATTCGGCGTAGAGCTCTAAAAGCCGGTCTTCGAAGCCACAAGAAATTTATTTTGAAGAAAATTTTTAAAATTTTGCTAAGACTCATTTAAATTAGAGAACACAGAAATGGAAATTATTTTCTGATAAGTCGAAATTCATATGTGGATCAGACAGAAGGCAACACCTGCGAAGGTCGAAAGGCGAAAGGTTGAACCCGAAATTTACCAAAGGAAAGGTCAAGTACAAAGGTGGTAGTGTTATGGTCTGGGGCTGCTTTTCTTCACAGAGTATTGGTATAATTCATCGTGTTGGAGGGATTGCGAGGTCCGAAGATTACAAAAACATCTTACAAAATGTAATAGCTCCTTATGTTGATTGTTGATTGATAGATTCGATTTATTATTGTTACTGATTTACATTTTACAAAATTGTTTGATTTTTTTAATCGTTTAAGCTTGGCTTTGCCGTCTGCCCGATTGACATCAGTTAAAAAATAATATAGTTTGTAGAAAGTTTGTTTTAAATAAAAGTATTAATATTTTTTTTTTTTTTTTAATACAAATATGGTACGTTTGTTCTTTTAGAAGGCGTCGTTTATAATTTGGTCTCTATAGAACATGGCAGTTTGATAACTACTAGGTGGAGTGAAAAGTAACCTCCTTGACCAGCAGAATGCGCTGCTACTGCAAGTGCCTTGAAGTCCGTTCATATTTAGGCAGACATGCCAAATTTCAGTGCGATACTGTCTTTAGTTTTGTTTCGACAGCTGATTGTTGTTGACGTGTTTGGCATCATGTTGAGCATGGACAAAAACGATTTTCGTTCTCTCATAAAACAGTATTTTTTGGGAGGCAAAACGGCGAAGGAAACAAAAGTAAAGTTGGATAAATATTATGGAGCTAATGCTCCATCAGATTACACCGTCAAATATTGGTTTCGAGAGTTTCGTGGTGGCCGCAACTCCACTACCGATCAAGTCCGCAGCAGCAGGCCCTTCGATGCGGTTACAGAGGACAATGTCGAGAAAATACATAAAATGGTGTTGGCTGACCGAAAAGTGAAGGTGCGCGAGCCTACATATACCACAAAGATTAGTACTGAACGCACACGCCATATTTTGGGCAATATTTTGCATATGAAAAAGTTATCCTGCCGCTGGGTGCCGCGCATACTCACTTTTGTTTTGACTTGCTGATGCGAAATCGAGCAGACTTTTGGCGTTGATTGGTAACTGTTGAACACCAGAGAACAGAATGAGTGCCCGGCAATGGACTGAAGCCGGAACGAGTGCTCGGATGCGGCCGAGGGCGGCTCGATGGGTCGGAAAGGTTATGGCGTCGGTTTTCTGGGATTGTCATGGCATACTCTTTGTGGACTACCTCGAAAAAGGAAAAACCATCAACAGCAAATATTACTGTGCATTATTGAAGCGAATGAAGGCCGAAATCGCAGCAAAATGGCCTCACATGAAGCGAAAAAAAATTTTGTTTTTGCAGGACAATGCCACGACGCACAAGAGCTGACTTACGGCTCCGATTGCTGTCGCATCCACCCTCGGACTATTATCTCTTCCCAAACCTCAAAAGATGGCTCATCAATAAAAAATTCAACTCACGCGATTAAAACATCGACGCCACGGAGGAGTGTTTTGCAGACCTTCCGGACGGGATCAAGAAGTTGGAAAATCACTAGAATAAGTGTATCAAACTAAAAGGGAATAAAATAAAAAAAACATTTAAAATTTTTTTTTTTTCATTCCCAAGGAGGTTACTTTTCACCCCAACTAGTATAGAGGTGGTTTATGTCACATTCGCAGTTAAGAAGTACTAGAATTTCTGCTTCAAATTTAACATTACTGCCTAATATACTTCGCCTTATTTCACATAGAAATGGACATTTACCAACAAAATGGGTGACATCCTCTCTTTGTCAGATTACATAAACTACAGTAGATTGGGAGGTCTTCTCGATGAGATATGTAATAAAGCCTTATTAGTTCTCCTCTCATTTTAAAGATCGCCGAGATCAGTCCCTGTTTATTTTCGTTACGGAAATAATTACGTTCGCACAAATTGTGAAAAAAATGGGTGTAGATTGATCGGTGCACTGATGATTTAGCCTCGTTTATGCAGTCCATTCTGCATTGTTCATCTACCTTAGCAACAAGAGTCAAGAGTCCTTTATTGAAGTACCTCCCATTTTCATCTATTATTTGTACATTGGTTCCACAGTAGCCCGCAAGTTCTTCCAATTTGTTATACCAAAGATTTTTCTTTTCGATCGCTTGTAGTGCTAGAATTTTAGGAAGTCGTTCATTTGGCATATTAAGAACTTTTGTAATATAATCAACATGATACTTGAGTGTTCTTATGAAAAGTGGTGACATGCCTGTCTCAATTATGATCATGTAGTTACGGGTGTTTTTGGGTAAACGAAAGCATCTTTTTACGAAGTACCTAAGAAGTTTTTCGACAGTTTCATATTTTTCTCCTCCGTAGACCTGTGCTGCATACAACATAATAGATACAGCCACTGCAACAAAAACTTTATATTCAATTATTATTTATTGTTTTGCCCAAAAAGCATTTTTTCCATGTTGCGTTTATAGCACTTATTGCTTTAAATAATTTGTCTTTGAGGTGACTTTCCATATTTAGTTTGCTCGTTATCGTTATTCGTTCCTGGCTGTTCTAGCCGATCCTTTTCGAAAAACTATCACCTTCGATTTGTCCAAATTTACCCTCCGGTTCTAGTCTTAGAATGTAGAATGGAAAAATATAAACATTCTACAATGGCCACCGCAGTCCCCAGACTTTAGCCCCATCGAGAACTTATGGGAGATCGCGAAAGGGGGAATAGGGAATCAAATATTCAAAAAAAAAGAACTTTTCGCCGAAGTTGAAAGGCAGTGGAAAGATATTCCGAGATTTATTATTGATAATTTAATTGCTCCGATGCCCAAGAGATGTACAGCTGCTATTAGAAATAAGCGATATGCAGCTAAATATTAGAATATTTTTGATCGTTTATACTAATTTTAACAAATAAATGGGAAAATTTATCTTGGTTGCAAATGTTTTGCGTAAGTTTTTGAATTCCTAGCTGCTTATTTTTTTAAAGGATTAAATTTTCTTTTCTTTTGAATAAATTGTAATAAGGTTTATAAAACGACGCATTGCATTTCATTTCTGCAAAGTTTTACATACTAAAATATACGTTTCATTTGTCGCTGCAAATAGTTGCAAATGTTTTGCGTAAGTTTTTGAATTCCTAGCTGTTTATTTTTTTAAAGGATTAAATTTTCTTTTCTTTTGAATAAATTGTAATAAGGTGTATAAAACGACGCATTGCATTTCATTTCTGCAAAGTTTTACATACTAAAATATACGTTTCATTTGTCGCTGCAAATAGTTGCAAATGTTTTGACCATTTGCTGTATATGCATATTTAACAGAGAAACATCGCTCCACCGCCTACGGCAAAACGTCACTATCGGGTTTAATGTTTACCATACTCTCTGAAATTTTCACTGCCCTTATGAGGTTTGCCTTTAGATCAAGATAACTCACCATTTTTGTTTATCAAGAATACTCGCGTTTACGTTTTATCTTGCATTTTTTTAAGACATTTATAGGTCTTCCTTCTTAAACTGATATTAAAACTATAAATCGTTTGATTGAAAACGATAAAATGTTTAAACAGCATAGTAAGGAACAGCAAACAGAATATGTGGGAAAGAATAAAAAAAATAAAAAAAAATAGTCGGCACTTATTGTCAAAAATAGTACTGAAGGTTGGATAAATAATTTTACTATGAATTCAAAAGGAATCTTAAAAACTTACCATTTTTCTTTTTACTGTTGGGAGTCATGCGCTTAGGAGTGGATCCTTTTCGACGGCTTTTAGTTTTCCTAAAATGAAAAAAAAAGAAAACAAAAAGAATATTTAGAAACTGTCTACCACGTGTTAATGCGTGCAACATACTTTTTATCCAACAAAATCTGCATTCCACCCAACGAAGAATTCAAAGAGTTCTGCGATGTAGTTGCCAAGTTAGCCGACGAAAATATGGCACGACGCTTTGCCAAGTGACTCAGTCTGTTGCCGGGTGACCGTGTTAGCATTCTACAAGAATAAAGTCATTGAATCATTTGCAAAATCCAAACACTTTCTGATTTAACTTACTTTAATCGCAAATTTCTTTTTTTAGCACTTGACGGGGAACTGGTATAAGATGCAGTATATGACGTTGAAGTTTCCGCACCTACAAATCTCTCAACAACAGCTAGACTTAACAGTTCTATACTTTCTGAAGCTTTGCACAAATTGAAACTGCAATGTAATTACGTTAACATTATTCACTTAAAAATTAAACAACAAAGAGAAACGTACCATAAACCATGTTGGCGGGCACCTCGGACGTCTTGCCATGACATAGACTTCACTTCTTCCACTGTATGCGAAGGTTTAAAAAGCCCCTCTTCTTCACAAACAATAATTGAGCCAATAGCTTCTACTTCTCGATTAAAATTTAAAATCTCATATTTGTTTTTAGATATGGCTGAAAACATATCCAACTGGGGAATAGTTAACGATGGTGGTGGAGGCACTCCTGCCAAGCAAGTCTTTATACGTTTTAAAAGTTCCTTCTCCTTTCGGATGTTTCTCCGCAGGGTATTAACATAATCGCTGGTGGTTGTATTTTCATTATTGTCATCGTTAAAACTCGACTCGGTTGGGCAATTTGATGACTTATTTAGGTTTTCGGCAGTGCTTTCCTCTTCTGCAGAAATCAGTAAATTTGCTACCTGTTCATTATCATCATTGTTATCCGCATCTTCGTTGTCATCAAATAAATCAGGAGATCTTTCATTTGTATACTTAAATGTTGAAGTTTCAGTTCTTTCGAGAATGGTTTTTAGAATTTTCGGTGATTTACAAACACTCTGACGCTCTTTATCGTATTCGGTTGGTTTTGCAGAAGTCAAACTTTTAATTTTTCCATTGAATGACAATTCAGAGGACGGTTCTTCAGATTGATTTCTTTCATGTTCTAAACTTAATTCTTGATCTTGATCGCCTGACAGTTGTATATCTACAGCATTGCAACTGTTTTCTTCTATGATGACATCGTAGAATCTTGCAAATACTTTCTGATCGGATATTACTTTACTTTTGGAAGGTTCTTTTGAGTCCTTATTGACCGTAGACAAATGTGATCTCTTACCAGTAGAATACTCGGGTCGTAGGCTTTCAATTTGTGTGTCTGTGAAACCTTCAAAATCAGATTCCTGACTAGAACTAACCTGATCGTCGTATCGTCGGATTTTAAGGGAAGTACTTCGAGTGACACTTTCTAATGAGCCCTGATTCATAGAGTAAAAGCCGGGATTTAACAGCAATGATAAATTTGGGATTTCCTTACTTGTTGAATTCTCATACTCATTGGATTCACTTACAGATGACTGAAAATTAGAAAAGTTCTTAATAAAGTAGACGTACGTGGATTTCAAAAGGCTTACCCCACTTCCAGATGATGGTTCCGACTCATAGCTGTTATTAATTTTTATCTTTAGTTTCACGGTTGTCATATTTCTGTAAGCTAAGAAAAAAATATATGTTTTGTTGAATTGAAAACTTGTGAAACAAAAGAAAAATATTTCATTATCAACAATTATGGATGGCGACACGATTATAACTTATCTATATTGCAATGGTAATGTTCAAAATAGATTCGGGGCCAGTTTCATACTACCGTACGTCTTGATTCTTAGGAATTTATTATATAAAACTAAGACTGCAAGTGATCGCTTAAACTTTCTGTTTTTACTGCCTTGTCGTGTCAGCAAGACGTATGAGTCAGAGATCCTGAGGTTCTGAAAAGAATCCAGGTGAGATGTCGAACTAAGCTCCAAAAATTGGACGTGGAACGGTTAGAATTATAGACGTGAACCTAAAGGATAATACTCCAGGTGGCACTCGAAATAGCAGCAATCCATACATCTTTTCGACTACGGCCGGAGCACGTGTTCTGGAAGCCCCAACCAACGCACTACCAAAACCCCCCGCTGACCAAGGAGCTGCTGGATCACTTTATTTCGACGACACTTGAAGCCATTTCTACGACAGGGGTCCCGAGTAATTATCAAGGCTTTTTCCATCAATGACGGGGCAAAGCAAATACTGGTTTTCCAAACTAAACGCTTTTAAAGGTTGCTGCCTGTTATAGGTCCTCTTTGTAACAGGACCACCGGTAGTCCACATCAGAAACCTCCCAGATTTAGGAAGTAGGCACTCTATTAGGAGCATCACGATAGCTATGGTTTAAAGCTAAAATCACAGGAAGGGTTTTCCAGTTGGTTTCGACCCGATATAGACTTGTAATAAATACAAATGATCCTAAGATAAGAAAGAGGTTTTAGCTCGGCTTTGACCCATCCAACACGGTTCCAAATTGGTCTTCATAATACATGCAAGCGATAAGATGGCATTCATACTCCCATGGATACATGGCCATCCGGTAAAATTAAGATTTCACAGACAGCAGTTCAAATAAAACATTAGAGACATCTGTCCCAAAGGAAGACGAATTCCGGCACTGTCTCTGTCTAGCATTCGGTGGTGGTACATCCACACAATGTCCGAACAAGGCCAGTTCTACAACCAGCAAATGACGTAGTTCTAAGCGACGGAAGTTGGATAATGTGATGAAATATCTGCTGGTGAATAGGACTCTGATTACGGATGCTGGCTGTAGCCAGGTAAATAGGAGGTGCTCGCAAGACAACGTTCTGATGTCTATGTACTAGCATACGCGAATGATTTAGTTGTAACGTCTGTTGGATTGTGTCTAGCAACTGTCTGCTACAAGTCCAGGTAGCCCTAGACATGTTGTAATCTTTATGAGAAGGAGGAAGCTGTCTAGTCTAACCCATCTAGTGCTCAAAGGCGTCACCATCCAATTCTCCCATGAAACTAAGTATGATATTTGGGTGTCATCCTGTACAGCAAACTTTTGTGGAGGAAACATGTTAGATCGAAAGCTTCGAATAGGCTGCCAGCCTTCTGTCAATTCAAAGGAGCAAAGAACAGGACATGCAACCTGTCACCGAAAAGGGTCCTTTGGATCGACACGACTATGATAAAGCCAATTATATCCTATGCGTCGGTTGTCTGGTGAAGTAAGCTCTGACGAAAATATTACATTGCTGCTTCTACCAAACTCGAAAAACGGTCTCTCGGCCGCTTCGTTTTACACGTATTACACGTATTCATATCACAGGTTGCACTCTCAAAGTCATCTTCCGTATAAAAAGTCGTGGTTTAGGGTACAACACGCACTGGAGCTTTGATAACGGACTTTGGTGCGCCAGCTGTCTTTTGCCTCTAGTCTTATGGACATGCCATCTGACGCAACGACACCATAACTCCTGCCACCATAACTTTTAGCCAGAATCTGAGAAAATTAATATAGTTGGGTCTTCACGGACAGCTCCAAAACCAATTTAGTATGCGGCACTGTTGTCTTTCTGGATGTCGACAACGTAAGATTTCACTTGTAATTAGGAAAGCTTGCATCTGCCTTCCAAGAGGAGATATACGCATTCCTGATTACAACGAACTAATATATTGTGAAGAATCGGTGAAGAGGAAGAAGCATTTGCATCTGTAACGACAGCCAAACTGCGCTTAGAGCCCTGCTGTATCCTCTTATAATTCCCAAGCTAGTTTAAGAATGCAAGTCTTCCCTGTACGCAGTACAAGAAAATATGCTGTTAGTATAATAACTGAAAAGTCCTCTACTCACCAAATCAATTATGACATACCTCACGACTAGGTCCTTAAACCTACATTATTAGTGGGTGGCTGAAGTGGTAGTAGACTAGCTTCCAAATCGGGAGGTTCGGTGTTCGAATCCCAGCCTGGCCCGAAAGACATTCGTTGATCGCTCCGGATCACGGAGCGATACTGCTCTTTTTCTATGGTCGCAAGAAACAATAACACGATGCTCTGAAATAGGTGTCAAAACAAAACTAAGCGTCGGATTGTCAAATGACAGGGGGGCTAGAAGAGGTTATAATAAATGATGGTACATTTTGGCTCAGTACCATCTCAACTCTCAAATTTCGTACGCAATAAATCGATTGATTGATGGCTTGCGTGGACGGTAGCACCATCTTGTAGAAACCAGAGATCGTCCAGACCTAATTCATTAAATTTTGGAAAAAGAGTTCCCGGAATTTATTCAGAAAATTAAAAATACAAGTTTATTCATTTAAATCTATATTGTTTCTTTTAAAGTAATCCTCATCGACTTATGCCAGCGCTTGATCCAATCCGCGAAACATTTTTTATATTCGGTTTTCGGTATGTCTATCAGTGCTTCCTGCGATTTTTCCATTACTTCCTCTCGGCTGCTGAAACGCGTTCCCCGCAGTGGTTTTTTAACTCGATAGAACAGAAAGAAGTCACAGGGAGCCAAATCAGGTGAATTCGGTGGCTGTTGGATGGTATTTGTTAAATTTTTCGTCAAAAAATTACGAATAATGATGGCACTGTGCGACGGAGCGTTATCATGGTGCAAAATCCACGAGTTTTCTGCCCACAATTCTGGTCCTTTTCGGCGTTTGATTCACGCAAACGTCTTATAACGCCCAAATAATACTCTCTGTTTACTGGCCTTCTGGCAACAATTCATGATGCACTACATCGTTGTAATCCATGAAAACCGTGAGCATTGCCTTCTTTTTTGACTGAAAACGACATGGTTTTTTTTAGTCTCGGCTCTCTTGGTTAACGCCATTCACTTGCCTGATGTCTGGATCGCGCGTCGTACTCATAAACCCACGTCTCGTCTCCAGTAATGATCCTTTTGATGAATGTGGGATCGGATTCAGCCTCACAAATATTCTTATATGTGACATCAACACGGTCTCTTTTTTGCATGAAATTGAGGTCTTTTGGCAACAATTTTGCAACTACACGACGGAAACCCAAATCATTAACCAAAATGTCTTGGACGGATCCATAGGCAATGTTAATGTCCTTCGCTATCTCTCTGATGGTTAATTTGCGATTATTGACCAACATTTCTTTTAATTCATCAATGTTTTCGTCGGTTTTCGATGTCGATGGTCTGCCACTGCGTTCATCATCTTCGCAAAATTTAATACAAGTTCGTTGTTCCAAATTTAAATACATTTCTAAACTTGTAAAAAATCGCCAACACACACAAAGATAGATGTACTCTTGGCTACGTAATTTTTGCAAATGTTAAGGTATGACGATAAGATTTAGAGAGACAATGGGAGCGCCACATGGTGGTTATTCCGTCCTTTTTTGATCAAGGTGGTACTGCGACATACAGGGTGGATCAAATAGAGGAAAAAGTGAAGAGAGAAAAGAGGGAAAAGAAAGAGGAAAGAGTGAAAAGAGGAAAGGGAAGAAAGAGGGAAGAGTGGAAAGAGGAAAGAGAGGAAAGAGGAAAGAGGAAAGTGAGGAAAGAGTGGAAAGAGGAAAGAGAGGAAAGAGGAAAGAGAGGAAAGTGGAAAGAGGAAAGAGAGAAAATAGGGAAGAGAAGAGAGGAGCGAGTGGAGTTTGTGGAGAAAAGAGAGGAGAGAGCGAAGCATTTGCACCCATAGCGGCACAATTTATCTTAGGCCTCGCTGAACCCTCTCACCACTTCCAAGCTATATCTAGAATACAAGGTCTTTTTAAATGCAGTCGAGAAGATTAAAATGAGTCTTATTTGAGCCTCAACTCACAAGAATTCCGCAAGAAACTAAATTGCGCTTATCTCACTAAGGCTTAAATGTGACCATGATTGCAGATGCTATGGCTCTCCAGGATGCCAGGAGATCAAATGAATACAAACTGGCGTCTGTAAAAAACAAATGGCACAACATCCTGCGAATGTTGCTTTGAGAGTGTTGACAACAACTTGGAGCACTTCCTTTGTAATTATCCCGCCTGAGTTCCCATCGCTGATGTGGTAGGTGATGGTACATTATACATATGATATATGTGCTACGAATGTATTTATTCATCTTTCTACGATAGACTGAAAAATTCCAGTAAAAGGACAAAAACAATCATTACAATTAACTATTCCAATTCGAAGCAGTGTAAATGAGATCTTGCAAAACATAATGAGGACAGGACAGTTTGCTTATTTTAAAAAAATGAACATATAAACATATGTACGAGTATGTATAGAAATTTCATTCTAAAACATTATATTTTTCTAGAGAAGTCTACGAGTGAAAAAAAAGAGATTGTAACTACTATAGAGCCTCTGTTGCACGTGTTGACGTATACCTGTGTTACACGTGTAATTAAATTATTCGTGCATGAACACGTCCATTTATATTTATTTTCATTTATTTGTATATTGCATAAACAATAAAGAATTATCAAAATAAACTTTTTATTAATGTTGCCGAAACCCAATGTAACAAAATATTTTGTTTTGTATTCGTTAAGAAGAGACAAAACTGGGTTTGCGGCTTATTTATTGTGAAGTTCGTCACGAAAACTCTTAAATAAATAAACCCCATGGTAAAAAAAATACAACGAAATTTTGTTTATGAAAAGCATGTTTGCAGTTATCCAAATATGTTAGTCTTAAGGAAGTACAAAATCTTCGAATTCCCACGGAAAACACCACATTTATGTATGCAATATGCCGATGTTTCCCATACTTTAAACGTTGAACATTATTCAACCGATTCTTAAAAATGACCGATATACATGTTGAAGACCAACCGACGTGTGAGTTTAATAAATCCATTTTCTGACAGATCATCAGAGATTCCAAATTAATCCACATATAATTTTGCAAAGGTGAGCGCCTAGACCCAGAGATAGAAATAACATTGAATTAAAGAAGAATGAAAGGCAGATACTTTGAAACATACCACATCCTAGTAAAAAATTACCAGAAATTACCACAATCAGCTGATACAAAAAATAATAATAAGCAAAAATCCTTCTCCAAAAACATCTTTTGAAAAAGTAGGAAATGAAATACGGTCGATAAAAATTTACCCCACCAATTGGGATACACGTAAATAGCGCACTTATTGCGCTAAGTTTATCCATTTATCTAATAACAAAGGTATAGCTCATAAAGATGTAACACTTAGGAGTTAGCAGCTTTATTTCATGAGCGGCAGGCTTATAAATAATTAATTTCTATTGCTTGCATAGAGGAAGGTAGATTTATAAGATGGCAAAATTGTTGCACTAGTATAATTTAGAAATTTCCGCATTGTTGATATCTCTCTAATAAACCAGTTCTTTAAAAGGCACTTCCGAAAGAACGACCAAAAAAAATTGCAATTTTAAAATTTGTTTACATCAATTTACAAGGCCAAACTTTACTTGTAACTGAAGAGTAACGATGCTCGGTAGGAGGTATAAAACATTCAACTGCTAAGAAAAACGTTCGATTCTCTTAAAGAAATTCTACTAAAAGTAACTTTTATATAAATTTTTAAATTATTTATTCAACAATTAATTGTTAATACCACACAAAATGATAAGTTATATTCACAAGTATGGATATTATGAAACAAGGCAATGGCCATAAAATAACCAAATTGGGAACCTCTTTTCTAACCTTTTAAACTTTTCCTAACTTTCGATACACCTTCTTTTCTAAAATTAACTAAATTTCATACTAGGCACATTTTAACAGCGATAAAAAGAAGTATTTATGCAATTCTACTCACAATAAAAACAAGGCACAAGCTTTTACAATCGGTTAAGGAAATACTTTGTGAAACTTCTGCAGGAAATAAGTATTTCGCGAACGATTGTTTAATTTATTTAAATAATTTATATTTTCAACTTGACATCATTTCACTTTATTTGCTGTTTTTTTTTTAATTTTTGTTAGAAACTTTAATTTTATATTAATTTGCCTCGGTGGCTAAGTCGCCATTAGGCGGTTCAATAGATGACATATGTGTGGAATGGAAAATAAAAGCGCGCAGATAGTATTTCTTCTCTTTTTCGCTTAGATGGAAAGGTGAAAATAGAAGAAGAAAATATTTGAACTTATAATGTATGATATGGTGGGGTACTGCCAAATCTCACCACTGATAGAGCCGCATATATCACTCCTCTATTAAATATTGGATTTAATTTGATGCGAAGAAAATAATTAAAAATATTTCACATTTTTTCTTTTCTCTTTTGCCAACCTGGTCGAGGCGTCGTGGTTAAGTAGCAATATTGTTCCTCAGATGTGTGTTTTTTTGGTAGAATTAAAAATTCATACGGCTTGTGCCATTAATACATCCGACTGGAAGCTCCAGCAAATTGCTTAGTCACGTACAAAAAAACACTTCGGTCTATTTTGAAAACTGTCTCATAGCTTCCAAAAATCAAAAATAGAAGCGCTCTAATCTAAATAATGACAGATATCATCTGTAGAAGGTTGTGTTATTTAACTCACTTCAATTATGAAAACTGGTTCTGAACCCGTTCTGGTGAGATTACCTGGGAAGTAGGTCTAGTGCATGACATAGAGACTCTCTGCTTTCGACTCATTTTAGGTGCCATCAGTTCTTTTGGGCTTTGTCCCTTTGGTGTTTATTTGAAGATATGTTGGGCCAGAACATTAATGGGTTGGCATTCAACATATCCCAACCTTCTATGCTTTTCTATTCAAATTGTTCTTGCCAAGGTGATATTGATATGGAGTTTCTGATATTGATGGCTGAGTTCGGCACAATCCCTTCAAGGACTATATTAAATAAATTTCATGATAGTACATTGTTTTATCTGGACCACTTTTTGATACTGAACGTTTCGTCGAATTCTTCACGGATCTTGAAGGAGCGGTGTGTATTCTCCATAGTCATTCTGTATGGACGGATAAGTTTAGCAGGGATTTCAAAGGCGGACAAAAATTTTATCACACGCAGTGCGTTCTGCCTGACAGATACATTTGTGTCACAATCCCCATTAAATAATAAATAAAACTGATCTATACATCAGAATTGACTGCGATTCTACCACTAGGTTTCCTTAACCGTAATCCTTACAAACAATGACTAGGTAACCACCGAAAAGAAACGTGTATGTATAAATAGTTACAAATCACCGTAGACAAAATTCACACGGTTATAACGAAAACCAGAATTGCTTAATTCGGTAGGTGTTAAAAGTAGTTCCAAACACCATTAAGGGCCATTTATGCCATTTTTCCAAGGCTGATGAGCAAATTTTGGATATCCAAAACGTTATAAAACATGCTTTCTTGCAGAAGCTGTCAGTTCGATACACATGTACGCAGCAGTAGTATATTAAAATGCCTACTAAGTATTTGCAGTGCATTTCGAAATGGGTTTGAATATTCATATGTACTGCATAACTATACCCACTTACTAAATAACTGGAAAAACTAAAAAGCGAGCTAGTCCGAACCGACCAACTTCAAATGTAAAAAGCAACTATAAAAAATGCTGACTAACTCTCTAAAAAAATCGTAATTGGTCTTTCTGGTCAGGAGTTTTTTCCCCAGCTGTTTTGATAAACTGGAGTAGCAGCGTTTGTTTTTTTTTAGAGAGAATCTTTGTCGGATTTTGATAAACGTGTCATTGGTGAGTTGAAGTTCATTCCAAGTAGGTGACCTTTCATTTTTATTTTTCATTTCATGTTTTGCCCGTGACTAAAATATTTCAAAAACAATCGTTAGGAAACAATGAAATAGAAAAAGCAGGAAAAACCAGATGATCACATTATATTTTATTGATAGTTAATTTAGAATTGAAAAGTTATTTTTTGGAAGCATTTCTTCTACTTTTAAATTTATACGTACATCAACCAACCATCCAGTAGGTCTGTAAGCGTATCTTCCAAAATAGTCTAAAATTAGTTTTTTGTGGAAGGCAACGAAATGAAAAAAGCAGTTCGTTTTCCATTATTTGTCGAAGAAAAGTTTGCTCGATCAAATTTGTGAAAACTTTTAAAACCAGTATTTTACTTGTTTTTATAAGGAATTGGAATTATCTCTGCGACAGAATTTTATCCCCAGTATATTTAGTCCAAAAAGTACGCAAATTTATTTAAATTTAACAGACACTTCAATTTCTAACATTAAACGCACCCAATTAATTAAACTTACTGAATACGTTCAACAACTGTTGTCAACCTAGAAAACAAAATTTTATCAATAAACTAAATTCAGGAATACAATAGTTTTTCTGGTAATTTAAAGCGCTTCGTTGTCATATGAAATTGCATACCACCTACGAAAATGCCACTAACCGCCGAAAATGCTGCTTTGCAAATTCAGGTAAATATTGATATTAATCCACGCATTCAAATAACCTTTTAAAGAAATATTTCACTTTAGGACCGATTAAAAGCCCTTCAAAGGCTAATTCACGAAATCGAAGATGAAAGACGACGCTGTGAACAAAACCTTAATGGAATAATCCGCGCACAGATGTCCAATTTGCCACCGCATAAGTTAAAAGGTCTTTATAAAACTGGCTTACAAGATGCCGCTCAAGAAGAAACCGTCATTCGACAGGCGCTTGCTAAAATCCAAGAAATTCGCAACATTCGAAATGAGCGTCGAATTCAAGCTCGAAATGCTGGCAATAAGGAAGCAATTCGTCGTGGAGCTCAATTGAAAATGCTCCAGGTCTCAGCACAAACATTGCCACTTTTTATAAGTAAACCTGGCGAAAAAGTTCCTCCGCTTTGTGGTGCTGTACCAGCTGAAAGTAATCATATCGCGAAAGCTGGTGATGTTGTTGCAGCTCTTGTCAAAGGCGTCGAAGATGAAGAAAATTGGATCCTTGCTGAGGTTGTTCAGTTCTTAAGTGGTCAAAACAAATACGAAGTCGATGATATTGATGAAGAACAGAAGGATCGGCATGTACTTAGCAAGCGAAAAATTATTCCATTACCTTTGATGAGGGCTAATCCAGAAACTGATGGACATGCACTGTTTCCAAAAGACACAATGGGTATGTTGACATTTTGTATTTTATATTCAGATTTTTATTTGTTGTAGGTGTGTGTGAATTAAAGAATTGATATTAGAGTTAATTCTTTAGCAAATTTTGTCCCATGTTTTAAGTGTCTGAATTGTATGACTTGAAACTTCAACCGATGTTTAGTTTTCACATCGAGCAAAAAGAACAGTTTTTGCCTGATAATTTATATGCAATACAACAGAAAAAAAGAGTAGGTAACGTCTACTGTTCGTGGAAGTGCTTAGTAGAAGGCCGATTAGTCATAATAAACGTTAGATACGTTAGATAAACACTATACGTTAGATCCCTATCGTATGATATCATTTAACTAGCTGGAAGCAACTAGGATAGAGCAGAGAAAGTTAATGACTGCGCAGTTTTTCTTTTTGCCTTGGGGGATATTTATGCCCCTTCAATCAATTTCTAAGTTAAAAGCCGAAATTACCAACGAACGCATCAAGGAACAGCACTGGAGAGCGCTGTGGATGATCATAGTATAGAGTTCAATATAGGTTCCCGTAGTACCTCATTGCCTACAAAAAGGCTTTCAATTGTGTAATAGAGATGCTACGATGCTAAGGTATTTTCAAAGCCAGCAGCTATAAAGGCGTCGTGTCACTTCAGGTTGTCTAATGAGATGGAATTTAAAGCTGTGTCAGACATATCGACTACGCAAATTGTAGTTAGCTCCTTCCGCATTGTATTATAAGCCTACATTAAATGACCATCGGCTTGGTGAGAAAGGCAAATAAGGTGCGCTTAAAGATTGAAAGTAACGTAAGGAAACGGCATCTTTCTGTATGCTTTTTTTAGCTTCAAGACTAGTTTTGTGTAAAGTAAGGTTCTTACTAAAGAACATGTGGTTTCTCAATTTTTAATGTTCACTTTAGAATTGGCACAACTTTTTGACACTCAGCTTCACTTACACACCTCAGAGGTTTCTCAAAAGCAGTAATCCTTGTTATTCGTACACCAAATACACTGACGTTTGTCATTATATGTTCACTTTAGGCTAACTCCATTTTGGTTACAACCATGCATTATGGTCTATGCCCTTGAGATTCTCAGGACCTCCACTTAATTGAGTAAACGGACTTCATCGCATCGTAGCAAAATCACTTTTAAAAGCATATTTCCAATTTGAAATACATTGATTCTAACTTGTGCTCTCTTGGCTATCCAGGCTGGAAATATGATAAGCAAAAATATGTTTCATGCAAGGCAATTTAAAACCAATTTCGGACATTTTCGGCTTTCTTGTGATAGTCAAGGATATTTTTCAGGTGCTACAACAAACTAAGCTCATTCTACGTTTGCATTACATTTCCATGTCTTGAGCAACATACCAAACAAAGATTTTGTCTTATCTAATCGGTTGGTTATATCTTGTTCAAATTGTCGAATTGAAATTATGACTCGGTTTATCTCCGAGCGTGACGTCATTGTCAAATGTCAGTTGATATATCATATCAAGCGGTTAGGGTGCAGCTTCAGATAGTTAATTCCTACTCTCACATCCCGTATAACGTGGAGAAATGAACTGTAACAACCTTCGTTTGGTGAAATTTTTGTTTGTCTCGCACATGCTTGTACCGAGAACATTATTATTATTATTATTAGAGGATAAAAATTATGAAAGACACTGTAGGGTTAGAAATTGGGAATAGTCGCACTAAAAACACCTCCTTAATCATGACCAATCAAAAAAAGATGGACAAATGATTTTAGTTTCAAAGTTCAGTTGGGTTTGAGAAGGTATTATAACTTAAATACGGGTTCTCAGAATTGTCAGATTATACGTTCCTTAGGTTTAGTTCTCCTTAATCTACGAATATTACGAGTATATCGTACATATAAGACGTTTTCTGTTTCAGGATTAACATGCATCTGCAGATGCTCATTGTGGTGAATGACGAATGCGTACTTATTAAGTTCCTTTATAGGATCAAGGACAAGATACGATGCAAGTTATTAATTATAATATACCATGGGGTATTTACTATTCCCCGAAGAATTTTGTTTCGAAATCTTTGTATTATATGTACATTCGTTATCCGCAACTTCAGAGCGTATAATTTCTGGTAGAACCTGAATTATTTGAGGAATGTTACTGTAAACCCTCGACTTAAGGTATCCTCATAAGTCGTACGATTTAAGGTTCGGTGTGATGCCCAGAGTGTCTCCGTACTTGCTGATTAGAAAAATTACCCTCAGTTTCTTTATTAAAACTAGCTGTGGGTGTAAACTCGCTGAAATTGTGTTCTATTGTTGAAATCTGGAAATAGCTGCAGTTGCGGTATCAAAACCTCGTCGATCATTCGGAAATACACGTCAGCAGTGAATGTATCTCGCTGGTTCAAAAAATAATCCCTCGGTCAGAGATTGTTGGACATGCTTTGTAGTAAGATTTTATTCTGAGTGGACACTTCTGAATTACCATATATCCTAACAACCAATAAAATTTTCTTCTCTTTCACATGTTCCTTCCATTTCAGTTTTGCACCTATGTAAAATAGATTTTAATAACTAAATTATTAATAACTACAGAAACATTCGTTATTTTTTTATTTGTAAAATTAAACGTGGATAAAATTTAGTTAATTTAGTTTTTCTTTTGCTTTAGCCGCATCTATAGAAGAACGGAGTTGGCTTGCGAATGTGGTTATCATCGTATTATTTGCATGTGGTATACCACTAGTATGTAATTAATATGCGGTGGGTCCTAGAACTCTTCGCTATGGAACTCCTAATTGTATTTATTTAAGTTCAGAACACCCTGTGCCATAGCGAACTCTAATGAATCTATTAACTATATAAAAGTTAAGTATTTCATAGTACTCTGTAGGTAGATCCCTATAAAGTTTATACTTTAAACCCTTATGGAAAACTTTATCAAAGGCCTGTGCAATGTCTAAGAATAGAACAAACTTGTTTTACCGTGCTTTTTCTATCACATTAGTTATAAGCTGCACTTGGTCTATTGTCGAATGTTTATTTCTAAACCTGACAGGTTATCCTGTCTTTTTCGACCTCCTGCGAGCTCTCCTCTCTCTTCTTTTCTAATATAGGCGCCCTAATTTTTGTGGGATATCCTACCGGTGCTTGTTTTTTTTTATAGGCGATCCGGTCGAAATACTATTAAAGTCACAGGTTTGTTAAGTTTTCTGTCTTTTTGTCGTTGTTAATCTTGGCCCTCATTAGGTTTGTTTTGCAATGAAATCACTTCCAATAAAGTAATAAGGCGAATGCTTGTTAGGGCAATATATGGCACATATTTTAAATTCTTTGCTTTTAGTAAAAATGTTTACTGTCGCTACTTGCATCGTTTGTTTTGATATTTTTGGTTCTTTCGTAATGTTCAAAAATACTTTTTATAATTACAGCACTACCTTTCCTGTTACTGTCAGCTGAATGCGAAGAGTGATAACAGAGGTACCAAGGAATTCTAATCTTTGAAGTGGATTTTTAGAAATCAGGCAAACATGAAAGCATAGAAATACTTGAAATTCATTTGGGTATTGGAGTAAGCCGTTTGCATACTGGATTATTATTATTATAATTCTTTGCATAATAGCTAAGTAGCTTAATGATTTTATCTTGATTATCCAATCTTCGAAAAATAGTATAAAAAAAAAAATCCTTTATTAATATTTCCTTTTCTTTGATACTATCAACCAAGGGAGAAGGCAACTGCAATATTTATTTTGTCACTGAGTTATATTTTATGATCCCAATTCTCCTATGAAGCTACCCTGCATGGAATAACGAGGGCGGTTCGCACGTGCGAGTAAAGGAGGGGGAAAGAAAATCAGATTGAAAAAAAATAAAAAATATGAGTAGTATTAGAAGCGAGCAATCGAAGAAATGGAGATGTACTCCAGGAAGCACGTTCGAATATTTTACCAATATCAGTGCGATTTTAGGTTGCGTAAGTCTGCAATCACAATCAAATATTCCCACTACAGAGATGCAGGGGAAAACCCGAGTTCAAGATCGATACAAATTCTTAATCGATTCACTGATGGCATTGGTCTCATTCACAGAACACACTCAACTATCACTTAGCTGTGGATGGGCACTAAACTATGTACTCGTACTATGTATGCGATCAACATAAAAAGGACGAACGAACAACATTAACAAATCTGTCTCCCTCGACTCCGCTACTGCTAACGACACTGATAACGAGAAACTTTCTATTCTATTCTAGAATCTATTTTACAGGAGTATTCTTCTGACGGTTGCTGTCATGAATAAATACTTATTATTTCTGTGGTTTGGAGTCGAAAATTTTTTGAGCTCGGACGCTTGTATCCGTGTGCTCAACTTGACCTAGTCATCTAAGCGGGTTATTCCGAACTCTTTTGACAAAGTCGAAATCTTTTTACAGCCCGTACAGTTCTATATTTAAACGTTAACGGGACCAAAAATTACCAAAAAAAACTTTCCTCGCGAAGCGGCTTTGTTAGTGTCCAAGCTAACTTTTTGGTTGCTCGCGAGAAGGCTTTATGACTCAATTGCCTATTAAGCGTAAAGAAGCATCAAATCTGTAGCTGTTGGTTCATTCTGTTTGACGGTGGGATGTGATCCGTAATCACCATTTAACAATCTGCAGTCATAATCTTTCCAGGTGCTAAAACACCGACTGTGGTTCTAAATATAAAAAAATCTAAATTTCCAAACTTAATTCTTCTCCGTGCTTTTTCTTTTTTTCTTCTAAAGGAGCCCATCTCTATTGCTGAAAGAGCTCGCCAGCGCCTCGCAATTTTTCTAGATCTCCCTGATCTCTAGAAACCCTGAGCGGATTTCAACGCAATATATCAGATTGATCTTTGGCAGTGATACCACTGGTCTTCTACATTCGATGCAGGTGGCCTCGGACTCCTCGAGAGGTTAAGGAAAACTAGATCGCAAAAGAGGTTGACGGTCTCTTGCGATTGTAGCCGTTAGACGTTGAACATTCTCACAATGTCCGAGGACTTTGAACTGTTTTGGCTTATGAATCGGTAAAGTCGCTAACGAATAGCAAACATTCGAATTGCGTTTCTGCAATAAATTTAAAGAAATGTTCATAAAAGATCTTTCTGACTTCGTGACAAAAATTGTCATAGGCGACTGTAATATCTGTAGAGTCAATCGTATTATTAAGAAACAATCAAATCAATTGTCTTACGAATAGATTTAGATGTTCCCATACCATGATATAGAAGAACTAAGCAAATAATGTTGATATTTTGTTTCGTACAATCATGCTCTCTATAAAATAAGTTGAAGCATACTCTCTCAATCCATCTTCCACTTTTCGGCAGCTAAACATCTGAGGTTTATCCCTTAGCAACATCAGGTATTTACCTTTTTTTTTACATTTTACATTTTTACATTGAAGAGTTCGTTTTCATATACACCGAAATGTTGGTTATCATCACCGTTTTATAGTTAACATAAGTGTTCTTTCGACGCTAACAACTTCGAATGCAAGTCTACTGTTCTGAATACTGAATAATTGTTCTTTTGTATTTTGTCGACTTCGGTTCGTATTTTATTTCCTTGGTAAGCCCTCTTGTTTTGTTGGTAAAATTTATGACCATCATTCTTCTAAACGCTGTACAATAAATTTCTTCTCACTCGTCATCAGTTAATAAACTGCTCTTGGTCAACTTTACAAGGCCAATAATATGTGGCCCTCTTATTGTATTGTATGTACAAGTAAACAGGCTTTATGTTATGGCATAATATATGACACAATAAAGAAGAATATATAAGTGATATTATTGTGAAATACAGAGAAAAGGCAACACAACAAAATAGTTGAATAGAGAGGTCAACGCATATAATGGGTTGACGTATCATTACTTACATAGGACTACATTCGTCGGTTGGTCGTTGTGTAGAAACACAACTTGGAGAAATTTACTTGCTCCTTTTCAACCCAAAATGTCTAAAAACTTGAATCGACTCTTTGCCCTTCAATTGCGGCTTTATGAGTAAAACTCAAATCGTCCTCTGTTCTTCAATCTGATTTGAAAGGAAACTGATGATTCTGAGCTGTTGTCGACTAATTTTTCCTCATAAAATTAAGAATATATAATATGTATAATTTATATATTGCAAGGGAATTATATACATTTTTTTTCCTCTCACAGAACCCTTCTTAATTGTTGCATTTATATATATATATATATTTTTTTTTTTTTTTGCTTTACAGTTTTGGCTCTGTATCCGCAGACAACCTGCTTCTACAAAGCAATTGTTAACAGATTGCCACAATCATCTACTGAGGAATACGAGGTTCTATTCGAGGACGGCGCCTATTCCTCCGGATATTCACCACCACTCCCAGTTGCCCAGCGCTATGTGATTGCTTACAAGCCAACCAAAAAGAACGCAGGAGCTCTATCTGCTGCCTGACAGCAAAATTTATCGGATAACTCTTGTGACGACTAAAATTTGTACATAACATATACATATTTACGTATAAAGGAAGTATTAACGTGATCATCTTATCTCTTTTCTTTACATTTTTTTATTTAAACTTTAGTTTATCTTTTTGAATTATATATTATACGTATAAAAATAAACACTTATTCCTAGCACAAGCATGGATTTTATCTCTAATCATCGTCGTTGTCCTCTTTGTCTTCCATTTCGACGTCATTGTGCTCCTCAATGTCCTCCTCATTACCACTGTCGGCTAAATTATCATCATCGTCAGCGTGTGCCTCAAAACCGTCTTTCTTACTCCACGAACATCTAATGGTAAGACGGAACTTTGCCATCGGCTTAGCTATGAGTTTAAGTATTCTCGCTTGTTCTGGAGTGAGTACTTTTCCTTTTTCACATACCGTATACTCATTATATAGGGTTATAACTCCTTTTTGTAATTTTGTGGGCATTCCTAATGAACGTAAATGTGGCTCCATTGAGTGCGCAAAATCTTCTAGTGGCCCAGCTGGCAGTGTTACCGTTTCTGTTGCAACAAAACCACTGCGAGCATATTCTATCGCCCAGTAATTACTAGCCCATTCTAAGACATCAGCTTTGGATTTATCCGTAAAAAGTAGACCACATTGTCCAGTCAATCTTTGGGATACCTTGTGCAATTCCGGCTCAATTTCTTCAGCTTCAGTTCGTCCCAAACCAATTTGCATGATACGTTTTTTGCCAAAGATAAATCGAGAATTTTGTTTCCATTCATTTCGTAATTCTTTCAGAAGATTGTTACGCATATTTTGTACAGAAAATATGAAAATGTTGGGGTACTTCTCCACACATCGGCGGACGTCCTCGATGATTTGTTGCTTCCATGCGAGACCTTTTTTGTCGGTTTTCGTTAATGAAACTAGAATTTGATTAAGATTTAGATTTGTTAGTATTTGTCTATGTGTGAAAATATTGAAAACTACTTTTTTTATCTCTCTTCGATCTGGGCATTGTCAAATTTTAGAAATTTTAAAAATCTGGAAGAAACCTGGCAAAATTTTGTGAATCTAAACTAAAATTGTTTGAAGTTGAAAGTAAACACGTGCGTTCCGTTCCATGTGTCAGATAGTGGTCATATGTCTTAAATGGAACATTTACAGTGTTCGGGCGACATCTATACTTGAGTCACTAAACAGTAGGAAAAATTACATTATCAATCATTTCCTGATGCCTACTTAGCATCTATTAAAGTTGAATACACGGAACCGCTCTTACCCGTTAGGGTGACTAACAAGTATTAATCCACCAGTGCGTATAAGCGCGTCAAAACATACCGGATAAGACGGTTATAACTGTTTACTACCCTTACCCATAAAAGTGTGCCAAACGACATTCGGGCATGTACTCGGAATGGGAAAACCCTGAACAGATGAGGTGCTTCTGAACATATAGTGGATACACTGGAGGTCTATAAGACTGTTATAACCGCCATCCAAGTTTTAAACATTTCTTTCTTTTTTTAACGTTTTGTTCATTTGACTGCTTTTGCAATTGTAAAGTGAAGAGATAATCACTGCTACTATAAAAATAACTACTTTTGCAACTACAAAATGGCAGACTAAAAAATAAATTGATTTTGATTCTATCTGCTAATTGAAGTTAACAGGTTTTGCATCTGTGTGCATTATTCTCCATAGATTTTAAAATGTTTCTCATTTCACATGAACTTTTTTAACACTCTCATTTGAAAGCCCAAAGCCAAAGCATCCAGCGGTACTAATATCTCAACTTTGGGTTTTAAACTTTTAACTGCTTTTGCAACTGGGCGACTAATAAGAAAGCGACTCGTGACAATTGGTATGTGCGTGTTTCTCAATTTGGGGTGGAAACTACGCTACTAAAGAAGGATTCTCCAAAATAGTAGTGGTAGGGAGTGTAATGCGAGCAGGCTTGTCGGCTTTTGTACGATATGTGTTCAAAAGTAAGGAGACTTTGAAATTTCACGGGCAACTTACATTCGATTAACGATATTTTTTTCGATTACTGTGTCGTAATGAATAAGAAGTTTTTACCTCAAGGTCGCACGGTCAATAAGGAGTATTATCTTGAAGTTAAGCGCCATTTGCGAAAAGCAAGTCCGGAATTGTTGGAAAACAATTCATGGCTTTTGCATCACGATAATGTACCTGTTCATTTATCGTAGTTTGTGAGAGAATTTTTGACCAAAAACAACACGACAATCATGACTCAATCACTATGATATATTCACCGGATTTGGCCCCATGCTAAAGGATCTAAAGATACGATGGAATCCGGGAAGTCATGGTCATATAAACGGAGTGTAAAGTATTTATCTCTCAAGCAGAACTCGTGGTTGAAACTAGTATTACCTGCAGCGATTTAGAATAGGATCTTATAGGAACCTATTTCACTGGTATCAACAACTTACCTGGGAAATGAGACTGATAGTAAATTGAACTGGCACGTCGAACACGTCCACGTTATCTAGCTATATATAGTTGTAGTTAATGGTTGAACAACCTAATTAAGGCCAAGGATTGCAAGGGGTTCTGAGATGTTGATGATATCATGATAATGTGATATCGGTTGTAATGTGAACAGCGTCAACTTTATGTGATTAGCAGAAGATTACACTATGTAAGTAGCAGAAAACTCAACCATAGAAGAATCAAGACTTTTACGAGTAGTGAGAAAGTAGTTTAAGTAAAAGATTAAGAAAAGTAAAAGAGTTTGAGATGAGCGATCAAATATGAACTGTAATTGTATTGAATAAAGCGATAGTATTGAAAGAAATAAGTTTTTTTATTTGTACCCACACAAACGTTTCACAATGTTTTGTACAATTTTTGTATGCGCTTTTGAAAGAGCTCAGGCGCAACAGAAATACTGAAGGGGAACTTTTTGGCACGGTATGTATCCTTGTGTCTAGAAATTGTTAGTATTTTTGACGTTGCTTCGTTTTCGTTTGGGAAGGCAGAAGGCTTTATTTTTGTACCCCGATTTTGATTTCAAAATAAGACTAAATACTTCTTTGGACTTTTATTTTTTAAATATATTTGCTTGTGAATATGTTTGAATCCTCAGAATAATAAATTGAACAAACACAACCGATTGGACGAAAACAGAAATCTATCATAGTTTGATACACAATACTATTTGACGTTTATACATATTTATATGTGTTACCACATTTTGACATAAAATCCAGGAGGAACATTTCGGTTCTGAAATTAAAACCACAAGCAAAATTTTAATTCTGAAAAAATGAGGGGAAAAAGTTTTATATGCTCCGGAGCACTAAAAAAAAACCTTCTGCCTGCACAACTGCAGTTGTGCACTCCAAATCGTTTGACGCACCCTTTTACCTGTTTGCACTACCTAAGGTGAGGTCTTCCCGGGTTAGTTTCGAAGACATTGGGGTCCATTCGTTCTACATATCTTAGCCACCTCAGGCGACAGATACGCAGATTTCTGAATAGATCGATGTTCTCCAAACACTTCATCCTTCATCACCTTTCGATAGACTCCAAGATAGGACTGGCATGTCCGAGGCCTTCTTAGCCCAAAGAAATAACGATTTTCAAGATTCTTCGTTTTATTTCTGCTGAGGTGTTGTTGCCAGATTTTATAGCAGAATCAAAATAAACTAACTTTCGCCTGTGACATTCTGTTAAATTCGTTGATGTTGCGTGTACTTTCTATTGATAGCATATATATACTTAGCTTTGCACTCATTTACCGCTTACACCATTTGGCAGCACACCGCTGATAGCCCATTGAGCTCTGCCAATTATGGTAATATCATCGGTGCACGCTAGTAGTTGCACAGACTTTTTAAGGGTTGTGCCACCAGTGTTCCCTTGTGAGTTCCCCACAATTCTTTTAAGTACATGTGGTATAATGCTAAAGAAGTCACAGGACAGCGCGTCACCCTGACTAAAACCTTTTTTGACATTAAAATGACGGCTGACGGTTAGATTTTGGGCTTCGTCACCGTTTTACAGTATGCAAGTCAAGTGGATGGTTTCTATTTTGATATTCATAAAATAAATATCGGTGTGCCCAGGGCCTCGTTCTGTCTCCGACACTCTTTTTAATTTTTATTAATGATCTCTTGTCTGCTACTTCTAGTCCAATATATTTCTCTGCTGATGACACAACTCTGTGTTTTTCATATTCGTTATCGAATTCATGTCTCTGCTCTTGGGCTGTAAAATGCGAATGGAAACGTATATTAAGCTCATTTAATTCCGATATTAACAGCATAACAAATTGGGGAACCAGCAACAGAGTGGAAGTTAATGCTTTTAAAATTTAATGCTGTCTGCTGTCATTAAAACGAAATTTAAATATCCAACCAATATCCACGAATGGCACTTACATCATCAAAACCGAAAAGCTTTTCATTCTGTGTATATGTATCAGTGACAACTTAAGTTGGAATGACCATATATTCGATGTCGTCAAAACTGCTGTGAAATGTCTAGGTTTCTTCAAGCAACGTAAGTAATATTTCACCCCCTCAATATATAAGGCATTCATCAGCCCAAAATTGGAGTACAATGACCACAGCTGGTCAGGTGCTCCTAAAACCTCTTTGTATCGGCTAGAGAGGATTCAAAATCCGTGCGATAAAACTCATAGGTGAATTAAATATCAGTCAGTCAATTGATACCCCCGAATACCAACGTAATGTCTTCTGTCTAACTTTGTTTTATCGCTATTTCCATCACCAGTGCTCCAACGCCAGGACTATTTCGCCGCTTCAGACCTTGAATCGTAGCTGTCTCGCTATGAATGCTCATCAGTATACCATCAAGCTTACTCTCCGACGTACTTTAAAACATCGTGATACCTTCAGTAATCCGTTCAACTCGCTTATGGAATGCCCTGCCAACCTTTTAACATATTTTATAACCTTTTAACATTTAAAACCAACGTTCATCGCTACCTTTTCTCTACCCTAAATTTGATTCGTGTGCGCTGTGTACAAACATTTTAATGGTATAGTACATTTAAAAATAATAAACAACTTTTGTTACCAAATTTGCAAATGAGGAAGTACCCCAAGGTTGACACAAATCACCGATTCAATTTTCAACCATTCCTTGATAATTTGATCCCATCCAACTTCAGAGAAAAGGAATTTTTTTTATTTCGATTTGGAAGTTGGAACACATTCGCAGTTTTATATTTACTTGGTTAAAAGGTGTGCAAATAAGTCGTTACCCTCTGGTAGTGAAAATCTGTGAAAATTTCAAGGAAATTTCCGTCAAACCATTGAAAATTGTGTTTTAAATAATTTGGATTGTGGTAAGTGTCAATTACTTTGCACTACTTTTGTTTTTCCATCGAAAAATCAATTTTTTTCAAGCAGTTGGTTCGAAACCCGGTTGCGCTGGCCACAACCTGATTTCGATTTTAGATATTTAAAAATCTATCCGCTACAGTTAGTTCCTATTTTAGTTATCTGCCTGAAGTTCAATTTCATTCAATTTGTGTAGAAATTCTGTTGGAAATTCTTTCATTGGTCTGCTTCATGCGGTATGCATTTCTACCATTTTAATTTTTTTTTTTTTTTTTTTAATTTGTCGATGCGCAGTGCGGTAAGATTTCTCGGGCAATTTGGAATTTCTTCTCTTGAAAAAAAAGAAGAAAAGAAAAACTAAGGAAAAAAATGTACTAGCGTGTAATGACGTAATTGGTTTTCTTTCGTTAAGACGTTTCTTTTCATATAATTTGGGTGTGTGGAGTAGATTTTTTTTTTTTGTTTGCTCGTTATTCGTCTTGTCTTGGTTTCTCATTCGTGGAGTGTGAATCAAGCGTTGAGAAGGGCGAAACAGAGTGAGCTCAACAGATAGCTATGCGCTAAATGTGCATAGCTGGGTGAAATTAAACATTGCTCAAAATCTGGTAATGAAAGACAAGACGGTGACAGTGGTGATCTTGTTACAAAATAATTTTGGAAGTCAATAATTATCTTGGCGGGCAACGAGTAGTCCAGATATGTTTAGCATATTTGCTGGTTATTTGAGAAGCGCGTACTTTAAGTTTTAAACCTGTTTATTTGATGGAGTTATACCAGTATATCAAACTTGTAAACATACGCGCATGTGCTAGCGACATATCAGAAATAGAGTTTTTTGGTTATGAAGCTTATACAATGGGCATGGAGCCCGGAATAAATGGATTAACTTTGCTAAGTCATAGCTAAACTTTGATAGTCCTCACAGGACTTTCCAAGAAGCCAGATGTGAAATAATATTTGTTCTTGTTCTAGATATTTTTGTCCCTTAATTATAACGATCTCGCTCTCAAGATCAAGCATCGGCAGTTCGCATTGTTCGCTCTTCGGAGGCTTTCAGGAATATCATATAAATTATAATTTTGGGTAAAGCACGTGACAGATTGTAACCCCAGCAAACATTGAGTTGTCTTATAGTGGAGCGGAAACGTCGCGGTCTTTTAAAATATTTTACCATACAATTGTGCAGGAGTACCAAAACGTGACTCATGTATGGCATGATTCAAAGGCGAGGCTGGATGAAAATAAATCAAAAAAATCGGTAAACTTTCAGCAACTCTTAGAGTGACTTGAAGGAAGGTATTGGGTGGGACTCGCCAACCCTTCAAATAGTGCTATACTAATGTATAGTAGAATAAATGAAAATTATATTTAAACACAATTTTATCATAATTTTTTTGTGTACTTGTAATTCAGTTTTATAAGTCCAATTATACAAATATTTTTTTTTTTTTTTTTTTTTTTTTTTTTTTTTTTTTTTTTTTTTGGGTTGGAAATAAAAATAGATGTGATTCTTAAAATAAACTAACTAATATTTGGTTACACGTATTTTAGCTTTTAATACCGTCTGGTACCGCCGTAGCAAGGAATCCACATGATTTTGGCACTTTTGCGTTGGTATTCGTTCCCAAGCTTCTTTCATCCCAACACATGATGCGATCTTATTAGAAAACCCTTTCTTGACTTCAGACTCAAGTTTTCGACTGGATTTAAATCGTTTCACTGAGTTGGCCTATCGAAAACAGATCTTTTTGGCTTGAAACCAGACTTTGGCTTCTTCCGAGGTGCGCTTGGGGTCGTTATCTTGTTGGAACATCCGACGTAACGGTATTACATTTTTGACGTTTGCTATTATTTTTACATATTTTTCCTGAATCACTGTCTCTTTAATCCAAAATAATGGTCCCACACCATACTGGTGAAAACAACCCTATATCATACTTCCTCGCCGTGCTATATGGTTATATTGGTGTACTTGGTTTACTTGGTGTGAAATCATTACCAGTGGCTAGATAGACTTGTTTGGTCACTCCAGAGAATATTTATAAAGTCCTTTATGTTCCTTTCGTTAAATTCCTTTAGCTAGTCCCCTCTGCAAATGCTTTCCTTTTTTCCTATTCTTTTTTCTGACACAATAGTAGTGTCTAGTTTTTTTTTTTTTTTTTTTTTTTTTTTTTTTTTTTTTTTTTTCTCACTGCTTATCTACCTACCTAAATTTTCTTTCCTCACTGCCTTTGTTTTGGTGTATAGCTTGTTAATATGAAGTCTTTTCACTATTTATTTCTGTATGGTATGCATAATTAATGTATGTATAGTAGCAACCTTCGATGCAGTGCTTGGTCTGAGGCCGAGAGATTTAAAAAAAATCATTGAGTGGAACAATTTATAGAAATCGCAACCCAGGTTATGCGGAGGAATAAAGCTCTCATCCATTTGAACTTAGTTTCGCCAGTTCAGATCATCGGCCCCACCACAAGTTTTCGCACTTCGAATTTTATTTTTCCAATATTGATTATGTTATATTGTATATTTGCTGCACTTTCTTGAAACTTGGTCAGTTAAAAAAGTAAATGTTCGGACTCATTATATCCAGAGCATGCTGGGCATTTTGACAAATCGTCAAGGGGGTAGCGGCCCTCGCATAAAACAGATTGCAGCAAGTTGAAGCTTATTTTTCTCGGATTTTTCTATCTAGAGTTCTTTTGTATACCACCGTTGTTGCTTCTTTAACGCCAATGCTGCCATTTAAGGTATTTCAAATTGGGCAACAATTTTAATATGAACATAATTTGGTTGGCTTAAATCCTGCTTATAAGGGTCGAAATGAAATGTACCATACATTCTTGGGTCATCAAAATGTTATTGGTTTCCGAGAAAAAAGTTTAGATCCTCACATTCCTCTTAGTGGCATCATTTCTTCTCATGTGGAGATTTCGTAGCGAGAAGCGAAAGCGGTTTACTGAATATGGTCTTTTTGCATCGCACGAGGAAGGCGATGTTTCACAGGGATTATTTCCAGCTTTTACCTGCTACCTCTTATAGAAAAGGCAATTGCTTTTTCAAGACAGAAGAGCGAATTTTTTTCTGATTTGTATGCTATACCATTTGTATATTATGTTGCGAAAAAACCGCTTGACAAATTTCTGTAACCTCGTGTCATTTTGTTTTTATCTGGTGATTGTTCTAAAACACTAAATACTATTCCTAGTTTGTCCTTTCTTTTCTCGGCATTGTCAGCTAAACTTTTTGATCAAGTAGGCAAACCATTTCAGTTGTAAACGAGGCTTTTCTCACTTTTTATTATTTACCACAACACAGATTCGATTTAATATCCTTAAAACTAGATAAAGCAGAACTGAGTAAAAAACGCTAAATCTATATCTTAACTTATCTCCATGAATAGATACTACACTGTCTATTAGAATTCACTTTATTTTGTTGATGTAGAATGTCCCACGAAGCACCTCTTGCAGGCGATGTAAATTGGAGGCCAAAGATTGAAATAATAACTCGTACAACACAGCACTTTTCACTCACCCGCGCCGACTATTCAAAAAACTAATAAAATTGGCCCAATTTTGCGGGATGACGTCTCGAATCCAAAAAAACTCAACTCAAAATCCAATGCGATTCTGCCGCTATGTCACCAGACACCCAAAAGAAAAAACCCCGTCTTCTCATTCGAACAGCTTATCAAAAACCGTAAAGGCTATTGAACTATCTAATTCGTCTCGTTCTTTTAAAAATCCCATTTCTTTGCTTCCTATCTCGCCGCCTACCTCATTCGCTTCCTATTATCTATGCCTACTCCAGAATTTCTCCCGCAAAAAAAAGGTTCCTCACCCTAGCACACAACCTACATATAAATATTTATATTATCTGAACTACTCCCCCCAAGATCTGTAACCCTTAGCATAACTTTCCACCTCTTCCACCAGAATTCAAAATACTCAACACTCTCTAGGACAAAAGAGACAAGTTTACCATTGGAATAAGAGCAAAGGGACAGAGGGCGCCACCGAAGAAAGTGGAATGAGCGAGTTCAAAAATAGAGTGATGATTGCTAGGATCAGGTTCTGTAGTGGTTTTGAAAGAAAGAGATTAGTAGGTCTAATTGAATTATTGGGAGGGGAAAAGATATGTTTTTAGGAAGAGGTCAATTTATTGGAGTTAGAACAGTGACATAAATAATAGGTCATACTAGGAGGGGTAATCTCCTTAGGAATGAAAAAAAAAATTTAAATGTTTTTTTTTATTTTATTCAATATAGTCCCCTTTTAGTTTGATACATTTATTCTAGCGATTTTTCGACTTCTTGATCCGTCCGATAAGTAATTTTCCGGAAGATCTGCAAAATACTACTCCGGGGTGTCGATGATTTCCTCGCGTGAACTGAGTTTTTTATTGATGAGCCATCTTTTGAGGTTTGGGAAGAGATATTAGTCCGAGGGAGCCAAATCGGGAAAATACGGTGGATTCGACAGCAATTAAAGCCGTAAGTCATTGATTTTAGCAATGGTTGCGATGCTCTTGTACGCCGATGCATTGTCTTGCAAAAACAACATTTTTTTTCGCTTCATGTGAGGCCGTTTCGCAACGATTTCGGCCTTCAATCGCTCCAATAATGCACAGTAATTTTCTCTGTTGATGGTTTTTCCTTTTTCGAGGTAGTCCATGAAGAGTATGCCATGACAATCCCAGAAAACCAAGTTTCATCAACAGTTAACAATCGACGGCAAAAGTCCGCACGATTCTGCATCAGCAAGTCCAAAACTCTTTCGAAGTGCTCTAGCGTTCGTGTTTTTGGTCAGGAGTATGCGCGGCACCCAGCGGCAGGATAACTTTTTCATATGCAAAATATTGCCCAAAATATGGCATGTGCGCTCAGTACTAATCTTTGTGGTATCTGCTAGCCCGCACACCTTAACTTTCCGGTCAGCCAACACCATTTCATGTATTTCTTTGACATTGTCCTCTGTAACCGCATCGAAGGGGCTGCCGCTGCGGACTTGATCGGTACCAATATTTGACGGTGTAATCTGACGGAGCATTAGCCCCATAATATTTATCCAACTTTTCTTTTGTTTCCTTTGCCGTTTTGCCTCACAAAAAATAATATTTTATAAGAGAACGAAAATCGTTTTTGTCCATACTCAACATGATGCCAAACACGTCAACAACAATCAGCTGTCAAAACAAAACTAAAGACAGTATCGCAATTAAATTTAGCATGTCTGCCTAAACATGGACGGACTTCAAGGCACCACAACCTTTTGCAGTAGCAGCGCATTCTGGCGGTCAAGGGGGCTACTTTTCATTCCACCTAGTACTCTCTTTCTCATAAATATTTAATAAATAAGACCGAGTTAATCGATCTCATAGCATCCCTGTGCAGTCTCGGTCAATGCATGGATTAAATTCAAAGACCTATCGATAACGTTAAACATTGTGAGATAGGGAATTATATTAGAAAGACACTTAATCAATTTTTTTTTTTAGAGTTAATATCGTGTAAAATAATTATTTCACGCATTTGTTTTCTGTGGCTGTTTTTGACGAAGGTCCAATATATCAATACTATGTTGGCTTTAAAGATTTACTTGTTTCATAGACACACAGGAAATAACCCAGTAGCGTCAAATTGTACGAATTTGAACGGCAGTTGACAGAGTAATTTCTTGAAATCGAATAGCCGTGGATTAACGTGGATCATTACTATACATACATTTTTCCAAAATTTACTAATTAATTTTTACCCGATCATTGATTGTTGTTATGATTTCCATTCACAAAAGCAATAACTCCTCTGAACTCATTTTAATTATAAGAACTAATGTTCGTTTATACGACCATCGTTGATACTACAACATATGTTGTGTTATTTTTATAGCAAAATGAACTTGCATTTGAGTAGATTTTATCTATTAGAGGGTATGCTGTATGAAATCCAAACCTTGTTCATGATCTGTTTTGAGGGTCGAACATATGTGAGTCTGTTATGATCTTGTTTTTTTAATTTAACAGAAATGCTTTATGCTGGCCTCTTTAATTGTTTATCAAAAGGCTTTATATCAAAGAATGAATGAATGAAATGAATGAAAATCTTTTCATGCCTTTGTGTATTGTCAATCTGCTCTATTTGTCGAAGTTACCCTTAAACGTATTTGTACGACTTGTATGGCATGTATGTGAAAATATTGATTGTTCGTAGCCATATTACCGAGCTCCGGCTACAAGAAAATTCTGTCGTGTCACGGCAGTGCGCTGTAATGGCCTTTGGTCTTATTTTCGAAAAAGAACGATGCAATGTCATCTCCGGTCCATAAACCGCACCAAACAGTTAGTCGTTCTGGGTGAGTGAACCCCCCCTCCCCATCGATCTAGGGTTTATTTTCGGTACCACATATGTGACAATTTTGCGCTGCTGGTGATCGGCTGGCTTCAGTTCTTGCGTTAATTAGATCTTGCGCACATGGAGAGCCAAATTTTTCATCAAAATTCGGTGCAGTGTAGCTATGGATAGATCAAGCTCCTAAGAACTGTGTTTGTTGTCCTGTAAAAGATTTCAATCAATTACGTCAGTATTGACGATTACGTGTTTTTGATAGGTTCGACGTTTACTGCAATCAACAATTTCGAAGAAAGCTATATTCAAAACTTCAAAATGATAAGGGTGCCGTTTTTCAATGAATAAGTTCAAAGCTCTATGCAACAATTAGCAGCAGTACGTAGACAATTTTTTTTTTCTCAAAATAAGTTGGTGGTAAAACAGCTGTTTTTGTAAATGTCTTACAAATCCAACTGTATATCAATTTCGGCAACGACTTCTTAATATATACTACCTGGAGACTTAAAACCAGCTTGAATGTGAGAACATTTAACCACAATATTAACATGCAAACCTGAAACTTTTTTAATTTAACGGGAAGTACTCTTGATTTTTAATTGGGCAGTTAGCTTATTTATCAAGCGAATAATCAATATATCAATAAAATATCAATAAAACACATAAAGAGCCGACACTAGCTAATTAAATGTAAAGTTGAAAAACATATTTTTCTTTTAAACATAACATACAACTCTATTCCAGTATTCGCAACGAGAACAAAATGAATCTATTACAATCATCCACAAGAGGGCGAGTATATCGAACTCGCTTGCGCTAATTCCATCGAATGTGCACAAGTAGACCAAATGTAGAATCTACCTCGCTAGCCCACAGAGGAGAGATTTCGTAGCTCGCTGTCGTCGTTGAACTCAACGAACCATCAGCACAGTTTGATGAGTGTGTATTTAAGATAGTGTGTAGAATTGTGCCATTAAAATCTCTGTGCTAAATTCCTTTCGTCCCTTTCGTCACTATAAAAGTAAGTAAATTACTTGTACAAAAAATTAAAAAAAAAATAAATAATTCAACAAATTTCGAGTTAAACATAAATTTTGTCTCAGTGTGTCAGGGTTATCAAAGTTCGGAAATTAAAAAAGAAAATTAAAATTCTCTGGCTCTGCAAAAACGTCAACGGATTCGTCTTGGGAAAAATCGATTCGGAAAAAAAGTACAACGCAAATATATGTCGTCTGCCTGCCTGCCTACTATGGAGAGAAAAAAAAATGTACATGCATTTTTTTTTCACTTACCCAAAGTGAGCAGTAGAAAATTGAAATAAAACGTGCATTTAATTGCGAACAAAAAAACACACCCGAGTCTCAAATCCCTAACAAATTTTCATTCAAAAAATGAGAAAAAAAAATCGGTTTTCAAGTATGTATAATTGTGGTTAGCAAAAGAATTCAAATATTTTCCTATTTAGATTCTTTTTTTCTCTGAAGGAATTCTATAAATGAAAAGAAAGGAGAAAAAAATTAAATGAAAAAAATGTTGCGGTATCTCCCCAAGTAGTAGATATTAAATTCCTATATGGATAAATTGTGTCTATCTATCTATCTGTATATAGTTGTATGTGCGGCGCGGTTAGTAATGCGCATGTTCGTATGCATGGGTGTAGACCCTCATTCGTACAAATTATGCTCGTAAAATATTTTTGCGAGATAGTGTGACGCATTGAGGAGTGCCCGACGGCGACCCAACTGCGAAGAGAACGAACGGCTTCAACAAGAGCAACAGCGACAGCTAAAATGAAAACGACAACGACGACGGCGGCGGCAGCAGCGGCTTATTGTCCGCCATTTTACACACATGCATGCATACAAATAATATACTACATGAAATACTTCACGTAATTCATGAAAAACATGAGCAATGTGCCAATGTCAAAAACTGGTTCTTGAAAAGCTCACTGAATAACAAAAAAAAAAAAAAACAACCGCATTGCATTCACTGTCGAAGTATAAAAAAATTACATTATCCTATTTCAAGTCATTGGCAGCGTGTTGCACCTGCTTGAGGCAAAAACCGTAAATGTTATGTTTACTCTTATATATTGTCTTTCGAAATTCTCTAATATATCACAAGGAGGTAAAATGTCCATAAATAAAGCGTACAATTGATTGTAATTAGTTTAAAGAAAAAATTCAAAATAATGATCAAACACTTCACATCATATCTCCACCAGGCAAGTCGTTCGTCCGTCTATCTGTCCGTCTGCCTGCCTGCCTGTCCAGCTCATTGACATCATTCGGTAGTGAATGAATTTGTGTTAGTTGGTTTCCTTTTATCCACACTTGATTTCCCGCATTCATACATTTATTTATTCACAATTTCTCTAGTCTTTCCGAGTATGAGACTAGATTCAATTGTTTAAAAAAAAAAGAAAAAAAAAAAAAAAAAAACCAATTAATAAGGAAAGAAGAAAAAAAAAAACGTAATTCGAGTTCTTATTTCATGTATCATAGACTTTCAGCCGCAAAGCAACGGTTGCTTTCTAGTGGTACCCAATCCCGGTTCTAGCCGGGATCCGACTTCGGCTCCATCTCCTCGTCCCATGATTTTATTCTCAATACAAATAAGTAATGTTTCTCTTTTTTTAGTTCTTTTTTTTTTTTTATTTGTGTTTTTCCATTTGATCGGTTTTCCTACTGCCGCCCCTCATGTTGTTCCTTCCCCCTCCTCTTCGCACTTATAGTGACTAAATTCTCGGTGCAAGAAATAGTCCAAGAAATGTATATTTTTATAAGTATATGCGGACACTTTACTTTTATAGCACGAGTAGCGCATTCTCCATTGGAATCCATCCATCTATCGAAACTCAGCCCGCTTAGAAAGACACGCATACACTCATGTCCTCTTAGGCTACATGAGTATATTTAGTGGGGAAAGAAAAGCAGCATCGGTAGCGGTAACCGCAGCGGTTAGGCTGTCAGTATACGAGTACGAGTAGAAATGTTTCGTTTTGTCGATTTCGTTGCCCATTCCGATGGTAAAAGGAGGAAAAAATGAAATGAGAATTTTATTTTTAACTTTGCCGTCAGTTTCTTAAAAGTGTAAAGACTTAGTAAGAAGAGAATATATATGAGTAATCGTAGATATTAGTATAGGACATTTTTTTTTTCCTGTATATATTTTTCTTCTCTTGTATCATTGACATTAAACATTGGCTAAAAATAACAAAAAAATTAACTAACCAAGTCCTTTTTATTTGAAGTAATTAACAGACTTAAAAATAAAAAATAAAAATTATAGGTATGTTTGCTACGCATTAAGTAGTGCTCTAAATTATTAACGGTGGCATACTTTAATGATCTTATGTGATGAGTCTGCGGTGAAAATTATTAACATTGAGGCGTAAAAGTTTGCTTCCGGAATGGAAAAATAATTGTTCACATATTCGGAAAGTTAATTTATTTTTTAGTTTGTGGGTGGCCTCACATTAAATGTTGGATGCCACCCATTTAGCGAAATAACCACTCAGCCCAAAAATCTTTTTTCTCTCTCTCCCCCATTTTGCTAAAAACTTAACACGTGCACACGATTCTACCGGTAGCACAGGTATACCAATCGCTACGTGCAAATCAGTATTAAAGCTGGATCTTAATAAAAGAACAGAAATTTGGTGGACAGATCTGGTCAAAACTGGATCTGAATAACTCTAAGAGTCCGATCCTTCTAAACAGGAAATATCTCAGCGCCCTATTAGGTGACATCACTGGATACTGCCTTATAGGCAAGAATGCGAGAAGGCTTGGTGATTTTTGTAGAAGCTCATAGACGAGGAGAAAGAGGAGACAATTCCCCACCTGCTCTGTACATGTCCAGCTTTCTCCTGGAGAAGAAAACTTCACTTGTGAACTTTCTTTTACAATGACTTAAACGATCGAAAGCATATAGACGTTAACAGACGCTACACTTCATCATAAGCTCAAGTTCAATAAGAGGATCACAGATCCACGTGGCATTATAATGGGCCAATAGGCCAATAGGCCTGGGGGGTTGGTCTTTCCGACAGTCACTTTGACCCACCTAATACGTGCTCAGGAATTTTAATTGTTGAAATACCCATTTGAGTGTTAATTAAAAAAAAAGTATAAGTGAATGCATGCCAAATTTGTAAAAGTTATTTATTCTGGCCTTGTGTTTTTAAAAATTAGAATAACAAATGTAAAATTTATTAAAGTTGTCTTTAGAACTGCTAATGGCAAGATATGATACGATATCGTGATGAAGTTGCCAACTGCAACTGCTCACAGGTCGAGCTGCTTGCGTTTCGTTGTATTACGAAGGTGACGTAGGACCTTTTGATAGTACTCCTTGGTGATAATTGTAACATGTGGCCCGAACTCATGATGGACCATGGTCAGCATGACTTTCACATTGCTGCAAACCTGCCTTGCTTTTTGGGCTTTGGGGATGACTGTGACCACTCCACTGTGGTGACTGGATCTTGGTTTCTAGGTCTTACCCATAAGCCCAAGACCTCAGAGAAGAGAAAGTTGGGGTCACAGATCACAGTCTACTGACAAGTTTTGCTGAGAACTTCCAGAGTTAATGTGGAATGAATTGATCCAACACCAATGCTCACTTCGTCATCAAGTTCTTACTTCTTACTTCTTACTTGACCATTGACAACCAATGAAACAGTCATCTCTAAGGCAGTTGTACCATTTTGTAACTATGTGAAACCCATTGCTTTGTCTCCAAACACTTTTAATTTTGAGGATTGTTTTCACGTTTAACTTTTTCTGGCACACTCTCCCAAAATAAAATACCACGACTGTTACTTACACGTGCTTTAGTTCTTTACAATAATATTAAACGTGTCCAGAAAACAGACCAGGATAAAATCCCAGAAATGAACTTCACCCGCTCAATGTGTTACTGCTTTTATGGTGGGATTTTGAAAGAATAAACCAATTTGAGCTATTCCCTTATAGTCAGACTCACCGAAAAGTCTACTATCGGCAGTTGTGCAGATTAATTTCGGCTCAACAGCAGTAAGGCCAGGTCTCGTTAACAGAAGGTTTAACAACAGAAGGCTGTGGCTGCCAATGTCGCTGAGAACGAAGAAACATCAACCCGACGACGGGCCATTGGGCATCACCAGACGGACCTTACAGCGAATTTTAGTGAAAGACTTACTCATGTTCTCGTACAAAGTGCAAGCAGTCCATCAGTTAATGCTTCCTGACCGTCAGTCGCGTGTGAATTACTGTAAAGCCATCGTCAATCTCAACAACGAAGAGGACGATTTTGTGTCGAAAATCATCATGAGCAACGAGGCGCATTTCCACTAATATTTTCGTTTCTGGGCCACTGAAAATCCGCGTGTGATGTACGAAGAGTCATTATTTCCACTTAGAGTCACTGTGCGGTGCAACGTTCACGCGGGAAGAGCGATTGGATTTTTTATTTATTTATTTTTTTTTTTTTTTTGTATTTGTGATTTTGACAAGTGAAGTTCTTCGTAAATACCTTATAAGATGACTCACCATAGGTATCACAATAGGCAGTAAAGGAAAACTGCTATGCACACTTAATAAAAAAGAAAAAAAAAAAAAAAATAAAAAATAAAAATGCTCTGTATGTTACATCTTAAACCTAAAACCTAAGAATTCAACACGTTGATGTCATCCATTGCATACCTGAAACGGTTTGTAAAGCAAACGTGAATTTGCCTCAAATTCATTGTCATGTACCTATGTAGGTATATGGTATATCAAAATGTTATGTTTTGTTGAGTATATCTAAGATATAGATTCCTTCCGTGTTTTGTTATTGAAACTTAAAGAAGGACCTCTTGGAACAATAAGCCAATGAATGGAAACAGATTAGTTTCAGAAACGTTCTGCATGCAAACTCGAAAATACCTGCCTGAAAAGCTGCTTCTACAGGATTAGTAAACGTTCTCGTTGGATTACAGAAATGATATTGTAAAAATTTCGAGGATAATGGTTTTTGTCGGCATAGGTACATACAAAGTAGACACAGCACCTGCAGATTTGTACTTTAAAAATCATGATTATCCCTGATCTAAATCATATATGTATGTACACTTTTCTCTGGTCGCTGAAAAAAGATTTAATATAGGGTTTTCTAATAACGACTTGACAAGTTTTTTTTTTTTTTTAAATAAAAGGCAAACCATTTGAGATATTTCAAAAACTTTATTATTGGCTTGAAGTACAATCAAAACATTTATGAAAGGAACTCGACTTCGTTCATATGGCTACCGTGGCCACACACGTGGCCGCTATTTCGTGTTCTATGTTGGCTCTAAGCTCTTCCAACGTCATCGGCGTGTTGGCATAAACCACCAATAACTTAAGGTCCCCCCCCCCCCCATGATTTTGCGATGAAATTCATCATCTTGGCGCATCTTCTTCAGAACCCAATCGGAGAACGTAGCTCGTTAGTTTGATGATAAGTGAAAGAGTTCGTTCACAAATTAAATTCAAAGTTTTGAAGTTCCTATTGGAAAACCCTATATAAGTGTTTGAGTGATCACATTTCTACTTACAACTGGTAACGTGTGCATCTGTTTAAGCTGATGTAAAAAAAGGCACCATAGCAAACAAAGTGCGTCACAGAAAGTGTCTAAAATGTTTGCATACTGTTTTATATATATATACTAGCACAAACTAAGACCCACTGGTTGAGGATGCACTGGCACGTCCCGTCCAGTTCGACGACCACCTCTGGGAAAAATATCGAAACCTAATACACCTGAGTTTCAAACTACTATACCATCCGCCCGCGCCCTGGAGGAAAGCCAGTAAAAGGGTAGTCTGGTGCGCGCGCGGGATAAAAAAAAATGTAGGTGTATGTAAACTTTTGTAGTTAAGTGTTGGTAATTTTTGTATTCAATGTGTTTATTTGGGATTTATTTTCGGCATTACTATTTATACAATCTTGACAACAAATGGCGGCCCATCTTATCAATTCAAATGAAGTTTGTTTTTTTTTTTTAGTAAAATTTAAGAAAAATGTATTGGTGAACATCTGAGATAACAGTCATTACCTTTCAATTGCTCACACGTGATTCACGGTATTTTTTATGACTAATACCAAGTATGACCACTTTCCGAAAGCAAACGTGTTTTGTTCTTCTCTTTTTTTTTTATTGAAAATTCTCATCAAGAGATTTCAATTAGATCATTTCCACACCAAAATATGTACGGGGTGGTGTACATAGAGGATCGCCTTTTTTTTTTAAGAATATAATACAATTCGGATTAAACAACTAGATAGGCGTGCGCTTACACACGCTTGATTAAATATGCTTTTGTCTGCAACACACACACCTTTTTTGGAAGTTTCTTTTTTACAATTTTGATCGTTAAATAAGATTTTACGAGTTTTTCAAAAATAGTCAGGAGACGATTTAATTCATATATGTTCATATATGCACATTCCTATTACTACCTACCTAAGGAACTTCACAACCCACTTAGCCGATGAATACTTAGTACGCATTCCCAGTTACAAATTGACATATAACGTACTATATTATAAACATTGAGTGCTGTTGATTACATTGCAATGAATCATTTTTCACTATCTAAAAACAACAAACAACTGAAATTAGAGAATGCCATAGAGGTTAGTAGGTTTTTATGACACACTTTTGACACATCCACATGAAGATAATTACGATTTTAAAAGGTAAAAAATAAACCAAAGCAAAAGAGAGTCATTTAAAGGTCGACATTTTTTCAAAAGTTGAATAGTGTTTGGTTTTTCGAAAATGCGTACATACTAGTAAATATGTAGATCTTGCAAGTCTGTCGTTTTACTTTATTAATAAAAACAAGCTTATAAATTCCCAACTTGCTTAACAACCCTGTAAATAGGAACACTGTAACCGTAATGCGTAATTAAAATTCCTTCGATGGGAGAACTTGCAATATTCTCTGAAGAACAGACTCAGTTTTGATTACTACAAGTGAAACTCATAGCATTCCATAACATAAGAATTATATGACATTAGCGATGCTAAGATGAAATGTTTTTTCAAGCCGTAGATTTTTTTTTTTTGATTTTTTTTTTTTTTTTTTTTTTTTTTTTTGATAATAGCGGTTTCTTTCTACTCATTAGTCCAAATAGCTGAGGTTAATTTAATCTACTTTTGATTAATCGGTTCGAAACTTTAGTATCACCAATGAGTTTTATCGCACGGTTTTGAATCCTATCTAGCAGGTGCAGAGATGTTTTAGTAGCACCTGACCAGATGTGGGCATTGTACTCCAATTTTGGTTGGGTTAAAATATTTCTTACATCGCTTAAGGAAACCTAGACATTTCGCAGCATTTTTGGCGACATCGAATATGTGGTCATTCCAACGTAAGTTGTCACTTACAACATACCGAGAATGGAAAGTTTATCGGTTAAGACGATGCAAGTGCCATTCATGGATAATGGCTGGGTATTTGAATTTTGCAGACAGGATTGAGTTTTGGAAGCATTAAATTCCACTCGGTTGATAGTTACCCAATTGGTTATGCTGTTAATATCGGAATTTAATGAGCTTAACATACGCTGGCGTTCCCGTTCTATAACCGAAGGGTAGGGGCGTGAGTCAGGGAACGAATATGAAAAGCAAAGAGAACTGTCATCAGCAAAGGAATATATTGGATTACAAGTAGCAGACAAGAGATCATTAATAAAAATTAAAAAGAGTATCGGAGACAGAACGCAGCCCTGGGGCACATCAGCATTTAATTTGTGAATATCAAACCGTCCAAGGACAACTTCAATTGAATGTTTGAACCTTTGTTCCTCCTGCAAAACAAATTTGAACTTGTTTTAAAAATAAGTCATAGATGAAGTTCTTAAATACCCCAACACAGAAAACTTTAACAAATCAGATTTCTTTACAAAAGCTAACATTATTATATAATTTTACTTATAACTATAGAGCTAATAGTCTCTGCGGCTAGGCTCGTTAAATTGTAATATTACCATGTAATTCAAATTATGCACTAATAAAATAAAACATGTAATAATAACAATATTCGTTGAAGAGGTAACATTTTGGAGGTCGCCTTCGAATTCTGTTAATTGGCCAACAACTAATAATAATGAGGAATAGATTTTTTGGGGTTTATAGGAGCTGTTATTTCGGTGTGGTGCATTCATATATAGGAGAATAGGTCAATAAGTCCCTGAAAATTAAAACAGATTCCGTTGAGACTTCACGTACTCAAAATTTTAGACAGATTTTTCAATAGTTATGTTGTGACAGAAATTTCAAACAGACGCTTTCGAGAATTTCCGTAAACATGGAAAAAAAATGAATTCGTGCGCTATTTTTTGTGAAAAAAAAACCGCAAACCAAACAAAAGCTTGTCACTTGAAAATTGGGCTTCTGAAAGTACAAATTTTGGTGAAGTCGGATTAGACCAAAGCAATCAAAATCGTAATAGTTTAATAAATAAAAACTTGAGGGGTTTAGAAGTTTAAGATAACATTTAAATGGAAGAATGAATCATACATTCCTATTTATTTTTAAGATATCATAAGTCGATCTCGTGGACTGGTGACATGTTGTCATATACCTGTTTCAAGGCTTACCATCGGTTGTCTCAAATGTTTGAAGTGCCTACTTATGATTGCCTACAATCAAAATCCATATTGATATGCCCCTCAAAGAGTCGTTCATGTCAATAATGCATTAAAATTAGACGTCAATACAATTGCACACCCACCTTGTTAAGCACATCATGTGTACTATTAACAGTTCTTTGCGTGATTTTATTTAAAAAAACAAAAAAAAAATCAATCCTTAGCAAACAAAATCATCATTCGCAAAAATATTACTCTTTTAAACGAATTACGAAGGGCAAGTGCTATTTCTTTAAACAAGAGCACATACCATGCCAAATGAGAGAGACAGGTAAATTCGACCACATACCAATATCCCCCTTTCGGTAGGACACCATTAAATGTTGAATATTTCTTATATTTGACTTGCTCAGCATATACTCGTACACGACGGATATAAAATGTATGTACTCGTATGTACATGCTTTTATTTAAAGTCCTGAATAAAAGTGGAATTGCGCAAGGACAATTTATCGATTTTGTAATCATTTCTCTCTCCTCTTCTGATTTGGGTTGGTGTATGAATTTTGAAAAACGGAAAATATTTTTGATTAGATGTGAAAACATTAGTTCTTTCAGTAGTATTGAAAGAAAGTTTTTACTTTCTTTTGCAGTGGGCTAAAAAAGAAAAAAAGGAAAAAAAATGTAATAAGGAAAATATAAGTTGTACTTATACTATATGTATGATAACAATTGAAATGCGCATGCACTCCTATTCGTACGGTACAGAGGCTGCGATTGAGAGTGCATACTATTTCCATTTAAGGATACATTAAGCAACTATACCTACTACATCCAACCTACTAACAAAGTGTATTTCTATTCTTCTCCGGAAGTATGTTACTCTTTTCCTTTTTTACATATAAAAATTGCGACAAGAGGAATGAGTAGAATGTAAATTGTAGGTTGAATAAAGCAAGAAGAAAATTTTAGTGACGTGTTTAGGCAAGGTCATTCGAGTACATATGAAAAGATATAGTTTGACAAAACATTTTTTGTTGGAGGCCTAAATCGCGTATTAAAAAAACAAAACATGGAGATAGGACCTTGATTATTTTTTTCTCTCACATCTTTTGTTCATAATATGAGTCGTGCGTCCCAATTGTTATTTTTCATAATATTATAAATTCTTCCTAAATTTTTGGGAATCTTAAAAATATATATGTTTCTGTACAGTAAGTAGGTAGAAGGACTCTGTCTAGACATTTATTGATACTTTGATACCTTCCTTCGGAAAGCAAACTTTTCTCTTCAATGAAAATATGTACATATATTATTGGTTATTATTCAAAGAGGAAAATATGAAGCCTTTGTATATAACTAATGTTCCAAATTTTGGCAATCTTTTGCTTTTCACAGTCAACTCAATTTCTTCCAGAGAATGAGAAAGAGAGGCACTCCTTATGCGTCAAAAGGCTCCTAATTTGCTCGTATGACATTGCGCATGATTGGGTCAAAACACAAAATCATTCCTTTGCTCGATTGCGTCAATTTTAAATCACAAATAATCCAATATCAGTCTAAAATATCACGAAACTACTTAGATTTGTTTGAAAAGTGTCAATCTATGTATACCTATCGCAACTAACTAAACTAAAAAAGTACTTAAACTAATCTCATCCCAATAATTCTCTCGCGAGAAATATTCCCTTTGGTCTCTTTAAATTGATACGATACTTCAACGCATACTGGCATTTGACTGGCTAGCTGAGTGGTTGGTTGGTTACTAGGCACTACGTCGAATCATCGAAATCCTAGCAAATTCTTGTATAAAAACAACAATTTTGACGATGATGGCAACGGCAACGACAACGACAATGCGGTGCTGAAGATGATGGTGAATTCTACAACTACAATTGGGACATTACCAGCGCATTCCGTTTCTGCCCTTGTTGCGATGTGCACAACTACAACGTTCCTTAGTTGATGTTCAAGTGTTGTCGGTATTGCACATACGAAATTTGAAGTAGTTAGGCAATAATGTCTGTAATTTAGAAATTAAAAAACAAGCAAAAATTAGTTAAAAAATCTTATGTAAATTTTTACACATAAATTAAGAAACGCGTTAGACATAAGTGTTTGAAAAAAAAAAAAAAGAATTTTAATTATAAGAAAAGGAAAAAAACTTGTTAATTACTTTTTCTTTAAATTTTGTTGTGATAAAAGTGATAAAACTAAAATCTAATCTATTGTGAAAATTTTGAAATAAGAAGAGAAAAACTAGAAATCTCTTTTCGAAAACAATAAAGTAATTACTTTTCCCTTTACGGAGAAATAGAATTTTTTTTTTAATAAAAACCAGAGCCAAAAATTGCTGCTAGTATTGGATTGTTGATTCATATTTGCTGTGCTTATCCCTTCCTCTTTTTGTTATAAGGTAATTAAATGTTCGAATTTTCTTTTTTTTATTTATAAAATAAACATTCAAATTTTTATTCTTTTATAAAAGACCTCCATCCATTTAAAATTAAATATTTTGTAGTTGAAAAAGTATGATGATAAAGTGCCTATCTCGGTCATCATCGATGGCGTTTATTGATTTTTTTATAATTTTTTTTATTATTGGCAAAGGTTTAATGTGGCATACATATGCTTAAAAAAAAAAAAAATAATTTTTTTTTTTTTTTTTTACAATCAATATCTTTATTGTATTGCCGCTTGTCGTTGTCCGTTGATTGCTTTATTTGTTATAATTATTTTTCTTTCATTTATTTATTTTTAGAAGAATTTAGAATTTACAAGAGAGAATGTCGAAGAGGAATCTTAAAGAATTTCAATTTTTAGTCTTGTTGCATTGACACAAATATCTATTACCTTCTACCATGACCAGACATGTACTTGAATCATTCGTTTGGTAATTTTCTTCAATCGTGCCTATCAAATAGAAAGAAAAAAAAATGATTTACGCACGCGATTAGATATGAAGGCGACTTTTATAGGTCGTGGTAGGATAAAGTAATTTCTTCAACTTACATCAAAGTCCGAAAATAAGTCTCTTTTCTGGTTCAACAAGAATATGTAGCACCTACAGTTTTTCTGTTGCTAAGGAACAATTAGTTTTTTTTTTTTTTTTTTTTTTTTTTTTTCATTATGTTGCAATATAAAAATTTCTATATACATACATGTGTGGTTTTACGTTCCAGAAATCCAGACAGAAAAACCATAAGACATGCGCACCAATAAAAAACGTAGTTATTCTAATTGTTATTTCTTTTCCATTGTAGGTGTTATATTCCTTTTGGTCACTATGTGCCTTTTTCTTCTCCAAGCAACAAATGATATATATGATTTGCGTTTTGTTTGTTAGAGAATAATGACTTTCGAAATGATTTTTCGAAAAATAATAATAAGTTTAATAATAATATGACCTAGAATACGAGTATGTATGTATCCCATTTTAGAGATATAGAGGATATACAATTCTTTATTGGAAGAATAGGCTTATTAAAATATGAGAAGTGTACCATATAGGGGTCAGGATAATGACTTTTGGCTTGGTCCCGTAATCAATAATGCAACGTCTCCTGTATAAATAAATTGCCTGTTGAGGCGAGCATCATGTGACTGATGAAATGTCTAGACAAAGAATCAGACGAATCTAAGAAAAGCACGATGAAACCCTATTAACGAACTAAGTCTGTCGCTTCGAATTCTATCCTATATTCCTGATTTGTGGGAAGAAAAGACGAAAAAACTGATGTCATAGACTTGCCGGCCGGCGGAACTACTTCAACCGTCCATGGCAAAAAACAAATTCCTTTAAATATAAGCGACCGCCCACTATTTTTCTTATAGTACAAGTCAACAAAAATTTTTTTGTATGCATATGTATGTACACTTTTTTATAAATAAATTTTATTAGAAATTTGAAGAAATTAAAAAGAAGAAAATGTGCTGAAGTCAGCACCCAATGGTGTGGATCATTTATAGGAATAAAATTTTTTTTTACTTTTTTAATGTTTCGCTATATGATATATAACACATGGGCTGAAAAGTCAGTGCCGTTTTATAGTAAAACACAAAATTTTTGCAAAATTCAACTTTATTTATCAATATAGTTGCCTTCGAGGATGATACACTGATTGAAACGATTTTTCAATCTTTCGATACCAGTTTTGTAGTACGATTTCGGTTTAGCCTCAAAATAGGCCTCTGTTTCGGCGATTACTTCTTTATCGGTCTTAAATTTCTTTCCGGCGAGCATTATTTTAAGGTCTGCGAACAGGAAATAGTCGCTGGGGGCCAAATCTGGAGAATACGGTGGGTGGGGAAGCAATTCCTAGCCGAATTCATTCAATTTTGCCATCGTTTTCATCGACTTTTGTGACACGGTGCATTGTCTTGACGAAACAGCACTTTCTTTTTCTTCAAATGCGGCCGTTTTTCTGCGATTTCGTCCTTCAAACGCTCCAACAACGCAATGTAATAGTCGCTGTTGATAGTCTGCCCCTTTTGGAGATAATAGATGAAAATTATTCCATGTGTATCCCAAAATACGGATGCCATAACCTTGCCCAGCCGACTGTTGAGTTTTTGGTCGTTTTGGACGAAGTTCGTCGCCTGCTCGCCACTCAGCTGACTGCCGACTTCACTGTGGTGTGAAGTGATGGAGCCAAGTTTCATCCATTGTCACATACTGACGCAAAAATTCGGCTTTATTGTGGTTGAACAGCTTTAAACATGTCCAAATTATCGTGTATGATATATCCAACACGTTCTTTTAATATCTTCAGAGCCTCAGCTATCTCGATCAACTTCACTTTACGGTCATTTGTAATCATTTTGTGGACTTTTTTGATGTTATCATCTGAAACAGCTTCTTTTGGACGTCCACTGCGTGCATCATCTTCGGTGCTTGTATGACCACTTTTAAATTTTTCAATCCACTTGCGAATGGCTGCATCGGCTGCAGCAATGATAAATCAACACACGAAATTGCTTTGAATACATTTTTTTTACAATAACAAAAGTTGCTTCACTCACAACGCTATATCTCAAGAACTAATCATACGACAGCTGTCAAATTTATACACGTATCTTTTGAAGGTTGGAACTAACTGAAAATGGTGTGGATTTAATTCAAGTGGTGCCCTCTATCGGCACGAATCGACTCGATAGTTTTTTTTTTTTTGGAGTGGCATCTATATACCAGTTTATGCATGCTAATTCACTAAGATATTTTGATAATTTATATATATTATAATTTATATATATAAAAATGTTACTGTCAATTTATTCAATAAACTCAACATTTTCTTGGTAAAGTACACTAACGAGCAACGTCTGCAAACGTTCTCCGATTGGGTTCTGGAGAAGATGCGCCAAGATGATACATTTCATCGCAAAATCATCTTCAGTGACGAAGCTCATTTTTGGCTCAATGGGTTCGTCAATATGTTCGTCAAAATATGCGTTATTGGTCGGGTGAAAACCCACATGTGCTTCATGAATCACCACTTTATCCACAAAAAATAACTGTTTGGTGCGGTTTGCATGCCGGCGGCGTTATTGGGTCATATTTTTTCGTCGACGATAACGATCGTCACGTTACTGGGGATATGGTCAGCATTATCGCGCCATGATCACCGATTATTTTTGGCCCGAATTGGAAGATATGAACTTGAACGACATGTGGTTTCAACAGGATGGTGTCACAAGCTACACAGCACACGCTACAATCGATTTATTGAAGAGTAAGTATGGTGAGCGTGTTATCTCAAGACATGGGCCAGTCGATTGGCCGCCTCGTTCGTGCGATTTAACGCCGCTTAACTATTTTCTGTGGGGCTACGTTAAGTCAGTGGTTTATGCCAATACGCCGACGACTTTGGAAGAGCTCAGAGCCAACATTGAACGCGAAATAGCGGCCGTTTCGGCCGAAATGTGTGGCCGAGTCGTTGAAAATTGGGTCCAACGAATCGACCGCTGCAAACGTGCTCGCGGTGGCCATCTGAACGAAGTCGAGTTTCATTCAAAAATGTTTTGATTGTTCTTCAAGCCAATGATAAAGTTTTTGAAATATCTCAAATGGTTTCCCTTTTATTTAAAAAAAAAAGTTGTCAAGTCGTTATTAGAAAACCCTATATTACAGTTATTTGTCATTAATTACAAAATGTGGCAGTACCAAAAAACTTTCATCCACCTCGCTTTATAGGAATTTTCTAGTAATAATATATGCATAATATTGGGCATATATTTTAATTCGTGGGTTTTTTTTTTTTTTTTTTTTTTCAAAATTTGAACGTTTATTTAAGAAAAACATGTACAACAGTATTATTCAAAGTATTGCCCATCTGAAGCTATGACTTTTTCCCATCTTTCTGGCAATTTGTGGATCCCATTCCAAAAGAACTGCGCCGGCTTGGCAGCCAAGAATGAATCAAGCCAATTTTTGATATTCTGCTCTGATGTGAACCGTATTTCCGTAAGGGCGTTCTGCATCGACCGGAACAAATGGTAGTCAGAAGGGACAAGGTCTGGGCTATAAGGCGGGCGGGGTAAGACTTCCCATCCACTGTTTTCTAAATAGTTCTTAACCGGAATAGCAACGTGGGGCCGAGCGTTGTCATGATGGTAAATTATTATCTCGTGTTTGGTCGCATATTCCGGGCGTTTTTCGGCTACTGCTCTCTTCAAACGAATTAATTGTGTTCGATAGCGATGTCCATTGATGGTTTCACCCGGTTTTAGCAGCTCATAATACAGCACACCCATCTGATCCCACCAAATACAGAGCATTACCTTCGCGCCATGGATATTCGGCTTTGCCGTTGATTTAGCTGGTTGGCCGGGTTTCACATATGATTTTTTGCACTTGGGGTTGTTCGTAATTGATTCATTTTTCATCACCAGTAACAATCCGATGCAAAAATGACTTCCTTTTGTGGCGTTCCAGCAACATTTCATGTGGAACCCAATTTCCTTGCTTTTGAATATATCCAGCTGCTTTTAAACGTTTTGAAATGGCTGCTTAAGTGACACCCAAAGATTCTGCTAGATTTTTTATCCTGCAAACCACTTTTGGCAGTTCGCTCAGCTAGCGTATGTTCACCACAAACTTCCACCAAAATACGATGACTTTCGGCAGCAGTTTTCTTCAGGCACAAAGTTCGACATATTTGAGTGAAAAAAAAAATTATTGTTGTTTACGCTTCGAATGAATGAAGCGTGCAAACCATAACCGTAATTAAGTTATAGACCCAATAGTATATCAAAATTATTCTTCATTTGTTTTAATTTGTTTAGCTTCCTCATCAAACAAAAATACCTGCATATAAACTCTTCTTTTGTGTTGGCTAAACGTAAGGTGAAAATTGCTTGCTTTCAACAACTATAGAAAATACACTTTTTGTGCATATACAATTTTCCCGATATTGCTCTACAATTGCAATATTTTAAACAACACTATGTTCAGACAATTTCACTTAATTAATCTTTTTTCCTTAGTTTAGATTCACCACTAAGCATTCGTATCCATCGCTTTCATATTTGGGTATTTTAAAGCCTCCGAGAGAAAAACGTCAGACTTCAATTGTATTTAACCAGGATTTCCTATTTCCAACCACACGTCGTCGGGTCATTCTTTTTTTTTTTTTTTTTTTTTTTTAATTTTTGAACCAGCTCCTTGATGTAAGTTCATTATTTGGATTTTCTTCAAACATGGAAAAGAACTTCAACGTGTTTAGCTCTGATCCTACTACAGAAACTAATGTTTCTTTCGCAGACCTAAAATTTGGAACTCTTACATCATTAGAAGCAAAAATCCATCCAAAAAAAATAAAACTCGAGATATTAATAAGCATAATGCATATTATAAGCATTTTGCCACAAAACTCGATTACATTAATGAGAGGCTTTGCAGGCTTATCGTTTCATCCGTTCGGTTTAGGATTTCCTCGAAAGTATAATTTCCTTTTGCGTATATCCGTTTCATAAAACTGTTATCGTAGATTCTCTGAAAGCCAAAAATTGGTATACACTTGTACATACGTATACAAACACATATACGAATGAATCATCACTCCACCCTAATGTGCATTTTTTTTTTTTATTTCGTTTGCAGTTTATGATCTGTCTTAGGGCTTAGAAAACGGATGGGATGATGAATTAGACTTTTTTTTTTTGTTAAGAAAACGTTTTACTATGAAAACCAAATAAGATGTAAATATCTAGACTAGGACTTGGAATCGTACAAATGTAGGTTAATCAGTATTGCGCGTTTACGCTATAGCATTACTGACCAAATTATGATCATGTCTTCAAAATATGAGCTTTTTTTTTTTTTTTTTACATATCTTCATTGCGCAACAGTATCGTTTGCGAGATTGGGTAAATTTGCAGACTTTGTACAATTCAACATTCTTCATGCGCATCTTGTTTGGATCGCCTCGTTAATGAGACCAAGACTTTCCTGATGTTTTTGAATTTGACTCATCAACTACATATTTTTGTTATGATTTCTTCTTCGGACATCAGTTGGACCGAATACAATACCACCTTTGTTAAATATGTGAGAGCCAGCTAAATTGTTTAGTTTAAACTTTTTCTACTATCCGTTTCTGAATGTAATTGTCATGGTTTTTACTTTAAAATAGAGAGGCTGCTTAAAGTAAAACTGTCTGAATCATCTTTAATTACGTCATATTGCAAATGTCTACTCTTCAAAATGTGTAAATGAGAACATTTTGTCTCTACAGCTTTCCTATTTATTTCGTACACCTTAAAATTGAATATGTACGAACATTAAAATTGATTTGATTGAAAAAGAACAAACCGTTAATTCGATTTAGGAAAAAAGTATTATAAACAACAAATGTGTGTTTGGTAATAAGAAGCCTGAGGCGAATATTCTGTTGCAAATGTGTAAAATGTTAATGAACTTCTCGTCGTATTCCGTTTCTCACATTTGCTATAATTTTTCTTTTGCATTCCCATTGCCATTTGTATAATATTTTCAATGTGTGCCTAAATGAAGAGCGCGATAAATTAAAAAAAGAAAAAAACGAAACGAACGATTCGGCTCGGAAGGCAGGAAGTACAATTGTCTAAATTTGGAATGCAGCTGAACTGTTTTAAGTAGCACTGCGCCATTCAATAAACTGTAGTAGAGGCCCCATTTATCTTTCTATTGTTTATTCCGATAAAATCTATGGGGAAAGATGGAAAAGAAAGTACTTTTGGGGATACATTATGTATGGACGGTTTGCTTAAAATATTCTTTTGGAATTTGTGATTTATATTCTCATAAAAAAAAAAAAAAAAAAATCCGTTTATCTCATATTCAATTTTGTGAGTCATAAATAAGGAAAGAAAAAATAAAATAGCTATCGTGTACTTATGATTTGTGTTACACATACATAAATGTTTGCGTTAAAATACCATATGTTTCAACAATAAAAAGTGCATACTTAAGTTAAATTTCTCTGTAAGTCCTTTCCCACTAAAAGTATAAGCTAACCGGATGCTTCGTTTTTACACATTCTAAAATATGAACCATGTTGTTAATTGGGTGACTGCTGTTCCACGATAAGCTTACTCGTAGGTTTCCCTATATCATTTACTCGTACTTTTAACCTGAAATGAGTTCGTCTAAATTGAATCAGAACAAGAAGTATTGAATGAAAAACAATGATGATGTCATAGAAGCTTAAATTCGTAATACATTCGATGACAAAAAATTAGCAGCAATTAATTAATGTAATTTTATAAACTGGTCGTTTCGTTTTTCATCCATACAACAAACGGGCACAGACCTAAGCGTATTGTGACGATGCGCTACAATAATACCAACAGAATGACTAAAAACCTAGCAAATAATATATAGCGAAAGCAAGACCAATCCGAATTATAAACTATTTGTGTTGAATTTGACTGTCTAACTTGTTGCAAATGTCAAGTGGCTAATTAATTGGTTTCTAACTTATAGATGCTGCATATTCGTGTATATGTAGGTTGTGGACAGATTTCTTAACAGCAAGTAGGACATACGTGATTTGCTCTTCTTTTGAAATTAAGTCATGCTGGTTTAGAGAATTTTAAGCTTTCGCGCTGCTGCTGCTTTTGCTGCTCTACTCTCTTGTGAATCACATGACACGTAATTTTAATTTCAAAGTCTTATCTTGGACTAAAAAAAAAAAAAAAATAAATAAACAGAGTCATTACCCATTGCCATGACGACTACACTTATTCCAAGTTGATTCAACAGAACAGCTTCTTAAGTATTTGATTACATTTGAAACCATAAGAAATGTGAAACTGAAATACTCACACTTATAATACGAGTACATAATACGCATCAAGTCGGTATTATGATCTATTTGTGATATTTGCCTCAGTCTACGCACATGGATAACCATCTGTCGTAGTAAAATTGAAAAAAGGTCTTATCTGTGATTTTTATGTAGTATTTGTAGTTGTAGTCGTCGGAAAATTACGCAATCCAAAATGAAGATTAAAATACTTGGTTGTTGTTACCTGGTCGGGAAGCGACATTTATATGTTAGCTTCAAGGAGATTTAATTCTGATAATTTGATGGAAAAAGCATTTATTTTAATCCAATACTACATACATAACAGGTGGTTCTTTGTAAATCACTGTTATTTAATGGGAAAAAATACCGTTAAACTCAAGAATCGCTTAAAAACTGTTATAAGGAATCTGACCTGTCGCTGGTTTGCTGAATTCAAATGTGGTCGTACAGACACAAGTAATGATGAAGGCTATCACAATATCGTTTTGACGCACCGGAAGGCGAAAATACATGAGATAGTTGACATAGTAAAGATATCATGTACGAGTGCATCATATTTTGTGCGGCTATTTAGGTGGGTACTCGTGTGCGAAAGCTGTGCTCGAAGTGGGTACCGTGTTTGCTCACATTTTACCAAAAACCATACAGCGCTGTTTGGAGCTTTTTAAGCGAAATAAAAGAAAGTCGGAAAGATTTTCATTGGATTCAATGAAGGGGTAACGGTCGAAACTAAAGCGTATTTTGAAGGGTTGGACAAATCGTATAGAAATTTTAGAGCGGCGCTTATATGATTGTATCAATCTAGGAAGAGACTATGTTCGTGAATGAAGACGATTTTTGTCAAAAAATTTTTTCATATATACTCTCGGGACTTTTCGAACTACATGTTATATTGATATGGTAGGTCGAATTAACTGAGTTACGTTATATGGAATAGCATATATTTCTAGTCTATTCAATAAATTCATATATATGTAAGTCTAATATTAAGTTGTTTTTAACCACAAAGACAAGGAGTGTATGGATAATGTAACGAATATGAACTGTGGTTAATTGTTGCTTTAAAGCATTTGTTTCTCTATTTGCGCGTTTTGTTGTTTTTTCCCCTTGATATCTACATACATACATATGTAAAATGAATTCCATGGAATTCCTTCCTCGAAACAAACTATCTTATCTCTTTTACATGGCCAATAAAGTGGCGAATCTGAAAGCCCTTCACAAGTGGATAGAAGTAGTAATATTCCAAACGAAGCAGCAGTGGATCATTCTTTATCTGGTTGCTTGAACAATGAAAATCTTTTATAAGTTAACTATTCTGAGGTGTAGAATGATTTATTAATAAATTACGTCAGAAAGAACTAACTGCTCTAAAAGACCTTATGTAAATATGTAATCAGCTATGGAAAATCGTTAATTTTTAGTAACTGATTAGTGATTACATATTAAAGGACGAATGGGAATTTAGTATACTGTTAACTTATTTAAGAACTTAATTTATTTTTTTTTTTATTTTTTATTATTTTTTTTTTTTTTGTGTTTATTAATCAAGCAAGCGCTGAATAATTCAATCACCTCTACATACATACATATGTGAGCATCTGTTTAGTTATGGAAAAAAAAAAAAAAAAAACGTTGAGGAGAAATGAAAAAAAATGTAACTTTTAAATGCCTAGTTGAAGTTCAACAAAACGAACATCCTACAAACCAGGAAGAATCAAAGGAGATTCTATGGCCAACATTAAGAGAGGCCACTAACGGCTATGGCTATATTCTTATTACAGTCCGACACCTATCGTTATCGTAATAGCCGATCACAAAAAACTGCGTGGAAGTTCATGTTCGATAGAAATTTCCAACTGCATTTGAGCAATTTTACTAACAGAAGATTAAAAGATTGGCACCTACGGTCAATCGGTATTTAAGTGGTCCAGACAATTATGGCAAAAAACGTAGTTCTGGCAGAAAACCAATATTCTCGGCACGCGACGGGCGGTGAATCATATTAAAAGCAAGTAATTCGATTGTTAAATTTTTCAAACTCACTGCTTTTTTTAGCAGAAAAATGTCAAAAATGACAATTTGGGGTGGCATCAATATAACTAAATACGTCGTCAGAGCTCTTATGAAAGAGAAACCAACCACGTCTGGAACTGCGTCACAAAGCTACTCGGGTTAGACACGCGGAAAATAACGTCGACACTAATTGGGTTTTGGTACTGACTTATTCGTATAGCCAAGTTGCCACCAGAAATTTTTACAATCAACAATAATAGATAATAGAAAGATGTAATTATAAACAACGTAACATATAAAGCGAGCAACGTGGCCTGGCTCAAATGGAAAAAAGATAAATAAACCTACGAGCTTATTATAATATCTCTAACCTTATCAGTAAAAGTGTATACTTTTCATAACCAAACAGATGAACCTTTTCTAGCAGTACAGGTTAACTTTTTTGGAAGATGATTGATAAAAAAAAAACTTACGGACAAATTATACTTTCGATTCGAAAAAAGTAGATTGAATTGCACTGCTAAAATGTGTCTGTCTTATCTCTTCTTAACTGATTAAACAGTTTAGATTAAATTATACGGAATTAAAATACCGTTCGTATTTGTCACATAGAACGAATGTTACGTCAATAGTTTTTGTATGTCAGGTTCTCGCTCTTAAAGTATTTTAAATATACATATTTAGGTAGTTACTTTACTCTTCTGCCCTCTTCGGATACATACGAGTTCTCGAATCTGCTTTGGTACAGAATTTTCACTGCAATATATCATCAATATGTTTATTTATTTTTTTTATTTTTTTTTAATTTAATTTACATTCAGCAATTATCTAATTGTGTATCACTTTGATATTTTCTTACAGGGGTCATTGCGAGCGGCGCACTAATCTCTGTACCAACATATATATAAACATATATTTCTAAAACTATTTCGTGAAATCTCGGAATTCTCCTACACTTAACATTTATATATATATATACATATATATATATATATATCAAGCTTGAACTAAATTAAAAACAAAACACATCAAAATGTCTACAGTCGACAAAGAAGAATTGGTCCAAAAGGCAAAACTTGCCGAACAATCCGAAAGGTAAGAGTACTTTTTTCCAGTTTTATTTATTTTTATAAAAGTATGTTAATATTGGATTCTATATAAACAAAACAAAAATAGGTACGATGACATGGCTCAAGCTATGAAATCAGTCACAGAAACAGGTGTCGAACTTTCAAATGAAGAGAGAAATCTTCTTTCAGTCGCATACAAAAATGTTGTTGGTGCCCGCAGGTACAATTATAATTAAAATATGTAAACCTTTGAACCATGTACTGATTTTAAATTTTACATTTCAATTTATTTGCATTAGATCATCATGGAGAGTTATTTCATCAATTGAGCAAAAAACTGAAGCCTCCGCCAGAAAGCAACAGCTCGCACGAGAGTACAGAGAGCGTGTGGAAAAGGAGCTTAGGGAAATTTGTTACGAAGTCTTGGTAAGTTTAAATTCCAATATTAAAATTGAAGAGTCTTTAAAGAGGACTGAAGAGAGTTAAACATATTTTTAAATGAATTATGAGTTATGGGTTAAGTTTGTGACCAGTTCAATTGTGATAGATAAATTATTTGGACACTTAGACAAGTGACAGATTGTGATGCAAGATAAAATAGAAACATTAATATTAGCTACAGTAACCATGGTTCTGAAGAGGATGTCAGTAAATGCATATGGTATTTGGATGCATACATACTACCTTTAAATAAATGTAGCAAATGGTCATGCCTATCAGGCTGTAACATAAGTATTGCGCGTTTTGGCTTAAACAATTCTCCAATTACTGTAATCTTATGTGTTGTGTTTGTTTTTCATCTAATCCCCTAATTTCGTTGTATGAACATCATTGTGAGCATTTTTAACAGAATCTTGAAATTTATTTATGCTCCGTTTTTGTTCAAAAAAGTGAAGCCACTAAGTAAATCCACACAAATTTCTGTGTTCTTAGCGAATTCTAAGAGTTAGAAATGGCGAGTTTAACTTTAACGATGAACCCCGTCCAAGTAGGCACGTCGAGATAACAAAGTTTATTGCCAAATGAAATTCAACTATTATGAAGGGGGTTACAACTTTGGCGGTTTTCCATAGAAATGTAGGTACCTTTTTCTCGGGAACCCCTCGACCGATTTGAATCAAATTTTGCAGGCTTATTATTTTGATAAAAGTTATCCTACTGAATGAAGGAATTTTATATAATATAAAATATAAAAATTTAATTCATTTATAAGCTTTGAAAATTTTCACTTTTTTGGAAAAAAAAAATATTTTTAATCAATTTTTTAAAAATCGCTCCATTCAGTGAATGGTGTATACACCCTGACTAACTCGAACTGCAACCAACTTCAGACTGCTATAATTTCAAAACCGTTCATGACAGCGAGCTTAACACATTTTGACACATGACATATTATTTAAACGATTTGCGTCTCAGTTGTGTTGAAAAATTTTTATCCGCGATGGAATTCAAACGTGATAGTGTGATAGCTTTATATTTGGCTGGAAAACTACAAGTAGCTATCATTAGAGCCCTCCAGCACTTCAACGTGAATAAATCATTTGTGTCTCGAACCAAAGCTCCTTACCGTTGCAGCGTTGCAAAATGCCATGGAGGTGGTCATAAAAAAAAAGCAACATCGGCAGAAATGTTTCGGAAAGTGAAGGCTTAAATTGAGTGAAATCCGCGTCGAAGTGGAAGAAAAATGGCTCGTGAGCTCAACATATCGTTGAAGTTCCAAAAAGCACACGATCTTATACCGCAACAGAAAAAAGTTAGAGTCGAAAGAGATAATAAGTTGCTACACTTGCACGAAAGTGGTGAGTTGCCAAATTTGGTTTTTTCCGATGAGTCGCCATTTGTTATCGAGCAATAAACAAACAAAATAACCGAGTTTACTTGCCAGAGAGGTCCTTCGAAAATTTACACCTTCGGGCGACCACCAGAAAGCAGGCATCACCGATGGTGATGGTTTGGGCCGCCATAACCCGCCGATGGTAGCTCTCCGCTCGTATTTTTGGACCGTGGCGTCAAAATTAATGCGATCGTATACCGCGAAACTGTCTTAGAGGCAGTATTGAAGCCTTGGGCAATCATTTCGGTCGGAGACCGTAGACATTTCAACAAAATTCGCCACCGCCTCACAAAGCGCTCGTCAACCAAGATTGGTAAAAAAACAATGTACCACACTTCATTTCTTCGACACAATGAATTGCAAATTCTCTGGATGCAAATCCGTTGGATTTCTCTGTCTGGGATATTTTGAAGGCGAAGGTTGGCACTAAAAAATACCAAAGTTTGGACCACTTCAAACAAGCACTTCGCCGGGAATGGGCCAAAATACCGCAGACACTTGCGTGCAGCGTGCGATGCTTTCTTCGACCGTCTCAAGTCCATTATTCGTGCCAAAGGTGGACATATTAAAAACTACTGATACGATTTGAAAATTGATGTATTTTCCAACAGTTTTTGCTTTGTCACAATAAAATTTATCAAAAAAATAAAAAAATTATAGCATTTTTAAAAGTTGCAGTTCGAGTCAGTCAGGAGAGCCCAAAAACCCTTTTTTTTTAAATTTTTTAATTTGAAAAATTATACAGAAGACATTGATTTTGTTTAAGTAACCTTTTTGATTGTTTTTTTTTTTTTTTTACAGGGTACGTATCATATTTTGTTTATTTTGTTTATTTAGTAGCAGTTATCTTTACAATTTTATTTCATATTTTATTGTGAGTTTAGAGTGATTATTTTACTCTTAAATGCAAAATTTTTTAAAAAAATAAAGGATTTTTATGGAGAAATGTACTACTTCTGTTGTACCTGAAATTTCTCACACTCCTGAGCTATCAGAACGGTGTACTTCCGCGTCTGCAACTTCGGCATCAGCAGCTAAAATAAATGTTGTAAATTGTGAACCTTTTAAAAGTGACCTTCCCAACCTTCCTAACTTTGACCCAGTATTTTAAGCACTTATCAGAAAAATTTGTGGTTTGTTTTATTTTTTCACGTATACAGAAGAAACTTAACTGAAGTCAAGTTATCATTTAACGACACATAAAGATGGAAAAAATCATTGAATTGGGAAAAAGACCACCATTCGATCTTCAGCCAAGAATCTATTCTTGCGTTTCTGTCGCATTACTCTATCAGCACTCCTCTTTGGGCAGAATCGTTATCGGAAGTAAATTTTTTTATTTTATTTATTTATTTTTTTTTTTTTTTTTTTTTTTTGACAAAAATATTTAGAGCCATCAGAAATGGCTTAGACAGACTAACATCTTGGATATATACTTCACGCGCTCAAGGCTTCCTGCATATATGGTGGGATGCTGAGGAAATAATTTGCTTTGAGCTGTTACCTCAACCAGAACATCTCCGTAGGAGTATATACCCACAAGCTGTCAAACGTCCAGTGTACAGGAGTTTGATTAAAAAGATAATAGATTCACCAGATTCTTATTTTTTCCGAAGTCTGCGAAACTTTCTTTAAACTTTATAAAAAAAAATATAGACCTAAAAGATTGATTAATTGATTTTTGTATTAAGAATTTAAGCAGTGAAATCAAGATGGGTATCATGTTAGTACCAATATAGCTAAGAATGGTCCTGTAGTTACAAAAAAGATCTTTAATTTTTTATCTGCAAGCATATTATACATAAACGCTAAGATATTTGTAATATTCCACCAAAATTCATTCGTTTCCATGCAAAGATTTATTTATGATCTAAATGACAAAAACCTAAATAACAAACAATCAACAGTTTCCGGTGGAAAGTTTGTCAATTTGTGGTTTTAAAAATCTCAACAGTTTGTTGATCGTTGTCACTTCTGGCTCTTTTTTGTTTGTACCTATTTCGACACCAACACATATTTTAAAAGGTCAACATTAAATAAGTATGGTTTACATATGTAGAATAGTTGTGTGTTACTGTATTGTAACTACAAATGATTGGTTGGACTTACTTACTAATTGATAAACAATTATGTATATAAAAAAACACTTATATATTTATATTTGATTGCTTGGTTTTTTGTAAACAACAGTAGAACTTGTCCTCTCTACAGTAAAACACCATGTTCTTTAAAAATATATATATATATTTTTTTTTTACTCGATGTACTATTCAGTTTACATAACCCTTATCGTGTCACCCACGAGATTCGATTAACATAAGTTACAACGTGTTTTTTGTTTTAAAATGTTCTACTTCCAAATGTGTTTTATTTCTAAACTTAGACTACTAACAATTGAAAAATAAATATAAATCTATAGAATATGCAATTGATTTGAAAATATAAGCGGCCAGTGATGCAATTTGTCAAAGGGCTCGAAAGAATTTCGTGAAAACCCACAAATCTTAAAGTTGTTACGTAGTTTTATCAAACAATCAGAATTACGATTTGGCAGTTTGAATATCCCTTCGTAGCCATCAAGATAACGAAGCCTCTTCAAGGGCTTATGAGCTTTGTATTGGTGATAAAATTGATCCCTAATTCTTCAAAATCGTTGGTGACCAAACCCGTAAAGCGAGTGATAAGCACTACACTTGTGGCTGCGATTTCATACTTGGACATGTTTTGGTTTTGACAGAAAATCATCAATCGATGAACGGAATAAGAAACAATCGCCCATGTATTGCAACAATAAGTAGACAGGAGACATTCGTGATAGCAGTAAGCGCGCTTTGTTCAAAACTGTTTCAAAAACAATCCATACAAATTGTTCGTAATGTTGCTCCTGCAATTTTTTTTTTTTCTAAGCTTATTAACAATATATAATTAATATCCAATTCCAGCCAGATTCGACCACTTCTAAGTAGAAAACAGCGAACAAGTTTTATTCTTTTTTATTTGCTTGGATTAACTTTTAACTTGCATTTCTAAAAATAACTCAAAAATCCCATGACAGGGAAAGAAATGCTCAAGCAATAAGTATCCCATTCAAAGAATTGTCAAACATTTCTAAGTCTAAAGTTTGTGTTTCGAATTAAAAAAAAACAAACAAGGTCACTTTCTCGTTTATATACAACTTTATAAAGTGATGTGTAGCTGCTAACACGATGTATCTTTCAGATCAAAAAAATATAAATTGGTGAAGGGTAAATTGTGTTCATTACCTTATATCGTTGGCCGCCTCTGTACATTAAATATACCAAAAGGGGTTGCCTCACATTAACTCAGTCGCCGCCGTCCAATCCCTGAACTCAATTCAACCATGAACCAATTCACGAGAGTGATGGCGTTTAAAAATAGGTCACTTGTATAAAGTTAGCTGTTTGCTGATTATACATGTGTAAAATTTTCCTGTGATACTTTTGTACATGTTTAATCGAAAGGAAATTTTAAAATTAAAAATAAAATAAAATTTATCGCACAATATCGTGTCGAGTCTAAAATGTTTGTTTATTCATATATTAATTATGGTTACAGGGTCTTCTTGATAAATACCTCATCCCCAAAGCAAGTAACCCAGAAAGTAAGGTATTCTATCTAAAGATGAAGGGAGATTATTACAGGTATTTAGCTGAAGTGGCCACAGGAGACGCGCGCAGCAGTAAGTATATTATTTTTTATTTGTTTGTTATGCATTATTTATTTTAAGATGCATTTATTGTGTACCTTTTGATGATAAAATGTAATAAAAAAAAAAAAAAATTAATCAATTTTTCGCACAAAAAAAAAAATCAAAAAATAGCCGTTGTAGATGACTCCCAAACAGCTTACCAGGATGCATTTGAAATTAGCAAGGGTAAAATGCAACCAACACATCCAATCAGATTGGGTCTCGCACTCAATTTCTCAGTCTTCTATTATGAGATTCTTAATTCTCCAGACAAAGCTTGCCAATTGGCCAAACAGGTTATTATTAAAAAATAAAACACAAAAAATTAAAAGAAAAAATAATTACCAAACACGATATATTTTAAATGAAAGTAAAGTGTGAAATCGTTGCTGCAATCAGTTTGATTGGAAATAGGGGACATTTAAAATTTCTTTTAAGTAAAATGGTTGTCATCAGAACAAAACTGTTGGGAGATCTTAAATTAAATTGGAATTTATCCTTCTTCCACATAAGTCACATTTTTAAATCATACTAACCTTTTATTTCACTTATTAGAACAATTCACAATTTTTTTTTGTTTTTTTTTTTTCATTAAAAAAAAAATAATAATAATTCTTTATTTTCTTTATTTTATTCTTCGACTTAAATATAAAAAAAAATCAAAACGAAATCGTATATTAAAATTATCTCATTGGCAACATCTCTCTCATGAATTATCAGCTGTGGTAGAAGATTCTCAAAAGGCATATCAGGAGGCATTCGATATTGCCAAAACAAAAATGCAACCAACTCATCCGATCAGATTAGGTCTTGCACTCAACTTCTCGGTCTTCTATTATGAAATTATAAATTCACCAGCGAGGGCTTGTCATTTAGCTAAACAGGTTTATTGCTATAAAAATCTTTATTCTTCTCCTACATATGTATATTAATTAAAGTGCATTTTTTTTTTCTTTTTTTTCTAATCTATTTGTGACTCTGAGTATATGTAACTTTTTAAAGATAATAATACTATCCTATCCGCTGTTTCTCCCATCCACTGTTTTATAAATATCCATTGTAAAATAAACCCACTGCTCTAGTCATAGTACATAGACTTGTATTATAGTCTAATTTTGTATTACCTTTTTTCCTTCTTTAAATTAGAAGCTTTATCTAATGAAGGCCACCATTCAATTGTGTTTTTGGTGTATAATTATGTGTGGATTTTGTTTTTCTAAATGTGCTCTCCAACAAAAAAAAAAAATAATAATAATAATAATAATAATATTAATCCTTAAAAAAAGTGCTCATCAATCAAATTTCATACAAAATTGCATCTAACTGAATTTAAAATCTCGCCTTTGCTAGTTGAAAAAACAGTTAAATATATATTTGAAAATTACGTCCCACATAACATCTTAAGTACTAACTCTTCATGATTTTATTGCTACAGAATCTCTGCCAGTCTGTCTTGGGAGAAACTAGATTTGAAAATAATAATTCATAAATTCCTAATTTGATATGTCTGTCTATCGGGAGATCCTCTAATGTATTACCACTTTTTGAAAACCTTTTTCAAATTTCATCCTTTAATTGTGATTTTATGCTGTATTGTCTAGGCACGTGAAATATTGTCGTCGTTCATGATCAATTTGTACAACAAAAAAATCTAATAAGTCTTAGCTCCTCCGTTCATATACTGCTATACAAGAAACAAAAACGATTTTTACTGAATGGACGACAAAAAGTAAATTTTCGTAATTCTCATTACTTTTAGCGATGCATTCTATTTCTGTAAGCCGCCGGACTCTTTGGAAATAATTTATTTACTAACTTCTCTAATCTAAAGATAGGACATATAGTATCAATAATGCTTCCCTGTAACCTTGCTCACAATTCTCTTACAAATGATATTTTTCTCAGTTTATCTTCATTTTGTATTCCTCCCCCATTTTTCTTGGTCAGGGTTGTTGGGGGTTCGAATTTACTTCTTCATTTACCAGAATTTTACCAGACAAAATACAGCCAAAATCCCCAAGTCTGAATACAAAAAAGTTTTGATTCGTAACAGCCAAAGACAAACCAAAGTTGTGCGCCACTTTTTTTTTTTTCTTTTTAATTAGAAGTGACTAGAAATGAAAACGCAACTTTTTTAGGTTATGACAATTTATTTTTCAATATAATCCCCCTTCATTCAACTCGATACGCTTTTCCCAGCGGTGTTGTAACTTTTGTATGGTACAACTTTTGTTGGCCTGCAAAATACTCCGCGGCGGCGCGCGATGACTTCCTCGTTCGACCAGTACTTCTTTCCGGCGAGGGATTTTTTTAAAGTTTCAGAACAAAAAGAAGTCACAAGGAGGCAAGTCCGGTGGATACGGAGGATGGAGGAGCAATTCGTAGTGCAATTCGACCAATTTGGCTGTGGCGACTATAGTATAGAGGTGTGAGCCGGTGCGTTATCGTGGTGGAAGAGCACTTTTTTCTTCGCCAAATAAATCGACGCAGTATGCTACTCTGATTGCTTTTGGAGAAGAGTCCAAATAGTCAACGTGAACAACACCTCGCACGTCCCATAAAACGGTGGCCATAATCTTTCCGACCGAAGGCATCGGCTTCGCCTTCTTTGGAGCACGTTCACCAGGGAAAATCCATTGTTTCGATTGTTTTTTGGTCTTCGGTCTTTGGTGTGTACCACCCAATAAATCCATGTCTCATGAACGGCCACGAAACGACGCAGACATTTCTCCGGATTTCGATTAAACGATCAACAATTTCAACAATTAGAAAATGAGCTACGAGTTAAACTTAAATCAATTAAGCTGCAGAGAAAGAGAAAACAAATGACTAGGAATTTTGTGATGAATGAGAACATCAATGACGAGATAAAAATCATTAAATTCAAATTTAAAGCGCATGCATGTATTTTATGTATTAAAGTCTCTCATACTTACATATGTCTAGGTCGTGTCTATAAAATAATATCGTACTAGTACATATGTACATATGCTATGATTGCATATACTAGTTTGCTTGATTAACGTTAAAAAAAACAATTGCTATAAGGGTTCAAATTTATGTGTGCTCTTTCAATTAACATTTGACTTGTAAGATTTACAAAAACAAATATTCCCTAATAGGCCATGAATGCTTAAGAAAAATAAAAAATAAATAAATAAAAACTATACGTAAAGAATACTATCATTTGAATAAAGATTGTTTTATTACCATTTAAAAGTTAATGTTATTTATGAAGGAAGAATGCTTTGCAGCAATGATTTTACTTCGTGTATCGTGTTTTATTATTTTTTTTTTTTAATTTTTTCTACTAATTTTTTTTATTATTATTATGAAATACAATTTATTAAAATATTATTTTCGTTTGATAAAGGCATTCGATGATGCGATAGCTGAACTGGATACACTGAATGAAGATTCTTACAAAGACTCAACACTCATCATGCAACTGTTGAGAGACAACCTCACCCTCTGGACATCGGACACGCAAGGGGATGCTGATGAACCACAGGAAGGTGGTGACAACTAACCAAACTAAATGTTCCCTTTTGACTATGCAAATATTAATTAAAAGAAAACAAAAAAAAAAAAAACCAACAAAATTAAAAGTAAAATGAAACAACAAAACAAACAGCAAAATAAAAACATAAAATTATAACAAAGAAAACAAAAAATTCATAAAAAACAATTCAACAAAGATAAAATCTTTAAATGAACATACAATTTTAAACAGAAAACAAGAACTTTCAAATAAAAAATCATCAGCAGTAAAACATTTATCAGAGAAGAGACAGAAATTAATAAGAAAAAAAAACAAAACAAAACAAAAAACCACAGCAACGGAAAAAACTTAAAAAAAAAAAACAGAAAGGTCCGGGTTTCCTTCTCTTCTTTTCGTTCGTTCCTTCAGCCGAGATTGTTTTTTTTTTTTTTTTTTTTTTTTTTTCTTCGGAGAAAATAGTAAAACTAACCTTTGATTTAAAAAAGAAAAAAAAGAATACATTATTTATTACTTTTTTTAATAAATAATTGTTTTTTTTTTTTGTTGTTTTTTACATTAATTTTTTTATAATATATACATAATTATATACAATTTCAATGCATCTCGGTGTGGATGTTCAAACGCAAAACACAATTAGTTTTCTTTTTTTTTCTAAATGTAGTTTTGGTTACTTGTCAGAAATTTAGAAAACATTTTCAGCTGTTATTTCTTTTGTAAAGAATTCGAAAATAAAAACAAAAATAAGAAAAGAAACTATTAAAAATAAAAGAAGTTCTATAATATTGTTGTACAGCGCTACTATATAAAACAAAAAAGTAATAATGAATTTTTTTTTGTTTTACGTTTTTTTTTTTTTTCATTGTACTTTTGTTTTCTTTGCCTTAGTTTCATCATGTTCGTTATTTGCAATAAAACAAAATCAAATTAAGAAAATATATAAACTATATATATATACATTTAAATTAACTTCAAACAAATAATAGAATACTTTTTGTCCAAAAACAAAACAGAGAAGTGAAACAAAATAAAAAAAAAAAAACAGAAAAAACGTTTCGAATATCTTTTTTTTATTTTTTTTTTTTTATTCCATCTGGGAATGCATATCTAGGATTCAGGCTTGTGATATGGTTGCCCTCGTTTTATCATTTGCATGCACGTTTCATTGGTTGTTATTCTTTGTGGATTAGTTTCGGAGTTTGGAGTTTTTCTTTTGTTGTTGTTTAGTTTTCCATGTTTATGATTTCTGTTTTTCTTCAATCTTTATTTCTTTTTTAGTTTTATTTTTTATTTTAAACATGAAAACTCAAAGTAACACTTTTTTAGAACGGTAAAGACAAAACAAAAAAAAAATAAAAAAATATTAAACCACGTTGTAATAAAAAAAGCAAAATATGCATTAAAATCGCTTCAATTAATCACTTTAAAAAGAGTAAAAAATAAATGAATAGAATTATTCTTGATACAAATTAAGTAATATTGCCAATTCTTAAATCTTTTATATATAAAGAAAAAACAAAAATATAAAAAAATGAAGTGCAATGCAAAAATAAAAGAAATCAAATGAGTCTTAAAAAAAGGAAATAAGAAAATTAAAAATAAAAAGAAAGATTAAATAAACTTGACTCTTGTTTTTAAGAACATCTAAAACAATATGAACGGAAAAATAGAATTTTGTTTTGTTTATTTGTTTTGTTCCTATGAAAAAAAAAAATTAAATAAAACAAAAGAAAACAATTTATATTTTTTGACTTAATTGCAGCAAAGCTATATTTACTTAAAAAGTAAAATAAAAACAAAATAATTTAAAAATAAAAAAAAAAAAGAATTTCAAATTTGTTTTGAAAGCAGATTTTCTCAATCTTCCGATCTCATTATCTATCCATTTTCGAGGGTAGATTTTTTTTTTCCTATTCGCAGACAAATCTTTTAGGCTTTAGCTTTTTTTTTTTGAGGGTATCTTAAATACAAAAAAAAAAAAAGGTGTCCTCTAAAATTTTTAATCTGTTCTTCACCTACTCTCATTTTCTGAATATATTTTTTGTCTTCATTTTTGAAAAAAAAAAGTTTCTTAAATTTTCTTTCGTGTGATTCTTTTAACTGTATTTGTGTTGTCGCTGTGGATATCAAGAGAACTCTTGTCGTTAAATATGAACATTACATTTAGAGTTTTTTCTTTATTTTTTATGCGATTTTTTTTTTAAAGTTTCTTATTAGAAATCAAAAAAAAAGAAGTCCATATACATATACTCGTAAATGCGTGAGTGTGAAATATAAAAGTGTTTTGTGTATCACTTCAATATACTCGTATAAAAACTTACATTTACATATAAATGTATACTCGTACATATGCTGTCTCAGTAATCGTTATAGTACTTATTGCACATCTTTGTACATCCTTCCACCAACTCTTTAACTTTTTTCAACTCTTAAGCATGTTCTTTTGTTCTATGAGGTCGGTGTATTAAAGAAACAATCAATTGCTATCAATAAAATTTTCAATTATGCAACAATGCGTTCTTGTTGAGCACACAAATTAAGTGTTAGTCGTTGTACGATAACGAGACGTATCCAAACTGCGTATTTTTAAACTGTTACGTGTTTCTTTTTTTCTTTTTTTTTTTCTTTATATGGTGTAAATTCCATTCGCTTTGTAAGCTCAAATATGTAATCGTTAAACGTATTTCAGCTTGGTGGTAAAGAAAAAAAAAATTGTTTTTAGAATTTCGGTAAGTAAGGCGCAAGTATTATTTACGTATATGTGTACACTGTTCGTAATAACAATTAAAATTCATTAAATGATACATCTTATTCGTTGTTTTCTTTACTTTTATGCATATACAAATGTATAACTCGTGTAATGCTTGGACATCCACTGATTATGATGTGATTTTTTGTTTATTTTATTACGATTATTTAAATTTCGATTTATAATTCTAATTCGAACAGATGGAAAGATTACAAAAACAAAATCAAGTTTAACAACCTGTATCAGGTGAAAAAAAAAGAAAATTATAAAAAAAAGACAAAAAGCTCCTTAAAATCGAAAATTCTATGTTTAAAGAAATTGTGCTTTTTCGCTGAAGAATTGTGTAAAAAAAAACTATAAGGTTTGCATTATTTATCAAATATAATGCCGTTTGAATTTTCTTTTTTTATGCCTTGATGACTACCTTTTCATTTTTCTTTTCTACTTGTATTTGTTATATTCCCCATGCTTATTTCTATAAGAAAGTAAATAAAAAAAAGAACATATTCCATTAAAAAAAGAAACAAAAGCAAATATAACCTATAAAAAAACAATTGCCTTTAAAAAATCCATTCATCTCTTCATATTCCGATTTAAAAAGGGAAAACTATATGTTACACTTTAAAACATATAATTTTCTCTTTGTAGAAAAAAACAAAATAATACAATTAAATTCTAAAAAGAAAAAATAAATAATAATAAAAAGTTTAACTGGCGCGAAAACAAGAATGCAAATCAAAAGAAAAAAAGTCTGGCATTGTGTAAAATAATGTATGTATTTTCCTAACGACAAAATAACTGCAAATATATAATTACCGTTACTGATACATTTATAAATTAATAATAAAAAAAAACATGAAAAATTAAAACTACTTCAAAAGGGACTAACAAAAAAGTATTTATTATTTTTTAAATTGGAAAATGCAAAAAATGGATAAGAAAACTCTTAAAAAGTAGAATAAAATAAAAGAATACAAAAGAACAATTAATGAAAGTTTAAAAATAATAAGAAAAAATGAAACATTTAACACAATTATTGTCCAGCAAAAATTATTATACAAAACAAAAAAAAAAAAAAAAAAAAAAAAAAAAAAAAAAAATAGGAAGAATCAGACGTATGATGAGGAGGGAAAATTTATTTAAGTTTATTGAAATTACAGTTTCTTAATTAAAATAAAAAAGGCGTTTTATTTCAATGTACGGTGTGGAACGGTTAAGTACCCCTGCGAATATTTATCATTTTCACTACGACTTAAATCAGACTCTGGCCAACTCAAGTCTCTTTATCGGTCTGGCTAAACACCATAAAGCTAGAAATATGCATTTTGGTCCATGTCAATCTTGAAGCGCAATAATACTTTTGATCTTCAATGACTTTTGACGCATTAATTTTAGGGCGACACTTATAAGCACACACGCATATATGTGAAAGATGTTATTTTCGATAAGGGTCCAAACATAAAACATCTGTATATCGGGGGTATACATTTCTGACACTTTCCCCTTGACCATATGTTTTTTTCTCAATATATGTCACGAAATCTCCCATAAAAATCTTCGACTCATTATCCGGAACTCGGATAAGCATCCAGTTCCTCCAAAACACTTATTTATAATGATCACGTTTTAATACACCCACATACTGTATTTCGCCAAACACTACAATTATGCGTTTTCATCTCAAATAGGTTGTCTTGTCAATAAAATCTTGTTTGTTTGGTTCGATTACTGGGGCAAGATGACAAATATAAGGAATTGGAAAACCAAAATCCGCTTTCCACTGATCACCTCTACCGTATGACCCTGCCTGTGAATACGTGTGAATTGTCATCAATGTCAATTTCTCTCCCATAAAACCCGCTCATTTTACTCAAAAAACGTCATCCACATTACACATACATAGTGAACTTTGCATGCGAATTGCTCTTATTCTAGCAAATTTTGGCAGGTTATAGAGATGTATAATTTGTTAGTAAGTCACTTACTGGGGCGTCTGTGCGATGGTTATGGGTTTGCAAAAGTATTAGTAGAGTTTGCCATCTAAGTAAGTCAAACTATTATTTAGTGATTTTTTGACTTTCGACAGATATGACACTTGTGAAAAGGTTGAATAGATTTACACCACTTTCATAAGACCCGTTTTATCCGGCTTGGTGAAATAATCTTTTATGCAAAATTATAACTGCTGCTCTTACAAAGTTATAAAGAATATATACACTTTGAAAAGTGCAGTTATTTTTTCATTAAAAACTTTACTTTTTTTTGTTAAGGTGAACGCACACTGAATATTTTTTGTGGACTGTCATTACTATTTTGCTTATCAATGTCTAATTTTTAAAAGAGAAACGTTTAACATTTATTAAATGAAGAAAATAAAAATTATTAATATTCATATACACTTCATATGCAGCCTATAAGCACTGTCAATGTCATCATCTGATTTATAATATGCAAGCCGGAAAGCTAAATTCTCTGATTTTGTTGGATTAGCAGTTCACTTTGAAGATCTCAGGTTCGCTTGATCTGAATCAGGGTAAGGAACACTTCGACAACTATTTCCATTGATTGGTGTATTTCTTGTTAACACAACTAGAGGTAGCTTGGCTCCATCATACAAGCAAATCAAACCAACGCCCATTAAAATTTTGTAACTATCTATCTTTTTAAAGAAGAGACAATGATGTAGGGTCAGATATTCCTTCTTCGTTATGCTTAAAACACTTGTGCAGCAAAGTGCCGCATGGGAACCGTGCATGCTTGTTGGCATAAGGTACATTTACGACCTAAATGTTCTATTAATGTGTTATAAGCGTTCCTGTTTCCAAATATTGTGAATTATTTTAATTTAAAAATCTTTTTAGTGAGAATAATTTACAAAATTTATTTTAAAAAAAAATCTCAGTCTTACAATTGATTATAAAGAGCTAATCGAATTCATGAACAACCCTGATGATAACAGATGTGTTATCATACAATATATCAAATGATCTGGAAATTCATGTAAAGATCTGTCAAATTTTACTGCACATGTGTTTCATGTGCGTTAATACAAGTAGACTTGTTTCCTGCAACCCCGTATGCGCGGCTACAACAAAGTTTAAATAAATCCTTCCAAAACAATCAAAAATTGCTTACAGTTTCTTGTGTTGTCGGTGTATTTATGCAGGTATATTAAACAGGAAGGTTCAATACGTTGGTTAATGGCGTTTTCGTTTGGGCTGTCAGAAGCCCGTTTTTTGTGTACTCCGATTTCCATTTATTTCCAAAGTAAAACTAAAAACTTATTCGGAATTATTACCTTTTTTATTTTTCAAACATATTTGATTGCGAATAAATTTTTAAACTTAAGGATAATAAATTGCCCAAAGACAGCCTGTTGCAACAAAACAGAAATTAAGTTTAATGCACAATACTATTTGACGTTTATACATTTTGACATAAAATCCAGGAGAGAAATTTTGATTCTCAAATGAAAACGAAAAGAAATTTTTTCTCCGGAGCACGGAGGAAAGGCCAAACGAAAACGCCATAAGTACTCGATCTTATTAATTTTCTCATTGCACAAATCATGTTTCCAGATTCCTCTCTTTTCTGTTTCACTTAGTCTTAGTCTTCCGTAAAATATGTTTTTTTTTTTTCTTTTTTTTAAGTGTAATTACATCATCTATATTTGCTTGTAATTATAAGCCTCGTTGGTGTACCTGTTTTGCAGGTTTTGTTTTAAATTTTTTTGTTCTTTACCGGTGAGGTACAGTTATGTCGTCACTGTCAAAAAATCAAAAATAAATTTCACTTAACGCTGTTTTATTAAATTTTTCTATAGCCGCCATGCATAGCATCTCAATTGTTTTGTTGTTGTAAATTTTGTTGAAATCTATTTTAAAATATATATAGGGTTATCTAACAACGACTTGACAACTTTTTTTTTTAAATAAAAGGCAAACCATTTGAGATATTTCAAAAACTTTATTATTGGCTTGAAGTGCAATCAAAACATTTATGAATGGAACTCGACTTCGTTCATATGGCCACCGCGGGCACGTTTGCAGCGGTCGATTCGTTGGACCCAATTTTCAACGACTCGGCCACACATTTCGGTCGAAACGGAAGCTATTTCGCGTTCAATGTTGGCTCTGAGCTCTTCCAACGTCGTCAGCGTGTTGGCATAAACCAATGACTTAACATAGCCCCACAGAAAATAGTCAAGCGGCGTTAAATCTCACGAACGAGGCGGCCAATCGACTGGCCCATGTATTGATATAACACTCTCACCATACTTACTCTTCAATAAATCGATTGTAGCGTGTGCTGTGTGGCTTGTGGCATCATCCTGTTGAAACCACATGTCGTCCAAGACCATATCTTCCAATTCGGGCCAAAAATAATCGGTGATCATGGCGCGATAACGCTGACCATTCACAGTAACGTGACGATCGTTATCGTCGACGAAAAATTATGGCCCAATAACGCCGCCGTCATGCAAACCGCACAAAACAGTTATTTTTTGTGGATGAAGTGGTGATTCATGAAGCACATGTGGGTTTTCACCCGACCAATAACGCATATTTTGCTTATTGACGAACCCATTGAGCCAAAAATGAGCTTCGTCGCTGAAGATGATTTTGCGATGAAATTCATCATATTGGCACATCTTCTCCAGAACCCAATCGGGGAACGTAGCTCGTAAGTGTACTTTTCCATGTTGAAAATGTTGAGTTTACTGAATAAATTGACAGTGACAGTTTGATGATTAGTAAAAAAAGTGCGTTCACAAATTAAATTCAAAGTTGTCAAGTCCCTATTGGAAAACCCTTTACTTACACATTAAAATGTCGTTTGCTTGGTAAATTAAATTTAGTTAAAAATATACTAAATTAACCTTTTTTTGAAAAGTCTAAGACTGTTTCCCTCGCTCCTTTATGTTTACATTGATCCAATCGTGCTGATCTCTTTTAGTCACGTTATTTTGGTAATTCATTTTCTTGCCTGTTCTCCTGAACTGTGACACATATAAAGTAAGCCAAAGCGAAAATGTTTTTGTAATTTTATTATAAAATTAAAAACATAATTTGTAAAATAAAATTAAGCATTCTTATACAACTACCATTGTTGGACATAATCAACTGAATTTGAATAAAAGTTGATAAAATATTTGAAAAAATTAACCGTCTTAGCTGTCAGAATAGTCTACGTATACGCAACAATCGATTTTGTAAAGGTCACCTTGAAATGTCATCTTGTGTCACCTTGGTGTAGTCACTCATGCCATTTCTTTGAAAAATTTTCCCAAAAATTCATCAAATTTCAAAGACAATTTCAATTATTTCCAGCCCGTGAAATAAAACGGACCTACTTCTCCAGTCGAGTTTAGTCTACAGGTAATCAGATTACATTACAATTCATTCGATTGCAATTATTCTAAGCTTAGAAAATTAACTTTTTAAATCGGTGTCATCCGTTAGTGACTTGATAAAGGAGAAATTAATTACGAGCAAGGAGCTAGTGGAGTTTGCGATAAAATTGTTAACTACCTACATTTAAGTGTTAAAAAAGAAAAGAAAAAGAACTTAAGGTCAAAACATGCCTGGTGATGATGTACATCAACGTTTCATTGAGCGCGGCTCGCACAAAGGAAAAGGCATCGCTGTCTTTACAAGTGGTGGCGATTCTCAAGGTATGAATGCAGCCGTACGTGCTGTTGTGCGCATGGGAATCTATTTAGGATGCAAGGTAAACTTTTCTTCTTTTTTTTTCTTTTTTTTTTTTAATCTAATCCATATTGGTGAGTGTTTGTGCGTTCTATTCTTATAACCTTGTGCAATATATTTTCTACGAAAGATGTGGTTGTTTAGATTAAGTAGAATCAATGATACATAGACTCGTACTATCAACAATTTCGGTATTGGTTTTATATTTATGTTTTCCATTTTGTAATTGAGTTGTAAATTTTTTATGTTGCTACTTACTAGCTTAATACTAATTATCATAACTAGCCTTCGAAAATGATTTATTTTATGTAACGCTGGATCTAAACGAGTCCAGAAGATTTCAACTTTTAATGCCGGTTACTAAGCATGTCCTTGAACATATTTATACTCTAGCACATTTGTCAAAAGAAAAAAACAAAACGTAGACTTAACAAATTTGTTGAACCTTTACCTTGTTGCTAAATTGATAAATTAAATTATTGATGAATTTTATTGGTACGCACATGGTTTGCCCCATCTCGTAGAAAATGAGGCGTTCTTACATTTTAGTACATATATTCAGTTGACACTAAAAATCGAGCGCAAATTTAAATTGTGCTTTATTACTTCATTATCAACTCCCCATACTCCAGTGGGTGGGATAGCATCTTTTAAATTAAGCAATTCAGTCAATTGTGTTGATGACAATAATTGAAATTCAATTAAATTGTTGAATCCAATACTTAACTAGAATACTTAAAAGAATAATTTAATAATTTAAAGTCATCGCATGAATACAATGGTTTTAGGTTGGTTGAGACAAATCCATCTATCTATTAAAACTATCCTATGTTGTGTTTCCATGAGTGATTGCAGTTTTCATGTTCGCAAGATTTATCATATTTCAAAAATGACTACATGATACAGGTCCTTTAGAAGCATATAATATATATATATATATAATAAGTTCTTTTCTGGTGTAAATCAGAGTTATAGCACATAAACAGAACACAGCATATTTACACAAAAACGTGGCAATTGTTTATTAAAACCCATTAGCTTCAAATAAATTTGGCCTACTCTCTACTAGTCACATAAGGCCCAGCATACATTTATTTATTTATTTTTTTTTTTTTAAGAACTTCAAGCACTGTCCCATCTTAGAGAATTGAATGAGTCACGTTCCACTTCATTTCACAAAAAATATTGTAGTAAAACAATTATGCCAATAAACTTATAAATTCTCTTAATTACTTTCTCCGTTAAGTTTATTTGTGTGGCAATGTTGGATTATCAACATAAGGCAATATCTCGTATCCTACTCCGATTGTTATTGTGCTTGTTAGTATTTAGCATCAACATTGCATCATAGTTCGAGTGCTCTAAACAGGTTACCAAAGCAAGGTTAATCCTTTTTCCTCTTTGATAAATCTTTTTAATAGTTGACAGTCATTTAAATTAAACATTTTTGTCGTAGCTTCAAATTTCTCTATCCAAGCTGAAAACAAATCAGTTTTTACAATTCAGGGATATAACCCAGGTGAATTTAAACGTGCCACACAAGTCAATTGAAGTGCCTACATAAAACCTAAATTCAAATTAAAATTTGAAAATGAATCAATTCAACATAACTCGGCGTAGTTTTTATATTTCATGAGCTATGATAAAGTGTCTTATGAATAAGACTTACACTGCAGATTGTTATCGGTAATTTATGTAAGGCTTTAGCAGAGGGTGAAGGTGAAAACGGTATCCTGTTCCCTCTGCCTTGGTGCATGTGCTCTGTTAAATTCTGTCAAAAATTCAGATTTCTATGCTCAATAACATATTCTTTATCATTTTGCAGTTACCAAGTTTCAGTAAGATTATTTCTGCCCTTCCCCATTTTTCTGTGGTTAACATCTGAGTAATTCCGATATCTGCAGTAATATATATTATATAAAAGACGTATAACCTAGCGTCGATGGACGCATTACTTTACATATGCGGAATCATCTTCTTCTCTTGCTTTTCATATAGACCTACCATAATCAAACTACCAGCTGCTTTGTTTATTTGTATAAATAACGTATTTGAAATCAAATCAATCCTGGCTAACAGTACCGCTGATACCTTCTTAAAAATGTCACCTAAAAATCTTCATGAAAATTATATTTTACAAGCTAAATGTAAATATTTACTGCTTTCAATTGTTGGCGGGCGGGTCTTGAAATTGCAATTTTTTTTTTTTGTAAGAATAACTAAAAAATATACATATTTTCAATAAAGTATGTAAATAGAGTTGTGCAGTTTGTTACCATCTTCGTGATATGAGATTTACTTTTAGAGCGAGATTTGGAAATTTATTTAATAAAACTGAGCTTACGAGTCACGGAAACCGGATATAAACGCCTCTTTAGTAGGATATTCTCAGTTTCGACTCGATTGTAAGCAAATACATTAAATAATCAATCTATGACAGGAGTTACATTTCTGTCGAAAATCTGGTGTATATGAAGATAGTTTGTAGATCAACTCATTGATTTACTAGACCAGACACAAAAAAACCATGGATTTTAGGAAAAAGAAATTGCGTTCAATATGAATCATTCTTGCATACAGCTAGAACCCAAAAATCTTAACAAAACATTGTGATTTTTTTTTGTCCAAAGACGTGATATTTCAGATGTCCAAACAGGACTTGGGAGAGGAGCACCAAGTGAGAGTCACATAATGTATTACCTTAGCAACTTTAGTATTGATTTAGCGTTACCATTATACCATTTTTGAAATAATTTACAAAGAACGCGTACTACCAAAATGCAAAAAAAAAAAAAAAAAAATTACAAAAATATCCAGACATGAATAGATTCGATCGTAGCTTATACTGCCTGTTTAATATAAATGCAAAAATCAGTTTTTACTTTCTCTGCAAATAATGTTATATTATATTAAGTAACCTTCCAGAAAACCCACATTGAACTTGAACTTGAAATTTAAAATAAAAAATAATAAAACTTCATTATTACAGGTATACTTCATCCGAGAGGGCTACCAAGGCATGGTTGATGGCGGCCAAAATATAGTCGAAGCTAACTGGGCTTCAGTATCGAGTATTATTCATCGTGGTGGTACTGTCATTGGCTCTGCCCGCTGTAGTGATTTCCGTCAAAGGGAAGGCCGTCTAAAGGCTGCGCAAAATTTAATCCAAAAAGGAATTACCAACTTGGTGGTCATTGGAGGCGATGGCTCCCTGACTGGTGCCAATCTTTTCCGTCAAGAATGGTCTGACTTGTTGGATGAACTCTTAAAAACTGAAAGAATTACACCCGAACAAAGAAAAAAAAATGATTGCTTACATATTGTCGGCATGGTAAATAAGCTTTTATTTATTGTCAAAAAATGCTTATTAATTATGAATGTTTAAAATTGTAGGTTGGTTCGATTGATAATGACTTTTGTGGCACTGACATGACAATTGGTACAGATTCTGCATTGCATCGTATTATTGAAGCTATTGATGCTATTGTAAGCACTGCATACTCACATCAAAGAACATTCATTATGGAGGTAATGGGACGTCACTGCGGGTAAGTTTCACCCAAGTTGGTTTTTAAATACTTTAGAAAAATGCAAATTAAAAATCAAATTTGTTTCTAAGTTGACATAATACTGCAGATTATTATCTATTTTATTTACATAAGTTATTCAATAATAAAGTAAATAAATTGTTAAATAACTACTGTAGTTACCTGCCAGTAGTAACAGGTTCAATATCTGAAGCAGACTACGTATTTTGTCCAGAATCGCCACCACCTAATGATTGGCCAGAGAAACTATGCAATAAACTAATACAGGCAAGCCTTGTTCCCTTTTGATGAAACGTTTTTATCTTTTTACAACGAATAATTTCAATCATGTAAATTTGTTTTCCACCTTTTCGTGTTTATTTTCTACCAATGAAAAAATATCATTCAAAATCAAAATCAAAATCAGTATCATGTTGTCTTCCTATTGCATAAAGACGAATCCAAATTGGTCAATTGATTTGGAAATATTGTTAGTTTAAGTGTAGAGTTTAAATAAATAGATTGTTAACTAGTTGTCTAACTGAGAAAGTTTTTTTTTTTTTTTTTTGTATAATTAACTTTTAACTGTTTGTGTAAGCCAAAGTCACACACTACATACATTCTATGACACCGTACAACAATAAATTATTTATTATTATGTAGATTGTGATTATTTATAATTTTTTACAGTTATTTGGCCCTTGTTGCTGGACTTACGTGTGAGGCTGATTACATTTTTATTCCTGAATCTCCGCCTAAGGCTGATTGGCCAATTAGAATCTGCCAGCAATTGAGTCAGGCAAGAAGAAATAAATGTGAAAATAAATTAGCAAAATTGTTTTTATTTTCTATTAGTTGCTGTTTCTTCAAATTTTTAAAATTGCACCAATTGGCTATGTTGTTGTTGTGGAAAAGATTTAAAACAAATCTTTACGAATTGGAATGACCTAATTTTGATTGGACTTATAAATATTGCCATCGTTCTATTATTCATTTGTGTCATACACCTCTACTATTATAGAATGATGACAATTTGCACAATTATTTGATTAACAATTTCTTTTTGATATTTATTTCTTTTTTTCTTTTCAATTCCATGTGCTTCAAGCATCCTAGTTGACATAAGCTATTGAAAAAAACAAAAAAAAAAAAAATGTTTTAGAATAGAAAACGTCTAAAATGTCTGCAATGGTGAAACATTGTGCGCTATGTAATCTGCTTTAATTTTCTTTTCTTTTCTGTTTTGTTTCCATAATCTATTTATTTTTAGATTTTTTTTTTTTTTTTTGCATTATTACCGTGTCAATTCATATCGTTGCCATTTACAACATTTCATCCATAATTATCGATTAAGTAATAAATTATTAAAATTGAAATGAATTAGAAATTTTTCCTACAGATATATTTCGTTTCATTTCTGATAGTAGTACGAATTTGGGTTATTTATTAATTAAAATTATTGATATACGTTTGTAATTAATATATGTTTGTGTTACCCCATATACTCGTAGAGCCAGTGTATCCTATTTACTTCTTAGCTTCCTTGATATTGAAATTGAAATTTATTATAAAATAACAATATTATTCACCTTTCGACGAGAAATTTGTTTGTAACGTTATTTTAAACAACTTATGCGTTGAAAATCATTTAGCTGTTCCGAAAAAAGGTTAACTTATACAGCAACGGTAACAACTGTAAGTGTGTGAAACAGAACAAAGTTCTGTTTTTACGTAGTCGTTTAACTAGAAATGAGCCTCATCACTGAACAAAATTGTACGGTAAAAAACTGTGTCAACTTCCAGTTGATGAAAAACCCAATCACTGACATCCGACGAAATAAATGGTCACGCGACTTCAGCTCTTGTACCAATTGAATCTTATACGTCGTGAAACCAAGATCTTTATGCAGAATTTTCCAGATAGCGGCTGGACAAAGGCCAAGTTGCTGCAAACGACGACGAGTCAATAAATTGGGGTTCTCTTTAGCACATATATGCAATATCAGTGCGATATTTTCTTTTGAACTCATTGTTCTCGATGTTGAAGGTATGTGAGTACCAATAGCGTGAATCGGATGCGAATTTTTTTCAATAATTCGATAAATAGCGCGCTCAGATTGTAGATGATGTCTAGCGTAAAAATGAACGTCGTGTTCACATTTTCATGGGGATGAAAGGTTTTTTGACAAGCGCAACACTTGAATCGGACCATTTTTAATATCTAAATTTGAGCACTTGGCGCGAAACATACTTTTTTTTCGTCTTTACACTTACTTTCTCATCAACGATCAAAACGAATATAAAAAAACATGTCAGAAATGGAACGAATATGGGAAACGTCATACCTCACCCGAAAATACACTTTAGAAATGGATTTTCGGTGCAAGTAGCCCTTCTTCTTCCCACTTAAATAATAATTATTAATTATACTTACATATAAAGAATACCAAACTATGTATAATTTGGAAAGCGCTGTTATGCTATCAGTTTATGTAATAATTTGCTTATCCCAAACAAAATCCCAAACGGAACAAGTAAATCCGTCAACAGATCAAATACGAGGCTACAATAAGGGAACTTTAGATCACAACTGCGGTTTCTCTAGCAATATTCGTAATTAATGATTGATAAAGCTCACTTGGAGCAAAGGCGAAAGGGACAACTTCCTGCAAAGTTAAACTCTTTATCAAGCTCTTTATAATGAGTGAATCGTATCATACACTACAATTTATCAGGAATTTTCGTTTTTGGCTTTAATTGAGCACTAAAAAATCAATTATTTTAAATGTTGTTACCTAACATGGAGTTAAGCTACCATCCTTAACGCAGTGTTTCATCTTTAGTTTTGTAGCATTTTGTTAAGGTTCAAATACATTTACATTAAATTTTTCTGATGCTTGTCTGATTAATTATACAATATTATCCATAAGAATAAATTTCATAGAACTGGTACAAGTACGGGGACTATTTATATTTTGTCGATTGATACTCTAATTGACTTGGGTTGAAACAAGCCGTGGTTTCTTCTTTATTCTCTTTCCTATTTGCTCGTGCGCTATTATTAGCTTCAAAACTTAGTCAGATGTATGTACTAGGTGTACCGGTATGAAGTGAGCGTTTTTTTTTTTTTTGTGAAAATAAAACACTAATTTTTAATGGGAAAGTAAAAAATATTTTATTCAAATTATTGGCCATTACTTTCTACACATTCGATGCAAAACTGATTTTTTATGGTGTCTTTGAAGCAAAATTTCACAAGTGGTTTTCCGGTTTTCCATCTGTCTTTCATATAATTCATGTGGCACCCATTTTTCAAACTTTTGGATCTTTCCCATAGCTTTAAAACGGTCAGAAATTGTTTGTTATGCAACATTTAACATTTCTGTCATTTGTTTCTGACACAAAGTGTCATCTTCATCCAATATTGTTTGCAATTCAACGTTTTCAAACTTTTTTTGTGGTCTTCCACGTTATTCATTTCTCACATCTTGCTTCTGATAGAGCATGCCTCGACAAGCATTCGATGCGACTCTGCTCAATGACTTGATGTATCCTAAATATGTTTGACAGGTGTCAAAGCAACCAAAGAAAAATAAAAATAAAGGCCCGTTCACAATAAATGTTCCCAGCTGTCGGATTTGTTTACGGGTACTTCAAGTCTAGCTAGAACTTAAACACCTCTCACTATCTCTCTGAAAACATGTTCCTCACTCCGTGGGGGCTTTTTTCTATCATTTTTGTAAGCTCAAGACTTGATTCAACGAGTTTGGCAAAATTACAGGATCCCACAAATATCTTACTCGCTATGACACAAAATCAAGTTCAGAAAACTGGGTTTCTCCGGATTAGTTCTTTCACTGCTTTTAACATACATCATCTTTTAGCCCGTACTGCGCTTTATATAACTCGGCGAAGCGAAGAATGAACTGGGAAACAAACTACAATGGCACTATTCCTATACTCTTGCAATGATAGTACAAAAAATTGATTTTCCTTAATATCACAAGCTGATCCCTAACTGGCAAATAGCTATTACTGATAAATTCATGTGTTCTGAAAAAAAAAAAATTAGTTGTACTATATCTAATATTATTTTTGTGCGTTTAGCGGTGGAAATAGTGTAACAGAAATTATAGCAGAACTATGTACATTGAGAGTCTTAATGATTCTGTTAAAAAATAAAATATATCACTCAGTACGCTGTCTCATGTCGTCTTAAATAAACTGTCTGGAAATTACTATCAATTTATAATATAGTTAAGTTCAAAGAGAAGGGTAGGAAACAAATTTAAAAACTACTTGAAAAAAATATGATTTTTAAATGTAAGTAAAAATAATTTAAAGCGATTAATCCATCGGTACCCTAGTACCTTAGAACCATCAATAAAGAATAAATATATACAAATTAAATATAATTTTTCGCACTGTAGTTAACTTGACGTATTCTGGATTCAAAATACTAACTCAAAAAAGAAAAAAAAAAAAAAACAATAAAAAATATCATAAAATCCACTTCTTTCTCATTTGCTTGTTTTTTATTTCCCCTTTTATGTTTTCTATTTTCTTACCGCCTTAGCTACTTAGCTATTGCATCTGCATTAGCAAGTGAAGCTGATTACATTTTTATACCTGAAGATCCAGCTGTTACTAATTGGCCGGAAAAGTTATGCACAAAATTGTATCAGGTCAGAATAATTACCAGACAGAAAAATATTTTATTTACACATATGTATAAAGTGCTATTTTGGTATGATCTTATTTTTAAGTATGTTTTAATATATGATAGAAGAAAAAAAAAGTTTACACTCTACACAAGACTCCGCTGTGATGTTTTATTTAATCAAAAAGTAAATAACAAAATTTAACAATCAAAAGTTTCTGTCCCCTCAAGTACCATAGTTATTCACACATTCTTCACTTGTATTGTTCAAAATATATTTTTCAATATATTTATGTATGTATATATGTACTTAAACATGTATATAGCTTTGAATCGCTTCTCTTTTGTTTTAGTAAATAACAATTTATTTATTGTTGTATATCTGTTTTAGATATTGTTTTTCTTTTACTGTTGTCAATAAGGATGTCTACGTTAATTCTTAAAGCCTAGTTTTATAGTATATGTTGTTTTTTTTTTTATTTTCATTATCAGTCATTCATCTTCATCTCGAAACAAAATTGGTGCTGGTAATATTCTTATAATTTTTGCATTCTGTTTTTTAATTTGGTAACTTCTATTTTCTGAATAAACATTTTCATATAATATTTGTTATATCACTTGTAATTTTTTTTTTTCATAAATCATGTAACTGCTTAATTAATTTAAAAGGACAATTTGATGTAAAAAGTTCGATTAGATTTTTTTTTTATTCCAATTATTTAGTGTCTTCTTCTAAAAGGCATGGAAGGTGAGGGCATTTGAACAATAACACCAAAAGCATATTGATCATGCAGAGGTGTTCGTTTGCTGAAATTAGCTTTTGTTTCTACATATGGATTTATTTTCATTATGGTTACTTTATAAACATTTGCAAATAAAACCTATTTCTGTTTTGTCTTTATATATGATCTCTTATAGACTGTTGTGAACAACCTATAAACGACAATAAACAACTACAACAGATTTTCAACGTAAAGATAAAGAAGCTGCTGAGAAAGAATATATTTTACATAAAATAAAAAAATATTTTAAAAATAATTAAATTGGATTTAAACAAAAACGCACGAATTTCATCAGTTAAGTTAAGTTATCATAGATAGATAGTTTAAGGACAAGCTTTATGCCTTCATTATTGCACGCGAATTTCAAATTTTTAGCCCTGTCTTACCTTCTACTTATGGGTAGCTTAGTTGATTTTGCTCTCCCAAAATTAAATAGCTCATTGAACTGAATAAAATTAATACATCTTGACTAACAGAGTATTGCAGCTCGGTATTTCTCTTTCCGTCATTCGAAAATAAGACTCTTAGATACTTAAATTTCTATACGTGTTTCAATGGGACTGCTTTAAGAAACAAATATCACAACTGATACATCTACGCGCATCCTTATTCCAACGTCAGCACACACAGTCCTTAAATTCCGCGCTAAAGCTCTTTCTAAAAGGACCCAATGATGACCGAATCATTTGCGAAAGTTCCGAAAGTTGCGAAAGTATACCATTTTATTACTTTCCTTATCTGAAACATCTAATTTAAATACATAGATATACTCATATGATAAAAATGTGAATTTATAAAATGCTGTTTTGGCGACTCCCTATCATGGATAGTCTACGAGGGCACGTGTATTGTATGATAGAATGTTTTTCAAAGTAAAAGCAAATTTTGTTTTAAGACATCCTACCTCCACTCGACCACAGCTCTACCCCCCAACTTCAAGATCTTAGCCAAGACGAGTGACACTCGATGTAATGTCTTTCTCTCTCGTTGCATAGAAGGCAAATAGCTGAAGCTATGTAATACCACAGTTTTCAGATTTTGTTATCAGCTTCTTAGAACTCATATCTTGATTTTTGATCTTTTTAATGGGGCTAAGAGTGGCTAAATGGCTGATAGAATTCTGCCAAGAAAACGGTTTAACAATAATGAATACATGGTTCAAGCTGCCAACAAGCACGGTATAAACCTGGATATCCCCAAGACATACTTCAAATTCCATAGCACGAAACCGAATACACTACACCATCAAACAAACGATTTCGAAACTGCATAAAAACAGCAAAATGCTAGCCAGGTGCTGACTACAACCATAATGCAGTTGTAGCGGAAATAAATATTAAATCAAAAACGGCTCATGCAGAAAAAGTTAAAAAAAGCTTACTAAAAAAAACCGTAAAAGGGAATTAAATAAAAAGCGAAACCAAATAAACACAAACCGAATGGTCGTGGATAATATCAACTCAACATCGTCAGAGATAAGAGATAATGGAGACGAGTCAAGAGCATTTCAGCTTAATTCAACATTAGAAAAAAGAATTGATGGCAATTGAAATGTTGGCCTTAATGGAACAAAGAAGAGAAAATAGATCAAATCAAAGCAGATATAAAGATATAGACAGATTGATCAAATGTAAAATCAGAGAGGTCAAGAACCGCTACATTCAACAGCAATGTGAGGAATTAGAACGATATAACAGAGAAATAGTTTTAACCTCCATAAAAAAGTAATATAAATCTGCAGTATTGAACGTAAAACGAAGTCTAATACTTTGAAAAACAGAGAGGGGGAGTTTCTGCTTAATACAAGGGATAAGTTAAAGCATTTGAAGGGTACATAGAATATCTCTTTTGGGACGAAAGAGTTCAACTAATCCCCTATAATTGGGCCGAAAAGCCAGCAATAACAAAAAAAAGGAGTCGAAGCCGAGTTGAGAGAAATGAAAAACCGAAAAGCGAAAAACCGAATGAACATCTCAAACTGTTCGATGAAGAAAATATTCAAGTACCTACTAGTAAATTTATTCGATACTATTTACAAAATTCCAGATGAGTGGTTGAAATTAATATTTATTGCTCTTGCAAAAAAAGAATAAAGCTACAAATTGTTGTGATTACAGAACAATAGCTTGATGAGTCGCATGTTAAAGATATTCCTGAAAATTATACATAAAAGGATCTACAATAAGCTCGAGTGAAGCATTAGTAACTTTCAATTTACGATGCCATGAATGGATTTGGAACACGGGAATCATCCTGTCCACATAGATAAGAATTACAATATGTAAGAATCACTAAAATCTGTACTATGACCAAAGAACAAAAATATGTATAGAAAGAGAAGAGTCGGAAAAAATAAAAATTCTCAGAGAAGTTAGACAAGGTTGCATTTTATCACCACTACCCTTCAAAGGAATTAAAATAAATGGAGTTCAAATCAATAACATCAGATACGCAGATGATGCGGTAATAATGGCAATTAGCGCACAAAGTAGCAAATTTGGGTTAAAAATATTAGCAAGTAAAACAAAACTCATAGTGTTTGACAGAATTCAAGAACTTCGAAATTATGAACTTAAAATAAATAAAGTCGCAGTAGAACGAGTAGGCACTCGTATTTGGAAACAAGAAAACAAAAATAAATAATAATGAAAACCTCGTCAAAGAATTCAATGCAGAATTGAAAAAAAAAACTTTTATAAACGTTTAACTTTAAAATAATATTGATCAAATATTTCGTCTGGTTGGTTCTGTTATATGAAGTAGAAGCAACAACAACACTAGTAAGGTGAATAGAAGCCTTTGAATGCGAATCTCTTGGGTTGATAAAATAATAGATGAAGTCTTATGACGAGTAGGAATTAAAAGAGAAATATTAATTCAATAAGACAAAGACAATTCAATAATAGACAAATTTAGAGGAGTGACGAACAAGCAAACAGTTCAAAGCAATCTACATCATTAGAAATTCGTGCATTAGTGAAGTTTAAGTACAGGCTGTGAATATCCAGTTGCCATCGATGATAACCGTGGCTGAACACTCTTTGTCCAAATGAAATAATAATTTTTCTACAAGAATAGAGAATAATAATTTATTTGATTAAGCGCTCTATAGTCTTAAGTTTCAAGTTGAGTTTTTTGTCGAAGATTAGCCGGAGTTATTTGGCGCACAAATGTTATAAATAAGATTTAATTTGTATTGGATTTATGTGTGGAGCAAAAGGAATTTAGCAAAATTTGTAAATAATTTGTCATCCGCTTAATCCACAAAAACAATCTAACATCATATACAAGGACCTTGAATACATTGTTCTCCTTCATTATCCAGAGGAGCACCACACTCATATTAGGTGACTCTGCTTAGTCAGGGTCACTTACCAAAGTATACGGCAATAAGTCACAGAGTTACGTACAAATATATATGGTACATATATAGAAGCTACATCAGAAGCTACACAAAGTTTTCACACATAGCATTTGCAAGTCGCCAAACATTTTGAAGAAGGAAACGTATGAGTAAGTACAAACATTTCCGTATAAACGCTGGAAATAATAAACAAACTGCGTAGGTGTTGTGGTAAGAGAAAATTGTACAGCCCAATGAGTTTATATATATTGTATTTGGAATCATGTTTCCCTTTGATAAGAACATATCGTGTGCACTTGACTTTACGCACAAAAGAAGCAGTTCTTGCCGACATCGGCACTCGGCGCAGGTCTTGACTTGTCACTAAAACCCCATTCCCATCCTTCAAAGGCAATCGGTTTTGAAGAGTATTAACTATTGCTGCAATTTATTTTCTTCATCACTCATATCTGCATGTAATTCTTAAATGAATCTTTTGGTAACACTTTATATTGAAAGAACTGAGACATATCTGATGGAGTTGATGATCGCTGTGCAATTTTTCTAGAGTATAAACAATTCACGGAAATCCGTGGTTTTGGACCGTAGAATTTGAAAAGCAACTCATCTTAAAAAACTCATCAAATATATTGTCAATCCATCTTTTGATAATGCTTTAATTTTTACACTAAATTCATGCTGATTTTGGAGATAAACTGACGAGTGCAAGCGTAAGATAAACCCTTGCATATATGTATTTATAAGCATAGTCGATTAATTTGAATAAATCATGTTCAACGTATACACAACAAATGGTACTTTTTCTAATACAATAATATATTATACTAATAACATACTTTCCGACATATTATCTAGTATGTGTTAGTATAGGTATAACATAGAAATTTATGTTTTGCTTTAGAATGGTTCCCTAGTCGAACTTTTTACAATCAAATTTTTACCTACTCAGCGATAACGCTTAAATTTTAAATTTATAAATTCTATATTTATATTTATATATAACGAAATATAAAACATTAGGAAAGAAATGCTGGCCAACGTTTGAATATCATTATCATCGCCGAAGGTGCTATCGATCGTGAGGGTAAGCCAATTACGGCGGAGGATGTTAAAAAAGTAGTTGTAGACAAATTGCAACAAGACACTCGTATTACTGTGCTTGGTCATGTTCAACGTGGTGGAAATCCAAGCGCTTTCGATCGTGTTTTGGTACGTATTCTTTGGAAGAGGTTTTTACAAATATTTGGACTATATGTAATACGGACATTTATTTACAGGGCTGTCGTATGGGAGCCGAAGCCGTATTGGCTCTAATGGAAGCTACAGAGTCAAGTGTGCCATGTGTGGTTTCATTGGATGGTAATCAAGCAGTACGTGTGCCATTAATGGAGTGCGTTGAACGCACTAAAGCTGTTGCGAAGGCAATGGAAGACAAGAACTGGGAGTTGGCTGTAAAACTTCGAGGTCGTTCGTTCGAAAGGAACTTAGAAACCTACAAGATGTTAACTCGTTTGAAGCCACCAAAGGGATCTGTTGAAGCCGCAGACAAAGGCGTAATTACTATTATATTTTAAATTATGAAAGTAATGTTATTTATGTAACTTGTAAAACTTGTAGAAAGGCTATAGGTTAGCTGTGATGCATATTGGTGCACCAGCATGTGGCATGAACGCTGCTGTACGTTCGTTTGTTCGCAATTGCATTTACCGTGGTGATACTGTCCTTGGAATCCACGATGGTATTGAAGGTCTTATTGCAGGAAATATCAAAGAAATGGGATGGTAATGCATACATCTTAATAGACATTTTGTTTTTCTGAAGTCTTTTTTTTCTCCTCACTAAAGGCCCTCTGTCACCGGTTGGGTTGGTCAAGGTGGTGCATTCTTAGGCACCAAACGTACTCTTCCAGAAGGCAAATTTAAGGAAATCGCAGCTCGCCTTAAAGAATTTAAAATTCAAGCCCTTCTCATTATTGGTGGATTTGAAGCCTATCATGCATGCGGTCAAATTTCCGACCAACGTCCTAATTTCCCAGAATTCTGTATCCCATTAGTTGTAATTCCATCGACTATTTCAAATAATGTTCCTGGTACTGACTTTTCATTGGGTTGTGATACTGGTCTTAATGAAATCACTGAGATTTGTGATCGTATTCGTCAATCAGCTCAGGGTACTAAACGTCGTGTATTTGTTATTGAAACTATGGGTGGCTATTGTGGTTATTTGGCTACTTTGGCTGGTTTGGCTGGTGGTGCCGATGCTGCTTATATATTTGAGGAGAAGTTTTCTATTAAGGATTTGCAACAAGATGTATATCACATGGCATCTAAAATGGCTGAAGGTGTGCAACGTGGTCTCATTTTGAGAAACGAGAGGGCATCTGAAAACTACAATACCGACTTCATCCATCGTTTGTATACCGAAGAGGGTAAAGGGCTGTTCTCCTGCCGTATGAACATTTTGGGTGAGTATTCTTTATTATTCATTATGAAATAGGTTAAGGTTATTATTCTAATAAGTTATTTGTATTGCGTTGATTTTTCTTTTTTTATTTTTTACAAATACTCACCGTGTAGTCTTTTTCCAAAAACTATGATGTTTTATTTTTGTAATTGATTAATTGAGAAGCTATATTCACTATATTTTTAATGAGGTTTGATTTTCAATAGGTTTTTTTTTTTGACGGATCACGCGTGACTCCTATTAAACTGCTTTGTCATTTTTGTTCAATATCGTTTGGCGAATCATCACAATAGCGTCTCCAAATTGTTCAGCTGTATTACGAAAATCAGGGTTCTGTCAGAAATGTTTTTCGTGCGATTCGAGGAACTTACGGCGCATATAATCGACCTACTGAAACCACTATTGTCAATACCATTCGCAAATTTGAGTCCCAGTTTGCATTGGAAAAGGTTGAGCGATCATCGACTTTTTAAAGACGCACTGATAGGACCAATCAGTTTTAGAAATTCTTTTTTTATAAACACCATTCAAAAGCTTCAGTCATTTCAGTTGTGTCAGACCAGTGAGTTTGATCGGTAAAACGGTATTACGATTCCAATTAATAGGCATGACGGACCTGTTAGTGTATCTTTTGCTGTAGTAGTTTATTTTTATTCAGTTTTGACTTATTTGACCCAATGACTTATAGTTGCTTTGTTTTCTCCCGGAAGTACAGAGTAAATATTCACATAGATGACAAGAGAATTAAAGCTTTCATTAGCATTAAGCAGTCGCTCTATTTTGGATCATCTCGTTAGTTAGGTCAAGATTTCGCTTATGTTTTTGTATTTAAGTGCTCCTGTTATTTTTATTTTGGGCTCTAAAACTTGAGCCTCTATTGGTTTTTTTTTTAGCTAATTTTTGGACAATCTTCGTTGATCATGGCAAAGCCGGCTGATTTACTGATTCTGTCTACTATGCGTTCCATACATTCTCCGACATATGTATGTCGGCGAACCAGAGTCGTGTATAACAAACCTTTTTCTATTGCAAAATTCAATGGAGTTTTCGAGTTATCTAAGCCACCTCACACTAACTCTTGGTGCGATATCGTCATTCCTTGGTGGTTAACGACAGAGCATTAGTTAAATTGTTCGCACTTTGTTGGGAGTTCGGTTCATTGATTTGGCAATTCATTTACTGCTTCGCTACGAGTAACCTCGAATTACGTAACACTTGCCATTTTCTCATCGTGGACAATAGCCGGGGAAATAAAACTGGGTGAAAATTCTGCATGAAGTAACGCGTCAAAGTCCCTGATCGTGTTCAATGTATTTCAGCGATTAAATTCAACTCAAAACTCACTTTGTCAGTTTCACTATCTTCGCTGCACTTAATGCACACTAATAGGGTTGTCTTTTCTTTTTTAGAGCCATTTCTGTCTCATCGTTCCACCACAGTGAAATCGCCGAGGATGGTTTTTCCACAACTCCTAAATTATTTTTTGAAGTTTTTCGGCATGTTTTGTTCTCAAATTTTCTTCTTCGTTTATGTGATTTTTGAGGCATTCTTTTGTTGAAATTATGCCAGCTTATTTTCTCATAAAGGTTTTCTCCCGACGAATTCTCTCAGCAGAAGTCGATGCTGACTTGCTAGTGTTTCGCCCAAGGTCACTTTAGAATGTAATTTGATTGCATCTCTGTTGATCGGATGGATGTCGTTTAAGTACGAGTATGTTGAGATGTAAAAGCCTTTTTTTTTCTATTTGCACAATCTTTCTGCAGCTTTGATTTGTCTGAATCAGTTAAGGCTTTCGAACAGTTTTTTTTTTTAATCATGAATTTCTCCCGTTTGCAAGTAATTTTCTGATTTAGGACTTATAAAAATGCGGTCACTCCTCAAGATCACAAACTTGTCTTATGTTATGTAGCAATTTTAAGCATGACATCCATCTTCTTGAGAAGTAGTTGTTACAGTTTTGTTGTTTCACATTTCACGATATATATATATATAATAAAGGGGTATTTTCGGAAGTTTTGAATAAATTTTAACTTTGATTTTTATAAGTATAAGCTGATTTTTAGTATTACTGTAGCTTTATTAAATATTTAGATATAAATAGAAACAATTTATGTATAATTTTATGCCTTTAAAAAGGTCACATGCAACAAGGAGGCTCCCCAACACCATTTGATCGTAACATGGGCACAAAGATGGCTGCCAAATGCGTTGATTGGTTTACCGAGCAATTTAAAAAGAACACGCAACCCGATGGCTCCATCAAGTGTGATGGCAATGATTCCGCCTGTTTGTTGGGAATCGTCCGCCGACAATATAGTTTCACCCCATTGGCAGATTTGATTGCTGAAACAAACTTTGAGTAAGAAAATAAGAAATGGTAAAAATGTAACAAAATTAATTCATTCCTTTCGTCTTCCTCCAAATTTTAGACAACGTATCCCCAAAAAGCAGTGGTGGTTAAAATTGCGTCCACTTCTTAGAATTCTTGCCAAACATGACTCTGCTTATGAAGAAGAGGGTATGTACATTACCGTTGAAGAAGAATTGGCCAGTGATACTGCTGTAGTTTAAATGCGTTCCATATCTCGCTGGACATGAATATAAATTTACATATATTTTATTTTATTATTTTATTTCAATTATACTGTTTCATTGTCCAACATGAAACTCATTATATCACACATCCAAATTTTTGTATTACCATTCAGTAAAGAAACTTTAGCAAAATCATAATTTAAAACAATACTATGAGGAAAAAATATAGATTGAGAAGTACGAAACATATAAATGAGATTAAAAAGGTGATGCAAAAAAGTACTACGCACATGTAAAATAATTACTACTATTATTATTATTAGCTCATTAATATTATAATCATTGTTCAATATCAATGTATTAGTGAAAATGAATTGAAAAGGACAAGAAAAAGATTTCTTTAAAACAAAAGAAAAGTGTATTTCTAGATAAAGAAAAACCAAATTACCAACAAATATCTCAGGTTTAGGAATAAAACCACCAATTATTACATTTGCATCGTTTCCTTAGACAAATCAAACAAAAACACATGAAACATCGTTAGGGTTTGTTTTTGACTTTTTCTCATAGCGCTTTCATTATTTGGTCAGATTTATTTATTCTTATTTTATACCATTTTATTTTACAAATGTCTGTGTTATTTATTAAATGTTGTTTTAGATTTTTTGTTTTTAATTAGCTAGAAAATAACGTATTAATCTGCTTTCTTTAAGCCAAAACGTAAGAAATTATAATTTGTTTTAGAGAAATTATATTTGAAAAGTAAAAGCCAAGTATTTTTTTTTTTTTTTTTTTTTTTGTTTACAATTTTTATTTTTCGCGCTTCGTCTCTTTTAAAGCTCTATTTTTACAAGAAAAAATCAATATTTCAAGAATCTATATTTTCTATTATTATTGATAAATTTATATGCAGACATAACTCATGGATTTTGAATTTGAAGATATTCTTACAATGCGAATTTTAAAAATTAATATACAAAACAGAAACATAAATCAATAAAATGTAAGAAAGTCGTATGATAGAGATACAATGAACTCAAAATTTGTTACAAATTTCAAATGATGAATAAATGAAATATGTTAGGAACATGTACATTTCTTTTATTTGTGATTTATTCACTCGATATTTGGAAAAAATATTTGCCTTGTGTAATTCATTCTAATAAAAGGAAGGCACAAGGCGGTCGAGTTGAATAAGAGAGCTGGTATCTACTGAACAGCATTACTACGTTTCTAAAAAATCTTTTAGAATAAATAGAAAAAACGACGGCTTAATTGTAGGAAACCTGAACAAAGAGATATTCTATAAGACTAAATATTACCTTGGCTTTCCTTTCGATGTACACGGAAAATCTTCGGACTACTTACCAGTTTTTAACGATAAAATCGACATTTTTTGCCATAGACTTAGTTGAACACCACAAGGCATACACTTGAAGACACACAGGCACAAATACCAATAGAAATATACCACTCATTTTTCACCGCTATCTCCAAAGATCTAAAATACCGAGGTTGGACATGAAAATGTTGACCTGATCACCACTGGGATATTATTTAACATCGCTTCAATCTTCACTGCTGAGGCTTTAGCAATTTTAAAACCACTGGATTGTACTTAAAAGCACGTAGTTATATGTACGGACAGCCTATCAGTATTATATTATTATATGGATAAAAGGTAATGAATTCGGTGACTCCAGTGCCAATCTTGCTGTTCTCCAGTGAATAAATTTATGTTCTACACCAAATCCGACCGCTACTAGTTATCAACAATAAACTTAAGTCAAAGTTTCTTTTGGATTGGAGTAGGTACTTGACCATCAACATCAACAGATTTCATTAGACTTATCCCGCCTCTTCCTTTAAATCGATGATCTCGACCTTCGTCAGATTAAAGTTAGATCATACAAGCCTTTCCCACCAACTTCTGAAAGGTGAAAACAATTCTTCGTGTCAAGATTGCAATTCCTACATATTCTAGATATAGGAGGTTGCCCTTTTTGTGCACATATAAATTAGCTATTAAATCTTTCCCACTCAACAGTCTACTTTTGAAAATACCCTTAAAATTAACAAATTCATAAAAACCTTAAATTACCACATCTAAAATAGAGCCGAAAGCCTTAGCAGCTAGCGCTCATATATTGTCACCATATCTAATTTTACTTAGTAAAATTATAAATTATAAATTATAGTAGTAATAATAATAATAATATAATACAGTGTTCTTGACAAAGCACGTGCTACTATAAAATCAACACATTAGTCGCAGGCGATAAGAATTCTGGTTTCCAGCTGAGTTATTTCTCGTCTAATGCGTGGTAAAATTTTACTTCAGTAGCATTTCGTTTTTGCAAGTTACAAGACGTTTTCTTTTATAAGTTTAAAACTTTTTTTCTTGTTGCTCAAAATTATCCGTAACAGCTGCAGCAAAGCTATTTTTGAAAGTCACAAAGTTTCGGGAGAAAGAAAGTCCATTTTACGAAAATATAGAGAAATATCACGCAACAATTGCTGTCACGCCCTTGCTAACCGAAGCACATTATCACCGTTCAGCATATGCACTGTGTTAAAAATAATTTCCCTGACGAAGCTTAATTTTCTTCGTGAATGTGTCGTCTAAGAAATATTGAAACATCCGACAAAACTTCATTTTCCTGTGAGACGGGAGTCAGTGGGTGACCTTCACGGGTGAACTTGACGCTCAAAGAATGACAATTGTACGAAAAAGGATTAGCACTCATCTTAGTTTGCAGATGCCAATTTGGTTGAAAATGATTGGCGACTTATAAACTAGTGGATCAGATTCTGAATTGTGTTTAATTTGGTACACATTACATTCTCATGATGTACCATTAGGACGGTGATATATTCATAATGCCAGAGTTAATGAGGGATCATATAATCGAAACCCCGATGCCTATTGTATACATATTCCAAAGGATGCTTTCAACAGTGTCAATGCATAGTAAAAATATCAAGGGGATTTTCATTGCATTAGGAAAGGGAAACGTCTCTTCTTCTACTGACACATTACACTTTGACAAAGAATCCAGATGAGAAATTTTGTTTTTGAAATGAAAACCAGAAGCAAAATATTGATTCTGAAAAAGTGACCATACAACAGTTTATGTCATTTTTCGGAGTACAAAAAGAAGGCCAATCGAAAACGCCATAAGATACATATATCTCCATAGTGAATGCACACACGAGGAAAGATCTGCGATAAAATCGATACTATGGAAAGGCTAATGGGATTTGATGACAAAATAGAATAACATGAAAAATTGTGATAACCCCTTGAGCTCCCGTTTTGTTATGCTTTGGCTTCAAAAGCATGAGATGTGTTGACGTAGATATGATACATTATTTTCATAGGATGAAAATATGCTCAGATATGAGAAATGTCGATAAAGTCGTATTCGACAGTTTTATACAGAAATGAACACTGCATTTCAGCACAGACAATATTTAAGTATAAACTTTAAGCTACAACATCAGCAAACGTTGGTACTACAAAGAATGTAAAGCAAAGTGTCAACCAACATGAACTATGGCTTTGAAAACAAGATGTCGTCTTATGGGCTCTCTCTTTTTATGGGTACCATCACATATTGGCCACAGTCAACATCCGTAACTAAAGGTGTTCGCTAGCATTTGATTCACAATAGAAATGGTTTATCTACTCCGTGTAATTTCGTCGAATTACACGACTTACAAAGTTGCGAATGAAAATCTCTGTTTTGTCGAAGGTACTTTTAATGGAAATGGAAACGGCGCGTGAAATATGGCAGTAGTAATAAGTTAAATGTTCAAGTCGATGAATTATAAAGGCCTTACCAGTCGCAGAATTTACAATCAACCAATAACCGTGGGCATATGAAGCCAATTAAGTTGCTGCAGGGAAAATTTAAAGGTTAAATTTTAAGAGTTTAAATTTAATAAAACAGTAAATTCAATTCGTATGCTTATATGCATTTGTATAAATTTGTGTTTAACGATACAGATCTCTTTTTCTTAAGATAATATCACCTAAGTGACGACCGTTTCTTTCAAAACAATTTCGGAGCTAGATCCTCACATTCGCAAACATGCGAGAACAAAGCATACCATATGCAGCTTTTCCGCATCATCTTAGCTGATATTTTCCTGTAGAATCTAAATCATCCGAAGATTTTTATTGAAAACCTTAAGTTATCTCCACAAAAAAATGGCAATTGGTGTGAGGGCCGGTCAGCGAGGAGGCCAATTAATTACCAATCAATTTTTTTTTGGAAAGATTACCCTTTACTTTTTGATTGATGTTCTCTAGTAACAGCTGCAGTTGTGACAATAGAAACTCGTCCATCATTCGGCGATGCACTAATAACAGCACCATACCTACAGATTACACTGGAATTGGTGTCATTGAACAAAAACCACAATCATTTCTTGTTTAATCTCATATCTTACAAAGTCATATGACTCACTATATATTTATCCTATAACCAGTAATCATAAAAAGTCATATGACTTATACAAGTATTATATCAATTTCCATGTTAAAGATGGAACTCTTCCGTTCCAACTGTTCGCCAAGGTTCATGTACCTTGACGCTGCACCTTGAAGGTTATAAACGGTTCTTGTCTCCTTATCCAACGTAAATTAAATTTCTTAGTTACCTTACCGCTGATGGAAGGATAACGAGAAAAAGGTGATACGATTAGTTTTAGTAAAATGACCTTATTTTATCTCGAACGGAACTATATATACCTAAAAATGAATAATTTAATATAATACAAAAATATTGCAATAAATGATGAATAATGTAAAATTGTCATACAATAGAACTACACAAAAGGTGTGAGGACAAAATTCTGACTATGTGAGAAAAAGTTTCTGTTTGAATGAGATGTTTCGCAATGTTCGCCCGATCGGTGAAGTTTTTTGTCACTCATATTACTTAGTCCGCTTGTGAACAATCAATAAAGCCCAGATCTTATCTATTTCAAGAAACCATTCGAACAAATAAAATCATGGATTACGGAGTTTCATTAATATAATCGTTCGCAACCAAAATGTTATATTCTAAGTAACCGTTGTAAAGCGATTATCGTTTTAATAAATAAACTTATCAGTTTAAATGAAACTTTAAAATTTAAAACTCTCGTAGTTTCATTTTAATACTAAAATAACTACTAATCGATAACTGTACAATAACCTCATACATTAATGATACAATTCATTACACACTTCAGCAGTCACAGTTTCTAACTGAATGAACAAACCAAGGCCAATTATCCCTCGCACACCAATTTATGGTTTTTAAAAAATGTAAACGTTTTTGCTTGTTGAGTCAACAGTACCGCATGTCGTGTCTATGATTTTTGATTTCAAGAAGAGTCCAATTTCTTCCTTGTGGAAGTACATGAATTCGCTTTACTTTATTCCAAACTTGATCCTTTTGTTCCGACGTTGATTTTGCTGGAAGTGTTCTGTTGACTATCGACCCGTCTTGTCTGAATCTTTGTCCCAACAAAGAGATCAGTTGCACGCTCGGCCCATCACTTTATAGTTGAATATTGAAGAGGATGGAAATAATCGCGACGTCTACGATTGTTTGACTTTGTTTCGAATACTACCCTTGCTAGTTTTTTAATTGTTAAGCGTTGAACTAAATAGTTTTCCAATGGACCCCCCCCCTCTACTATTATTTTATTAGAAAAAATTTGAGATACCATAGATTTGCTTCAAATTGTTACTTCTCAGGAACAAGTTTAACCAACCCTAACCAGTTCGGCTGATGAAGCATTCGTTTAGGGCAAAGCCGGACACGAGCATATGATATGAATAATGTTTTCTTCGTGACATTTTTTACCTCTCCCTCAGAATTCATAAAAAAATTTAAAAATGTTAGTCTATGGGACAATGTTCCATAAGCAGAAAACCCCAGTTTGCATAACTGAAGACTCGTTACATAAAATATTAGCGCACAAAATACGGACCAGTTTCTCTGCTTTCAATTGAATAATAGCTGTTTCCTCAGACTCAAATTTACCGGCTGCAGCAATTTCAAAATAAGTTCATTTGTACATATATTTTGTTTATTTTTGATATATGTAACATTTGTACATGGAACTAAGATCTTCTCATACTTAACATTGTGTTGATCTCCCAAATTATAATTCGAGTTCGGTCAATGATTTCTCGAAGTTGTTTATTTTTCAGCATAACCGTCTCGATAAGTTCCCGATTCTCTTGAAGTGCCTTTCGATATTCTTCACAATGTGTTGGCTCCGAACGGTGATCTGGCTCATCTTTATATGGTATCAAACTTTCAACGTGTGTATACTCCATTCCTTGAGAACAAAATTATTTGTATGAATTGTTTCTTAAGGAAGTGAGAAAGACGCAAATTACCTTGCGGATAGCCATCGTTGCACTTTTCGTAAATGATTCGAACTCGTTTGAACAACAAGCGAATAGTTCGAAAATATTCCTGTACCTTTTTCTCTGTATTATTTTCACGATTGCACGTCGGCTGAATGATTTTGAGCGCAGCGAAGATCTCTTGAAACCGTGAGGTTATATCTTGAACGGTTTCTTGACCTAGACGTGATAATCCGACAATGTTTATCTCTTTAGATGGTTGCATATTATTGGTTTGCGGTTGAGTTTGAACAGATGGCTGAACACAGATTGTCGAACCAGGTGTAGGAGTTGACGGTGTCTGTAACGTAAGTTGTGGAGCTTGTTGCTGAGAGTTGGGAGGCTGCGGTTGTGACTGCTGTTGCGGTTGAGGCATTTGTTGTTGGATTTGCTGTTGCATCTGTTGCTGTTGTTGCATTTGTTGCTGCACCATCGTTTGAGGGTTTCCACCTGGTTGTACATGCGAAGGACTTTGCATACCTGCGGTATTCATTACAGGAGGAACTATACCACCCAAAGCAGGATTTTGCATTGGATTGGGTTGTTGTTGTCCTTGCTGCATCATTCCGGGCTGACTGTAAGCGCCCATCATACCCATTTGATTGGGAACCATTTGGTTCATATTGACCATTTGGTTCGCGAAATTGCCACGATGACCCCCAACGGGACTGTTGTAACCAACGGGATATTGACCTGACATTTTTAAAGAAAACTTATTTTTCCAAAGTGGTTGACACACAACAATAGGAATCTGCAAGAAGTTTACTTTATCTTTTTATAATTTTAATATTAAGCAATTGACAGAAGGAAAAAAAACAAAACTACAACTAGTTCGAGACTCGTAATGCTGTTTTAAGTTTAGGGTGCTCTTCCACGACTGTTTTTTGGGGAATTCTTATAAATTATGTCAGTTTATGAAATTCTTATGACATTAAGTTATGTTTAAGGACTTCTTCGATAAAACCACATCTCACTCTACCATAACTCTGTTCTTGGCTGTACCCTTAAACAATTTCTCGGCCTTAGATGTTGTGTGTTCATGCACAAAATTATTAAAAATAAATAAAAATAAAAAATAAATTTAGCACTGGAACATATTAAGTAATAACAGCAACTAATTTTCTACTTTTCTTCTCTTCTACTCTATGTTTCTTTTCTATTTTTCTTTATATTTTCCTTATTTTTATTCTATCTTTCTTCTAATAACTTTTGAGTATTGTTTTTATATTGTTTGTATTTTTGTTTTATTTTATTTTATTTTTTTCTTGGCCTTTTTGCCTTTATATAATTTAATTATTTAACTCAAATTGTGAATTTAACTTTGTCTGTTTAACTCTTCTAAAATTAATTGTAACTTATGTATCATAAAAGACTCTGTTTGTCTTATTATACTATCCAATCTACATAATAAAAATTGAAATGAAATGAATTGAATTAAAATTTAGCTAGTAATATATTATACACTAAAGAAACAAATTAACGTAGCCCCTTACTCTTCTCTTACAATCTATTACGCTAAAAAAAAACATGTGATAAGTAAAATTTAGAACACATTTCATTTTGAACTGCGAGACATGTTTATATTGGTATTTTATTGGGATAAGAATAAACCCCATATAGAATCTTTGTCAGTTTGCAAGAACACATTTTGACAAATGTAAGTAAAGATAATTTTTGACAAAGTCATGTAAGAAAATCTATTGTCTCTAAGCAAATAGAATCACAAAACACTGGACCAAATATTGCTTGTATTACTAGTTAGGTCGTCTATCTGTTAGGTGTCCGAAAAAAGGTAGATGCGCGAAAGGAATGAGAGAGCTTAACATTTTCCCGGTAGCATTGTCTCCATCTGGAAGCAATGAGCCTAAATCGCGTATCGTCATAAACGTAATTATATTAATAGGTAAGTAAACCCACAGAAGGTTCTTTTTCCGTTGCTGATAAGTTTCAATTTCTTATAATGAGAGTCGATTAACCGTATTCCCAGACAAACATGAAATCTCTGTCGTGACTATGGCACTTAAAAACAATAAGAGGGCTCCAGGATCTAAGTATTGTGCAAAGTGTGAAAAAAGAATATTATACTTACATGAAAGATGTTAACAAAATGTATATATTGTATTTTGAAATGTGAAAACAGGAAAGGAATTTACGGGCTGCAGGTACTTGGCAATACATGTAATTGCAAAAAACTTTCTTTATCGAATAACGAATAAAATGTTTGAATTTGAAAAGATGTTGAACAATATTTGGTTTGCCTTGGTCAGGAGGTACTTGTAGCTGTAACATATATAAATAATAAATATTGACGCGATGTACGACAGGTTAAATAAAGGAAGGCTGTCGGGATTAGACGTGAGACAAGATTGTATCCTTTCATCTAAACTATTTTTATTGGCGATACGTGTTACATCGGATATAACACTGGCATACTTGACACAATACATTTACTTTAGCCTTTTAAACATAGGACGTTGAGAAATTGTCATATTTGTTCATCAATTTTACTTTAAATCTAAAAAGTAAGAGAGGATAAGGCATGTCTTTCTCGACGCATAATAAGTCTTTTTTTTCTCTACTTTGGTCAGTCCTAAACAAAAAACTGGCATGTATTGTACAAACAAACCAAAGTAGGTACCACCATACCATTTATATCTCTGTGGTTTAAAATATGTTGTTTTATGTTTGCAAAATCGAATTACGTTGATGACACTACGAACGAGGAACGCCCTGTGCATTGGACCGGTTGTCAAAATAGAAATGTCAAAATACGAGTATGTTGTTTTTAATTTTTATGAAATCGCATTTTGCTTTCCAGATTTCCGTTTTAATTATTTAATTTAAAAATTTTATTTAAGTCAAGTTTTGTTGACAAAATAATTATGGATAAAAGGGAGGATGCTCTTCAAAAGGTAAGTTCATTTATCACAGCAAGCATAAAGTTTTTTATATGAATTTCTTGTAGGCGTTGCAGGACAACGAGGAAGAAGTACAGAGATGGGAAGCCTATGTTAAGGATAATGAAACTGCAATAGAAAATCTTAATATGTTTAGTAAAAAACTCACTGTAGATGTAATGGTACCAATTGGTACAAAAGCATTTATGCCTGGCCAACTAATTCACACTAATGAGGTGTTAGTGGGTCACTATCAGGATTACTTCTCTAAATGTTCTGCTTACACGGCTGCGGAAATCTGTAAGAAACGTGTAGAGAAGGGAAAAAGCCATTTGGAACAGCTTCAGGTTGAGAGAGATCTATTTCAGTAAGTATTTTATTTCTTAGAATCCAATAACTCCTAGTTAAATTAAATGCCATCGAATGTACGACGTTCAAGCGTTCAATAGTTAGTTTTTTTTTTTAAGAACAAACTAAGAATTCGGCTCGCAAAACCACGATTTAACACGCCCTGTTACCAATCCTGTTAGCAGGATGAGTCCATATGTTAGCAAGTAAACTCGAGTGGCGATAGTGAATTAAATTTAAGTAGTCGACTACTTATATTTTCGAGTTGACCTTCGCTCATGGTCTGTTTCTGCATCAGAAAAATCGGAATTAAGTAAAACGTTTAAATAAAGTTGATGGTTTCTTTTTGAATATGGTGATTTGCCCAATATTAGACTTTGCAATAACGGTGGATAGTTGATTTTTTGGTCTGTCCCAATAGTCCTATTGCTCTTGATTAGCAGATAAAAGCTATTGCAAGCCTTTAAAAAGTGAAAATAGTAGTTTAACATACCTTCATTTCTTTGAATGAGTTGAGAAATTATCGCAAAATTTTTCTGTAACCATTCGCCATATTTGATACTGTGAGACATATTAGAGTTAACTCTACAACTCCTTACTGATTTAAAAGAGACATCAGTAATCCTCATTCCATGTAGAAAGCCTTGTTCTAGAGATGATAACGATTCTGTACGTAGAACTCTGTACATGATTCCATTCTGTACGATTCTCACACTGTTTTCAGAAAGACCAAGCATTCGACATTCCTTTTCCTTTCGAGCTTAGACCTTTGAATATACTCTTGTCTGGTTTGTTATTTTCAGTTCGCTCGATATAGCTGATACTTTGTTTTATGTCTTCTCTTCTTGCATTAAAGTAAAAATATTTGTATGATGATGCGCACTTCTGCTTTACATCAAATCTTAAGGCGATTGGCGCGTCTTTGAGTACCAATGATGATGGCCCATGATGCTTCCTTATTTATTGACAAAATCGGTTATTATCAAAGCGAATACTTGTTTGCTCTTTAATAAACTCTGGAGCCATCGATTGGATCATTGTCTTAGCCACAGATCATCAATACATATTTTGTTTTTGAATATTCAGTTTTTTATACTTAATTCGTTTTTAAAGAAATTTGTGATGATTTTATTTGGAGACCAAAAACCTGATTAAAATGCTTTTGAATTCAGACTTTCACCCAGTAAGCTAATATGGTCCCTCAAACTAAAGCTGATCAATATTTTGTTACCATAATTGCCTCATTTTTGCTATGTGAACAGGGAAGGAAAGAAGCTTTCTAGAAATTCTATTAATGGCATAAGCTGTACAGGGTAGCCAAATGAAACGGATACAAAAAACAGCAAATATCGCAGTTCTGATGGTGGAAGGATATCAATTAAAGCGGTTAAATCCATCGACAAAAACCACCTTCTTGCGCAAGATGTTCAGATAAAAGCAACACTACACCAAACAAAAGCTCAATGTCCTCCTTGGTCTCAATCAAGTTCAAGAATCTGGAGTTGGAGTTTAAAGAAAATTTATCGAGTAGTAGGTCACAATGAAATGAAAAAAAAAAATCCTTCTCTTATAACTTCGCTAAAGCTTTTATTTTTATACTTCGGCGTTTTTTTTTTTTTTTTTCACATCACATTGATCATTGGAACCTCTTCATTAAACCTTAGGTGTCTTTTTCTGCAATGAGTGTTCATAAAGTTATGATCTTTTATAGAAACTAAAGTATAAGAATCATTATATATAATTGTAGAAACAAATTGGACAAACCGCATTTAGATGGAGTCTTGCCGAACTCAGAAGAGCGAGAGATTATAGAAGAATATGACGAAGAAAGGGAAAAATTGTGGAGGGAGAAACATCGACAAAGAGTTAAGGAAGCAAAACTGAAAGAAAAACAAGACCGAGAGATTCTTAACGAAAAACTTAATGAACATAGTTCCGTTGATGAGATTGTAAATAAACTAGAAGAAAAAGAGTTATTCGACGAAATCAGTGAAGAATTTGGCGAGCTAGAAACCGAAGCAAATAATAACACGGACGAAATTTTGCGTAAATTAATGTCTGGTGAAATGAATTTGCCGCCTCCCAAAGAAAGGGTTGCTCATTCTGATGATAAAAATCGAGGCGAAACTTCACAAATTAAATCTTTTCAATCAAAGAAAAAAGTACAACCTACAGAACTTTATACAAAAAACATTTCAGAGTCATCTGAAATCCAATTAAACTTTCAACTTGAAAACAATGCGAGCTATCCACAAATTTCCGAAGAAGATGACATAGATTCGTCCGCAAGTTCAGAAGATCCAGAAGAAATAAAGCTTATTCAAGAGCAAGCCGAATTTCTCCCTCAAAACGACCAACTAGGTTTCTATCGATATCAGTTAAAAATTATTAACCAAAAAATTGGCACAAGTACCTTTAGTAACAATAAAGAAATGGAGGAGAAGCTACATCTCTTTAAAGTAAGGGATTACCTAGAAGACCTTGTTGAAATGCATGAAGGTTGGAATGACCAATCTGATTCTGAATATGAATTTCAAGAAAAAGGTAGTGATGAAGAAAAAGATGCTGAAGAAAAACTAGTGTCAGATAATCATACGAGGCGAATATCTTTTGCACTTGAGGATCAGTTTGTAGAATTTCGAAGGAATGAAGCTGTAGCCCAAATGATGCCACCCAAACACCCTAACGAAAAAAAGACAGAAGCTGAAATTACTCAAAGAGATATAATTCGTCTAGATGATTCCACATTACCACAAGATGAATCAGCAGAAAGTGGGATAAATAATTCACAGGTCACTGTGGATCGACGGAAAACAGTTTTAGAAAAAGTTGAAGAGAATATGAAAATGTTGACCCTAGAAAATGTGGATTTAGTAAATAAAATTATTGATTCTAGTCAAAGTCCTCCTAAAACATTGCATATAAATTTCAAACATTCGAATCAATTGGCTGCCAAGGGTGATGATATGACAACAGATATTCCTGCAAGTCCATCGGATTTATATAAACAGGTTTACAAGGACGCGGCTGACAATAATGAATTGTCAGATAATAAGAAAACCAAGTCCGTTGAAAACGAAAAAGCGTATATAGACGTAAGGTCAGAGGTAAAAAATATATGATCTCTTTTTGAAGTATTTTTCAGCTTTTAAATATTACTACGAATTTCAGTATTCTACCCCAGAGCCACAGTCTAAATCAATTTTAAAGAACAAATCTGCCGTTGAACTAGAAACACATATCAACGATGAAGTACAAACACAACAGAAAACAACACCGAAAAAGGTGAAGAAACCAATCAATAGCAACGAGGATGAGTATCTTAGTGCTTACAATAAGGTAGGACTTTGTTTTTTTGTTTTTAGAATTTATTATACATTTAAATCTCTTAAGGTAATGAGCGATGTCATTGAGAATATAACAATAGAGCCAGATCCGTTGCCACAAGAGAAGTTCGTTGACATGCATGCTCCCAAAAAAAGAGTCAGTAGATTTAAACAGATGCGTAGTGAAAGTAAGGCATAGTCCCTTTTTTATTTTATTTATTTTTTTCTTTCTATTTCCAGTTTAATATATCTAAGTACCGATTGTAATGTAAAGAAAAGTCTGTGAATGCCAATACATAGAATTGAGTATACAATCTGCAGTTTGTTTTTGATAAAGTTGAAATTCTTGCAGGTCAACTGCCCCTTGTGCAATGTTCTGTGATGTCTTTATTGGTTCTTTCCTTTCCAATATTATATATCCACGCTCATCTTTATCTTAGGTTAATTGTCTGTTGTTTATGGTGATCCAACTTCTCTTGCATTTCGCCGCTGATTTCTTTGTTTTAGCTTTTAGAGTACCCATAGAAATTTGGCATACTATGAGATTGTGAATTGCATAGTATAGACGTGTTTTTAAATCGCTCCGTATTTTGGGCTTAATAAGAAAGTTACAGTGATCGGATTTTGATTTTGTTTTCTCATTTGTTCCTCTTAAATCGAGGCTTCGTTGGGCATAAACGGTTGATTTAATGTATGAACGGCAAGATAAAAGATTGTAACAAATGTAAAATTGCCATACGAGGTGAATCGGGACTACAATGTGCAGGTGTGTGCGGAAAAATGTTCCACTTTACAATAAAATGCAGCGGCGTGGACAGTTATAACGGCAACATATTAAACACAAACCCGATGGTTAAATTCATTTGTGACGATTGTATACAATATATTCACAACGTTGATTTAATAATTAAAGGCATGCAAGAGAAGGTAAACAAAAACGTGACAATGAAATTAAAGCTTTGCTCGAAGCGAAATCGAACTATGCAGAACAGCTCAAACAAGCAATATACATATAGGGTTTTCCAATAGGGACTTGACAACTTTGAATTTAATTTGTGATCGCACTTTTTCACTAATTATCAAATTGTCACTGTCAATTTATTCAGAAAACTCAACATTTTCATCATGGTAAAGTACACTAACTAGCTACGTTCTCCAATTGGGTTCTGGAGAAAATGCTCCAAGATGATGAATTTCATCTCAAAATCATCTTCAGTGACGAAGCTCATTTTTGGCTCAATGGGTTCGTCAATAAGCAAAATATGCGTTATTGGTCTGGCGAAAACCCACATGTGCTTCATGAATCACCACTTCATCCACAAAAAATAACTGTTTGGTGCGGTTTGCATGCCGGCGACGTTATTGGGCCATATTTTTTCGTCGACGATAACGATCGTCACGTTACTATGAATGGTCAGCGTTATCGCGCCATGATCACCGATTATTTTTGGCCCGAATTGGAAGATATGGACTTGGACGACATGTGGTTTCAACAGGATGATGCCACAAGCCACACAGCACACGCTACAATCGATTTATTGAAGAGTAAGTATGGTGAGCGTATTATCTCAAGACATGGGCCAATCGATTGGCCGCTTCGTTCGTGCGATTTAACGCCGCTTGACTTTTTTTCTGTGGGGCTACGTTAAGTCATTGGTTTATGCCAACAAGCCGACGACGTTGGAAAAGCTCAGAGCCAACATTGAACGCGAAATAGCAGCCGTTTCGGCCGAAATGTGTGGCCGAGTCGTTGAAAATTGGGTCCAACGAATCGACCGCTGCAAACGTGCCCGCGGTGGCCATATGAACGAAGTCGAGTTCCATTCATAAATGTTTTGATTGTACTTCAAGCCAATAATAAAGTTTTTGAAATATCTCAAATGGTTTGCCTTTTATTTAAAAAAAAAGTTGTCAAGTCGTTATTAGAAAACCCTATATATAAAGGCAATCCCAAAATTCAGAAGCCGACAGAAGGCTTCTTTTTACGCTCCGGAAAAAAAACACAAAACTGTTTCTATCGGCGGCACTCTTCTCAATTTGTTTCTGGTTTTCATTTCAGAAGCAATTGTTGAGAAACAAATGCATTCACAACGTGACAATATGTTTGTTTCAGGACTCCAAATTTGTACAAAAACCTGTTCCTGCGAGAAAAATATTGTAAAAGAGAACGCTTTTGAGAGAGAGAGTTTAGTTTCCCTACTCGTCAATTGGCCAAGAGGTTGTCCTTTGAGCTGGAATTGTAAAAACACACCAAATCAATTAAATTTTAAAAAAACTGTCAAACTTGTAAACTTCTCCTGCCTTGTATTTTTTTTTTTTTTTTTTTTTTTTCTTAATTGTTACTTTTGACGTTTGACACACATTTTATATATATATAAAAAAAAAAAACCTTCCCGGAGATTTTCGGATTAAGAGAGATCACTACTCCTCAAACTTAAGCAAACAATTCTCTTTAACAAATTGTTACAAAAATCACAAGGGAACAACCCTACTTTTTGGTGGGCAGGGGAGATCATCGGACCATTCTTTTTTGAAAATGCGGCTAGTCTGGCAATAATCCAGTTTTTTTTTGTGCCTAAATTGTAAGATACATATCGATGTGGACTATATGTGGTTGTAAAAAGACGGTGAACAATTTAAATGAGAGATTGTGTGGATCAGTGATCATTTGCGTATATCTTATTGTTAAGTTTCCTTTCTTTTAAAAATTATTTGAGCCAATCGCAGAAGATTGGCCAATTGATTTGAATCGAGCTATAAACATTTTTCATATATCAAAAAATCGGTAATATGTGTTCATACTAAAATTGTCGTATACGTTATTTTATTTTATTGTATTTTTTTCGAAAAACTATTGTAAAAAATGCAGCTGAAAGTTTTGTGTTAGTAGAGAAATAAATAGAAGTTAGAAAAATTGTAGAAACAGAACTTTTATTAGTTGCTGAACAAAAATTTCTACATAGAGCGCATTACTTTACTCCATAGGAGTAAATAATTCATTCATTAAGAAGGCTTTAAGGTTTTTTATTTTTAATAAATTTTTTTTTTTTTACAATTTTGTCGGTATTTATTTCTATTTAACAGAAAACAGCAAAAATCACTAAACTAATTAACATTTAAAAAAAATAATAATAAAAATAAAAATTAATTTAGTACTAATTCTACAGCATAACTTATTAATCATCCATTCCAAGGAACTCTCTCTCAAGAGCTGCACCCATCATATTCCAATCCCCATCATCTTCGGTGTCTTGTGGGTCTGATCCATCGTTCGAATCGGAACCCATGTCTAAGTCTGAAGGTAAATGTTCACCTAAAGGAAATAAGATGTACATAGATTTCATTTTTATTATTTTGATTATGAAATGGCCGATTTTTATTTACCTCTTCGGAACTTTGTGCTCGGCATTTCATCGTCATCTTCGGCTGAACTTTTTTCATCTTTTTCTGAATGGTCTTCGGTTGTTATCAGGCTCCTTTGTTCCCTCGAAAAAAATTCTCTCTGTCTTTCCTCCTCTTTTTCTTGTCGTTTTCTCTTCCGCAATGTTTTATCCACTGGAGGGTTTTCTATTGAGTTAAAAAATTACAAACTCTCTATTTGTCTTTTCAAAAGAAATTTATTTCTTATACTTACCTATATTTACATGTTCGTCCTCAGTGGAAGAATCTGACTCAAAAAACTGGTCAAATTCTTTATTCATGTCGGCTAAATCAGCATTAGAAAAACTCAATAATGGATTTATTGTATCAATGAATTTTTCTGGCTCTTCCTCTTGTATATTGGATGTTGAAGAAATTTCCGATTTGTCATTATAATTCACCACATGTTCAGGACTGTGACAATGTGCTGGCGGTTGTCGTTGCTTGTTTTTATTTTTCCGATCTAGTGGAAATAGTCTTTCGTCTACAATTTCCCATCGCTCTGCACAGGACCATAACCAGTTGGCATTAACAATTTTAATTTTTGGATTTTTTCTTGCTGCATTCACTTTGAATGTTCCAGATGTTACGGCGACTAAATGTGTTGTGATTTCGCTGATGTTCTGACTAACATTAGCTCCCAAGCTCTTCGCTATAAAATAAGCTCGACTTTGGTCTAGTTTCATGTTGGTCGGAACTAAGCCGGAAAATACCAAATTTTTGTTACGTAAAACCTCACATCGGATTTTTGGAACAATTATTTTTAGATCTGGAATTTCTTTTGTCTCATCGTAGATTTCATAGAATCGTTTGTGAATGTTGGTTAGTATAACCTCCAGATAGAGAAGATAATCGTCAGGATCTTCAATCTCAATTTGTTTATTTGCATTGTCTGTTGCAACTTTGATTTTCACCACATCGTCGGATAATTTAGTGTTCTCGTCAGAACTATTGCTTGTTACGTCGATTTCATCCTTTTCATCCTTACTGAGAATATCTATCTCTTCTTTAGTTGCGACATCGTCTTCTGTTTTAAGTGCACTTGCGCTTGTCGAGGTATCTAACTGTTTTCCCTCTACTTCTTCTGTTTCAGTAGTATTTGTACTTGTTTCATTTTGGGCCACATTTTCAGGCTCCTTCGATTTTTCAATGTCATCCGATTTTTTGTCAGAACTCTCATCATCTGTTCTTAGACTTTTTAGATCTGCTCATAGAAATTTAATTTAAAATTATATGGTTTTTTCTCAAATCGAAATAATAAAAGATTGAAGAATTGAAATCAAAATAATAAACTGATCTCACACACTCGCTCTCTCACTCGCTTTCCCACTTTTTACTACAAAAATGTTGGCTTTTAGACGCACGCCATTATCTACCCAGAGAATGGTTATATCGGATATCTTTTTTGATCTTCCATTTAGCTGCTTAACTTTTGCAGCAGCCGAAAACTATTTGAGCACACACAAACTAACTGGTCAAAAGAATGCAAGTTAAATGACCTCTTAACCTCTAAACTGCGCTAAGTTAACTTTAAAATGCTTGCACACAGCGCGGGCGAAGAAAAATCAAAAAAGAAAGACAGGTACCGTTAATCGTTAGTTTTAAATGTTTGAAAGTTATAACGGCTAGGAAATAAAGAGCTAGGCAGGGCACTCCATAAGCGAGTTGTACGGCTTAAGAATTAGTCACGATATTTAAGAGTATGTCCGAAAATGGACTTGAGGGTATACTGATAAGCAATCATAGCGAGACGGGTGTTACGGTTTAAAATTTGTGGGGCGGAATGCAACTGGCGATTTATATGTAGCGCTGGTGGTGAAAAAAGCTATAAAACAGAGTGAGACACGAGAAACTATGTGAACACCTAGGACAATTAACAGAACAGATATCTTTACTAAGACTGTTCTTGAAAATGACAAGCCATTTTTTTCGATATCCAACACATCGCTTTTAAGCTATTACAGATGATGACACTATTACAGATGACACTATAACAGATGACACTATAACAGATTTAACCTAAACAAAGTTATGTCGAATTTAACATTACTGCGTAGCTCATCCATGTATGGACTTTTCTTTAGAGTAAAGAAGTAAAAAAAAAAAATCAAATATTAAGATTGATACGAATTACTTCAATACTTTTACACGAAGAATAGTGTCAAACAATGCTTGAATGAATTATTCAAAACTCAATAGCCAGCACGAGATCCATAAGTTTACCCAACTGCCTGACAAATGCGAACAACATTGACATTATTGGATCATAGGTAATGTGACGTTTACTAGTATAGAAGCAGTACCGACAAGTGGGTTTAACGGTGAAGGAAGATAAAACAATTCTTGCTCGGTCAGAAATCCGCGTCAGTGAAAAAGATACACTTGCAGAACTTAAATATGGTAGTGTGATTTTTCGGTATCAAATTAACTCTAAAATCTTATAAATCAAATGGAAGAATTTAGTGTGCAAAATATTTGAAACAATTTTAAGAAATATGAAATTTGCAAGATTCAGTCATACATAGAAATATACATATATAATAATCGGGCAATTTGTTTACAGAAAACAACCTAATGCAAGTTGAAACGCTACTTAATAAGAAATGTTGTAGAAGTAACAATCCTTCTGCCGTTGCGCATGAGGTGTACTGATAATTTTATAAGAACGAAGGAATAAGGGCCTGACACGTAATCTATTAAACCATTGATTTACTGAGGATTTGATTTAACAACAACATTATATCGTGAAATGGACCAGCAAAATACAATGATTACGTCTTGTGACACTATGTAAAGCAGTTGGCGCATGCTGTTAAACCACAAATTATTAATTATTAAGCCAATGTTCAGAAAATTCAGCAAGCTCCTTTACATAGAAAACGCCAGCACTGACAATGACGCAAGTCCATTTCAACACAATTTTTAATTCGAATGGTAACGCGAGGACTTTCTTGTGCACCAAAAGTCTAAGGACTGAAGACGAAAAGGACAATTTTTATAACCAACTTAAGAGTGTCAACAATACGGCAGTAAACGGAGTTTCCGTTATCGACAAACAAGTGCACCTACATTGACCTAAGGCGCAAATAGAAAACCAGATTGATCATCTTACTATAAGTCGTTATTTGAGACTCGGTCTTGTGAACAAGATCATTTTCTCGTACGAGGAGTGTTCATTATACTCTCGATATAAGGCCTACGAACAAATGATGTAGGAAATATAATTATTAAATACTTCAATGACATACTTCCATTTAAATGTATGTAAATTTAAATTATGATCATTATTTTCCTCATAATCCTAAGTGAAGACAACGACAATGACAGAAACAGCTATGTTGAAAATAAAAGGAAGCCATACAGTTTTATATATAAGAAAAGAGCAGATCAACAGAGCAGCAACTCTGAGCATTTTAGTGACTACAATCTATTGTCTAATAGAAAGGATATATTCGGGGGAAAAAAGGTTTATCTCATGGATGCATCGTTTCGCTCATATTCTTTTTAATGTGATGAGCCTAACTATGCCTTCGGAGAGCATTGTAAGTATTGCTTCGACAGCTCAGGAAAAGACAACAAAATAGGTAATGAAATATCCCAAACCTAGAGATACTGCAGTTGTGGACTTATGTAGAATCCTTGCTGCCATATGGGTACTTTTTAACGAAACGAAAGATTTTCTATCAAAGAATTACTAGGAGGAAAGCTTTCCAGCGTTTCGCAAAAAAAAAAAAAAAAAAAATTCAACTTAATTTAATGGTTTACTTAACATAATAGCCGTTCGTCATTGAAAGATTCTGCGCGAAAAGCAACTTGAAAAGGTTAAAAGGAAAACAATCAAGCTAATACAAAAACACAAACAAACTTTAGGCCTCGCTGACGATGTGATCACTTTTCAACGATTAATAAAAGCAGAAACAAATGCTTAGGGAAATATTAAAACAATAAAAAAAAAATCCGAAAAAGTTTTCTAATTGAAGAGAATGCTTTCTCTTGATTTTACTGGCTTTTCTATTTTGCTTTAGTTGTGGTCCATCCCTACCTTTAAAATCGATTCCTTCGCCGTCCAACTCGTGTTTCGAGAGTCCTGGTGGTGCATTAATATCACCAGTGTGTTGAAAGAAATGATACGGTTTCACTTGGATAAGATTCGAAGCCATGTTCCATACATCTTCCCGATCGTCTATGATACACACCATAGAATCTCCACAAGGAAATAAAGCTCTGAAAGAAGACACAAAAAGAAAATATTGCATACACACTTATAAAATTAAAAACCACAAATTCTTCAAACGCTTACTTCAGATTATCCGTTTTACTTGTTGCATTAAAACATTCGTCCCGTGAAAGTATTCTGTGAGAGAAAAACTTTCCATCAGGATCCAATAATTGTGCAATCATATGGGCATAGTTACGAGCACCAAACGTACAAATATGCAATTCATAAAAGGCGGACATTCGCTCCAGAAATTCCTTCGTACCAGGACGCAGTCTGGTATGATACCAAGGCGAATGTGGTCCATACAATTGAAAATGATAAATGCCTTTGATATTGTTCGGTACATTGTCGTTCGTTGTATGAATAACCGTCTGATCCAAATCAACCAACAGCACAAGTTTCTTATCTTGCAGCAATCGTTTTGTATCAGCCTGACCAAGTTTTTGAGCAAGTTTTTGAGTCACCTTTAGATCGGGAACCGAGTGTACCATCGGCACAGATGCTTCTGAAGTATTGCCCTATATAAATGACAAACAAAAACAAGAGATTTCATATTCAAACTTGTCGTAATTGAAGTGATTTGATTTCAACACCTTGCATTACGTACATTTTCATTTTGGCGCAAATCGGCACCACAATCTGCACACATATCCTTGATGACAGTAGTATGAACACATGACGAAAGTGATAGTAATGCGGACCTATGCAATCAATAATATAAAATAAATTACAAGTAAAATGAGCGTAGAAAACCATTTTTTAAACAAAAGTACTAGTATTGTCTAATTGGTATTTTGGTGTGATGTGCAATCAGATTGTTTGTAAACGTACCCTTTCTCGACAACAGCGCCATCTTTGTACAGACGCTTTTTGACAACACCGACTTTATTTGCTTTTAACTTTTTTACTTCTTTATCGTCGCTTTCACAAAGCTCGTAAATTAAAATAACTTGTGAATTAGCAACGGGGTAACCTTCTCGTACTCTCCATTTGATTATTTTTATTTTAAATTCGTCTGGAGCGCAAATAACAATATTTTGATCGGCCATCACTTATCTTTCACTTTTGACACACTGAACATGAATCTTACGTTCCACAAACAGCCATTTTGCAAAAGTTACATCTGCCTTCTATTCCTAGCTGTGTTCGAAAAGTTGTGAAGCTATTTATTATTGTAAGCTTTATAAAACGAAATTTTCTTTGATCTGTACTTTTTGACATCTAATACTGCTCTTCCTTTATAAGTTTAAAAGGCGATTGAAAGTACTAACCCGTTACATTAGGGTTTTATTGATATAGAAAACTTACGTACTTAAGTTTATCCAGAACTTTTGAGCTTACTTCCATTATTTCATACACTTACAGGAACTTACAACAACCTATAGCGACTAGACTAGAATTTGAATTTTTTAAAATAACACTATGTGATAGATGATGTCCTCAACGACATTGGCAGGATCAACCGGCAATTATTTTATTACATTTATTTCAACATTGTTGGAGCTCAGGTCATTTTAAATTTTTTAAGTAACAAGTCAAGGTGTTTCAGTAAACCAAGCAAGGTGACTTTTGATTATCCAACCGAAGAATAAACAAGGATCCTAGAGCTCTAAAAGTCGCAATCCAAGAAGTGCGGTGGAATGGACTAGTCTTAACGTAAGCATGAAACGCACTGATACTACAACAAAGAGAAAAATGCTTTGCCAAAGATTACTTTTATGAAATTATCGTCAACCGATAAGGGAAAGTTCGCACGAAATGCTTAATCCTCTTTACTGAACTCAACAACAAGTTGCAGGACAGTTGGAAGACATAGCCTGCACGATTCCACATCAAAAAAAAAAAACAGATTCAAAGCAATTAATTTTGCCGCAGAATAAAATCAAACCTCATCATCCAAAGAAACTTTGTGTGGCCATGTTCATGAACACTCAACCAAATTGATCACATTAAAATTAACCCAAGTTGCAACTGAATGTTTGAGCTGCCAAGAGGAGTAGCTACCAATACGATCTTAGTGCACATAACACAAACCAAACCTAGCGCCGTAAGGAACTATAGAGAAAGATCTACATCAAGCATTTAGAGACCCAACGTTAGACATTCTGGTTTTTACAATCGTATAGCGTTTTTTTTTTTTTTTTCTTCATATGATACGCACTCAACGACAGAGAGTGTTGCTAGAGAAGCACTTTATAAAGGTAGCCACGACGTGCTCTTATCGAATTATCGAGCCTGCAGTAATAGAAATATAGAAAATGTCAGTGCTGAGAATTTAGAAGGATTGTTAGTACAGTCCGTTAAAGCATGTTGATGCCAATAAGCAAACCTATTATCTATTCAAATTAAAAAGGATATTAGATGTCGGTTCCAAACTGATTATCGATATAGATAGTGGATAAGATGAACTCAGCTCGAGCCATTTAAACTAGCGGCGACTCATTCGCGTAATATGGTCAGATGAAATCATGTTCACTCTGCAGAAATTTAAACCCTTACTCTGTAAGTTGCTTCTACAGAGACACCAGTCTCTTCAACATCGCATAGAAGATACCATTTTCTGTATTGGATAAAAAACACATGTACATAGGTCAAAAGCAATACACACAGCGTATTGAATTTGACAAAAGAGTATCCTACCTGCTTCTTACTTTCAATCGCTAAGGCTTATGATGCCAAAAACGCCTTCGACTGGGAAATTCACAATCGAAAACCCTCAACTATGTGATGTGAAAACATTGATTTTGACTTTATCAGTCCCATTCGATTCGCTCCATTCGTTAAGTTGTTTTTCGAGACATAAGACTATTTATGACTAAGGAAGTGTTTATTTTGAAACTGTCACAGCTATTGTCTTTTTCGCTTTTGTGGATAGTCGCACATTACATGACATATAGACGATTCACTGCAATCATTGACCTAATCAAGATAAATTAAATAAAAAATCTTGGGTGTGCTAATATTTCTAGCCTGCAAAGTACTACGTTAAAATCCACATTGTTAGTTGTCAGAATTTGACGTTTATTTGTTTTGTATCTACTGCAAAATATACAAATTAAAATTTTATCAATAAAAAACTTAAACAAAAATGTCCGAAGAAGAAATAGTAAAAAAGCAGGAAATTCCTGCGAGCTCGGTCAATGAAAATTCTAGCCTTAAGCGTCATGCAGATGATAAGTCAAGCAGTGAGGATGAATGGATTGGTCCCATGCCTTCAGAGTCGGCTAAACCAAAAAAGAAGAAGGGTAAAGGTTTTCATTTTCAATTCTTTTTTAAGCAACTTAATCCAAACCATTTCACTTAATAGTTCTGCCTTATGAAAAAGTCTATTTGGAAAATCTCCCAAATGCAGAGAGCTATGAAAAAAGTTACATGCACCGCGATGTTATCACCCATCTAGTCGCAACCAAAACGGACTTTGTCATAACTGGAAGCGTTGATGGTCACATCAAATTCTGGAAGAAGATGGAGGAAGGCATTGAATTTGTCAAGCATTTTCGAAGTCATTTAAGTAAATTACAGAATTCAATGATGTTGTTATAAAGTTATTTATCTAAATATAAATTTTCTTGTCAGTGCCAATAATCTCGTTGTCGACAAACAGTAATGGAACTCTGCTTTCCTCTGCATCATCTGACAAATGTGTTAAAGTGTTCGATGTTATCAATTTCGACATGATTAGCATAATTAAACTCGATTTCACTCCTCTATGTACTGAGTGGATACACTCTCCCGGCGATGCAATCAGTAGTTTAGCAGTGTAAGTTGTAAGGATATTTCTATAAAATACTATCTTTAACAAAGACTACTTTACAGATCTGACAAGGATTCTAACAAAATTTACATATTCGACGGTCATGGGAATGGTGAGGCATTGCATGTTTTAGATAAATTACATTCGGCCCCCGTTAATGTCATCAGCTATAATACCGCCTATGAGACTGTGATTTCAATTGACAAAAATGGCATTTTAGAGTATTGGATGAATTTGAAATATGATTATAAGTTTCCCTCGAAACTAGTCACGTTTGATTCTAAATTGGATACAGGTAATGTATTTTGGTAAAAATGGCTTAAAAAATAGAAATCCATTTGTGACTTAGGACTGTTGAACGCCACGTGTACACAGTAGCTGCTCATGTTTAAATATTTGTGAAAATAAATTAGAATTCCCCTGTGTTTTTCAGGTCTGTATGAGTTTGTTAAAAATAAGACGCTAGTCACTGGCTTAACGGTATCAAAAGATGGACGAAGATTCGCTGCCATATCAACAGACAGAAAGGTTAAATTATATACGCCTTACCTCTGTTTTGTTGTTAACTAATCTGTTATTCTAATTTTAGGTAAGAGTCTTTCAATTCAACACTGGAAAATTGACAAGAGTTTTCGATGAAGCCCTGGCTCGTTTTCAAGAGATTCAAAAAACTCCAAATGCTCTTCCGAACATGGAATTTGGACGCAGGTGTGCATGATATATTAAACAAAATTGTAATATTCCTATTTTCTGATTTAATTGTTTTTTTTTTTTTTTTTTTTTTTTTTTAGAATGGCTGCGGAACGTGACTTGGAGAAATCAGATTACTTTATGAATAGTAACATTATTTTCGATTACAGTGGACATTTCATTATGTATCCTACAATGCTTGGTATTAAGTTAGTCAACATTGAAACCAATCGATGTGTAACTATTATGGGAAAAACAGATAATATTAGACCACTTAACATTGGACTGTTTCAGGTAAATACTCGTACGTTTCAGTTGACAGACACAGATTTTGCTGCTATGTCTCCTTCAAGACCTTTTTACTTAATTGCCTTATATAAAATAAAACAGCGCTGGGCAGTCAATTATCAATGGCATTCTGTTCGGTTCGTCCACTTGTTAGTTTCTCCTTGTTCACATCATTATACTTGGTTTTCCCCTCATTCACAAAAAATTCAATTTTTCCCGGTTCGGTTTCAACACTTGTGAAAGCTCGCTACGTTTTGCAATAATATCAATGTCATCATATACATATGTAAGTAGTTGCACAGACTTTGTGTCTGGTGTTGACTTGCGAATTTGGTATAATTTGTCATGTATGTTGTTAACGAAGTCACATATCATCATAGGCATCACCCTGTCTAAATGCTTTTTTGAAACAAAGGGCTTCGATGAGAACACTTTCTTGTTACGGTTATATATACGTAAAGCTCTTCTCAATAGACTCTGTCATAGGCAGTGTATAGTGAGAATATTTGGTTAATATGAACTTACCAGGTCCAAAACCGAATTGATGGGCCAATCAAATTTCAGATGTTCATAAAATACAGTAGACAGTACGCGATGCTAAGGAGATTCATGCCTCTATAGTCGACATCGTTTAAAGGATTTTACAAACCATGAGGTTCCATTTATCAGCCGGTCCAATTGTTTTTCTACATGTACTTGCCTGCACTTATCCTCAAACCACGGATTTCGTGTGTCTGGTCGAGCGAAAGGCAGCACATCAGTTTCAGCATTTCTGACGACATTTTGACATAGATGCCACTGATTTTCTGACATATAATGTTGTTATATAGGGTTGTCTAACGTCGATGGCAATATCAATTTAGTTGATTGTTTTATGACCGCCATATTCCGTTGTGATTATTGTGGTGATGAAATCGATACGCAAAAGTCATTTAGGCTAAGTCTATTTGCAGGAGTAGTCTCGTGCTGACTATGCTTTCCAGTTGGCATACTAAAAATTTCCTGTTCTAACTTGGCGTGGATGAGAACATCATCAGACTGATGTTAGCGAATTTAGCCCTGATACTTATTGTCTTAGTCTGATTCTTTGAACAAATATGCACTTCGCAAATAGACACTCTTTAAAGCAGTCACCGTGGTATATGTCACAGTTTTTCATCCTCCCTTTGTCCAGCTCCACCGAACTTCCTGGATTGCGGTGATACATGGTTTATAGCGCTCTACGACCATCACTAATTGTTTAAAATCCGAGCATTCCATATGCAGATCCCATGTTTTCTGTTTTGTAGAGTTGTCGATAGCAAAATAAAAATATAGAATCAGGCTCTCCCGGACGCCTTGGGCAAAAGGGCCCCAATGACATTAATCCGATCTGGGAATATAGGAGCTGCCGTTGATCCATTAAGGATTCATACCCAACGATCTATATTTAAATACCCTGACTAGCCCTGAAAAATGTGTTTTGACTTCAATTTCACATACCTTGAAGTAGTTTATATAATAAGTCTATCATGCTCTGTTGACGCCACCAATAATTCAGTGACGCGAATACAACCACCGTACGTCCATGTGCTCCTTCTGAAGTTCAGTCATTTTTGACAGGACATTATAGTGTATAGAATGTTTCGGTTATAAGTTTGGCAATTCAGGTCTGATTGGACGAGACCAATATCCGATCGCTACCACATAGAGTTCATAGAAGCGTAATCAATATTAACAGCACTGGGCATCGCCAGGTTGACCCCGCTCAGTGCGATAGTCGATATCGATAATTTAAAAGAAAAATAATGTTTTTAGGGAAAAGCGAAAAAAGCCAAAGCAGCTATAACAATAGAACAGGAGGCAAGCGATAATCCAACGCTCCAATCCTTGGTTAACGATCCTACACTTTTTTGTACAGCATATAAGTAAGTGGATTATGTTCCTTAATTTTAAATAGTTTTTAACTTTACAGTTGTTTTTTGTTTGTTTCAGAAAGCAGCGATTCTATCTATACAGTAGACGTCTTCCATCAGACCTGCAAGATGTTGATCGTGATATATTTAATGAGAAACCGTCCAAAGAGGACATTATTGCTGTACCTGAAGGACAAGGTATTCTTTCATATATGATTTTATGTTATTTCACTTAATGACACTTTTCTTATTGTAATTTTCACGCTTATCAGACGAAGGTTTATTGGCTTATAATATTTGCTACACATACCTTATACATTTTTTAAAATAATTTACTTACAATTTTAGGCACCCAGCGGGTTTACGAGAATGTAATTCTTCACACAACCATGGGAGATATTCACATTAAGCTTTTCCACAAAGAATGCCCGAAATCGGTGGAGAACTTTTGTGTTCATAGCAAAAACGGGTATACAATAATTTTATATAATCACATGAAGGAGGACAATAAATAGAGGACAACTTTTCTGTTTGTTTAAAACAGTTACTATAATGGGCACATATTTCATCGGGTTATCAAAGGCTTTATGATTCAAACTGGGGATCCAACTGGTACGGGAACTGGTGGTCAATCGATTTGGGGTCATGATTTTAAAGATGAATTCGTGCCAAGTTTAAAACATGATCGACCTTACACTGTAAGCATGGCCAACGCTGGACCAAACAGTAATGGTAGTCAGTTTTTCATTACAGTTCTACCCACTGTAAGATGGTTTATGTTAATACAAAAATTACAATATAATAGATTTAAAATATCTTTCAGCCTTGGTTGGATAATAAACATACTGTGTTCGGAAGAGTTTATCGTGGAATGGAAGTGTGTCAGAATATTTGTAATTCAAAGACAAATCCTAAGACGGACAAGCCCTATGATGACATTAAAATAATTTCTATTTATTTAAGCAATTAAAACAACATAGAATAGTGCTTTGAATTAAAAGTTCATTGCGACTATGTAGTTAATTTTTTTCAAATTTGTCGCAGATTCGTTGGCTACGACGCCAGAAATTTGAGTTCAATTAAAGGTGGTAAATAATTTCAAACATCATTCGTAACGACAAATCACCGAAAATAATCATTTCTGCCTATGGGTTCTCTTGTTTCTCGCCGTTATAAACCTACATATTGTAAACATGGTCCTTTTTATCTTTATACAGGGTGTTCCAAATATCAATAGGTCAAATGGTGTCGGTTATCTCAAAATTATAAAAAAAAAATCTAAGTCATGTACTTTTAAAGTTATTGGCACTCAAAAATTTTTTTTTTTGAAATTTGACATCCTGTGACGATCTTTCAAGTACTGTGACTGCAAATCTTTACTTCGATTTTTTTTTGTCACATAACCCTGAGTAACTCTTCTATAAATTACGGTCCAAAATTAAAACATAACTATATCGGTTTTAACTAAAATATTGCTTTTTTGTCCATTAATGTATCTGAAAATCATTAACCACCCAACTTGAACTGACTGTGCTGACAAAAAAATGTATCATGCTATTTTGGCAAGTAACCTTAAAAGATGGTATATTTAATCTGGATTCCAAAATGGTATGACACTTGATAGATTAACGCTTAATTGAGGACAAAAAATTGTTTTGTTAAAGAAACCCGATTCAAAGTTAATTCTTTTTAAAAGTTAAATTTTTTTTATAACTTATGTGACACCCTGTATTACACAAAATGTTAAGGAGGTAATCTTAATCTGGATTCCAAAATGGTATGACACTTGATAGATTAACGCTTAATTGAGGACAAAAAATTGTTTTGTTAAAGAAACCCGATTCAAAGTTAATTCTTTTTAAAAGTTAAATTTTTTTTATAACTTATGTGACACCCTGTATTACACAAAATGTTAAGGAGGTAGTCTCATGTCCGAGGTTAAATTTTGTTTTTAAGGTTTTTTCTTGCGGAAAATGAAATACAATCTTATGATAATTAATATATATGTTATTATTTAGCTATTGAATTATACACAAAAAAAAAATTGTTAAATAATAAAAAAAAATATTTTAACGTCATTTTGGTGAGGTAAACTAGGGCACTATTGCGAGTGTCGTTTGTAGTTCGAATCAACAAAAAATCAAAAATTGTGAACTGACGTTATGTATGGTATTTTGATTTGCGTTTGACATATTATTTGTTTACGAATTTATTTGTGAATTTGGTGTTTATTTAGTTATTTGTCGGTTAAATTTTATAAATGACATCATCAGAGTTGTGGTTTAGTGTCTCTGAATCTGAAACCAATCAAAATTAAGTCTTAGAATGTGTCAAAAAAAAGAATCATCAGAGATACTTCTAAACCTTTGGAAATGAAAGAAAAAATGTAAGTAATGCTTACAGAAAACTGGCTCATGCTTATGTTCTTTTAACTTGACTTAACAGTTTTTTGAAACACTTCCATTTATCCAAAGATGCATTTAAAGATCTACTGACAGAAATACAACCTAAGTTTTTTTTGGTGCCTTTTGGTCCTGCCAAACAAGTGTGGGCAATGAAATCTGTGTTGGGCTAGCGCAGTCCACCGTTTTTTGCTCTTCAAAGAAGTGTTCCAAGGTCTAAAATGGATTAGGTTTTATTATTCGGAGAGTGAAGAACGAAGGGCTAAGGTACATTTCTTCAAAAAAGGAATACCAGGCATAATAGGCTGCATTCATGGAACACATATTAAAATCACGTCTCCTAAAAAAGAACTGAAACATATTTATAACAATATAATCGGAAAGGTTTTTATAGCGTTAATGCTATGATAGTAGGTAAATAAACAACTTTATTTCCTTCCTAATTCATTTGATTTCAGGTTTGTGGTGATAATATGATAATCCGTTGCATAAATGAGAGATATCCTTCCTTGTTTTTTGACTCTCTTGTTTTTAATATGTCAACAAGGTACCGTACTGGAGAAAGAAATTGTACTTGGTTATTAGGTAATACGAAAATTCCCTTTTTTTCTTCCTGATAACTAATTTCTCTTGATTACAGGAGATTCTGGGTGTGCTCTGAAACCGTATCTTATAGCACCATTCAGAGATCCGGAAGAAACGTTGTTGAGCGGACAATCGGTGTGTTAAAAAATAAATTTAGGTGAAAAGCTACGCAGATTACAAATGTTTGTACAGTTTTACACAATATTTGTGTAAAATATAAGATCCCTATAGTCGAAGAAGAGGCGTAACTTGATGAAGAGAGTGGAGCACACTAGAATGCCGATGATATAGAGGATGAACTTTCTGAGAGATAAAACAATACAAATCAGAAACAGTATTCTTTTATCAATATAGTTACTATTTAATAAAAAAAACAAAAGGTTTCTTACAACTAATAAATATCTTTCAATTTATAAATCACATTCTCGTTTCAAATAAAAATAATATGTAACTAAAATTAATTCATTAATTGATAATCAAAAAGCTTCTTATTTATCACTTTAATTTAATTGCCTTTTCAGCAACTCCAAGATTTGTTTTTAATTTAAATTTAAATTTAATTGCAGTATCATGTTGACTACACTTAACTTCGTCTTAATGCACTTTTAATTTTTCTTTTTTTAAAGCTAACAACTAACATTTGAAAATCTTTTTGTGTACTCGTTAATTTCCAGCAAAATGTCAGTTACTTTACCATGAAAGTTTTCCTGGTATTGGGTCTGCTTTCTTAACAAACTGCATATTCTTTTGAACTATTTTACGCTTCGTTGGTAGTGGTGGTGGTGGTGTCGGTGACGTTTCAGTGGTAATATCCATCTCGTTGTTATTATCCTCTGGAAATGACATACTTTTTTCTTTAAAAAAAAAATTCATTTCCAGATGGATCCGTCTCTAAAAATAATGTATAACAAGAAATTTTAAGAAAAATAATATACATATATGCATATCCTCTGGAAACAACTAACTCTGTTTCAGTTCCGGGTGGATGCACGTAGGTATTCATTTCTAAAAGAAATGAATTTATTTTAAATTTGAAATCAGTCTAAACCTAAATAAGCGCTTACATATATATATGTATATATATGGTCCATGACTTTTTAAGTCTGTTTTGATGCAAATTCCATAAACGGCACTAAATGTTTTTTATTTTTACTTGTTTGCCCTAAAAATGAATTATGTTATTTTTCGTTTGTAATATATTTATTTTTATTAAAAACTTACTTTTTTTTTTAAAAAAAAAAAAAAGCAAACAAACGGCCGCAAATTTCTAATCGACAAAGAACGACTGTCAAATCAACAACTGTTGATCACAATCACAGTACACAATACCAAAATTCACAATCGACTGTCGACAATTGTCGAATATCAATCGATTATCGACACTCACACATCTATTAAAAAAAAAAAAAACTATCTGACTGGCCCCCCTGATTGCTCCTTTTGTAATCATCTGAAATCAAAATTCCAAAAAGATTATTATTCAGCAGATTTAAACGTTTTGAGTGGAAAAAAAACAAAATGGCGCTTTGTAAAAAAAAATTATAAAATCGACTGTTTTTTTTTTCACACACGGAGGTGTATCTTTCCATGTTTGTTTAAGATCCATCGGCATATCACACTAGTGAACCAATAAGAGGAATATTTGTTCTCTTCCTAGTTCAGTCATTTTGGAAATCTAAGCTTGAGGCTTGCGTTGCCGTTGTATCTCTTTTGACATTTGTATGCAGAGACGATTTCTTGTTCATTTGCAGTTGATTACTTCCGAGAGAGTTCAAGTACGAGTTTGGTTACGGCTTCTATGAAACTTTTTTTTTTAGGGTTAACGCTGAAGTTAATCTTTTTACATTAGTTAGCTTCCAGGTTAATTGCTCTCAGGAGGCGATCTGAGATTGTTTCTTTAAAATTATCTCTAATTAATATATCAATATCGTTAGGTATACCCTTGAAAACAGAAACAGAAAAACAGCTCATTAACTACGGTAGATCGTAAAAAGTATAGGAAAGGCTTCCTTGTGGGCAACCTTTCGCATCAAAGATTCTGAGTTGGATATTGCCTAGTGCAAGTTTTATCATTCTGTTTGCTACCCATTTGTTTTGAATACATTTAGATATCTAGGCGTAATCGGTGTTGTTCAATGCATCTTCGAAGTCAAGACAGCAGCCCACCGCGCTTCTTTGGAGGATACTTTACAATATTTTGCTTTTCTCTAGGTGGAGCTTATGTCTCTTTCTTGAGTAAAATTTTCAGAGGAAATGAGAATGACGTAGGGAGATGATAAGTGTGTTACGAAAAGCATGATTTACCGTTAATTGCAAATATTCCAACAAGCAATTTGATTAGTGTCTTGCTTGGAAAATTTTGTGATTTGTGATTTGTGATTTTGTGATTGTGATTCTCTCTTTGCTGTTCTCATCCCAAGACTGTATCTAGTGAGACTTTCAGTGACTGAGTACCTGTTTTATTTCCCATTTCTTTTCGATCTGTTCAATAGTTACCCAGTTCAGTTTTAACCTTAGTCTATTTTTTTATACCACTAGGGGTTGATTTTGTTGGCTTTTTTAGTTTTTAGCGTTGAAGACCGGTGAGCTCCCCCATATTGTATAAAAATATTTCGGTCAATGATTATGTGATTTTTCCTGCTGCAGTAGAGATTCCTTTTAGTTGAAGAAATCCTAGTGTGGTGGAGTTGCCTTATAGGTATACCGATTAATGAGGTTACAAAGAAGTGTGTAAAAACATACGAATATGACTCATTACCACATTATTGGAAAACTCAGAGTGAAGGTGCACATTTAAAAGGCATCGATTCCGCCTTATTCTGTATTGAATCCAAAATTAGCCGAAAACAGGCAGTAGGTCGAAAGCGCTTTGGCAATTACAATAAAACCTCCAGTCTTTTGGATTTCTATGTTAATCATAAGAGCATCTGCGCTTATAGCTACAGACCATCATTAAATTATTGCGTAATCCTTCTACTACTACTTTTAACCAACAATAATTAGCGAATTCAACGAGACAACCTACGAACTCGTCTAACAAAGCCCAGAGGAAACCGAAACATGCAACAACATCATGTTGTTGTAGATCATCGCTTTGTGTTAGTACACTGGCGAGAGTATAACAGAGATTTCAGCTGATGTTGGAATTCCAAACTCAAGCGTTGGAAGAATGATATCATTGCACAAAGCTTTCGGATCCATTACAGTGTGCTGTTAGAGACATTGCGGGCGAAAACGCAGGGGTACGGGCCATGATGACAAGGTTTTGATCCGTTACAGTGTAATTCATTCTTGAAAGACTAGCGGTGACCTTCAAAGGGACTGGGCGTGTACTGGGAGGGTGGTGAATTCGTCTGTCGTATGAAGGCAACAACTAGAAGTGGGGCGCAAGACCAAAAGGCAGCTTCTTACTGAGGCCATGGTTCGAAGAAGACTGCCAGGGCCAAGAAGCTCAAGAACTGGTCCGCAGAAGATTGAGAAAAATTATTTTCTTTGATAAGAATATTCGAAGTTCAGGGGTATCGCTTAAGTGTCATGACAACGAGAACCTTAGGCCTGGTCACATTGTTCAGGTAGATATTTAACCCAAAGCAATGTTTTGGAGTTGTTTAACCTTTACCGGTCCTGGAAGTTTAAAGTCATTTAAAGCAGACGTTTCGACCCACATCCCGTTGCCGACCATGCAATAAAAGTTCTCGAACGGAAATTCAGTTTTCCAACAAGACTTTGCTCTACGCCATATGTCCAAGAACAGGAAGAAATTCTTCTCGTAAACAAATATTGACGTGCTGGAATAGCCCAACTGAAAATCGTTGGGTCATCATAAAAGCTAGCCTCACGATGCAGAGTTAAGAAACCTTAAGTGCGAAATCTTAATTTCTTCAATGCCAAATAGGGTAAAAGAACTTATATCTGCCAAAGGCGGTCATATAAATTATTGGTTGTATCAAATTTTATGATGTTTTGAAACAATTGAAATTATATCTTAAAATCTGCATTCTGCCTCTTATAAGCACCAAACTGGACGATTTCAGATCATCATTGATGAGAGTTTCGCAAACTTCGACAAAAATGAAAACTGGATGGTGAAAGATCTTCACATGGTGGATGTGATATCACTGTCCAAACAAGGTTTAATAGTATTCCAAAGTGTTATCAAAGATGGTCTAGTGCTGTCACGGCCATTTTCTTTTGATGCCAGAAAATTGATGTTGAAAAATAATTTTTTATCACCAGTGATGATTCGCTTCAAAAGGGGATCAATTTCATTGCGTTTAAAATGCATAGAGCAAATATTGATTCGTTGTGTTAAGCAAATCTCTTTCAATTCACATGGAAACCAAATATCGAGCTCTTTTACGAGTCAAAAACGTGATTTTCAATTGTTGTGTGATGGATTTAACTTCTTTGCAATTTCTCGCAGAGATGACTTTGATTTAGTCATCATCAACTTCTATTGATCTATCAGAACGTTAGTCATCTTTGAGTGATATTCTGGCCCATGCGTTCTGTCAAGTCGTCAATGCCATAAACCTCACATATACTATATTATTATTATTACAATTTATTAATATGTAATTAACTACAATTTTAGATACAGCACTAGATGAGTGAACTTTTAAATTGATGGACAACCGTTGGTGTGACCTTATCGAAGTCTGACGAAATTTTTTAACATTGAGGGTGAAATCATTTCGGGGTACAATACTTTTTCTGCTTCCCGGTTGATACTGGAGTAGTGGTGTAGGTACCATATTAATTCATAATTTATTTATTATTGTTAAACATGACATCGTGAAGTAATTTTTGTATGTTGCGCTGGTCTGGGATATGAAATAAGGGTGGAGTCAGTTGGGGTGTTATGTTGTGTACTATATTTGAGGTATAGCGTTGCGAGCAGCTAATCGAGTAAATTTTAGTATATTGGCAGCTTCCTTGTTTATATTAGAAGAGATTTGTTTACGTGTTAAGTCTCTGTCAATAACAATTTGAAATGAGTCCCAGTTGGCTTTATCGAGAATGAATTTTGGGTGAATTTTTGTGCAATTATAGTAGCCGTATAAAATTTCTGTGATGATGGGGAAATGGTCACTGCCATGGAGGTCGTTTAAGACGTTCCATGTTGAGTTTGGGAAAGTCAACGTGGGAAAGTCAATATTAAGAATATTAAGTGGGTAGCACGCCCGTCGATTAATATTGCTAAGCCTGTATTAGATATGAAATTCTCAACTATTCTACCACCATAGTTGCAAGAGGATGAACCCATGAAGGGCTCCTTGCATTGAAGTCTCCTATTAGAAGTATCGGAGTTTTATTACCACCCAAGGCATCGAGGTCGTTACATTGGAATTTTTGGTTGAGTGGGATGTAACATAGTTAGACATTATTGATTTTTATATATTTATAAAAGTAACTCGACTGCAACTACTGACTTGTGTGGTATTGACTTGTGGACAAGAAGGCAAGTGCCTTGATTTGAGGAAGTGTTTGAGCAAATAATATGGAAATATTGTGTTTATTGCTTGGGTACGTAGAGTTAGCAATTATTCTTGATATAGGTTTACTGTAGAGAAATAACATAAGGGCTAAAGTCTTTTATAAATAATTGCTTTGTACAATTGTAATTAGTGAAAAAGCTATTGAGGTTTCATTGAAGGACTTTTATTGCTGTTTTATTTGTTGATAATGACCTTAATGCAGTTTAACTTGCGTTAGATTGCAAAAGGTTTAGGCCAGGTTTATTTGTAAAGGTCGGTGTTGTCTGTGAGCTGTTTAGATTTGTTATTACTCTAAAAAGGTAGCTACATACTACATCATTAGTAGTGATAAGGAGTGTGAAGATGATGTTGTTTTTTCAGTTTTATTATTTGAATTAGTGGGAATATTTGAAGTAGTGTTGTTGGATTTAGGACTAGCCAAATTGTTTGGAACTGGAGTACATTTTTTTTTGAGGCGGTGGAGAAGGATTATTTTTCTCAGTTAGATCCATGGTTGACCGAATATTTAATTCACATATTTCATCAAAGAATGAAGGGCATACGTTTCATTGGGGTGGGTAAAGTTGACTATAGATGCGTTTAGCATCAGCCATAGAACACTTTTTCTTGGTTTTTATTGTTAACACTTCTTTGGTTTCTAAGTATTTGGGTCACGTTTTGGAGGAAGATGCATTGACAAGAGAGCAATTGGCATACATTCTGCATATGCATGCAGATGGGTAGGAGGTGGAAGACTACATAAGTCACATTTCGCAACACCACTGCAACACTTGGTCGTATGTCCTAATAGTTTACAATATCGACACCGCATCAGATTAGATACATATTGGATTACCTTATCTTTATACCAACAAATTTCTACTTCTCTAGATGCTTGGAAAAGATCGAAAGTCAGAGAATTAGACACTTTGGTTTCTGCATTACGTTATCGGTCTTTGTAAACCTTTGAGGTTTCATTTCAGCGACTATTTCCGATTTACGGATATTTATAAAACAAGGGGCATAAGCAATTCCCTTAGTACATTTTAGGCGATCATGAAGATTGATTGTTATTGGACATACATTAGCAAGATTATTGATCTTGAGGAAGTTATTTGCATTCCTTACTAATGCCGTCAATTGCTTCTTTTAGCAAAAAGGGGCTAAGAGATAATATTGCCTTTTCAGCACTCATAGCAATAAGTAAAAGAAATCTAGGATTTCTTGCGTTGATTTTGATGGTAAATCTTGAAAATCCATTGAAGTGATTGAATTAATTTTAAATTTTTTATTATGTATGAGATCGCAAGAGGCATCTATTTCTATTAGTTTTTTTTTTTTGCCCTATAGACATATGGTATTCACTGTTAAAGAAAAAACTGCCGCGCATAGAAAAAAGAATTAAGCAAAACAAGTAGTTCGCGATAAGAGAAAAACCGGTTGAGGGTGCATGTACTTGGCAGCAAAAAATAAAAAGCTCACCAACAACTGAAGTCGATGCGTACAGCTCGAGTGCTATGCTATGACTGCATGCACATATATTGGTGAGCCTCAGCAGCATCTTGTCTTTAGGGAAACAAAAAAGGAAAATATGTCATGAATTGTCACTGTACTAACAAGTTTAAACGAAATTATACTTAAAACGCAATAACGCTTCGGGTTCGGCTTTGGTGACGTTGCGTTTTATTCGCTTTGAAATGACATTTCTGAAATTGTCTAGAATTGTTACGCAATTAAAGAGAAACATTTTTTTGTAAGTTAAAAATTTGTTTCAATTGAAAGCATGTCTTCATTCAAAATTAATCAGTTCAAATATTCAAAACTGCTCCGCCAACTATTGCACGAAGCGTCTTGTTTTCACAGTTCTCGACTGTTAAAAACCAGCAAAAGTACAGCCTGTCCTAACTTTTACTTACGTAGAACCACGCGCTTCGTTACGAATGAAAAGCGTAAGTCCGAAGCTTAAAGCGACATGTGATATAATGCATTGAATTATTATAGTTGAACGTCAAAGCGAAGCTCTAACGTTAGCTTAAAGTGACAGCTATCAAATGTCAAAAGAAAAAAAAGGTGAGAACCAACAAACATAACGGAATATGGTATATGTACATGAAAAACAGAAATTACTTTCTTGCTAACCCAATACATCAATATCGAAGATGCCTGGAAGTGGGTCAAACGAATGATTCGTGCCGTCTCTAAATGATCGACGCTATTCATGATTGCACACTATTCTTCTGCTAAGCATATTATTGTGCTAAGTCACACTTTCCCTGCAAAGATTTCTTTGGCTCAGTAGTTTCCTTATCTTTGAAGCCGTTATTTGAATATCAACAAAAGACGAACTGCGTACAAATAGATATAACGAGCACAATGGACTAGTTTTTTCTCTAAATGCAATGTCTCGTAATCGTGTGCATTAACCCTCTGAGAGATTACACGCTAAAGAACAAAACTTTGAGTAACTTGCATGGCAAATCCAAATTAGTACTTATTCATTAAAAATACTTGGTTTTTAAAATATTTATTTGTTTCCACTGATGATGCATAGGTTGAAATTTTATTCGATATTGAAAGACTTTGTAATTAAATTAATTTGTTCCAGACTGCCGTTATTATCCATGATGTAACTAAGAACATCTGATAAAGCTGAAATTATAGAACAATTAAGATTTGATTTTGCCCATACCAAAATTTATTTTATAACAACGAACCTGCTTTATCTTCCGTTGAAAGTAAGAGCGATAAAATTGGCAACCTTTTATGCTTGCAAATCGCCAAAAGAACCTCACATGCATTTTCTTTGTTTAGAACATAATATTCTTTGAGTACTAATAACAAATCGGAGAGTGTTTGCGAATCGAAGCTAGCCCCAAGGATTGTTTGAAGTTGTAAAATTTTAATGGACTGTAAAAAAATAAAAATTTACTACGATAAAAATACTGAATTGATTTATCTGAACATGTTGAACCTTAAGGTATTCATATTTCTGTTTCGTCGTTAATTCTTTCCAATTACAATAAAATTGTGCTGTTGAGATAGGTGGGGGAGGGAGAGGTCTCTAAAATGAAAATAAATCTCTCAATATTATAATATATTGTTATTACAACTGTACTTACTTCTTTCGTTGATGATAATGGCTTTATCTCCTCATTTGATAATTTTGTGACTTTCTTTCTGGCTACTTTATTTGGCAAAACCTTATTACTGTCTTCCTCTACGTCAATAACATTGTTCTGGTCACTATATGTTTTCTTAACTTCCTCATATGAGCCGCATTCACCATTAAATAATTTATCGATCACTTCATCTGATATCTGTATATTTGAGTTTTCGAAATTCTTGCCATCCTTTGGACCAATGACATCGGTGATTGGAATTCTTTTAAGTGGTTTCTGCAAAGTAAAAGATGGACATAGGTACAATTCACATATATTTAGCTGATTCATTTACCTTTGATCTGGCGTAAGGAGGTGTTATAGTTGGTAAAATATCGCACATATTGGTACGTAGTGGACTAAAATTTGGTCCTTCTCTTATTGTGTTTGATTCAGTTGTTGGATACCCTTTTGGAACAGCCCCTTAAGAACAATAGAATAATGGTTAAATCTATTTATTGGCAAATAAAATTTTACTGACCAGTTTTTTTAAGTCTTTGATTAATTCTTTGTAAGCTCGCCTTACCCTCTAAATTTTTCGGATCGATCATTAACACAGTGGTACAATCTTTTAACGCCCGCGTATTGAAACCCAAAAATTCGTTGGCTTGCATTCGACGATAATAAGCCTTTACGGATAAATTATCAATTTCGATAGCTCTCTCACAATCATCGATACATTTATGATATCTTTAAAAGAACACAAGTGAACCAATTTCGAAATACATTAACAAGTAATTTATACAAACTTCTCTAGCTTAAGATAACAAAGTGCTCTATTTGTGTAATATTTTGGATCACCATCAAAGGCACCTAGAGCAGCTGTATATTCCTCTATTGCTCTTTCGTATTCTCCAAGCTTGACAAATTTGTTGCCACGTTCCTTAAACATTTCTGCCACTTCAATTTTTGAATTTCTTCGTTCATCACCTACAAATAAATACGTGTTAAAACACAAACACAAATAATATAAGTCAAATACATGGATACCAATATCTATTTTACTGGAATTATTTTCTTCCCTTAATCGTTCCGATGAATCAATGTGACTTCGAATTGGTTCTGAATTCATCTCCTTAAAAAAATTTGTTGATTAAACGTTAAGATTAATGTGTTGTACTCGTAAATTAATTACTTTAAAGGTTTTTTTTTTTAGCTTTTAAGAAATCTTTAGTTTATTTAGGGCGTTGAATAATGTAGTTATGATAAAAAGAAACTTTGGCATAGTCGATCCTAAGAAAATGAGTAAATGGGTTATGCAACTGTGGTCAAACATTTGGACCACTGTTGGATAAACTTCAGTGGAATGTGTTCGGTTTAGATTTAGTTTCTGCGGTAGATTCTGAAGGATGAAGTTAAGAACGATTTAAGCGTAGTTCGACATATTCGGCTACTTACACTATTTAAAGATCTAGTCATTCAGGTTGGGGATAGTCCCATGATTCACATTGAATCGCATGACCGAATATTAGTTTATACTGAACGATAGTGATGCTATAGGAATTAAATTTACAACGGAATAGTTCGATCATCTGCTTGAGTTTTTTTAAATCAACTCTTGAAGAACGGATAGTGAACTCTTATGTTATGTACTTGGTTTCAAGTGGTGGTACCGATGGTAGCTTCACTCTTTGTGAATACGAGGGGGTAAAAAGGCAAACTAGGTATAAATATTTAATATGACATGATTTAGTATGGTGGGCAAATCATACTGATTTAGTTTAGTATATATCATATTTTTTTCTTTATGCAATTTTAAATCAATTTTCTTAATCAATGTTTTGATGATTTTTCTATCAAAAATACAAAGGGCAAAAAATGTAAAGATTTATTTACCAGAATATCAGATATTTAAGGGAAAATCTCATATTGATTGGTTTGTTTTTTGTTTCTGATTTTATTGTTTTCTAAAATTGTGATATAGGATCATGAGAAAAGCGACTATGATCTTTCGATCATAGAGTGAAGAGCTTTTTTCCGGGACACGGAAGCTTGCCACTCTCCTCGATTACGCGTACGCTGTCTCCAGTTGTGCAGTAGTGCTCTAGCATCCGGAATCAGTTTTCATTGACCATTGTCCTGTAAAGCTTAAGACAATGAATACTATCATATGCGAGTTGGTGGGCCTTGACTTGAAGTTCGTCGGTCGTTTCCAGTATTTGTTTAAGAAATTTAGTTGTTCGCAGATCTGCCGGGCCAGAAACCATACTGATGCGTCCCAATTACTGTCTTTTGCAAGAAGGACTTGAGACGTTTACATAATGTGTAGGATATGATGTTATATGCCAATATTAAGATTCTCGTCTTCTCTGCGTCTTATAAAAAAATCTGGAAGGTTGCATATGTAGGCCTTTTTCTTTTTACACATGATCTCTTTTTCTCAGTTGTTCTTATTTTTCTTTCACGCACTCACCTTCATACCAAGTCCTTCTTTTCAGTGTTACATGGTAGTCTGCGATGATTTCGATTATTTCTTTGATAAAGTCGAAATAATGGTTTTACAGATTGTTCGCGTTTGCTGATGGTGAATGCACAGCGGATAGTGCCTAGTTCAGGAAGCCCTGGCTTCCAACGTTAAACATCATTTTGCGACCAGTTTGCAGCCTTTTATGATTGGATAAAGTCACTGTTTGTCCCTCTGAATATATGCGCATACTTTATCGGTTTGGTTGGCGGTTTGTCAGGATTGGAAACCTAGTTCTCTTGAACCTACAACAATTGATTTGTAGCAGCATTTGCAACAATGGGCATATTCAGGTTGAAAATAGTCGGTGTTTAAATCGGCTAATATAGTTAGTTAATTGTACAAAAAATAATTCTTCCCATAATTCTATTTTCTCAAATTCGGTATCGAAAATTGATCTGTTGTAGGAGACCTTTGAGTATGTTTTTGTCTAAACTGACATAAGAGAGATTTTATATAAGAAATTTTTTTGATATAACCAAAGCTTTTAAAATGTTAAATAACATTATACTGCTGAGCGAAATTTAAAGATCTGAATTCCGTGACTTTATTTTAGAATGATTTAATTCTTAACCGATAACAGACCAAGAAAATGAAAAGTTTTGTTATCAGAAGTTAAATAGAATGTTATCACCCGGGTATGCTGTAAAGTTTAAACTTCAATGGTATAAGAAAAGCATTGCTAATGATGTAGGACTCTCTGATGGCTGAGAAATCACTTTGATTCTTGTATCAGTGATTAGTTGAGACCTTAATTTATAAAAAATTTCAATCGGGCTTTTCTATTTGTCAGCTCTTAACAATTTTCAGAACAATGTGTTCTTTATTGCATCCGGATGTCAAAGATTAAAACTCTCGTATTTCTCCCGCAGCAACAATATCATATCTGGCTTATTTGATAGTTGTGTCGGCTGTATTGACAAGTGTTTTCAAGTTGAAGTCAATAAATATTTAAGACTAGCCATTTAATTAAGGATGAGTTTATTTGAACATACAGAAAATCTGAGAATCTTTTTTCATAGCACTGTCAGGAATATCTATTATGAAATATCAATTATCCTCGTAATGTTTACTCTTTAGATCTACTAATGAAAATCGACTACGAAATTTTTGGTTTTGAAATTACAATACGGGATTGCATGATGTTTCCAAAAAATCATGGCTGGAAATGAATATAAAGGATAATAAGCTTTACATTCAAACTTTTCCCTCTTCCGAAAACTTAAAATTCTTCTCGTCCGTTAATTCTTTGTTAAACATCCGTAACCCTTTTAGACTACGTAACATTCATCAAATTAGTGTTAAAGTCGATAACCGAGCTAGGCGACCATTAATTGCTGCACATGGATTTTTTTTTTTTTTTTTTTTTTTTTTTTTTTTTAATTTGCAACCTTCAGCAAAACAAACCAAAATTTATGATAGTATGCAATTATAATTGTGACAGCCTAACTAATGTACTCGTACACATGAATGTCATAGATCATGGCGATGTAAACCTATTTGCAAGCAAGTTCTATTAGGTTGTACCACATGAAATGTCGCTCAGTCGGAAAGAAGAAGTTCTCGAGTGAAAATCTGTGCCAGAACGTTAAATTTTTTTTTATAAAATAAATTGGTACGTGTGAGAATTTTAGGGTTCGTTACAAGTACCGTTATTTTTCCTGCTGTCGGCAGTTCAAATTCGAATCATCTTCCTTTATGAATTTAAAGTGGGATATAATGCGTCATTGGCAATTAATAACATTAATGACGCATTTGGCTATGTAGCGGTTAACAAACGCACTACACGACGTTCGTTGGGAAAGTTCCATTAGGAAAATTTCAACCTCGAAAATGAACCACGTTGGAAACCGGAAACGTTAGTTGACGACGATGTTTTAACAGCAATCGTGGATGCAAACCCAACGAAATCGGTGCAGGAGATTGCACAAAGCATGGGAGTAACCTCAATGACAATAAGTCGACACCTTTCTCTCATAGGGAAGGTAAAAAAAACTCGATAAGTGGGTACCCCATGAAGTGAATGAATCCTAATCTGGATTGGAAATCTGCGCTCGCTAACATTAAGAAACGTAACTGAACGCTTTTCGGACCGGATAGTCACCTGTGATGAAAAGTGGATATTGTATGACAATCGTAAAAGATCTGGGTAGTGGTTGGATGTAGATGAAAACCAAAATACACCCTCAAGCCCGATCTTTACCCAAGAAAGAGCCAATCCACTTTTCATTTCTTCAACCAGAAGAAACGCTGAAGGCCATCAAATATGATGAGGAAATCGCACGATAAATCGGTTGAAAAGCAACCTGCGTTGGTTAATAGGAAAAACAAGACTTCATTGCCTCAAAGTCAGCACTTCTACAAAAAAGAAATATTTGACCTTGTATAACGTTGGAAAAATGTCATAGATGTCAATGGATCCTATTTAAATTGAATAAAAAATTATGGAAAAATAATACTGGCTTCTAAATTTTTACTATAAAATCGGACATTTCATGGTACAACCATGTCGTGGTACAACCCATTATAATATTACACTTTTGTTTCCGTTTTCAACCGTTTGTAATAATTTAAATAATAATAAATAAAACTTATGTAATGTTCTGGCTATTATAGCCAATACATTTTCTGTCGGAATAGAACACTCAGACAAAAAAACTCCTTAGACAATTATTGTTTAGCTTCCAAGCAGTTAATATGATGAAAGAAAAGGCATACTTGAGACATCGTATAGTATATTCCATTAGTACCAAAAAGGTAATATACGATGAAACCAGAAAAAAACTCGTTTTTAATGTGTGTGTAGAAAGCACATGCCAAAGTTTTTTTTTCGAAATTCCGTTCATGTGACTTTTATATAAGATTAATGCACTCAAAAGAAAGGAAGTATGATTTGACGACATTCTGGTAAAGTTCCTCGTTTTTTTTTTTTAAAACAACGGAACAAATAAGCAAAAGTTGTAAAGCCCGAATAGAAGTCTGCAAGGATGAAAAAGAAAACCTCATAGTAAAAACACAATCTGCTGAGATTTTGGAACGATTATTTCTGCAGAATGTTAAACAGTGCGGACGAACAACATTTCCCCGTCAGACAGAATAAATCATTCAACCTCGGCGTGGACAGACAACAATAACGTCTCCTCGACAAAGATGAAGTCAGAACAGCCATTTACAAGCTCAAGCCTAACAACGCTACTGATGACTTAACTGCAGAGCTGTTTAAATCAGCAGGTGATGATTGGATACTAACGCACTCATACCAAGCTCATTCGACTGTGCAAGATGCTACTCCGTCAACATGGACAATAACAAAACCGAGACCTTTAATGTCAAAACCTAAAGAAGGCGATGCGTTATTGATTGTTTTTAACATCGTTCTTGGAAGAATTGTGCGAAACTAAAAAGTCAACTCCAGAGGCACCATATGCAGACGACATTGACATTATAAGAACTAGTGAGTTAACAATGTAGCGTTTGCAATTATTAACACAGAAGGGAAAAAGATAGGTTAATGAAGGAAAAACAAAATATGTGCTGTCAAAAAAGAGGGATACACAACATCGACGCCTAGTACGACAACGATAGCCAGTTATAACTTTGGTTGTAAGGAACTTTATCTGCCTGAACTCTGAATTACTTAACGTCCCGACAGGGAAAGTTTTCGACTCCAACTAAGAGCGACAACGCAGTAGAGGAAGACCTCATCTTGGATAGCGCAACAAGTGGATTTTCTCTCCAAATCACATTTTAACAGTGAGCTTCACTAAAATATAGGTGTGCAATTGCACATGCATGCATAGAAATTTAATTACTCAAATCGAAAAATACGGGTACATACAATCATCTACCAGAATAGTCGAAAAAGAGTTATGTTCATTAGTAAAAAGTTATCAAGGGTTGAATCAGAATATCAGAAACAACACGCAAGTGTTGGTAGTTTGATAGATAAGTAAAAGAAAGTAGAAAAAGAAAAGAAATGTAGAAAGTCTCTAGTTTATCAATATGGTGAACAGTTTTCTATTGAATGAGCACATCCTAGTGTCCGGAACGAAAAGTTGTATAGCAACAGCATTATCCTCCTGATTGACGATGAGTTCAAAAGAAAAAGAAGTACTGAGAGTCATAAATTTAGTTAAATCTGCAAGCAGAAGATTAATTCCAATATGTACGTGGGAGAAATGTTTAACCTTAGACGTATTAGTACATATTTCAATGTCTGGTAAAATATTAAGATTCAAAACGATTTTCCTCCCTTCTTCCTTTTCTATTGTTCTTTTCGTTCCGGACACTAGGATGTGCTCATTCAATAGAAAACTGTTTACCATATTGTTGTTTCCAAAAATAATAATCGCATATTAATTGTTAAAAAAAGCCAATTGAACAATATTTATAATTTATACTTATTTATACAAATGTAAATTTACCAGCAATTTAAATATTTAAACAATGAACTTTCGAGTATATTTAAGTCCGTCAAATTATGACGTGATATTACTGGACCAGGTTTCTTATTATATAGACTTAAGACGAAATGTGTATGCATCACAAGATTACATTTACGAGTATGTATTTCCTAGCATTTACATATTGAAAAGAACTCAGAACCTCAGACACAATAACCCAAAAATAGCTCATCCAAAAGAAGATATCTAACTGCATGCTATAAAAAAGAGAAAACAGAAAGTCTTTCGACTTTGTTTTCGGTTGCGAGAGCTCTGCTCAAAAATTTCATGGGAACACTTGATAATGCATATTAAAGAATTCATAAATACACTGTTATATCGGTTCGAGGAATCTCGAAGGTAAAAATGATACTGCAAACAAAAATTCAGTGTTTAAAAACAACAGAGGTCCAATAAAAAAATATATACCCAAGTAGAGTATTCAATTTTTCTTTATGCGCTTTCACAAGCAACTTCACGAGACCTACTAAATAAAGAACATGTAAACATAAAACAAATTCACCCTGAAAATTACGTTCACGACTTGCGAAATTCGACCATTACAGCTGGTTTCTAAAAACTATTTATGAATTGGCCAACAACTTACTTGTATACGAATATATTATATACGATTTTATTTGAAAATGTGGTCTTACTTCTGGTTCATTCCTTAATTCTAACTTTTGCTCTTTGTCTTTCACATCTTTCTGCCAGTTGTACAAATCGTTTAGAACGTTTTTAAGATCCTCAGCATCGTTTCGGACTTTATTTTGAATGTGCATACCCGATGTATTTCGAATAGCTTCCATTGTTTTGTACTTTTCTTTTAAATAGCTATTATTTTGCGATATGTCTTTGCTTTACTGGTCGTGCATTACTCGTACGAAAAAGGAAATAAATGGAAATTTCGTTGTCATATCAACAACTTGATGTAACTGACATTTCAAGATTTATATGTTGCGCCATCTAATGGCCAATGGCAAAAGGGAAATCAGGTGCTACCTATTCTTTGTATATAACAAATGAGTTTATCCATGAACTTAAATACCAAATCGAGTACGTAATTGCTTCAAAAACATTTTCTCTCCGGGTACTGACCAAAATTACAAAAATAACTGTATAACGGTTTTAAACATTACGCTGAACAGACCTAATACCAGTACCTTAATCAAAGAAGATATATATTTTTTGCAGACCCCGTTGATTTCAACGAACAAAAGCCGCAAAATGTAGCTTATTTATTTAGCTCATTTTATTCTTTATTATTTTGGCTCATACATATGTACATATATACCTATTAATACATACATATGTATGAAGGTAGCGGCATAGCGCAGTGGTAAAGTTTGTCGATCCTGTTTAATAATGCTTTGAAAAATACACTATCATTCAGCGAATTAGAAGATATTGTTGATGCATTCTATGCCCAAAAGTAATGAAAACATGTCCAATGCGGTCGTTAAATATCCTTCCGAATAAACCTTGCTGATGTATCGAAAAGATGATCAACAGAGTCGTGACTAAGCGGGTTAAGGACTAAAAATGCTGTCCTGGATAAGCAATTCGGTTTCAAGGCGCGGCATTATATCGAACATTCTGCGTCGAAGCTTGCATCTGATATCCAAGGAACACAACCAAGAACCAGAGCAGAGGTACTCACTTGAATGACTTTGAAAAGGCCTTCGATATCGTAAAGTTAAAGGGGTTCTTCTACAAACTAAACAAGCAGGATATAAATATAAATACATCACAGGTGTAGATTTTTTTCAATACGCTCTTCATTTTTCGCCAGGAACGTAGGTAAAAAGACGAGCCCATAAATAAACTAACTCAGGTGGCAAACTCTACTAATCTTTTTGCAACCCTTTGCACTGTTCACAAATCCACTGTAAAAAAAACTCTCACATTAGCCTAACCCTCTGCACTGCCTGTGCACCACTTGGTTGGTTGGGTTTAAATTTACGGCAATGGCAGCAATTTATACATAAAGTTTACTTTGTACATATATGTAATGACGTGTATGTGCAAAATGTTTAGCAAATTGACATTGTTGACGATTTACACGCATTCACGCAATCAGTGGAAAGTGGTTTTTGGAACAGAAAAAAAATGGAAAGTTTTCTATCTGTGTTAGTTCATTTATGGACGAGTCTGGATTGTGAACATAGATGAACTAACATCGATGGCAAGCTCTGCTAATACTTTTGCAAACCCTTAAGCCTCGCCAGAAGGTGTGTCTTTAGACTCTGGTCTTATGAAATCGACATTTGATACAATGACACAAGAACTCATGTCGCTGGAAAAAATACGAAATTAATTTTCTCTGCGTCCAGAAAAGGTTTTAGACAGAATCTGAGCTAGGAAAAAAATTAAGTTGGATTTTCACGAATAGCTTTGAAGCCGATTTAGAATGTAGCACAGGTGTCTTTCTGGAGAACGGCAACGTTAGATTTCTCTCCTCTTATGTATATGGCAAGGGACAGTCTGCATCCGTAACGATAGCCAAACTTTGATAAACCCTCTCACTATTTCCAAGCTAGTTCGAGAATGCGAAACTTCACTGAATGCAGGCGGGAGGCTGAATTCTCTGAGTCTTGTTTGGGTTCAAGGTCCTAATGGAATCGCGGGAAATAAAATCGCCGATGAACGTGCTATGCAAAACTCAAAGAAAAGTTTTTCAGAACCTGAACCTTCGTTAGGACTGCTTGTGTCCTCGACCGCATCTCGGGGCGAATAATTTGTTGGTCCTCCTCAATATTTACACAGATCACGTTTAAGGATCGAGGTCATTAATATACTTTTATTACGTGACTTCGATAAGATTAGGTGATACTGAGATAACGGGAAATTGAAGAAAGTTAAAAGCATTCATTTTAGGAAGCTGAGACCTATAAGGATACAAAAATAAATTAATTCGATTAATTCGATTGTAGGATAACATTGGGAGCGACTTGGTTGTTAAAACATAGTCAGAAACCTTGGAATTTAGTAAAATAAATACCTGGGGGCTGGTTTTATAGCAACCAACTGCTACATGTCCCTGATTCGGCTCATGCTTTGTATTTGGATCCCGAGCAAATGAAGTTCTTTACTACAGGTCGAATCTACAATAATAAGAATGGAAAAATTCTAAACTGACTCAAATGCATATTGCAAGAGAAATGACCTCGAAGAACACACTGATCTCTAGGACCTGATTCCCCAATTATATGCAGTGTACCCGCTAATCTCCTAAGTCGCTCGAACAGCTGTGAAGAGTGTGAACAATTGTGAAGACTACGCCTTGATCATATTATGCATATATGGTATTTAACATTCTTAATGACCACACGCCTTCTGAGTCATTACGTGTTTTGCGTTCTTATAGTACAGTACAATAATCTTCTCTGCCAATTATTGGGTATATATTTTAATTCGTGCGGTTTTTTTTTCAAAATTTGAACTTTTATTTACGAAAAACATGTACAATAGTATTATTCAAAGTATTGCCCATCTGAAGCTATGACTATTTCCCATCTTTCAGGCAATTTGTGGATCCCATCCCAAAAGAACTGCGCCGGCCTGGCAGCCAAGAATAAATCAAGCCAATTTTTGATATTCTGCTCTAATGTGAACCGTATTTCAGTGATGGCGTTCTGCATCGACCGGAACAAATGGTAGTCAGAAGGGGCAAGGTCTGGGCTATAAGGCGGATGAGTTAAGACTTCCCATCCACTGTTTTCCAAATAGTTCTTAACTGGAATAGCAACGTGGGGCCGAGCGTTGTCATGATGGAAAATTATTGCCTCGTGTCTGGTCGCATATTTTGGACGTTTTTCGGCTACTGCTCTCTTCAAACGGATTAATTGTGTTCGGTAGCGTTGTCCATTGATGGTTTCACCCGGTTTTACAGCACACCCATCTGATCTCACCAAATACAGAGCATTACCTTCGCGCCATGGATATTCGGCTTTACCGTTGATTTGGCTGGTTGGCAGGGTTTCACATATGACTTTTGTGTTTGGTTTTGTCGTAATGGATCCATTTTTCATCCGATGCAAAAATGACTTCCTTTTGTGCCGTTCCAGCAGCATTTCGAACATGCAAAACCGCCTTTCGACGTCTCTCGGCTTGAGTTTATGTGGAACCCAATTTCCTTGCTTTTGAATATATCCAGCTGCTTTTAAACGTTTTGAAATGGCTACTTGAGTGACACCCAAAGATTCTGCGAGCTCTTCTTGTGTTTGGCAACAATCTTCATAGATTGTGCAAACCACTTTTGGCACGTACGCTCAGCTAGCGCATGTTCACCATAAACTTCCACCAAAATACGATTACTTTCGGCAGCAGTTTTCTTCATATTAAAGTAATGAAGAAGAACTCCCCGCAAAGTTCGACATATTTGAGTGAAAAAAAAAAATATTGTTGTTTACGTTTCAAGTAAATAACATATACTGAAATGACGTACAATGACAGTAGCTTTCCAACGCATGTTCTAATGGAATACTAACAATGAAATAATACAAGTTACGCCATCTCTTAGCAAACCGCACGAATAGTTATAGAAGTTATAGACCCAACTTTGGTTTGGTGACTTTTGCCCAAATGCAAAGCAGTATATATTCTAATGCATTATAACTTCTTACACGGTTCAACTTTTGACACTTCGTGAGCCATCGTCTAATCATGCATCGAGGCTCAGAGTTGATTGACATCACTTTGTAGACCTTAAGCACATAAAATATATAAATCACTTTTTTTATTTAAATCTCAGACAAAGAATGTTTATTACAGTCACATTTCTTAGATAAACAGGAGATATGTACTGTAAAATACTATTTAATAAACTGCCATTTTGGAATAATTTGGTTAGCTTTTGGAAAACTGAAGCACATTTTTAAAATAAACATCCTCAAGAAGAAAATTTACGACTAATAGACATTTTTCAGGGATAACATACATTTTGGAGAGGCTGATATATAAAAAAAAGATCTAGTTCAGCAACCGCGAGCACGAAGTATGTCTGATGACAAGAGTTTTCAGCAAACCGCACGTTTAGTTGTAGACCTAATACATTGTACAAAAATTGAATCGTAAATCATACAAAAATTTATGATGAAGGTGTTTTCCACCGTAATTGATAGTGGTCATTCTTTTAAACTATAGAGCAATTTATTCTTAGTATTCAATCTAATTCAAAGTTACCAATTTCCATATTCATTTCCCGTTACAAACCGGACTCTAATTCTATAAATATGATCCCGAAACCCGTCCTAAATCGACTTAAACCTGACTCTAATTCTATTAATTAGAATAAGAGAAAAGTTAGCACCCACAACTCTGCCCTATCCCATCAACATCATGACCCAAATTGGTCATTTAACACCCAAATCTTTCTTAGATTTTCTCCACTTCTTCACCCTTTTGCTCCATCTATAAAACACACCAGAGCCCCCCCCCCCCCACCAAACCTTTAAAGTTATTTCAAAACAGAGTTTCATTTAACATTGATCCCAAACCCAAGAGGAAGAGATATCTTCATCAACCAAACCCCCTGATCCAACTCCCTTAATTCTGAAGATTATAGATCCGAGGTTGCCTTTACGTACTTTGTTGTTACATTCACCTTTCTCATCCGATTGAGTATTATCGATCTGTAGTTTACGCAGTGAATTTTTTGATTGATGATGCACAACCTGAAGATAATACATATTATTCTAGTAGATGATTTTAACCTCCCTCCTCCTAATTCGTCCTCTGAAATAGAAATATTGATGCTGGACTGCTTAACCAACTCAAGTCTATATCAGATTAGTGGACTACCTAATACAATGAACAGACAACTCGATCTTGTCTTCACATCCTATACGGATAACTGTGTCGCTTATAGAAGTGATCATTTTCTTTTCACCCTAGACCATCTTCATTCCCCCTTGTCAGTTATAGACTTATGTATATGAAAACGGCAGCACATGTATCGATTCAGAAAATTTATTTCATTTAACTTCCGAAGAACCGACTTTAACAAACTTAAAAGCCATATCAGCATCATTAAGTTTGACTTTATTGCTAAGACAACTAACATTGATCTTGCCCTATCAACTTTCTATTCATTAATTTTTTACTGCTTTGCCGAAACGGTTCCATATACCTTCCGAAAAGACAGCATGTCAGCTCCTCGCTGGTATAACAAGAAGTTGCGCTCTTCCCATAATAGCAGAAACAGTTGTGGCACAAATTCCTAAGAACTCGACCTTGAGTACCTCTACCGTATGCAATTTGGCTTTGTTTCGGACCTTAAATGCTTCTACCAGTTTGTTAATACCAAAAGAAAATCAGTACCCATCTACTATCAAATTTCCTAGTAAATCTTCTACCGATCCAATAACCATTGCAAATTTATTTGCCTGTCATTTTAACAAATCCCTTTCTAATCAAACCTGAACCCGATCCTAGCTACTTTAGCTATATGAGAAACTATACTGGGTTCTCATCTATCTCGTTAAATATAACATCTTTGGTATCTAAAAACATTACCAAATTTAAAGATGATTTTTCGTCCGGCCCTGATGGCCTTCCGGCTATTGTAATAAAAAAGTGTGTAACCCATCTCGGTCTTCCACCCGCTGCCCTATTTAACTCGTCTATACCTTTCCTATGGTAGAAGTCTTATATCATCCCTAGTTATAAAAAAAGAAGTAAGGTCAAAGTTGATAATTATATGTTAGGCCCATAGCAAAACTCTCTTGCATACCCAAACTTCGAAAAAAAAAGAAAAAAACAACTGTTTCTGTACTGTAGGCCAACTATCTGTACAAATCGGCATTTCATGAAACTTAAATCGACCATAACTAACCTAACTGAGTTCGTCTCTAGGACACTTTGTACTTTAGAAGACGGTGATGAAGTCGATTCAATTTTCACAGATTTCAGTAATGCATTCGATAAAATCTCTCACCAACTTGTCATTTTTAAAATAAAATATATCCCTTGATTTTGTGGCATGGACCAAATCCTATTTAGAAGACCGAAAATACAGAGTCATCTTCAGATCTTCAATATTCGACCCCATTAAAGCAACATCTAGTGTCCCTCAAGGTAGCCACCTTGTGCCAATCATTTTTATCCTAGCGATTAACGATATAAATCTCATATTAACGAATTCTAATCTTTCTATTTATGGTGATGACATGGAAATTTATAAGGTCATTTCACTGCCTTCTGACTATCATTGCCTGCAAGATGACATAAATAAGTTTTCGGTATTGTGCAAGTCAAACTTTTTTGAGCTTAATGTCAACAAATGCCAAGCGGTAACCTATTCCCACAAGTATCTGGCACCCCCTTCTAGAAGCTACTTCATCTGCGATGAGCCTATTCCTTCTGCTACCGATGTATGGGATCTAGGAATATTTTGTGACAGAGAACTGAATTTCGACTCCCATATTGACAGCATTATAAATAAAGCTAACTCTGAACTTGGCTTTATCAACTCTATATCAAATACATATAGTGTGAACCTACTTAAGCGGAGCAATTCTATGAAGTTAGTAAGATGTATAAAAAGCCATCACACTTCCAAAACGTTGACTGTGCCACAAAGAGAAATGCCTTAGTTAATAAGATTTTTATGTCCTACGTCACAAGTTTGAAATGAGAAGCAAGACAAAGGCTCTATTCTGATGGCGTTTTCTATTGAACAGTCAGAACGCTTTTTTTATTGTGTAATCCGATCTTGATTCCAATTTAAACTAAAAACTTCCTGGGAATTATTATTATTATCTTCGATGACGATAATAAAAAATTTATTGATTGTACTTTCATCTTCTTCTATTTTTCAAATATACAAATTTGCTTGCGAATCATTCTGAACAATTAAGAATAATAAATTGACCAAACTGAAATCTAGTTTGACACTCAATACTATTTGATAATTTTGACATAAAATCCCGGAGAGAAATTTCATTCTGAAAAGAAAAAAAGAAGCAAAATTTTTGTACTGAAAAAATGAAGGAAAATGGTTTTACGTCAATTTTCTGCTCGAGAGCACGAATAAAAGCTCAATCGAAAACACCATGAGGATCAGTCTATCGCGTAATCGAAAACGATTGAACGATAAAATGTTAATAGCTTTATTATCATATATATTATCTCGTTAACTTGTACATATACCTACATGATTTAAACACGCACCCGAGAAAGGCAACACAAGATTTAGCTTGAACAGGTCTCGTTTGAAACGTTTTCCTTAGACATCGTTCAACTGAATGACATTACAGCCGATGTCAAAATAGAAATATAGGTTATTATTAATTTGCCTATCTACTTTTAACATTTTTTTTTTTTTTTTTAAATAAATTTGTAAAATAGAATAATGTCAAGCCGTGGATTAATTTTACTTGGACAATGTGTCCCATGTGTTAAAAAGACTGCATCCAAAATTCGTATTCGCCGTATGGAATTGGACACAAACCTTAATATGGTAAATGCAAACATTTATTTCACAAAACTAATAAGCTGTAGATTTTTTTATTAAAATCCCTTGCAGTATTTTAAAAAGGACGAATTCGTTTTTGCACATGATCCGGAGAAAGTGTGCAAAACTGGAGATGTTGTTTTGATAAAAGAATTACCACAAAAGCTAACACGTTTGATAACCCACAAAGTCGAACAAGTTGTCTATCCCCTGGGTGACATAACTGATCCACTAACTGGCAAAAAGGTCGTTGTCGGAAAGTATCGTGATCAAATTGAAGAAGCTAACAGACTATTTGGAAAATCTGAAAAGGGCTTTGACTATGATAAAGCTCCACCACGAGGTAGACTCGAAGGCACAAGAGATTTTACACACGGAGAGACCTACATAAAGTATCACGAAGATGGAAAAGATCAACCGTTTGCCGTCTAACTGCGGGTGCTTAATTTTGTTATTTAATGTAAGCTAAGAATAAATAAGTTTATGACATATAAACCATGTTTTTCTTTCGATGTGGAGGTGTGTGTTAGGTGTGTGTCTGTCCAACATGGAAATCCGTCACAAGTCTGAAACGGTTCTGATGAAGTTGCACCACAGTACATCGTGTGTCTTCAAGTGTTACGCCGCATAACTGGATCAGTTTTCTCTGAGTTTCGAATTTAGCCATCGCCCATACAACTAAAGGTGATGAATGCTGTCATACACGGCCTTATAGTCGGAAAAGAGGTGGTGTATCTCGACTTGGAATTCGTAGGTTTTCGTAGTACGTATCGATAAATGTGGCGCAAAATATCTTAAGACGTTCACACAGTACTTTGCACAAGATCTGTTTTTTTTTTTTTTTTTATAATTTCCGCGCGCTCAAGGTACACAGCCCGAGCGAAGGAAAATCAGGGAGGATGGAAAGAGAGGTCCCGATGAAGATTGGTTTTAAATGTTTGAATTTTATAATAACTAGGAAATAAAGAACTAGGCAGGGCATTCCATAAGCGAGTTTTCCAGCTTGGAAATGAATCACGATATTTTAGAGTACGTCTGAAAGTGGGCTTGAGGGTATACTGATAAGCATTCATGGTGAAACGGGTGTTACGGTTAAAAGTTTGGAGGGGCAGAATGCTACTGATGATTTCTATGGAGCGCTGGTGGTGGGAAAAATAAAATAAAAACAGAGTGAGACACCAGACATTACGTCGGTGTTCAAGAGTGTCCATTGTCTGGGTGATATCGTTATCACCTATGTATTTTATCGGACGGTTTTGAATCCTATCTAACAGGTGCAGAGATGTTTTGGGCGCACCCGACCAGATGTGGGCACTGTACTCCAATTTCGGGCGGACAAATGTCTTATATATTGAGGCCAAATCAGAGGGGGTAAAATATTCCTTACATAGCTTAAGAAATCCTAGGCATTTCGCAGTATGTGGGACTCTTCGATATCCTTGAGCTGTGTTGTTGCAAGGACCTTTTATTTCTACACAGGATTATCTTTTGCTCTAGTCTTTGAGCTCGATATCATTATCGTACTGGTCGTTTTTAATTAGCGGCGTCATAATGGACAGTTTCTCGCTTAATCGCTCTCTGTAGTCTTATGCGTTTGAAGCAAAACGTTCTGCTTTATACACCGAAGTACGATAAAATGAGTTGTATTTCTAAAAAAAAAACCCGCATCTAGAATCTGCAGACTGAAGCGAGCGTAAGCCGGACACTCAGAGAAAATTTTCCGCAGTACAGTATTCATGCTTATAGCACGTGCCATTGGAATCGTTAACTCGCCGTTAACTATTTTGCATGTTTATCCTTTTATCTTTTATGTGTTATGCGAAAACCTCTGGTTTAAAGACCTGAACCTTATTCTCAGTTGAAGAATCCCATGCCCTGTTAGCAGTTTTTCGACTGTACGTGAAAGATGGAAAGACTTATCAAAACTTAAGACAGAGCAGTTAATAATACCCTTGCTCTTGAGAATAGAAAAAATTTAAAAGTGTCGACTCAAGAGGGTCTGGAGACACATTTTATTTTGACTTGCAAAGTAGTGAGTAGACACTGCGACTGCTGTGTCAACAACTTATATTAGAGTACGCCAATGCTTAACTACGCTTAGGGCTGCTTACGCTTTAGAACAGACTTAACTTAATATATGACCGACGCTTGATATTTTACATATGGTTAGCCGTATGTATTGAAGTTGTAGGGAATATATATATCAAACATAGGGTAGAACAGCTTGTACGATGGAAGTAAAGAAAAAATGGCCCATTGAGGATAACCCTAAATTAGCCCTGCTACGACTTATTGATAAGTCATCATACGCAGCCAAGTTCTGTACAAAAGTTACTTTATTGACTCAGACTTCTTGGCTCCAGCAAAACAAGCGATTATATGTATGTTCGTCAAAATAGAAATATTTTTCGGGGCATATACCAACGCATCTAACACTGCTTCTTAGCCCCAAAGAATTGTCGGTGCTATTCAATTTTCGCCAGTTATTTCTGGCATCTCTAGAAATCCTTCTCAACAGAGTTCTAAACAATATTATTTTTAGCTTTCAAAAATTGATTTCCAATTTATAGTTGTCCCAGTACACTTCATATGATCGAAGTCAAAAAAAAAAAAAATCAATTTGTATACGCCAATAAAACATCTGTAGACGCTATAACGTGGTCGAGGAGATCTACTAAATCGCTCATATAAATGTTGAACAGTATCGAAGAAGCCGTCGTCTGATGTGAGGCGTTTTTCATATTAAATATTGAAATTCAGTTACCACTTTTAACAACGAACTTCTATCTCATAAGCATGTTGTAAATCATATACATATATCGAAGATGTCGAAGCATTTTTCAATGTCAACCATTAGTTCTTGCTTTTATTACATCATGTGTTGCAATTCAGTTCCAACACGGTATGAATACTGTCGTGCGTCGCGGTAAAACTAATAACTATTCTCGAAAAAAAAACTCAAATCTCTTTTGACTACTTTGAAATACCTTCTAATTGACTGAAAGTTTGCAGGGTTAGTTATAACTTTATGCCTTTTTTATATACGATGTACCACTGCTGTTTTTAAATTTGTTAGAGAGTACACGTTGTAAATTAAATCGTAAAAATATCCACTGCTTCTAGGAGTAGGAGTATTGGGGATTCCGTCTATTGTTGACGGAGTGAGTCCATCCAAAAGGCATAAGAGCTCATCTTTGGCACGAACTGGTAAGCGGGAATTCGTCCATCAACAAAGATGACATTTGACGCATTTTTTCCTAATTGAACAGGGTGAAACCGTGATTCCCAGATCCCGAATTTTGATGATTGTCGGTCAGATATAAGTCAGTTCGTAGTTACGGCGAGCTGGATTGATCACGGTATACACTCCCAGTAATTCTGCTTTCTGCCGAAACAGAACTCTCGTCGCCGGAGTCGACACTTTCTGGGCTTATGCCAACCGATTGCAGTAGTTGTCTTGTTTCTGTCATACGAGTACGTGGGACTTGAAATATTGAATGTGATCTTAAACAATCTATTTATCTACAGGAATATATTCAGGTTAGTGGATTTTATAATACGAATCTTATTGAACTTATATAGACTTACAGATTTTTTCATTTTTCATTGCTGATTTCATCTTTCTCTGTTTATTTCTAGAGAGCAGACTCCTTTTGGGAGTAAAGGTAGAGTTCTGTACTTGCCAGTCTTGTTGTCGTCTGATTGTGCGCTACAATAGACAGACATAACCATACTACTACTTTTGCGTTTGATCGCTCGAGCTACGTAATGTATCAAGTCCGTAGGGGAAAGTTCACATAAAGCTCCACCAGTGTAGGCCACCACATTTAGCCTATCTAATCAACTTTTTTTTACCGCAGGAATAAATTTCAATTCATAATTATTAAAATAAATTTCATATCTATATTTTTCACAATCTATTACATGCTTTTTAAATAATATAAATACACAGAATTCATTTATATACAAATATATATTTTATACTCTGCAACATAAGGAATACAATATTTCTTATAGCTATTTCAAAACATATGATTTTAGTTTTCCCTTTTAATTTTGGGTGGGCTTGGTCCGGAAAATTCATCTTTTTCAGCTTCATCCAGTTCTTCTAGATAGTCAAATTCTTCTAAATTGTGGACCACAAAGCTTTCATGATCATCTAACTTTTCCTTATACGAAATAAGTCGATAAGCAGTAAACTCGTCAACTTTCTTGCCATTTACATAGTGAAATGAAAATAAGCAAACTGTACAAAGATACGCAGGATCATGTAGCTGTCGTTTGCTGTTCTTTACTACATAAGCGTATTCCCTTTTTCCACACATGTTACAGAACTTTGCATTGTACGCATTCATTGATTTGAGGAGTGGATAGAGTTCTCGCACCAAACAAGTGTGTTTTGATAAAATTTCGACGTAAGAAAAAGTAAACAAGTGTTCACAGTTGCCGTGATGTTGATATAATTGTGGAAACCCTAGACTTACTTCTAAATCAATAAAACGACTCTCTTCCATGCGGCGTTTATGGAATTGTATTTGTTTGTAGCCATTGGCTTTTTTGGCAGCCCATTCTTTTATTACTTCTGAGTAATCAGGATTACCTGGGTTCCTCATATCATTGTAGAATGTATTTTCGATGAAAAAAAATCCTGGATCAATCAGTTTGTCGGGATTTTCAAATGTGGGATTTCCGCTCAGTTCGAAAAAACGTTTTTTGTTGCACACGCAGGAGATTTTGTCCCGCAACTCTGAGAGCATATTTGAACCGAGGCATTGAAACTCCTCATTGAAGATAGGATATGATCTTCGTTTGAGAGGCACGTCGGTTTTAGGCCGATAAAAACGAATCGAAATCACAACGTCGGTGAATGGTTGCAGATTATGATCATCAGGATTTGTTGAGGTATGTACTTGTTTAAATGAATACTGGCTTTTTCCGAAGGGACTATGGTAACTGGCTTCTTTCTCTTTTAGCAGTTTTTCTAAAGTATTTAGCTTAACATCATCAGAGATTGATTCAAGGCTTGTTTTGTGTTTATCATTACTTATACCAGGGACATATGGCATTACACGAATATCATCAGGAGAATCGAGTAATTCTAGTGATACTGATGATTTTACCTTTTCAAATTCCAATTTCGTTTCTTGCATTCCTAATAGGCCTTGTATGTCCTTGTCGGTTTTTGGAAATTCCGTTTTGTTCAGCTCAGCAACGTAGTCATCTAGGAATTTCCTAAAATTTATTGGTTTACTCTTCGTGATATTGTAAATGTTCTCCATGTTTATAAATTCGCAGTCGGCTTAAGTTGTTGAAGGGCTTCTTCGTATGTGATGTCGACTTGTAAAGGATTTTTTTCGTTTTTATCTTTGATTGACTGGTTCTCTGGTGCCGGTCCTGATGAGTTGCTTTGTGGCTCAACAAAAATGCGAGAGAAATTCAGAACTTTGTTAGTTTTGGCAAAATATTTGAAATTTTTTTTTGCGTACTTGTCGTAAATTGGATCTACAGTTGGAGGATTATCATCCTCTTCGAAGAATACATGGGTTCCCATTGAATAATCATATTTGCCTAAAAAAAAATAAGAGAGAACAAATCATTTAAGTAATTGTAAAGTTTGTGAATAGTGGAATGCATGGCGCTGACTTTATTGACAATCAGAACTGGTTAGTTCCAAGTTACTTTAGCTTTTGCATAACCAAGCATTCCCGGGAAACAACATTGATTTGCTATTTAATTAACGACATTAACTTTGCAGATTTCTCAGACTTAATTTACTCTTAGAAGTGTCATGTAAAAGTAATGTGGCGGGTGTAATGATAATGATAATGAAATCCAGTTTGTTTGACAATGAAGATGCCACCAATTAAAATAAACATTATTATCAGAGCGAACATTTTACAAGAGCAGCAATTTTTATTTTCCATCTCTCTCAATAACAATCGCTTGCTTTACCTTTGAAAATATTTCCATTGACTTCCGCGATTGGGTTGTCTGAATAAATGCCGATTATCTTAATCACAGTTTTCGTGTCTTTCAGTTCACTGGGTATTAAGTTATTTTTGAAATCAGCAAAAATGATAATTTCTTCTTCTTCAAATTCAGAATCACTGTCATTCAAAGTACTCTCCATTTAACAAATTTTTTATAAAATGCACAAAATAAAACCTATTGCTTATTTGACAGCTGACATGAAAGACCCGCAAACCGGTTATTTTCGGTAATGTCCAATGTTTAACGGTCATAGTCGATTTGTTTGATTTCACAATTAGGTTAACGCAGAAATAGATGTATGTATATGAATAGTTCTCTCTTCCTTGGTATTGAAAAAATAATATTAACGTTAGTGGTACGCGAACGCACGTGAGAGACAAAAGTAATGCTTTATTGACACTATAAAAACTACAAGCAGAATATTTCGTCTTAAACTAAGCTTTTTTGTAAATTATCAAAAACCGGGTCTTAAAATTTGAAAAACCGCTTATATCCTGATTTTGAAATTGAAGACAGATGCTTAATTTAAAAACTTATGACAAATAAAGTATGAATTTAAAATAAAAACTATTATTAATGAATTCTCTTAATAAACAGAATTAAAAATAATATAAAAATAAAACAAAAATAAAATAAATAGTATGCCGAGATGCCTGAATTGTTTACATGTACAATATTTCTAAAAATATCGAGAAGAAAAAACCGATTAACCAACGATTTTCCGAAATTGAGGGAACATGAGGAACTACTCGAAGAATTCACAATTATTGCTACGGCTTGAAGAAACACCAATTATCGATTTTTTTTACATGACAAAACCCATGAATTGCTAACTAGAAAATTGTAGTAGTTTTTAGTATGTATGGGAAAATTCAGGAAATACAAAGCATAGATCCAGAGATCATATGGTATGAGGTGATTTTACAACCGTTTTTTTTTTTAGCGCATTGAAATGATCATTATCTAAATGTCAAGCACAATATAAACGTAATAGCCCGTCTCCACGGGACATTAACGATGCCTGGATTACAAATATACCATGACCATGCCCAATGGAGATACAAAAACTACAATCAGGGCATGGATGTTCACTTTTTGGTCTCGACATGAGAATGAAAGAAAATTCGGACATGAATTTTACATTACGTGTATACATACATATGTGATTTGTTTTCTGTTGAAATTAATGATGAGTCCGTTATTACAGGGTGATTTTTAGGTAACGATTCGTTTGAAACTACGCAAGTGTAAAAGTATACAAAATGAGATTACTTAAAAAAAGAAGAGGACGCCTATCTCTCTCTCCCGCACACAAAAATATATTAACCCCTATCACAGAGTCCCTCGTAGAAAAGTTCCGAATGCTTAAATACGTTACGAATACGAAAAAATACAACACAAGTTCCGAACGAAATTAAAACAGCATTACCACACACAAACTTTTTTCGTACTTTCGGAATCAGCTGATTTACGTCAAAGTGTAAAAACAAAGTTTTTATCCTTTTATTCTTCAATAGAATTTGAATTGTGTTCTGCTGGATTAGATTGCCATTGAATTATTTTATTTAAGCGAGGAAAATACGCGAAGAAAACGCAACTTAAAATAACAAAGGAAGGTTCTTTAGATTCATATGATCCGTTAGAACTTGATGACAAAATGTTGGTATCTTAATTATCAGAATATAATAAAGGAAATTGATTTGTAAATTTAAAAAGAAGTAAATAAGGCAACATTAAGATATATTTTGGAGGAGTTAAACCATGAACTTGATTCTTGCGTGTATTCATCATCAATCACATCGATCGATTTTATAGGAATCGAAGCTGAAGATGACGAAATTCACGAAATCGAAGTTCCTGAATCAAATTACCACAATATGGGATTTTTTTTTTACATTTTTTGTTTACATTACACGATTTAAGATTTGTAACAGAATGCTTTATTACTCAGCACTTAGCAAAGAGCAGTGAATTAAACTTTGGTGGGTACTAAGTTACGAAAGAATTTAAATTTACAAAGTGGTTCCACTGAAAGATACATACATATAGATATATACATAGTTGCCGAAACTTTTAACGACATCTTTGACTTTCCATTAGAACTCAGAAGCTTTTTATGTCAGAATGTATTGACACATATAACTATAAATGTCAAATATATTGCGTGTTCCACCAGATTTTTGTTTTTGAACAATCGACTGTGCTTATCTCTTCGCTATTGGAATCTTTCACAATTTTATATTGTCTTTTGACACGGGTCTTTTGAAATTTCCAAAGAAATTGCTAAATAAAAAATTGGCATTGAATGAATACATGTAAAAATTAAACAGCAAAATCAGAAGATTTAAGAGTTACTTTAAAGTCCGAAACGACTAACTACTGGAGAGAAACCAATGATAAACGCAAATCTTGACTGTTTCCCTCAAATGCGTAAGGAAAGTTAGGTAGTTCTTAGTTTAATTGGCTTCCAGCACCAAATATCGTATAAATCGCAATGCTTTTCGCTATTTGAAGAAGGAGCTAATTTTTATATTTTTTTCATAGATTTCGCTGTTGAAGAAGTTAATAATACCGGACAACCACTGTTTTTCTGTGTTTTCCTCATCAAAACGAAAAAAACGAAAAATCCAAAAAATTGTATGAAAAGAAAATAAAAAAATTCAATTAAAATTAGTATCAGTTGAATTTGCGGAAGTATTGTTGTTGAATTTATACTGAACAAGTCCGCTAGCATTTGCTACTATTTAGAATCGCTAGCCGTAAGCAGCGGCCATTTTTGTTTGTATTTCGTTTCTCCCTTATCCATCTTCGTAGGAATTTTTGACCGGGAAAAGTGGAATCGACTACGTTTTATTGTAATTTTTTTTTTTTATAAAAAACTTAATCGACCGGCATCTGAACCAACGAAAGTCCCCATCATATTCCTCGCATTTACCCGTGCACAACAAATTCTACATTTTTCATATCTTCTGCTATTTTACAATTTCAATTCAAGATATCAAATCGGTTGAAAGAAAGTGCCTTTTGAAATTCCTCCATTCCTAAATTTTTGGCGACCATTTTGAGAGCGCATCGATTTATCTTTTTTTTTTTGCGCCTCTTGGTCCGTGTTTTATGTGCTGATTTTCTTCGCCTCTTGGTGTGTGCTGTTTTTTTTTTTTTTTTTTTTTTTTTCATCGTTTTGCTACTGCAGCATATTCTTCGCCCTCGTGTGCATTTACAACAACTTTAGCGCGACGTCGCACAGGAGGGAAGATACAACTTGGTGGATAGTAGTTATATACAATATACAAAAGTCTGTGACTGTGTAGAACAATAAAAAGCACAAGAAATGGCAGACGAAGACCTATCACTGAACGAAGATCAGCTTCTGGATAACTTGGATGATGCCAACGGAGAATCGGAAATATTGAACGAGGTAAGACGTCCGTTGTTGGGGCGTGAATATTTCATCGCGTAGTGATTACTTAAATTTGCTAATTCTCCTTTTGTTTTTTTTTTTCCTTCTCGGTTTTTCAAAAATCTCTTCGATTTTTTGTTATTCGGCTTGGTTTGATTGTTTTGTGTTTTTTTGGCAAAACAATTTAAAATAGGAGGAATCCAATATGCAAATAGACCCAGAATTAGAAGCAATCAAGGCTCGTGTAAAGGAAATGGAAGAAGAAGCTGAAAAAATTAAGCAAATGCAATCAGAAGTTGATAAGCAAATGGCCGGCTCAAATACTGGCATAACTAATATGCCGCTGTCCATTGAGGAGAAACAAGAAATCGATACGAGGTCCGTCTATGTGGGCAATGTTGATTATGGCGCTTCCGCCGAAGAATTAGAGTCTCATTTCCATGGGTGTGGAACTATAAATCGCGTAACAATATTATGCAATAAAGCCGATGGTCATCCTAAGGGCTTTGCCTACATTGAATTCGGTTCGAAGGAGTTTGTGGAAACTGCTCTGGCCATGAACGAAACCCTATTTCGCGGCAGACAAATTAAGGTAAGAATTTTTCAATTTTCAATTTGAAATGTTAATTTGTGTATGTATACCTATATTGGGTGTGTACAAGAAAAAAAGGTGGAAGATAATGAAAAAATTGGTTTTTAATTGTGGTGAGGAGCAGACAAAAGGTTTTTGGCTAATAATTTTTCTTCTCTATGTACACTTAGTGTAGATAGAGAACAAGATGGTTTTCTCGAACTGTCTTTTTTTTTAACGAAAGCGTTAGTTCGCTGTGTTTCTATGTGCATGTGTATGTATACACCTGAAATTAATCTCACTTTTTTGTTTTTTGCTGGAGTTTTTTCCGTTTTCTTTATTTAAAATGGAAGATACTTACACGCGATATTCTTAGACACCGTTTGATTGGTTGGTAGGAAATTCTTTATGGTTACGATTTTTGCACGGTGAGCTCAACTTGCAAAGCCAGTTTATATGTGCATGCAAAAAAGAATATCTTTGTGTGCGTGCTCAGAGGATATTTATGGGTACCATCCCAAGATGTACGCTTATCTATACTTTTTGAACAGGAAAGCTTTTAGAATTGCATTTATGTTTTCACATGTACATACATATGTGTATATACATTGCCGGTCCTCACTTTTGAATTGAGCGTAAGTAGAGTTGTAGGATTTACAATATAAAATCAGCAAAAATAAAAAAGGACGGTTGAAAAATAAGAAAAAATTACACAGTTGCTTTGAAAACCTATTTTATTCAATAAATGGATTGACAATTTGTAAAATATTAGGTTGCAAATGAAATGTCCATTACCACCGTAGCGAATTTTTGTTTAAAATATCTAACCAAGTCGGAATCTAGGTATGTTCTTTTGCTAGCAATAAACTCTTCAAGCCTAGTTTTGGGACCTTCCTCAAAATTGGATGAGGTGGATGAGGCAGAACTTTATACTTCAATTGGTGTCGTTTTCGTATAGTACTCGCTGCAATATGTTGTATGGTGTTATCAAAGATATCGCACGACGAAGAAAAGAAATGAAAAGTTTTTACTTTGAACATCGAAGTAAAAACGATTTGTATGAATAATTCTAGAACTGTTTGATGAATACCCGGATTAGAAATGACAACGCAACTTTTTTTTAGGTTTTGACAGTTTATTTTTCAATATAATCTACTTTCAGCTCGATACATTTTTTTTCATTTTTCGCAGCGGTGCTGCAACTTTTTTAACCCCTCCGTATTGTACGCGATGACTTCCTTATTTGACCCATACCTCTTTCCGGCGAACAATCTTTTAAGGTTTGGGAACAATCACTGTTTTCTTCGTAAATGTGGTCATTTTTGATGATGAAAACGGTTGTATGGGAACGTGAATGGGTCCCATAGACACCATCGAAAATGGGCTTTATCTTCTCGCAGGTTTTGCCACTCAAAAACGAGAATCGGATTACGGAGCGATACTGGTTTTTTTCCATGGTCGCAAAAAACATTACTAAGCGTCGGACTGTCACCAAATTTTGATAGGCGGGCTAAAGGTGATACTAAATGAGTGTACTCATTTTGGCTCAGTAGCGCCACCTATCTTCCAATCCGGGTATTCAAAAATAGTTCTCGTATGTATATATCTATTAACTGGATTCTGAACTGATCACTGTTTAACTATCATCAGCAAAATATTTGTCCCAAAAATTAACTTTTTATTAACCAACGACCGACAACACTACAGTTATTTGACAATTAGTACTTTTAAACATTCATGACTTTAATCGCCCGAACAACTCTTTTGTTGTCTTTGCAAAATCATAAGAAGCACATTCCAGCGTTTTTAACATTAAACAAATCTAATTGAATTATGTACATAATTAGGTAATCGCTAGAGAAAGAGAGGAGTGAATTAATTATGACTCTGATTAAAGTGTTCTAAGTCAATAGCGAAGATTATTCAGAGGGATCATGTGAGCCAAATGGAATGAATCTGCACCGTACATTGCTTATCTCCGCTAAGTTTTTCAGAAAAAGTAGTGTCATCACTTTATTTCTTATTCAAACTATACAAGTTGAAAAAAATATTTTTAAAGAAACGTATGTAAATACGAGAAAACTAATAATAAACAACTTCGAGCAGATATGAAAACATATCCCATCGCAGTGGTGGTTATTTGTAACGTTTGGAGGCTTACAGAACCAATTAATTCGTAACCAAAATAACAGCAATCAATAAGGTGAAAAAGCTTGATAAATAAGCACTGATTTTTAACTCTATTTCAACACTTTTTCAGAGCAGGTGGCAAACAGTATTTGTCTTGCAGACCTTTTGCCCCTTTGTCCCAAGTTTTTCTTTGATTGAAGGTTCAAATTGCCAGAATTTTATTAAATCATTATTTTAAAGTATATATCAAAATGAATTGAGCAATTATGTTAGTAGGGAGTCCAGTCACCGTTTTTATTTGTAATTGCTTACCATCGTCTAGTGCAACTTCAGTTGAAAATCTAACGTCTCTATACTATTTTCCTTTTTCCGTTATACTCTTCAAAATTTAGTCGTAAATGTTTGGTCCATAGAGTATTGGCAGACTTTACTAAACCTTTCTGGCATAATTTTGCCATGAATTGTGCATGAACTTTTGCGGGATGATTTACGGTGCGTTGTGAAAGCTTTTAAAATCTTTTAATCTCTTTCCAATAATTATAAACAAAAAATAATAATAATAATAATAATACCAGTCTCTAAATGTTGCGTTGCTCAAATTCGTCTTTTTTCAATATGTTTTTGGGTCAGTAGGGGTTTACGTTTGGTACTGCTGTATTTGATGCTAGATTTTACCAAAAGGCGTTGTGTTTGGTTTGATGACCACTTTAATTGGTTTTCTGGATAAATTTTCTTTTGCGTTCCTCAGAGTAACACACCTATAAACTATAAGCGATACTTATCAAAAAATTTGAGTAGTTGTTATTGCGATTGTCAATTATCGAAGAATGATTGACCATGATCAATTTGCAACACATTTCCATTTTGATTGGAGCTGAAGTGAAACAACAAATAAATAGAATTCTCTACTGTTAGTTTGGCAACAAATGTCATGTCTCATTTCTAACAGTCAAATTTATCAAATGAGTTACATGATATCGAAAATTGACATTCGCTAAAGGGGTGTAATCGTGGGGTTTTCGCGGAATAATTTACAAATTACTTTATCATTACTGGATGTGTTTGCCTTGGTCCCTCTACCTGATATAGGTCAACTTTACTGCAAATTCTCTTTATTCACTTTCTTACAAGTGTCTGATTTTAAGTATTTTGCTCCCGATTTAAAACTCATTTGCGTCCCTTTTGGAAGAATTACTAAGAAAACACTTTTGAAATGCTTTTTAAAAGCCGCACTGATTTTGTAATGATGTTATACCGCCGAAGTAAGAAATATACTGAGGAAATGAATACAATGCACTATGGTCAATTAAATGCAGAAAATAATTTGGCTACAAACATGTGTGTTTGTGAGTAAAGTAAAAGAAGTTATTTAACGCAAAAACTTGACGAAATAAAGTTTAGTGGGGTTTCTCTTCGTTAACCAATTTCTAATGTTTATAATGTTTTCATGATGTGCTTGTGTTCTGCATTAGTTAACATCAGATAAACTACAATACACAGGTCATCGTTTCATGATAATATCTAAATTGTAAAAAAAAGCGTTATATAGATTTAAAGCTAGTAGTTTTAAAGTTAAGCAACGAAAAAAAAAAAAACTAAAATTTCTTTTTGTTTTACAGGTCATGTCAAAGCGAACAAATAGGCCAGGACTCTCAACAACTAACCGCTTTGCTCGTGGCAGTTTCCGAGGCAGAGGCGCCCGTGTATCCCGTGCATGCTGTCATAGTACTTTCCGCGGCGCTAGACGGCCAATGTAATTTATAATGTATGAAATAAACTTGTCCTGTAAACTAATTCGATTTCCATTTTTTTTTTTTTTTTTTTTATTTTAATTTCGTTTTAGAAGGGGTTACCGTGGCAGGGCAAATTATTACGCACCTTACTGATTATTGCTTTTTCCTTCTTATTTTTAAGGTAAGTGCTAGTTTATTCGTTGCTATGTTGTTCTTTTGTTTTGTTTTGTTTTTTTTTTTTTTCTGTTTCGCCTGCGAAAGTAAGCAAGAAAGTTAACCTCATCGGTTGAAGGGTCTCATTACTTTTGAGTAGGATTACTCCTTATTTACTGTATATCGGAAAAATAAGTCTGAATTATTTTTTATGTATCTCTGTTGCTTATAGATATATTTATAAATGTTTAATAAGAAAGTGTAGGACAAATAGAACGCTTCTATTTTTAAAGAAGGGGAGTAATTATTTTAGAAAGGTGAATATATAACGATTTTAGTTTAAGTTTTAAGGCTTATTTGTCAAGCAAGTTAAGTTTATTATACAACGATTTAGATAAGTGACAGCTAGTGCGAGTCTCAGGGGTTTATTTTTGGGCGAATTTATTTTACTCTGGAATTGTAAGCTGCTACTTAAATTTTGCAAAAAGCAAATTAACCAAATATTTATTGAAAATGGGTTTATTCTTTTTCGAATTATTCTCCATGAATATCGATACACCTTTGTATGCGTTTAGACCTATTTTCGAAGCACTTTCCACTCCGAAACAGGTAACTCTGAAACATTAGTTTCAAACCCATCAACCGATTATTCAGTCGTCGAAAAACTTTGACCTCGCAATTTATTTCCGATATGCCGGAATAAAAAGAAGTCATTGGATGCAAAATCAGGGGTGTACGGCAGACCTGTGAGAGCTCGCATTATTGTATCGGCTCGTATGATCGGTGTTCGGCGGTTGCTTTTCATTATTTCTCCAAAGACTTCTGGGAAGCAAATGGTGGTGTACCGATTTAGTTCCATTTTTTGACTGAGATGAATTTGTTACGTTTCTCTAAAAAACGCAAAAAGCACTCGTATAACAAAACGTTCTAAGCGCGTGCATTAGTAAGAACGTCAAACTTTACGATGTTGATGTCAGATTTGATGTACCTGCACCGGTACTGCTAGATGAATTTAACCTTTTATGTTATGAGCTTACGTCGATATTTTCGATCATGTTCACTACCAACACGCACCTGCCTTTGGTAATCTATAAAAGAAAATTTTTGGTCTAATGTCCTCATTGATTATTCAACAGGGAAAGATCCTATCCATTTCTGTGTATGCATTTTATAGAGAAATTGGTTATACCTATACATGTATTATAGGTATACAGTGAATCATTAGAGGCAACTGTTGCGACCAGGGGTAAGTTTTTTGAATCACTTCTTGCCTATTAACTATTAAAAACATCTAAAAAAAAGAAAAGGTTAATTGACGAGGTACTGGATATACATAGGTAAGAAATAAGTCAGAAGTTTTGCATATACAATATACATAAACGTTGGCATTGCTCGCTTGTTACCAAACGTTTTAAATATTTGATTGAGCTATTAGGACCGTTTCAGGTCATTGACACATCGATTGATGCACGGATAAAAGGGTATGCTCAGATTCCCAACAAGAGCCGTCAAAGTGTGTTCATACGGATGAAAAACAACCAAAGAGATTTAAAGTTAGAAGTCTATATCAAATCCAATTTTCATTATTTCTTATATTACAATCTTTTTCCGATCATCGATTCCCTGGCGAATACGTTTTGATTTTTCAACCAAAATTCTACAATCGATTGTTGAGATTATTATTACAGCACAAGTTCACTTTAGTCTAAATATGCATTGTTAGTCTGGTATGCATTGGAGGAAACTTTTTTGAAGCAGTAGTTGCTCGCTCTTCGCCTTGTGGTTGTAATTCTATGAAGAAAAATGAAATAAATTGCTGGAACGTATCACAACAGATGAGGAAAATGTATTCAAAGTAAAGGTAGTGGGTATGCCTGATTTCCATTAAGATACATCTCTCTTGAAAGAAGAAAAATATTTGTGGGCGCCCCCATTCTCGTTCGACAGATAATGACAAGTTATTGGAACCGCTGTCCTTACCTACGAGTGTATGCAAATTACTCCAGCAAAAACTCATCTGTGTAGAAAATTTTATGCTCAACAACACAGGGAAAAGTCACAAGGTCATACAATGCGAAGAACCATATATAGAACCATTAGCTACCAGCAGTTTACACTTACATTTCAAGCTCCAAAATTTGATTAAAAAATGAATTTTTTTTTTTTGTTAAGAGTAAGAATAGTAAGAGATCATATCAGTGAAAGGAAATGCAAAAAAATTAATTAATAAAAAAATCTGAACCTTAAGCAAGTGCTCTGCTATAAAGAGTGTTCCAGTTAATGTGTCGAAGTTTTTAAGGACAGATTCCTTGATATATTTAGAGAAAAAAATATATGAGTATGTGTGTGGAGGCACACCTTACGCTGCCCTGTTTTGATTCATATTGAAAATTGCATCTTTCAAATTTATGCTTGAATGGTAACAAATGGGGTATTGTTGCATTAATTGCTTTAGAATAAATGTCGCCCTAAAATTAATGTGTCAAAAGTTATCGAAGATCAAAAATGATTTGTTTTCATTTAAAAACTAAAAATGTTGACTTTATTATCGTTTTTAGAAACAAACAATTATGTCAAGTCAAGACAAGATATTGACTTTTAATTCATAATAATCTCGATAGTGGATTTTTCAGCACAAAAGTATGCGGACATGGTTTCTACAACGGTAACAGTCAACGAGCGAGATTGGATTATTTGTAACGAAAGTGATAGTACTGCCTCAAGTGGTAGAACATTTGTGAGAACATTTTCGAGTTTAATGGAGACAGGAATAACGCGGAAATCGGATAGAATTACTAATTTACACAACTCCACCCCTTGAAAAACAGAGCTTTTTGGCATAAGTTCAATGTGTGGGCATATTGGGTAACAAGCTGATGAGACCTTACCGGATTTTTTCAAGGCTTAACTCGAATCTTTGCCTGAAATTTTTTCAAAACAAATTACCAGAACTATTAGGTGTTATACTACTGCAACAAAGAGCAGAAATTGTAAACTAGCAGGATGACATTCCCGCGCTCAATGGCAATGCAGTTAGAATACGTTTAGGTATGACTTGACATTTTTTTGTAAATACCAGGTATATAGTAGGTTTCAAAGTTGGAAAAAGTGGGGGTTAATATGATATTTTTCCATAGAAATGCAAGACAAAATCAAGGTTTATAAAAAATACTTGATTTCCAATAACTTTTGACACATTAATTTTATGGCAACAATTTACTTTGAAAGAATTAAATAATATAAATTATAAATAATATAATTACGAGTTCAGCGATTTTGTTATTATATGCGCATAAATTTGATGTTATTTTCAATAGGAATCACAACAATTTATGTCAAGGAATCACCCCATCACATTATCGGAAACACCATAGTATTGCGGCCGGCAGATTCAAATTGATAACCATATGTTGGATAATGATTTTTACGGTTTCCTGAAGTGCTTCATAAAATTGCTTTCCACGTAAGCCTCTAGTTGTAATAGGTTTTATGTCATGACATTCTTTAATTCATGATTCTATAAATACATTGCCGAAAACCACTTGTCTTCAAAGCAGAGTATGAGTATGTGAACTGTAACACTGTCATGAAGAGCACTGCTTTTGATAATCTGTCCTCCCTACCTTTTACTTTAATAGATTCCCTTAAAGCCTATTAGTATTGTGATGTTGGTGCTTGGTGGTGCTTGGTGGTGCTTGGTGGTGCTTGGTTGGTGCTTACGACCCTAGACTTTTTTAGAGGTGGGATCATTTGCGCTTGTGCGTTGACATAAATTTTAACACCTGGAGAAAATAATGAAACGCTGTTTCAATAATTTTGTTGATAAATTCTGCTGAACTGAATTAAAATTGATTTTTCAGCCCTGAAAAATTGACGCAATGCAAGTACACGTATACGGGACACCCTTTTTGCGATGAGTTTTGTTCTTTCAAGATGATCATGTAGGATTTTGATTTAATTTTTTTCGGTTATTTTTAACTTTTGTTCAGTTACTGTCTTCATGTGTTTACATAAATTTTAAACCGCTTTAAGGACAAAAGTTTCAGTAAAAAGGAGAGGCAGTATTAAGATATATCGAAAAGCAAGGTTGCTCCGTAAATTCCTAAGTAAAACTACGACTACTTCTGTGAGATTCATATATTTTCAATTCATTTAGCAATCAATGTTATTCCTAAACAGGAAATTTACAATGATTAGGATTGCATACATTTTCTTTTCACAAAACAAAAATGAACTATGGGCCATCTACGATTATAAGAATTCTATATGTACAGGTTATTTTTATTTACTGATAGATCTTCCAGTGGAGATGTTTTTCATTATAACCATTTAACATATATTAGAGAAAAGCTTCCGTATCATTCAAAATTATTTTGAAAATACGCCTTCATTTTGTGAAACTTATAGAAGATTATGTAATTTGTTGGACGTCATAATCGACCAGCTTAGCTCGTTATTCGTCATGTGGATAAATTTCGAACTACTTACATCTTATATTAGACAAAGCGTACAGAAGAAACCACTGACAGTGAAAGTAGAGTGGACGGTCAGGAATCGTCGATCGCCATCGTGCCCGTCCATTTACAGAATAAAAATCAACTTGTATAGAAACTAAAACGACGAGAGCATAGCTTGTGAGGGAAGCTCTTGAGCAGTTTGAATTGGCTCAATGGGTTTGTAAACAACCAAAATTATCGTATCTGAAGTGGGGTAAATCATAAAATACAATTATACCCACAGAAGTGCAGTTCTGGTGTTGTCTCTGTCGCTGTTGGCATCATCGATTTTTTTTTTTTTTTTTTTGAAAAATGGGGCTGTTAAACGTAAAAGCCAATGTTACCGAAAGACATTATTCGCTAGAAGTCATACTGTCTAAAAATTTTTTACTATACTGTACATTGAATTCGAGTCCAAAATGGACCAGTAAATTGTCCACTGAAATCGTTCAATTTAATGCAACATTATAACTTCTTATGGTGTATGAAAACCGCAAACTTTCAGAAATTAAAGCCCAATTTTCGGTACCTTATTGGTGAGATAGACATCCAAATGCACCAAAAAGTAGTTTAAAATTGGACCAACAGGATATAGTTCGTGAAAAACAAACGAGGGACTTAATTTCTGTCGTTATCGTTTAAAAAAAAAAAAAAATTAATTATTGGTGCTTCTAACTTTTCATGTGATATCTCAATTTAATTTTGATTTTATGATTATATTAGAGAACCTTTACAATCTGCCAGTGAGAATCTAGTTTATTTACTCTGGTGGTATACCACAAAGACGTATGTTTATTCGTATCTTCAGCAAGAGTGGAGATAATTGGAAAAGTTTTACTTTTACAACATGTTTTGTATATTGTGTGATAGAGCATTGTTATGTAGACTGATTGGAATGTTGGCCTTATGACGATTTATTCACACTTCTTTCGTGTTGATCTCGGATGTAGTCAGAAAATTTAATGAATTATTCCGGCTATTAATCACCAAATAAAACTTTGACTTAAGATGATCTGAGCACTACGATGAACTGTGTCAGTTTTTTTTTTATAGAGAACTTCTGCACGTTACAATGATATCGAAAAATCGTTCATTTTAAACCAAAAACGAATCATACTCGTATTTTCGCAGCAATTGACAGGTTTACAGTCAATTCAAATAATTTTGTCTCACTTATTATCTGCAGAAAAGTTCTTCTCATAATGATTATGATTTTTAGGTTCTGTTTTTTGAGAACATTATTACTTAGCCAGATAAGCATAATGTCTATAGTATTGTATGTATGATATCTTTTATTAATCGGTAGATTTAATAATTTTTTATTCATTTGACATACATAAACCCAACCGAGATATGAGCGAATTATTTAGCATATCTTTATTACAAATAAAAAATACACTTTTTCATTAGCAAATGAATAATGGTCTTCTGTTATTTTATTTAATTTTTCAGAAGATCACATTCTCTGATTTTTATTAATATGAAGGAAACAAACTTTAGGTGAAATATCAAATTTATTATTTTTCTAAAAAAAAAAAAATGTTTTGTTTTAAGAGCACAACACGCCTTTGCTTTCATTTGAAGCGCCATAATCCTACTTTGTTGCATTTATTTTACGACTTTTGGTTTTACGTACAAGTTTATCTAAGAGTGTGCTATAAAACCATGCCAGTTGTTTATTAGCAAAATTTAGAAAAAAAAAAAAAAACAAACATTTATTATTAGCCCAAGTTTATTTTATTTCTTTTATTATTACTCGTACTTTAGTCAGTTTATTTCTTTCATTTTGCTTTAAATTCTCTCTTACAAAATACACAAGTTCGAATATTAATAAACACAAACTCACAACCACAAAATTCAGCTTGCATGTTAGCAGTTAAGATAATTACACTTTTAATTTTAACAAAATCAATTTATTTCAGATTTTTATTGAAATGAAAAAAAAAAAAATAAATAAAAAATTATAAAAATAGTTCAAAAAACATTATATGTCTTCTTAATTCTAAAAAAGGCAAATAATAACAAAACATTTAAAACAAAAAATAAAAACAAAAAATTTAAAACAAAACAACAAAAAGAATAAAAATAAGAAGAAGAAAAGGGAAGATTTCGTAGCAAAAAAAAGAAGAAAAAAAAAATACAAAGGAAAAGAGACTAAAAAAATGTATATGTGCATATGTTTAACAAGCGCCTATTATTTCACACAATTATAATGTTTTTTGAATATGTCGGAAATCTATATATATAAAAAAAATATTTTAAGAAAATAAGAAGAAAAAATAAAAGACAAAAAACAAAAAGAAGAAATCAATGAAATATGCAAAAAAGAAAAAAAAATCCAAATATATATAAAACGAATGAAAAAAAGGTGGACAAAAAAGGAGACGAACTAAAAAAAATATTTCAAAAGATTTAAAAGATAAAAAAAACAAAAACAAAAACAAAAAGAAGTAAAAAACCCATCACTAAGAAAACAAACGCAAAACAAGGAAAAAATCAGAAAAAAACCTATTTAAACACGTATATAAATAAATATATAAAATAATAAAATGCTATTCAAAACTTGAAGAAATAATAAATATTATTGAAACAATAATCGATGTTTTATTTACAGAGTTTTATTTTAAATATACGATTACATATTTATTTTATGTTTTTAACCAAATCTTGATGGTTGTTTTCTTTTGTACATCAATCTTTTCTATTGATCCAGACAATACAATATGGTAAGTACGATAGATTTTAGGTCAGTAAGTACGCTTTTAAGAGATTTTATATTGCGTTTTTCATTGGTTTCTCTCCGTAAGTAAAGCGAGAAGTACAACATGCATCTGCGTCTGTTGCTGCTAAGAACTGTCAGTATATTTTGAAGCTCCGCTTACTACTCTAACAAACACAATGAGGTTGATTGTTAACCATCAACTGGGGAATATATTTGGAAGCTTACTTCACAACCATACAAGATGGATAGTGCGAAATTTTTGTTAATGCCTTAATTTTGTTCTTTTAAATTTAGCTTGTAATTAATTATTTAAGTATATAGTTTATAGTTTACATAGACACTTTTATATTATGTGGGCCAATAATGTATTTCTCTTTTGGAAAGTACTATAGATTTTATAAATAGCGCTGAATGTCAATTCGGTTTTGACATTTGTGAAGTAAATAGAATTAAATTTTTGTGTGAATTAGCAATGGAATACTGTAGTCCTGAAGAACGCAGAATAATCTTCACTATGTTTTTGATGAACAATTCGTCGGTGATTTCATGCATGTTACTCTGGCCGCACTGGCTATGCAATGCGGCGGCGCGATTCTTAGTGACTGGAGCTGGAACAACACGGGGACGAGCAAGCCCCGGAAGACCTCCTTCCTCTCATTCGGCCAAAAATATCGCCGTAGCTGGAGATGTACAGACTCCGTCGTTCATCATTCTCATCAAATAGGCAACGTACCATGCAATTTGCCATTCCTCAAACTTCTCGGTGCATTTTTTTTTTTTTTTTTTGAAAGACGAAGATGTTTCCTTAAAAAGTGCAGACAGTCCATCAGTGCTGGGTGTTGAACGTGAAGCGCGTCTAACCTACGCTCATATAAACTTGCATCTCAATAACGAAGTGGACGGTTTTGCGTCAAAATAATCATGAGTGATGTATGTGGATGAGTGTGCAAAAAAAGTTTGCGGTTTTGCGGCATTTAAAATTCGCGAGTGATACACGAAGAGCTATTACATCCGCTCAAAGTCACTGCTGTCTACGCTGGATGAGTCATTGGATAATTTTTTTTTTTTTATGTTGATCGGTGCAGAGCTATGATCATTGAGTTTTTCATTCCTCAATTGGATGAATTGGGAATGGAGGACACGTGGTTGCAGGTGGACGGAGAAACGGCGCATACTGCACAAGCCACAACCGATATTATAAAGTAGGCGTTTCTCGGTCGTCTGATATCAAGTTTTGGTGATTTACACTGGCGCGAAATATTATCCGATTTGACCGTCGTAGAATTTTTTCTATAGGATTATTTAAAGTCACGGGTTTGTGGGAACAAACCACAACTCTGGCAGTTGAGAAGAAAACCATGGAAAATGCAATCAAAAGAGCACAAATGACAATAATAGCATTGTCAACATTTTCAATACATTCTTAATGTTTTCTTAATGTGAAATTTTAAAGTTCCACAAATAGGTGAACGCCAAAATTAACTTGATGAAAATAAAAAAGCTTCTGATTTCGCTGTCAAAATTTTTACATGTAATAATGATTAAATGTCACTTTTATTTCGCAATTTTTTGTTATTGTTTTACCAAACTAGGGAAAATTTCCCAGTGAAGTAACCTCATATCGTCCGATCTCATTGCTGCTAATCCTGTTAAAGCTCTTCGAAAAATTATTCTGAAACGACTTCACCCGATTGTAGAAGAAACGGCACTGATACCAAACCATCAATTTGGATTTAGAAATAGGTACTCAATTATAAATCAGGTTCACAAAATAACTGATAAATTAGAAAAAGCATTGAAAAAGAAAAGAAAAAAAAAAGCTCTACCATCTTCCTTAAAACATGTAACACAATGTTTTGATAACTTTGATAAAAAGATAAAAAAGGCTACAAAGGTATCTTCCGAAACTATACTCAGATTCATATAATAATATAGCGATTATTAAGAACTAAGCAAGAAGAGTACTCAGAATTGAAACATAAAAGCTGAAGTACCGCAAGGTAGTTTTTAGGACCTACACTTTTCCTCCCATGGTACATACAGTCACGTTTTTTTATTATCCGTAAAACATATGGTATACGTTTTCACCTTAAGAAACTGCAGTATCTTCATGAAATTTTAAGATGATTTTCCTTTTTTATTGTAGAATAGAGTACACTTATAAAAAAAAGCCAGAGAATTGGCATAAAGTACCGTTATCTTAGCCACTGTATATCACACAAGAAAAAATTAATTAAAGTGATCGTGCACATAATAAGAAATGCTGACATTTTTGAAAGGAATATTGTTTTAAAATAATTAATATATTTCAACATTTAGTTGCATAGCCATGATTTTCGACTACAGCTTGTAATCATAGATAGACACCATCAACTTTTGGTAAACGCTTTGTGGAATGTTTTCCCAGGCAGCCTTCGTTTCTTCAACGAGAGTGTTGAAATTTCCAATTTTCTAGAAGGCTAGTTGTCTTCTTAAGTGTTGCCATAAATTCTCAATTGGACTGAGATCAGGACTACATGACGGCCAGTCCAAGACCGTCACCATTTGGTCTTCCAGCCAATTTTTTGTGTATCCCGTTGTGTGCTTTGGATCATTGTCCTTCTAAAATCTCCAAGTGATGGGAAGGTGGTCATCAGCGTATGGCAGCATTGTATTCTGCAATATTTCACAATATTACAATCTGTCCATACGCCTTTCTATTTTTTTTAATTGGACCTATGAGCAACGGTCCAACGCCTGTATTTCTTAAAATCTAACCTCTTGCGATTTTGCTAGGTCAAAAGCGGCTTTTTCCTTGCTATACGCCTAAAGAGCACAGCGTCGCGCAACCTTCGCTTCACTGTATCTACCGATGGTCCGCTGTTATTTTCGCCAAATACTCTCGTTCGAATTTCCCTAGCAGTGGCATGAGGGAATTTTTTACTATTTCAAACAATGAGTTCGGTGGGTAGTCACTTTCACTCGAGTTTCACGGCTAACTTTTTCGACGGTACCATTCTTTTTAAAATATTGTCCCGCATTAAAAACCTTTTAAGAATATTTTAACGCCTTTGCAATTTGATCATAACTTGTTCCTTGGTCGTACAAATTTAAAATGAGTACTCTTGTCTCGACGTTGCAATGGATTTTCCCATCGCCTATTGCCCTAGTGCTTAATTATTCTACTTTATATTTAATAAAAAAAATATGCTAAATCTAAAATACCAGTTGATTTCTACCCGTCTTTGATGAAATTATCGCAAGAACACAAATTATGCGCGCGATTCTAATTATGTGCACGCCCACTTTAACTTTTTCTTGTGTGATATACAGTGTACTCTATTCTACAGTAAAAGAGGAAAATCATAATTAAGAAGTAGTCGAACTACTTAATAACAATAATTTAATATACAAATAATAAAGAAAATAAATGTAAATAACAACATAATCACACGAACAAAATGATAACGATTTAAAAAACAAAAGGTAACAACCCAAAGTCAGTTCCTTATAACATACAATCGACTTGCAAGTATTAGAAACAAACTGCTGATTAGTTTTACGAATTAGAAGGATGGTTAGCATATTTTGAGGCTAAACCGAAATCGTACTGGTATCGATAGATTGAAAAATCGTTTCAATCAGTGTATCACCCTCGAAGGCAACTATATTGATAAATAAAGTTGAATTTTGCAAAAATTTTGTGTTTTACTATAAAACGGCACTGAGTTTTCAGCCCATGGTTTAAAAAAGTAAAGGAGTAAAAAAGCAAGATTGTTATATTGAATAATAATGGTGACATCATAATCCAAGTATTACATAGACTTATATATAATATATGGGAGCAGAAGGTATACCAACAACATGGAAAACCCGCATAATTTGTTCAATTTACAAAAAAGGCGACAAACTTGACTACAGTACCTACAAAGGCATCACACTTGACACACTTGACACATAATACAAAATAATTACAAATGTGTTGCTCGAAAAACTTAACGAAAATAAAATAGTGGCTTCAGAGCAGGACGGTTAACAACAGATCAGATATTTATAATAAGACAAACAAAAGAAAAATCCTACATACATATATAACATATTTATTGATTTTAAACAAGCATTTGACAGCATTTAAAGAAGCATTACCAAACTAAGCGCTTGTTGGTATAGGAACCTCTAGAAAAGTCTAAAACTTGATGTAAATGACACTAAAGAAACCAGAGCTAAAGTCACTATACAAAACAAAATATCAGAAACGTTTACTATCAACTCGGGTCAAACAAGGAGAAACGTTATCTGCCCTTCAATGTCGTACTACATTACGCAATGGGTAAACTTGAAAACAACGGAAATATTTTTAACAAATCCTACCAAATATGGTACTTGCTTATGCTGAGGACATTCTAATAGTTAGTACAAACTACAACACAATAACTTAGATTTTTGAAAAAATAGAAAAAAGAGCTTAGGAGGTAGGACTTCAATTAAACACAAATACCCGACGACTATGCCAAAACATAAACCATAAATCACTACAATTTCGAGAAAGTGAATAACTTTATATATCTAGGAGCACTAATAAATAACAAAAATGAAAACAAAGTAACAAGAGAAAAAAAAAAAACGTATAGCATAGAAACATGGACAATGACAACATCTGACTGGAGCAGACTTAAAATTTTTGAAAGAAGAATAATAACACAAATATAATGAGTAAAGTAAAGGTTCGTGTGTCATAAGAACAAACAATGAAGTCGACACTCTTATAGAAGGCGAAAACATAGTATGACATATCCAAGCTCAAAGCCTGATAAGGATAGTTCACTTTCAACGCCTACCAGAAGAAAGAAAAACAAAATAATAATAGTAGCGCACCTGAAGGAAAAAGAATAAGAGGCAGACAAAAACTAAGATGGATCAACGACATCGAAGATCATCTTAGTAAAATGGTAATCCAAAACTGAAGAAGGACAGCTGAAAACCGGGAAGCCTGGAAAACAGTCGTGAAGGAAGCCAACGACCATAAAGGACTGTAGTGGTAACAGAAGAAAACAACTTTTTTCTTTTTTTTTTTGAAAAAGTATCGTATAACATTTTTAATTGTAAAAATAAAATTATAATGTATAATTAGATTCATTAAGTAAACTTGTTGCCTTGCATAGAGAATGTTTTCATCAAAAAACTTAAGGGCCAATCCTCTTCTTTTTAAGAGCAAAAAAAAAAACAAAATACAGTGACTCGAGAAATCAGCTGTGTGCTTGGTTTGAGTATGTGCAGTGCAGGAGATTTTTTACTCGAAAATAAGCAAAAGAACTCCGTCTGTTTGTTGTCTTCCTACAACCCCAACCATAAATCGTTACTTTTTAGCCATCGAAAATGTAGGTATGGTGAAAAAATACTGAAAAGATGGGTACCACAACTATTCTAGCGAATATGTCATGAGGTTTGAGAGTAATTATATCTATATTATATCAACAGACAACGTGTGGATCCTTTTTTGTATCCAGACTTCACTTATGACATGTGGACTCTGCGATAATAATACGAAGTCAGAGAAATTGTTAGGCATAAGTGAGACTCTCAGGGGACATGCTAATATCCCGAAACGTTAATGATGCCAGTATGGTGAACGAGTGTGGAAGTCGTGCATTTTTCCTTCCTCAAACGAGACGAAACAATCGCAGTAAAGGCTAACAGAAGAGAAATTAACATAATGCGCAAGAAATTTAGTGGGGGAGGAAAGAGATGTATCGATCTACATTGTTTTTAAATGTTTGCAAGTTATAACGACCAGGAAATAGAGAGAGGCAGGGTAATCCATAAGCGAGTTGTATAGCTTAGGAACGAATCAAGATATTTCGGTGTACGTCAAAAAGAAGGTTTTGAATCCTATCTAGCAGGTGCAGAGATGTTTTAGAAGCACCTGACCAGATGTGGGTATTATACTCCAATTTTGGGCGGATGAATGCGTCCTAAAGAGTAGGATTGATGAAAAAGCTTATGCAGTGGTTATGCTACAGAGGAAGAAGGGGAGATATACCATCTGGACCAGCGGATCTGTGTATATTAAGTAATGTATTTAAATAGCTACAACACGAGTGCTAAAGTGAATTCGTCCCATTAAAGATTCGACGTACTCAAGTGTAAGCGGGGACAAAACACAATCTGAAAGTGTTGATCTAGCCGCAAAGTGTGCAGCAAACAGATTGGCTTTGTCTAAACAGCTGACAGCTGAAATGTCATTGTAAATGAGCGTTGAGATAAAGTGGGAGGCAGAATTTAGGATATTTTTGACGAACGAAAAAAATCTAATCCTGACAAGCTCTTCACTGCTCGAGTCGACCACGCTTTCTGTTTTGTTTGATACTATTCATCCGATAAGGGAAAAATCCTCTCATTCCTAAGAGAATAATATCTGTGATCATATGAGTAGCAGCATCCACGTCGTTATCGAGGAAACATAACGACCAGTTATGATTCCTACAGAAGTTGTAAAATATGCTCCAATTGGCTGTCTCGTATTACCATACGTTTCTTTTAGGAATCTTTTCTCTAACTGTGTTAGGGAACAGAATGTACAAATTTGTAGAAATTTGCATTCCTGTAATAAACCTAATATTTGCTCTGTAACTGACATGTTTTCAGTTGAGGTGGATTGAATTCGACAAAGTGTTAATTCCATTTAATAAAATCAAAAATTATGAATAAGTACTAATTCTTTTTGACTTTTTTTATTAGTTAAATTTTGTTCAAGTAAATAATATCTTAAATACCTTAACGAGAATACTTGACCTTGTTTTCATTAATGAATTCAAAGTGAGACTATTTAATGCTTCTTTTTCCCTTTTAAATGAATCTAGTAATCGTAAAGAACTTCTTTTTGGATATCGAAGGTTATGCTTACTCTACACTCAATGTAATTAATTTTTCCAAGGCAAATTATGTTGAGTTGAATAACGTTTTATTGAAATGTTATTTTTTGGTTTCGATTTATATGTTCCTCGAACTTATAAACAAACATTTGTTTAACTCTAAAAGAAAATGTACGGGTGTTCCTAATTCCATGTTCTTGAAGAATGTTAAGTCTTCAAATATTGACTCAACTCTTGATTTGTTCGCTAATTTTTTACTCAGACTCTTAATTTAATAATAACGCGTTTCACAATATTGCTACGAAGTTTGATATTGGACATATTCAGCTGAGTACTGAAGAGGTTTCTATGGCGCTTTAATCACTTAAGCTTGGAGTCGACGGTATTCTTGTTGTCGTACTAAAGCAATGCTTTTACTCACTTTGTTTACCATTGATAAAAATATTTAGTGTATATACATAGGTGTCTTCCTTAGTGACTTGAAAATTTCTTAGTTGGTTCCTTTCCATAATTCGTGACCCAAGAAAGATACTGAAAGCTACAGGGAAATTCGCAAACTTTCAGTTATTGCTAAGATTCTAGAAAGTTTATTCAAAAATCGGCTTGAATTTTTGACTAATGAATTCTTGTAAGCTGCTCAACATGTCTTAGTATCTAGAAGGTAAACGATTATCAATATTGGTATTTTCTCCGCGTATGTCATAAATGCATTAGAGAACCGTTTGCAAGTCGATGCCGTTTATATGAACTTTAGTAAAGCGTTTGACTCTGTAAACCATTAAATTTTATTGAAAATATTGAATTTTCTTAGGTTTCATTCGAATATTTTAATTTGGGTGTTCGTCGAATTGATAACATGTCACCTAAGACTATTAAATGTTCATCAGGTGTTCCCCAGGGTAGTCATTTAGGCCCTCTATTTTGTATAATCCTTATTGATGATATTGTTTCTAAAATTAAGAACTGCAAATGTCTATTATATGGAGATGGTTTTAAGTTATTCCTAGAAATTGAAAGTATAGGTGATTGTTATCTTATGACTTGAATACGCTTTCTAATTGGTGTACTGCCAATTGCTTAAAACTAAATATTATATTAATAAATGTCAGTCTATATGGTATATTTCTCGAAAAAAATCAGTAGGCCAACCGTATGATTATTCGATTGAGTCAAATATTAAAGAATATTGTGAATATTAAATGAGAGTAAATTGATGAGCATTTATAGCGAGACGGGTATTACGGTTGAAGGTTTAAAGGAGCACTGGTGGTGAAAACAGCGATAGAAAAAGGTGAAACAGGAGATATCACGTTGGTGTTTTGAGGGTGTCAATTGCAAAGGAATATATTGGATTAGAAGTGGCAGACAAGAGATCATTATTGAAAATTAAAAAGTATCGGAGACAGAATAAAGCCTTGGGGCACACCAAGCATTTATTTTGTGAATATCAGACTTGAAACCATCCAAGACAACTTTAATTGAAATTCTAATTCATTAAAGAAGAGAGTCATCGATCCCAAAAGCACGCATTTTCAACCAAAGAGCCTGATGCCAAACTCTGTTAAATGACTTACAAATATCAAGTGCAACTATCTTGCTTTCACACAGATTGAGGTACGCTTTGGTTCCACTTTTCGGTGAGACATGCCATCAAATTATCAATGGATCCATTGCTACGAAAACCGTACTGCCGGTCATTGAGAAGTTTTCGTTTCTTGAAATATTTCATGAGATGACGGCTTATCTGCGTTTCTATCACCTTGGAAAGAAGGGACGTATGTGCAATGGGTCTGTAGGAAAAGAGACAAGCCACAATCTGGAAGTGTTGAGCTGGCGACAGAATGTGCAGCAAGCAGATTGGCCTCATCCAAAGAGCTGAAATCTGGAATGTTTAATATAAATACGAATATAATGACGAACGACCAAAAATATTTACTTTCGGACATTGTAAATGGTGACCAGATAAGAACGATAAAAAAATTAAATAAAACAACAACGGTGTGAGATATAAAATTAATTTTTGGCTTATTTTGAAGTTATGTTAATTGCATTATGAGTGGAATAGCACATCATTCAAATGGCCGCCTTGGATTCGCTGGCAGTGCTACAAGCGATCGGTCTCGAGTTCGTCCGAAGTAGTTGGCTTGTTAACGAGCGTTGTCATAACTTCGAGCGCTGCGTCGCTTTTATGGCATGTAGCGGCATCTTGGTGGAACCACCGCTCAGATATATCGATGTTATCGAGCTCTGTCCACAGAAAATCGGTTAACATCGCTTTATACCTGAGACCATTGACGGTAACAGTGTGTCCTTCCTCATTTCGAAAGAAATAAGGTTCGATGATGCCACCATGTGAATTGTGTTCGCTCAAGTAACGGCAATTTTGCTTGTTGACAAAGCCGCTGAGCCAAAAATGGCCCTCGTCCGAGAATATAATTTTTCCACCAAAATCCGGATCACCGACCAACATTTCCAGCGCCCAATTAGGGAACTCGTTCGGCTTCAATTCTTGCATCAGCACAATCTTATACGGATGTAGGTCCAAATCCAACGGCAAAATAAGCCATCTCTGGCGATTGTCCAATAAGCTGATCGGCGTCGAATTGACATTTCTGAGTCTTTTTCGATACTGGTGTCTACGGCGGCTAAGTTTTCTTCATTTCGCACCAATCTCTATCTGGTAATATCCGTAAATCCAAAAGAGTATATTCCCGCTTAAACTTTTCACGGTGTGACGAATTGCCTGCACACTGAATCCACTACAACGACCGACCTCATGACGAAATTTACGTTGCTTATTTACAACTGAGCCGGAACTTCGAGAATATCTTTTAATAATTTGTGCATGTTTGGCAATCGTAAAACGATGCATGATGAAATTGCATGATGAAAACTGAATATTTTGACAGCTGGATATCATTGGTAACTTAAACAGCTGCTGAAACATAACAACCTGAAAAAACTATCATTGCTATCTGGTCACCCGTTAGTAATATTTTTCTTACCCAGAAAGTCTCTTTGCAACTCGATTTGTACCACGCCTTTGCTTTGGTTTGACACTCCTAATCCGATGACAAATAAGGGATCTCTTTCTAAAGAGAATAGTGTCTGTGATCATATCAACAGCTGGATCCACGTCGTTTTCGAGGAAACATAACGACCAGTAAAAATTTCGAAAGAAGCCAATTGCCAATTGAGAGGGCTATTGCCTTTCTCATATTGCCATACGGTACTTTTAGGAATCTTCTTTCTAATTGTGAAGTCAGTATACTAGAAATTAGCTGATATGCCACAATGGTCCGACGAGCTTATAAGGGATAGCATATAGACTTTATACTTATCAAGATTAGAAGTTAAAAACAAGTCCAGGGTACTGGAGGTAACAATATAAACATCAGGTATTCGCGTGGGCTCATTTAAAAGCTGGGTTAGGTTGTTTTCAGCAGCGAAGGTCTCAACATACCACTCCTCGGTTGTTGTCTGCCCAGAATGCCGAAGCTTTCAAGAATTGTGTATATTGAAGTCGCCTATAATAACGATTTCTGTATGGGGATGCAGGGATACAATTTTTTGTATGGAGTCATACAGCGCATTAAACTTGTTTTGTTGTCTAGTTTGGGACCTCTGTAAATAAAGCAGGAGTAGATAATTTGCTTACGGAGATGTAATTTTGATAGGAACACAGATTGTGGTGGATCTTGATAAGCTACATCACTACGTATGTAAATGGCGAGACCGTGGTGAGAAAAGAATAATGGAATTAGTCCGTAATCAGGCAGATTCAGATTTGTGTGATGTAAGAGGTGTGGGCAAAGCTTTTCCTATGTTTCATCAACTGCCAAAAAAGCTGGCCTATATTTATAACATAGATGTGAACGAACGCAGAAAAAGGATTACATTTTGGCCCACGTATGCATACTCGTATTTTCTATGTCCACTCTAAATTCCCGAGTCATATAATAAGAAAATACAAAAAACACAAACACCGATGATACTAAGCAGAGTTGTAATAGGAAACAGTACATCTACGCAACTTTAAACGATATGCACAAGATCGCGCTAAATGAAAGAAGCTATATGTTGTGGCCCTGGACCATTCCCAGTTGTAGGGCCACTTTCATTCTTTTTAAATGATCTAACGTGCAAGATGTAAAGCATCAAATCATCTTAAGCGTTTAGTTCAATATTTTACTTGAAATTTTGTCAGAAACTTCTCCCCATTGCAAGGTGGGAAATAATGTTAACGCAAATTTTCGATAAATGGGTTTAATCAAACCTGTACTATAAAACATGTATGTCAAACATTAGTGATTGAAATTTAGACTTTTAGCACTACGAGTTAAATTTTTTTAAGATAATTCTTCTGTGACAATTTATTTGAAACAACAGCTCTTACTGGTCGGCAGAAAGGCGTTTACCGGTTACATCGGGCGTCTTACGAAAGTGAAACCATCGACAGGAGAAGAAGACGATTAAAAAAGGATTTATGACAAATACTTAGTCTTTTTTAGTATCTGCAGGGTTGGAAATGCCTTATTCAGATATACCTCTTCAACTACATATCATACATACATAATATTTATAGAGATGATCAATAACACAAGGGCCGATAAATCTGTTCAAGTCAATATCGATAACAGGTACAACAAAATGATCAGTTTGTAAGTAACTACTTCGTGTAAGTTAATAGGCACGTAGTTTTAGCCCAGAGATACTCGTACATACGTGTATATATGTTGTTTATAGAAAAAATACAAAAAGAATTTCAAGAGATACTTGAATTTATTTATATGCAGTCACATCCAAGTTATAAACCAATTAGTCTTCAGCTTAAACATACATTTCTGTTGTCTGTTTCAAATTCTTAATTGGCTTTTAAGCTCTGTTGCACTAAAGGTAAATTTTTGCTGATGAAACACTTGAATCCACGGAATACCCATGCGCAGGAATCACTGCCTTGCTCGTTTTTATCGACGCATTTCTCGATTTCAGTCTTAACTTCAGTCTGAGTGCGATTTTGTCCCAATTGCTTAACTAGATTATCCACATTGAATCCAGTCTTGGTATTAAAGAGACCGAATTTCTCGAAAATGCATTCAATATAGCAGCGGGTCTTCTCATCGTCGGCGAATTCGAACTTTTTGTACTTTTCAACTTGTTCGGCAGATATTTTCTTAGCTTCAACGCACTCCTTCCTCACATTCACCAGATCATCCTGAGTTTTGATTTTATATTCCTGGGCTGATGTCTATATACAAAATAAAAATAAATGTTATAAATAGAATTAAAAAAAATAATTTTTAAACGAAGGGCTTCAGGTAGAATCTTACAAATGCGAAAACGGCAAAAAGAACTCCAAAAACTAAATACTTCATGTTGATTGTTGGTCGCTGGGTAGTGTGTCTATGTGATGATTGATCAAAACTGACTGATAACTGAGATTACTGCGACTAGCACTTTTATAGTAATGCTCCAGTAGTAGAGGGGTCATTTTTCACTTTTTTTTTTTACGAGAGCTCTAATAGCAGGTCATTAAGCTCGGCATATGACTAAGTGGACAATTCGTTTTTTTTTTTTTTTTTCTCTGGCCAAATAAATTGATTTGAAGAGGCAAAATGTCCAACATGGAACAATTTTTGCTGTGATGTGACTTACGAGTATGATTTTACGGTGCGTATTGTGTTGGAACTTAAGGATGTAACATTGTTATTTAATAACAATATGTTGCTTCTATCTTATTTGTTTGTTAAGAGGCTTTCATATAGATTGGCCTGGTAAATTTCCGTAAAAAAATATTCTTATTGAGGCCATTATTAATGTTTGTCTGCAGATTCACCCATTTCCAATGTTAAAAGTGCAATTTACTTTCTGAGTATATCATTTTAAAATTAGGAAAATGTTCTCTAATTATTAAAACAATTCTCAACTTACCCTTAGTATTTTTTTAAAACACTGTCTTTCAGGAATTGTTTACAGAAACCTAGACGAGGATTAATTGTATGATTACTGACTGCTTCAAACAAGAATAAGACCAGTAGCACGACATTTCAATATTATGTCCTTGCGGTGGATCCATGAAATTGCATGTGAAAAACCTTATATCAACTTTATATACATATACGAGTATATGCATATATACATACAGACTAAAATTGGAAGCGTGAGCTAGGTCACAACGTTGTATAAAGGAATAGCGAAAGAACTCCACTTATCGGCTCAACTCCCCGACAGTGTAAGCAAGCTTATGTACTTGTATATGTGGTTATGGAACAGCAGAAAGCGTCGGATATAACATAAATGACACTACTGCTAAGAACTCATGATTTTCGAAAAATGCAAACGATTTTGCATGTTAAATCACGTGCAGTTGGACTACACGCGAAGATTCTAAACTGGTGCAGCGCAGATCTAACCGACATGTAAGAATCGCGATGGAGAAACACCGGGTATGGAAAAGATGAAAAACTGCAACAAATACTACGGTGATTGTATTTGTCATGCCAATCCACAAAATTCGCCAACATGAGCCTGTCCCCCCGAAAGTGATGGACGATGGCACGAAGCATCATTTTTATGAGCTCTCGACAAGACCTACCTAAACTATATGTCCTAAGATAGGAAAGGGAGACGTCTTTGGTAAAACAGCCGGTAGATGTAAGGATGACAATTACTTTGACAACAGATTCAGTCTTATCGACATTGATTCGTGACGAAATGTCATCGTAGCAAACATGGGGTTCTCGCATCTCAACACTCAGATGACGAGCGTCCAACATTGTCTCGGACCATTAACATGTTGTGGCAAAATTACAAACTAGGAATAGGAAATACTGCGTCTAAGTTTTTCGTGAGAAGGCTGCAATTGCGATAGGACTTTTGGCGATTTAATCTCTCTCAACTTCACTCAGCATCCTGCGCCATTAGCATCTTGCCCTGAACCCCAGTGGTATCAGATTCTCATCTGATGTGTGTTCGACCTTCACTACGAAACCTGTAGTTTGACCATGACTGCCTGTTGGCGTATGCCGAAAAACAGAAAGCATATTGACCAACTCTGCAGAGGAGATCTAGGGTGACTGATGTGCTCTATAAGAAAAAATACAAGTACGAGCACCCATCTCTCAGAAGGACGAAAAAATACCAAATAACAAACAGAAACATGCAAGGATGAACAAGAACAACGATGGACGATGATGAGAAAAAATTTTGACCACTCGACCTCAATGAAGCATATTCAATACCACCAGCACTGATGGCCTAGTTATCGAATTGTTCAACATCGCCTATATGTCTGTGTTTTGCCGTCGAAAACCCTTTCAACCAACTAATTGGTTCTTGTTGATGTGGTTTTAGGCCTGGAAGGTCCACCAATGACCAAAACTTAAAAGTCTGGCTGATTTTGGAAAAGATCTTCCACCTCTTTGTCGATTTTGAGAGCGCCTATTACAGCTTATATAAAAAGAAATACCATATACGGATCTATTATCGAAAAGAAATATTTCTCCGCTTCTGAGTTAATCCTCATTCGAGGCGAGAGCTTTCACAGGATGTTGACCAGAAATGTGAAAATTTGTTCCTTCTTCTGATTCTGACGTAGTACTTATAGTTACACTTATCACGTTACAAGCTACAATGTACTTATCTTTTTGTTTATTTGGCATGGTGATACGGGCTCTTTCCTTATTACTGTTTGTGTTGCGACAATTTTAGATTTTAGAATCTTTCGCTCCTTGTACAGTCTCTAAGAATCTTCTGAAAGCTTTGCGGTTTATTTTTAGTGGTATATTCCCCTGCGGCGGTGAATAAATTTTTACAGCATTTTAATATCTTTGGATGGCTCCTGATTTTTGCGAGATACCGTAATTGCTTGCGCATTGAAGTGTCTTTAAACCATTCAATGTTATACCTGAATATCCCTAGAGCAATCAGAAATGATTGAAATTATCCATCTCAAAATTTTAGAGTAGCTATCAGAAAATTGTTGTCTTGTATCGTTCCCACGTAAACAAAGCTCACACCCAGTGAGCTTTTGAAGCCTAATCAAACATTCGGATCTCTTATCACGATGAAAACATGATTGCTCAGTGATGCGTTGTTGAAGCCCCTGATCATACAAATTTTCATTTTGTTTTCAGTCCCAAGATTCGTGGCATAATAATATATTTTACTAATATTCTTAACTCTAGTCCGGAAACTAGCAATGTCGTTCAAGAGTAATAGAACAGTTTTCATACTTTGGAATTTTCGAAGCATTTGTTGCTTGAAAGCATAAGGTATCCATCATACAATTAACACAGACCGTTCGCAAGTGCAATTTTTGCCTGCAATCAAAAAGTCTGAACATATACATTTGATACTTTGTCAAGACCACATCAGAGAGGTAAAGCAAGCATAACACGGAAATGGTTATTATACTACTTGTCCAATCCAAGTATTGAATGGTCACCAGCACTGTCAATTCTTACATTTGAACATGGCTTGTGGTGTTAGATAGTTAGTACACTAACTGACATATTTGTGATATGCCTGGGCTCTAAGGCTTACTTTATGATACAAGACGTCAATACATTCAGAATCCCATGTTACCGAGTCTGACTAGCTTTTCTGGTAGTCAATTGCATGTATAATTCGCCATATACTCGAAAAATTATACCGCAGGAACAGATACACATTAGCTACAACAAAATTGAAAGGTTGCCTTAACTACTTTAAGTTCTCTGTAAAATATATCTAAACTATATATGAATTGCTTTAAGAAATCGGTTAACGGATGTACTTAAAACAATGTGCAGACACCTCTATCCTTATGCTCACTTACTTCAAATTTCATCCAAAAGATTCGTTTGTCTTTTTTTATTTTATTTCTTTATCTTAATTAATTGACAAAATATGGAATCATCTAATCAAGCGAACTTTAATACAGATACTAGTAAATACATACTCGTACATAGAGGTCGAGCCGACCTCGAATCTCCTCTGCAGTCTCTCCGAGTATATCTCCTTAAGCCAATTTATTTATGTACAAGTACGAGTTCGTTTGTGATTAATCATTGCCCAGACGAGTGGAAACTTTTTCGAACGCGATCAACAATGCAATTATGCCTTTGAATCAGTGTACGGATTAAAATATTTCTGTGTTGTTAACTGCATACGTTATGGAATAATTTAAATGCGTCCACTTTTATTAAATAATATTTGAATGGGGGAGCACAGACATGTGACCCTCTTCTTCTTTTTTAAACAAACAGTAGAGGTCGTAAGTATTTGTCGGCTTTACAAAATTGTGAACCGGAATAATTTATGGCGGGTGTCGTAGCCAATCAGCTATGAGTCTTTGACCACAAAATAGCTGATATCTTCTCTCCCTGACTGTCGCTAGGCCGGCTTTACTGTGTAGAACATCAGTTTGGAATCAAAGATTCTCTGTATAACTGTTTTAATGTCCTTCCACTGTGTAATACTTTGTCATCTTAGACAACTGATCTATAAGTAAAAGTTTTTGGACCAGGTTGGTGTGGCTCGTTATGTTCACCGTGGAATCTCCTCTCCTAGGGCGCATCAATGCGAATATTCTTCCGAAGATATATGTTTTTGATTGAGTTCTTGCCTTAGCGTTTTTGGGATTAATTAGGTTTCATTTAGAGTATACATATCTGTTTAGAACGTGGCAATATACGATTATATATTATATACGAGTATGTACATAAATTTCATTTTGAATTCCTTCGTTTTTTTTTCCTGATCTTTGGTGGAGTTTTCAAACCCAAAACCCTAATGAAAGTATTGATTTAGGCTGCAAACGAAAGATTTAAGATGTTTACACAATGAGGTGATTTTTTCTTGTATGTTATGTTGAGGAGGCCTATACTTCCGTATATGTCATTTCGCCACGCACACACTCTGCTCTTAATAACTCTGTTAATGACCGCCTGTTCTGCTATCTTGTTTAATATTAAATTGGATGCCTGTGATCCTATTCGACAGGACCTGGGGTGTAGCTGCGGTTTTCTTTGATTAGATTGGCAGAAATTTTGGATATCAAATAGCCTAAACATTTGATTTTTTCATTTTCTTATATAGGATTTAGTGCTTTAGTGTTTATAAATAAATTGCCTGGTTAAGGAAAATACAACCAGCATCAGAAAATAACAAGGATCGACTTTTATTTTTTCTTTTTACGTTGCTTTTGGCATGGTGGGTGAAGGTGATTTAGCGAAGTTCGAAGGTAAAAATAAGTCTATCAAATCCATAAGTAAGTGCCCCAAAGTGAAAGACAAGATTGTTGTCAGGTATAAAGGAATTTCTTTGGATGCTATAGTAACGCCGTATTCTATACTAGGTGGTGTGAAAAGTAACTTCCTTGGGAATGAAAAAAAAATTTTTTTTAAATGTTTTTTTATTTTATTCAATATAGTCCCCTTTTAGTTTGATACACTTATTCCAGAGATTTTCCAACTTCTTGATCCCGTCCGAAAAGTAATTTTCCGGAAGGTCTGCAAAATACTCCTCCGTGGCGTCGATGATTTCCTCGCGTGAGCTGAATTTTTGAGGTTGGGGAAGAGATAATAGTTAGAGGGAGCGACAGCAATTGGAGCCGTAGGTCATTGATTTTAGCTGTGGTAGCGATTTTCTTGTGCGCCGGTGCATTGTCTTGCAAAAACAAAATTTTTTTTCGCTCGTATGAGTATGCCATGACAATCCCAGAAAACCGACGCCATAACCTTTCCGACCCATCGAGCCTCCCTCGGTCGCTTCGGAGCTCTCGTGCCGACTTCAGTCCATTGCCATTCACTCATTTTGTTCTCTGATGTGTAATAGTGGATCCAAGTTTCATCAACAGTTACCAATCGACGCCAAAAGTCCGCATGATTCCGTATCAGCAAGTCCAAACACTCTTTCGAAGTGCTCTCGCGTTCGTGTTTTTGGTCAGGAGTGAGAATGCGCGGCACCCAGCGGCAGGATAACTTTTTCATATGCAAAATATTGCCCAAAATATGGCGTGTGCACTCAGTTCTAATTTTGTGGTATCTGCTAGCTCGCGCACCTTCACTTTCCGGTCAGCCAACACCATTTCATGTATTTTTTTTGACATTTTCCTCTGTAACCGCATCGGAGGGCCTAATGCTGATTTGTGGAGTTGTGGCCACCACGAAACTCTCGAAACCAATATTTGACGTTGTAATCTGACGGAGCATTATTCCCATAATATTTATCCAACTTTTCTTTTGTTTCCTTCGCCGTTTTGCCTCTCAAAAAATAATGTTTTATGAGAGAACGAAAATCGTTTTTATCCATACTCAACATGATGCCAAACACGTCAACAACAATCAGCTGTGAAAACAAAACTAAAGATAGTATCGCACTGAAATTTGGCATATCTTCTTAAGGACTTCAAGGCACCATGACCTTTATGCAGTAGCAGTGCATTCTGGCGGTCAAGGAGGTTACTTTTTACCCCATCTAGTATTTTTTACATAAAAAAAAATTAAAACCTCAGAAAGTGTTTGAGAATACCTTAATGCAAGTCTGTGCCCAAAACGACAAGACGAACAATATAGTCAGTGGATAATCTAGGACGTGGTCCACAGTGGACATTTATTAATTAATTAATTTTTTTATTAATTACCCAAATTTGGATTGGACTATGGTCGACAACATATCATGTTAAATCATAATCGCATATTTACATATTTATAATTGTATGCGATATGTACATTTTCTTATTTTTGAACCGAATAGTTTTTGTGTTCACTGTAGAGCTTTATAGGCGTATGACTAACACAATGCTATTGTCCCGATTAAGTGCTGCGTTGACAACAGATGTTTATAGAACGTTCGAGAGAGTTCCGATGGCTTCTTTAAGATTTGTGCACTCTTTTTGTGCGGTACGCATTATATGTGAGATGGTATATTACAATTGTCAACATACATATGGTATGTATTGCACATACTTCCGAAATATTTATAATCTAGCCGAAATGGGTGCGACTGTTGGGTCACGCCAGGAACTTTCTGATAAGGAGAAATTGTAGTATTCTCCAATGGTTTTAGATATATCATATCCTATTAGAATTTAAGAAACCTATTACCAGTCAGATGTAGGGCTGCCTGTATTGACGAAATCGTATTGTAATTTGTACTGCATTGACAGTTCTAAAATTGTTGCTATTCCTTGAATAACACAGATAATTCTGGGCCGATGTTGACTAGTTCTACAACAACTTCGAAATAGTCCTCTATTTCAAGAAAAAATTAATTGTATATTGTGTATGTGTGTTTTTTTTTTTTTTTTTTTTTTTTTTTTTTTTTTTTAATAATTTAAAATGTCATCGGCAGATGGCATGACCGCCATAAGGCATGAAGAAGCATCAAATCGATAGCACTATTCGTTGGCGAGTTATCGTGAGCCAAACAGATTTTCACATTTGGACACACACACATAGTCTTTTTGTTAAAAACTGCCTAAAACACAAAAGACACTTTAAAACGTAAAGATATCACAAAATTTCCTTTTTCGATTTTCTAGGTGAATGCAACATCTTCCCTATCAGGAAGTTAAAAGGAAAAAATCGGTATGGAGATGGCTCCTTTTCTGGTAACCAAAGGAAAACTTAAAACTCAAAATTGCAAAGCTTACGTGCTTTACAGCATGCACAGCAATTCCTAACGTGTACAGAACAAATTGAGTATGATACTAATAAAACCGGTGGTCCGTTTACGAATACTACAATACTACAATAATGAGAATATGTAAACTTATAATGAGAAGGTGTAAATAAAAATTAGAATACATAAATTGATATTGAGATGCATAAATTCATGATGAAAATGTATAAATTCGAATGAGAAAGAGTAAAATTGCATTGCGAACATACAAATTGATATTGAGAAATGTTAATTCATACTGAGAATCTGTAAATTTAAAATGAGGAGAAAAAAACTCAATTTAAGAACACTTAGGTACATAAAACTCAAAATAGGAAAATGTAGTAAAAAACATTTGTAGGTGTATTGTCAAAACAATTTTATTAAACTATATTATGTAAATAACGACAAACGATTGAACACAAATAATTACAAGACCTAAGTCAAATTAAAAATACTCTACTGTGTTGTAAAGCTTTTGCGCAATTTCATACAGTTACTGTCAGCTTCTTGTCATCTACGATCGCTTTAAGATACTTTAAACGCTGTTCGCATAGTCTGGGAGCATGGACACTAGGTATGTGAAGATTTGATTATATCTCCGTTGTAATTTTTGTCCAAATGTTTTCAATGGGACATTGACGAATATGGGGCCAGGCGCAATACTGTTGCTGCATCTGCCGAACGCTCTTAAGCTTCTATATCGATCATAGAATAACACGGTACAATATCAGATCTGCATTCTTTTCCATATTCTGCCAACGATCTACGAGTTTTGTGATACAGTCTCCAGAATCTTCAGCAATAAATGATATTCTCCTCGGCTGTCGTTATAGCACTAATCAAATAAATGTGTGGACCTCGTCCGCCGGGTATGTTGCGCTGCTCAAATTTTTGACCGACCTCGAGACATTCTACAGAAGAGATTAACATTTGTCTCGTTCATTCATGCGACCTATTTTCCGTTAATAATTGCTTCGTTTAACATTCAATTGTGCCCGTTTTTGCGTTTTTGTTTGATTACTTAAGAGTTGTATTTGATAGGCATTGTGTGAAATTTTTTCAAACTACACAATCTGTTCTGAAGATGATTACTTTGAATAAAAAAATAACAATATGCCTTACTACAAAACAAAAAACGAGTTGAATAGTAAGTATTCTCATTTTGATTTTATTCGTTGTCCATATAAATTAATGATATATTTCTCAATATCAATTTACAAGTATACTCGTATATGTATATACATATGTTTGCAATGCAATTTTACTATTTCTCATTTGGATTTATACTTTTTCAATTTGAATTTATATTTCTCAATATGTATCAATTTAAATATTCTCATTCAAATTTTAAATAAATATATGGCCTCGTTTTGATCTTTAAAAAGTGTAGTAATGTTTCTTAACTAGCATACAGCTTCGGAATAAAGGCCCCAACCCATAGAATCTGTCGATGCGTTGTTCCGTCGTTTTTACTTACAATTAGAAAGAAAACACGCATTATCATGAGAGGTGTTCCATAACCAACGGATGCATGAGCTTCGACGGATAAAATAAATGTTCATACTTTCTATTTTCTTAATTTGTTGATTCGTCGCCAACTCATACATTCAAGCATTGAAGTCCGCGTAGGATATACAGGGTGTCCCCTGATTCATTAAGGATAATTTGGGAAATGATATTTGGGTACAGTATTCTAAGAAAAAAATCGTTCTACAGTAATGGTCTATCTACAATGTTGATATCATTTATCGAGGAATTAAGAAAAGGTGTATTTTGGTGTACCCTGACCCATGTTAACGGAAATTGCTCTGTTAATACTAATGGTGGAATACCATTTTAACTGCGTTCAAATAAAGTTGATATCTTGTTTGAGTCTTCAGATATCCAATTTCTAAGCCTGTTCCATTTTTCTTGCCCATGCTAATTTTTTACTTTGAGGTCACTATTTTAATATTTTATTCTTATGAATGTAACAATAATAAAAAAAAAAAAATTCCAACGTGTTTCCAGAAAAACTTCCAGATTTTATAAAACCTGTAGAAGATAACCTTCAAAAAAAAGGTTTTTTGCTTTAAACTCAAAAGGCAGTGAATAAAAAATAATTTTGGGTAGTTTTAGAGATTTTTTTTTTTAAGTTTGTAGTAACTACAGTATTGACAGTAATAACAGGTGCTCAAAGTGTTCTCCTTGGTTTTATAAGGGGTGATTCATCGTGAGGTTGAATTTTCAATTGGCATTTTTGACAGATCACGCGTGACTCCTATCAAACAGCTTTGTCATTTTTGTTCAGTATCGTTTGGCAAGTCATCATGGAAAGACTTACACCATACATAAATAAACTAAACATAGATGGCAAACTTTCCAGATATTGGAAAATTAAAACCGGTTTTCTACTGATCGCCCTTATCCGCGTGAACATGTCCGTGAATACGTGTGAATTGTCAACAATGTCAAAATTTGTAATGTGATGTCTCCCATATAATGCTTTTGCCAGGAGAGCTTGTTCCGAAATATTGTAAATTATTGTACAATTCATAATTAAATTGGATTATTAGATTAAATAAAAAGTACATAGGGTAGAGTCGCCTTGATTCGAACACTCCCAGTAGTCGAATATTTTATTCATTTGTTTCCCTTATTTTTTACTTCATCAAATGCGAAATCCTAATTGTATTATCCCCCTTGACCTTCAGAATTCACCAGATGGAACAATTAATGTCCAAGTTATAATAAGTAGCAGTTTGTTTTGAGGTTTCAGAGAAAGTGGTCATATGAAGTTTAAATAGAAAACTGTTGCGAGTGTTGTGGGAAACTGCGTGTTTTGTGTTTAAATTAAGGTCAATACATTCCCCCAAAAGTTTTTTCGTAATATTATATCTATTACTATTCGTTTAATTAAAGTTTTATCTGAAAAGTAAGTAAATTTTGTAATATTTTTACTGTTCGATCATAGGGAACTAAATTGTCACAAGTTTCCTATTCGAACACTTGTGTTAACTTAACTTGTGTTAAGTAACAGTTGAATCAGAAACATTCCAAAATATACAAATAAAAGAGTCTTGTAAGCTTAACAACTTTTTGACTGTAGACTTTGTAGACTTTGAGGAAGTTATAGATGCAAATTTAATCGATGAACATATTCTTGACGGTATACCTATCTTATTAACTAATTATATGCATACTTCCGTGTTGGCTGAGTCTTAATTTTGATTTTAGGTGAAGTTTTGTATCCGCTTAGCCCACATTTAGATAACGATCGAAACCTTTCCAATGCTGTTGAACCTTTAAATCCACATCAAAACTGAAGCTAATAGACTCACCAAGTAGCAATTGTTCTAGTTTTGACAACCATTTAAAATACCCAGACCCTATAAAAACAAAGAAAGGCAGAGAACTAACTAATGCTTGCAAACAGACCACCAATGTCTATTTTATCTAGCAAGTGGAAGGAATTGTATGCACACCAGGAAAAAATTAAACAGAAACGAAAAGATGATATTAGTACCAGAAAAGAACAAACTGAACGAAAAAATCAAAAAGCTGCGATGAAGAAAAACAAGAAAGACAAGAAAACTATACCTTAAACAAACCGAAAACAATTTTGTGGTTTATGTGAGGAAACAGGACACAGACACCGAGGAAGATGGCCTTAAAAATATAGGCTGCGATACTTGCAAAAAGTGGTTTCATTTAGCGTGCACTGAGCTTTGCACCATAAAATTTGAAGAGGCTCAGAATTTGTGTGTATTTTTTGCGCATAAATTTTAAACCTTAACTTAAAGACTGAATTACATAATTTTTGTTTTTTATACTTTGTTTTTGAATAGGTACTGTGATTTTTTTTATGTTTTTTGTTTTCCTTTTAAAGGTTTATTAGTTTTGTATTTATTTTCAATATAATTGAAATGAAATAAGACTTCAAAAAAAGTTTTTAATTAATTTTTAAGGTTTATTCCCACACGAAATTTTATGTTCGAAGTCTGGAAACTTTACGTTTAACTTCAGGAAACAAGTGTTCAATTACTGGAGATTTGGGCTGTTTTTCAGTTTTTTATTTTATTAAAAAGAAACCGTTAAAGTAATTAAGGAAAACTTAACGTAAGAACAAACATTTTGAGTTTGATCATCTAATAATTTCAACTTCATATATTTAGTTTGAATGGTTCTCTCACACCTCTCGATGAATCTCCCTATATACGAGGGCGGTCCCAGAAGTACAGAAGTAAAGCATATGTTTCAAGTTTGAAAGCGCCACCTTGTTTAGTATTTGTTTGACAGCCAATAATAGTGAACGTTGTCAGTGAATTTGTGAAAATCGAGAAAATTGATCATCGTTATCTGATACAATACTTTTATTTAAAAGGCCTCAGCCCAACCAATATAAAAGCTGAACTGGATTCTACTCTGGGTGAATCTGCTCCTTCGCTTACAACAGTAAAATTTTGGGTTGCTGAGCTTAAACGAGGCCGTACGAGCTGCCAAGACGAGCATCGCAGTGATCGACCAAATGAGGTGACGACTCCAGAAAATCCACAAAGTGGTACTGGATGATCGTCGACTGAAATTGCGCGAGCTAGCGGACATTGTAGGCATTTTAAAAAGTGCGGTACATCGCATATTTTTTGAAAATTTGGACATGAGAAAGCTGTGTGCACAGTGTCGTGAAGATGTTTCAATTAAGTTTTAAGCAAAGTTTCACAGCAACAAAGCTTAATATTTGCGCCATTTCATAACATTGGATGAAACATGGATCCATCACTTTATACCCGAGATAAAAGAACAATCAAAACAATGGATTCAAAAGGGAGAACCGGCTCCAAAGAAGTCACATGATGAAAATCGCTTTTTCTCATCAAAGATCTCAGTGCGTTCTTCACCAAAATTGTTCACAATTTGTTGGGTTCTAATATAGGGTTTTCTAATAACGACTTGACAAATATTTTTTTTTTTTTTAAATAAAAGGCAAACCATTTGAGATATTTCAAAAACTTTATTATTGGCTTGAAGTACAATCAAAACATTTATGAATGGAACTCGACTTCGTTCATATGGCCACCGCGCGCACGTGTGCAGTGGTCGATTCGTTGGACCCAATTTTCAACGACTCGGCCACACATTTCGGCCGAAACAGCCGCTATTTCGCGTTCAATGTTGGCTCTGACCTCTTCCAACGTCGTTGGCGTGTTGGCATAAACCAATGACTTAACGTAGCCCCACAGAAAATAGTCAAGCGGTGTTAAATCGCACGAACGAGGCGGCCAATCGACTGGCCCATGTCTTGAGATAACACGCTCACCAATAACTTACTCTTCAATAAATCGATTGTAGCGCGTGCTGTGCGGCTTGTGGCACCATCCTGTTAAAACCACATGTCGTCCAAGTCCATATCTTCCAATTCGGGCCAAAAATAATCGGTGATCAGGGCGCGGTAACGCTGACCATTCACAGTAACGTGGTGATCGATATCGTCGACGAAAAAATATGTCCCAAAAACACCGCCGGCATGCAAACCGCACCAAACAGTTAACATATTTTATGTGGATGAAGTGGTGATTCATGAAGCACATGTGGGTTTTCACCCGACCAATAACGCATATTTTGCTTATTGACGAACCCATTGAGCCATAAATGAGCTTCGTCACTGAAGATGATTTTGCGACTCCGAATAACTGTAGAAAATTTTTATAATTTGCAGACGTTGCTCGTTAGTGTACTTTACCATGATGAAAATATTGAGTTTACTGAATAAATTGACAGTGACAGTTTGATGATTAGTGAAAGAGTGCGTTCACAAATTAAATTCAAAGTTGTCAAGTCCCTATTGGATAGCTATGAGCTATTTCAATGTATGTGAAGCGGAGATCACTATGGATTTTTTAATATAGTCAGGCTTTTAATGAACCAACGGCAGCTCCTATATCTTTGAGATGGCTTACGGTTGCGGGATATCTGGCTCCGTTTGCCCAACGATTACTTCGTAGGCACGTAAAAACTCTATTGTTGAGAAGCAACTAACACTCTTAGATAAGGATGGATTAATTGTTGACCCTGCACAAAAACGATAAATATCTGAAGAAATACACTCACTATGTGATGCTTTTTACTATAAAAAACGACTCAAAGCCTGGATTGACGGCAAACAAGGTTATGTTGAGTGTTTGGTGGGATTGGAAGGGAATTGTCTATTATGAGCTGCTAGAACGTTGCGAAACGATCAATTTGATCCTCTACTGTGCACAACTCGACCGTTTGGATGAAGCTTTCAAGAAAGAGAATTGTCTTCCATCATGACAATGCTAGGCAACACACATTTTTTATGATCCGGAACAAATTTACGGAGCTTAGTTGGGAAGTTTTGATGCTCCACCGTATAATCCGGACCTTGCACCCGTCATTACCATTTGTTTCGGTCTTTGCAAAACTCTTTTGAGTTTTGGCCGACCGAAGAGCCGCTGAAAATCACTTGTCCAAGTTTTTCACTGATAAACCACAGAAGTTCTACACCGATGGAATTATGAAGCTTCCCGGAAAATGGCAAAAGGTCATAGTTAATAATGGCCACAAAAAGATTTTTGTTTTTTTTTTTTTTTCAAAAATGTACCAAAAAACCGCAGAGATTTTTTATATGGCCAGATATTATAATTAAAACACTCTTTTAACACAAGCCTTCTAAAATATTTATTTTGTATGCCAATATAAGTTTTGTATAAAGATTTCTAAGTAATCGCATTGTTGTGTTGCAATTAATCAGATTTATCAATTATGCTGGATATTAAATATTATTTCTATTTGTTTGTGTACGCTTCAAGCATTTGGTATTTATTTTAAATTATAAGTACGAATAATGTTTTCAAGATAATATTATGTCTTCCAGTTCAAATATATGTAAGTGCTTGTGTATAAATATTTTAATGCAAATGTGTAGTGACTGACTAAAAAAGCTTAACTGAAAATGATTTCACAAAAACATTTTATTTTTCTTAAACAGTATTTTCTAAGCAGTCTATATTAAAAAAAAAGAATAAATAAATAAAAAAAATATTTTTAATACATACCTAGAAGTTAACCATAATGAAAGACCCAAAAAGTAACTCAGAACCATTTTTTCTTATTTTCTCATTCATCAAAGAATTTTCTTTTTCATAAAACGTACCACTTAAAAAATATAACGAGTTTTGTGAAATGTATGAAATATTTATAAAATACAAAAAAAAAACTAATAATTAACAAAATATACGACAAAAAAAAAACCATTTAAACATATAAAAAATAAATTTATCACAAAAGAACCTGGAAATACAAATGTATTAACTGAAACAAAAATTTAATAAACACATACGAGTAAAATATTAATCTAAACAATACTTAAAACATAATTAAATAGAAAAATAGAATGCCATTCAATGCAAAATTATAATCTAATTAAACTTGGAAATTATAAATTACGAGTAGAATACATTAAGTATAATAGGTAGGTAGGTATACGAAAACAAACAAAAAATTCGGTTTCTCTTAATTTTCACTTTAAGTGTGTTTAACATCTTTCTTATTTTGCTTTAGATAAAGATGAATTATTTTTATTTATAGTTTAAGAACAAACAACAAATCAATTTTTGAAATATCACAACTAAACGCAAAAGAAAAATATGCAAAGTAGCGGGTAATTATAGAGTAATGTTTTATGTTTTATATAATGTGTTTTATGTTTTTGTTTTTTTTTTTCCTTTGTTATTATTTATGTGTATTATTTTTTGTTGTATTATTATTTTTTACGAATATGTGTGGATATTTGTTTTTGTTTTACATATATGTATTATATATTGCATAGGATCTACTGGATATTTAGATATAAATATTATTATTTAAAATTTATTGTTTTCTCGACTTCATTTGTGTTTTGATTCATTTCCAAATATTGCTATAATTAAGTATGTTACGATATTTATGTGCCTTTTCGTAGTCAATTATTTTGTTTGCCTTTTTTTTTAGTGAATATATGTATCTAAAATTTTAGTTTTCTGGAATGCTGCTTAATGGTTTCGACAAACTAGTATTTGATGTATTGACTGACACTTTGCTATCGTCTAGCTCAATGTCAAGCTCTGGTAGGGGATCACGCCAATAATTGAAGTTTGAAAATTCTATGGATCCTTCATCGTACTTGATTGGTGGAAATAATTGATCAACAATATAAGTCATGCTGCAGTACCTAAAGACAATTTGTAAAATTAGTATATAATGTGTAACGTTTAATAGAAAAAGAAAAAAATAGAAAAAAATAAAAAATGGCGCATCACGAATGTCAAATACTACCTTACCTTGATCAAAAAAAAAAAAAAAAAAATAAATAAATAAATAAATAAATGTTAGTCAATAACCGCAAATTAACCATCAGAGAGATAGCGGAGCTCTTGAACATTGCCTATGGATCCGTCTAAAACAGTTTGGTTAATGATTTGGGTTTCCAAAAGATCTCAATTTAATGCAAAAAAGAGACCGCGTTGACATCGCAAAAGAGATGACTTGCGAGGCTGAATCCGATCCCACATTCATTAAAAGGATCATTACTGAAGACGAGATGTGGGTTTATGAGTACAACACGCAATCCAGACATCAGGCAAGTGAATGGTGTTCACCAAATGAGCTGAAACCAAAAAAAACACGTCGTTTTCAGTCAAAAAAGAAGGCAATGCTCACGGTTTTCATGGATTTCAACGGTGTAGTGCATCATGAATTTTTGCCAGAAGGCCAGACAGTAGTATTATTTGGGCGTTATGAAACGTTTGCGTGAAGCAATTCGCCGAAAGAGACCAGAATTGTGGACAGAAAACTAGTGGATTTTGCACCATGATAAATTCCGTCGCACAGTGCCATCTATATTTGTAATTTTTTGACGAAAAATTCAATCGAGCTAAAAAACCACTACGGGGAATGCGTTTCAGCAGCCGAGAGGAAGTAATAGAAAAATCGCAGGAAGCACTGATGGACATACCGAAAACCGAATATAAAAAATGTTTCGAGGATTGGATCAAGCGCTGGCATATGTGAGTTGCAGTCGATAGGGATTACTTTGAAGGACACAATGTAGATGTAGATGAATAAACTTGTCTTTTTAATTTTCTGAATAAATTCCGAAATTTTTTTGATCAAGGTAGTATATCAAATCGATTATTGATTGCTTTAAAATAATTATTTAATCAAAATTTTTATGAAAAATAAGATGTAAATGATTAAGCAAAAGTGTACACAATATACAATTTATAACAAATAGAAAATAATTTAAAAAGTATATACGTATAAATAAATTCCCTGTTGATTTGCAGTCATTTCCATCGGATTGGTTCAAGAGTTTATAAGACTAAGACCTTTGCTTTTAGAAGGTCCAGGTTCGACTGGTTTTCACAAATGTTTTCTTAGATGCAACGAAAATTGAATGTAATTGATTAAACTCCAGGTTAAAGCCGCTACACCCAAGTTAATTTATACACACAATTTCTAGGACGTTTGAGTGGGGAGAAATTGTGTTGGACTCCGCATATCCCAACTTGCCAGTACAATCTAGGTTTTCGTTCGAATAGGTTATCATGTTGCTGTCAATATCGATAAAGAAAAAAAAAAATGGATTTGCACTAGCATTATCCATTTCGACTGTTAAAATTTTCTACGGTTACAAAAAAAAAGGAGTTATGAGATGAGAAATTTATTCTGCCCGAGTCAATCTGCCAATTTAGTTTGATTTAAGCCCACACGAGGCATTTTTCTTCTGGTTGCAAGTCGTAATTGAAAATTATGTCTGAAATTGCCTTGCATTTGCATTTACATGCGCTTTCAATCCCAGACAGCCTTAGGAATACACAATATGTACCAGAAAAAAAAAAAAAAAAAAAAAAATATGCTGCCCACTATATGGGGTGGGAGAAGTGGGAGAAGTGGAAGGAATACCCGAAGGAGAAGAGAGGAGTTCTGAAGGATACACCAGGCGATAGTTATAGGATGTCATCTGCTTCAGGTAATGCTCATGTAACTCAAAGATGATAGCATTAGTAATTCTCATTTTATTATGGAAATAAGTGAATGATACTGATATTAGGGGGAGCTATGGTTTTGGCCAAATTCTGATGACACTGATATTAACGAATTGACAACAATACAATTAACACCGTTAAACAGAAGACAGAGATAGTTTCATTTGGATACGCCAGAGGGTGCATTTATTGGAATCAATCCACATAATACAATTTGCTACCTGTCTTTTTAAAAGTATGAAAAATAATTATAAAACAAAAAAGGAGCACAAAAGTGCCCAAAAGGCTTTTATTTATCAAAAACGGAACAGATAATTTTATTATACATTTTGTCACCATCCAGGATATGTGGGCCCAGTTTATACGTAACACATATGTAGTATAGTCTGATGTGAAGTCGGCAAAGGGACCCAACAATTGAGAAAAGTTTATCGGCTTTTTCGGAGTTCAATTTTAAAGGCAACGATACTATTATTTATTTTAAACAAATGCGGATCACTATTTAAGACGGAATGCAGTACTCTCATTTGCATTCATGAAATGCCTCGATGCAAATAACCAACAATCAGTCTTTTAGATATTATACTTATATGTTCCATAGAGACTTCAACTTTGCTTGGTTTAAAAACAACTCTAAAATCTCACTCCGAACAGATAAAAAGACAACTGTTATACCCTAAAATATGATGGTGCTAACAGTTCTGTGTGATTAAGATCACCTTTACAAACTGTTTTTTCGTATGTATTCTTATTTCATGGAAAGATAAGATTCGCTTTCAATCTTTTTTGCCTGCTAAAGATATTTTATGATAGTCTGTGGCTACTTTCATTTCTGAAGAGGTGGCGATGTATGTTTTCCAATGGAAGGCTCCTATACCATTCCATCTTCTCCGTGGTAAGAGATTCGGTCATCTTTAATGATTTTATGATGAACAAGGATCTTAAAAAACATAATTGCAACTTTAAAAATAAGTATTGATATTTTGGCGATTAATTTTTTAATCAAGAAGGAAAGTACAAAGCCATTGTAATAAGATTAATTCTTCATGAGGTAGAAGTTTTCAAACGCAAGCTCAACAGCAAATAATTTGAAAAAATTATAACGTGATACCCGTAATGCATATGACTCTTAGATTTCGAGTCCTGTCTCCATTTATACTTAATTTTAATTCAACAAAGTACTTAAAACAATTAAATGAATTGAGCAAAACTCATGAGACTTTTCTTAAAGTCTGTACAATTATTTTCATATTTCTGGAGCATTTGGCAATAGTAAGGAAGTAACGTAAAAATTGTCATTTCATTAAATATGATATAAATGATAAGACTTGTGCGTTGACACTCTCTGGAGGACAAGGTTCATCAACAACGATATTGATGTAACTGAAAAGTCAGACGCCTCAGATGACTAAGATGCGTAGATGCCAACACTCAGACCTGAGTCTTACTACGTAGAAGGAAAAATCATCCAGCTTGGAGTGCAAATGAATATAACTGGATAGAGATTTTATTTATGCTTAACAGGGAGATATAGACCCTTGGAAATACGCAAAAGAACTTGCTATCCATTCTGACTTACATAACTTAGCCAATATGTCTTAACTATTTGTTATCGTGTCGCGCCTCTTATGTGTATCATAGAAAACAGGCAGCTTTGCTGTTGATATCAGTAAGCTGATCTGGTTGATCTATTGTTTGGTAAAGTTTTATTGCATACATTCACGATCATTTGCTTACAAACTTAGATTTGTGGAGGCTTTTCATCCTTAAAACATGTAAATTTACTTACTAAGCACTTTGTAGACATTGTGTAGAAAGCTACATTTTAAATTTTAAAAACAATAACATAAAATAAAAATCTTCTTCTTCATTTATTTCTTTTCAATATGTTTGAAACCCTTATCTTATTTTCTATACAAGAAAACATACCAATAAGTATGTACGTAAATTTGTAAAAAAAATAACAAATATTTTACAAAAATTAAACAGAAAACGTTCACTTTTGACTTCGCTTAGAATTCTTCTACATTCTTGAACTAATTTATAAAAATAAAAATTATTGCACATATCACATTTAAGTTACACATTTTCCTTTTTCTGTCATTTGATGATTTGAAAAAAATCTCTTATTCTATAACTGTATCCTTAGGATAGTTCAGTTATTTATAATTCGTATATATATATATTTTGTTTTTGTTTGAAAATCTTATCTATATAATAAATTGCACTTTAGCGTTGTTATTGTCATCGGTAATTGAATCTCCACAGAAAACATCACTTAAATCATCTTCAGGATCAGTCTGACTAAATTGTAATTCATCCTCTTCATCTGATGTACAGTAGAGATCATCTTCTAAATCACTATCACGTCCAATAGGTGGAAAATATTCATGAACTTCCAGAGATTGATTGATGTAGCTACAATAGAAAGTGTCACCATTAAAGATGGACAATCAATCACAGCGGGCAGACTCTCAATTGTTCACAACTCGACAAAATGCGGATAGTTTCACAAGATTACATATGTACATACATAATGTTTATGGTACGAAGGAGACTGAAGGATGGTTGAATCATATCACCAAATGGTTTACTTTGTTATAATTTATTTATTTTTTTTTTTACGGATCGAATGATTGTAGAGAACTTATGATTCTTGAGTGAGTTAATTGAAATCAGTTTAAGAGAAGTAGTAGCGATTATGATTTGTAAGAAATATGTAAGCAGGTACTTGTACGAAGCTAATATACTCGTAATGCATAATAGAAGAAGTGTAATGTATTTTTAGAAATTGTTTTCATTAGGTATCACCGAATTTTTTATTGATTTTATTATTTTTTTAATTTTTGGAAGGTAATTATATACACACTACATAGATACAAGAAAGTGGATAATACAAGTTTTCTGAAACAATCATTTATTTTTGTTAAATGGATTTCATGCAAAATATTAAGGCGTATATTTGAATTTGGATGTTCATACATAACTTGAAATATGTATGCGTTCTGCTTTGGAATCAAAGCATGATCTACATTTTATGCAAAAAAAAAAAAAAAAAACACACGAACTCAATATTTTATTTTTATTAAATTCATTACTGCACGCTCATCTATTCAGATAGATTAATTTTTAGAGATTACTTTCCAAAAATTGTTCAATACTATTAAATTATTTTTAATGTTTTTTATTTTTTTATTTTTTTATTTTGATTCAAATTTATATTTTGTGAATTATATGGCACTTTCAACGAAAAGCTGACATTCAACTAATAGATTTTAATACACACAAGCAAGCAATAATACATTTTGGCTCAGAAGCGTACCCCCTGAAGTTACACATAAAAATAAAACGTATGCACCCAATGTGCACCTCGTTGAAAAAAAAAAAAAGTATAAAATATTCGTACATAGTAAAAATACCAAACAAGTGGTGAGAACTTTGTTATTTCACAGTTTAAAGAGGACACGAAAAATTGTAACAATTACCGACCCGTCAAGTACTGCGTTGAAAGTTAGTATGACTGCAAATTGTGGTAAATCTTTTCTTGACTAGACTTAAACTAATAATCATTGAAAAAAAGTGCGATGCCGCAGAAATATCTGCATGTTCATCAAATTTACAAGAGATCTTATAACCCTTTTGTTTTTCAATGTTGTGTTAGATGTTTTGTTAAATAAACTCATTTCGTCGACCTCAACATCATATGGTTTTTTTAATTGATTTTAAACTTCTTTTTCTACTTTTTTTTTTTTAATATTTTCTTCTACTTATAAAACAAACTTGGGAGATTTATTATGATGAACTACACTTTAAAGAAGGTCAAACTCATTGAATCGTGTTTTCGGAATATTTTCATCCAAAGGATTTATCAACGTCATTTCATGAGTGAAATAAATTCTCTGTGAAAATGATTCAGAAACTGATGGCACAATCATAAACTCTTTCAAATTTTGTGGAGTGCCAACGCCAAATTCTCAAATAAAGTCTTATTTTGGCAAGAGCTAAAGGCAGGTGATTTTTAATGACAAGGCAAGAAAAGGATTTTATTTATGACCATCATCATTTTTACTTAAGTGGGTTCGAAAATCAATAATATTGCTAATAATATTCCCATTCATTAGCGGCGATTGCACTTACTTAAGTGAACTGTTGGTTGTCTTGTTACTAAAGAATAAGTTATTGATTCATTGCTCTTTAAGACCGCCATTACTGTGATAGTAAATGGTAAAGAATATGGGTCTTTAATTGAATAATTTTCTAAATACGGCTATTGCTGATAATCCTGAGATGTGGAGCCACTGCGCACAAAGCCCACGCTATAATGACGTTACTAAGTGACTTTTTAACAGTCGATCAATAACCAATAATTCAAGAGATTAATTGTTTTTCGCTTCCTCTGGATTTGACATATATTTGGCTAGATATATTTTTCTTTTATTTAAAAAAAAAAAAAAGACACTCAAGTGAAAACACTTATGATACGTCAGCATATGTTAAGTTTTTTGGAAAATGGGATAGAGAGAAGAAAGAAGATGGATGGGTGGCATCCAACAACTAAATTCTTAGTGAAAGTTGGCTCATCTTACCAGTCTGGAAACCAGTCTAATACCACTTGAGTCACAGCGAAATTTTATGGGAATGATTTAGAAAGACTTTGTGAGGGTTAATCAGGTCCTCATATGTTTATCTATAAACATTATTTTTATCAATAAAAATAAACTCTATAAAAATTATCATTTTGCACCACTTCGTATAACTTTGTCATATCTGAAATCAAGACCAGTTGAGAAAGGAGAAGAAAGACCGCTAAGTACGATTATAACATCGACCTATATGCACCAAGTTTAGTCCGATCAACGAATGTAACTAAAGCTTCAGACCAACGCCAGAACAATTTGACGAACTAAAATGAATAAATTTCGATAGATGGAATCAACTGCGGCTCCAGAGGTCAATTCAACCGGAACCTCATTCAAGTTACTGAGACATATTCGGAGGTCAGGTCATTTGAGTATTTTCGTATCCAAAATAATTGGAACAATATGTAACATAAAAATTACGTGTTATACACATATTTCATTGGAAGAAACAATATATGGTAAGAAGTGAATAAATTTAAAGTTTTCCCAGCTAAGGAATGTGTTTCTTTTCTTACTTTGTGTACAATATTGACAATAAAAAATAAATAAATAAATGGCCCGGTGTGGGTCAAGGCCTAGCTTCTCGCACTCATTTGTGTTTCTCACTTTGTGAATTTTTACACTCCCGAGCAGGGCCTACTGGTTTATCGCCGGTTCCGAATGGCTCTCCTGAGAAGCTTTTTCATAGATAGAATTTGACTTTCGAAGATTTGCCATTGCCCACCGAAAGGGTGATGACGATTTTGAAAAATTTGCTGTTGTGGTCCTACCGGCATACGAACCTAGGTAGGTGGCATGACAGCCAGTGAGTCAACCACCACGCCATTGCCACCACCATATTGAAAATAACCTGATCATATTCGTAACGTATTTACAAATCCGTGCGTCATAAACGTATTTCCATTTTTGATAATACCTACTTAGTATCTTAACGAAATTATAATACTTGATTGGTACAGGTGAGACTGTCCATCTGATTGTTTGATTGTTTTTCTGTCTCCTAATTTAGATAGGTACATAGTCCAGCATTGAATCTCATAAGAAGCGTCGTAAATAGCATGTTTTTTTTTTTCAATACAAATGATGCCTTTTAAGACTAATTTTAAGAATATAGCTGACGACGTTTTTCACGCACGCAAACTGTATGTTCCTTCTGTATGCATGCATATGTTTTACATTGAAGTTTTAGACTTAAAAACAAAGTCGAGTTTGTAAATAAATGTAATTAGTTCAAATAACTTTAGATCTAAATTCCGAATATGCTTAGCTTTTAGAAAATTATTTTGGGATTATAAGGTAAAGTTTGGGAGTATATTTTAATAACTGAGAGGAACCCGAATCATTCACTTTGAAATAGATATCTAAATATACCATTCCATCAAGAAATGGAAATTAGTTGACAAGACACCAGAGCAAATTAGTAAAGACAAATACAAACTGAAAATTCTGGAATTGGGGCTGCAACTTAACGTTACCGAATGAAACGACATGAAAAAATGTTGCAACTATCCCGGACACATTATATAGAAACATACAAGGCAGTGAGCCAAAGCAATATCTCTTTACATTCGATAAATTGTCAAGGCAAAACTACTTTTTTTTTTTTTGTATCAACGACGTGAGAAGGGTAACAAAAGAATTTCTTATAAATATATTCGGCTCAGTTCACTAGTTATAGCTGGTTACAAACACAAGTGGTTGAAGCCGCCCTGTTTTCGGCGTTAAGTAAATAAAGTGAACTACCCTTAAAAATAGCCGAATTCATCATATTCAGCTTATTTTACATAAATAAGAGACACCAAATTGCAAGTCATCAATTGCCTGTTGGCTTGTGTTTTTTCTTTGAAAATGAAAATAATTAAAGACAATGTTAAAAATCCTTTACTCTTATAATTACATCGACATACCCAAATAAAGTCACCAACTGTCACAGTGCCAAAACCTAATTCAGAATCCGAGCAATGTGACGCATCATTTAATAGTCAGAAGGTGAACAGATCTGACGATTACTGGCCAAATGGTATAAGAATATAAACGACATATGAGAAGCAATAAAAAATATGATCTGTCTATATATCTGTCTCATTGAAAAAGAACAGCAAAAACAATTATTTTGTTTTTCTTTTGATATAGTGATAGTTGTCTTCCTTAAATTTTAAAACTTATTTTGTCCATTATACAGGATATAACAACAATATGGCATGTGAGTTGCTTGTGGCTTTACTGAAAACTCTTGTCATCAGACATTCTTCGTGTTCGCGGTTGCTGAACTAGATCTTTTTTTTATATATCAGCCTCTCCAAAACGTATGTTATCCTTGAAAAATGTCTATTAGTCGTAAATTTTCTTCTTGAGGATGTTTATTTTAAAGATGTGCTTCAGTTTTCCAATAGCTAACCAAATTATTCCAAAATGGCAGTTTATTAAATAGTATTTTACAGTACATATCTCCTGTTATTTAGTGTCAAAAGTTGATCCGTGTAAGAAGTTATAATGCATTAGAATATATACTGCTTAGCATTTGGGCAGGTCACCCAACCAAAGTTGGGTCTATAACTTCGTGCGGTTTGCTAAGAGATGGCGTAACTTGTATTATTCCATTGTTATTATTCCATTGGAACATGCGTTGGAAAGCTACTGTCATTGTACGTCATTTCACAGTATGTCATTCATTTGAAGCATAAACAACAATATTTTTTTTTTCACTCATATATGTCGAACTTTGTGCCTGAAAAAGTGTTTTTGCGGGAAGTTCTTCTTCGTTACTTTAATATGAAGAAAACTGCTGCCATCGTATTTTGGTGGAAGTTTATGGTGAACATGCGCTAGCTGAGCGAACGTGCCAAAAGTGGTTTGCACGATTTAAAAGTGGTGATTTTTGCTTGGAAGACGATGAACGTCCTGGGCAGCCAAAAAAGTTTAAAGAAGAAGAATTGGAAGCATTACTCTATGAAGATTGTTGCCAAACACAAGAAGAGCTCGCAGAATCTTTGGGTGTCACTCAAGCAGCCATTTCAAAATGTTTAAAAGCAGCTGGATATATTCAAAAGCAAGTCATTTTTGAATCGGATTGTTACTGGTGATTAAAAATGGATCCATTACGACAACTCCAAGCGCAAAAAATCATATGTGAAACCCGGCCAACTAGCCAAATCAACGGCAAAGCCGAATATGAATGGCGCGAAGGTAATGCTCTGTATTTGGTGGGATCAGATGGGTGTGCTGTATTATGAGCTGCTAAAACCGGTCGAAACCATCAATGGACAACGCTACCGAACACAATTAATCCGTTTGAAGATAGCAGTAGCCGAAAAACACCCGGAATATGCGACCAGACACGAGGCAATAATTTTCCATCATGACAACGCTCGGCCCCACGTTGCTATTCCGTTTGGGAACTATTTGAAAAACAGTGGATGGGAAGTTTAACCCCACCCGCCTTATAGCCCAGACCTTGCCCCTTCTGACTACCATTTGTTTCGGCTGTCAAGCCGGCGCAGTTCTTTTAGGATGGGATCCAAAAACTGCCAGAAAGATGGGAAAAAGTCATAGCTTCAGATGGGTAATACTTTGAATAATACTATTGTACATGGTTTTCTTAAATAAACGTTCAAATTTTGAAAAAAAAAAAAACCGCACGAATTAAATGAGATACCCAATAATTACAAGTTTAGATGGAAAAGTAAGGTTTATGTTTTTATTTACAAAATGCTGCATCATTCAAATTTCATTTATTTTAATATCCATTCTATGCAAAAGGCATTAGGAAGCATTAAAAGATGAAGCAAATTACATTGAGGATGTAATATTTTCCAAGACTACTGCGATTCAATTTTAATTTATAAAATCCCTACTATCATCGGTTAAGCTCTTGTCTTTCTTCTATAAAAAAAAAGATTCTTAATTAAAAGATAGCGGCCCGACGTTGCTCAACCCAATAACAGTTTGCTATAACCGACTTGTTGATTCACGCGGCAACAATTTTTCGATTTTGATGAAGATTCTCAGCGAAGATCACTTAATTACTTTGTATACTACAATACATTCATTTGTAGTTACACTGCACTTTGAAGTGACTGAATATTGTTATCCAACAGATTTCTTTGATAATCCAATAACAATTATTTAAACACTGCATTTGAAAACGTAATCGTTATCGGACATTTACACGACAAGCACACGACTTGATTTGTACGCAATTATTTTTCAAACTTGTATACTCATATCTGTTGATGACATGCTACTTTTGTAAATACTCTTCCGACTCTAGCTACAAAATGAATTCTTATAACTTATTGTTTAGCCCTACTCGATACTTAATAAATTGCAGGTCACCAAAATTCAACTATAAACATGAAAGTTATACTTTATAAGTAATGTTTTAATATTAGTTACCGATTCGTGCATCATGATTGTATAGGATTAGCATTCAACAACACCTGAATTGGAGATTACCTCATAAATTTAAAAGTATACTTACGATGATTGGAATGTTTGAGTAAGTTCGTGTTTGAGCTCTCCTTTGGTATTTATTGTGAATATCCTCATAATTGGAATTCCAACAGCACGATATGCCCACACATCCTGCAAAGTTCAATAATAACCAAAAAAAAAAAAAAAGAAAAAAAAAAAATCAATGAAACCCTTTCCAAAACAATAAATGGGAAATATTTTGATCATACATTAATTCGATTTCCATAACCAGCATAGAAGGGATTCTTCTCAGGGAATAAGGCTTGAATATCAGATAAGCAGGCAATTTTAAATTGTTCTGGTTTCTTTTCAATTACTTCACGATGAAAAGCTGAGATCAATGAAGTAGGATTCAAAAGCAATGGCCCATCTGGCAATTTAACATCACCTTGACGAATTGATCGCAAGTACTCACGAGTTGCACGTGATTGACCAATAGCTCTTGCCGACAAATACAGTAGTTTGTAACCATTTTCTTCGATTTTCGAGAACAATTGCGCAACACCCAATTGAGCCCAGTCTTTGCCAACCATTGGCAAGATATGTCCCAATACATCAGACTTAGTAATAGTTCCATCGATGTCGGAAATTACAACCTTATCACTGTGCTTCCAACGGAATAAGTAGCATTTGCAACGCGTGGTGCCTTGGTAAGCAGTTGTAACACTAAATTCAATTTCATTCATACCGGCTTTAAGGTTGAGTTTTTTCTAAAAGAGAATTTTTATTTATTTATTTTTTTTTTTTTTTGTAAATCGAAAGACGCAGATATTTTCATTCGTAAATCAACACTTACAATTGCCTCTGAGCTAAGCCTTAAACTCTTTTTGAATTTTTCATTTTTAATAGCTAACTTAGCTGACAAAGTAGATTCTTGAGAGAGCTCATCGTTGTCAATAGCTGCTGATGTATTTTCAGCATTCATAGTAGAATCTTCAGTTTTGCTAAAAGTATTCTCACTAACGCTTACATCTGGCGAAGTTGGTCGTGATGTTTGAGTTGCTACTGCTGTTTGATCAGCATCTAAGCCTAGAATGACTATTTGTATAAGAGTTTTTAAGAAGTGATGTTTCAAAAAGAACTTACCTTTGTTGTCATCATCTTTGGAATTCTTAATATTTCCGACACTTCCACTTGCTGGACGACGCCAATACCACCATGAACGCTTTGCAGCAGTTATACCAGCACCACCAGCTGTATTGCCATCAACTTCAACCTTTGCATCTTCGAGCTTTGAATTGTTTATCAATTGCTCAATAGCATTCTAAGGTGATAGAATTTTTAAAATTCATAACAAAATAAAAAAAAGAACATATGTACAACCAAGGCAAACGGATAAAAAAATTAAGTCCAAACAAGAAAAGCAAAAACAGTTAAATTTTGATTTGAATTATTTTTAGTTGGATAAATAGTTTTAAGAAAGCAAACTTACATTAGACAAAGGCTTCTGGAATGTAATTATGGTCATGACGATGGGGCATGCAGCAGCCCAACTGTAGTATTTACCATTCAAACGTACAACTAAATTTGGCGAGGAAAACAGGCTGGGATTTTGACAGACCTGAACAAACACAAATGTGCGATTGGAAAAATGATTTTGACTGTGTGATTTTGTGGGGTTGTATCATAACTTATAGTTTTAATGTTAAATTTTAGTTCACTGGTGATGATGTTCAGAGGTTTGTTTTTCTTTTATCTTTTTTTTTTTTTTTTTTGTTTTCTTTAGCACATTTCAATTTAAACACAAATAACTGGAAATTGGACAATTACGATACATAAAACAAACTTCTTACAAAGGAAAATTTTGTGAATAATTTTAAAAGTATGCATCAACTATAGACATCATATGCAAACTGAGGTTAAGAGTAAGCAACTAGTCAGCTCCTGACGTTTGTCACAGATCTGGGATCTATTAAACAGCTTATATGTATAGTTAGAGCTGAAAATATGCACATACATTTTCTAACACTAGAAGAGTCCATGAGACATATGACTACTTTTACGTAATACTGAAAGACATAAGAAAAATTTCGTTGATAATGACTTCAAAACGTAGAGCACCACATGGGGCAAGAAACCTTTGCAAAGTACTTTGTCTACAACAAAGTTGGTGAAGAATCGTTCATAAAGAAGACCAGATATTAGGAATTTATTATTGAGAGAGAAAGTCGTTTGAGCAAAATACCTGCGACAAACCTGACTGGCAGTTGGCAGGTAAAAATAACAGCAATTTGAGAAGCTATTTCTTTTATGACAAAGAAATTATATGCTCGTGATAGTAATAATCCAATTATTATTTAAAATGTGATTGGTATCAGTGATACCATTTCATACCCGCTGTGCACTGCTTTTCTGTGTGTCCAATTTACTTCACATGTGGCTGCAGACACTGTACTGAACGGAACATTTAAGGACTAATGGACTCATTTTCGACAGAAAAAAAGAAACTCTAGAGCAGTTGCTATTGATGGGTGCAGTACCAATGCGTAAAATATAATATTAATTCCGTTTTGTTTGGATAAGGATTTTCTTTTGAAAACGAATATAAAGAAACAACATCCATAGAGAGATGCTGCTTCTACGAGGTTCAAGATCTTCAACTGTCTTAGATCATGCATGCTTCATAGTACAAGTTAGATTGTATATCGAACATGTCTGACTGCTTTCTAATGGGAGAAGGTTAAAAGTGGAGATCATAAGGTAGGACAAGATTCCAGGTTAAAATGATTGTAAAACAAATGAATATCAATTCGACTTGAAACCAGTTGAATAAGTATCGAATATAGCTAAATATAAGTATACCATATATGTATCTATGTGTCCCAGGTGGTACTCCGCACTGCGATCGATGTACGGATTCTGAAGTTCCTAACCAGCGCAGGAACGATGAAGATACAGACGCTGTGCTAGGGCCAATGTAAAGAATGATAGAGAGCTTTATCAAAAAAGACCAGCGGATGTTTAGAGTGCTGTTTGATCTGAGCGGTTGAAAAGACTGATCGCGCTAAAGGAAACGAAAATTCCTTATGCGGCGCAATTATAAAGCAGATACAATAGATCAAAATCTCGTATTTTATGGCGTTTCAAAAGTTACTAGAGAAAGAAGGTGTAAATTGCTGCTACAAAGGCCATTTTGCTGCCAGCTAAAGCCGAGAATGTTTGCATTGAAACCGAGGGCTACCATCTTTATAACAAAACCTTCCGAATGACGTGCTCTTACTATAGGTCTAGACAGGTGGACATTGTTTACGTTCATGCCTACAGCTTTAGTACCTATCTATTATATTTACTCAAATTATATTCTTAGACACTACAAAATGGGTTCCTTTCATTGATGAATAAAAATCTGAAACAATGAATGTAGCGTATACCGCTCAGATTGAAAGTCTTCAAACTTACCATTTAGCAACGAAATCTTAACTTTGAGAACTCTGTAACAAAGGTTCAGATAAGTACGGAATAGAATGTTGCGATTTAAAGAAGATAGGGCTTTTTATACCTTCCAATTAAAATCAGTTAATGTTCAGAACATTTTTTGCGATAGAAGCATGTTCAGTGTGAAAAGTAATCTGCTCCTAGACTTCATACTTAGATCTGACTTTGTCTAACTGATCTAGTAAAGAGGTTACCAGCTGTGAAGTTTTCCATGTCAGATGACAATGTTGGCTATAAAATAGAATTGGTTAATAGTTGGAAAGGGTGAAATGTCAGCATATGTATTAGGCAAAACTGCATTAGGCTTTTCACAACCCCGTAAGCAGTTCTAAACAGGTTGGAAGTTTTCCTAATCGCAGTCCGTGAATTGCGATCACTGAACCGTTATGCAGAACCAAAAAAACGAATTTCTTAAAAGAAAACTTCTTCTATAGTGCAGTATCTTGGACATGAGAAACGTTGTTTTTTGTCGGTGTCCTGAGCTAGTAGTAGAATGAAAGATAATTCTATCATTTGAGCATACTGTTACGAAACCATAAATGAGATTGTATGAACAAAGATTATATTCGTAAAAAGTTGTTATTCGTTGCTCATTTCGCAACAAATGTTGACATAAAAAAAACAAGATACCGTTTCTGGTTAGATCATTGCTTAGAAGATCACATGAAAAAAAGTGCATAAATTCAGATAGTGTTGTGTTAATGATTTTTAAATTTGAATTTCATCGAATAAATAGTATTTACATTTTTAAGATTCATACATCGAAACATAGTGTGAGCTGCGACGAACACAAACACACAGCCCGTCTCTTGTGTGAACATACATATTTCGTTAAGTGTGGTTTGCGAGTGTATGAAACTGTTGAACGATCTACGGAATGGCGTAAATGACGATTAACGATTTAATGGTTTTATCAACAAATATGGTCCAAATTATTTTATACGGAAAAGAAAACAAAAAAGACAAAAAAAAAAAAATATATGCATAATTCACACTAAACACTGAATTAAAAAAATAAAATAACAAAATCGCGCTCAATTGAAATGTGCTATTTTATTAATTTTTATTTATGTTAGCAACTTGAAGAGCAATATACAAAATGCAGTCGCAAATTGTTTTTACTTACGTCAGAGTATTTGATAAGGTTTCTATCAAACTCTTCATCTGTCGGATCTCCCTTCTCAGTTCCACCACAAAGTGACATTGCCACAAAGTCTAAATATCTAAAAAATGAATCGATACTCTATATAGTAACTAACAATTGAGATTTTATTGTTGTATCTTACTTTGAGTCCTGAGCAACTTTACCATCTTCATAATCCGAATCTAAACTTTTTGGTCCCTCCATTGAACTTGGGCTATGTGGTAGACTTGTTCCATTCCCACTTTCCCTATCATCTTCATTACCTGCCATTGCACTATCTTTAATGGACGGGAAGTACATAGCTGCCATTTCAGGATCCATACCCTCAGCATCCAACTCAGATAGATACATACCACCATCAGTTGTATTCTTCCTCATCTTGTTGGTTTTTTTCATAAAATTAAACATTCCACTTAGCATAGAATTGCGTTGGCCTTGCTGAATGTCCTTTTGCTCCTCATTCTGCGTTGGTAATTCACCCCACTTCCACGATGCCGAACTCAAATCTACATCATTATCCTTTTCACGCATTGAAATCTCTAATTCACTGTCACTTTGAATCGGTGTACTGGGTCGACCAGCGCGAGTACCCGATGCAACTTCAGTATCACTAAAGAAATGAATGTCTAAATCTGGAATACGACTAGACGGTGTAATGGGGCTAGTCTGACACTCGCTAGCAACATTTGGAGCAATTGTATCGCTCGAATTTATAGTATCATCGGTCTTTGTTGGCGATTCATCATTTGACGAATTTGTATTGTTGGAAATCGACACTGTATCCGGTTCGACATCGTTCGTTTCCATTGGTGTTGAACTGCCAACAGAACTGCTCGATGAACTTTTCCGTTGTGCATTCTTCTTTTTCATTTGTGACTTCTTGCGACGTTTCTTCTTGTTCTTCGATTCCTCTTTAATGCCATTGTTGTCGCAGCGTAATTCAACAATATCGGGATTAAGTGTTTCTTTGGTAATTGATAAAGCTGCATCGATTTTAGCTGTCTCATTTATTTCGGGAGTGGGCTTACCACGTTGTTCTGAGATAGGCTTTGATACTACCACATCAACGGGTAGAGATTTTGTTGTTAGGTTTTCTTCTGTTCTTAAAGTGCTGTTGCTCCAATCCTAAACACAAAAATTTAACCATTCATATAAAAATAGTCAATTAAGTAAAATTATTATTAGGAATATGAGACAAAACAATGTAAAATTGTAAAAAAAAAAAATTGTTTTATCTCATATGTAAGTATACCCAGATAATGAGTCTTCTTACCTTCTTATCGCTAACATCAAACTGAAATATTTGCTCTTCATGTTCAGCCCATTCCTGGCGAAGTTTCTGCGTTGTATACTCCTTAATCTTCTCACTCAAATTTCGTCGCTCTAGAACATTGTCAGTGTACCTAAAATGAAATAGTAAAAAAATTTCAGTCACTATTTAAGGGCAACTCAGTGGTAAAAAATAAATCTTCTGCTAACAGAGCTTACAACGTTTCATTTCATGACATACTACATAAACTAAACAAAATATCTCAAACAAAACGAAATAAAACGATGATGTGGCAATACCTCCGATGGCTAAAGTCAGAAACTTGATTCTCATATTTGGGCGTAGTGTCGTCCTTAATGATTTCTTTGGAAAAGTCAATTGAATTCCGTCTTGGCAATGGTAAAGACATCGGTATGTCATCACTAGCTTTTCTAAATGTTATGTAAAGAAAAAAGAAAAAAGAAAACGCAAGAAAGTCAAACATAAGAACAAAAATAAAATGTTAAAATAAATTAAATTAAAAACAAGAATACAAATAAAAATAAAAAAATATAATAATAATAATGAGAAATAAAAGAGAAACATGAAAGAAGAATTTTTTGAGTGAGTTAATACGAAAAAAACATGCAGAATTTTCAATAGCAGCAATGAAATCAGTTTTGATTTTAGAGAGTGTACTTTTCGGATAGCAGTCGAAATAAATGTTGGTTTTTAAATAAGAACGATACATGCTGTCTGCATGATGTATTGTATATTTATTTGTACGTACTTTGACTTCTCTTCAGCTGCATCATCAGCATCGGTGTACTTATTGGGAAAATAATCACTTGGTATGGGGGATGTTGCCAAATTGTCTGGCAGCTCTTCAACGTCTTCTTCACCACATTCCTCAACAAAGAATGCTTCACCGGATTCGCCCAGTTTCATATGAATGTCAACTGGTTCGCCATTGATTTCAATATCAACCTAAAGCAAAAAACAAACAAACAAAAAAAAAAAAATAAATAAATAAATAAAAATAAAAGAATTTTATAACATTCTTATTCTTTTCTTATTTCTTATTTTGTTTTCTAATTTGGATTAACATTTTCTTCTTAGAATGTATACATTTATATAGGTAATGTATGGACTCCTTAAAATGTAACAATTGGAGAGGAGTATCACTTTTTAAGGAATCGCATTTGATAAAGTTAAACGATTTACAATATAAATTCTACTATTAAAAATTCGGATAATCGTTCGATTATATCATAAGCTGTAATCAGGTGCATACATAAAGTTATAAAGGAAGTGATCACAAGCTACATAAGCTTAACGTGGGGGTCTTTACTTTATACAGCTCAACGACTTGAATATTGCAGATGACTGAAAATTACAGACAAAGCATGTATGATGATGAGCCTATAAAAAGGAGACAAAATTTCTTTCAGAACAAATACGCACTCTATGGTATATGGTAAAATAAATTTATTTTATAGAATCATTTCTAGACAAAAAAAGGTCACATATTCAGCTCATGAGTTAAATCAACTATTCTTTGCTAGAGTAGAACTTGATTTATAAAGAGGTTTCAATATCAACTAATATCTGAGATGCGGATATCAGAAATTCTAGCATAACATAGTTTAATTTAAACTCCCTGCCAAAGCACCGCAATGCATTTAGCATTCATCGTGGGTAAAACGAAATACATCGCGCTAACGACCATAGAGTTCCGGCATCTTGGACAACCCGTCACTATTGTCATCTACTTTAGATGTAGTTAAGAACGTTTTCTACATCGATAATAAGATGCGGCGAAGAACAAATCCAACTCTTTTTCGACAGATAATGATAGTGACACAAATTATTCATTCTTCTCATACTGTTGTTGGTCGCTGAATGTTAAACGATGACGAATAGCGTAGAGGAGATTCTAAGAGTATTTGAGGAATAAATTCTTTGAAAGATTTATAGTCCAATCAGCATACGGATACTACGACGGCATGGAAAATTACACTTCGAAATAAAGTGAACCAAGACCAGTTGAAGTTTTTAAAATTCACTTTATTTCTGAGCCACACATATGTTATTTTAATCAAAATGTACTGGCGGAACTTACGGAAAAGAATATTATTATCTCTATTAGAAGGATCAAGTTGACGATAACTTGATCTTGTTTAAAATTTTTCATTTGACGTATTGTGGGAATCATTTTTGAAACAATCTTCCATTACAGACAGATGACATCTATCCTTGAAAGTTTTGGCATTGAACCTAAGGAAATATATACAGAGTATATAACTTCCCGCCTTCTTCCGCAGACTAGACCAGACTATCTGTGCTGCATTCTTTTCTCCCTCCGCGTTTATGTTATGTATTCTAAAGTGTTTTGTTTTAAGTATTGGGTATATAATTTAATTCGTGCGGTTTTTTTTTCAAATTTTTTTTCAACTTTTTCCTATCTTTCTGGCAATTTTTGGATCCCATCCCTAAAGAACTGCGCCGGCTTGGCAGCCAAGAATGAATCAAGAAAATTTTTGATATTCTGCTCTGATGTGAACCGTATTTCAGCAAGGGCGTTCTGCATCGTCCAGAACAAATGGTAGTCAGAAGGGGCAAGGTCTGGGCTATAAAGCGGGTGGGGTAAGACTTCCCATCCACTGTTTTCCAAATATTTCTTAACCGGAATAGGAACGTGGGGCCGAGCGCTGTCATGATGGAAAATTATTGTCTTGGGTCTGTTCGCATATTCCGGGCGTTTTCGGCTACTGCTCTCTTCAAATAGATTAATTGTGTTCGGTAGTGTTGTCTATTGATGGTTTCACCCGGTTTTAGCAGCTCATAGTACAGCACACCCATCTGATCCCACCAAATACAGAGCATTACCTTCGCTCCATGGATATTCGGCTTTGCCGTTGATTTAGCTGGTTGACCAGGTTTCACATATGATTTTTTGAGCTTGCGGTTATCGTAATGGATCCATTTTTCATCACCAATAACAATCCGATGCAAAAATGACTTCCTTTTGTGGCGTTCCAGCAACATTTCGGACAAGCAAAACCGCCTTTCGACGTCTCTAGGCTTAAGTTTATGTGGAACCCAATTTTCTTGCTTTTGAATATATCCAGCTGCTCTTAAACGCTTTGAAATGGCTGCTTGAGTGACACCCAAAGATTCATAGAGTAATGCTTCCAGTTCTTCATCTTCAAACTTTTTTGGATGCCCAGGACGTTCATCGTCTTCCAAGCTAAAATCACCACTTTTAAATCGTGCAAACCACTTTTAGCACGTTCGCTCAGCTAGCGCATGTTCACCATAAACTTCCACCAAAATACGATGACTTGTGGCAGCAGTTTTTAGTAAGTTTTAGAAGAACTCCCCGCAAAAACACTTTTTCAGGCACAAAGTTCGACATATTTGAGTGATAAAAAAAAAAATATTGGTGTTTACGCTTCAAATGAATGACATATACTGAAATGACGTACAATGACAGTAGCTTTTCAACGCATGTTCCAATGGAATAATAACAATGGAATAATACAAGTTACGCCATCTCTTAGCAAACCGCACGAATTAAGTTATAGACCCAGAAGATAACCGCTTTCACGAATCTGTAGAATCCACAGATATGCTTCTGTTTAAATAGCTTTGCAGGTATTTTTGTTAAAAAAAAAAAAAAAAATAAAGCATTAAACGAACAGTAGGTTTACGATGAAGAACGAGTGCTTTAATAAATAACGTAGTATCTTTAAGTTTTAGCGACAGCGATGGCAAGTAATTTCATATTTATGTTTTTGATGTCATAATTTCATAAGAATTAATTAAATTCCGCTATATCTATCGGTTTATTTTATCTTTCGGTCAAAAGTTCTGACCACCATTTAGTTCTTATCAGAATTTTTATGATTAAATGTTCAAGTTCAAAGTGATAATACAATCCAAGGCTTCAATTATTTTTTATGTTTTACTTTGTGCAATGAAAACAACATATCCATAATAGAATTAAGTACAATAAGACCACCAAGTTATCTACTTTTATATACTTCATATACAATACTTCATAATTTTAAGTGTGTTTTGCTAATGAAAAGATAAAATTAGGACATCTTGAAAGCCAATACTGTACATAAATACTTTCAACTATTCAGAATACTATAAGAAAACAAAGATTAATGTTATCGGAAATTAATAGATTTAATTAAAAGAGTGTAATTTGGGGTATTTACTGTAGTTGTCACAACAAGATTAACTCATTAGAATGCGGTTTAGTTGGTGGAGATTACTTACAGATCTTACAGAAATTATTTAAACTTAAAATACCTATTTTCTATGCAAAACTGTGTTGATAGAACTCCAAAGAAAACGGGCCAAGGTAATTCCTTATGTGCGGGTCAGAAACTGGGCTTAACAATTTTTTGTATGAATCAATCTTCATATATCTGACAGGTTTTTATCAAATTGTCGACTTCCGACAGTCAGTTTCAACTAATATAAAATTTTTTCTAGATGCTGCGATTACATTTCGACTGAAATGGTCATATACGAGTATAGCTCGTGCTCCTGTCCAGGCTAAGCAATTTTCCTTGCATTGTAAACAAAGAATGGTGGTATTTTACATCGTTTTCTATAAGTGGTTCTGCTGTTGCAACAATTTGCTCTTCTCATTCATTAAAAGAACTAAGCTACATTTACCACTTCGTAAAGTGGTTAAAGTTGAAGTTAGCTAAAGTTTTCCTATTTTTATTCCATAGTGACAGGAGCTCCTTTCTTCCCATTCCTCGGGTTGATATGGTTTTAGATTCCAACGACTTCATAAGTATTCAAAATGTTTGTTCTCGATATTCTTTGCCACCTTCTCACAATCCTAGAAACGATGTTTTACCAATCCAGTGGTGAAAATTGGATGCCGTAATGATGTTGAGATATCTTTGAACTGATGTAGCAACCTATATGAGGGTGACTGCCATACGAAAGCCATCTTTTGTATGGCAGTCACCAGTAACCACCACCACGGGCATAGACTCCTCAAGCAGTGGGTCGCGGGTTCGAATCCCGTGCAAGGTAATTCTCTGAAAAAGTCTTTTCATGGAATTTGTATGAGTTATATGTAAATCCCGTCGGCGTCAATTCTGACATGAAAGCATAACACTGATGTTGGAGTGGTTGCTGGCTGGGCGAAATGTAACGAACTAACAACTAGCACCCTAGCACTAGTCAACCCCGAAAGGATAAGCGAGAACTTATCGCCAAATTAGCGATTAACGACAAATTGACAAACTATAAAAATTGACAATGGTTCGCCATCGTCATTCCGTTGTCTGAGCAAAAGTTGCACTTGCTTAGTATATTATTAAAGTTGTACAGTAGGCTAAAATTCTATTTTATCGTGACATTTCTTACCAAGTTCATTAAGAGACAGGGACGATCCTTTTGCCGAAATTTACTTTTTGACAGGACCACGCCGTATTTAGGAGTACGATTGCTTTGAGATGAAATAAAGTTGGCAGTGTTACAGTATGGAGAAGTTTATTGTGAGAGGCATAGGTTTATCCCGAAGTGTAACGGCGACAAAGTACGTATGAGAAAAAATAGACCAATGCTGTTACGTTATGGTTAGATACAAATATGAAGTGTTGTAACTAAGTATGTAATAAGCGATCACGGTTCACTCTTATGAAAAGGAACAAAAAGCGTGGGTTTTATGACAGTATGGTAATTAGAGGAAACGAAGATATATCATATTAACTACTGTGTTGGCGGATACTTATATAAAGAGAGAAAAAAAAAATGTTATATTTGCTTTATATTTTCATTACTTACCACTTTTTCACGGCTTCTTAGGACACCTAGTTTTCCAAATCTTACGTGAAATGGAGAACATTGATATTCACCATTGGGTTGTTCAACAACGATCACATCAATTGCTCCAGTAAGAGTAGCCCCGTTAATTTCACTATAAAACTCCTTGAAGTTACTGAATACTTTTACTAAGCTATTCATTTTTGATTTTAAGTTTTTTTTTTCTATTTTGTCAGTTAGGTATTCGTTCTTTTAATTATTCCACTGAATAATATGAGTCAATGTAATCAGACTGTGTTGATTTTTCTACTTTACGTTTACTTCTTTTATTTTCTGCCGACAATCAGTTATCAATTTGTCCTCAAAGATTATCTTTTTCCCATTTTAAGAAGCTTTCAGTTTTATGTTTTTGTTAGTGAGTGGACTGGCAATTTGTTCTGCTGCCCGGATCTAAATCTAAAAATAAAACAGAAAAGAGATCTTTTAAAACACATAACAGTTAATAAAATAATTAGAGAAAATGATTAACATTTCAAAGATTCTGATTCTCAGATCAGAAAACTTTTCAATTTTCTATAAACTTAAAAAAAAAAAAAAACATTTAGTCCTTAACTGAATATAAAGAAATGATAAAGAAAACGAAAAAATTAAAAACAAAATGCACTCAAGTTTAATAGGCGGTCATTGTCTTGGAGTTGGGAAGTGTGATTATACTAAACGACGTATAGCTCTACACGTGATTCAAGCTTTATGCATGACTGACAATTGATAACCTGACAACATACGACTATGATTATTAATGGTATACGAGTATGTGTATCAAACGTATATATACCCGTACATACGTGATCTTGAAACTGAAAATTTCCGACCTATATCAATGTTGTAACTTTGCTTAAAAGACCCTGAAAATATGGTATCAATACGTACTCGTATAATGTGATTGTACCGCAATATTGAGCAATATCAATTAAAGAAAAATTAGTGTACGTAGATATTGTTTTTTCGGTCATTTGGTTTTGCCAGAAAGTTATTCACGATGTACATTATTTCACAATTTTTAAGATTTTACTTTCCCTGGGAAGTAAAGTCACCACCGATAATGCGGATGACACCGCACACAACAGGAGATATTGAACTATGGTATGTGAAACAATCCCACTACTCGTGGGATCTCTAATGGATATAATCTCAAAAAAAAAACCCGAGATCGGTACTCCTTTAATACCGGGCAGCAGAACGGTGACTGCACCGACTACCGACAAGGCTTCTGCATTGTCGAGAGAAGGTAAAACTGTGGCAGGCCATGTTGCACTATCTTCTAAAGGCAAACGCAACCAGCCTAAAACTAAATCTTTAAGCAAAGATAAAAGTGTGGCAAGCCATGGTCCTATATCTTCTTCCGCCCTTAGCAGCAGCAAGTTTGTGGCAATTCACGGACTTGCAACTGTTACTAAAACTCCTCCCCTTAAGGAGGAATCAGGGCGTTCTACTTAACATGCTGAAATGCATCACGCATCATTAAAACCTTCGGATCCATTCCAGAGGTGAAAAGAAGTGCGGACATTAAAAGCAAGATTGAGTGGGCCAGCATCCTAAAAGACGGACGCTAAAGGACTTGTCTAAGCTTCAGAGATCGTTAGAGGAAACCTTGCCAGTTCCTAAAAGGCTCAAAACCGTTAATACCCTGGGTCATTCAAAAGCACATTTCTGAATTATTTTAGCGAAGTCTTAAAAGACGCTATTACGATCGCGAAAATCGATAGAAGCGACACAGACGGATCGATCACACCTGAACGGTGGCAGTTGGTCAAGTTGAAGCTTTCGGGCAACTTCACGAAAGCCATAGGTGGTTTAGGACAGTTATGGTCAGATGCAAAATTCGAAGTCGTGCCTAGGGAGGATATCCCTAGCAGACCTAGAACCCGCATCTGGTTTCCAGCTGAACAATCTTCTCCGGAAGCATCAGATTCAGTAACCCGACCCTTTCGACTCATGACTGGAAAGTCGTGAAACTGGAGAAGCTAAGATGCCCATATAGATGCCCGTTGAAAGTGATTAATAAGGAATCCCTTAACCCTCTAGCGCAGACTAAAGGCATGATTTGGTTAGGGTCTATAAAAAGAATAAGCTAGATGCTGATAAGCAACCTCCGCCACAACATCAATGTGGTCGAGGGTACTCTGGGAAATTGTGGCAATAATATGGTTTCTTTAGATAAATCCCTTATTCTGCGTGTTTCCAAAAAACAGGCCTCATCATCGGGTGCGAAGCTAACGCTCATCACACGGTATGTGGCAGTACGGACATCAACGATAGAGGTAAGTCACTTTTTGATTATATTTTAAGTACTAACCTCATTGTTTGCAACATTGGCAATTAGCCCACTTTTATAACAACAAGAAACCGATAGAAAGTGCTAGATATCACTCTTGTCTCAGACAATATCACTCAAATGATAATGAACTGGATGGTTTTCGTCTGAACACTCCTTTTGAGTGATGCTGCCCCGAGCCAAATAGCATTCCGGAACAGAGGAATACTGTCAGAAACACAATTATCCTCTAAAATCTCAAGTCCCCCTCGTGACACCAATTAGCTTGACATGAAAGTCAAGGATTTCGCCCTGGCTCTCAATCAGGCTATGGCTGCTTTCTGCCGTCTGATTCACGGACATGTCTTCAATGGTAGTATCGTGTTTGTTTCTTTTCCATCTTCTCATTCTGAATGAAATTCGTGCATATCATACTTAATTAATTCTTAAGTGTACGACCATAAATTTTCCTAATTTAAAATTTACCAATGAAAAACAAATGACCTCTCTAAGTTAAGCAAAAATATATATTTTGGGAATTTGCTCGGAAAATTTCCGAACAATTATTGGCAACAACATCTGAATGTAAATGTTTTTCCAAGTATGTTTTAATTTCTTTTTGTAATTTTTGTTGTTTTGAATAATTTTGGCAACAGTCATCTGAATGTATAGGAGCATTTGTTTGTATCATTATTTAGGAACAGAGTCTAGTCTCGTGATCTTGTGGGTATATGTCGGCAAACTTTTCCGAAAATGAGGTACATCTATTTTTTTAGGCGGGAAACAGGCGTTTAAATTTGTTCTGAAAGATTTCATTTAATTTCATAGATTTTTTATGTACATACATATGACAGATTTTAAGATTTAAAACTATTGAAATTTTTGTGTCGCAGATCAAGCTTTTTTCAGCTCTTTCAGAAAGGTCTTGCTTTTTAGTTTATCTCAATGTTGCGTTGTGATGTGATTCATCGATTCTATTTTTCTTTCGGAAAATTGCGTTTTAATGCAAAACAAGAACTTTATGCAGACATTTTGAATTTTATTTCAATTCCATTGTCATGAGCATATATTTTTGTTCGCAAATGTTCGTAAAAATATTTCTTTGTTCGCCGGTTTGGCGGCGGCATATAAAATTGTTTTGCCTTGATAGTAAAACATATTTATATTTTATTTATTTTTGCAAAGTAAGTGATTATTTCTGATTTTACTTGTCACGCAACTGAATTTCGAATGTTACTAATGAAAATGAGCACTGCGTGCATTAAAAAAAATAATTATCGTTCATTATCCATACATTGAAACGAAACAGTTTCCATAAAACAAGATAACTACAGTGCACTGAGATTTTCTTCATATTCATGAGTCAGAGAATCTTTTAATTAAGTGGCCAGTGACCCCATGATATGTTCCCGTGTATTCACTGATGCAATGGAACTTATAGACATACCTGAGAAAATAGTGAAAAAATGTTAGAAATAAAGTTATCACAAGGTGGATGCATCTTTTTCTATATTAGTTTTCCTAAAACACAGGATCTGGCTTAATAAGAAGTATCTTAAATTCAGTTGCCTCTACTATAATTTTTTATACGATGGTTGTTTGAAAAGTCCCCTACCCCAACATGAAGATAGTATCACTCGTCAACAAAAGTTGGGGAATGTTTGCTCATGATTTGAATGATACTTACTAAAATTTCAGCCATTTTGGATGCACTGGAGTTGTTTGAGAATCGTTTAAGTGAGTTGATGTAAGTATTCTTGAAAACGAAAAAAAAAAAAATTGAGTATCGATCTGCCATTCAATATTTGTTTTTGAAAGGTAATACAACTACGCAAATTAAAGACAAGTTCGATGTTGCGTACGGGCACCCTGCACTACCATTAACCACCGTAAAATCTTATGGAACTGAATTCAAACGTGACCGAACCAACTTGGGTGACGATAAACGTTTTAGTTGGCCAAAAACTGTAACCTCAAGTTCACCAAATTGTTTTAGGCAGCCGCCAAATTAACGATAGATAGCGGAGGCTATGAACATATCCAAAACATGTGTTTATCACATATTGAATTAAGATTTAGATATGAGAAAGCTAATCCAAAAGCCAAATTGTATTCTCATTCAGATATGTATAGAAATATGTAGATACTTATGTATAGTTTATGTAAAATCAAGACTTAATACATGATTGTCACCAAATGACAATAACGCCACCTATCTTTTAATCCGCGTACTCATCAACAGCTCTCGTATTTTAACAAAATTGCCCAAATATTTTCAATTGGTTTCAAATCAAGGTTGCAGGAGGAACAGTCCAATAAAAGGATGTTTCTGGTCTAAACCCGATGCGTGTCAACTTAGATGCGTGGATAACTGCGTTATTTGTTGAAAAATAATTTCTCTGCCGAATAAATTATCTCCCAGACTCACTAAAACACCATCTATTGACTAGATTTTGGAACTATTGTATTTATTTTGGAAGAAATGAAACAAATAGGTGATCTCCCTGACCAGCACCCTAAACCAAAACCATTAACGTGCCTCCCCCAAAATTGCGAGCATGCCTAAGCTGCCTTTCAGTTCTGTTATCATATCAGATCATATAAAAAGGAGAAACAGTGAAAGATTTATTTTGTCCTTATCATTATCTCGTGAAGTGAATAGACCCAAGTGACTGTCACTATCACTATTATTCTTCGATTTAATTGGTACACACTCCCTTTTTATCGATTTTTTTAACATGATCGGGTAATCTTCGGTTTGTATAGATGGTAAATTTGAAGATGATACAACGACCACCCGTGACAGTGAAATCAATCTCTATGAAAATGGCTAGGATGGCGGGTTAAGCCGATAAACACTAACCTTTCGGTTCGGAGAATCTTCAAATGTCAATAGTATAGTATTATACTAGTATAGAAAAGTATCCTTTCTAACTCATAGCAAAAAGAGGTAATTTTTGCGGCCCGGGTACACTCTGGACTGAAACATAATCTACAATAAAGCAAAGTACAATAAATGATGAACGTATGACACTAGATTCACTGTTTAGTTGCGATAGCTGTACTTAGCTCAATTGATTTCGTAGGTTCAATCTTTACTTATCGTGCCGAATATAACGCTGAATATATGCGTTATACTCGTATTTCATCAAGGTCTCAACGTTTATTCGAATGATATTGCGAATCCCAATTGGCTAGCGAACAGAAAATGACCAAAGTCGACATTTGCATCTCTGGAAGTGTGCTCATCTAAAATATTAGAGATATGACATCTACTACTCAGAACGTGGTCAATATGTGTAGCAGTTCGACCGTCTGCAATCAGCTACAATACCAGTGCATCTTTTTTGGTGGGAACAATGAGAAGCACGTACCTTTCATAGTGTTGCTTGAAGTTCAAAACCTGCTAGCTAAATGGCGGAGATTATTCGCTAAAATATTGCTTTCTAAACAGATAAAGTTCTCGATTATTTGCCTCCCGCCAAAAGGGTGATACAATCCTTGGAGAGTATGGTGCATTCATAAGCACTTTAAAAGTATATTTTTAATTCATTGTCCGTTAACATAAAAAAACACATAACCAATATGTTTTAGAAAAAGTATTCGTGCCCAGTGTTAAAGGTTTTAAAAATGGCAACCTTAATCAATGCTTTTTGGGCCAAATCAGCAAATGCGGTTTCTTTTAGACAAGTTGAGATGGAAAATTTTTCTCAACTCATAACTATGCACTAAATACATAATTAAATATCGTTTACCATCAAAATTAATGTTCATGATATAGTTTTAGCTCTCGAATTCCGCTTTGCTAACTGGCCAGTTCAATAGACTTAAAACAGAGAGTGTTTACAAGTATTTACCAACCGATTATTTAAAAAGCAACTTCAACAAAAAAGTTAAACAAACGCGAAAGACATCACAAGTGAATACAAAAAAATGTTATTTTCATTGGATACTCGTATTCGTATCTTAAAAGTAATTTGCGTCAAGAAAATTTTAAATAAGAAATAAATTGATGGGAATTTTGTTATTCTAATAAGCCCTGACATTTCTCATCTAAAAGGGTGGGTGTTTCCGTATTTAAGTACACCCTTTCAATGTCTATTATTGGATTATGCCAGAATTCGATGACTCAACTATTTGTGGTTGCCGTTGTTTGGCTCTTGCGACGCATTACGAGACGTTGGTATACTCGCACGTTTATGACTTCTGAGTAACTTAAATAAGTTCACGCAATCGAATTGCGAACGTTTGTGTCTTTTTGCTGATTCAATGGATTGTTGTGCAACTCAATAATTACTTGTATTCTGTTTATTTAATTACGGGTGGTTGTGCTTTTTGTAAGCTGTTGCTTACAGCGTGTTTTCATTTCTTATTTTTACAAAGGTATCTACAACATATCACAATCTAAAATTATCTGTATCTTATCAAAAAAGCTGTTATTAATTGTTCTCTTCTGTCCGAAATTGATGTTGTTAAACTAGCGTATCGTTTGACTGAATGAAAGACCATTGTTTAAATCTTTTTTCATAATAAATCATGTTAAAATGGATTTAATTTTGTAAAAAAATCGTACATGATCAATCGTTTTTAAATTGTGAACATTTAACTTAAGCATAGATTAATATTTTCAGCGAAAAAAGTATAACTAAACAACAGGGACATTGACATTGAAGAGGTTTTCCTTCTCATTGTATTCATACTACATTCAAAACCAATTTCCCTCGCTTTTCTTATCTTTATCTTTATCTATACTTTGCACATTTCCTATTATATTCTATAACTTTGGTAAAGTAAAAGCCATTAAAAACTAGCTAGAATTATTTACGAATATTGTAAAAAAAGTTATGTCTAACATTAAGTCAATACTATACAATACTATAATGATACAAAAGTAATATGCAGCAGAGTTTTCAAACATGGATTTATGTTTTTTTAAAGGAAAATGTAGGCTTTTGAACGTTTGTCATTGTTGTCATATTTTTTCTGTTTTTCGGTGTATAGTGTCCAATTTAACTCAACTCTCTGGCGTGTAAAATAATTCGAGCAAACCAATGGCTATAAATACAAAAAGAAATTAACCAAATAATCTTTCCGGTAACATAAATCTCTTTCAATAAACTTATAATATAAGATAAATTGTCCGATGCAAAGAAAGACAATATGTCTTTCTCATTAAATACAGTATATGGTAGACATAAAGTAGGGTCCTAAGCCGGTGAAAATGCACAGCTGTTGTCAGATCTATACTTATGCATTCTATTAGTTGGATGCAATGTGACATGTCAAAAAATAAAAAAAATATTAATCAAAGACAGTCAGGCTTTTGTATAATTGGTACGCTTAGTGCGTTAAGTTATCTCAAAATGAAATTGCTAATAGACGTGCATCATCTGAAATATATTTTAAACTACTACAGAGTGGATGAGCTGGCAAGATAGAGGACTAATTGATCTAGGAAAACCAAGAATGGTAAAACTGCTATCATTAGTAAAACGAAAACGAGCTGCATAATTGGAGTCTTTAATGGGTAATGCCGAAAAGGAACAAGCTATTCAGATAAGTACAATAACATATCTAAAAAGAGAATGCAATGAAAGTATAGGGTTTTCCAATAGGGACTTGACTACTTTGAATTTAATTTGTGAACGCACTCTTTCACTAATCATCAAACTGTCACTGTTAATTTATTCAGTAAACTCAACATTTTGGTAAAGTACACTAACGAGCTACGTTCTCCGATTGGGTTCTGGAGAAGATGCGCCAAAATGATGAATTTCATCGCAAAATCATCTTCAGTGACGAAGCTCATTTTTGGCTCAATGGGTTTGTCAATAAGCAAAATATGCGTTATTGGTCTGGCGAAAGCCCACATGTGCTCCATGAATCACCACTTCATCCACAAAAAATTACTGTTTGGTGCGGTTTGCATGCCGGCGGCGTTATTGGGCCATATTTTTTTGTCGACGATTACGATCGTCACGTTACTGTGAATGGCGTTATCGCGCCATGATCACTGATTATTTTTGGCCCAAATTGGAAGATATGGACTTGGACGACATGTGGTTTCAACAGGATGGTGCCACAAGCCACACATCACACGCTACAATCGATTTATTGAAGAGTAAGTATGGTGAGCTTGTTATCTCAAGACATGGGCCAGTCGATTGGCCGCCTCGTTCGTGCGATTTAACGCCGCTTGAGTATTTTCTGTTGGGCTACGTTAAGTTGGTTTATGCCAACACGCCGACGACGTTGGAAGAACTCAGAGCCAATATTGAACGCGAAATAGCGGCCGTTTCGGCCGAAATGTGTGGCCAAATCGTTGAAAATTGGGTCCAATGAATCGACCGCTGCAAACATGCCCGCGGTGGCCATATGAACGAAGTTGAGTTCCATTCATAAATGTTTTGATTGTACTTCAAGCCCATAATAAAGTTTTTGAAATATCTCAAGTCGTTATTAGAAAACCCTATACTTTTATAGACGCCGATATGATTTTCATCAGGATATATCATCAGTGTCAGAAAGTTTGTCTTTACATTCAAAATGAACGAAAAATCTCTCTTGCGGAACAATATGATGGGATTCATTTTTAAACGGCGAAACTGTAAGAGTCGAAGATAAGAATGGTAATAGAAACAACTTTGCTTCTTGCATCCTTTGTGCCATTAGGTGGATAATATATACATAAAATCGTATAGGGTATGCACGAGTTCTTTTAACTAACTTTCTTAATAAGCGAGCTCCAAATCCGCCCGTTACCCGACTCTTAGATTCTGTGCACTTTATTTCTAGTTCTCTAAATCTAGCTCTCTTATACGCGATTGCTCGGTTCTTAAAGTGAACGTATCTTCCTGGCTTAGGCAACTGTGGAATTTAAAAAAATTCTTTTTATTTTTTATTGCTTTCAATGGTCCCTTTGGACGTCAAAAATTATATCCTAAAAGATAATGACAGGGAATTCTCGAAAAACTTGATTTTTAAAGTATAGGACAAAGCCGCCAGGTATTTATTCAAATTTTAAACGCGTTTACCTCAAACAAACAAGTTGGCCGGAAACATAAGTCGGACAAGTTTCAACCGATTCACTTGTAATATTTAATATATGTTCAAAAATATATTGTTAATGGAAGTACGTATGATTTTTTTTTATATTGCACAGTTTATTTGTTAATAACAATTATCTGATGATTTTTTTTAGGCAAATTTTTCACTTTGAAAGTTTGCCATTTGACCTAAAATAAATATAGCGAAAAAAACTTACATACTTCTATAGCAGTTATTATATAAAATTAAAAAAAAAAAATTTATTAGCTTATGATAATTCAAAAATTACAGGAGTTGTTTGTCCTGACGTCAGACGTCATCGAAAAAACGCTACACAGCCACCAATTTCAAATTAATCGCATCAAAAAAATTATTGTATAGTCACTGATACGATGGCGGTCACAGAAATACCCAGATTTGTTTGAAAATATCACTGTATTGGAAAGTACGCAATCTGTTAAGCATATGTTTCAAGTTTGAAAGCGCCATGTTGTTTAGTATTTGTTTGGCAGCCATCAATAATGAACGTTGTCAGTCAATTTGTGAAAATGGAGAAAATTGGTCATCGTTATGTGATACAATACTTTTATTTGAAAAGCCTCAGACCAACTAATATAAAAGCTGAACTGGATTCTACTCTGGTTGAGTCTGCTCCTTCGTTTACAACAGTAAAATTTTGGGTTGCTGAGTTTAAACGAGGCCGTACAAGCTGCCAAGACGAGCATCGCAGTGGTCGACCAAATGAGGTGACGACTCCAGAAATGACGAAAAAAATCCACAAAGCGGTACTGGATGATTGTCGACTGAAAGTGCGCGAGCTAGCAGACATTGTAGGTATTTCAAAAAGTGCGGTACATCGCATATTATTTGAAAATTTAGACATGAGAAAATGTGTGCAAGATGGGTGGCGCGTTTGTTCACACTCAAGCAAAAACAGTGTCGTGAAGATGTTTCAATTTAGTGTTTAGCGAAGTTTCACAGCCACAAATCAGAATTTTTGCGCCGTATCATATCAATGGATGAAACATGGTTCCATCACTTTACACCCGAGATAAAAGAACAATCAAAACAATGGATTCAAAAGGGAGAACCGGCTCCAAAGAAATCAAAGACCGTTTCATCTGCGGGCAAGGTCATGGCGTCGATTTTTTGGAATGCGCGTGGGATAATTTTCATTGACTATCTTAAAAAAGGAAAAAATATTAACGGCCAGTATTATGCGAACTTATTGCAACGTTTGAGCGAATAAATGAAGCAAAAACGGCTGCATGTGGCTAAGAAGAAAGTGTTGTTTCATCAAGACAATGCACCAGCTCACAAATCCGTTATTGCAATGGCCAAAATTAATGAGTTAAAGTTCGAATTGCTACATCATGCACATTATTCGCCAGATTAAGCCCCCTCGGATTATTTTCTGTTCCCAAACTTGAAAAAGTGACTCAGTGGTCAAAGATTTTGCAACGATGAAGAAGTGATGTCGGCAGTTAATGGCTATTTTGAGGAGCAAGACAGTTCTTATTATAAAAAGGGTATCGAACTTTTTGAACATCGCTGGGAAAAGTGTAAAGAGCTAAAAGGCGATTATGTTGAAAAATAAATAAATTTTGTTTTTTTTGTTTTGTTTTTGTTTTTGTGCGTCTTTGTTGGGTCGGGTACTTCTGGAACCGCCCTCGTATGTATAATAAATACTTTTTTTTGTAAACTTGATTTTAAATAAATCTTAAAAAAGCCTATTTTTCGGCATTTAGAGTGGCAGGTGCATTGTCATGGAGCAAAATTACCTTGCCGTGTCTTTTGGACCATTCTGCTCGTTTTTCGATCAATGCATGGTTTAGATTGATCATTTGTTGTCGGTAGCGACCTGTATTAATGGTTTCACAAAGTTTTAGGAGCTCGTGGAACACCACACCTTTCTGGTCCCACCAGACACACAGCATGGTCTTCTTGCCGAATTGATCTGATTTTGCAGTCGAAGTTAATGGTTGTCCCGGATTAACCCATGATGCAAAACTGATTTTTTATCGTGTCCTTAAAGCAAAATTTCACAAGTGGTTTTTCGGTTTTCCATCCGTCTTTCATTCAATTCATGTGGCACTTATTTTCCAGACTTTTGGATCTTTCCCATAGCTTTTAAACGGTCAGAAATTGTTTGTTTATTTAACAATATTGTTTCTGCCATTTGTTTCTGATTTAAAGTGTCATCTTCATCCAATGTTGTTTGCAATTCGGCGTCTTCAAATTTTTTTGGTGGTCTTCAACGTTCTTCATTTCTCACATTAAAATCGTTATCTCTAAACCATTGAAACCATCTTTTGCATGTTGCTTCTGACAAAGCATGATCACTATATGCCACGACAAGCATTCGATGCCACTCTGCAGCACTTTTCTTCAAATGTAAACAAAAAATTAATGCTTTCCGCAAGTCATCATTTTCTGGTACAAAATTCGACATTTTCAACACGATGAAAAAATATGATGTTGTTCGCTGAATGACTTGGCCCAATCACAATAAATGTTCCTCTTCGAGACATTTGTATCCGGTAATGAGTCACAAAGTGCAGTACTCGTAAAAGATAATCATGACCAAAGGTTAGTTAATTATTTAGTTCTAGATTAAAATTGAAATAAATGCTTAGTCAGTGGTGAATCTTATCATTTTTATGGGCTTTATTATTATTTTTTTTTCACCAGATTAAATGATACTCGTATGTAGATAGCGATTTTCGAAACAAACTTATTTAAGATAGTTGCTTGCACTATAGGCGATGCTTTTTCTACTAAATCCTAAATTGCTAATCAACTATACAAATGGGATCAGTCACTGAATGATGCAAGTGTCGTATAATGTCATGCAGAAAAGTGATGAATGATGGAATGTAACTCATTATTTATTTCACCCATTACGCATTTAATATCAGTTAACAGAACACTATGAAACTATCACGAATTGACTACGTAAGTTTGATGTTTATTCCCGAAAGTTGCGATGTACCTATGAACTGGCTTCACTCGATTTCTATGGCTTTACGGCCATCAGCACAAATATATACAACGGCGAATGTTTGACTGGACTCAAGTGTTCCTTTTTTCGTAGTTTCCTCATGTCTAAGGGCTGTGTAAAATAAAACCTAATTCTAGTGTAGAATGCAACGTGATATTTGGCTTATTTGTAATTATATTAAAATCAATAAGAAAACCCAGCGTAGTTGATCGAAGGTTGCGGAGGTTTTTCCATGTCGAAGACTAAAATATATATTAGTAACAGACATCAATCAGCCTTTCTATTTTTCTTTTTTTATTAACAGTTGAATTACATCTATGTATATAAAGCTATATATTTCTACTACGTATCTGCATTGCTATAGTGCCGCTTGTGGGTTTGGCTTGATTTGCGACCGTTACTACAATACCATTCTCGATAGCAAGGACAAGAGATTTGCATTTGAGTGATCCGATTATCTTTCCTTCGACCCCTTCTTCTAACTTTGGTTGGAATATGGGCTGTTTTTTTACCTGAATATTTGGATAAAAATAGGGCACATGCCTTTGTTGACAAAACCAATTGATTTCTCCACCATCGATTGCTAAACGCAAGATTTTCATTATTGTCGCTGGTATTTATCATTTATACTCGTGCTTCTCGAACTTCGTCCAAGAGTGCCATGCGTATGAAATATCGTGCATAACAAATCTTAAGTTTAATCGGGCTTTGTATGTCACAAAAATGATGAGAGGTTTAAAACCATCCCATGTTTACTTTGTCTGCGAAATCGTTATTGCAATTTCTTTAACGGTTAACGCCAAGACTTAAGCAACAAAGTTGTTTGAACTTCCGCTCGCATCCTGTTTCTACGTAGTACACATCTCTGACAAGTTTGCGGGTTTGGTAAAATGGCAACACAGATATTTAGCGTAAGCATGATTGATTCTTAATTATAGAGCCATCACGGATACAAAAAAAGCTCAGCTAAGGCTTTTTCAAATCGATGAAGACGATATGCAAATGTTTCAAAGCATTGTAATGTTCTATTATTATATCTAAACTTTGAATAGCGTTGAATGTCGACTTACATCCTACAAAACGTCTTTGCTTTTACACTGTCGAAGTACGAGTACAAAGCTCCCTTCAAACTTCACGTGGTATAAATGGTAGATGCATATAAAATGGATACTAAGGTACTAGAGTACATTGGGCATTTTTAATGGGTGCGAATTAAAGAGTGATTAAAGTCTCATTTTCTTCGATTCAAAATCGGACCCATGTCACAGGAGACGAAAACGTCTTAGCTGTACCAGACATCAGACTACTTGACGAACGAACCGGTGGCAACTAGTTAAGGACTGATCTGAAGAGCTTTAATGGCTGAAACCCAGGTAACTCAAGCCCTACATTACCAAACATTGGTTTGGTGACTCTATTTGGAGTTAGTGGGCAAGGCTCCGAGCATACAAAGTCCCGTATCGCTGCTTGCTGGAGGGTAACTAAAACAGTGATTGCAGCTATTTAAATCTAACACAGAGCAGTCGCGTCTGGATAACATCTGTTGGAAAATAAATTAGGACGGTGTCTTCTACACAAGACATCTTCTTGTACGAAAACACGCAACGATCTAGTTTCAGTTATTTCAGTTTCTTTCAGTTCTAAATGCACTACTAAATGCACACTACTACTGGCGAAAATATTGGCTTAACGCTGAGTACTAGGTATTAATGCTTTGAAGATGGAAGATATAGTCTTCAACCGCAAAGATTTGGGAATTCATTTCCAATTATCTAGGTCGACAAGGAGCAGTTTTAGATGCTAAAGTAAATTGGAAAGAGGACATCGAAGAGCGTATCAAAAGAGTAGGGTATTTCTATCCCTGTAAAAACTCGTTCAGCAATATCTGAAGCTTCAAACTGTTATATGAAAGTTGTGAGACTCACTTTACATACGACGCTTTACTCTTTTTTAAGGCCTTAAAAGGCCTATCAAAGTTCAACAAGATCCTGAGGCTAACCTATATTGGAATTTTAGAAACCTATAAAATAATATACAAAATGGCATGCTTTTTATGTAATATATTGTACAAACTGATTATTCTCAATCGTCTGAATTGTTGCTAGCGGCTTTTAGGCTGTGGGAGTAACTTCTGTGCCTCTATACATTCTAGCAGGAAACTCTATATGTATTTATGAGGCGGATGATCAACTCACCAACATTAAACAACTATCTACTTATCTACTGATGGCTCTTTAATGGATATCGTCGTGCATGCAAAAGTCTTCTGGAAAATCTATGAGTTAAGTCTTTGCACTAAAAATAGTTTGCTAAAAATGGGATTCGCCTTTGGAACGTAATAGGGGAATTCCAGCTCTAAGCTTATATTGTAATATCGACGTAAACATCTCTGCCTGTATGTTTGATGAGAGTTTCTTTTTCGACATAATAAAGCAATAGTTTTTAATTAATATTTAACAGACTTTAAAAAAAGTAATTATCTGTAATCAAGCACTTAAAATCCTATCTCCTACATTCATACGATTAAGCTCGTGATAGGTATACATAACACAGCCTATTACGTATTCAGCTTATCCATGTGTATACTTTATTTTATTTTTGTTAAAATAAAATAATAAAAATGCATCATCACAGCGCACGTTGAAAATTTCTATGACTAATTCAAAAATTAAATGCACAGTGCAACTCTGACTTTTTAAAAATGTATGGGTCTTACGATTGACTACGTCAATTTCTTCAGCTTCAACTCCAATGATGTAACGATGTAAGTAATCCACGCGTTTGATGTTCACTGATTTATGCACTAGCTTGTACAATAACTCTTAAGGTACTTTCCCGTTTTTGTTTTTTTGTTACTCGTATATATAGGTACTCTTAACAACAAGCTGCTTTCGTGTTTGATTGTAACGAACTAAGCGTGAAAAAATATATAAACAAAACTTTCACTAAAAAGACCCAGAAACAGAACTATGAGTACAAGTATGTGCACATGTAAATGTCTGTTTGTATCTTTTAGTAGCAGAGATCTACAAAAATAAAGACATTTTCCTGGTTTTTTTGCGTCGGTTTTCGTGTCGACTAAAATTGTTTGACCTTCAGATAGGGACGAGTACAAAATTTATCTGACAGCACAAAATCCACTTAAAAGCGATCGTGTATTCGTATTGTATATTATTCTGCTGATCAGAGATCACTCACGTTTTTTTTTCTTTTTTCTATACTGGTCTTATTTAATAAATAAAATTGCACTAGTTTTTCTACATCATGCAGATACAAATTCGACTAACACCCAGCACACACTAGCACCTAAACAAGCTGTTTATTTTTTATTTAACAATATATCTGTCATTTGTTTTAGTATAACAAATTCACAATTTGACAGTACTCTCGTGTTGATTTTTCTTTTTTTCTTATTAAGACTGTTTCAAGAGGTTTAAAGTCCACCGACAGTTGGTCTTTGAATGAGAAACCCGTTTAGAAATTTCATAACAAAGAAGCGAAAGCTTTTTTTAATTTTTCGTTTAATTCTTGTTTTTTTTTTTCTATTATTCGTATCTTGTATCTGATAGATCGACTGTGCTAGACGTTACAGCTCGGACAAGTGCGGATTTTATACTGAACGATTTGCACAAACGATATATGGCTAAATACTAAGTAAAGAAAAGTTTAAGAAACCGATTGGCCGGCACTTGGCGGCAGAGGTAATGGTTGTAGATGCTAGTGTGAACTGTGAACACCGGATAGAGGGAATGACTAAATCGCAACAACAAAATACCGCAGTGAATACCGTGTATACTATGTCTCTCAATGCGTGCTTCTGCACTTGCTCTATATTTGTTGTTTTGCTGAGCAATGTGGTTATATTCGATAGTATGTAGGAAAGACATAGCCGACTGCAAGAATCAGAACTATCTAAATACATTTACAAGTATGAATTCACACTCACATCTGTAAGTGGGTGGAAGGAATGAAAAAAAAGCAGAGAACAGAAAGCATGTTTTCAATGTATTTTAAACGACAACTAATACCTATACGAATACAGCGGGAAACGCGCGATCAATGAAGATATGGTGGAAAAAGCTTCCGGGGAATTCACGTACAACATTGGCTAGTAGCTAATAACGAACCACGCGAGCTTTACTTAACGCAAAAAAGAAATAATAAAAAAAATAAAAAAAAAAAATTGAAAAAAAAAAAAACTCGCGTAAATCAACTTGTAACGGGGTTAGCACTTATCAGCTGTTTACAAACACATGACTGGGTATTAGCAGAAATCAATCATTTCCATTTACTTTTCGACTTAACATTCAACTACGGTTATTTATTGTAAAAAAGTTAAAACTACTCATATTCTCTTTCTTGATTTAGCTTCTACAAAGTAACAAAAAACTTCATGGAGTTTTAAATAAATAAATTGTTGGCGCAAGACAACGGAATGTACCAAGGGTTAACCTCTTCTACTCACTGTGTTCTACGTCTTGTGAGTTTTGTGCACGACCTATGATATTTTTTCAACTTCGAATGACAGAGGATATAACTTTGCCATTGCACGCAATATGGGTAGTAGCGTTAGAAAAATAAATTATTTCTTCAGCTTGTCGGTGTTAAAAAATATTTGAACCCAGACTCCTTGCGAAGTAGTTAACAAATTTAACCACTGTTCTCTTTCAACATCAATATAAAGGGTATCCCACTAAAGATGACAATTTTAATTTGATGCCATTTTTACTGTTTTAACAGTCAAATCATCACAAATGTTTGCAAATTGAGTCAAATTTTTGAAATTAAAATGTTCCAAGCGTATCGGTACCAGGTGTACCGATATAAAGCGAGCGTCAAGATACAAATGTCTCGATAGGAAATATTTATTGTGAACGGGCCTTAATTTTTTTTTTTTTATTTGGTTGCTATGACACTTGTCAAACATATTTAGTATACATCAAGTCATTTAGCAAACAACATCATATTTTTTCATCGTGTTAAAAATGTCGAATTTTTAATCAGAAATGATGATTTGCGGAAGGCATTAATTTTTTGTTTTCATTTGAAGAAAAGTGCTGCAGAGTTGCATCTAATGCTTGTCGAGGCATATGGTGATCATGTTCTATCAGAAGCAATATGCAAAAGATGGTTTCAACGGTTCAGAGACAACGATTTTGATGTGAGAAATGAAGAACGTGAAAGACCACCAAAAAAGTTTGAAGACGCCTAGTTGCAAGCAATATTGGATGAAGATGACACTTTGAGTCAAAAACAAATGGCAGAAATGTTAAATGTTGCATAACAAACAATCCTTCCGAATTACATTTGTGTTCATCGATGGGACACGCTGAGCTGCATTTCGAATTCTACAAGCAAGTCGAAAATTGGGTGAATTTTTGGTTTGCTTCTAAAGACGAACCGTTTCTTTGGCACGGAATCCAATTGCCTAAAAGATGGAAAAATGTGTAGCTAGCAATGGAAAATACTTTGAATAAAATGTTTTTTAATTTCCCATTAAAAATTAGTGTTTTATTTTCACAAACAAAAACGCTCAACTTATACCGGTACATCTGGTATGTAAAAAGAATAACCGAAAAATTAAATTTCTGCAGTTCAACCATCGGCACGTATTCGTCTAGGACCTTCAGAAGAAAGTTAGTTTCAGTTTGGATTTCAGGTTGAATGAATTTTTTGACTATTTTTCTTCGAAGGCGCTGCCGGAAATGCCCGGTCTTCCAAACTAGGTCTTTAAAAACACATCGAATCAGAGAAAACGTTTTTTGTTTTCAGCCTTATGAAGTAACAAAATGACTCCATTAAGGACGGATTTACTCTCGTCGAATTTACATTTAATAGAGAAAAACAGGCCCTGAAATGAGCGACATATTCAATGATTTCTATCGACAATGCAATGTTTATTTGAATGCAGATTTGCCATTAGAGCCACATTTAAGAAAGAAGCCTTGCGTTTTCTTCATATGAACCCCTCACATAAAAAGAAGAACGATGACATCAAAGTCAGATTCTATGTGCTCCTGGACAAACAAACAAGTTTGTTTGGGTTTTCTAATAACGACTTGACAACTTTTTTTTTTTTTTAAATAAAAGGAAAACCATTTGAGATATTTCAAAAACTTTATTATTGGCTTGAAGTACAATCAAAACATTTATGAATGGAACTTGACTTCGTTCATATGGCCACCGCAGGCACGATTGTAGCGGTCGATTCGTTGGACATAATTTTCAACGACTTGGCTACACATTTCGGCCGAAACGGCCGCTATTTCGCATTCAATGTTGGCTCTGAGCTCTTCCAACGTCGTCGGCGTGTTGGCATAAACCAATGCCTTAACGTAGCCCCACAGAAAATAGTCAAGCGGCGTTAAATTGAACGAACGAGGCGGCCAATCGACTGGCCCATGTCTTGAGATAACACGCTCACCATACTTACTCTTCAATAAATCGATTGTAGCGTGTGCTGTGTGGCTTGTGGCACCATCCTGTTGAAACCACATGTCGTCCAAGTTCATATCTTCCAATTCGGGCCAAAAATAATCGGTGATCATGGAGCGATAACGCTGACCATTCATAGTAACGTGACGATCGTTATCGTCGACGAAAAAATATGGCCCAATAACGCCGCCGGCATGCAAACCGCACCAAACAATTATTTTTTGTGGATGAAGTGGTGATTCATGAAGCACATGAGGGTTTTCACCCGACCAATAACGCATATTTTGCTTATTGACGAACCCATTGAGCTAAAAATGAGCTTCATCACTGAAGATGATTTGCAGATTCCGAATATCTGTAGAAAATTTTTATAATTTGCAGTTTACTGAATAAATTGGCAGTGACAGTTAGTGAAAGAGTTCGTTCACAAATTAAATTCAGAGTTGTTCAGTCCCTATTGGAAAACTCTATATAAGGAACATTCCAGATAAATAAACCGTCAATCAGATTCCAATTGACACAATCCAATCAGTACCAATGGTGAACGGTATTGGTCAATGATAACTCAGTTTTTAGTGACTCAAATGGATGGTAGTAATACTAATTTGAAAGGCTCCAACAAAGAATTCTAAGAAGAAGTCGAACTAAGACACTAGCCGAACCCGAAGTCGATTACATTGTTGAAGTCGTCTGAGGAAAAGATCAACAAAATGCGGTCTTAATTATCTAAAGGACATAAAGGGGTTGATAAAAGAAAAAGAAGAAGTAAGCAATGGCAAGAAAGTCGTTCTCCACAGCATACATGTAGGTGTATGGTGTAACCTGCTAAAAAATACTAATAGACATGCTATCGGTTGGCAACTAAGTAATTGCCGATTTTTTCATATAAATAAAACGATTTAAATACAACGAATAAACATTAATCAATGACATATTTTCCATTTTGTTTGATAACCTTTTGGCATCTTTCTGCCAATTTCATAATTTCACGTTCGTAGAACTCCTGATCTTTATCGGCAAAAAATTAAAACAAGTGCGATATCACAGATCCATCATCATTGAAAGTTTTACCATCCAAAGAGTTTTACAAAACTCTATGGTGTTTGTAACATCAATTCCCAACCAAGCTCCAATAATTTTTGGAGTGAGCAAAGATTTACGGGCCTAACGTTGTCCTGGTAAAAAATAATACCTTTTCGATGGTTCAATTCTGGCCATTTTTCGTTGATCGCTGTATTTAATCTGTCCAGTTGTTGACAGTACACGTCCTAATTGATCGTTTGATTCCTTGAAAGCAGCTCAAAATGCACCTTTTTAATCCCACCAAATTGAGAGCAAACTCTTTTTTTTTTTTAGTGGAATCAGCTTTCGAATTTGATTATCAAGCCTGGGCTATGATCGCTTGGTCATAAGCACATCTGGTCGACCTGATTGTTGTTCATTTTTCAGTGAAAAATCGGTACAGAACCAGAACGAAATTTTACTAAACTAATTCCGGTACTGTCTTTCTTTTAAGGCTTCTTCATCATGCACATTACCTAACTTTTTAGCTGACAGCTAACAAAAGTCAAAAGGAAAAAAAAAAAATCATTGACAGAAGCCAATGATGGCCAAAGACATCTATGTGTGTAATTCGGCAATAACTTAGTTGTCAACCCAATAAAAAATGTGGAGCAGGCACTTAACTTGAAAGCTTTGACAGCAGAAAAACAATCCAATTATTCGCTTTAAAAAGTAGTGGTAAGCACTAAAAGACTTAAAACTTCTTCGTCACCAGTCAAAAAAATAAAAATAACGAATGAGCGAACAGGGATAAAGGGAAAGTGGACATTTGTACTACCCATCTGGAAGAACCCTTAGCGTTCAACGAAACCAAAACTTTTCAACTAAACTTTACTTACAGAAAAACGAGCAGGCTGCTTACCTTCATAAGCTCGGTCTGTGTTTCATTCGCAAACGAGCGTAAATACCTCAGAATGACATTCCACAAAAAGTTAAAATACAAGTCGCACGTGAACAAGAAACGTAAATAACTCGAAAACAAATACAGAGAAATGTACTGGTTACTTGAAAAATATTCCAAGCCTAGCACTGAGAACAAGCCGCTATTATACAAGCAAACGACATCGACTTAGGACCTATAATATACAATTCTGGGGTTGTACTAAGAGAGATTGTCCATGCAGCCTGAAACAATGTTATTGTTGCACAAGGCACTGCCGTATAATATGACTTCACGCCCGTGTTTTTTGTAAGTCCAAAGTTTAGGTCAATAAGTTTACGACCACTTAAGTCTTAAAGGTCGAGATTATTTGGCATTTGGCGCCGATGATTTGGCATCTTAGCAGTAAGATAGTTCTTATTGGTTATTACGTATACTATTATATACATAAAGCAGTGTAAATTTTACGAGATACCACGGTTGCCTTAACACGTATTTTGATTTTAAGGAACAAACATTTGATAAATTACAGAAAACGGTTCGACCGGATAAACAGGGAATTATGAACATTATGAAGGTCTTAGAAATAGAAACTATCTTGCCCATCATGCCTATCGCTAGATTAGACTTTGGTTTCAATTTTCAGTATTGCTAGGAAAACAGCAGTTCTGCTGATCTTAGATAAGTTTTTGGGTGTTGAGATGTTTCCGAAGAACGCAGTGCCTACTGATAAGCGTGTATCACACCCGGCTTATTCACAGTTAAGTACATATCTTACTGACCTAATCGGCTAAAATATATGTCTAAGAGGCTATAACAAAATGACCTAAAATGACTAAAAGAATCATTTTTCTAAAGCTTTAAACGGCGATGACAACGAACATAATGCTGCCAGGCAAGACGCGCCATTTAATCTGGCCGAAGACCATAAAAACTTCCTTACACTCACCAAATCGAAAGTAGGCAGTACTTAACAATTTTATTGCCCCCAAGGTCCTTGCTCTCGTATTATATAAACATCTAAAGCCGATCGTTAGCATTCTAATATGTATTAAGTTGTACCATATGAGATGTCCGATTTCAGTTCGCAAAAAGAAGCTCTCGAGTAAACGATACGTGTGTTTGACGTGTGAGACTTTCACGGTTTGTTAAAAGTACAGTAATTTTTTCTATGAATTGTTTATCATGCTGTTCATCGCTCAAACTTGGACTCTCTTCCTTTATGAATTTAAACTGAGATATAATGCGTCTCTGGCAGAGAAAAACGTTAATGACACATTTAAGGATGTTGTGGCAAACGCACGCAACATTCAGCATGGTTTGCTCGGGAGATTTCAGTCTCGAAAACGAACCCCGTAGGAAACCAGAAACGGTAATTGACGATAATGCTCTAAAAGCAACGGCAGATGCAGACCCAATAAAAACGGTGCGGGATATTGCATAGAGCAAGGGAGTATCTTATATGACAATAAGTCGATGCCTCTCTCTAATAGGAAAAGTAAACAGACTCGAAAAGCGAGTGGTCTATGAACTAACCGAGGCACAAAAACTACGCCGCTTAAAAATTTGTGTATCGCTGAGCTTATGGCACTAAAATGAACCGTTTTTGCACCGTATAACCAACCACGTGTGACGAAAAGTTGATTTTGTATGACAATCGTAAAAGATTTGGGCAGTGGTTGGATTCAGAAGAATAACCAAAACACACCTCCAATCTTAATCTTCACCCAGAGAAGGTTATGGTGACAGTCTGATGGACATCGAAAGGATCAATTCACTTTTCATTCCTTCAACCAGGGGAATCTGCAACAATGCAGATTGTTGCAGGCTGAAAAGCAATCTGCGTTGGCATTCATTGTCCAATCCCATTGCATAACAATGGAAGACATCATACAACACGCGCAACAATGTTAAAAGTGCTACAGTCGGGATTTGAAATTCCTATTCTTTCGATAAAGAGGTATAGATACTGCTTAGAACATGTCGTTCTCGTCTGGGTTCACGGAATATGGAAGCGGTGGTACAATCAGGAGCTATACCGGCTCTACAGCGACATGGACAGGCCGCATCTTTTGGGTGATTCATCGTGGGTTTGATTTTCAATAGGCTTTTTTGACAATTCACAAGTGATTCCTATCAAACTGCTTTGTCATTTTTGTTCAGTATCGTTTGGCGAGTTGTCATGGAAAGACTCATACCACACAACAGCGTCTCCAAATTGTTCAGCTGTATTACGAAAATCAGCTTTCTGTGAAAAATGTTTTTCGTGCGATTCGAGGAACTTACGGTGCACATAATCGACCTACTGAAACCACTATTGCCAATACTATTCGCAAATTTGAGTCCCAGTTTACGTTAGTGGATAATACTCGACCGGTTAGACCACACCCAGCACGTAGTGAAGAGACTATAGCAGCTGTAGTTGAGAGTGTACGCGAAGACCGTGAATCGATTCGTCGTCGTTTTCAGCAGCTTGGTTTGGCGTATTTTACGTGAGGATCTCGGCCAAAATTCAACTTGTGCAAGAATTGAAGCAAGGTGACTTGAATTTGCGTCATATTATCATTGAATGGGCTCTGTAAAAACTCAATGAAAATCCGGTATTTTATCGTGAAATTTGGTTCAGTGATGAAGTCCATTTCTAAGTCAATGGATACGTTAATAAACAAAATTGCCGTATTTGGGCTGATGAGCAACCCGAAAAGTACCAAGAGCTACCATTACATCCATTAAAAAACAACGGTATGGTGTGGTTTATGGGCTGGTGGAATCATTGGTCCATATTTCTTCAAAAATGAGGCAAACCAGAATGTTACCTTCAATGGTAACCGTTATCGCGCCATGTTACCGGACTATGTGGTTCCTGAAATTCAAGCATATAGTCAAAGACTTGTTGAGAAATCATTTTGGTGAACAATTAATTTTACGTTTTGCTACGGTAAATTGGCCGCCTAGATCGTGCGATATCACACCTTTGGACTATTTTCTCTGGGGATATGTAAAGTCTCAGGTCTTCAGAAATAAGCTACTTTGACACTTTGGAAGCCAACATTACTCGTGTTATCCGCGAGATACCAGTCGCTATGCTCGAACGAATCGTGACCAATATTTTCAAAAAGTAAATGCCATGAATTGTTCTTTTAACCGATAATAAAAATTTTAAGTTCACCTTCAAAATTATGTGTTTTATTTTACATTATATATCAAACCTCACGATGAATAAAATGATTAGGCCATTTAAAGCGTATGATCTTGAGATAAGCTATTTGAAATATGAAATTCACATATGCGAAAAGAATTCTGTCGCGCTCTATTTAACTGACGTTTTTGTTGTCAGCAGTTACGAGTAAAATGGGTCATATTGATAAGCATGAATCTTCGCGACTATTTACTGAAGATCTAAAACAAAAAAGCTTAAATGAAAATATTTGATCCATTCTGTTGTGTGCTAAAGGTTATCTTATATAATTATTTCAAGAACAGCTGAGTTAACATTTGCGATTATTTGTTCATGTATGGTTGCGTGTCACATTAAAAGCTGTGTGTTTTACATTTTTTGTCACTGAAAATCAGAAATGCGTGTATGATCATACATTTTGTAATAGAAAATTGCATTTTCACGCCTTGCCTTAGACAAAGTTTTGTATATGTATTGTACCTTCCCGATATCTAAATGGGTTTCGTAGTTAGTTTAGTCATATATAATAGTTGGCTTTTACAGATGCAAAATGGGATTTTTAGTAATTTTGTGTACAGTACTATGAACATAAACCCATTAAAGACGTGTAATTTCAAATGAAACGAAAGCCGCTGCGAAAACAGAAATTCTCATCACAGGAGATGAACATCTCACAAGAATGTACATATGTCCTGCATTATCTGGAAAGAATTGACACTGAATCATACTATATAAAAGAAACTACTTACTCTTACTTACTCGCAGTCGCTAGAACGTAGAAAAACCGAAAGCTTTGCACCGCGTTGCCGGTACGCGAAGAACGTTCACTGACGAATTCTTCAATATATCCTGACGAAAAAGTCATGACCGATTATATGATGCTCGGTTATCAAGAAAAGCGCAAGAACTCATTCCGAATGACCATTGTGCATCAGTAATGGTATGATGGGAAATAAGCTGCGGCGCTATTACCGACTTTAATTTTTGCGAAAAAAAAAAAAAACAATGTGAGGCCCTTAATATGGCATGCCCTGCTCTAAGAGATACCGAAATATTGAGTCTTTAAAACGATCCTAAGTCAGAGCAATGAATAGTTTTTCCACGCATGTGTTGCATCCTGCGATCGATGATTGACCAGAACGTCTCAGTCGTGCTAGACCTCAAATGGCGGCCATATGAATTATGCATTTTACGATTTGTAGCTATTGAGTGACTCAATATAATAAAATAAAAACAGTTGAAAAATATTTAACCGTTTTTATTTATTATTAAATTTTTCTTCGTACCAGCATTTACGGCTGGACTAGGTATAGTAATAGTTGTATTCGTCTATGCTTTTATTGACACAAACCCAGGAAATTGCTTCCAACGTACCTCATTTTTCCCATCATTTAAATCCCAAACACCCAAACAAGGTCGTTTTCCATATATATTTTCAAAAAAAAAAAATTAATTAACACGAAACTTCTATAACACGTGTATTTCATGATCTATGCAGCATCATGAACTAAATATTTCCCACAGTACAAACCATGAAGACAATGACACGCGTCTGATAGTTTTGCTGCTAAACACATCTATTTTAATTTTCACATATTCAAAATAAAATTTTTGAAATTTTCCTTTTCTACAAAAAAACGAATCTCTGGCGACTTTTCAAAATTAAACAGGAAACATAAAACGTAGGCAAATAAATTTATTGTTTTGTATTTGGATATACTATATATGTAGGTACATTAACATTAAGATACTCATACGAACGTACTTTAATAAACGAAACAGGCGTGTGGATGCTTGATTTTAGATGTTTTACGAGCGAAATTAGCTTACAATTTTTAAACATACTTCAACATACATTCATATATTCGGAACTTGGTATCTGGTATTTAAGTTTTGTGCTTTTTGTAAAACCAAACAAAAATTAAGTAGTAAGATAACTTTATAGTGATTGATTTAGTTATATTAAAATGGTCAACCTAGAAAACTAGACGATAAAAGTGAAACTTCATGAAGCTCGATAAACTGTTCATGTGATAATGCTCACCCTAGGTTACAAATATTGGGTCTATAACTTAATTCGGTTTGCTAAGATATGGCGTAACTTGTATTATTCTATTGTTATTATTCAATTGGAACATGCGTTGGAAAGCTACTGTCATTGTACGTCATTTCAGTATATGTCATTAATTTGAAGCGTAAACAACAATAATTTTTTTTTCACTCAAATATGTCGAACTTTGTGCCTGATAAAGTGCTTTTGCGGGGAGTTGACTTCATTATTTTAATATAAAGAAAACTGATGCCGAAAGTCATCGTATTTTGGTGGAAGTTTATGGTAAACATGCGCTAACTGAGCGAACGTGTCAAAAGTGGTTTTCACGATTTAAAAGTGGTGATTTTGGCTTGGAAGACGATTAACGTCCTGGGCAGCCAAAAAAGTTTGAAGATGAAGAACTGGAAGCATTACTCTATGAATATTGTTGCCAAACACAAGAAGAGCTCGCAGAATCTTTGGGTGTCACTCAAGCAGACATTTCAAAACGTTTAAAAGCAGCTGGATATATTCAAAAGCGAGGAAATTGGGTTCCACATGAACTCAAGCCGAGAGACGTCGAAAGGCGGTTTTGGGTGTCCGAAATGCAGCTGGAACGCCACAAAAGGAAGTCATTTTTGCATCGGATTGTTACTGGTGATTAAAAATAGATCCATTACGACAAGCGCAAAAAATCATATGTGAAACCCGGCCAACCAGCCAAATCAACGGCAAAGCTGAATATCTATGGCGCGAAGGTAATCCTCTGTATTTGGTGGGATCAGTTGGGTGTGCTGTATTATGAGCTGCTAAAACCGGGTGAAACCATAAATGGACAACACTACCGAACACAATTAATCCACATGAAGAGAGCAGTAGCCGAAAAACGCCCGGAATATGCGATCAGACACGAGGCAATAATTTTCCATCATGACAACGCTCGGCCCCACGTTGCTATTCCGTTTGGGAACTATTTGAAAAACAGTGGATGGGAAGTTTAACCCCACCCGCCTTATAGCCCAGACCTTGCCCCTTCTGACTACCATTTGTTCCAGTCGATGTAGAACGCCCTCACTGAAATACGGTTCACATCAGAGCAGAATATCAAAAATTTACTTGTTTCATTCTTGGCTGCCAAGCCGGCGCAGTTCTTTTGGGATGGGATCCACAAATTGCCAGAAAGATGGGAAAAAGTCATAGCTTCAGATAGGCAATACTTTGAATAATACTATTGTATATGGTTTTCTTAAATAAACGTTCAAATTTTGAAAAAAAAAACCGCACGAATTAAAATATATACCCAATATTTAAAAAAAAAAATTTCCTTGTTAAAGAAGTTATTTTTCATTAATAAGAAATTTTTTGTGGAGTATTTCTCACTTCTTTATAATTTCAAATACAAGTTTATTCATCTAAATCTACAGGGGTCACCCTGTATTCGAACTGCAACTTTTTAAAATGCTATAATTTTTTTACTTTTTGATAAATTTTATTGTGCAAAGCAAAAAAATGTTGGAAAATACATCAATTTTCAAATTGTATCAGTAGTTTTCAATATGTACACCTTTTACGCAAATAATGTCCTTGAAACGGCTGAAGAAAGCATCGCACGCTACACGCAAGGGGCTCTGCGGTATTTTGGCCCATTCCCGGTGAAGTGCTTGTTTGAGGTGGTCCAAACTTTGGTATTTTTTAGTGCCAACCTTCGCCTACAAAATACCCCAGACAGAGAAATCCAACGGATTTGCATCCGGAGAATTTGCAATCCATTGTGTGGAGGAAATGAAGTGTGGAACTTTGCTTATTAACCAATCTTGGTTGACGCGCGCTTTGTGAGACGGTGCCGAGTCTTGTTGAAATGTCCACGGTCTCTGACCGAAATGATTGTTTGCCGAAGGCTTCAATACTGCCTCTAAGACAGTTTCACGGTATACGATCGCATTAATATTGACGCCACGGTCGAAAAATACTAGCGGAGAGCGACCATCGGCGGTTATGGCGGCCCAAACCATCACCATCGGTGCTGCCTGCTTTCTGGTGGCCGTCCGAAGGTGTAAATTTTCGAAGGACCTCTCTGGCAATTAAACTCGATCATTTTGTTTGTTGACATATTGCTCGATAACAAATGGCGACTCATCGGAAAAAAACAAATTCGGCAACTCACCACTTTCGTGCAAGCGTAGCAACTCCTTCGCTATTTCGACTCTAACTTTTTTCTGTTGCGCTGTAAGATCGTGTGCTTTTTGGAACTTCAATGGTTTGAGCCCAAGCCCCGGATGTGTTGCATCCGTCTCAACGATATGTTAAGCTCACGAGCCATTTTTCTCCCACTTCGACGCGGATTTCGCTCAATTCGAGCCTTCACTTTCCGAACCATTTCTGCCGATGCTGCTGTTTTTTAATGACCACCAGTATCACGGTAACGAGCTCTGGTTCGAGACAACAATGATTTATTCACGTTGAGGTGCTGGAGGTCTCTAACGATAGCTAGTGTGGTGGTTTTTTGAATTCCATCGCGGATAAAAAATTTTGAACACAACTGAGACGCAAATCGTTTAAAAGGCTTGTAAATAATAAAATTATCTGTCATGTGTCAAAATTTGAGCTCACAGTAATGAATGGTTTGGGAATTATAGCAGTCTGAAGTTGGTTGCAGTTCGATTCAGTCAGGGTGTATATTGTCCCCTTCATTCGGTTTTCGGCTACTCGGTTTTCCATTACGAGTACTTCCTCTCGGCTGCTGAAACGCGTTCCCCGTAGTGGTTTTTTTTTATAACTCGATTGAACAGAAAAAAGTCACAGGGAGCCAAATCAGGTGAATTCGGTGGATGTTGGATGGTATTTGTTGCATTTTTCGTCAAAAAATTACGAACAGAATCCACGAGTTTTCTGCCCACAATTCTGGTCTCTTTTGTTTCATAACGCCCAAATAATACTCTTTCTTTACTGTCTGGCCTTCTGCCAAAAATTCATGATGGACTACACCGTTGTAATCCATGAAAACCGTGAGCATTGCCTTCTTTTTTGACTGAAAACGACGTGGTTTTTTTGGTCTCAGCTCATTTGGTGAACACCATTCACTTGCCTGATGTCTGGATTGCGTGTCGTACTCATAAACCCACGTCTCGTCTCCAGTAATGATCCTTTTGATAAATGTGGGATCGGATTCAGCCTCGCAAGTCATCTCTTTTGCGACGTCTCTTTTTTGCATGAAATTGAGGTCTTTTGGCACACGACGGAAACCCAAATCATTAACCAAAATGTCTTGAACGGATCCATAGGCAATGTTCAAGAGCTCCGCTATCTCTCTGATGGTTAATTTGCGGTTATTGACTAAATTTCTTTTACTTCATCAATTTTTTCTCAAAATTTAATACAAGTTCACTGTTGCAAATTTAAATCCATTTCTAAAATTGTAGAAATTCGCCAACACAAAAAAAAAAAAAAAAAAAAAAAACAGAACTCAAATCGGAATAATGGGAGCGCCACCCTTTTGGATCAAGGTATACGATTAATGTAACCGGTAACGAAAATTCACAATTTTAACTGCATATTTAAATTCATCTTGCTTATTTCTTTTCCATGACGTCAGACTCTGGAATTTACTACCAATCGCAATGAAACAAATTTAAAAAATAAATCTTTTTAAACATATTTCTTCGCAGCATTTGTCCATCCTTTCACTTCCTTTTTTAATTTTCTTTAATTATTCTCTTCCTATCACGTACTTCATCATCATGATATAACGCAAAATTAATCATCCAATTTTGTTTTTGAATTACTTTTTTAATAAACAAAAACAAAAAAAAAAATGATTATGAGGAATGGAAATCTTATTTGGACCTTTACAATTATTTCTGTTAAGTGGAAACGATGATATCCGCCAGTGTTGATACACATCAATAACTGTTCGCATTCCTGTCAAATATTCTCCTTAAGAGCTGCGATTGTCTAAGGCTTGTTGGCCATGCCCAATCCCCAAAACGGGAGATTATGCGACCAGAAAACGCTTCTTTCACAATATTCATTGTAGCACGTGCACTGTCTTGTTGAAACCACATGTTCACTTAGCCCCTGTAACGTTCGCCAGTAACAGTGACCGTATTGCCGATGGCGTCCTCAAAAAAACACGTCCCAATCACTCCTCCCACACATAGCTTTAAATGGATGTAATTTCTCTTCGTGCATCACATGCGGTTTTTTATTGCTCCAGATACGATGATTTTGCATATTGACGTAATGCGCCTCGTCGCTAGTGATGATTTTCGACACAAAATATTCCCCTTCGTTGTTGAGATCGATGATGGCTTTACAGTAATTCAAACTCGATTGACGTTGTCTGATGCACTGTTTGCACTTCGTACGGGAACATGTGTCCGTCTGGTGATGCCCAACTGCCCAACTGAACGACCAGTCCGGTGGCGGCTACGCCCTGCATGGTCTTCCTGTAGCTCCACTCTGTTCGAGTTGAGTAGCTTAGCGCTGGACTGTTTGCCCAGTTTGCCCAGAGTGATTAATTTTGCTCCACCTTGTATAATCTGATATATTAGTAAATATCTGTAAAGGAATGATATATCTTGTATGTACCTTACGTCTTACTTGTACTGAATAAACTGATGACACGCACTTGCGATACTCTACAACATAACTAATTTCCTTATGTAAATTCTCATGAGAACTCGCCATACATGAATCGCCAGCAATGGAACTATGTACGTATTCTTAAGTCTATAGTATAGACACGAGATGGAGCGGCGATATCCCGCGTGAGTTATGGAAAGGGTGATTCATCGTTAGGTTTGATTTATAATGTAAAATAAATCACATAAATTTGAAAGTGAACTTAAAATTTTTACTATCGGTTAAAAGAACAATTCATGGCATTTACTTTTTGAAAATGATATCATGTAAATGTTGGTCACGACTACGTTTGACGTGGTCCATTCGGAAGGTGCAATTTTGGGCGATTCCTTCGAGCATAGCGACTGGTATCTCGCGGATAACAAGAATCATATTGGCTTCCAAAGCGTCAATCGTAGCTGGCTTATTCCTGAAGACCTGAGACTTTACATATCCCCAGAAAAAAGGTGTGATATCGCACGATCTAGGCGGCCAATTTACCGTAGCAAGACGTGAAATTAATTGTTCACCAAAATGATTTCTCAACAAGTCCATTGTTTCACGCGCTGTATGGCTCGTGGCGCGGTCTTGTTAAAATCAGGGTTCACCGAAACCATGTGCTTGAACTTTAGGAAACACATAGTCCGTTAACATGGCGCGATAACGCTTACCATTGACGGTAACATTCTAATTTGCCTCATTTTTGAAGAAATATGGACCAATGATTCCACCAGCCCATAAAACACACCATACCGTTGTTTTTTAATGGATGTAATGGTAGCTCTTGGTACTTTTCGGGTTGCTCATCAGCCTAAATACGGCAATTTTGTTTATTAACGTATCCATTGACTTAGAAATGGACTTCACCACTGAACCAAATTTCACGATAAAATATCGGATTTTCATTGAGTTTTTCCAGAGCCCATTCAATGATAATATGACGCAAATTCAAGTCGCCTTGCTTCAATTCTTGCACAAGTTGAATTTTGTACGATTTCAGGCCGAGATCCTCACGTAAAATACGCCAAGCTGTCGAATACGCCAAACCAAGCTGCTGAAAACGACGACGAATCGATTCACGGTCTTCGCGTACACTCTCAACTACAGCTGCTATAGTCTCTTCACTACGTGCTGGGTGTGGTCTAACCGGTCGAGTATCATCCACTAACGTAAACTGGGACTCAAATTTGCGAATAGTATTGGCAATAGTGGTTTCAGTAGGTCGATTATGCGCACCGTAAGTTCCTCGAATCGCACGAAAAACATTTCTCACAGAAAGCTGATTTTCGTAATACAGCTGAACAATTTGGAAAGGCTGTAGTGGTGTGAGTCTTTCGATGATGACTTGCCAAACGATACTGAACAAAAATGAGTCACGCGTGATCTGTCAAAAAAGCCTTTTGAAAATCAAACCTCATGATGAATCACCCCTTATTTGTTCAGCACTTACAAATAAAACATGACTTATTTGATTGACTTGCCACGAGTATCTTAAAATAGCTTAACTTAGCTATTGTCGTCAACCGATATCGCTGAGTAATTCTGTTGCTGGGGTGTTATATCCTTCTTATTTTCTTGGCGTTACAAACAAAAGCCAAGCCAAGCTAAATTTTGTTTTTAGCTGAAGTTTTCCGTTGTGCTTATGATGCTTTTGGTGTCACGCTATACACGCAACTCCCGCATTGTATCCTTACCCACGACACTTCCTTTACCGATTATGGCTCATTTCGTACGAGCTGGTGCCCCACCATGTGCGTTACGCCCTCTCTATCTGTTTCCTACTCCGAGCCTGTCGCCTTTTCGTTCTTCTCCCATGCTGTCTCAACACGTGCGCTACCCACTCCCGTTTCATGTCGCTTTTTCGTTTTATTTAATTTTTAGCATTCGCAACGAGATGGGTGTTAACGTGAGTTTGAAGTAGAAACACTTTATTGGCTACATAGAAGCACTATTGGTGGAAATAATGATACAACATCTTGAAGCAACGAACTCTTTGTCCTTGTTGGATAATATTATTGTCATTTATAAGTACATATTATTGTACGGTTTTAAATGCCATTTAGGGATTAAGGATTCGTCTAACTTCATTCTGCTTTTTCGTTTCATCGGAGCTCGGAATTACTGCCCAACGAGCGACAAAAAGTTTCACTTCAAAGAAGCCTGACAGAAAAAGGACAGCAGGAAAGCCGCTGACCTGTTCTGCCGGTGACCTAGAGGGTGATGCTATCTGCAGATATACTCATATGAAACCCAATAGTGAATAGAAGTTTTAACCGAGGACGCAGGCAGACCTAACGTAGATTTGGATCCTGAAAAACTCTGCTCTGAGCCTTGCTTATCAAGTTCATCGGCGATTTGATTGCCCCTGATTCTTTTGTGACCAGAAACTCAGTCAAGACTCAATGAATTTACCCTTCTAACTCTGTTCAGTAAAGTCTTGCCCTCTCAAAAATTGTCTAAAAAAATCACACTTATAGGTCCGAAGCTCTTGGCGATCGTGTAGTCCTCTTTCTTGATTTTCGGTATAAAGACTTCTCTCACTATTCCCCAGGGTTTCGCAGTGAACTTTCTCTTCAGAGTTACCAGTAGCTGGTCTTTATCTTTTTGTAACAGAACAGGCGACTTGGAGCCATAGAAGGAAAAAAACACCATATTTGGTGGTTTCATCCGTTACTACAACCAGCTACGGCGTGTTGTATTGTTTAGTTCACTAGCAGCTCTTTACTATGAGTTGCTCCTGATTAGGTTACCTGGGAAGTGAGTGATAACCATGAAGCTCCTGTTTTCGACTCAGTGTTGGTGCTATCAGATATTCTGAGTGATTCCAGCCTGGTTGATTATCACCTTTTGAGGATTTTGACCACCATACTGGTTTCACTAAGAGTTTCGATCGTTTTGCAAAGGTCTTTATAAGAGGCACTCTTCGAATTCTGAATTAGGTATCCTATTCTTAGGTTATTTTTGCTTCGATTTATAAAAGGTTCAGTCTTCCTTCAAATTAATCTTAAGTGACTTGTCGCTGCAGATCTGCGTTCCAAAGAACGGGCAATTTAGAGGATTATTTTCTAGCTAGTGAGGGTACCGGTTAGGTTTTGAATACAGCTCCCTCTAGATTTTGTTTCGTCCTGAGTTTAAATAAAACACTGTCGGACTTGCCGGGCTCCTCAGATTCTGAATTCGATGTAACTATTGTCTAATATGGAGACCTCCGATAGTATCATGCTTTCCAGCCGATAATCTCCATAGTATACCTGTTGCAGCTTATGAAGTCTTATCTTCCTGTCCATCACAGTATTCAATGAGTTCGGCTACAGCCTTAATAATATGTATCACACAAGATAACAGATTTTCAAATTATTCTTAGACGCATGCTTCTACGGATGGATGGATATGGATGCGGTAAAATACTTTGATGAGATTTAACGTTAAATGGTTCTAATCGCATCTTCCTGATCGGTTTCATATTTAAAAGAGTTACCCGAACGGCATTTTGAAAATCGCCTTTTAAATGTTCGAGTTGGAGTAAATGCTGCTTTTCCAAACGCGCTACATAATATTTTTTCTGTCTGCACAGCGTTACCGCTTTTTTGAAATTTATAGCGTATATACAAGAGTACATTTATTCATTCATATTAAGGGTTTGAAAGCGAAATTTTACTTACCCAAACCAGTTTTAAAGACGTCAGCTTATTTACTTTTTTTTAGATCTTAATACTAAATTGTGAGTATTTTTAATGGAAAATGTGTTGCAAAGATACCATACTCGTTATCACAATACCAATTATAGACCAAGAACATGATTTGAAGTTAGTATAACCTTGGATGGTTAAGATTTAATCGGAATTGGATACAAAGTCAGGGATTTACCACGCATTTAGAAAATAATTGATCCATATTCAAAACGGTGATATGTACAACCACACCGTTGCTAAATCTCAAAAATTAAATTTGTTTTTAACAAAAAATTTTTAATTAAGACTGCACTGAATTTGTTTAAAAGATTCCTGCTGTATAACTCGTGGAAGAATATGTTTTCGGCAAAAGAAGATTTTGTGATTTTGTTGATAATTGTAGAAAAGCTTTCTCTTTTCAACTTTAATGCGATGACGGTAATATGACGACAGATGATGAAGAATACTTTGTTAAAAAAATAAAAACTCTATCGATAAGGACAACAAACTTGTCATGTTCTCCGGCGAATGGAGGGTAGGTGGTTGGCCGTGGCTCAATTGGTAGTGGACTGGCTTTTAAATCTGATGGTTCGGTATTTGAATCTCAACCTCTCTCGAAAAACATTCGTTTTCTTTTCATTCAACATTTTTTTTAAAACAGCGTCGACAAAATTATATAAGACTTTCCACGATCGACAAAATAAATGATTAACAAATCGAAAAAAAAAAAAAAACGTGAAGACTAAACATTTTATCAATACCAAAAATCGATGTTTTGAGTTATAGATGCAGCACGACCTGTCGATTATCTGACAAATAGGTAACAACACACATCTCTGGGATGTACCATAAAGAGGACTATACTTCTCAAATAACACATGGGCTGAAAAGTCAGTGCCGTTTTATAGTAAAACACAAAATTTTTGCAAAACTCAACTTTATTTATCAATATAGTTGCCTTCGAGGGCGACACACTGATTGAAACGATTTTTCAATCTTTCGATACCAGTACGATTTCGGTTTAGCCTCAAAATAGGCCTCTGTTTCGGCGATTCGTAGCCGAATTCATTCAATTTTACCATCGTTTTCATCGACTTGTGACAAGGTGCATTGCCTTGATGAAACAACACTTTCTTTTTCTTCAAATGCGGCCGTTTTTCTGCGATTTCGTCCTTCAAACGCTCCAACAACGCAATGTAATAGTAGCTTTTGATGGTCTGTCCCTTTTGGAGATAGTCGATGAAAATTATTCCATGTGTATACCAAAACACGGATGCCATAACCTTGCCAGCCGACTGTTGAGTTTTTGGTCGTTTTGGACGAGATTCGTCGCCTGCTTGCCACTCAGTTGACTGCCGACTTGACTCTGGAGTGAAGTGATGGAGCCAAGTTTCATCCATTATCACATACCGATGCAAAACTTCGGCTTTATTGCGGTTGAACAGCTTTAAACACTCCTCTGAATCATCAACACGTTATTGTTTTTGGTCGACTGTGAGCAAACGCGGCACCCACTTTGAACAGAACTTTCGTATGTCCAAGTATTTGTGAATGATATATCCAACACTCTCTTTTGATATCTTCAGAGCCTCAGCTATCTCGATCAACTTCACTTTACGGTCATTCGTAATCATTTTGTGGACTTTTTTGATGTTTTCATCTGAAACAGCCTCTTTTGGACGTCCACTACAAGCATCAACTTCGGTGCTTGTATGAACACTTTTAAATTTTTCAATTCACTTGCGAATGGTTCGTTCGGCCGGTGCAGAGTCCAGGTAACACTTATCAAGCCATTTCTTTACATCGGCTACACTTTTTCCCATCAAAAAGCAATGATAAATCAACACACGAAATTGCTTTGAATCCATTTTTTTTTTCGCAATAACAAAAGTTGTTTCATTCACAACGCTATATTTCGAGAACTAATCCCCCGACAGCTGTCAAATTTATACACGTATCTTTTGAAGGTTGGTACTAACTGAAAATGGTATGGATTTAATTCAAGTGGTGCCCTCTCTTAGAAACGGACTTTTCAGCCCATATATTACACATTAAATCGAATACACCCATCAAGGATGTCAGTATGAGGACTATTACAGAGCTGAAAATGTCAAGTATTTTAGTTACATACGAGTACGTACTCGCATTTCAAATGAAACAACAACGCATGAACTTGATTAAACACATGTAAGGACGAAGAATATATCGGGTTAGAAGCCCGAATTATTGGCTACTCTTATAAAAATTGTTAAAAAGAATTTTTTTTAAAAAATTTAGTAAATCAAAACATAAATACAGTAAAAAAAATAAAATAAAAATAAAAATAAAACAAAACCAAATAAATTAATATAATGTAAATGCACAGATATATTTCATTTCTTTTCTTCTTCACAAGTATTTCTTTTTTTTCATAAAAAAAAAACAAACAAAAAATTATAATATATACTTTTTTTTTTAATTTATGAAACTTTGTATAATTTATTATTAACTCAAATACAACCATCTACTTTGTAAAACAAAAAATGAAAAACTTTTTATCTTTCGTACTCGGCGATCTCCCCGACCATTTAGTTAAAATAACGATTAGTTTTTCGACTTTCTACGTCTAGCGTCTGTTATAGCACCCCAAAGTTCAATTATAAAATCATCTGTAAATCCAAATGATTCTAGATCTGAGGTATCGATTGCCTCCGCAAAGTCCATGGAATTTGTTTTATTTGCACCGAGATCCCAGATTTGTGTTGCCAATTCCGCATCATTAATTCCCATAAAGGATTCCAATAAATTGTTGATGGCTTCGATACCACATTGCGTTGAATCGTCGAATTTCTCCTCAATCTCAACATTGCCATTTGCTTTAAATCGTAATGTTTCCCTGCCACTACCGTAGCCTTTGCCCGGCGTTTTAGGTTGTGATCTTGGGCCTATACCTTGGAATCCGCTCTTCATAGGTTCCACCAACCGGATGGTAAATGTGGCACCGGTAGGGATTTCCTTTAAAAGTCTCGCCACTTCGTAGTGACGCTTACCCACCATATCTACACCGTCAAGTTTTTCTATATGATCACCAATGGAAATATGTTTGATGCGATCGATGACACTATCCTCTTTGATTCGCTTAATAAATGCATAGCCAGCGCCATTATCTGTGATCGTTAAGCCAAGAGCATCTTCTGATTTGATGATCTCAATTTCTTTCGGTCTACCCTTTCGGTGTGCAAAAATAAAGTCGTCCAGACCGATCTGTCCGCCCAGTAATTTTGTCATGTCGACTTTATGGGAATTCAATGTACAGAATAGAATATCATCGAAAGGGATGTCATAGCATTCGGCGATTTTTTTATACAATTCTCGGACGCTGGCGAACCCAGTTATCAGGCCAGTGGGACTTCCATGTGCCAACTGACAGTGGAAGACCAATTGTGGTTTGGTAACATTGGATTCGGGTCTTGGTACGTTCGCAGGAACTGATGACAGTTTGTTGTTATTGTCGTTATGTGGAATTGTGTCAGGTGTCGGTTTATTGGTCTTCTTGGCAAATAGCGGCATATCTGTATATAAATTGGAACTCGTATAGATATTTGATATACACAAATTTGGATTTTTTTTTCTGTACAAATATAAGCATGAGTTGTGGTGTGTGGTTTTGGTTTTAGTTTTAGCTACTTTATAATTTTGCGATTTGTGGATCTCAAGACTTTTTTTTTTTTTTGAGCAGCAATTTTAGTTAAATCAGAAAACATGTGGAACATAATGGTAACTGGATTTAAGCCGTCGTCGAGGTTAGCATAGTATTGGCAGACAATTTCAAAATTAGAAAAATTTATGTGCCAATGTCGAATAGTCTGGGCTGATAAAGAGTTTGACAAATAGCTCTAGCTCTCTCCACTGAAAGCCTTTAATCGATCTTATAAAGGCAACCGGTGGAAGCGGTACTCCTTACAATTCAAGAACACTTGAATGATGTCAAAATGTTATTCTGGAAATTTAAGAATGCAAGACTGATTATCTGATCTTTAGTCGGTAAAACCCTTAGACAGTTTTCTATTCATCGATTATGAGGAACAACTAAGGAGGTTTAAGGAGCACATCAAATTTCAGCTCTGAAGAGCATTTTGGGCAATTAAATAAATGCAAGCAAGGAGGAGAAGTAACAAGTTTAAAGCTTTTAAAGCGAATATAAGTAGCGTGTTCTAAAACGGAAATTGAAATCCAGAGTGGCGTGAGATGTGGATGTACTCAGGTAAATTGGTGATGACCTAGGTGCTTTGAGCCGTTTTATCAACGAGAACTGTAAAACTTAAGGATACCCTTAGTTTTATAAATTAAAAGCTTTGTAGTATGATGAAAACTTCGGTTAATATAAAAAAGAATAAATAGAAAGGGTCAAATGCCGGTTTTACATGTTACGCCATAAAACATCAAAATCATTATATGGAAACAAATGGAATACTGCGTTGGAAGTATTGTTTACATCGAAGATGGGAGTGAACAAGGTATATCCAAGTATCAATATTGGTAGGGTTTGGGGAAGCACCAAGAAATAACTCTCTAATATTGAAATTATTGTGTACTATACATATTGTCGATTTTCGTTCCTAGCCCCATTTTCATTTTTCGATACCCCATGAGATGAGAAAACAAAACAAATAGGTATAGGTAACATAATTTGAAGACAGAGCAAGGAGGGGAACATACCTTGATCAAAAAAAGAAAAAAAAATAATAATAATAACCACCGTGTGGCGCTCCAATTGTTCCGATTTGAGTTCTGCTTTTTTTTTTTTTGTTAAGTTGGTAAACCTGTTGTTGACATTACCTCTAAATTTAAGCGTCATAGCTTGATATTTGCAAAAGTTACGTAGCCAAGAATATATCTATCTCTGTGTGTGTTAGCACTTTTTTACAATTTTAGAAATGGATTTAAATTTGCAACAACGAACTTGTATTAAATTTTGCGTAAAAAACGGATTCAATGGTGCTCGAACGTTGGAAATATTGAAAAAGTGTTTCGGCAACGATTCTCTAAAGAAAACGGTCGTTTACAAGTGGCATGAGTGGTTCTAAATTGGTCGTGAGTTAATTGAATATGATGAACGTAGTGGCAGACCATCGACCAACAACCGCAAATTAACCATTAGAGAGATAGCGGAGGACTTGAACATTGCCTGTGGATCCGTCCAAGACATTTTGGTTAATGATTTGGGTTTCCGTCGTGTAGCAGTTGGTTGGGGCCAAAAGACCTCAATTTCATGCAAAAAAGAGATGGTGTTGACGTCGCAAAAGAGATGATTTGCGAGGCTGAATCCGATCCCACATTCATGGCAATCCAGACATCAGGCAAGTGAATGGCGTTCAACAAATGAGCCGAGACCAAAAAAACCACGTCGTTTTCAGTCAAAAAAGAAAGCAATGCTCACGGTTTTCATGGATTACAACGGTGTAGTGCATCATGAATTTTTGCCAGAAGGCCAGACAGTAAACAAAGAGTATTATTTGGGCGTTATGAGACGTTTGCGTGAAGCAATTCGCCGAAAGAGACCAGAATCGTGGGCAGAAAACTCGTGGATTTTGCACCATGATAACGCACTGTCGCACAGTAATTTTTGGACGAAAAACGCAAGAAATACCATCCAACAGTCACCGAATTCACATGATTTGGCTCCCTTTGGCTCTAAGATGAATCACGATTTTAAAGGAAACAATTAAGATCCACAAAGGATGAGAAGTAAGTGTGGTAGCGGTTGAGACCCATTTGGGGAAGCAGACCATAAGTAAGTACGCTGGGAACATGGACAAAGCTTTGACTTCCTTTTATTTATAAGACTGATAAGATACGAACTTTCGCGATGAGTAGGAAGGAATACTCATATTCTTCCATCATCCACTGCTTTTGAGGAAATTTTTGATAGTGTTAACATAGTAAGTAACCATTGCTGAACAATGAAAATAAATAATAAATTGATGTCTGTAAAATATCTTGAGAATTTTTTGGCCAATTCTAGTTTTGCCAGAGGAAATCGTTGTCACATTATGCGAGTAGAGGGAGATCGATCAAGTAGTTGCAAAATCTATATAAAATTTACTAAAGGAAAAACACAAATTGTCATGGAAAGCTGGCGAATGACTAAGCACATGGTCAAAAATTTTAAAGAGAGAAACAGAACGCAAGTATACCTGTTACTCTGACAGTACATCAGCCCTTTGGACTATAACTGCAACAATATTGTTGAAATTGATTCTAACGAGTACCCGGTTTTATTCTTTAATTGAAGGACGGAGCTATGTTTTCTCTAGTGAATATGGAATGTACGAATATAGTGGGCATAGTATGGTATAACAGAGGAAATTTATAAGAATAAAAAGGTATATATATAATAACATGGTGCACTCATTTCAATCGAATTTTTCTGTTAAAAAAAAAAAAAACATTAACAATAACATCGGAAAGTGGTTTTAATCATTCTTCAATTCTCGTCAATTCCTCTCGTTATCGCGAAATATAAGTGGTTAGGGAATGCGACAAAGCACTCTGTGATTACCAAACTAAGATAATTTTTCTAATTTTAAAAAAGAAGTTATTACTCCAACTAGAGTGCTATACCACTTTGGAATCTCTATGAAAACACATGTGTCCATTGCTTTTGCCCTATACAAAAGACAATCGATTATTCACTTTTTTTTTTAGGTTTTAGGGATGTCTTGAGAGTAAGCTAAATTTCTTTTCTTTTTGGATTGAGGAAAGACGTACAATTGAAATCTATGTATTCAGGCCCTAAAGGTTATTCGAGTTTTGTATACGAGCTATGCAACAGTTGTGTATATATCGTTAAAGTTCGAGTTCGAGAAAACTTCATCGTATATTCAGCCAGTAACGATGCTGAATCTTCAATTCAACGCGCTTTTGGGCGTTCTGCATGGTATCGTGATTTCATCATCCCAAGAACGAGGGTCTTTCCGTCAGTCTAAAGAATGGTTCTCGGACTTATGTTCCAAGATTGAATACTGATCGAACGGGATGGCGGATGCAACCAACTCAAATGGGCATTCTTTATATTGTACTAGCTATTCACGGTAAATTTAATGTCAAGCGTCTTTTCCTTCGAATGAAGCAATTCGTGACCAGATAATACGAGTATGCACATCATAGAAAACCAGGATAGCTGTGCTATTTGCTAATCGAGGCGTATAGAGAGTTGGCTTGTGAAGAGGTGGCTTAACCACTTTTTTTAGAATTACCGCAGAAGAATTGTAATAGGTAGTGCATTCCAATCGAAGAGTTTAGGTGATCATTTTTCAATACCACCCCAAAAGCGATGAACAGATCATTAAAATGGTAAGTGATAAACTTACCAAGAAATATATATCAATAAGTAGCAGGCAAAATTCTTACTTTTTCAAAAGCAAAATTTCTCTTCTGGATTTTATGTCAGAATGCACTCACACATATATGTAATTATAAACTTCAAATAATATTATGTGTCAAACCAGATTTCTATCTTCGAGCAATCAATTGTGTTTGGATTCAAAGTCAGAAGAAGTTTTTAATGTTGAATTAGAGTTCAAATTGCCAACTTTCGGAGAAGAACCAATGGAAAAGGCCATTACCTTGCGACTTCATAGGCAAATGCATGTTCAACAAATTCCCTTTTATGGGATATATACTGGAAAGCTAATAGATCTTAAAATCCTTCTCACCATCTATCCAAAACAAATCGTTAAGTAAATGCGTCTCAATATCAAAGTCAGAACTTTTTATTGGAAGAGGCTTCACTCAATATTTTCTTTAAGTTTTCTTTACTATTTTTTTTCTTTTTGACATTTACTTTGCCTTCGACGTTATTTTTTAAATGAACTTGCAGTGCGCGTTTGGCTACTCAAGTCAAGTAATATGTATTTTCAGCTCGCAGCTATCGACTGATAGAAATCGTTGCAGTGTACGTCAAAAAACAATCTGCATATGTGTTCCATTCAATGTGCTGCGTGCGCATTGATTCTGCACTAACCTCGCACTAGGTTTGGCGAGGAGCAAAAAAGTGCTGTCAAAATTCCAAATTGGTTGCGGCTGGGAATATGGAAATGTGTTTAAGACAAAACAACAATTTGGTTTATTACTTTTTTTATTTTGTGACAGTTGTTGGGGCATGTACTGTATTTCACACTACAACTATACATGATATGATAACCAACAATACTTTTTCTTAGCGCGCAACGGAGACAACGAACAAACCTAATAATATTTCGGTTGGATTCTGTTTAATTTGCAAACGTTCTTTTTAAAAATGTGACTTTAACCGAAACTTATAAGTTGTGAAATTTGTTCTACATAAAAATTAGATAATTTATGTTTAGTTAACAAAACACATTTTTGTCAAAAAGTTATTTCCATCACATTTTGCAACTTTAGCGGCAACTGTCATTTTGTTTAAAGTAGAAAATTAAATTAAATTTCGTTTATTTTGGTATAAATCATAGTTTTCGTCAGAAACGAAAACAACGCTCACAACTGACAGATTACTTGCGAAAGGTTTTCTTAGGATAACATATGACAGATGACAAATTTTGTCGACAACAAAATCAGAAGCCTTGTTCTACTTGTCTTTTCTTCTTTTTAATTAAATGCACCCATTGGCAAATACATGACTAAATACGACTGAATTAAATTCCACCCCACGCACACTGACAACTTCCGTTTTCATATTGTACCGTCGACCGTGTAGGGAAACATCGCACGCGTCACGCTTTTTATTCAATTTAACCACTGGACTATTCTAATTGTAGTATTCAGAGGATTTTGACCTTTTGCTTTTTGCATTTAATTTAATTCCACAGCTTCAAAAAAAAAAAATAAAAATAAAAAAATAAAAAAAAAATATAAAAAAAAAAAATAATAAAAAAAAAATAAAAATAAAAATAAATTAATAAAAATTATGCCACAAATGTAAAAAAAAAAGAACTTGAGACCACATTATGAGTATGAAATAATATCTATGATATATACATACACACATATTGCTAAGCAAAAAACACAAAAACCCATTTAAATACGTGCAGCAGCGAATGGTACAATCCTCACCTCGGTTGAAATAAAAACCACTTAATTAGATAACATGAGTGACAAAAAAAAAAAAAAAAAATGCCCACCACCGGATAGAATATTTTGGTGTGTTTATGGAAACTATTAATTGGTTAGTGTTGGGATTTTTATAAATTTATAATCTTAGGTTATTTTTATTTTATTTTATTTTATTATTATTTTTTTTTGTTTTTAATTTAAGCAAAACAATTTTTATGTACAAATAGGAATAGAAGTTTGACCTAAGTTCACGTATTCGTATTATCGCACCGAAAATATCTTTCTTAGACGAGAAATAAATTTCCACTGGAATAGGGTATTCGCTCTTATCTTGACGACCAGATAAGAGTATCCAATAGCTCTGCGAAGAAATACAAATATGCAGACACATACGTACTCGTACAAAAGCCGATGCAATGTGGAATAGAATGCCAGTTCAGCTTTACTATAACTTTGAGCTTTTGAAGCGACACAATAGACGCCCTTGCTTTTTGTCGTTCTATAAATGGAATGTGCATAATTAATGACGACGATCTGTGTTGTCTGGAAAGCATCATCACGGGGCAATGCAACGCAAGACAGTCTATCTATTAGATTGAGAGATGCTGGCGGGAATTTTATTTTTGGGAAACTTTTCTTTCGGTTGAGTTGAAAAGTATAACCCCATTCGGCGATGAAACGGCCACGCCGACTTGGAGCGCCGACAATCATTCACATACTATACATATCATGCTGCAGTCAATTATGAGTCTCGACAGACAATCACTCAGATATTATTGTTCTCCCAAATTCGAAGTTCGATGTCGAAATATTAAGAAATAAGTTTTTTTTTTTTTTATAAACTTTAGTTAACTACACCAGGAATAACTTTTTTTTTGACTCACTTGTTTAATTGTACACGATTTTCTTTTTGTCCAATTTAACAATTCTCTTAGCTATGATCTTCTGTGTATTTTAACTTTTAATTTAGACTTAGAATAAAGGATGCGGAAATTAATTTTATTTTATTAAAAATGTCACTATCAAAAAATTTAGTAGAGCTACTGATTGCTTTTTATAAAGGCTGACTATAGTGATGAAAATGTGTGGCAAATTTCATTATGTATATCTATCTTGCTGATTGTTAACACTTGATTGCTCATGGTGACGGTCAAATGTGCAATTGTATGTGGTTTCCCTTGATTGTGTGTGTACTTATCAAGGGACCAGGTATGGCATCTTATCTCCTTGTACCTACTTGTTATCTTCATTAAGGTACTATCTTTGTATCAGTATTATAGTTGTATGAGATGTGAGTAATATTAATTAATGAAAATGATAAACGATTGTAAAATAAAAGAAAAATGCACAAGAACATTTTAAAAAAGCACTTTAATTATTTAAAAAAAAAAAAAAAAAAAAAAAACTATGCGATATCCAGTTAATACTTGATATGTTGGGTTGCACCAGTCACTGTTTCAAAAGGCTTTTCTGCGTACAGGTGGTGGTGCTCTACAGTGAACAGAAAAGACATGAATGATGAAATATTTACAAATGAATCATTCTAAGTGTTGGCCTTCGCTAGCTACAAATTGTCTCCATCTTTCTGGCAGAGCTCGAATACCGTTACTGTAAAAGTGTTTATCTATTGAGACTATCCACGAATCAAGCCATTTTTTGATGTCTTTACATGAGCAGGACTGCTGAGCAGCCAGACCATGTGTCATCGAACGGAACAAGTAATAATCGGACGGCGCAATATCTGGGGAATATGGCGAATGCGGTAAGACTTCCCATTTGAGCGTTTACAGGAAGGTTCTAATGGGTTTGGCAATGTGAGCCTAAGCGTTATCATGGTGTAGAATCACTTTTTCTTGTCTCTGCTCATATTGTGGCCGTTATCGCGCAGTGCTCGGCTCAATCGCATCAATTGAAGTCGATACCGTTCCCCAGTTATGGTTTCGTTGGGTTTTAACAGTTAATAATAAATAAAACTGACCTGGTCCCACCAAAGATACATCATAGCCTTCGCAGTGTGAATATTCTGCGGAACCGACGACATAGAAGCGTGACCGGGCAGTCCCCATGACTTTCTTCTCTTTGAGTTGCTGTAATAAATCCATTTTTCATTACCCGTCACGATGCAATGAGAAAAAAACCCTTCCTTTTTTGCAGCTGGAGCAGTTGTTCACAGGCGAAAAACGACGCTTAACGTCCCTTGGCTTCAAATTATAAGGAACCTAAACCGATATATTTTACGTTTACTTGGACCTTTTTGTTTACGGCTTCTGTACGACAGTTTGATCCTTCGATAATAATGCTCAAGGCACCACATCCTCTGGTATGAGTTCGTCTCTCACAACCAAAAATTCTGCGTTAACCATTTCATCGTCGATTTTCAACTCTACGCCACATTTCGATTTGCATTCCAACTGCCCACCCGCAAATCCATTTAATTTGACTTTTTCGCATTTACGTTTTAAAATATTTGCGGCCCCTTTTTCCAAAATTAAAGAGCATTCACTTTCCGGATCAATGAAGCAATTGAACGTATACCCATTTATCATCCCTCGTTTGAAAACTCCTTTCGGACCGTTTACATTTTTAATTTTACGAACATTCGCTGACGTTGACGTGGACGGTGACGATGGACAATTTTCGGATCGATGTCCTGATCTTTTACACGTAGTACAGCGATTTCAAAACAGTTAAAGCACTTCGGATTCGAATTTTGATTTAGATTTTGACTGTTACGTTTCGCACTACGACTATTTTCCGAAGTCGATTGTTCACCCGGCACAACTATCTTCGATCCAGTAACATTATTAGCGACAAATTCTTTCACTATCTGGAGAAGTTCGTTCGTTGTTGTAATGCCCAAGCCCGAAATCGCGTTTTGGAGTTCCGTGTACCTCATTCCGCGCAGAACATACAAAATAATGGCCCCTTCGGAAAGCGCACCTTTTCTACCTTTCGCGAGCATGCGATAAAAATACTCTTCGACGGTTTCAGTATTTTTCCGGAATGTCTGCATCATCTGCATCATCTGCATGTGTACGTCAGCTTCGTTTTCCATCGGCTGCAAATTCCGACCATAAAACAAAGACCATAGACATTGAGTCAACCAATAACTTAGCATGATCTTTCAGTTTTGTTTGAACCGCTAAAACAGTTTGGAATTCCAACCATCCATATGCAGCTTCTAAGTTATTAACGCGGTCAATAAATTGCGCACTGTTCAACGAATTCTCATTCCCCGGATCGAAATCTGGAAGCACCGCCACTATTTTACACATATTCATGCCTGTAGCTCGTGACGTTCCGCTTAGATTTGCTACTGGGACCGACACGCTTAAATTACCCAGACCACTAGTACCAGCTTTTCCATTACCTAAGCACGATTGTTCATTTTTGTTTGCATTTGCCGCACTCATAAATGTCCCGAACATTTGAGTCAGCTTTAAAGATAGACTCTTCCTGTAGAACGATTTTTTTTCTTAGAATATACCCCAGAATCATTTCCTAAATTATTCTTAACAAATTAGGGTACACCCTGTTTAAAATCGTACATACTTCTATATAACATCTAATAAGAGGACATTTTAAAGAAGTACATGCTGTATAACAGATCAGCTGAAAAGTTCGTAGGCTAACACATAGATGGTGTTACTAAAATTAAATCCATATGGTTTATATAGGGTTTTCTAATAACGACTTGAAAACTTGGCAAACCATTTGAGATATTTCAAAAACTTTATTATTGGCTTGAAGTACAATCACTCGACTTCGTTCATATGGCCACCGCGGCCACGTTTGCAGCGGTCGATTCGTTGGACCCAATTTTCAAACGGCCGCTATTTCGCGTTCAATGTTGGCTCTGAGCTCTTCCAACGTCGTCGGCGTGTTGGCATAAACCAATGACTTAACGTAGCCCCACAGAAAATAGTCAAGCGGAGTTAAATCGCACGAACGAGGCGGCCAATCAAGTGGCCCATGTCTTGAGATAACACGCTCACCATACTTATTTTTCAATAAATCGATTGTAGCATGTGCTGTGTGGCTTATGGCACCATCCTGTTGAAACCACATGTCGTCCAAGTCCATATCTTCCAATTTGGGCCAAAAATAATCGGTGATCATGGCGCGATAACGCTAACCACTCACAGTAACGTGACGATCGTTATCGTCGACGAAAAAATATGGCCCAATAACGCCGCCGGCATTCAAACCGCACTAAACATTTTTTGTGGATGAAGTGGTGATTCATGAAGCACATGTGGATTTTCACCCAACCAATAACGCATATTTTGCTTATTGACAAACCCATTGAGCCAAAAATGAGCTTCGTCACTGAAGATGATTTTGCGACTCCGAATATCTGTAGAAAATTTTTATAATTTGCAGACGTTGCTCGTTAGTGTACTTTACCATGATGAAAATGTTGAATTTACTGAATAAATTGACAGTGACCGTTTGATGATTAGAGAAAGAGTGCGTTCACAAATTAAATTCAAAGTTGTCAAGTCCCTATTGGACGAACTTTTCAGCGGACATGTTACATATCCATGTTAGAAATATGAGTAATGTGCCTCGGTTATCGACTTCCTTTATATGTAGATTTAGAATGAGACTTTACGCGTACTACACACTGTATGACTTAAATGCTAGAAAGAAAAGTTTCACAGTAAAAGGTCAGAGTAACTGCATGATTTATTAAAATTAGTGCGACATCAACGCCACCTACCATAAATTATTGCATACGAATTTGCGCAGATTAGAAGTCATTGTCTTTGAGCCCATGTTATAGTGTAATAAAATGTGATCTTATTGAAGTAGTTATAGAAGTATCCCCCGAAATCATCACAAAAAGTAACCGATAGTAGATAGAAGAGCACATCTGTTGATTTTCTCAATGTTCAACAGATTTAGTCTGAAAATTCTGTCCAAAAAGCAATAGAGCCTCAAGTTCCAGCCGAAGTTCCAAGAAGAGGCCGAAAGAAATATAACAGCCAAATCTTGGTCTCGCCAACGAAGTGATCCAAAATAGAGTGGCTTGTAGAATGTTCTGGTAATTTTACCCAACCCGAAAAGCAATGCAGATACGTGAGAGAAATACCTAATATAATATTAGACGTAATTATATGCATTACATATTTCAACGGCTAACCAAACAAGAACAAGGCTTTAAATTGATAAGAGTTCGTCTTGCATAAGAGCTTAATTTTATAATATAAATTAAATGTGTGCAGATGCAAGAACTGGCAGGGATGCCGACACTATACGGAGGAATTCAACGACTCTTTTAAAGAAGCCCAGTTTATTACATAACTCACAGTAGTATTTATGAACTCTAAAACCTAAATAATGTAGATAATATTTTGACTTCTTACAGCATTTAGGTCTGAGCGGACTAAATCCTAGTGCCTTCTACGTACTCGTATACATATTTTTTTTTTATAATTCCGCACGGGCGGGTTGTGTAGTAGTTTTGAAACTCAGGTGTTAGATTTCGATATTTTTCCAGAGGTGGTTGTCAAACTGGAGCCAGTGTACCCTCAACCAGTGGTTGTAGTTGTAGTTGTTAGTTTATTACATTTAGCCCAACATATAACAACATAAAAATTCCATGAAAAGACTTTCTCAGAGAATTGTCTCGCACGGGATTCGAACCCGCGACCCTCTGTTTGAGGAATCTATGCATATACCACTACACCACGGCCACCCAAATTTATGTAAAAGCACTTCGTAGTAAACCAAAAGTTCAGTTTAAATTCAGGGCAAGCAGTTGCTTCCTGCTCCAATTGGAAAAGTGGTTAATATAAATGGAGCTTAAAATTCGCTGTCATTTCAACTTAATATATAGACGAAGAGCAGTGTCCAGCGAATCAAATATGCCGATCACTAGTTAAGGTTTTACGCACATTCGATTATTAATTTTTTTTCTGCGTTGGTACGCATCCGTTTTGAAAAATCGTCGAATGACCATAAGAGAAGTTGCTGAGGATGTTAGCATATTGGCATGAGAAGTTTGTTCCGAAGCTTCGTTTTGATCAGAAGAACAGTCGCATGTGCATCACTCAGGAACTCTTGAATGACGTCAATGATGATCCTGACTTGCTCAATAGTTTCATAACTGGTGACGAATCATGGGTATATACCAGAGTCATGACGTCAAAACCGACGTCGAAACGTCGTTCCAATGGAAGCACCCAGGAGACCCAAGACCGAAAAAAGCACGCAAAGTTCGATCAGATGTCAAAGTTTTGAACACTGTTTTTTGATTACCGTGGCGTAGTGCATTAGAAGTTTTTACCTTAAGGTCGTACGGTCAATTATTAGTATTATCTTGAAGTTATGCGCCGTTTTCGAGAAGTAATACGAAAAAAAAGTCCAAAATTGGGGATTAGTGATTTTCTTAGCCTATCTAACTCTTTGAACATAACTCCAGTATGCTAGGTGTGTTATCCCCTCTCCCATTTGTTCAATAGGCTGTTAAGCTTCATATATACAATATACCGCATATAGATATTCATACGACAGATGCAGGTCTTTCCGTATGTGTGACGACATCTTCATGGGACATTGGACATATTGGACATATACTGTCGTACTTACCAAAAACTAGCGTATCTTCATTTTAATATTGTAATTTTGAGTAATTCAACTTTTAATATCTTGTTTCGTGCCTTTGCGGTGTCAAAGTGAAAGAAATAACTTTTTGGGTCATTTTCATCTGGAAATGTTTAAATAGTAAACAAATATTCTTCTAAGTCAAATTATGACATTTGGCACTTAAACTCTTTTTCCTTAACACGGCAGTATATGCAGTTGTGCCGTTGAATCACTGTATAGCATATGAGTTAAGTTATTATTCTAAGCACATTTTCGGTCGTGTAGGTATATCAGTAACTATAACTGTGGCATTATCAGAATATCTAAAGGCGTTGTATCTAAAAATGCTGAGCTTGTTCAGAATGTCATTAATGACCACCGGCCATAGTGGATATAATGCCCGGATATCTTTCAAAAGTGGCTGTAATTCCTTGACCTTAAACCATCGGTCTAACTCACCAGTTAGTTTGATGATTAATACTTGAACTAAGACATTGATAAACCATAGCACAGTATCATCAAAAGCTCCCTCAATATCGAAGAAAGTGTAAGTGGCTAGCTTTGCGGGGACAATTGAAAATAATATTTTCTTCGGCTTCCTTACTCGAATGTCTGTATCTGGGATTTGTCTGTTTGACTTTATCTAAGATGGTAAATTGGGAAAGCTTGTTGGTCTCAAAGAGTATTGTTCACTTTGGAAGTATTGGGTCATATAAAAAGTCTCCGCAGTTTTTTGTCACTAGATGGTGTTGGTGTTCATTTATCTGGAAACAATAATCTTATTGTGTCAAACTCGTGTTTGAAAGGTGACATGTCAGGCTACATGCCGAAAAATTTGTGCAGTTTACGGTGAAAATGCTGTGAGTGAACGTCGGACCCAGGAGTGGTTTCTTCGATTCCGTTCCGGAAATTTCGATGTAAAAAATGCACCTCGCACTGGTCCGCCTGTCACTGAAAAAGTCGAGGAAATTTTGCAACTGATGGAGCAAGACCGGCACGGAAGCTATCCGGAGATAGCGGAGGCACTAAACATCAACAGTAAGACAGTTTGGAATCATCTAAAACGAGCAGGCTACTCAATGTAGTTCGATGTTTGGGTTAAACATAAATTACAATAACGCAAAGAAATTCAATTGACCGAATAACCATCAGTGAAACGCTGTTGAAATGTAATCATTTTTGAAGCGATTCATTACGGGCGATGAAAAAGGGATTAAATACGAGAATATCCAACGTAAGCGATCATGATCAATAGGCCGGTGACCGACTACAAACGACTTCAAACCAGTTTATGTTGAGTGTTTGATGGGATTAGAAAGGAATTGTCTATTATGAGCTGCTAGAACGTGCTAAATGGTCAATTCGATACTCTACTGTGCACAACTCGACCGTTTGAATGAAGGGAGTTGTATTTCGTCATGACAATGCTAGACCACACATATCTTTGATGACGCGGAACAAATTGACGGAGCTTGTTTGGGAAGTTTTGATGTATCTGCCGTTTGTTTCGGTCTTTGCAAAATTCTCTTGATGGCAAAAATTGACCGACCGAAGAGCCGCTAAAAATCACTTGGCCAAGTTTTTCGCTGAAAAACCACAAAAGAACATAAGTTCTACACCGATGGAACTATGAAGCTACCTGGAAAATGGCAAAAGGTCATAGACAATAATGGCGATTATGTACTTGATTGAAATTGATTTTGAATAAAGATTTTTTTTTTTTTTTTCAAAAATGTACCAAAAAACCGCAGAGATATTTTATATGACCTATGGTATATATGTCTATTAGGTGAAATATGTAGTAGCACAAATAATGCTCTCTAGGTATATGTGCATACGAGTATACTCGTAATTATAAGAAATTATTTGAATAGCGTTGTGCACTATAATCAAAAGCAACATCGGTATTTAATCCAATAGTGGCAAATCAACTTTCGATTTTTATGCGGAGCTAAGCGTTTCATTTGATATACAAGTACGAATACAAGTTCAGCATATTCGTACCATATTTGTAAATTGGTTAAGGCAAAGCTTAAAGAATATCAAATGTGCTTATGCAGATACTTGAATAACGTCAGGTTGCAGATCATAAAAACCACATCCCTTGCTATAAAAAAAATAATATTTGCAATGTTGGTGTGGTGATATCATCGTTGAGCAACATCTAACCAAAGACAAAAATATTGTATCAAGTTCTAGTTTCTTTTTTTTTGATATACATTTTAATTATCTGGATAATTTGTGGATTAAAACGAAAATTGTTTTTATTTTTTTTTTTTTTAATGAGTGTGAAACAGGTAAGGAAAAAACTTAATCTCTACTCGAGTGAGTTTGTTGTTTTCCTAGATACTTTACAGCACAATTTTCCTTTGAGTATAATACAATATAATCATAAAAAAAAGTTACGCCTCACCGAGTCTTAAATTGGACTTTAAAAACTTGAAGCATATCGACTTTGGATTGCACAATTACTTGTTGTTTATTATACGAGTATTTGAGCTGCAATACAGCTTGAAGCGTTAAAAGCATGCGTGCATGCTCTTTTGATTTTAGAACAATTTCTCTTTATGATGAAGAATTCATCAAGTTCGTAAGGAAGTACTTGCCTTACTTACCAGTGGTGGCCTACAATAAGCTAAAATGGCACGGGCATGCTCGGCCAGTATCGTTATACTGGCCTACGCCATCATAGGGCTTGTAACTCTTTACAGAAGAGATTAATAGATGTGACGAACCAATAGTCTCTGATAGAAATGAATTCGCTGTTAACGGCGCTTGCAGACGTTTAAAGGACAAAGACCTTCGGATCCGCACATGGACACTTAACAAGCTACGTGAAGCCGAACAATTAGCAAAAGGCCCTTAACTGCTATCACGCAGATATCACTGTTGACCAGAAAGTGCGATCGGATGGTCCGAACTATAGTGATTGCTATAAGAAGAAACAGCGGTTATTTGGATACATGATCCCCTGCCCCTACGGAAGTCAAGGACGCCACTATCAAAGAATGTTTCTACGAGCTCCTCATCAAAACATATGGGCAATGTCCGAAAGTATAGGAAAGGAGGACATCTTTGGTAGGACAGTTGATAAGCATAGCCTACACGATACCAGGTCTGGCAGCAACATCTTTGGTAGGACAGTTGATAAGCATAGCCTACACGATACCAGGTCTGGCAGCAGACTTAGGCCTACTGAGATGGTGGAGGAATCACTATAGAAAGCATACGATTTCCTGATCTCAATATACACAAGGCATGCCTCCAGTATTTTGGACATTTGAATGTCCGAATGCGGATTCCAAAAGCGCCACGAAAAAGAAGAACTACTGTGAGAAGACATAACGTATAAAAGCCGTAATCACAAGACACCGCAAGAATCTTCCCCATATGCGTATCAGTTTCAAGAAGCTAGGACCAGTGGCAATGCTACAAGAGGTTATACTATATGAATAACGTACAGAAGTTTTACCAACAGGTAAAAAGAACGTGTCAAGGAGACCCGTACATAAATCTGTAGAAATGAAGAAGGAAACCTTGTAGTATACTCAGAGCAGACTGTTCAACTTAGACGATAGTAACCAACAATTCCGTTCACCTGAGCAGAACAAGGTAAGGATAGCAATATCTAAGCTTAAGTCCAACAAATCAGCTGGACCTGACGGCTTACCGGCCGAGGTATTCAAAGTTGCTGGAAATGAATTTATGGAGAGCATACACCAACTCATATCTCAGATATGGTCTGAAGAGTGAATGGAATCTCAGTATCGTTTTCTCGGTCTACAGAAAAGGAGAACCCATCAACTGTGCCAACTATAGAGGTATAAGTCTCCTCAACATCTATATCTGTGCGGTTTCAGACCAGGAAAGTCTACAATCGACCAAATCTTCACACTTGGCAGATCCTAAAAATCGATACCCACCATCTTTTCATAAATTTTAAGTCTGCATATGACAGCATTTATAGACGAGTTTTATGGACCCATATCTAGTTTTGGCGTCTCTGCCAAGATGACTGCTTCGCCAAAGTCGGTAATGACTTAACCGAGAACTTTGATGTCAAAAAAGACTTTAATCAAGATGACGCGCTGTCATGTGACTTCTTTAGTATCATACTTGAAACAATTGTGCGGAACTCACAAGCGAACAATGGAGGCATAATCTTTCAAAAATCTGTGCAACAACTAGAGTACGCCGATAATATTGACATAATTGGAAACCAAGAATATTCTGTGAATAATAAATGACACACAATATCGACAAATAGGACGGAATTACACAGTCTATAGCTATAATTTCGAGGAAGTAAAGGATTTTGTCTATTTTGGTTCTGCTATGAATTTTGCCAACAGCACCTCAGCAGAAATAAAACGAAGAACCAGTCGCTGTTTCTTTGCGCTTCTCGAAAAACGAAGAAGACTCTACATTAGACCTACTTTATGGCCCTGAATCATGGACTCTATTGAAAGCGGATGAAGGCATTCTCAGTCGTTTCTAGAGAAAAATCCTTTGAAAAATATCCGTTCCAGTTTGCTTTGAAGAAGATTCAACGACGGACTATACACACTCTACAGCAATATTGACCTAGTGAGAAAACTGCGCAGCATCAGTCGCTTGAGATGACTAGGACATGTAGAGCGAATGGACACCAATGCTCTGGCCCACAGTCTTTGAATCTAACCCAGAGGAACAGCGTAGTTTTTTTAGAATTAAAAAAAAAAAATTAAATCGCAATTCTGTTTTAATTCAAAATTAACATTAATGTCAATAATAGATGGAACTGCGCAACATTGTATGGTTGTGGAACGAAGGCTTGTTATTAATCTTCATAAGTAAAATTTAGCTCGTAAGGTCCTCTTTCTGCGAATAGCAAACATACAGAAACGGAAAACATTTACACATTGCTACAAATATTGGTGGGGCCCAGAAAGTTAAAAAAAAAGTGGCGAAATATACTCTGGAGCGACAAGACTAAAATCAATTGCTTTGAGAATGATTCTGGACAGAATGTCAGACGACCTAAGGGACAATAATTCATCCCACGCTACACAAAGAAGCCAGTAAAACATGGGGGGGGGGGGGCAATATAATGGTCTGGGGATGCTCCTCGTGGTATGGATTAGGCCCCCACTGCATGTCTTTAGTGGCACCATGACGATGTTTGTGTTCAAGGCTATGTTAGAAGATGACATGCCCGATTTTTGCAAAGGAGGAAATGACACTTCGTTGGTGTTTCCAACAAAACAATGATGTTAAGCACTCCTCAAATTTGATAATTGGTTGGACTCAGTAGAACGTCCAATGGGGTGCCACAGATTTTAGAAATAGCGTCGAATGTCAATTCGGTTTTGACATTTGTGAAGCAAATAGAATTAGAATTTGTGTGAATAAGCAATGAAAAGCTATATTTCTGAAGAACTCGAAATAATCGTCACGATGTTTTTGTATGAACATTTCTTCAGAGCATTTACGAGGCCCATTTCCACCTACGTGGATATGTGAGGAAACAAATTTTGCGGTTCTGGGTCCCTGAAAATCTGCGAGTAATGCACGAAGAGTTATTACATTTATTCAAAGTTAATGCACGGTGTGCTGTTTACATTTGCGGAGTTTTTTTTTTTTTTTTGAGAAACGGTCACTGTAGATGTTGACCGCTACAGAGCCATGATCAACGATTTTTTCATTACTCAAACGGATGAGTTCGAACCAGAGGACATGTGGGTCCAGCAGGACGGAGCAACGGTGCATACAGAATATTTGGTAAATTGCGGACTTATCGGCCACAAAACTGAACTCACCGCTGATGAAACCTAGTAACTCACTACACCTTGGCTATGATTTTTTGTAATTTAAATTGAATAATAATCCTCATAGACATTTTGAAGAAAGCAAACACGATGACAGGAAATTATTGTGCTACAGTGAAGCGAATTGATATAATTGACAGAGAAAAAAGTGCTGTTCCACCACGACATCGCAGCATTTCACTTATATGGAATATCCTTGACCAAATTGCGTGAATTACGATACGAACTGGTACCACATCCACTCACTTGACTTGACTTGTAAAAAAAACTTGTGTTTTCGTTCCTAACACGGGTACTTATTGGTCCACACTCGTAGATTAGTTGCAATGACTATAGGTGCTAAGTTATGGAACAAATTATAAAAAAATGAAGTAATTCAAATGTAGGAAAAGAAATCAGAAAATATACAATAATCCGTAAATCTGGCTGTTAAGTGTGTGCCAAAATATATAAATACATACCTAAGAAGCAAGTCATGGTTATATTTGTTGAACAGATGGCAAGGCATTTACAGTTGTGGTAACAAAATAAATTTCAATAATACAGAACAGTACGAGTACATAGTAATTCATTTTGATAAGACAAAACCTTCTTCGTATAAACTTTCATTTTGTCAATATAAAATTAATCAACTGCTTTCGAATAGTTAAGTATTTACATATGAGTATGTATCTCATATTTCGATCATATTTCCTTGCGTAGTATTTTCAAATTAATCGAAATATAACATCGAATGCTGATTACGTATACTATGACTGCATTGTGTGTATAAACTTTTCCGTGCCGTGGGGTAAAATTAGAAAGCTTCCTTTCACGTGAATAGAGAGCTTGAGCAATTTTATAGTTCGGCTAGGGGTTAATATGATCCGATGGCTAAAACTGTGACGCGTGAACCATTGAAAAATTGCGCAGCTTCATTCGTATCATAAGCTAACTAAATTTATCACTAAACACACATGCATGAATTTTAAATCGTTCTATGCGTTCAGTATTCAAAATCTAAAACGTGCGACATATGTTGACCTTCAAATACGTAAACAATTTGGAGAGGCTCGTTCGGTCCTATTAAAGTTCAGTTCGTAAATAACAACAGTCGAATGCGTAATGGCAATTTGAATAACAAAATCCGGGTGCTTAGATAAACATGTAATTCAAAAACAACTATGGATAATAATTCTAGTAATTTTTTTTGCGACTAAGACAAGCCCCTAGAATGCAGTCGTTGTTAAATGCGTTAGAAATAAACATCTCCCCCGTGTAAAGCATTCATAGCGTCGAATTGTGCCTTGAAAACAACACTTCTTAGCTGAGAGAACTGCACTGTTGCTTTTGTAACAAAACAAATAAATTGTTAAGGCTGAAAGCCGATAAATATAAAAGATATCCCGGAAAGTAATTAGCTACGGCGTTACTACTAAATAATTATTAGATATTATTGTCATTTGTTTGTTTACATTTTGTAGCGAAAAGATCAAGAAATAATTTTCTTTTATACATAAACAAAATTATTGACAAGTTTAGAGTAAATACTTGAGAAAAACAATGTTCAAACGTTGATTCGAATATAGAAATCGTCGAGCTGTACATGTCGTACACATTTGAATATAACAGAGGCATGCCCACCATTCGTAGCCAATCGTGTTTACGGAAATAAGCACGCAAGTCTAGCCAATATCGTGTGATGGCAATAAAATCCGCTGACGCTGTTCCATCAAGCGGTTTTCTGTTTTTTATTTATACTAATTTGTTTAAGAGAAACCAGTCATCCAAATGTGGAGGGACGGACATGCTCGTAAAGTTTTTTCTTTTTTTAATTAAATCATTCAACTTTTTTATCTGGCAGATATTCAATGAAAGCTCTATGAGATAAAGTAGGTAAAAAACACATGTATGTGTGCATGTGGGAGTGCAGGAATATGTATCTGTTTATGTGATTTATTTACTCATTCGATCTCGCTGACGCTTTTATGCGAGCACATCATGTCACTTTTTGAGAGTTTCGTCGATAAAACCTTTCGAGGTGTTGATATGAATTAACCTATAATTAAAGGGTTTCTTTTGTCAATTCAACCTGTTTAAGTAGCAGGTAAATTAAAAGTGACGCTGGGGTCACTGATACTCTGTCAACTGATACGTTGACTAAAGATGTTAACAGATTCTGACTGATTTTTTAGTTGAGTGTTTACTCAACTGTTTGTTGACTTCTATATGAAGTTCGGAAAGTTTGAAGTAAACTATGGCATTGCGAATCTTGATCTGGCGACTTACAGTTGCGGATATAAAGATGCGGATAGTTAAGAAAAACTCTTTAATGAGTTGAATACTTTTATTATTCTTAACTTAGCGGTTTGCTAAGAGATGGCGTAACTTGTATTATTCCATTGTTATTATTCCATTGCAACATGCGTTGCAAAGCTACTGTCATTGTACGTCATTTCAGTATATGTCACTGATTTGAAGCGTAAACAACAATAATTTTTTTTTTCACTCAAATATGTCGAACTTTGTGCCTGAAAAAATGTTTTTGCAGGGAGTTCTTCTTCATTACTTTAATATGAAGAAAACTGCTGCCGAAAGTCATCGTATTTTGGTGGAAGTTTATGGTGAACATGCGCTAGCTGAGCGAATGTGCCAAAAGTGGTTTGCAAGATTTAAAAGTGGTGATTTTGGCTTGGAAAACGATGAACGTCCTGGGCAGCCAAAAAAGTTTGAAGATGAAGAACTGGAAGCATTACTCTATGAAGAGTGTTGCCAAACACAAGAGGAGCTCGCAGAATCTTTGGGTGTCACTCAAGCAGCAATTTCAAAACGTTTAAAAGCAGCTGGATATATTCAAAAGCAAGGAAATTGGGTTCCACATGAACTCAAGCCGAGAGACGTCGAAAGGCGGTTTTGCATATCCGAAATGCTGCTGGAACGCCACAAAAGGAAGTCATTTTTGCATCGGATTGTTACTGGTGATGAAAAATCTGTATATGGTGGGATCAGATGGTTGTGCTGTATTATAAGCTGCTAAAACCGGGTAAAACCATCAATGTACAACGCCACCGAACACAATTAATCCGTTTGAAGAGAGCAGTAGCCGACAAATGCCCGGAATATGCGACCAGACACGAGGCAATAATTTTCCATCATGACAACGCCCGGCCCCATGTTGCTATTCCGGTTAAGAACTATTTGGAAAACAGTGGATGGGAAGTCTTACCCCACCCGCCTTATAGCTCAGACCTTGCCCCTACTGACTACCATTTGTTCCGGTCGATGCAGAACGCCCTCACTGAAATACGGTTCACATCAGAACAGAATATCAAAAATTGGCTTGATTCATTCTTGGCTGCCAAGCCGGCACAGTTCTTTTGGGATGGGATCCACATATTGCCAGAAAGATGGCAAAAAGTCATAGCTTCAGATGGGCAATACTTTGAATAATACTATTGTACATGGTTTTCTTAAATAAACGTTCAAATTTTGAAAAAAAAAAAACCGCGCGAATTAAATTACATACCCAATACCTTAGGAAACCGAAGGTAGACTTTAACGATTTTGCATAAAAAGCCCTAGATGACATAATTTTACTTCACTTGGTTTTTTAATAATCACTGGAAAAAGTATTTGGAGTGAAAAAGTGCAAATTATGGCAAATAAAAAGAAAAATTGAAATATGTATGAACTTTGAGAAAAGCAAAATAGTGTTTGTGATATAGCGCAATTAGTGAGATTCAGCAAGTCGTCAGCGGCTGAATTCATAAAAAAAACTTGAATAAACCGGCTTTTCTGAAAAAAAAGGAACTAACCCTAGTAAAAAAAAATCTGCAGCGCTAAGTAAGAGTTAAGGAAGAGTTCGCAGAAGCTGGTGGATCAGAAATCAGCTTACGGGCTATAAAACGAAGGCTGCAATAAAAAGTGATTGGGGGAAAAGTCAAAATTTAACATCTTTGGACTCGGCGGAATACAGAATGTCCGCGAAAGACTGGAGAACGATTCAATGAAGGATGCAATATAACAACCGTAAAGCATGGAGGGCCAGGGATGATTTGGGGATGCTTTACCTATCATGGTGTTGGACGGCAGGTGCTAATAATTGGCAAGGTGAACTCAGAAAATTAAAAAAAAAAAGACTTTCCACATTCAGATAAGGTGATTTTTAAAGACCCTTTTTACCATTTCTAATAGCCTGGGACAGCAATGAACTAAGCCCGATTGAGAACCTTTGGTCCATTTTTTATTTTTTATTTTTTTTTAATGTCGGAACTGAGCATTCAGACAAAGAACTAGTCCATTGCAATCCTTGTATAGTAAAGTTCCTTTTAATGAAATCTTACAATCTTACGAAGAAAGATGAGTAAGCTCTTCAGTGATAAGGTGCCTACAGTACCAGCACCCACCACGTGCGAGCGTAAGCCGGACATTCACACAGATAGTGATCCGCGGAGTCGTCATTTCGCGGCAAGCATCGCATAATGTAGCCTTCCGACTGCATTCAGTGATCTTTTGTATTCTCAAACTAGCTACTCAAAACCACCGTTTATCCGCAATATAGTTCGCTGCTATCAGGATTGCGTAAACTTCTGCTTGGAAGACGAATACAACCTTTCCTAACGTGAAGTGAAATCTACCATAAGGTTGTCGACCTCCAGAAAGACACCAGCCCCACATCCTATATTGGTTTTGAAGCTGTCCGTGAAGACTCGACTGCATTCCTTTCCTTGCTCAGATTCTGGCCGAAGCCAACCTTGGGCACAAGGAATATCGATTTCGTATTTTTTCCGCAACAGGAGTTCTGGTGTCCATAATACCGGAGTCATAAGACAGCCGGCGCGCAACGTCATCGAAGCTCCTGTGCGTGTTGTTCCAAAGACTACTTCTTTTTAATCGGAAGATAGTTTTGAAGATGCTGCCCATGATATGAATATCAAAGGGGAGGGAGATTCATCAATGCGTCTAGTGCAGAGCCAGGAGTGCTAGAGAAAGCCCTCATGCATCCGAGACAAGCCGTTCTTTGGAGTCTGGTGAAAGCAGCAATTACTTTTTTTCGCGAGAGCTTATTCCACCAGACAATCGACGAATAAGATATAATTGGCCTTATCATAGCCGTGTAGATCCAAAGGACCGTTTTCGGTGACAGACCCCATGTCTTGCTGATAGCTTCTCCACACTGCCAGAAGGCCAACAACGTCTTAGATGCTTTCGTCGTAACATAATTAGTCCAGAGAAGTTTGTTATCTTTTATAAAGGTTATTGGTTATTGGTCCATAATAAAGGTTCAGACAGCGGAGAATATAGACCATGAACTATAACCGAGTTAAATGAATTCATTGAAAAGCATGGTATGAGGAAATTCAATGCCTTGCAGACATTGCATAAGAGCAGTCATTTAGGGGAAAAACAACAAAGTACTTACAACCGCCACTTTTGTAAAGTAACGACATTAGTTTCTTGCAATTAAAATCTTAAACTCAACAATAAACATAAACTGATAAATTATAACAAATCTATTGAAGTATTTTTTTTTTTCAATAAAACTTGAGAAAATTTAAATTGATTTGTGTTAAGTTATTTATTTCGGCAATCGGTTTATTGTTAAAAAACCTTTCCTTAAGACGAATTCTGATTATTAGATACACCCACAAAAATATTCCACTTAATGCATCTTTTTTTTTATCCCGTCCGGATTTCCATGTCCGCTACTGTAAACATTTACATAAATTCCGATGAAAGTATAGGGTGATTCATGAGGTTTGATTTTTAATAGGCTTTTTTTTTGAGAGATCACGCGTGACTCTTATGAAATTGCTTTGTCATTTTTGTTCAGATCGTTTGGCAAGTCATCGTGAAAAGACTCACACTACAACAGCGTCTCCAAATTGTTCAGCTGTATTACGAAAAGCAGCGTTCTGTGCACTTAAGGTGCGCATAATCGACCAGCTGAAACCACAATTGTCAATACCATTCGCAAATTTGAGTTCCAGTTTACATTAGTGGATGATACTCGACCGGTTAGACCACATCAAGCATGTTGTGAAGAGACTATAGCAGCTGTAGTTAAGAGTGTACGCGAAGACCGTGACAAATCGATTCGTCGTCGTTCTCAGCAGCTTGGTTTGGTGTATTCGATAACTTAGCGTATTTTACGTGAGGATCTTCGGCCTAAAAGCGTACAAAATGCGTCATATTTTTAGTGGATGGGCTCTGGAAAAACTCAATGAAAATTCGGTGTTTTATCGTGAAATTTTGTGCGGTGATGAATCCCATTTCTGGCTCAATGGATACGTTAATGAACAAAATTGCCATATTTGGGCTGTAGAGCAACCCGAAGAGTACTAAAAATTACAATTACATCCATTTTGAACAACGGTGTGGTTTGGTTTATGGGCTGGTTGAATCATTGGTCCATATTTCTTCAAAAATGAGGCAAATCAGAATGTTCCCGTTAATGGTAACCGTTATCGCTCCATGTTAACGGACTGTGTGCTTCCTGAAATTCAAGCATATGGTCTCGGTGAGCTCCGGTTTCAACAAGACAGCGCTACGAGCTACAGCGCGTGAAACAATGGACTTGTTGAGAAATCATTTGGGTGAGTACTTAATTTCACGTTTTGCTACGGTAAATTGGCCGCCTAGATCGTGCGATATCACACCTTTGGAGTATTTTCGTTGGGGGTATGTAAAGTCTCTTCAGGAATAAACCAGCTACGATTGACGCTTTGGAAGCCAACATGATTCGTGTTATCCGCGAGATAACAGTCGCTATGCTCGAACGAGTCGCCCAAAATTGGACCTTCCGAATGGACCACCTCAGACGTAATCGTAGCGAATATTTACATGACATCATTTTCAAAAATTAAATGCCATGAATTGTTCTTTTAACCGATAATATAAATTTTAAGTTTACTTTGAAATTTATGTGTTTTATTTTAAATTAAAAATCAAAGATCACGATGAATCACCCTTTACTAACATGGCAGATTACACTATAGATTACGAAAGTGTCTGACGGTTTTAATTAGTACAACATTTTGCTGCTAATAAATTCTGAGCTTGTTTTTTGTAAACCGTTAGTCGAACAGGGAACAGCAAGCGTTCTTCAATTAGTTATGCAAATTAAAAAGTTGCCTACCTAGACAAGTGACTTCATTCGGGTATGGAGATTGAATTTTATGAATTACTTTGGGTTCTTTTATTTAAGTTTTCTAACTGAACAAAGTACAATACATTCAGCTAATAAAAGTCGGATCTTACACCCCAGTTTTTTGCAATTGAAGGCACATATCAAGGTTCTGTTTTCAAGATACCATTGAGTGACAAACCGAAAGTCTTGAGTATAGATCACAGTCCGGACGGCCTATACTTACAATTAAACACGAGGATCGGCTAATAGTCACAACAAGCAAACGAAGTAGACGAAAAACAGCACCCGAAATAGCGATGAAAATTAAGACATGTTGGACTATTTGGTTTGTTGCTATTTGGAATTCCCTGCTGCGACCACAAAGCAAGCAGAAAAGGTTACAATGGCCTTAAAAGCATTAGGACTGGACGGATGAAAATTACAACAGGGTTTAATGGAACGATGAATCCAAGTTCGAGGTATTTGGCACAAAATGGAGAGTTTTCGTTCGATGCGGCGCTGAAAAAAATATGCTACCAGACTGTGTGGTTCCTAGCGTTAAACATGGAGCCAGTTTTTCGGTTCTGTTATGCTCTGGGGATGTTTTTCTTTAAGTGGAGAGGAAAATCTGGATCGAGTGATTGCACAAATGAAAACACAGGCATATAAAACAATATTGGAAGAAAACGCTGTGACCTCTGGACTAAGATTAATTGCCGAACGATCCGTATTTCAGTATTCTCCAATTTTATATATATTTATTGCACTATGCAGTCCCATTTAAGAATAAAGGTTTGTAAGGCATTAGAAAACATTGAGAATATAACATCGGATTCAATCAACTATAAAGCTGAGTATTTCGGATAAATCTGCGTGGAAATTTACAGATGAATACGAGTATAAGGTGTCTCATGGAATGTGGTATTAGTTTAACATTTTTTTAATTTTTTTTTTTTTATTATTTCATATGATTGTACAACATCTTAAGATTGTTGTGTCAAAATTTGAAAGAAATCGTGCTCTTAGAGTCCATAAATTATTTGTTTGTCGATGGGTCTTTGTAGGTATAGTTATGTAAACTAGTGTTCTCAACTTCCGGTTTCTAGTGTATATAAATCAATTTAGAAGTACACGTTGCGGTGAGTAGTTGTAGACGACGATGAAATTTCGCTGTGCGGGTTTGTTCACAGTATGTTCCTTTCGTTCGATTTTTTCGGTGATTTAATATTTATTATCAGAAAAATGCCTAAGAAAATGAGCAGAGAAGAACGAGAAAAAACTAGTGCTAATTTAAATCGACTGAAAAAAATGATACCTCCACAGAAACGTAAGAAAGACAATGTAAAAATAGCCTGCATTAACTTATCTGGAAAATCAGCCCAAAATCAGTGAATAGTACTTCAATTATTGTTGAAATTGCAGCTTATATAGCAGCATGCGCCTTTAATTAACGTTTTTCTGCTTTGCTGACCTTTATGCAAGACAGAGGACGGTAATTGGATCAACAGAGTGGAGCAACAAGCTGCACACGACATCAAAGATGGCAGACTTTTACGTAGAAAAAACCAAAATATATGCTCTAGATATGGGTGCTTATATGGCTGCGATTTATGGACCAGGAGTGGAAGACTCTATCTTTCATGTTTAATATTGGATTTTCTGGTATACAAAACTTTAAAGCGATTTTCTGTCATTTTTGAAGATGGTGAAAGGTTTGAATTTTAGGATACTAGATACTTCCTTACATAAATGTCCAGGTATTCCTGGGAGTTTTTTCTTATTTTTCATAATTATTAACTTTACAATAACAAATTGGCCCATTTTTTAGGCGAAAATCTGTGTTTTCATTTCTAAGAGTCACTAAAAAAGGAAAAAAAGGTTTTTTCGAGGCGCCTCCGAAGGTTTGCTTCCATCGGCTGGATTATTAATATTTTGCTTTCAAAAATTAATGAAATATTCTTCATATGTTGTACTATGTATAATGTCACAATCATTTAAATAAATTTGTATGCTGGTAGTATCAAAAAAAAATTCTTAAAAATTCTTACATCTTAACCTGAAGATATAACTTTCGTGACACATGTTTCCGGTCTAATCGTAATCTCATGTGGTCAGAGTTAGACCGAAAAAGAGAAAAGAAACTATTTTCATCAGCAAAAAATGAAAGCTGCATAGCTAGAACTAAGCAATTCGAAAGAAAAACTCCCTAACTCCCTCGTTATACAGGGTGAGTTTTTTTTAACTTGAGACATCAAAATTACTCGAAAAATACGAAATATCGCGAAAAATGTTTCAGACAAAAGTCACAAGGTTCTGAAGGGGACATAAGATGGTGACCAAGAGTTTGACCTTGAGACCCATTTTCAAGGTCAACCGAAGGTCACTTTTGATTTTTCAAATGATAATTCCTAATATTCATTGCTCAGCTTTATTGCTCGTAGACTTGTCATTTGTTTTTACATACTGCGTTTAGCATAACCCAGAAATTCATTAAATTCTTCCCATTTCAACGTTTATTTCCCGAGACTATTTCAACAAATGCTCGAAAATGTGACCATTCACTTCAATACACTTGTCTATCCGCGCTCTAAATGAACCAACAGAACTGAGAAGTATTTCTGGCGTAATCTTCCGGCAAGCTTCAGTTATTCGTTTTTTCATGTCCTCACGTGTTGTTGGCTTTTTTCTGTAAACCTCATTTTTTAAGTAGCCCCACAAGAAGAGATCTAGTGATCGTCCGATCCATCGTTGATGGTAAACATTGTTTAATACGACCCGGGCTACTTGGGAATAATGGGCTGGACAACCATCACGTTGAAACCACATTGTTTGTCGCAATGTTTGTCCAATGGCAGTTCTTTTAGTAATACTGGAAGATGGTCCCGCAAGAAGTTTGCATACTTTTCGCCATTCAAGTTGCCTTCAATAAAATATGGACCCATTAACTTATCCCCAATAATTCCCGCATAAACATTAACATTCCAAGGGTGCTGGCGTTCAACTTGTTGCAACCAAAAAGGGTTTTCGGTAGCCTAGTTATGCATATTATGTTGATTGACGGTACCGTGATTGGTGAAAGTCGACTCATCAGAGAATAACACCTTGGCGAATAAAAGAGGGTCTCGTTCAATTTGCTGAAGTGCCCATTGACAAAAGGAAACCTGGTTGCGAAAATCCTCACTAGAAAGTTCTTGATGCATTGAAACATGATAGGGTTGGTATTTATGACGATGTAATATTTTACAGACTGTCGTTTGAGAAATTTATGATTCACGACTTATTTGGCGAGTGCTAATGTGAGGATCGTGTGCAACGGCAGCTAACACTGCTATTTCATTGTCCTCAACAGCCACCCTATCTGACCGATTCCTTTTCTTTGGTTGCACACTTCCTTCACCTGTGAATTGTTGGATAACTCGATAAAAGGAAGCGCGCGATCGTATCTGGTCTGGGAAACGTTGGGCGTAAAGAGCAACAGCACCATCGATGTTCCTTCCACTTTCTCCATAAATCAATATCATTTCAATTTTCTTTTGAATTGAAATAGCCTGCATTATTAATCTGGAAAACATAACTAATAATAATCAGTTCCTCAAAACAAATATCGAACTTCTAAATGAAGTACAGTTCCGTTGAAGTAGAAAAAAAGGGCAGAATGCACATCATACACTCTCAGATAAGTTTAGGACAATTTGTCTTTATCTGAAATTAAAAAAATCAAAATTGACCTTCGTTTGACCTTGAATATGGGGCTCGAGGTCAAACTCGTGGTCACTATCTTATGTCCCCTTCAGAGCCTTGTGACTTTTGTCTGAAAATTTTTTCGCGATATCGCGTATTTTTTGAGTAATTTGGATGTCTCAAGTTAAAAAATTCACCCAGTATACGTACTGAACTTTCTTCGCCACAAAACGAGATATGGATCGGTTAACTGTGACCTAGCGAACTATGACTATGAAAAAAAAAAAAACGCAACGAAACATAATATAGAATAAAGACGGATTATTTGTTGACCTTTGGCTATTTTATACGGACAAAGACAGAATTCTGAAATATGTAGACCCTCTTCGATTTACGAAAAAAAAAACATAATCAGGATTAACGATTCGCACAGTTAGAAAAAGTGTGTGTGTGTGAGAGAGAGAGAGAGTTCATGCAACGTGTGCATTTTGGGGCTCATCAACATAATGTTATCGGATGGCGATGAGTACCACGTTTCAAGAAGTTCTACTCTAGTATGACAAACCAGTTGTAAAAATCAGAGTGCAGCATAATGTAAGATTTGACCGATATAGCATCGTTTCTTTTTTTATTGCTATTACCAAGGACCAGGAAAATAATCTTGGACAAGATTAAAGGGTGCAACTCTCGAAGTTGAAGAAGCAGATTATTCCTATGGATCAAATACAACATGTACCTTTGCTCTATTAATTTTCCATTGCCTCCGGAAAGCTTGCTTTACTCTGAAGTTTATAAGGAAAGCTTTGCGTCTTGGTTGAAGTCCTTGCTAAAAATATAGCTTATGTTTATTAATTAAGTTTGAAGATGTCGTATTTAACAAAACAGTAAGCTATTTGAAGTTTAAAGTGCAATATAAGAGGTTTGCATTTTGTCCTCGCTTCGTTACCAGTGCTGAACCAAAGTTATCCGCGCAGCACTAACTTTCACTTCCCTTAACATTGCTGAACTGAATACGTTGCTTACTACTTAATTGGCTTCTTAGCGAAAGCTCACCAATTCTACAAATAATGTTAATTGCATTACCGTATGACATGGCGCTATACGCTGTTATGACGTTTTAAAATCGATAAGAAGATGGTGAGTACCGATAGTAATTTCTTGATTTTTTTCCTCTAACGCCTTCGGGCTCAGTTCGTCAGCCTTAAGTTAAGATATGGACACCTTTAATTCATTTTAGGTGAGTAGAGCGAAATCTTAACTTTCATCGCCCAAGTTGAATGACTCATATTGCTCGATAGAGAAGTTCGAGTCGTGCTCGCCAACAAAGAGTCTGCTAAAATGACTTTTCTACGAGTATATCTTCAGCACCGACTGACTCTACTATTAAATCTAAAATCAAATCTATTCGGATCATTTTGGCTTGACATCTTCTCTTAGCTCTTTGGTAAAACTTGTTCCTGAAGTTTTATTTTACCATTTCCACGATTGCGCGATTCTTATGTTTATCTTTTCTTCCGGAGAAGCCGATGTTCTTCCCTCTTCTTTTACTCGTAGAAAGTAAGAGCCACATTCGCACTTTGCACGTAACAGGTATTCTATGTGGGTAGTTACGTGAAACTCAGAACATCAATTCCGGCATTTCTGGTGAATTCATAACTTCGAAGCTACTGATCTTCAGTGATTTATGCAAGTTGCAAGTTCATTGAGGAAATGTTGAGGGATACGCGATCGGCAAAAGCTATAATGGTCTGTTGCGATTGCTTCCGTTAAACTTTAAACCTCTTTCTAATGTTTTCCGTTGTTGTGCAGTACCTAAGCTTCAACAAAGTAATAACTTGACTCAATACTGTTTGCTTGTTTCTGTTTCTATTTCATCTATTTGATTTGATGTTTCAGGTGATGGCCATGTTCTTTGTGAATATGGAAACGCATTCTAATTATAGTGAAATTGTAAGCCTCTTAGTAAAGTCAATTACTCTAAGTCTGTTTCCAGACCTTTTGTTGTGTCGACTATGCTTTTTGACTGTATTTCCAAGTATGTCTAATTCGAAGTTTCGCGATAAACTTAAAAGGTTTTAACGTCATACTTAAAAGATTGCTTATATGTTTTATCAAGATACTCTTTGAAAAAAAAGTCCCCTTTGCTAGCATTAAGTATTTCTTCTGTGGAGGCATATCAGGCTGATATTAGCGAATTAGCCTTGATGTGCACGACTAACAAAATATTCGTCCACGTACGGAAAGCTTAAGATTTTTTGCTCTCCTTGTCACAACGAATTTGCACCCAACAGTCACCATTTCGTAAGTTAAGATAAGCGATGAAGCAAGACCTTAAAAAAAACGTTCTCCTGTAAATATTCACATTATTTAGTTTGAACTTTGAGACAATGTTCGTAATTGACTTAAAATTCCCCTGCTATCCGAAAAATATATATAACACAACATAACATACATATGTTTATATCTTTATAAGCAAAAAAGAAAATAATACAGGTAAGAAAAAAAAAAAAAAAAAAAAAAAAAAAAAAAAAAAAAAAAAAAAAAAAAAAAACTACGTCAAGAACATTGACAGCTGTTTTGTATTGAAAACAAACATTACACCACTTGGACATAAAGTCAAATAAATTGGATGATGTGACATTAAGCCTCAAGGCCATAACTTTTATTTACTCATATTCAGTATCATAAAAGTTTAACAAATAAAAAACATCTAACCACTAACACAATTTGAACTTCACAAAGCCATCGAACTTGCTTCTCTAAGTTCTTGGTGCTGCGAAAAAGATCCCTCGAATAATCCAAAAAAGCTACATTGTCTAGGTCATTAAAAAAAAAGCAAACACACAAAAAAACAAAGGGGGTTTTTTGTACGTGATGTCTTAAATAGCTTGCAATCAAATTATAAGATAATCGTTATATCGTACGATACTTGTTTTTTTTTTCTTATTCTATATGAGCTGCACGGAGGAGAGCATGCATATGGTGGCCAATCTTGTCAAATACTATGTATGCGAAAAAAGAGGAAAAGTATATTAGTTTATGATGAAATTATGACAACTGAATCCAGGTATCCGAGCGAAGTATAGCGACCTCGACTGGGAAATACATGTCGTACAAAAGCGCATGGTAAAGGTAGAGAACACTTAATAACTGCAGAGGTAAAATGTTGAAAGTTCTATATGGCAGCTGAACTTTTTTCGTTTTTTTTTTTTTTTAAACTTAAATTGCCATAAGGGCCTTAATTTTTTATTTTTATATTTAATATACATCAAGTTATTGAGCAAACAACATCATATTTTTTCATCGTGTTAAAAATGTCAAACTTTGGACCATAAAATGATGACTTTAAAGAAAAGTGCTTGTCGAGGCATATGGTGATCGTGCTCTATCAGAAGCAATATGCAAAAGATGGTTTCAGGGATTCAGATATAACGATTTTGATGTGAGAAATGAAGAACGTGGAAGACCACCAAAAAAGTTTGAAGACGCCGAATTGCAAACAATATTGGATGAAGATGAAACTTTGAGGCAGAAATGTTAAATGCTGCACAACAAACAATTTCTGACCGTTTAAAAGCTATGGGAAAGATCCAAAAGTCTAGAAAATGGGTGCCACATGAATTGAATGAAAGACGGATGGAAAACCGAAAAACCACTTGTGAAATTTTGCTTCAAAGACACGATAAAAAATCAGTTTTGCATCAAATTGTTACTGGCGATGAAAAATGGATTTATTTTCAGAATCCTAAACGGAAAAAATCATGGGTTAATCCGAGACAACCATCAACTTCGACTGCAAAATCAGAGCGATTGGGCAAGAAGACAATGCTGTGTGTCTGGTGGGACCAGAAAGGTGATCAATTCAACCTTGCATTGATCGAAAAACGACCAGAATGGCCAGAAGACACCTGCACACAAAGCAAAACTGGTTCAGGATACAATCAAAGCACATGGCTGGGAGCTGTTACCCCACCCGCCGTATTCACCAGACTTGGCTGCTTCCGAATACCATTTTTGTTCATCGATGGGACACGCTGAGCTGCATTTCTACAAGGAAGTCGAAACAGTTTTATTGGCATGGAATCCATAAATTGTCTGAAAGATGGGAATGGGATGGGATACCGGTACACCTGGTAAATATGCGCAGGGACGTGAGCCAATTAGTAAAAGCAGCCAGACATTCGCAAAGCTTTCTTTGAAGCACTTAGCACGTTTACGTTTCACGTTCGGGAAGATTGCACGTCCTACCGTGAGCAACAGTAGGTGTCCATTGTACTTTTGACAGAGTCCATCGTACTTAGTGCATTTTCTCTTTTACTGGAATTTTTTAGTCATTCGTAGAAAGATGAGTAAGAGCTCAATGATAAAGTGCCTACGTTACCAGCACCCATCACATCAGTGATGCAGCATGTAAGTGGAGGCCAGAAATAGCACGCCGCGGTGTCGTCATCACTCTCACGGCAAGGGTGCTAGGATGATGAGTCACATATGATTAGCACACTTGGGTGCTAAACATATACCAGTGGCTTGTTACGTAGAAAGTAAGCAGCAAGAAAATAGCCGTTTGTAATTATGTTCACACGAAACCCAACTGCCAACTGAGGACGCAAGTAGTCTTAACGTATATTCTATATATTCCTAAAAAACTATTCCCTAAGTCGTGCCTTGCAGCTCTATTCAGAGAAGCCTTGCAGCCGAACTAGCTTCGAAGTGGTGAAAGGGTTTAGCAAGGCCTTCAGGACAGGTGTAGACGCAAACACGAGGGTGAGTCAATAAGTCCCTGAAAATTAAAACAGTTGGCAAATGAAAAATTTTGCTTGTCAAGAAGCATCTTTCAAAAGATCGCACTTATATTTTCAGACAGATCTTTTAGATAGTTTTTCTGTGGCAGCTATTTCAAACAGTCGCCTACGAGAATTTACGTAAAAATGGAAAAAATTAATTTCGTGTGATTATTAAATAAATTTTTTTTTGTGGAAATAAACCATCACACAAACCAAACCAAAGCTCGAAAAGTATAATGTGCACTGTTCACTATCGATGTGAACTATCCACCACCGGCATAAATTATGCCGAACTTTCTGGTCGCGCAATTACCAGAAATGGTCGATAAAATTAATGATATGATATTGAACGATCGCCGAGTCAAGGTGCGCGAACTTGAAGCAGCTACACGCGATTCAGTGATATCAGTTTTCCAAAAATATTTCGATATTAAAAAGCTATCCGCTACCAGGATGACGCGTTTGCTCACAATTGGCAACAAACGCAATCGTTTGACAGCTTCAAAACAGTGTTTGGCAATATTCAATCACAATTCGAACGAGTTTTTGCGCCGTTTCGTTACTTTGGACGAAACTTGGATTCATCAAAACATACCGGAGACGAACGAACAGTCTAGACAGTGGACTTCTCCTAGTGAATCGAAGCCGAAGAAGGCCAAAGTGCGCCTGTCGACCAACAAGGTCATGGCGACAGTTTTGTGGTATACGCGCAGTGTCATTCACATCGATTACCTTGAAAAGGTAATGTTGGATCCATTCGAAACCGATTTGAAGTAAAAACGATCAAGTTTAGCGAGGGAAAAAGTTCTTTTCTACCAGGACAACTCACTGGTGCACAGCTCCGCAATCGCAATGGCAAAATTGTCCCCTGCATGTATATAGTGTTCCAAACACGAAAAAATAGCTTGGCGGTAAGGGATTTGGGTCGAATGAAACAAACACCTATTTTGAGGTCCACGAGAAATCGTATTATTTGGAGTGCATCAAGAAATTGGAAAAACGTTGGACGATGTGTATCGAGCTAAAATAAAACTATGTTGAAAAATAAAACGTTTTTTTGCCGAAAACTTTTTCTTGTTTCAATTTTCACCCTCGTAATTCTCTCCTTTCGCCGTCTTTTCACAAAAAAGCTCATTACTCTCAGAATTAGGTGTTTAGTATATCCACTTAGAAGACTCATGCAAGTTTATAACAATGAGCTTAATTTAAAGTCATCAAAAAGACACCAGCGATGTATACTGGAGCCATGTGTCAAGAGCCGACTAATTCGTTTCGTGGCTCACATTTTGCCGAAACCATTCATGGTCTCAGTGAAAGTAAGTTTCAACAGGGGATCTGATGTCATTGCATAGCAAGATTATCAAAACTCTATCGCTTGATGTACCAAAGGTAAATTCTTTTTAAACGGAAGCCAACTTTGGAAGTGTATCCCATGGTATGAATATCAAGTGGAGGAACATTTATGAGTGTGTCACAGGTAGTGTGGCACAGCTAGAAAAGGCCCAATGCATACGAGATTGACTGTTTTTTTTTTTAATACGGTAAAAGCAGCAGTGACACATTTTCGTGACAACTTGTCCCAGTAAATAACCAACGCATAGGATGTAACTAGTTATATTGGGTATGTAATTTAATTCGTGCGGTTTTTTTCCAAAATTTGAACGTTTATTTAAGAAAAACATGTACAATAGTATTATTCAAAATATTGCCCGTCTGAAGCTATGACTTTTTCTCATCTTTCTGGCAATTTGTGGATCCCATCTCAAAAGAACTGCGCCGGCTTGGCAGCCAAGAATGAATCAAGCCAATTTTTGATATTCTGCTCTGATGTGAGCCGTATTTCAGTGAGGGCGTTCTGCATCGACCGGAACAAATGCTAGTCAGTACCGTAGTCAGTAGCGTTGTCCATTGTTTTAGCAGCTCATAATACAGCACACCCATCTGATCCCACCAAATACAGAGGATTACCTTCGCGCCATGGATATTCGGCCTTGCCGTTGATTTGGCTGCTTGGCCGGGTGACACATATGATTTTTTGCGCTTGGGGTTGTCGTAATGGATCCATTTTTCATTACCAGTAACAATCCGATGCAAAAACGACTTCATTTTGTGGCGTTCCAGCAGCATTTCGGACATGCAAAATCGCCTTTCGACGTCTCTCGGCTTGAGTTCATGTGGAATCCAATTTCCTTGCTTTTGAATATATCCAGCTGCTTTTAAACGTTTTGATATGGCTGCTTGAGTGACACCCAAAGTTTCTGCGAGCTCTTCTTGTGTTTGGCAACAATCTTCATAGAGTAATGCTTCCAGTTCTTCATCTTCAAACTTTTTTGGCTGCCCAGGACGTTCATCGTCTTCCAAGCCAAAATCACCACTTTTAAATCGTGCAAACCACTTTGTTCACCATAAACTTCCACCAAAATACGATGACTTTCGGCAGCAGTTTTCTTCATATTAAAGTAATGAAAAAGAACTCCCCACAAGAACACTTTTTCAGGCACAAAGTTCGACATATTCGGGTGAAAAAAAAAAAATGTTGATGTTCACGTTTCAAATGAACGACATATACTGAAATGACGTATAATGACAGTAGATTTCCAACGCATGTTCCAATGGAAAAATACAAGTTACGCCATCTCTTAGCAAACCGCACGAATTAAGTTATAGATCCAATATCATAGCCGCCATCATACAAAAGGCCCCCTGGGTGATAAGCCCCATGCCTTTAAGAAGGTTTTTTTTTATAATACAGCGCTTTAGAAGTTTTCTACGTGACATGTTTAGTTCAGAAGTTGGTTATGCAGGATTACTCCTAAATACCTAGCTTCGTTGGAGAAATTGATAGTGATGTCTTAAGCGTAAAATGAATCAGACTAGTATCCTTCCTTCTTTCTAAATCAAAAAGACTGCGATTTCTGGAAGTTTTCCAGCTATTCGAAATAATTACATTAAGTACATATACCAACTTTATATACATATGTATGTCATATTTTGACAGTTTGATTCAATATAATTTTAACCACAGCATCTTACACATCAGCGTAAGGTTTGATTGTAGTAAAAACCTTTTATAAAATAAGCGTACATTTCCACGAATTGAGCAGATATTTAAGGAGAACCATATTCTCTTCGATAACGAGAAGCATCCGCGACCCAATATCTGGAGAAAGCCACAATTCGTTGCGTTTTTTTTTTTGTTTTTCATTAACACCAATTTTGACCTCTACCATAGAATGTTGAAAAAATTTTTATTTACCAATTTGTTTGGCAAGGACTTGAGAAATATTTGGTTTCAACAAGACGGCACAACATGCCATACATCATAGCACACAATAATTGTTTGAAGATAAAATTCGGAAATCGCATAAACTCATGAGTTTTAGTTTGTAAGATCGTGTAACTAACACATTGTGACTTCTTTCTTCGAGCTTTAAAGATCGAATCTATGCTAATGCACCCGGAATCACATGAGCATTGAATTACTCCGTTATCCATCTAATTACTATATTAAGAAGTGTTTTAAGATGTAATCGAAAATTTTAATCATGATTCGAAGTTTTGTTTCACGTATAATTGTATTGAATTAAATGTTCAAGTTAAATAAACAATTGCAAGCAACTGGATCTAGGAAATATTTTAATCATACTAGTTGTACTTAAGAAGCATGCAACCTGTCGAAAACACATGAAAATGTCCTCAGTGAGTGCGATTTCGGCCTTCAATCGCTACAATAATGCAGCGAGTATTACTGTGCTGTATGTTGATGGTTTTGATTTTTTCGAGGTAGTCCATGAAGAGTATGCCATCAAAATCCTAGAAAACCGACGCCATAACCTTTACGACCCATCGAGCCTCACTCGGCCGCTTCGGAGTACTCGTGCCGGCTTCAGTCCCTTGCCAGGTACTCATTCCAAGTTTCATCAACAGTTACCAATCGACGCCAAAAGTCCGCGCGATTCCGCATCAGCAAGTCCAAACACTCTTTCGAAGTGCTCCCGCGTTCGTATTTTTGGTCAGGAGTGAGTATGCGTGGCACCCAGCGGCAGGATATTTTCATATTTTCATATGCAGAATATTGCCCGATATATGGCGTGTGCGCTCAGTACTAATCTTTGTGGTATCTGCTAGCTCGTGCACATTGTCCTCTGTAACCGCATCGGAGGGCCTGCCGCTGCGGACTTTATCGGTGGTGGATGGTCGAAACTCTCGAAACCCTGACGGGTTTCCTTTGCCGTTTTGCCTCTTAAAAAATAATATTTTATGAGAGAACGAAAATTGTTTTTGTCCATACTCAACATGATGCCAAACACGTCAACAACAATCAGCTTTCAAAACAAAACTAAAGACAGTATCGCACTAAAATTTGGCATGTCTGCCTAAATATGAACGGACTTCAAGGCCCCATAACCTTTTTTGCAATAGCAGCGCATTCTGGCGGTCAAGGAGATTACTTTTCACTCCACCTAGTAAAGTTTCACGCTTTTAATGATGTACGTGCTTAGAAAGTTTTGTCGTACGAGTGCTACGAGGGCTGTTTGATGAATACCCCGATTAAAAATGACAACGCAACTTTTTTAGGTTTTGACAATTTATTTTTCAATATAATCCCCTTTAAACTCGATACACTTTTCCCAGCGGTGCTGTAACTTATTTAACCCCTCCGTATAGTACGACTTTTGTTGGTTTGCAAAATACTTCTCCACGGCGGCGATGACTACCTCGTTCGACTTGTACTTCTTACCGGCGAGCGATCTTTAAAGGTTTGGGAACAAAAAAAGTCGAAGGGAGCCAAATCCGGAGAATATGGAGGATATGAGCCATGATGATTGTTTATCCTTTCTCCAAATAGTTAACGTGATTCACACCTTGCGCATCCCAAAAAACGGTGACCATCACCTTTCCGGCCAAAGGCACGGTTTTCGCCTTCTTTGGAGTACGTTCGCCGGGTAAAATCTATTGTTTTGATTGTTCTCATTGACGGTCACGGAACGACGCAGAAACTCGTTTCGATTAAACAGGGCCAAGCACGGCTTTGAAATGGTCTCACGATGACGCTTATTCTCCGGTGTGAGCAAACGCGGCATCCATTACGCGGTTAGATTCCTCATGCCCAAAATATCGTGCAGGATATGGCTAAACCGTTCAATTATGATTCCTGCTATCTCTGTCAACTCGCGAATTTTCACTCGGTGGTCCGCCAATACGAAATCATGGATTTTGTCCAGGGCTTCCACTGCGGTAACCGCTTTTGGGTCATCTGTGCGCAGTACATCCTCTAAACCGACGAGCAGCCAAGGCGAACTGGTCCTGGTGAATCGGATTGTCAGGTAATACCAAATGATGGTACACTCATGTTGGATCAGTAGCGGATATTCATCAAACAACCCTCGTATAGTATATGACTCCGCTGTCAAATTAAAATGTGCATTGTATCTTTGACCCAATATAAACATAATAGACAATCTAGGACCATTATCAAGCTCTAGAGCACAAAAGCATGTATGTTAGCGAGGTATAAAGGTATCGTTGGTCGTTCTGAATGCAAAATTCTTCTGAGTTTTGGACCGATTAGCGTTCAAAGAAGGGGATTTAACAGCAGACTCTACGAGCTAAGCGGAAGGGGACCTCAACCACGTTTTAGTATACAATCGGAAAAAGTAGGCCAACAGATAATTGTCGTCGTAACAGTGTACTATGCCCGCGCTAACCACCTAACTGTATTAGGCATCCTGGGACGTTTATTGTAAGAGTGATGTCGACATTGCGAAATAAGCACTTTATCACTGAAAGGTTTATTCATCTTTTTACGCAAGGCTGGGAAATTTTAGTAAAAAAAACCAACATACAAGAACTACATTTTACTAGTTCTTTGTCTAAATGCTGTGACCAACTGAAGAGTTTTATTGATTGCTAACCAACTTTACGTTGGCATGTTACGTCGTCTAAGTAATCAAGTAACGATTTTATTCTTACTAGGGAGCGCGGTGTGAATTTTGAAAATTTTAAGGTGAAACTACTCGCCTTGATTTTATGAAAATTTTCGTTCGTAAGGCTCTTCAAAAAAGCCAAAAAAAAAAAATTCTCTCCGCATCTAAATCAAAAGTGATTTTGTCCATTTTGTCGATTTTGGTTGTAAGCGGTTGTACGGGAAGGTGAATGGCTTGATTTCCTCGCAGGTTTTGCCACTCAAAAACAAGAATCGGATCACGGAGCTATACTAAAAAAAATTCTCACCGAATTTTAACAGGCGGGCTAAAAGAGGTTATACTAAATGATGGTACACTCATTTCGGTTCAGTAACGCCACTTATCTTCCAACCTGGGTACTCATTAAACTTGCATTTTTTCAGACTTAAAAAAATCATCTCAGCGAAAAAATGGAATTAATTCGACGTCCGCCGTACAGCCCTGGTTTGACACCCAAGGACATCTTTTTATTCCCGCACATCAAAAACAAATTGTGAGGTCAACGTTTTTGGACGCCTAAGGAAGCGACTGATTTGTTTACAACAAAACGCATGTTTTGGAGTTACCTCATTCAAAATGGCAAAATTGCTCCGAAAATTGATTCAAACGCATGCAAACGAGTATTGATCTTCATGGAGATTATTTTGAAAAACAATAAACCCGTTTTCGATGATAAATATTTGTTTTTACTTGTTTTTCTCAGAACTTCATCAACTGAAATAAAACGACGACACAGACAGATGAGTATTTGGTAAAACTTAGCGCGTTGTCACTACATAGTTCATTCACAGGCATTCAAATGGAAACGACAAGAACGTAGTGAAGAAAAATGCAGAAAGAATACGGAAAATAAAAAAACGCTTTGATTTTGACTTGACAATCGAATTGTCTAAGCATGTATAAGATTTTTGGTTATTCCATTCCAAATGGAAAAATATTCGATTTTTCGAATTCCACGTCTCTGCTCCCACCACGCCTTTTTCGATCGACGATCCACTCATCAAGACATTTACCAAAAATTGCCTATTTAACATCTGATTTGATCTGCTCCGCACGTTCAACCCGTATTCTTATATGTGGTGTCTTTGGTCTTTTATAGCAGCTGTAGTGAATGTCGCATGTATTTTATTCCCGTCTAGCGCAGCTTCTGTATTTCAGTTACGTTGACCACTTTGTTTAATAAGGCACTTAACAATAAGCTAGAAAGTGATTTTACAATGTTTTAATAAGCAATAGCAACTATAGAGCTCTTGTATTCACAAGATTTTATTTGGTTTGTATTTCGTAAGAAAGAAAGCTGTAGCAAATAATTTTTTAAATTATTATTAAATCGAACAACGAAAAATTCAAATGTCACAATAATACAAAAAGTAGAATATCTGCTTAGAACCTTCTATCACAGTGGGAGGCATTATTTCAGATGGCCCAGGTAAAAAAAACCTTTCGAAAAAAATATGGTTAAAACTGAATTGCTGGATATTGTCTCATATTAGTTTGATACACTTATTCCAGCGATTTTCCAACTTCTTGATCCCGTCCGAAAAGTAATTTTTCGGAAGGTCTGCAGTAAAGATAATAGAGAGAGTCCGAGGGAGCTAAATCGGGCAAATACGGTGGATGCGACAGCAATTGGAGTCGTAAGTCATTGATTTTAGTCGTGGTTGCAATGCTCTTGTGCGCCGGTGCATTGTCTTGCAAAAGCAAAATTTTTTTTCGCTTCATGTGAGGGCGTTTTGCAGCTATTTCGGCCTTCAATCGCTCCAATAATGCACAGTAATACTCGCTGTTGATGGTTTTGCCTTTTTCGAGGTAGTCCACGAAGAATATGCCATGAGAATCCCAGAAAACCGACGCCATAACCTTTCCGACCCATCGAACCCCCCTCGGCCGCTTCGGAGCACTCGTGCCGGTTTCAGTCCCTTGCCGAGCACTCATTCTGTTCTCTGATGTGTAATAGTGGATCCAAGTTTCATCAACAGTTACCAATCGACGCCAAAAGTCGATCGAAGTGCTCTCGCCTTCGTGTTTTTGGTCAGGAGTGAGTATGCGCGGCACCCAGCGGCAGGATAACTTTTTCATATGCAGATATTGCCCAAAATATGGCGTGTGCTCTCAGTACTAATTTTTGTG